>CM032756.1:11503955-13903955 GCA_019155195.1 Avicennia marina | reverse complement strand
TACAATAAATATGATATCTTTTTTATGAAATATCTAGTGTTGTATATGATGTTTTGCAAATTTTCCCTATTGTGTAGCCTAGGTTATACATTGGAAGAGGAATGCATGAGAGCCAAGTCTCTCTTCTGAAGTATTTTCAGTATCTTTATTCTTTTCCTTTATTGATCCATGTAATCTTACAGTTATTGTTCTCATGAGTGTATAATTGGTGTTGCTTTAGGTACACATTATTTTGGGTGCTCTTGTTGCTAAGCAAATTTTCATTCAGCTATACATTTGAGGTGCGGATCATTGCTTTTCCTTATTGTCTTGTTTTCTTGTATGGAACACTTAACATTGAAAATGGCCTTCAGCAAATACTCATCAAAGAAAAGTTGATAATAATGGAATGGCTCCTTTGGTAAGCGAACTCTGAAGTCAGTTACCTAAAGTTCATTCTTTATCCAGTCCTTAGTAGCCTTTCCAAAGGGTAAATTAGAAGGAGTAAAAACCTGTGCCACCACTGCCAGATGATTTAGAAACTTTTATTTCAAGTAGACTTCTGCAGAGACAATTTTGTGACCTGAGGGAGTTCAGCTCACTTAAGCCAGCTTTCTACAAATTGATATTTGGTCAGTGCAAATCCAATCACCAGAATTTGATATGAGAAGTAATTGTCCATTGGTGGCAAATGGCTGTCCATTACACAGAGGACAATCCCTTCAAGAGAGTACTCACCTAATGTTGTTGAAACATTTGTCTTTTTTCAACAATGATAAAAATAAGAGCTGAACTTCAAAATTAGACGTATTCTTTTCTGTGTTAATGCAAATACAAAGGTGTGTTTGGTTTTAGGAATTTAGAGTGGAAAGGAAAATGATAAAGAAAGAAAAAAAAAATAAAAGGAATTCAAAATTTTATACAGTGTTTGGTTGAAAAGATTTCAAGAAGGAAAAGAAAAATTAAGGAAAAAATAATCAAACCAAAACCTGAAAATTGAAATTTTTTATAATTTGAGAAAAAAGAATAAATAAATAAATAAAAATAGAATTGGTGAAATTTTTGGAAGAAGAATAAGAGTTAGAATAGTTTTTCTTCCATTTCTTTCACTAAACTATAATTTCCCTCTAGTTTTCATTTCTATATAATTTTCCTTTTTAACCAAACAACTAAAATTATTTTTCTCAACATTTTCTTTTCTTTTCCTCTCTTAATTCCAAGTACCAAACGTAGTGAAAGAGATTAGACTTAGCTAAAAGTCTGAGATATCTTGAACTGAGGGCAAACAGGTTTTATGCTGCCAACTCTTTTATAGAGATGATATGTGCTTATTTAATTCTTCGAATTATGTGTAGCTTAATTGGTTGTTATGATGGGATTCCAATTTAACACTGTGGGAATTGCAGATTAAACCACTTATGGCACCAACAAGACAAATCATGAGGATTGGGATTAAAAACTATGACTGGCATGTGCTTTTCCCCAAAGGTAACCCCATGTGATCTCGTTATACACATAACACAACATGTTGAAATTTACAATTTGAACTCATATATATATCAACTAACATGAGTTTTCAAT
Organism: Avicennia marina; assembly: GCA_019155195.1. NCBI lineage: Eukaryota > Viridiplantae > Streptophyta > Magnoliopsida > Lamiales > Acanthaceae > Avicennia > Avicennia marina. Next base: position 13,902,395 of record CM032756.1, on the reverse strand, counting down.
ATATAGTCAAGAACAATGCTGGTGCCATTGCAGCCATTTGGTCTCCAATTATTCTTGTAAGTGTCTAAAGAAAACATAGAGTGTTAGAATATGTGAAGACGAATTCTTATTCTTAGCGTGACAGCAGCCAAATTATGTTATGTGGTTGCAAGCTTTTCAAAAGAATTTTCTTTTAATCAATTCAGGTATATTTCATGGATGCACAAATATGGTATTCTGTTTACTGTTCAGTATTTGGTGGAGTTTATGGGATTCTGCACCATCTGGGTGAAGTAAGCTGTTCATCTTTCTTTATTATAATCTTTTTATCGTGAAGTGGAAAAAGTAATTGTGACCGCATTTTGGTTTCAAACAGATTCGTACACAAGGAATGTTGAGAAGTAAATTTGATACTTTACCCACAGCATTCAATAACTCCCTTATTCCACCCCAAACAAAAGATAATAAAGAAGGAATCAAAATGTGGCTTTGTCACCAGCGATTTCTGAAGGTGTTCCCCCAATTCTGAACTTTTTAAGTGCATGTGCTTTAGTGCTTCTGTCTTAATCAGACTGGTTTCAGGATTTACAGAGCAAGAAGGGTGGAGTTCTCAAGTTTGCTGTTGTGTGGAACCAAATCATACGTAGCTTACGTGAGGAGGACCTGATAAGCAACAGGTATTTTCTTTCTTATTGTATTTAACTGTCTTATTTTGATGGAAAAAGTTAGATGTATAATAAGCATTCATCAATGGAAACAGGGAATTGGATTTGATGAACATGCCCATCTCATCTGAACTAGTTTATGGTCGAGTCTACTGGCCTGTTTTTCTCTTAGCAAATAAGGTAAATCTTATTTTTGATTGTTCATACTCTGTTTTTTCCTCCCTCTTCAATAATAGAGTTTGTAAATTATCTTCTCTCTGATTTCAGCTGCCAACGGCTCTTTGCATAGCTAAAGATTTTAAGGGAAGATACGCCAGTCTTTTGAGAAAGATTAGAAAGGATAACTACATGTACCTCGTTGTAATTGAATGTTATGAATCCCTCAAGTACATCTTGGATATCCTTGTGGTGGGTGATGTCGAGAGAAGGTAGAGTAAAATTCTTCGTTTTTTCTCTTAAAAAAATCAGTTTCTTATTGTCATCAACAATCTATATTTAACTTATTTTTATTAGTGTACTTCACATTTAAGTTGCCACATTTCCTACTCTTTTGCTTATTTGCCTTTCAGAATTATATCTGGCATTGTGGATGAACTGGAGGGAAGCATTCAAAATTCATCACTCCTCGAGGATCAAAGAATGCGTCATCTACCACTTTTACACTCTAAATGTATTGAACTGGTCGAGCTGCTGGTAATTTCCATGGGCAAACTTTTTGTTTAAGTAAAACAAGTTTCCATCAATTCCAGCTGTTTCAGACCTCTAACATGATACTTTATTAAGGTTGAGGGTAACGAAGCTCATCATTATGAGGTTGTGAAGACTCTCCAAGATATTTTTGAGCTTGTAACAAATGAAATGTTCCTAAATGGTTCTGGGTTGGTGTGCTTTAATCATTCTCTAGAATATATAACTTTTAAAGCTTATATTTTTGCTTCATTTTTTTTTTATTTATTGATCTGTTATGTTCATTCTATATGCATAAGAACATTGGATTTGCTGCACACACACCAGCAAGTGGAGGGAGACAGCACTGATTTCTTCAGCTATTTTAAGCCAGAATTATTTGCTTCGAAGGATTCCATTCATTTCCCACTGCCAGATCGTGGTCCTTTGATGGAAAAGGTATCATGTAATTTAACAATGCAAAGATTTTGGTCCACTTTTTTGTTCCCTGCTAGAATAGTTTCTTTGAATAATTCTCACTTCCAAAATTATAGTGCCATTGTTCCTCAGTTTACTTCTTCTAAAAAAAATCATTCATTTTGTTATAAGTGAATAAGATTTTGTCTTAGTAATATCTAAATATTCAACCAATGTGATTAGTTAGTTCAGATATAAACAGCCTATATTGTATTCTAGCAAATCGTGAAACAATTTCAAGCAGAGTATCACATCTCTAAATAAATTGAACTAGTTCCCATTACAGAATGTCCATTTAAGAAACTGAAGCTTTGCCAATTTTGGATGACAGATTAAGCGTTTTCATTTGTTACTTACTGTCAAAGATAAAGCAATGTATACACCGTCAAACTTGGAAGCTCAAAGACGGATTTCATTCTTTGCTACTTCTCTATTTATGAATATGCCTAGAGCTCCAAAAGTGTGCAGTATGCTATCATTCAGGTGCTTCTTATTCATATTCTTATAAATCTGTTGTGGCTATATTTAATTGATGTTCTATTCAATTCTCCATTTTTCTCATTATAATGAGTGAAAAAGAAAAATCAACTATTTCAACTTTTTTTTTTCTAATCAAACTTCAATACCTATCTGCCAAAATTGCTAGACCCTTGAACCATATTATTATTGGAAGGATGAAGTTAAAATATTTGAGCATCCCCGGCTGAGAACCAATGGATAGTGGTTGTTATAAATAAATCTTCCAATGTTTGCTGTCATACCTTGTTAATCCTCCTTAATTACAGTGTTTTGACTCCACACTTCATGGAAGAAGTCAAGTTCTCAAAGAAGGAACTTCATTCCAGCAATGAAGCAGTTTCCATTAGGTTATATATGCAAAAGATATTTCCAGGTTATTCAAGGGAGAGAAAAAAAAAATGGTGTTCTTGTTTCACAAAGTAGCCTCCAATTCTCTTGTCGACTCTTCCTTTTTTATATTGTCAGACGAGTGGGAGAATTTTCTGGAGCGACTGGGAATTGAAAAGATGGACAGTATCAATGAAGAAACCTATGAAAAAGCTTTAAGAGAATGGGCTTCCTTCCGAGGGCAAACGCTAAGTAGAACAGGTCAGTTTCATAATAAATTTCCTCAAGAATTGGACTTCAGTTCTCGTTAATAAGATGCTAGTGCCTCATTATTAACATTTTCTTTTTGTTACCATCAGTCAGAGGAATGATGTACTACCGGAAAGCCCTAAAATTGCAAGCTTTTCTTGACATGGCCCAGGATGATGGTTTGTTTCTTTTAACTCTCAAATCTTACTCCCAACATGTAATCATACATGTGTTACGTCAGAATCCAGTTTGTGGTTGCTTAAAACTGTGAATTTGATGAAGAAACTAATTCAGTTTTCCTATATACTTGACAGATATCCTGGAAAATTATGATGCCATTGAAAGGCCAGATGATATGTTGTCAGCGCAACTTGATGCCTTGGTAGACATGAAATTTACCCATGTTGTTTCCTGTCAAATATATGGAACCCAAAAATCCTCAGGAGACCCTCAGGCTCAAGACATACTTGAATTAATGATAAGGTAATTTTTCAAGTCAGAAGATACACTGGAAGCGTTTTGGTTTGTCAGTAACCTAGGAAGGTGATTTATTGTATCCAATTGCTCATAGGTATCCATCCTTGCGTGTTGCTTATGTCGAGGAGAAAGAAGATATTGCAGCAGGTGGGCCTCAGAAAGTCTATTCTTCTGTCCTCGTCAAAGCTGTCAGTGACTTAGACCAGGTAATATGTTGAATAGATCACACTATTATGAATTCCATCCACGATAATTCCTAAGAACAGAAATTATTTCATTGTAGCCAATTGCTTGAGATTAATTATATTATCTTCTATCACAATGTTGATCGGTAAAAGAGAGACTTTTACCAGCAACAAGAAATTACATCATTTCAGATTATGAAGAATCTGTAAGCAAAGATGACTAGACTCTCCCTTCTGCATTCATGTAGTCATTGAACAGTCCTTGCCAGTATATATCATTTTATATTGTATTTGTCCTAGTTATTTACTTTGTTGTTGTAGGAGATCTATCGCATAAAGCTCCCAGGACCACCAAATATTGGAGAAGGAAAACCTGAGAACCAAAATCATGCAATAATGTTTACACGTGGCGAAGCTCTTCAAGCAATTGATATGAACCAAGTATTCTCAGATTTTTTTCCTTTCCCTATTTCCTTGTCCAAGTTTTCTCTGTGTCCATGGTGCAAGATGTACATCATTGTAATGTCAGTCTTCTTGAAGGAAAATTATCTCGAGGAAGCTCTCAAGATGAGAAATCTATTGCAAGAATTTCTGCAAGCTCAAAGGAACCGTCCTTCTATTGTTGGAATGAGAGAGCATGTCTTCACAGGAAGGTTAGATCCTAAGAATCTTATTGTCAAAGTATGCCAATTCTAAGCTTCACAGCAGCAAATAGCTTTCCTAATTATCATATCGTACCATCTAAAACTCTTCAGTCATGGTTAGTCTAGATAATTTCAAAACTTCTTTTGAGATGTGAACACTTAAACTTTAGTTCTTGGTGTTGAATTTGCTTCATGACTAGGTAATGCTTGGGTCAAAAATATAAATACACGATAGAATAATGAACACAGAAAGCAATATGAGTACATGGCAACATCTATGTGTTATGAGGAAGTATTTTCCTCACTAATTAAAATTTATTCTGCTCCAGTGTTTCTTCTTTGGCAAAGTTCATGTCCTATCAAGAGACCAGCTTCGTGACAATCGGACAAAGACTTCTAGCAAATCCACTCAGGTAATAAATGTTGTTTTTATCTGCCAGTATAAAAAATTTAGTACAGTGATAAAAGGTGATGAACCCACACAGAATTCTCTTAGTATGAACTCCTAAAACTGTTCCCTAAACTTCAACCTAACAGCAATTCTCTGTCAGCTAAACCTCATTCTTGTTATCCAACGGCAAGTCAATGGTTGATTTTTATTCATCACTTCACTTAGTCACTGTCTACGTCACCTTTATGGCCAATTTCATAGGAAAAAATATATCAGTGCTTATTTGATTTATAATGCAGGGTAAGGTTCCATTATGGACATCCAGATTTATTTGACAGAATATTCCACTTGACTAGAGGTGGCATAAGCAAGGCATCAAAGACAATAAATTTAAGTGAAGACGTATTTGCAGGTTTTAATAAAAGTGATGCTGTAATTTTATGTATTTCTTCTTTTTTTTTTTCACAATAGTGATTCATTATTTACAGTTACAAGGTATACTGATATGATGCAGGATACAATACAACATTACGGCGTGGATACATTACATATCATGAGTACGTACAAGTTGGCAAAGGCCGTGATGTTGGACTGAACCAAATTTCCAAGTTTGAAGCCAAAGTCGCAAATGGGAATAGTGAGCAAACTCTTAGTCGCGATATATACCGTCTTGGACGTCGATTTGACTTCTTTCGAATGCTTTCTTGTTATTTTACAACCATCGGCTTCTATTTTAACAGCCTGGTAGGCTTTTCTTTTGATCCTGAATCTATAGCACTTTTATGTTTTTGACTTGTCTGTTTGAGCATCATACTTCAACGTTGGGAGTAAATTATAAGGTTTTATTGTCTTTCTCAAACTTGAATACAAGCAGAATGGCTTACTTATTAAGTGGAATTTTTATTGTAGATTACATTCAGTATTCTAGTATGCTACACCCAAGTAGTCACTTCATTGTACAACTCATGACTGCATGTGCTGTCTGGACAGCAACTGGTAATCAGACCTTGGGCAACCATGTGAATTTGGAGCAATATTGCATTGCATGGCATTTCTTGATGGGGGCAGCCTCAGGGCATTAACATTGGTTGAATTTAATTGATAGAGGCAACGGCAAATGATTATAGAGTGGAGTGGCATACTTATCAAATGAACTTGAGCAATATCTCTAATAAAATGATTCTAGAGTATGTAGACTAATGCTACTCCAACCAAAATTTTAGAATGTCCAATATAAGAATCTTTTCTACCAGACATCAATGCTTAGAGCTGATATCATTAAGGTTATTCTTTGTATAGAAATCAGGCTGAGTTCTTTGCTCTTAATTCTGCTGATACATTTTTATTATTATGGTCTTACTTTTCAGATATCTGTTATTGGAGTGTATGTATTCCTCTATGGACAGCTTTACCTGGTTCTAAGTGGACTTCAAAGAGCACTCCTCGGGGCCAGAGTAAAAAATATAAAGTCTTTGGAAACAGCCTTGGCCTCACAATCATTTATACAGCTTGGTCTCTTGAGTGGCTTGCCAATGGTCATAGAGATAGGACTTGAGAGAGGATTCCTTAATGCCCTCAAAGATTTTGTTCTCATGCAACTTCAGCTAGCTGCTTTTTTCTTTACTTTCTCCTACGGGACAAAATCGCATTACTATGGGCGAACAATTCTTCATGGGGGTGCCAAGTATAGGCCCACAGGGCGTAAGGTGGTTGTATTCCATGCCAGCTTTACGGAAAATTACAGGTTGTATTCACGGAGTCACTTTGTGAAAGGATTCGAACTTCTGCTTCTTCTAATTGTTTATGATCTGTTCAGACGGTCATACCAGAGCAACGTGGCGTATGTGCTGATAACATATGCAATCTGGTTCATGTCCATGACTTGGCTGTTTGCGCCATTTCTGTTTAATCCATCTGGATTCAACTGGGGCAAGATAGTGGATGATTGGAAAGATTGGAACAAGTGGATTAAGCAGCAGGGTGGGATAGGCATCCCACCAGATAAAAGCTGGCAGTCTTGGTGGATTGAGGAGCAAGCTCACCTCCTTCACTCTGGAATCACTTCTCGGCTGATAGAATTACTTCTTTCATTAAGATTTTTTCTTTATCAATATGGTTTGGTCTATCACCTGGACATATCTGGACAGAGCAAAAACTTCATCGTCTACGTGCTCTCGTGGATTGTTATAGTCATGATTTTTCTCCTGCTCAAGGTAAATAACTCTGCATTCTTTTCATTTCTGTGTGCTCCGTTAATTATAGAACTTCCTTCTACACAATAGTTTCCCCGCAAAGTCCCTCGAAACTTGACAGCTCTGCATGCCTACTTAAGGTAACTTTCCCTGTAGTCAGTCCCATGTTACATCTGCCTGACCAACCTTGCTCTAAGCTCTACTCTTGTTTGGTCACACCATGCAGATAATGAACCTGGGCCGCCAATATCTCAGTGCTAATCACCACCTTACGTTCCGACTATTCAAAGCCTTGATTTTCCTCAGCGTCGTGGCCACAATATTAACCCTGTCACTCATCTGTCATCTATCCTTGAGGGATCTGATTGTATGCTGTCTGGCTTTTCTTCCTACTGGTTGGGGCTTGATACTGGTAAGCTCCAATTAATATTACGTATCAGCATTCAGCAATTCTGTTTGGCATTCTTGGTCCTGAGTTCTTGGCTTGTTGCTCAGGTTGCACAGACTCTGAGACCTCTGATTCAGCATATTGGACTGTGGCACTTCACTTGGGTCTTCGCCAGGGCGTACGATTATGGAATGGGCGTCGTCCTTTTTGCACCTGTAGCCATCTTAGCTTGGCTCCCTATCAGCTCTACATTCCAAACCCGTTTCCTTTTCAACGAGGCCTACAGCAGGAAGCTGCAGATTCAACCAATTCTTCCTGGAAAGACGAAACGCAAGTCCTGATTGTGCCCATAGCATACCAGGAGTTTGCCCTTTTATACTGCACAAGTGAAAATGTTGGGCCTGCAGTATGCTGTAAATTTCTTGGTTTTTGCAGAATAAAAACCTAAAAGCAGGGATAAAGCAGCTTTAGAGAATAAAATAAACATGTGTGTGTGTGTGTGTGTAGCCTTTGGATTTTTTGAGTGATTTAATTAATTTAAAAATAATTACACCATCCTCTTTCTCTAATGTTACGGCTGTTTATACACAAACTTCTCATGTTTCGTATATTTTCAATTAACAATTAAATCTAACTCGAGATAGATTGTTGGAAATTGACAATGTCATTAAAAATGTTGAATGAAAATTTAATTTTATTACTTTATTGACTTCCACGTTCTTATATGTTTGTACACACTGGGATGTATGCAATTAAACAAAAATTAGATATATGTATATGTCATAAGAAGTACAAATACATAATCAAGTTATAAAATAACAAAATATTTTCTAAACTATAAAAATAAGTTTTTCAACTTTTTTCTCTAAAGAGCACAGAAAAATTTATTTTCTTGCTAAAAAAAATAAATTAAAATATATAAATTTGAAATTTTGAAATTCTTTAAATACATCGAAATGTTTTATCAAATGTTAATTAAATTAAAAGTTAAAATTTTTATTTTTAAAAAAATTAGAAAATTTATAAAAATTTCAAAATATAACAAAATATTTTCTGGTATATAATTTAAAAATGGAAAGTTTTTTTAAAATTTATTATCTAAAGAGCATAGAATATTTAATTTCCAACTCATAAAAATAAAATAAAATTTTTAAATTTTATATTTTCAAAAAATCAAATGAATAAAGATTCTACTTTCTAAAAATATAAAATTAAAATTTTTTGCAAAAATATTTTATACATTCTCTAAAACAAAAAATATTTTCTAAAAATATAAAATTCAAATTATTATATTCTCTAAATATTTTCCCCATAAAATATTAAATTTAAAAAATAAAAAATATAAATATAAGTTTATAACTTATGATACTTGCCGAATATGCTCTATAAAATGTAAGAACGTATTAATTCAAAAACTCTTCCAAGAAAGGTATTACAATATATTTCCTATCATATAAAAATATTTAAAACGATAAGTTTTAAAAAAATTTGAAAAATAAAAAAATAAGCCTTACAAAAAATATAATATCTTAAAAAATAAGTTTTATAAAAATATAAAAATATTATATAAAAAATATAATGGCTATGTTTGGGAGAGGGCTTTTTTGTTGAATATAATGTTTGGTATGAATTGTGTTGAATTTAGTAGTATGTTTGAAAGAAATGTAGTAACATGATAAATAGTATAATTTATTAGAATATATATATATAATATATAATAATAATTGTACGATGTAATCGTTTATATGAATAATAATTATATTATAGAATATAAATAAAAATACATATGAGTATATATGTAATATATATATATATATGTATATGGCAATGCGAGTATCTTTAAGTTTGATAATTTGTTTCCACCCTCTTTTTTCCTTAACTAATAAAGTTGCCATTTGTTTTTGTAAACAACGCATTACTTTAGATACAATAATAACCAAATCATTAGTATAAAATAATTCACTAATATCTTTCAAAATAAAATTAACACAATGAGTTATAAAATATGATCAACAAATAGTTGGATACCTATTTGAAAGTAATGGGTTAGATGTCTTATAATTGCTTATGTTATTTGTGACTATATGAACTAAATCGCTTGGACAAACCATTTCTAGAATTTCAACAAGCATGTCACCATTTCCACAATTTCAACAAACATGTCACACAAATTTTCAACATTTGCCTAAATATCTAATAAATAAATAGATTCAATAAATGATATTCCTGAATCATAATAAACTAAAAAAATTAATCAACAACCTTTGTCTAGAATCTCTTCATCTATTTCCCTTTATTGTACAACCAATTTATACTTACTTCCAAAAGAATCAACAACCAACTCAACTTATTTTTTAACATCTTTAAAAAGATTATTCATAATGCATGATAAATAGGTTTAGTATAACCATGACCTATTAAAGTCAGTTAACTCATGGTAGCCTGAAAATAAATAAACTTGCAAACATTCAATAGTATACATGTATCATATAACTACAATGCAATTACCAGATTGGTATCATTCCCCCCCCAATTTTGTAAAAAGGCTTTTATAGTAAATTGAGAATGATTGTGAATACCGATTTCGAAATAAGATTCTAATCTAACAATGACTTTTCTCTTGCTTGATGATGTGCATATTCTTTTATAAGTTGATAATTTTTGAGATGATGGGTAGAAATTTCTTAAATGTTATCATTACCGTCACCTTCATCAAATATATCTTCATGAATCTCCAAATTACCCCTTCTATCTTTTTCTTTTTAGTATTTTCCTTCAAAAATTCTTGAATTATAAACTAAACTTTTGACAAAACATTTTACTACTTACAACTTTTTCTTTTGCCTTCAACAAGATGACATTTGTTAATCCCTCCACCTCTAGAAGAAAATAATCAAAATTCATTAGTGTAAATCTTTCTTCCTTGGGAATTTGTTGTCTCGATAACATGCTTTCAGACTATATCTTTTTTGACCTAAATTGCTTTCACTCACTTCTACATGATAGTTTCGGTCCTCTACCCATGGATTGAGATTCATTTAGTGTAAAACGTGAACACGCACCCTCCATCAAACTATAAAATAACCATTCATATATATAGTTAGATAATTGTGAAACTATAACTATTAGGCATATATGCCAACAAAAACTAGAAATATGTATAGAATCTAGAAGTTAGAATGAAAGGGAAAAAACAAACATCTATTACTTTGTCCTAATGTATAACTTACATTAACCAATATCATAAATTAATTTTACAATATGCTTATATAGCTCCGTTTGATTAATTTTATAAAAGGGCTTCACCATCAAGTGTTGTTTCATCAATAGCAAGAGGCATAATACCATCTACAAAACAGTTAAGTGATACCTATGCCTAACATGAGTTTCAAAGTCATGCCAGACTACCTAACGATTTCTCGAGAACCTATGACACAAGCCAAAGCTATAAGACTGAAAGAAGCTATAATGGTGTTCGTGAATGAGTTTAAAGATACTTTTTTACATTTAGAAGGCCTTAAGGAACTCGTTGAGCATCCATGGATTAAAATAGTTTAAAACAAGCACAAAATGAGCTTTGGAACAACGTTTAGATTGATCCACAAGTAGCCCCGATTGATCCAATGTAGCACCAATTGATCTATATCAACTAGTGATTGATAGCATGCCAAATCTGAGTGTTTTGGCATTACGATCTTGTCCCACATGATCGATCACAACTTCTCCATCGACGTGCTTGGTGCTAAGTTATGTTCTGTTTTTACAATCCAAGCTGCCCGATCGATACCCAGACTATTCCATCTCAACCAAATTGATCCAAAAGAGCTCTAGATCGATTCAAATAACACTTGGATCTCAAGGAATTGAATTTTAGCTAGGACACTTTATTTTCATTCATACATCTTTCCAAACATGGTTTAGAAGAATTTAGGGTATTTTTAAAGGTTTCTAACATTTTATAAAGGGACCTTAACTATTTTCATAAGAACTTTTGCCTCTTTGATTATTAAATACATATTTTTCTTTTCCTAGAATTGTGAGTGTTCTCAATTCTTTCGAAATTCCAAATCAAATTATTCCAAATCGTTCTTTAGTTAATTTGTGATGTATTAACTGACGTGGGGTGTTAATTATGGTCATCGTTCATTAGAATTCTCCACTAGTCATTGCGTGTTAACACAAGTAGATTCTCGTTAGGGTTAGGCATACACCAATTCCATCTTTACACTTCCACCACATGCATCAATTGGCATTAGAAATGGTTGTTTCATATTCTAATTCAAACATAAGTCCAAGTATCAATTTCTATCCTTTTGTTCTTCTCATTCTTTTTCTACCATCTTCTCCATCCTCCTCCTATAAAATAAAGATCTATATTAGAAATTTTGTGAATTTTCTAGCATAATCTCACTCCTTGTTTGGTTGCGATTAGAGAAGAAAAATCACAATAGAAAATTAGACCAAAAAAAAAGAGTGGAAAAAGTTGCAAACCTTGGCCAAATTTTTGTTTCACTGATATTCAAATTGATAAAGAACATAGAAAAACCAAGAAAATTAGAATTTGGAACAATCTAAATAAGGATGAATTGAGTAAGTTGAGAATTTCTGATGTAGGATTGTTCGTGCGTCATTTTGCACATTGTTTGAATGATTCGTCTGTCACTTGATCAATTGCGAATCCCCTAGGTCAATTACAATTCTAGCCATACTTCAGATTGATCTAGATCTTTCTCAAATGGATTACTAACCTTCTTTTGTGTCTAGGTTTAATTTGATTATGCCCAGATCGACTTGAAATTTTGTTTTTCTACCCTAGATTATTCCATTTGTATCTGAATTGATTTCAAACCCCTAGTTTTCATCTCTCACACACTCACACACCATTTAGGGATAGATTGCTTAAATTTTTGAGAACTCATAAAATTTTACTTGGCAAATATGAGAATTGACCTAGTAAAAGCATTACTTAAGTGGTTGTTTATATGATACACAAATGAGAGGTAAAATCAAAGTGAATTACATCTTGCAAGCCAAGAGGACACTTGCACGCACTCGTTGTGCATATTGTACATTCCTTCTTTTGATATTTTAGCATACACACTCATGTAACTGCTTTACAAACTTTGCTTTATCCTTTCCTTTTTTACTAATTTATTCATTATGTGGTAATGGCAGCAAGTCTAATAGAGTTATAGGGTTAAAACCATAAACAACTTCAAATGATGATTTGTGGATGGTTGAGTGTATGCTTCTATTGTAAACAAACTTGATATGTGGCGAACACTCTTCTCAAGTTCTTATATTCTTATTAATCAATACACCTAATAATGCAATTAAAGTCCTACTCGCCACCTCAATCTGTCCATCAGTTTGTAAATGACTTATCATAGAGAATAACAACTTAGTCCTTAGCTTACACCATAGTGTTTTCCAAATCTAACTTAAGAACTTAACATCCCTATCAGACACAATGGTTTTCAGTATGCCATGCAATCTATCTATTTCCTTAAAGAATAAATTAGCTCTATGTGTAGCATCATTTATCTTATTGCATGCAATGAAGTACGTCATTTTAAAAAACCTATTGCAACCACAAAAATATTATCTTTACCTATTCGAGTCTGCGATAGACCTAACACAAAGTCCATTGAAATGTTCATCCATGACATCTTTGGAACTAGTAATGGTATATATAATCCATATGGTTGAGCTCTCAACTTGACCTCCTTGCCCTTGATGCATCCATCAACTATCATTTTAACATCTCTCTATAAATATGGCTAAAAGAAATGTTCCTACAAAATCGTAAATATCTTAGTGCAACTATAGTGTCCCATCAAATCTCCATCATGTATTTTTCAAATTAATAATTTACGCAAAGAACACTTAGGAACACATAGCCTATCTATGTAGAACAGATATTCATTATGTTGGAAATACTTATCATGTACATCTTACTTAGTTAATTCATACACTTGATCAAATTCCTCATCATTTGAATATAATACTTTAATTTACTCAAATTCCAAAAGTCTAGCATTTAATATAGTGAGCAATGAATACCTCTTAGACAATAAATTCCCTGGGTCTCAAATAATATTGCCATACCTCTAAGGCTCTTACTAATGCATACAGCTCCTTATCGTATATTGAGTAGTTTAACTTTACTCCATTCAATTTCTCGCTAAAATATGTGATTGGCCTCCTTTCTTGCATCAACACTACTCTAACTCCTATCCCTAAAACATCACATTCAAGTTCAAATGTTTTAAAAAAGTCTAGCAAAGATAACACAAAGGCATTGGTAAGCTTTTCCTTAAGCAACTCAAAGGCCATTTGCTGAGGCTCTTCCTATTGAAACTTGTCAACCTTCTGTGGTGAATAATGTAGTGATTGTGCTAAAATCTTACATGAACCTCTTGCAGAAACTCAAAAGACCATGGAAACTCCTCACCTTAATCACAGTTTTGAGCATTAGTCGTATCACCTCAATTTTATTCTCATCCACACAAAGTCTCTACATACTTATGACATAGCAAAAAGATATGCAATGATCTACACAAAATGTACACTTTTTAAGGTTAGCATACAATTGTTCCTCTCACAAGGCTCCAACTGTGTCTAGCATGTTCATCAATAAATGTACTATATACAAAAATGTCATCAAAATACACCATAATAAATCTACCTATGAAAGTGCGTAGAACATGATTCATAAGTCTCATAAATGTGCTAGATGTATTTGTTAACCCAAATGGCAAGACTAGCTACTCATACAACCTATATTTGGTTTTAAAGGCTCTTTCCACTCATCTCCCTCTTTTATGTAGGTTTAAGAATACCCATACTTGAGATCAATTTGAGAAAATGCACTGGTCTCTTATAATTCATCAAGTATATCATCTAACCTAAAAATAGAATAATGATACTTCACTGTTGTAGCATCTAACCTAGAAATAGGATTAACTCTTTCACTTATTGCTGAATCTCTTTAGTCTCCTACAAGTTCGTTTAGTACACCAGTCGATTTGGAATGGCTACTCCGAGTATGACATCAATTTCATACTCAATCTCTCTGATTGGCGGCAATCCATTTGGCAACTCCTCTAGAAGGATATCCTAAACTCCTGCAAAACATACACAACATTTTCGGAGAGAGAAGATGTAACCTCTTCTGTTAAATAAATTTCTTTATACAAAAGTAATATCACTCTTTGCTCTAACCACCCTTACATCTCTCATCCTCTCTCATCCTCTTACTAATCCCTTTAAATTGTCTAAATTACTTACTAAATAACTATAATTATCAATTATCTATATTATAAATATATGAAGAGCTTAATTGTTTTTTAATTAAATAATAATAAAATTTTTGAAGGATACTAACTTAAATCTATACCACTCAATAAATTAACATATAAAAAAAACATATAAAGGAATATCAATCAAAGAAAATTATAAATAGTGATATAAATAATGTAATCCCGAAGGAAAAGCATAAGGTATGGAAGTACTGTGATGATATTGGATCACCCATCTACACACAAAGCTCGCTCGAGTTGTGGGCTCTGACCCATTTCGGAAGTCTCCGAAAGGGACGATGATGTTGCCACCGCACCTCGTTTACAGACCTGAATTCCGCCGACCCCTCTCCCGATTTCTGTTGCCTAGACTCAATAATTGTTCACGCTCTTTCCACCAGTTTGCCCCTTCAAAGCCTCGGCGAAAACCCTCCAGTGATGACGACTTTCCCGATCTCCTCAACCACAAAGACTGGTTAAGCCCACCCGAAGTGATAAGGATTTTCCAAAACCTCAAAGACCCCAATTTCGCGCTCCCACTCTTGGCTCAACTCTCAGGCCGCAAGGACTACGGGCCCAATGAATCGCTTTACGCCACGGTCATAAACAAGCTCGCGCTCGCCCACAACTTCGACGGCATTGAGACCCTCATGGAAAGAATCAAGCTCGAGCGGAAATGCCGCCTTTCTGATGGTTTTTTCCGCAATGTGATCAAGATTTACGGCCATTCTGCTGGTAGAATTAACAAGGCGATTGAGACCCTTTTCGATATGCCCAATTACAAGTGCTGGCCCAGCGTGACCACGTTTAACTGCGTGTTGAATCTGCTGGTTTCTGCCAAGCAGTTTGAGGTGGTGCCTCAGGTGTACGCGGGGGCCTCCAGGTTGGGCGTGGAGATTGATGCTTGTTGTTTGAATATAATCATCAAAGGGTTGTGCGAGTGCGGCCAGATAGAGGCTGCCTTTAAGGTGCTTGATGAATTTTCTAAGCAGAGGTGCGTGCCTAATGTGAGGACCTTTTCGACTATAATGCACGGGCTGTGTCAGCATGGCCGCGTGGACGAAGCTTTTGGTTTGCTGGAGAGGATGGAAATGGAGGGCGTGGAGCTGGACGCCATTGTGTTTAATATACTGATTTCGGGATTAAGGAAGCAAGGCAGAGGAGAAGAGGGGGTTGACCTTTTTGACAGGATTATGCTCAGAGGATGTAATCCCAATCCCGGGACCTACCAGGAGGTATTGTATTGCTTGCTTGAGGCCAAGAGGTGGTGTGAGGCCAAGAGTTTCATGGGGAAGATGATCGACAAGGGTATAAATCCAAGCTTTGAGTCTTACAAGTTGATTATACGGGGCTTTTGTGGCGAGAATCTCGTAGAAGATGTGGAGTGGGCATTGAAACAAATGATGGGGCATGGATTTGTGCCAAAGATGGGATTGTGGAAGCAAATCATTCAGTGCGTAGTCTCGGATAAACACAATGTCATGTCTGATTGTGTTTCTCACGAATGCATCGGCAACGACTTATCCTATGGGGGTGTGATCCACAAGGTCATTTGCTAGGTTGTTGGGTCATGTGAGCACTAATCCATCAGAGCCTTTTCGGCTTGTGCACTGGAGCAACTGGGCTGAGCGGGGCCGCCAGTAGTGTGATTAGAGTGCTTCGGAGAAGCTGCAGTGATATGTGAAATTAGTTGATTCAGACTAGTCTCTCAGATGGCATCTTCTGGTGCATTCAGTTCGATGTTCATCCTGGACCTGGAGGACTGCAATTTTGACATATTCAGTTCAGGAGTATATCTTAGTTCTTTGGGTATCCGAATTTGCCTACGAAAGATATCTTCATGTTGGGTCTTGATAAGAGTCCTTAATTGATGAGGGCTTAAAGCGCCTTTATGTGTCTAAGGTTTTTCAATATAATTTTCAAAATAAATGGAGAATATCTATAATTAAGGCAAACTGCGGCGATGTGTACTTTTCAGCCATCAGATGATGCAATTGGTATTTCTCTTGCCGTAAACATTTTTATGTCAATTCCCAAACCCTGAAACCCATTACCTAGCAATTTCATTCTTTCCTCAATCACTCGCAGAGGACTTGGATGTAAGAAAAGTGAAGCGTAATCAAAGAACGCGCTTTCTTCAGAGTCAATTTCCCCAAGAAAAGGTGCAACTACAGTTTGAAATTTGTTATCTAAAGAATCAACCCCAATATATAATATTGAAGTCCATACTTTCACATTTACTTCATATTTCCAGTCATTATGCGTTATCTGTCTGTCATTCAAACCCATTACCTATCCAATTTGGTGCGTCGAGCATGCTGCCAGTGGTCTTTAGCCAGCTTTAGCTAATTAGTTACACTATCTTGTACTGGGTTGGGGACGTACTTTCCCCCCACATTGCCATAACATAAAGGAATCTGCAGACAAAAGCTGCAATAAGTTTAAGAAAACAAATGATCTACCACTCAGCAAATTCACCCCAAGATTTAAATTGAGTATCAGAAACCGTCGAATTAATGAGGAAACATTACCGGTCAACCATGATAAAAGTTGCTTAAATTTTACCACGCTAGTTTTCTGGTTTCATACTTGCGCTCCTGAGCAAAATAACCAGTGGCAAAGTTGCATGAAACGACTATGTACAAAATGACTGAACGCCAAAACCCATTGAATATATTTAGTTTTCTCTGTACAATCTCACAGAAAAGTATAAAACAAACAACAAAGACTTGGAAAATCTCCCAAACATGATTCTGCATCATAGTATTTCAGCGAAATTAAGCAAACACTTCCCTGCTCCCAAATATCTCCAAGAAACTAGCACGAAACCAGAAGTCATTCTGACTTACGATTGATCTGAAAGGTTATGGTTGTGAATGCTTCGAGACAGCATTTGGTTGCCTGTTCCATGCAGCTCCCGCATGATAATGAGTGGTATTGCCTTTTCAGATCTAACTGGTATTATCCACTGGTTTGGAAGAATTATCACCAGACTCAACACCAGTCTGAAGGGTATTATCCGTTGACTTGAAAGAGTTGTTGGCTGAGAGGGTTGATTTCTGAATGGCAGTGTCCTTGGAATTGAAAGAATTATTGCCAGAACTGGTTGCAGAGTGGGTTGCTTTCTCAGTGATATCATCCTTAGACTTGAAAGAGTCATTACCAGAACCCAGTGCTGGACCAGAAATAGCTGAACCAGAAATGAGCAAACCACCTCCTGCAAGTGCAGCAGCTGTGGATGGTGAAAGAGTGTCATCATCAGAAGTATCTGGCTCCAAACGTGCGTCTTGATCTGTTGGCGATGATCCTGACTCAGCCTTGTGCTTGCTTGACCGTTTCCGAGAAAGTGCGGACTTTAAGCCACGAGCAGATTTTCCTGCCTGTTTCAAAAGGTTCTTAGCCACTTCCTTCACATTCCCATGTGGACTGTCTAGCCCACTTTCCTCAAGGTACTCTTTCTCGTCATCTTTTGGCGACTTTAAAGATGGAGGGACACTAATCTCATCTTCTATCAACCTGACACCAGCTTTCTTGGCATTTAATGCTATATTGTCTTGTGGGGATGGTTGAGTCTCCCCAAGGGAGAGAGATTTGTCCTCACCTCTAGGACTTCTGTGGAATATCGAGCCAATCTTTCTGAACCCCTGCCGCACTGAATGCCTTGCTTGCTGCTTATTAGAATCGATACTTTCATCAGTGCTACTGCCATCATTCTGACCAGAGCCCGTTTCTGTGGACTTAAAGCTTCCAACTGAAGCACCAGCCTCGTCCTTAACTTGTGCATTAAGGCAATGAGTATCTAGGTGCTTGCTTTTCCCCTTCCTTGGCTCCCACACTTGCACGACCTCACTACCGGGTTGGTGGATCCAAATTCCAGTGTCCATTTGCCCTTCAAAGTCCACTGGCTCAAACTTATCTGTAACTTTTGGGGACATCTCAGGCATCCTAGATGAGAAAGAGCTTTTCTGGGAAGAATCAGCTTCAAAGCTTTTCTGAGAAGAGTCAGCTTCAAATCCTGTCAAAGCAGCATCGGCTTCAGCCAGATTTCTCTTATTGTCACTGTCAAGACCTTCAGAATTACGCAAAGGTTCTGAACCCTGTTTCAATAATCAATCATTTTAGCAGATATTTCACTAGATTAAGCATAAAGGTTGGCGATCAAATCTATTCAATAAACACTGACACAAAACCAACCTTTCCATTTATTATCAAAAATTTAAGTCCACGACATACAGATTAACATATTATATGTCATAAAAAAAATTAACCTACAAGGATTATATTAATAATTATTTCTGGTGGGGGCACTTCACAAGGTTAACTACATCCCAATCTCTGGTCTCAACTTCCAAGGTATTACATCTTCATCACTGGATTCTACAGCAAACTAGTTATGGTGTGCTAATGTACGATGCACATGCAGTCAATAAAAGATAAGATACAATAGTTGGTTTTCAAGAGTCAACTTTGGTATTAACAAGATTTTTGGGATCTTTCTAAAAAAATAAATAAACAAAAAAATTAAGGCACTCACAATAAATTTTGCAACTCTTTTTCCAATTTTTGCCTTCCCACGGCGTAGCCTCAAGTTCACTTTCACAACTGTGTCCTTCTGGCGCTTCCACTTATACTCCGTCTTCTTTCCATTACAAGTACAAATTAAAATCATTACTTAACCAAGTAAATACCAAATCAGTCTTTCATCCTTTGAGAATATAATGTGTAAAAGCCTGGTTTAAAAAAATATATATTGACCACGATACAAATCAAAAAAAGTGTCGGATGGATATTTTGTATTCAAGATATTCATGCACATTATAGTTCCTATGAAGTAATAAAAATGTTAATATTTGTTAATCCAAGTATAGGGGAGTTCCTATGAAGTACTAATATTTGTTCCTCCAATAAAATTATTGGATACAGCTAATCAGGAAAAATTGTAGTCTAAACAACAAAACATCTAGTTACAGACTCGTAGTTTAGTCTGGTAATGAAATTATGTATGTTATTCATTATATAATTACAATATATTAGTTTTCAACTAAAAATTTATAACATGATTGGAGTAGAATTCTAAAAAAGAATCCTAGTTTGACAAGATTAGACATCGACACATAAAATATTGCCTACACTCTGATAATTTTCTTTTCCTCTTATGACACATCACCAACAACCAACTTTTCCTACTATACCTTTTATTTTTAACAAGAGAAAATTTTCACACATCATTACACCACTCGCTCCCACCTGTGATCAATAGACACAGTCCTTCAGTCCAATTTTTCTCTTCCACTAACAACACTCAGACAAGCACTGAGCTGAGATCAGTTGTTGGCTATTCTCACCCTTCCCCTCCAAAACCTTCCTCTTACAGCTCCTGTCCCATTTTTTTATATGAAGTAACTTCTTCAGGAACTAGACAGCAGTCTAATGCACCAAAAGCACATCCATTTGCATACTAAAATAATTCCACATAAATCTAGGGACAATCACAGAAACTTCACCTGACCTTAATTTTGGTCTAGTGATAGGCAGAACCCGAGGTTTACGAAATTATGTCCACCTCCTCTGATACAAACCATATGTACAAAACCCTAAGATTTTCTTTATGGCATAACTCTTATACCCTACTCAAAAAGTTACATAAGCCTTCAAGGTTTGTTCAATTTACAAGTGGCTTCTTAAACTTAAAATCGGCATACTTCATTTTCAGATTCGGCATCCTTCATAATTTTCAACCACAGCCTGTACATTGCATCGAAGAAAAACTATAATATATCCTTGATACTTTCAGGCATTATTAACAATTCACAATGCAAAACTTCTAACTCCACATTCTGGTCTGCAACACTAGGTTTAAATTCATAGTTACATTTGAACTATTGTCATAATCCATCTTCTATCAATGCTAAACCTCGATGACTCAAGTGTGCAGCAATTAAAATGTGGTTTTATTAATTTTGAGAAAGTAAAAACAAAATATAAGATACTTGCAATTGACTTACCATACTAACAGCTATGAAATTAAATGAGTTGGAACGTGTGTATGGGAGTGTGTACAATTTTATAAAACTATATTATAATAGAAAATATTAAATCTCAAGATAGGCAGTGTAAATTGGATCTACTCAGGAAGAAATTTAAATATTTTGTAAAAATGGACAAAAACTTGGGCAATTCGGTTGAGTGAATTTGGGCAAATCTCAAAAAGATTTGGAACTTGCCATTTTCACATAACATTGATATTGAAAGTATATTGAATTTACATCTTTTTTCATTGTGGACATCAGCCCAGTGGATGCAATTTTTGAAACTTGAAGGTAAGGGATGTTTCCGTAATTATCCAAATTAACACAAGATTTCAACTTCCTTTCTAAGATATAAAAACTCTGGCAAGGATCGAGAGAAAACACAGCTGAGTCAAAAGGAAGTAGAGTTGCAACTAACATAGATAAAGATTACCTTTCCATTTGCATCGTAATTTGCATCATATACAGTTACAGCAAGATGCAATCTTCCCATTTTGATGTTCTGGAGAGGCAACCACATATCATGCCTCTGTCCGTCTCTAAGTTCATTTATGTTTACCGAACAATCTCTGCATCATTTGCATAACTAGTTTAGAAAAATAAAAGCGAGAGTTGAAACTAAAGCAGTCATATCTATATTGTTATCAGAATCATTATCCAGGCAACATGATAACCATGGAGAAAACAAAAGCACACACAACCAGTTATCAATTTGTCATGGAAATCATACAAGACATGAAGATAAAGAGGAGATAAATATAACAAAATCTAGTGGATAAGCAATTCAAGTCAACAAACAAAGACCAGCCTAAGCTAAGAGAGCAAATGGCGTGATGCAGTAAGCGGAAGTGAATTAGATGTGCGGTGTGGTAGACTGGCCACAATCGACACCCCGGAATCAATTGACACGTAACAACTAAACAAGACTCCCATTTAATTGAATTGATTTGAATTTGCTAGCAAGAATTATAAATCACTCAACTAATTTTAAAGAACAACTAAAAAGAACTTTTATTAAGAGAATTATCAAAAAAACATTATTGTCTTGCAAAATAATATAAAACAATATTTATAATACACTAAACCTGGGACTGGTGGACCTAAAACTTATGAAATAGTCCAAAACTACTCCCAAAGCATAACTAGCAGCCTAGAGCTCGAATCCTCAACTCCAAGCTCAAACATTGTCCATGGGCTCGTTGGAATTCACTTTGCAGAAGCAATAAAGAAGAAAAAATGAGAGATTTAAAAAAATCTCTTAGGGTTATACATGCAGCTAAACAGGGAAAGAAAGAGATTAATTAATAATTTCATAAAATTATAACTTTTCCCAAGTTGTAAATACATAATCAAGAAGTCAAAAAGAAAACTCACCCCATCATGTCGTCAAATATATGGTCCTTATCACGAACTTCAAAAAAAAGTATGTTTTCTGAATCCCATGTGCAGATAGGAATCTTGAATTCCTCAAGCCATTTTGGAGCCAAAGTTTTCTTCTGAATCTTAGTACGAAATCTGAAAGGTCCAAGTTGTCCCTTCACATAGGGGTCAGCTAATCCTGATAACCACCTTCAATTAAAAATCCAGCAAAGCATGTGAGCATCAGTATAAGAATACTTTGACTTACCATTCAAATCTGATGGCTTCATTTCAGCAGCTTCAAGAACTTCCACAGTAGCATGGGCAATGGGCTCCTTTGCATCAACAGAGAACCAATTTCCTGAAAGAAAGGCAGTAAGACCAAGTGAACAAAAAGATTATCAAATAAAGAGAAATAATTGTAACAACTCCACTCTGAGGTCTCTGTTTTCTTTCTTGTTCATCATATATGGACAATTTATTATGGGTTACTTTCTTGAGTCATACTATAACATTATTGGTGCATTTCTACAAACCAAAACTCATCAAGTTTCATGACCACCTCATTTAAAAGTTAAATCATTAATACTTTGGTACTCCAACACATCACTCATTTCTTCTTTTTCGTAAATCCTAACACATGATATATCTTTTTCATAAATAAGTGGCAGCCAAAATTTGAACCCAGGACTTTTTATTTGGCTTTAATCTACTACCATGCGCCATCCAAGATGGGCACATATAGTTGAGCATCATGCAAACAAGTAGAAATCATGTGTTATTCGTAACAAAAAGACAGCAATGCCATAAAAAATAGTAGCATTAGTAAATGTAAACAGGAGCAGGATCAAACTTGCTCAAATAGACATCAAGTGACCACTTCATCTAAAGGATTGCATACCATTCAAGACTTATTTAATCCAACAAAGATTAAAAAGAAGAGATAGACCAATCACAAAAGCTCATATGAGACTTGATGGTACGCAGAAGACAAAACATAAATACAAGAACCAAGCTAAATAGCCACATCAATACTTAGAATACCTGGTTGGGGTGAGACAAATTTTTCAACATCAACCACCAACATGTTAGGCTGTAGAAGTTACTAAGACTAGTTAGTAAAGTTCTCCATGTCTGGCATGTTGAAACTTAAAAGGCACTTACGGCTAAGATTAAATATGCAATTGAGAAAAAAATATTCAAGTCCATTGTTGGCTAAACAAATTAATGAATATATATGACTGCCGATAAAATTTTCTCAAATGTAGCTGTATGAACCATTATAGAAAACTGTTTCACCTCCACTAGAGTTTGCTCAAAAACCAGGGACAGAAGATTATCCTAATACAGCAAACAATATAGTAAGTCAGACAAAGGAGTTGAACAGAGAGAATAAGAACATTGTGCACAGCCATGTGTCCTTGCATGTGTGTGCGTATGTGTGTGTGTGTGTGTGAGAGAGAAAGAGAGAGATGAACTCATCATAGCAGCCTTCTGATGTACTTACTATCCAACCAGCTATCCCAGGTACTTCTGTTACATCCAGGCCATGAGTGAAAATGGGCTTCACTGTCATTTGAAAATATGGTTGACCAGAAAAGCTTACACGCAAACGACTAATAAAAGGCCATGCACGAAGGAATTTTACCCCAACCAACACCTGCAAATAAGATAGTATTATTGGAGTAGATTCAATAAGCAGCAGTGGTTAAATTATCACATGTAAGTTAAATATTGCATATAAGTTAAATATTGCATATTTCCATTATCTTATCAAAGCTAGTGCAGAAAATTTTGCAGATTGGCCAAAAAAGGTTTTCAAATGTCTGATAGTCCTAAATTTGCAGAACAGATCAACTCCTTTCCCATGTAAGAGCCAAAAATTTGGGAACCATACAAGCAAGAATAAAATCGGTTTTCTATATTTTTCAAATGATAAATAAAAGTTAAAAATTGCAGCATCGTGTAACTTTTACTTACCTTCCCCTCAATATGCATTCCTAACAAATGCAACTTTGCCCACATTCCAAAACCCAATCTTTTCCTCAGTTTCACGCCGAGTATTGCACTCATGTCATCTGCTGTACGGAAATTCATTCCTATTTCCAGAACCTGCAATATATAATGATTAATGTGATTTTTGTCCAAAGCATATAAAGAAGCAGTGCAAAATTCAATCTATGTAAAGATCACGTCTAGTGAATTTCACATACCAAGTGATCATCACTATTGGAGTTTTGGAGAACCCTTATTTCAGTAAATATAGGCGGAGATCTTCCCAGATAAAGATGTTGAACTTCAATATCTTTCTGTAAATAGGTGTTAATGTTCTCATTAGAAATCAGAAACAGAGAGGCGGCAAACACCATGGCCTATGCCAGACTATAACAAGTGTTAAAACCACGATCAGTTTCCTTTCCAGTTATAAATGTCAAATCAAAACACTGCAATTATCTCCAAAAAGAGAGCATATAACATATGAGCTAGTCAAAAATGTACCGCTGTCCAAGGTTTATATTTTTTCAGAAACCATGGAACAATAGGCAGAAGCATTTTCTGAGAAACTATCTCTTCCACGCA
This sequence comes from Avicennia marina, assembly GCA_019155195.1. Classification (NCBI taxonomy): domain Eukaryota; kingdom Viridiplantae; phylum Streptophyta; class Magnoliopsida; order Lamiales; family Acanthaceae; genus Avicennia; species Avicennia marina. The sequence continues at coordinate 13,877,967 of CM032756.1, read as the reverse complement.
GACGGGCCATATCTTCTCAATAGCATGGTTCAACCATCTAACGGTTTCGGAGTCCAAAAGCACCTATGGAAAATGTAAAAATAAATAAATACCTCCGGTTAAAGACATTTGATCACATGAAATGTAAAAGAGTAAAAAAAAAGATGAAAGAAAGAAAGGATTAATGGATGAAATCAGGAGAAAATGGAATTAAAAAATAAAAATAGAGAGAGAGAGAGAGAGAAATAGTCCAGGGCCCCAAACAGAGTAGGTATGTGCAACAAAGAAGTTGAAAACTTCCAAATTGCCCAACAATTTTTCCAGTTCTTTTTCATCTTGTGTCCTGGTGTCCGAGCTAAAAATTATGCATCAGAAGTGCCTTCTTGTTTTTCTTTTTTTTTCTTTTCGTTTTCTTTATTTTCATCAATAATCTGCTAACCGAAAGGCAAGTTGACGGTGGAAAGAATTTTGCTTTTTTCTTCTTCTATAAACTGGAATAAACAAAAAGGAGGAAGAACCTTCATCGAATAGAAAATTTGAAATTTTTATCATTTACCCGTCTTTGATTGGCATCTCTTTTTTCCTCGAACTGCAGTTTCTTTCTCAATTTCAGCACATACCCTTCATGGACCTTCAAATTCGCGACAATTCAATATCAGTCCAAGACACAGATATCATCGTTCGCCCCACCAAAAACAAACGGATCTCCGGACAGAAAACGAAAAAACAATGAAACACGTACGAAATAAAGGTAGATGAGCGAGAGAAAATAAGCAACGGGGTGGCAGTAGTTGAAAGAATTCAGAACCCACAGCAAAAGCAACACAATACACACGTGATGCAGTATCGTCGCGTCGGTTATACTACCCATCCGCTTGTACAGAAAATCCCCTCAACAACTGCTCAAATGATCAGATACGTCTAATAAACCCACGGAGGACATCATTCCCATCAAACTCTGATTCGAGCGGGTCGCCTCTTAACTGCACCCATCACCATTAAAAACACAGATAAGCAGCCTCTAACCGAGAGAGAGAAAGAGAGAGAGAGAGAGAGAGAGAGAGAGATGGGAATTGAAAGGGAGTTCACTTTGTTTCACGGGGCGGAGTGGGCGGCGTCGGATTGTCCAACGGCGTGGACAGCGAGACAAAAGGCGGAGACGAGGTGAGAGGAGTTGGTCGGGTGAAGAGGTTGGCGTAAGATTTATGAATCTTCAATTCAATAAAATAATACTTGTAATTAATATCCAATTTCCGCGTTTCATTTTTGGGAATTTCCGCGGCAATGCCGACTAGCTGTTGACACGTGTCGGCGCCATATCAGGGATGTGGGCCCATTACAGCGGTTGCATTTGATAACAAATTCGGATTAAGGATAGCGACGGGCGGCCACTCGCCCCGCGTGGCAGAGATGGGCCGTACACCTACTCCATTACAGTTCCATCTCTTGCTTTGATATTAATATATATAAATATTTTATATATGTATGTATATATATATATATATATTATTTTAATTATAATAAATAGTTTAATTTACTTTTAGTTACATTATAACTAATTTGCATATAATTTTTTTATGATCAATTAAAAATAACTCAATTAGATAAGTTTGTCAGCTCTATAAAAGCTAAAATAAATAACTTTAAAAAATAAATTGAAATGAAACATGCATTTTAATTGTAATAAAATATACATATTCTCACCACAATTTAAAAAAATTGTAAAATATGAAAAAAATAAATTGATTATTATTTTCTTTCCTCCTTTATACTTTTCATTTTTTTATTTTTATTGATTTTTTGCATATTAATTTGAAAAAAAAATGTCTCCATTCATAAATCATAATTTGTATAACCCCTAGACAATTGAATATTTATCATCTGTTTCTTTTATTTTATTAATAAATAAATTTAATATATTTTATTTATTTTTAAATTTAACAATTTTGAATTGAATATATTGATTGAATAATAAATTTTTCATTTTACATTGAACGTATACATGCTTTTACTTCATTAATTCAACAAATAAATGTAAAAATATACCAAAAAATAGATCTTATTAAAATATTCAATCAAAATATAATTAAATTTTAATACCTTATATATTCAATATGTGCTTAAATAAAAAACTATTAGACACTGTAAAAGATAATTTATTTAATTCATAAAATTTCATTTATACAAGAGAATAAATCAAAGATAAATTATTTAAAAACAGAAAATTAAATTGAGAAGAATAACATTAAAATTTAAAAATCCGTTTATTTATCAATTTGAGAACCCTAACTAGTTCACCTAATTTATTGGTTCAACAGCAATTTTACTTAATTTTATTGCATTATCATTTTTAAGTTCTATCCAAACAATTTTTTTAACCGGTCAGCATTCTCAAATCCTTCAAATTTAAATTATTTATATTTATTTTTAATCTCCTCTTTAATTGTCACTTGTTGTTTTTTATTTTTTCGAATTTATTTATTTTACTTTGTAAATAATATAAATTTATATTTAGACATATTATTACCACATTCACATAACCATACACATGAATATAATTTTTAATGATTAGTTTTGTATTATATGCACACTTGTATTGTGTGTGTGTGTGTGTGCGCGCGTGCGAGCCTAACAATATGAGAAAAAGACCAATATGATGAAAAGTAAACATAAACACTCAAACAAGTAGCAAATGTTTGCCTGGCCTACCCCATTTTCCAGCTTGGCCCCTGTATTTAATTTCTGACAAGAAAAAACTATCCCTCGTAGCCCCAATATTTAATTTCTCACAAGAAGAAACTATCCCTCTTGCATGTCACCAATTTTGTCACTGTCCTAAGGGGAAAATGGGTCTCTCTCTAACCTAGTCTCTTGTCTCCTAATGTAAGATTTTTTCCTGACCCAAATTCTCAAGTGGCATTAATATACTTTAAAGAAGTTCACACTTGTTGAATTTCTTTGGAAGAACATTTTATTATTCAATCTCTTGCTATACTTTATTATTTGAATTAAACAGTCTTACAAGTTGGCATCCAGAGCCCAATTTCAACTAAAAAATCTCTCACATTTTAAATAAGAATTACTCCATCTTAGACATCTTGTTTAGTTTTCATTTTACTCTTAATTTTAAATATTATTTAAAAGAATCAAATTATGAAATTACATCTAAGAAGATTGGTTACTTGTGCCTTAAGTTAATGGGGTTTCCTCACTGTCTTTCTATTATATCTAAATGGTCCCTTGTTGAAAAAATCAACACTGGAAAAGTCTAATTCTGTTGACGTAACAATGTCTTAATCCTAGATTTACAATTATTATGACAATTAACTTTGACAAAATAGTATGGAATGGAGCAGCTGCAGATGGTATAGTTGACATAGAATAATTATTTGGACCATGAAGCAGTCAAAATTCAATTTAAGTTGCTAGGGTGGATTTCAAATTACCTAAAGTTGGTCTGGTCATCTCCATATTAGTATTTTATTCATAAAAGTAGATGAATATTTGACTGTTCAACCTTAAAAAATAAAATAAATTAAACCAAGAAAAGAACGAACACATGGATATAAATTTGTGTGGCTTGAAGATAAAGTACCAGTTTCTGTGATTGCTCAAACTTTTTAATAAATTAAAAAATATTAGGCAATGTTTAGAAACTACTCTAGGGGTGTGTTTTGTTTGAATTTTTGTAAATAACCAAAAAAATAATAAATGGATTTTTTTAATTAATTTGCTTGTTGTTACATAATAATATTATGTAATAATTAAACAATATAATAATATGTAGAAGTAATAATTATTCTTTAGGTATTCACATATAAATGTGGTGTGTGTGTGTGTGTGTGTGTGTATTACAAAGATAACTATTTCGTTTTGAATTTAAGTAATTATTGAATTTTTAATATTTATGTGTATGTATGTGGATGAAATAATTGGAGAATATTTTTAAAGTGTTGACACATTTGAGAGTTACGTTTTTGAGTTTAATAGGGAATTTAAATGAAAATCGAACATATCCCTACGAAGTTTCAACTACCCATTAAGTATTTATCGCCAAAAGAAGTTTTGTGTGACTGAAAGTCTTATCATTTCTTTTATTGGGATAAACATATTTCTAAAATTAAATCATGTAATCAAAATTTTCTATTTAGGAAAGGATAGGTCTTCACTTGGGCCTAACGTTTAATTATGTGCATTATGGTCCTCAAAATTCTTATTAACATTGGGTGTGTGTATTTATTTTACCTCTACATGTTCTCTCTTCTTTTTCTTCTTTCTTGCATTCAAATGGTTTACATATGAAATAAAGGTATCTACATGTAAATTTTGCATAGAATTAAATTGGATATACATTTAGGGTATGTTCACTTAGGATAATGGGATTTGATTAATTAATTTATCCATACTAATTAATTGTTTACTTTAATAGATAAAAGCCTATAATAAAATAGGAGCCCAAATAACCAAAATTATGGATAAATAATCCAACCCACTTGATGTGATAAAACAATCCCAATTAGTTAGTCAATTGATATTTTATTGAAAATATATTTTTGTCTCTCAATATAATTATCACTAATACTTTTTATAACATTTAAAATTAGAGATAATTTTGTGATATTAATAAGTGTGGAAAATAGCCGAAAAATACTTACAATATTTAGTTTTATTGAACAAGCATCAAATGAAATTAAATAGTAGATATTACGATATTTATTTGTGAGGAGGTGTAAGAAATAAATAAAAGAATATATAGTTTTTTTAAAAAAAATGACTGTAAGGGTATTTTAAAAAACCAAAGATAGTCATATTAAACAATCTAATTTCTTTAACATGTCATTGAATTAATTGTGATTAATTTATAATCTTTCATTTAGTTTAAGAAGTCCACCCACCACTTTGAGCCCACGGACCTAAATATATATAGGCCCATCTATTGTAGACTGGCTTTGGGTGGTTTGTGCCACCGACAAGCCCACTTTAGTACGCTACTAGTTATCATGGTTAGTGATGGTTAATTATTTATTTAATTTTCAAATACACACTTATTGTAATAGCTTTGCAACGGCGTTACAAATACATTTAGTATCTTTTATAATCTTAATCCTGAACTCATATGAGATGAATTTTTTATGAGTAATAGATGATTTAATTGTTCTAACCTTTGACATGCGTGCGCGCACGCACACGCACATATATATACATACATATGTATATATATATTGAACTCGAATTCAAGGCCTTTTTTCTAAAAAATAATTTTAAAACAAGATAAGATCTCATTAGCTAAAATATTTAATTAAACAATATAAAATAAGTGTATGTACATATGCATTATATATTAAAACTTTGTACGTTTTGCAATTCAAAATTAATAAAAAAAAAGATGATTTTTTAGATATTAAAGAAATATTTCTTATCTTTTTTATAATAAAGATTAAAGACAATTTGAACATTTCCAATAAAAGTGTTCCATGTATCTTTTTGCAATTAAAACTCTTGTGCAAATTTTTTGTATATGTCAAACCTAATTGTCAATTATAGTTAAGTCGACTTCATGTGACTTGTAGGTATAAATGGGTGACGTCAATACTTGTTAGTTAAATGTTAAAATAGACAACCAACTTCTTGTCAAGCATTGGAATAACTTTAATAATAATCAGATAAAAGCTCATTCTAGTGTTTACTCTATCTCACTAAGATGTTTAAACTTAATTAAAGAAGGAATTTTCTAAAGGTGAATGCAAGGAATTGTTAACGCAATTTGGTGTCAACTCTATCTACACCTATGGGGCCTCGCCTAGTGGGAATGATTTTACTTGAATCAAATAAGTTTACACAACTTCATTTGGACCTCACTAAACTAGCTCCACCTCTCAACAAACTCAAGTTCATGATTAGGTAGTATTCTACATTTCTCACTAAATATAATAAAGATTTAACACCAAAGATTATCACCATTTAATCAAAGTGAGTAACACAATAAGGTACACAATTTTAAGACTCAAGTATAGAAGCCTTACTAAAAGAACTCAACATTTTCAATAACGCATAGAGATTTTACCAAAAGACACTAAGCTAGTCAGTGGAGAGTCTTCTAGATTTAGAAAAATTCAGCATAATTTCTCTCGAAGCTTGGTTCGATCACTTCTCGCATTCTCTTTATGGGTAGATTATCATCCAACAACTTTCCACAAATTTTAGGATTATCTTGATACGTTGAGATCCCCTTGATTCAGTTAATTCAACAACTACCACAATCAGTCTATTCTCCGTTGCAACAACATGGGTTGATTGTCCTTCTAATATGAGATTTTCCATCTTATAATTTTGGAAACTTAATCTATTAGACATGTTTTTAAAAGTTTCTCTAGTTGGAAATGGTCTAACTCTCCTCGATCAAATGGTCTGCATTTCCTTATGTTGGATGATCAAAATATTTGCACAATCATGCCATTTCTTCAAGATTATAAAATTATTAGGAAAGTTTATCATATTACAATCTTTTCATTTTGGTAAACATTTTGCTGACTTGGAGTTCACGTGTGTGCCACATAAGTGCCAACACATCATAATGCCAACAATCTCTCCTTTTAACATTATGTGGCACAACCTCTTCTATATTTGTTATGACGACTTAACACACTTATCTAACTCATCATCCAAAGCCAAAAAATGAAACTTGGTGCACAAAACATGTGAAACATGACTTCTTAATATTCAAACCAAAGTAGGTAACATGGTTACTTAAACAAAAGTTGCCCAGACATAAACAACCCATTTAACCCAATCCACGTTGCAACATCGATATCACATGCAAGAAACAAACACTAATAAGATTCTATCAGACTAGCCAACTTAAAAACCCACACACACACTCACACACAACTAAAGTCCAAAAAACAAGAACAAAAGACATAACAACAACAAAATTAACTAAGGTAAAACAACTCCATCAACAACAACAATGGTGAACTCTTCCTTAATCCAATATTCTTATTTCCCAATCAGCAACTCTCCCTATGCCAACCATTCACTACTTCCCCTTCGTGATGCATAATTACAAAGTAACTCAATATAAAGATGAAAACAAAAATATGAAGGGCTTAGAAATGGGATGGTCAAGCCTCATTAGCTGGTCCTCTGGATATTGCAATGTCTAAAGTAAGGATGCCTCATTTATTACTTGAGCATGGCCTATTTTAGGCACTAGTTCAGGGGCTACTCAAATTCTTCTGACAATGAGTCTAACATATTCTTCAAATTCACTATCTTTGCTCTCAAAGTGACACTTTGTTCTTGCAACTAGACAATATAGGCATCAATGCCATGAACAAGTTCGTCAAGATAATTTAGGAACCTTTCCAACTAATTGTGCAAGGATTCCACAATTGGTGCCCTAGTAATTGCAATAAGGGAGAGATCATCCACCTTTCCACTCTTCATAAACTTGAGATTGAAGCTCACATCACAATTTTTGTCGTTAATTCAATGTGATCAATTGCAACATGTTTCACCAAAAGTTTGGATATTAGAGTTGGGTGCAGTTAAAGCTCACATACACTCAAGCTAGTTACTGTCTTCGGGTTGAAATCAAAGCTCCACGAAGGTGGTTGATGGAGTAATCATGCGGCAAGTGATTTGATAATACCAATCAATATACTTGCACACTACTTGGGATAGTTACTATCTTCGGATTGAAATCTAAGCTCTATGAAGGTGGTTGATGGAGAACATACGGCAAGTAATTTGATAACACTAATCAATGTACTTGCACACTACTTGGGGCACTTGGCTATGGCATCTGTCACTACACATGACCATTGATAGGCTCTACTATTAATCTACATATGCTTGATAATACGTTAACTAGTCTCTTTTCCGACCCCCTCATCGATAGTTGATGTTGTCTAGGTTATTTTCCTCAAGTTAAGGTTTGGTGGAATATCCTACATCATCCCAAATTGTTGTAAAATTCGCTCTGACCTATGCATCTCTACAACATTACATAGGATGAGTAAACTTAAGTACGCCCACATATGACATCCAAACTTCACTAGCAAAAGTGGTATAACACTCAAGAACATATGGTAACCAGTTAAGCCATACATTATTTACAATAAGCACATTGTTATGATAAGCATTGTAACCAGACATCCTATTTACAATATGACAAAATATTTATGCCACTAATATAATTAAGTGCGTGTTTCAAAATCCAAAATCTCACGAATAATCTGTAAACTATGGCCACTTGTTTCTATCATTTGTCTCTAAATGTAAGATCAACAGCATATTTATTAAGGTAAACGAATGCAAAAGTAACATTTATGTATTATAGATCAACAACATGTTAATATAAGTTTTTACAGTCATACTTAACAATATATGACACTGTCAAAAACTCCTCATTATCAAGTAAACTTAGTATACTGACATGAGAATGAAGTCCTATTATTGCATTTCTTAATATTTGGGACTATGTACATATTTATATTATTGGTAATCGAATTATTATCATAAACTAATCCAATTCATATTCAAAATCAAATTCATATTATGAAAATATAAAGTGTAATAATAGCACCCATAGAAATATTGAAAAAATTAAAGGGAGTGGAGGGAGACAATAAAGAAAAAAAAAATGTCTAGAATATGCACCCACAAGTTATTTTCCTTTGTCGAAAAAGAAAAGAGAGGGACAAGAGTGCTCCGAAGAAGAACAAAGAAAACGAGAATGGAGGTAGAAATTAAGACGCAGGCAAAAGAAAGAATAAATTAAGAAGAAGATGTCGGATGAGGAACAATAAATGAAATCAGTTTTTTACCGTTGTTGGCTTGCTTTCAAAGTGGCAGCTTTTTGGCACTATTACCTTTTTTTTTAAGCATTTTTTACCATTGTTTTGTTGTCTAGGTTTTGCAAATTTTATTTCGTTTCTTTTTTATTTTCAAAATGTCAAATTTTCACATTTTTTAATTTCACAAAAATGGTTAACAATTTTTTTTTGTTTTCTAGATTTTCTATTTTCCCTTTTTATAAAATTTCAAGTTTTTTTCTTTTTTTAATTTTCGTGAATTTTTTGTTCATATACGGGTTTTGAATTTTTTTTTCAAATTTTTTATTCTCCTAGATCATGTTGTTTTGATTTTTATGTTCAAAATAAACATGTTACAATTATTACATTTTTAAATTTTTTTTTTATTTTTTATTTATTTTTACATAATTTTTTAGAAAAATACATTTACAAATATACATCAAAAAATGAACACAAACATAACCCTAATTTTTTATACTCTTTTATTTATTTAATTTTCAAATTTTTTTTTTTTGTTTCTTACGCACACACATGTTTCTCCTTTTTTTCTTTGTTTTTTTTTATTTTCCCATTTTTTCTTTTTTATTTTTCACAAATTTTTATTTTCCAAAGTTCTTTAAAACAAGACAACCGTGATATTTTTCTTTCTTCTCATAAGCGAATAGATTTTTATCTTTTTAGATTTTTCTATTTTTTTAATTTTTAATTTTTTCTTTTTTTAACATTCATAATTTTTCATATTTCTTTTTTCTCAAACTGTGAACAGAGACCATGGCATTGGGCATTTCACGATATTGGGCTTCTTTGTTTTTTTTTTTTTTTTTTACTTTTTAATTTTTATTCACTGCGAACGCATTTCTGTGAACGCTAATCTCGGAGTGTTTTTTCTATGATTTTATTCCGCAGAAATAGGATTTTTCTTAAATATTTTGAAAATTAAGATATTTTTTAAAATGATATATATAAAAAAAAGGGTTAAACTTTTCAAAAAACCCGCTGAGCTCGTCCCTATCTCTCAGACGAATCCACCAATGGCGTCTTCCTCCCAATGCGTTCCCAATCCCCAAACCCTCCAATCGCACTAATGCCTAATCAATTAAACCCCACCAGTCCATCCAAACCGGATACTTTACTCGCACATTGAATGAAACAATAAACCAAGAAAAGGTTTGTAATTTGAGATTGGTTTTGGTTTAATCGCCAGCCCCGCGTCCGCCTTGGCTATTCAATCGAAGACCCCACCCTTTCGGCATATAGTTACAATAAACCAAAAAGGAATGCTCTCGAAATTTCCGCTCTTGAAAGTTTCAGCAACGTTTTGTTCCCGGATTCCTCAGCACAAGGCACCCTTTCGGCATATAGTTACATTTACGGCGAAGTTTCAGCCGCAAATGGCTTCGGCTTCTTATGCGACGTCGTCTGCTTCCTCGGCCAAGTTGCTTTTCCGTCAGCTTTTTGAGAAGGAGTCGTCTACGTACACTTATCTTCTCGCCGATGCTTCTCATCCTGATAAACCAGCTCTGGTCACTCCTTTTGTTTGCCTTTGCCTTTTTAAGACTTCACTAATTAGTTAGTGATTTGCGTTACTGCATTAATGTGTGTTTATTTAATTTTCAGGGTAGTTGGATTTTTATCACTTTTAGAGTAAACTGAATTTTGGTTAGTTGGTCATTTTTCTGAGCTTTGTTGAGGGCGTGGCTGAATCAGTTTCTTATTATTATTATTATTATTTTGGAGCGAGTAAATTTGAATTAATTGGGAAAGATATAACGGTGTAAGATTAAATTGGCTTGCCTTTTTCTTCAATACTGCTTAATCCAATTGATTGCTGGAACACTTGAGAGAAAAAGACGATATTAAACTACTGAGGTGTTTTTACCTTCATCCATTATTTCTTCCTTACTTTCCCTCGTCCACTTTTTGCAATTTTTATGCTTATACTACTGTAAACCAATTAGGTTCTTGATTCTTACTGTATGAATAGTTGGGATTTTGTTCTAATGTACAAAAGAATGATTTTTTAATATGTATCTAGTAATCAAAGTTGTGGTTATGATAGGTAGTAGAATGCAATATACTCATAGAAATCAATATACTTTGATTTTTCAGTTTTGTAAATCTTGGAGCTGATCCAATTTTGATGAGTTCACGCATAACAAGAATTTTGTCTTTTATATTGTCTGATTTATTAAAATTCTTGTAATTTATGTACTGATGGTCTCATTCCTCATACTGATCCAGGTTTCTAATAAGTTCATGCACAAGAATTTTGATGCCTTTTATATTGTTTGGTTGATTTGAATTCTTGATAATACGTACTGATGCAACTTGTTTCTCGTACAGTTGGTGGACCCAGTAGACAGAACAGTGGATAGGGATATTTCTCTGGTGAAAGAGTTGGGTTTGAAACTTATATATGCAATCAACACTCATGTGCATGCAGATCATGTCACTGGAACTGGCTTGCTTAAGGTTTAACTTCCAGTGCTCTGTGAATTGAGTAACCTGTAATTGTACATTCTTTATGCCCCACCAAAATTCATTAGTGGAATAGCACCGATTTGTAATCCATGGTGCTTATTTAGTTTGGAGCGAAACTTACACTTTAAAATTCTGAAATAGCATTTTGACCAGATCTATTGTTTGAAATGTTTGTATTCTGCAGAGTAAGGTACCTGGGGTTAAATCTATCATCTCTAAAGCAAGCAAGGCGAAAGCTGACCTTGTTGTTGAACCTGGCGATAAAATCTGTTTTGGTGATCTCTATTTGGAGGTATTTGAGCTTTTTAAACTTCTACAAACACTTGTAGACATGTAAATGTAAACACATATCTTATATAATCTATCCTTCTGTAAATGAGATTAGAACTGGTTATTCTGCTCAACACGGTACCTTTTGTGTTGCAGTCAATGTAATCACATAATGAAGTGCTTATTAACCCTTTGAAGTTCTAAAAGTATGTAAATGACTCGCTGGTCACTAATAAAATTTGATTATACCTGTTAAATGTCGACTTCACAATAAAAAGATCCCAAACCCTTTGAAGTTCTAAAAGTATGTAAATAACTCACTAGTCACTAATAAAATTTGATTATACCTGTTAAAAGGCAACTTCACAAGAAAAAGATCCCCTCCTCTGTGCTCTGATATTCATTCCTTCATCCTCTTCTCTTTGACTACCCAAATCTACTTGTTATGGATCACATCTAGTGAGTGTTGAAATCTTGTAATATATAACCGTACTTCACGTGTGGGTCAAGAGTATACACTCAAGGAAGCAGAGAGACTTCAGGTGATACCTGAAAAGAACAGTGTCATGATTTCAAATTAACCTCTAAGGCTCTAGAGTCTAATCATGTGAAAACAAGTCATGAATTTTTTGCATATCATTTTAAGAGTATTTACATCTGAATATTTCTTTTATGCAAGTAAAGCAATCATTCTATGGATATACATATATATATATATGTATGTATGTATGTAAGTATGCACACACATTGTTGTTTTGCCCTCTTATACCGCTTTCCTGTTTTACTTTGTCTTTGCAGGTTCGTGCCACCCCAGGTCACACTCTAGGTTGTGTCACCTATGTTACTGGGGACGGACCTAATCACCCTCAACCAAGGATGGCTTTTACTGGTGATGCTTTATTAATTCGTGGATGTGGTAGAACAGATTTTCAGGTATTATATGCTTCACAGAAGACCTATAATCCTAGGATCACCAATTTATGAAAATTTTTCAACTTTGAACTAAAAATCATGGACCATGTTTGTTTTGCAATTTTGGTCTCTAAAAACACGCTCAATTATTACATTTTTTAAATTTTGTCTCTCTTTCTCTCTCTCTTACTTTTGCACAATTCTCAAGACAAAAAAACTTAAAAACACATACCCAAATTTAAAAACAAACATAGCCATGATTTTTCTTAGCTCCTATCATGAAATTTTATTTGATGCAAAGTTCGACAATCAGAGTGGAGGGATGCATTGTCTTCAGTAATGGCACCAAATTTATTCAGAAATTCAATGAGTGGCATCTGTTACATATGTATTATCAAGTCTTGCTTAGTGCTTGGTGTATAAGTTTGTTTGAAAATTGGATAAGTAATGGAATTTCGTGTTCTAAGAAGATACATGTAAGAAGTAATATAGAAACTTTGAATCCTAACACTGTGCTTGGTTTTAGGATTTTAGAAAGGAAAGGAAAATACTAGAGAAAACGAAAAGAAAATGGAAGAAATTTAAAATTCCATAGATTGTTTGGTAAAATGATTTTCATGAGGAAAGGAATATAACTAAATATAGAAAAAATAAGATAAAAAACACAAAATTTATAATTTTTTGATTATTTAAGAGAAATAATTTGAGAATAGGTGAAAAAAATAGAAACAATAAAGATTTTTAAAGAAGAAGAGATGGTTAAAATAATTTTCTTTTCATTTTCTCACTATTTTGAAAGGAAAATAATTTTCTTTCAATTAAACTACATTTTCTTTGAACTTTTCTTTTTCTTATCGTTTTCTTTATCAACCAAACAACCATAAGTGTTTTCTTTACCATTTTCTTTTCTTTTCCTACTCAAAATCCTTGAACCAAACACAGTGTAAAGGTTTAAGTTCTGTCAAACAAGTAGCTTATACAGTTGGCTGGAAAGAACTGGAGATAGTAGATGTGAAAACATTGCCAGTTTAAAGTCCTTGGGCTTAATTGGAGTACGATTTTGATTCACAAATTAATCTCACTAGTCTGTTTATCCTTTATCAGGGAAATGTTGCGCAAGTCTAATACAGTTTTCTGGTTTGTACTATTGTCTGCTGATACTGAATTCTTGTTACTTTTCTTCCAGGGTGGAAGTTCTGAGCAGCTTTTCAAGTCAGTCCATTCACAGGCAAGAATGCAGATAACTTTCATAATTGAGCAGTTCTAAGATTTGTAGATTTAACACACAAAATTACCAAGCTAGTACCTAAAGTATTTGCCTGATACAGATCTTCACATTGCCTAACGATACGCTTGTCTACCCTGCTCATGACTATAAGGGGTTCACTGTACGCTTTCATCTATTTTTTATTCTACAATTATTTGTTTATTATTATTATTATTATTATTTTACTGCTATCTTCTTGATGCTTGCGCATCAAAAGTTGCTGATGCACATCCTTCAACTTTAGGTGAGCACTGTGGGAGAGGAGATGCTGTACAATCCCCGCCTGACAAAAGACGAGGTGCTTCCCGAACCAAGAAACAACATTTTGCTAATGATGGATTCTGGTTGACAAGTGACAAGATGCATTCTCATTAACCAGGAAACCCCATACGATGTTTAGTTTTGATTATAATCAACCTTTTTTGTAGTAGATTTTAGTTACTCTAATGATATCTTATATTGTTTGACAGCAGGCTTACACATGACAAACCTGTTATGCACATACTTGCATTCTTATGTTCCTACTAAGGAAGCAAATTGTTTTATTTGCATTGATTAATTTCACTGATAAGTTGTAATCCTTGCCTATGCAGGAAACCTTCAAAAACATCATGGCAAGTAAGTGATGTTTTAACCTGGGTTAACCTTTGAAGTTCATTGTTTTGTTGACAATTAATGATACTCCATGTTTGCCCTTCCAGATTTAAACTTGTCATATCCAAAGATGATAGATGTAGCAGTCCCTGCTAACATGGTTTGTGGTTTGCAAGACCTGGAATCCAAGGCTGCCCTGTAATGTTTCTTTCTCTCTGAGGTCATGATCGTTGTTCTTCAAAAAGCAACAGGTCACGGAATTTAAACTTGCTGAATGTAATATGTTAAGTGTTGAGGCTTTGCTATGAGGCCATGAGCTCATAAAACATCACATTTGGCATACTGCAGTAAGGTAAACACGCTGTTTACCGAAGAAAAAAGATGAAAATTGTATAAGAGAGTTCCCTTACCCCTTCTGACCTTTATATGTAATCATATTTTAGATGGTTGACATTTCTTTTTGTGTTGCTAAGTTTGAATTTCTGCAATAGGAAAGAATATGCGAATTACCTGTAATTGCTATTAGCTAGACTTTGATTCACCCTTTGTGCAATCTTAAACTCTCAGCCTAATTGCAAAATTAATTCTGGAAATGTGCGCCGTGTATACAATGACTTTTTGGGGATATTGCTTGAAGATGCAACCCTAAATATTCTTTAGCCATAAGAGTATAATTGCTAGAAATATCATACATACAAGTAAACTGGATTTGAATCAGTAGGCATCATCTCGCATGAGTACGACTTGGTATAATGATCAAGCCCCCATGCTAGTTAATGCATATTTGTGGCCTAATTTGGCAATTTGTTCTGTGCGCAAACTAGTGAAAGCGGAAGAAAAAGGACAGATCTGCAAATGCCCAAGCTAAAGGTAACTTGACACCCTAAGTTCTCCAGTATAACTTGTCCTATGAAAGCAGTAGTATTGACATGGCATGAGTGTGACATCTGGAAAGGTAACAAAATTTTTAGTCTGATATTATAAGCAATGAATTTATTGAAATATTTTTCAAAGTTCTATACTTCCACATTTTGCGTCGAAAATACAGTAAATATGTTACAAATTAAACATGACTGCTTAATAAAGTTACTTTAAATAAGGTCCCTCAAACTTGATCCCGTAACATAAGGTTCTTTTAACATATCTTAATTCCCTCTTTAAAGTGGATTTGACTTGCACAATTCGTGAACCTGGATAGCACACTTCCAGCGTACAAGTTATCTGGTCTTGCTGCTGTAAGATACATCAAACAACCAATCAAACTTGAATATGAGTGTTTCATCTGCACATCTTGCACCATCTTCTTTGCACAGTTTATCCTTTTGGCACATTGGAGTACTCACAATTTTGCAATTTCTATGTCAGATTTCTTCAGGATCTCCTTTACATACTTCATTGGACCAATTAAAATCTCATTCATTTTTGCTTAAACTTTATTCCAAGGAAGTAAGATATTTTTCCAAGATCTCTCATCTCAAATACTTGCACAATTTCGTTCTTGAATTCTTGAATTACTTCAGCATTGCTACCTTTACGAAGGAGATCATTTCTACAAGGATATCACAATAAAGTCATGTTAATCCTACTGTACCAAGCTCTTAGTGTCTGTTTTAAATCATACAAAGCCTTCTTTAATAAATAGATTTTGTCCTCATGCCTTTTTACAACAAAGTCTTTTGGTTGCTCAACATAGATTTTTAATTCTAAGTTGGTAGATTTTCTATCCCTTTTGTGCTGTAATTGCTAGTACCAATCTAATAGCATCTAGTCTTGCAACAGGAGTAGAACTGTCAAAGAAATCTATTCAATACCCTTCTACCTACTAGCCTTTCGTTATATTTGCAGATTGAACCGTTTAGATCTAACTTTGTTCTAAGTCACTTTTTTCTGTTTAGGTCTTATAACTAATTCTCAAGTGACCTTTTTTAATCATGGACAGCTCCTCCTCCATTGCAGCCCTCCACTTGTGATCTTTTTCAGCTACCTAATAACCTACAAGTTCAAGAACAGCAACATAGCATTTTTGATAAATTTCAAAGAGCAATATAGTGCCTCTTATAGGAGGTTCATCTATTAACTCTACTTGATTTTGTGAATGATCAACGATTAGGTTCTTTGTATCATCTCTCACTTCCATTGTTCATTTTCCATGAAGCACACATCTATACTTAATAGAAATTTTCAAGTATGAGGCTGGAAAACTTTTTGAGCTTTAGATATTGTGCTGTATCCGATAAAAATGCCAAAGTTCGGCCTTCTTATGCAACTTGCTTCTCTTAATTTGTGACAAATCAGTAAAGCACAAGCATCCAAGAACTTTGAAAATTTTAAATTAATGCTTGTAATCATACCGGGCTTCAAGAGGAGTCTTCCCATTTACCGCTTTGATGGGAAGTCTATTTAACAAGAATATAGCAATGTTTGCGGCCTTTGTCCAATAAGCTTTAGGCAACTCTTTCTCATGATGCTTTCATCTTACCATATTAACTTGATTTTGTTGAGGGCTATATGGAGTTGAAAGTTGATGTTCAATGCCTGCTTCTTCACAAAAATATGTTGAATTTTTTTGATGTCTACTCCTTGCCACTATCAAATCTTGAAAGTGGAATCCAGCAGCCACTTTGGTTCTCAATCCACTTGTTAAATTTCCAACACTTTCTGTAACTTCAGACTTGAATTTAAGAAAATAAATCCAACACATCCTTGTGAAATCATTAATAAATATAATGTAACATCTACTCCCTTGAGTGATAGAGTCTTGTGAGGTCTAGATAAATCTGTGTGAATTAATTGCAACTTCTCAGTTGCTCGTTTAAAGGGTAGCCTTGCTTGTTTGCCATATTGAAAAACTTTGCAACTTGTAAGTCCGGACACCAAGAGAGTCAAGCCTTGCACAAGCTCCTTTCATCACATATTCAGCACTACAACGTGACAAAAATGGCCTAACCTTTTATGCCAAATCTTTGGTTTGCTAATTCTAATCGAATAAACTGCTTGCTCCTTCACTGGATCAAGTGAGAAGCTTTTGCCTCTCATTTTGATTGTGAAGACTTAGTTATCATTCAAATCCTTAATCAAACATAGTTTATTTTCAAAGATGACTTTGAATCCTTTCTCAATTAGTTATCTCATACTTAATAAGGTTTGTTTAATATCAGGTATGTAATTAGTTTTGTACCCATATAACTTTTGATGGCTATAGTTCCCTTTCCTTTGACAGTTATAAGTTTGTCATTGTCAAATTTGCCTTCAATTCTAACAATCTATCTGGCTCCTTGACAAGTTCTTGGGCATAGGTCGTGTGATCAGTACAACTACCGTCCAGTAGCTAGCATTCACTTGAGCTATTGTTTGTAAAGCAATATGCCACAAATAATTGCTCTTCATCTTGCTCATCTGCAACTTGAGCTTGGTTCTTTTGTTGAAAAATAGGTTTGCAATTTTTTTCATGATGTCCCAGCTTGTTGCACCTGACACATTATATCAGGTCTTCTCCAACACTTGAGAGGAGGATGACCCTTTTTGCTACAATGTTTGCAAGGAGGAAATTCTTTGTTCTTTTCTCCATTACTGTTGTTGGTGTTGGAAGTTGCTTTGTGTGTGCTGAAATTCTTTTTTCTGTTCTTCTTTTTCTTGCCTCTTTTTCCTTGATTGATTTGTAATTTTGCTTGTAACCCTTCTTCAACAGAACCTTCAACTCTCATCAATCTCCTTTATTCCTGTCCTCGCAAAAGCATTTAAAAGCTCTGGCAAGGTAATTCTTAAAATATCTTTAGTATTCTCCAAGGAAGAAATAATAGCTTCAAATCTTGCAAGGAGTGTCCAAAGAATTTGTCAGAAATATTCTAGACTTATAAAATTCAGAACCAAACAGTCTTACTTTGTTGCCAATGCTAAGAAGTTTATTAGAGTACTCTTTAATTGTGTCTGATTCCTTCGTTTTTTGCATCTCAAATTCTCTAACCAGGTACCACACGTGCATTCCTTTGATTCTTTAATCTCCTTCATATTCAATTTTGAGGAAATTCCAGATCTCAAATGTTGATTTCATAGTCATTACTTTGGTGAAAACTGCTGGTGAGAGAGCTGCAAATAATGAAGCTCTAGCCTTTGACTTCCTAGCTCTGATTTCTAAGTTGAGCCAGTATTGGATTCTTCATTAGAGGAACTTCGTAGTCTTCCTCAGTGGCTTCCCAAAGATCATTTGCCTCTAGGTATGCCTCCATTCTGACTGCCGAAACATGATAGTGTCACCATTAAACTTAGGTGGTGCTAGTGTTGTGAAAGGTGTTTCAGTATCTATTTATTTGTGGAAATGAAGTAAGGTGTTCAGGCTAAGTTCACTCCCAGATCCCTCTAAGGAGACTACTATGGTACCAACTGTTGATTTATGTAAGTTTGGTTTTCATTAAAACAGAACTGAACAAAGGAGCATAACACAAAAGGAAAGAATAGAAGGGAAGGCTGTCATTTTATTAAACAATATCCAACTTAAATACACGAATTTGTAACCAAAAATATAGAAATTCTCCTAAATCCTGGAAATAGACTTGTAAACCTAGCTTATCAATAAAGAGATAACCAAAAAAAAAAAATCAAAACAAAGTCTTGAAGACTTGGTCAAAAGAAAACAAGTGATACATATGCAGCTTTGAAATATTCAATTGATACATAGAACTTTATAACCATACCAGCATGCAGCCATGTCTGATGCATACATTCAACACTATCAAGGTAAATATAAACGTATATATCCCTCAAAGAGGAACTATTGTACACTACACGTTGCTAGAGACATGTTTGACCTTACAAAATCTTATGTGAATGCTTTGCGGAGAGGAGCAGACAGGCAACTATGGTTTGCATCGAAACTGAGTCTGTCCTATTCGGATGGAGCGTTAATATGTCTACTCTTTCATGCTTTAAGTCTTAGTCGTTCACTTCTTTGCCATAGTTCTGTAAATATGAAGTTATTTTTCAGCCTTTCTGGCATCTGTGGATTTGATCCGCTGGGGCTGTCAGATCTTCAGGGCCCTGGAAATTTCGTCGAGCCCAGGTGACTGGCCTGTTGTGGGATCTTCAACGGGTGCACTAACATGATGGGCGTAATGGAAGCCAGTCCACAGCAATCCTGGGAAAGCTAGGCCGAATCCCACCTGAGACAGCTCTGCCTTGGTTCAAGACCGGAGTCTTTCCCCCTGCCGGATCTTACCAATACTGGGCCGACCCCGACACTCCTTTCGTGTTCGAGACAACGCTCGTGGGCTTGGCAGGACTGGACCAATCCAGAGTCCCTGGGTAAGCAATACTTGTTGGGAGATTCAGGTGAGCCAGCTTACCCTGGTTGCCCGTTCTTCTTCAACGACGTAGAAAGATGAGAAGTCGTTGAGGGATTTGAGGGTTAAGGAGGTGAAGAATGGAGGGTTGGCTGTATGTTGGGTTTCTTCGCACAGGCTCCGGTCCCTTTCAGAACCTGCTGGATCATTTGGCCGATCCAGTGCACAACAATGGGCTGACCAGCCTCAAATTTCACTAATCTTTGTAAAAATGTTGCGGAAAAAAAAAACACTCCATCTTTTCTCGCGCGTCAAATTTATGACAACCATCATGTGCAGAGTGCCACTACCGGTGAGCTTTTCATATGTAATCTATCTTAATCTCCCTCAGCTCATTGTTGCAGCTAAACGTCCGCATGGAACTCAAATGAGGACACTGACGAGAAGAGTAGGGCCCCAAAAAGGATTGTTTTGCATGCATGTGATTTTAAGTTCTGTTTAACCTCTCCAAGAAGAAGGCAATGCTTCTTTCCTTCAGCTAAAGCCATACATTTTGAGTTCTACTGCATTAGTCAAACTCAGGTTAAACAAGCAGGAAAACTAGGCTAGTTGACATACTTGAGACCACATACAGACATATTAAGTTAAAGGAGTTTGGAACTGGAACTTAGTTCAGTTCTCCAGTCATAAACTCTAGACACTAGGGGAAGTTAGTCCTAACTCCAGCAGAAAGAGCACCAGCTTCCATTGCCAGAACACTGCCATCCGCGTTGAGATCACTATCATCTACCTTTGAGAAGCTTGCCACGTCATCGAAAAAGCTTCCAAAGCTCATGCTGGCTTGGCCAGATTCAGACCACTGGGTCAGGTAATCATCCATGGATGTGTTGTCAATAGGCCGAGGAGCCACTGGTTTTTCCCCTCCTGCATCGAGCAATTCAGACCACTCTGGCGAGTAATGTGGAGAGGAATAGATCCCGCATGAGGGAATTGGTGGAAAGAGAGGCAGCAGAGCAGGCGTGGTAGCAGCACATCTTTCCTCTAATTTAGCAGCATTTTTAGCTGAGGAAGTGCCTGCCTGCTGATTTATGTTCATGCTTCGAATCGTTGCTTCCATCTCCAAGTTCTTTATTGCAGCCTGAGGCTTTTGTCAACACCAAGACAATGCAGTAGTAATTATAGAGCATGTAAAAGGGATTCTAAAATGTATTAAAATCAGTTTTTTCTTGGTTGAAATTCTACAAATGAATAAGCTTCATGTTTCTTTCTATCCAAACTGTTCTCAAAATAGTTTACCTGCACTAGTAGATGCAGATTTCCATATGTCTGATCAGCTCCCAATGAGTTGATTCTGCATTCACTTGCAATATGGAATGACTAAAATGGGATGTTGAGTTGACAATACCATGAATGATGAAGCACATTTCACTTAAGAAACAGGCGTAAGTCTGATAAAAGATGAAACACTCTTACCCATCCCTATCAAATGGCGTCGGCATTGAAGATCCCGAACCTTGCAGCGTAATTGGTGGCTTCCTCTCATCTTTTCTGTGGCCTGGAGGTGGACGGGAATAAGTGAACAAATCTCATGTTCCACACCAGAATGAAATGACGAATAAAACGTACAATGGTTGGCGGGTACAAGTTCCCTTCTCCACCATCTTCTTGCAGTCTTGCCAAGCCTGAACTTCTGCAGCATTATCGGTGAATTTGTGCAGAGTTTTCAACTGGAAAACTTCATTTCAAACTCATACTTGGTCAGGTGTAGAAAGCCTATAATCAAACCTGTAAGTGACTCTTCAGGTGGAAAAGCGTCAGTCCTTTCACGCCCATCAACTTCAAAATTGCTTTAGGTGTTGCCTCTGCAAGAATTGGTTCACAATGTGAAAGGATGGTTAGAATACAAAGTATAATAGTTGGCAGACTTCAAAGAGCCATCCTTGTATCATGATGTTGACATTACACCGTACATTTAAAAAACCTATTTCAGGTGGAGAATGATTTAATTAAAAATAAAAAAAGAAAAGAAATGGAAAAACAACCAATAAATTCATCTAGAAACAATGAACAAGTTCTTGCATCATATGCGTGGAAGAAATTAAACCTTGATACAAAAGAAAACATAAGAAAAGAATACGTGCACAAGAGTATTGCTCAGACAATGGAAAAGCAATTAAAAATCAAATAAAGCAAGGACAACTAATGTATAATTAAATGTATTGTCGCAAAAAAAATCAGTAGAAGGGGATAAGACAATAACTATTAGCTCCGCCAAGCTCATTGACTGCCCTAACGAACTGTTCATGAAGTTCCGGCGTCCAGCGCAGCCGAGGCATTGGATAAGAACCCTGTTGCACGTCTAAACTGATATCTTGTTGCTCGAAAAACCTACGGCCACGAGGAGGCTGATGATAGGGTTGCACTACCGGCGCAGACGCCGCCTGATGCTGATAGCCAGGAAGTTCCCTGAGATGACAATGACGATCATTCCCAGCCACCCCAGCAGACACCATATCTGCCTGCTCTCCAGAGCGCTGCATCTGGTTTTCTCGCACTCCACTGGCAGCGCACCAGCAAGAACCTTCTGCCGGCGGTTCTCTTCCTTTTGCTTTCATTTAACGGCGTGTTCTGCAGGCACTAGGAGACAATCTAGAGATAGGGATGGTGGTTGGATATGTCTGAAGCAGCGGAGAAAAAGGTATGGATGGGGCCGCTGTATGAGAGAAGAGACGGGGCATTTGCATGTGCGTAAATGCGTTTGGTGGGCAGTGATGCATGCAGCTGCATACGTGGAGTGGCCGTTTGGGAGGGCTTTCGTTTTCTTTCTTGCTGAGAGTTGACCGAGGTTGTTTGGTGGGATTTGTCCGTTTCTTCCACAATTTAATTTTTTAACAACTGACTCAATCAAATTGGTGGCCGATGCCTTATTCCCAACACTTCACCATTATATTAATTAATAAAGCTTGTTTCGAATGTAAAATTAATTAACTTTTGTTTGATGTGTGTGTGTGTGTGCAGTTTTGATTATTAATTTTTTAGTTTTCAAAGAAATTCTTCTTAATTTGGTGAAACAATTGATTGGTAGCTAATTCATGTTCAGTTTAAGCTCTAAAACAAGATATATTGACGAAGAATATCTAAAATAGATGCTTCAAACTTGTACAAATTTGGAGCTCTATTATAAGTATCCACCTCACAAGACTTGGCTTTGACGTATTAAGCTTAATCAAATCATAATAATTAGACATATTACGATAATAAACAAGCCAAATAATCACTAATTACACATATATAAACTTGTTATAAATTAGAAATTATACTGTCTGATTTTATGTTTTTTTTTTTTTTGGTTAGATTATTATGTTTCATATTTCGACGATTTAATTTGGGCATGCATCTTATATAAATTTTGAAGGCCAATAGTTATGTCTTTTAACATCATTTGATACTTTGTAATGAGATAAAGAACTTGTTTTTCTCTAAAAATATAGTTTTAAAATTAATTAACCAAAAATAAGGAGTGCTTGAATAAGTGGGCCCTTTAGTCCTACTGGCATTACTCTATAGTATTTATTAAGATATCTTAGAACGATTTATCGCGTTTTGTTCTTCAATGTGTAGGCTGCGTTTGGTTGATAATCTTTTTTTGGAGAATAAAAATAGTAATTTAATGGAGATAGCAATGTTGATTTGTTTGGACTTGTGTGTGGGTGTATGATATTGGATGGACGATATTATAATATATAGAAATAATAATTACTTTTAAAGTTATAAATATATATAAATATAAATGTATGTAATAATTGAATTTTGAACGTGAGAGAGAGAGAGAGAGAGAGAGAAAAAATTGAATAAAAAATTCAATAAAATTTTGTTAGGTACGATATTTGAATCGTATAAAATTTGAAGGGACAGAAATGAATAAAAATTTGGAAAAACAAACATAGCCACAGTTGCTGAGATTTACTTATTCCTTTAATTTTTTTCTCCCCAGTAATTGCCTTTTCTTTTATCTTCTTTTTTATTTTCTTCATATATTTTTAAAACTATTAATAAGTTTATGTGTTATTGTTAAAAATAAAATACTTCCAAAATTTATCATATTTAATAAATTATATGGCTTTGTTTGGAAACCAATTTTGTTGGAAGATGAAAATAATGTTTTGGGTGTGAAAATTTGAAATAATAATGTAAAAGCATTAGAGATAAATTGTTAAAAAGTATAGTTTTTTAAGGCTAGTATTTGGAGTGTAGATTTGATAGAATGGAAAATGATAAAAATAGGCAACTAAGCATAATATATATATTTAAATTTTTTTATACATAGAATATGTGATATCTATTAATCCACATAATTTTATACATAGAGTATGTGATATCTGTTAATCCACGCTTTTTATTAAGCGTACAGCTCTGAGTGTAGTTGGTTTAGCTTGCACAATGTGAAAAGACTAAAATACCATTTACTTTTAACATTTTTCTTTTCCCTTTACTCATTCAATTTCAATTGATTGTATTTTTAATTTCCCTTTTTTTCTCAATTTTAGTTCATTCTATTATCCCCTTTCACCTTTCTCTCAATTTTTATTTTATACATACAAATATATATATATATATATATATATTTCTCTTTTTTGATTTCTTTATATGTTCTCTTATTTTACAAATGACATAAAAGTTAAATGCAAAAGGAAAAAATTTATTTGTTAATTCATATAATTATGCACATGTTTTGAGTGTTCTTTTCAATAATAGACCCGACCCTTGTGCTTAACTGCAATTTAATCCCACCTTCCAAATTTTCTCAATTTTATGTTCCCTTTGAAAGTAGGCCCCACACTAGATTTGAAAAGAAAGCCATTGCATAATTGGGTCAAGCCCAATTTTCTACATTTCACTGGGCTTCATCAATATTTCTAATGGGCCAGGATTTAATTGCCATGGGGGTTTGGACCTTATGAAGCTTTTGAATGGCAAGAGGTGGGTCCATATGCATGGTTAAGATGTTGGTTTAAAATTACATTTTTAATTGAAAAAATGTCGATATTTGTAATCGATCTTATATAACAATAAAACCGATGACTACGCTTTAACATTTTGCCTAGAATGAGACTTTTCGTTATGTTTGGTTCAAATTTTCATTAGGATTAAAATTTCATTAGTTAGAATTTGTTTGTTTGCGCGCACATATGTAAGATATAATGATGGTTGGTGGTGACGATGATAATACATAAGGATAATGATTAATTTTAATACATAAATATATAAATTTTGTAGAATAGTACGTATGGAGTATGTGGATTTTGATAAGAAGAATAATAAAGAAAATGTTGCACCAAATATAGTAAATATGTGACCAATACATTGTTTTCAATCACCATTCTATGAAAAATATAACATAAAATTATACAAAATTTTGTGGAAGAGAAAGGCTACGCTTGATTTTGATGGGTTTTAAATCGACATTTACATAATTTAAACAAATTTCTCAACGAAATTTTTATTTAAATTCAAATACAAATTATTCCCTCTATTATGTATATATCCAAATATTTAAAATTTAATTATTACGTCTATTAACAAACAAATTAATATTATATAAACACACACATATACAGTCACATTTATCTACATATATATATATACACAAACACACACATACTTAAAAAAATTAATCATTATCTCCGCATTTTATCACATCATCCTAAAAAAAAATTAAATAAATCTAAATTTTCATCCATCAAAATTTTACAACCAACCATAATTCATACATAATAAAATATCCATAGCTACGTTTAGATGCAAAATGTCATCATTTTCACACAACCAAAATTCAACTTTCCAATCATATTACTGATTAAAGCAACTATTTTTATCTCTTTATTTATATTACTTTTACGCTATTCTTAAATTTTTGAATCAACTTTCCTCTCTTACAAAATTTACATCCTAAGAAAGTTCATCATTTTCATCCTCCCACAAAATCACCAACCAAACATAACCAAAGCAAACCAACATTAAATTTAAAGAAATTAAATAATTATATATTCATAGTAATATATAAAACGCGCCCATTTCAAACTAAGTGTTGCACTTTGTCTTGCAAACCACCTTTCCGCGATGGACTAACTATCCCCCTCTCTGTCTCATTCTTCATATTTTTTCTGCGTTGGGAAAAATGTAAACTAGACTAGAAAGATTCTTAGTAACTTTATTATTGAACAAAGTGTGTATGTATAAAAGTTTATATTGTAATGAACACTCTCAAGAGAATTTGCAACTCTTTTGGAACTCTCCCTGAAGTAATTTGGATTCTTTGAGAACTAATTCACTCCAAATTGATTTTCGAGATTGGTTGGAACAGATGAGGATTGCCCCTTTTAATTAACTCGAGTATTCTCTCATTGGCCAGAAAATTATTGCAATTCATGGCCTCTTGAGAAGCTTGAACAAAGATTAAAAAAAAAGAAGTGTTGTAGTCACTTGTGCTTGTTGCAGGCGAGTGATTCACTACCAACATTGGTATGAATTTGAACAAGTTTTGGTGTTGAATTAATGCTTAAATGTGTGGCAGATCCAAACTTTCTCCCGCTTTTTACCCATTTGAGGATGCACGCCAAGTCCAACAACCTTCTTGAAAACTTGTGTCTTTTCCTTTGCCAGTGGCTTTTGTTAACATGTCGGGCTCTATTTTCCTCGGTGTAATATTGACTCTATCATCGTCAATATGAATTTTCGCCAAGGTTGCTTCTTTTGTCTCCAATATTTGGCAGATCTTTTGATAGCCCACAAGATTATTCTTGGATATTAAATGAAATCTAGAGTTCTTGCTTAGGTGGATGGTGTTTAGGTCATCACAATAAAGTGCATAACCTTCTTGTTCCTAGTCCAAGTCTTGAAGGAATTTCTTTATCCATGTGAGTTCCTTACATGCTTTGTTGATCACCATATATTCAACATCAATTTTTGATAAAGCGTGGCCTTTTAAAAAATTTTGAAGTATACCTTTTCAAGAGACAATTGCTATTATCCAAAAGATGATGTCTTCGAATCAATGTCACCAAATATGCCTACACGGGAGCACCTTTCCTGCATGGCCCTGTTTCTTTCTCAGTTGTGACAAAATCTTAGTTTTTTGCTCCTTCAAAACATCATAAAATCCAGCTGATCACATTCCAATGCTCCTCTCCTAAGTTAGACAGGCGTACTTGGAATCCACCTTATCACATTCCAATGCTCCTTTCCTAGATTAGACAAGCATTGACCTGCGTAACTGTGTAGGCGATGTCAAGCCGAGTATGCACCATTGCATACATTAGATTGCCCACGACTAAAGCATATAGAATTTTACTTGTATACTTCTTTTCTTCTTCATTCGTTGGGCATTGATGTCAATTGTGTTTGAAATGATTGCAAAGAGTACACATACATTTTGCTTTATCAATCCTAAATTTTCGAACAATTTTCTCACGTGCCTTGCTTGAGATAACCATATTTTGTCATTTGTTCCATCTCTAAGAATGTGCATACCAAGTATTTTCTTAATAATTAGTTGTATTTCATAAAATATAATAAACAAAATACAGTAGAGCAGAGGAATTTCATGTAGCTTGTACCAATCACTTTAACTCACTTTTAACAGCATACACAATGGTAAATACAAATCCTATTCTGCTCCCAGCCTATCCTCCTCAAATTAGTCGGCAGTCAACAATGAAAATTTTCAGTCTCCTCCAACTTCATGCTTCTTCAGAAGAGATTATCCTCCATGGGTGTTTTTACTTTCATGGATGGCTGGCAGGTTTGTCCTCTGCACAGTGCAAATTTCCAGTGTGTTACAATTTGGCATCTATCAAAAGTCATCAGCCACAACACGATAAATTTCATACTATGTGTGATGTATCCTAATATCACAAAGTAAAAGCCAGAATATCAAGTGTAGTGCTCACGGACAGAGTCAGGATCTATGTGTACAAAGAAGCTTGCGGCGACTATAAGATAGCAGAAGAGAAGCATCAGTCCTTTGAAGTAATTTGAAGTTCCCTCCTGGGGACCAAAATAAGTGTAGTTAACGCATTTGGTTGGGAGAAATACTAGGGGTGATACATTAGTTCATATGGAAATGCACTTTTGCACTATGTAAGCAAGCTGATAAAGCTTGGAAGCTTACCTGCAGCATGAAGGCCACTACCAGAACGGTCATAATGAGAGTAGCTGTCTCAAATAGTTGAAAGTTCAAGTCCACTGGACATCCCATTGCCCAGCCCACAACCACACAGAAAGGGATCTGCAGTTATTGAAGCAGCAGAATTAGTCGTCTTGTAGAAAAGAAAAAAATGATAAATTTGACTAGCCAAACAAGTCGTCTCTGAATAAGTTATTCTTAGCACAAAAGTTACTATAAGAAGCTCAGCATTGAGACACTGTGCAAACCAACCTGGTCTAACATGCAAATGGGCAAACGTGGGGTGAAAAAACTTACGAAATGACATGTGCAATGGGAAGTTGAGTTGTAAAACTGTTTTTATTGTCGGAATACTTTTTTTGATATCACGAACTCAGCAGTTCATAAGAGAATGCTAAATCAAATCTCGACTAAATAACCATGATCCGATTCATAATCAAGAACTTGCATTTAGAAAAGTTGGGAAATTTATTTTACCTTTATGGAACAGAAAACCAATATAGCTCTTGAGATAGTTTAGTGTTTCATAGGCGAGCAAAAAGTTGGTAAAAAGACAGAAACTTGATGAATACTGTAATCATCCTATAAACACACACACACACACTCATATATATCAATTGGCTAATTTTATTTGATACATACCACAAACATTGCTATTTGTGTAGATGAGCCTATTGCCACCCCCAGAGAAAGGTCCTGCCCGAGTAAAGGGCAACGTGAGAAATTCTATCTTACACAAACATGACATGAACAAATATAAAAACACTTACTAGCTTATCTTTCACAGCAAACATAATAGCACCTGCATGCTCTGCTGCATTCCCAACTATTGGGAGCAGGATGACGCTTATAAAAGCCACCGGAATGTCCATTGCAACAGAAGCCCCCTGAAAAAGTTATCATTCGTTATGAGGATATGTCCCTAAATATCTAACAAAGTCTCCCACAACCATGAACCACTCAGTGTTAGCAGGCACAAGAGATAGAGATACATTTCTTAAGCAAGAAAAAAAAGGCCTCTAAAGGATGCGTTGCCACGGTCAAAATGGTATTAAGTTAAGTGCAATATATGATGGGACTATGTGGCAACATTATCATTACAACCAAAAAGGTTACAAAAATTGAGTAGTTACCTCAATAGCATTAACCAAATATTCGGACAAGATTGATATCAAGGAAGTCAATATGAACAGCCACAAGATTGATTCCCAATTTGACAACACTGGTGTTTCATCATCGTCCAAGCTTCCATTTGTTTGACCATCTTCCTACATTTATATAAATTCACCTCAAAAAAATTAAGAATTAAACCAAAAAAAGATGATACGACAAAATAGCCAACTGCTCATAAATGAGATAATTGATTCACTAAGGCAATCTACTAAAGATCTTTTCAGACTTTTCAACAGTACTCATGTTATATATTTGGTTAAGATTCCCAATTTCTCATAATGTATACATTAACTTGAAAGTGATATCTTATGTGACATCATAAAAATATCATGTAAATTATTATAAGGAAAAATTGTCTTTGCTTGTTATATGTCAACAGAGAAACATACAGAAATATTCAGAAGCTGAGTTTTGATAACGAAGATACAAACATAGATCAAGAAAATTTAAGGTATGGCAAATCTGAGTAATATTCAATGCACTATCACACCTATTAAGGAATAAATATTTCAAAAATAAACACTGTTCACACATAGGTAGAAAGATCAACCTCATTTATAGGGGTGTAGACGTTTCTTTGGGTGGTGAGCTGGAAAAAAATAAATGTCCCATATGCTACAAGCATAATGCAACTGCTAAACCTCGAAAGTGCCAGCTCAGACTTGCCAAAGTACAATTCAGTTTGTGTGAAGTGGAGAACAGCAGGAAACAAGAGACCCATTACTGCCATCAAAAGCAATCCTGAATTCATTGACACTGATGGCTAGCAAATGATAGAAAAACAAAAAATCCTTGTTAGTTAGACAACTATAATTTAGCATATGACCGCAGTATTATATCCCAAATCTTTTTTTTCTGTTTAGATTGGAAGAGAACACATCCATGCAATAGGACAATTAACCAACCTTGTCAAACACTTGTTCCCTTCCACAGTGAACTATTCCTCCTCCAAAAAGTGCACATCCCAGAACCAACAACATATTAGAAAGAATTGATCCCAGTAATGATAGCTGAATAACACGTGTCATGCCACTTTTCAGTGCATGCATTGATATAATCAACTCTGTTGCATTACCGAATGTAGCGTTTAAAAGACCCCCAACTGAAAATTTCCAAAAAAAACAGGTCTCCGTAAACTTCCTTTAATGAAAAACCATGAAAATACACATAAGACCAATTAATTTTATTTAGCTCATATTGCTTCAAAAGATTTCTTTTTAAAACTACCACTGATGTTTAAAATGCAAACCTTAATGTGGATACATTCAAAAGAAGAGCCCAAGCATAAAAACCTACCATGCAGCTTTGGAAAATGATATACTAATTTGAATCTGCAATCTGGTAGAACCAAAAGTGCTGTTTTAAATGGGTGATAGCCCCCAACCACTACTCCAGACTACCAAGACATGGCCAGAAAGATGCAAGTTACGATAAACACTGCTCTATATGGATGATAAATTCTGGGACTTTTGAAAACTAGCACAGACCACAAGTGTCAATCTGATTAAAAAAGAAATACATTGAGTTTCTCCTGTTCTACAAAAATTTTCATAAATATCGGAAGTAACTAAAGGTATGGTGTGTATTATGAAACAAAAACAATCAAAAGTTTTTGCTTTACATCATATGTATTTGTGCAATAGCGCATGTTTGAAATGGATCATAGCCTTCAATCACTACTCCGTCGACCCTAAGTTAAAAGTGAATGCAAATAAATCCCCCCACCAAGACACGCATAGAATGAATGAAACAAATTTGGGGGATTTAATAAGGGTGGAAATGGGGAAAAAAAGGCAAACCTGTTGGTCCAGTATAGAAAGCAAGCTGCCTACATCAAGAAGGAAGTCAAAAACACATCAAACAATGGTCCAGTATAAATCAAAAAACTTTTACTTGTTGATATGCACAACAAAGGCAGGTAACTTAGTTGACACAACAAAACTATTTTTTTCTATATGAAATACAAGAATAAGCAGAACTTTTTGTTTGTTATCTATGAAAACCGCATTGGCTCACTAGTATACAAGCTTTGTTGGCCCTGTACATTTCTACACTATGAATGCATTACTAAGAGAATAGCATTTGTAGAAAACAAAACAGATTTGTTCAGCATACATCTTAGAAGAACTGCCTATGTCTATATGATCTCATGCAGGATACAGATTTAAAGATGAGATTTGAAGAGCATACTCTGTGGCCCAGCCCAACCGTTCAGCCAAGGGAATGATGCCAAATAAACTTAAAAAGAAGACCCAGCCCTGAAATTTTTTTAAGAGCTACGTTAGTATAGATATAGAAATAAAATATGAAAAGTGGCGATAGTCAGAAGAAATCCATAACTTACATGATGATCTGTAAGCTTATCAATTAATATTGCCAGAGGACCACAAGGAATAAGCAAGTTCAATTTGTTGGAAAGAAGAGCAATTTTTATACTGCGAAATATGCGACTCGGTATACATTTACAACCAAAGTTTTCTGATAGTGGATCAAAGGAAGATCTGGGAGGAGTTATCTCCAGAGAAGTCTTGCTAACAATTGGTTGAGGGCTGACAAGGCGCTGTTCTTCAAGCTCCAGTTCTGGTTTTCCCCCTAATGATCCCATCTGTAGAAGAAATCATTAAATTTTCGTTTCCACAATATATCAAATGCTGCATTTTACTATAAAAACTGAAGGCACGAAGATAGAAGTTTCAATCAGTAAAATTACAAAGGTTCAGCTACAATATATTCAGAAGATCTGTGTAAGAAATTCATTTTACCTTTTGCTTTAAATTTTGATTTATATACCAAATAATACAGTGTACCATCAATGAAGTAAGCACCCAGCAGTCCTCTGCAGTGTTTACAAATGAAATTTCATATTTATCCTTAATATGTTCTCTTGAGCGTTTCATGCACACACACACACACACACAAGCAATTGTGCACACTTTATGTGGAGCAAAAATTAAATAAATAATTAAATTGATAAAATAAAATTCTAAACATAATTTAAGATGGATAATACTCAAAGATCGGACTTTTGTTTTTTGAAATTTTAAGCTTATATCATAAATTTTTATGTAAATACAACTATAAAATTACACTAAATTTAACATTTTATATTTTTATTATATAATAAGAGAATGCATGCAAGAAAGATAAATAATTTTAGTGTACTGATAATGAAAATGAAACAGAAAGACATTAAAAATGAAAGTTGTCAACTTACCATTCAAATTTGAAAAGGAATATAATGGGTTAATTGTTAGCTT
Organism: Avicennia marina; assembly: GCA_019155195.1. NCBI lineage: Eukaryota > Viridiplantae > Streptophyta > Magnoliopsida > Lamiales > Acanthaceae > Avicennia > Avicennia marina. Next base: position 13,845,757 of record CM032756.1, on the reverse strand, counting down.
TTAGTATGTAGGGTTATTAAGGAGTTAAAACTAACAACTAAAAGTATAACTGGAAAAACAACAAAAGATTAAAGATAGTTATTATAACCGATTGAGCATTAATGATACAGCATAGCTATACATACATACATATATATATATATATATAAACACACACACACACATACATACATATATATAAACGACCTTAAATATAATTCAATCTAATCTTAGAATTGAGAGAGATAATTTGAGGAAATGAACGCAGAAAATAAACTAAATTGGAACCAAGCTCCCTAGCAAAGTCAAACATCATTCTGACATTCACACAAAATTTCTAATTTTCACTTCGAATTTCCTCCAGTAAACTATCTACCATATATCTACCAAGAGATCCCTTATGTACTTGATAATTAAAAAGCAAATCGCGAAAACCAACCTCGAGATGTTAAATAATCTCTGTCAATTGTCAATCAGTGCCGCGCAACGGGTGCAGCAAATAACAAACGGCCATCGATTTCCGCACATCGGCGTAGTTGTTGAGCTCTTGGACCGCCAAAGAAATGCAAACCCAGAAACCACATTCTCACAAAATCAAAACACCCATCCCACAATGGATCTCGGAATGTCACATTATAAACGCCCGTAATCCAAAACAACTGTCACAAAACACTAAAAACCCTCGAATGGCGCACGCCCAAACTAATATCCTAACAACATCGGAAATACCAAGAAACGAAGGCAGGGATCTACCCACTTTTGCTTAACACGCACAGAACTCGGATAGGAATGCTTAGAAGGAAAGAATCGGAATGATGGGGACTCCACAACTGCCGAATGGCCACATAGTGATTTGCATGTCCGCCAAATTAAATTCTGCGACTGGTGTTTCAATTCGGGATACGATGGCTTCGTCGAAATATCGTCTTTTTCCAGTTGGAGCGTCCGAATGCGTCCGATTTGATTGTTTCGGATGGAGATGTTTTAACTGGAGACAGGTTAATGTAGCTGTACGAGATCCGAAGCCTCTGGGCAAACGTCGAAAAGGCTCAAAGAATCAAAGTCGCGTTTTCCACAGATCTCCATGTCGTGTTGTTTAATTTCCCGACAAAAGGCTTTTTCTTTCTTCCTTTCTTTTTTTTTTTTTTTTTTTCCATTTAGAATTTTATTTCATGATGCTGGCAAAGCTAAATTTTATTTGATTATAGTGTAAATGAATTTGAATTAAATTTTTTGAACGTAATTTGAATCAAATTTTGAATGATTGTCTAATTGGAATTTGAAAGAAAATCAATTTATCTTTATTTTGACCATAAGGCTAAAATCCGAATAGTTTTATATTTTTTACGCTGAGAGTAGAAAAGAATGTGAGTTTGTGTTCAATAGCAAGGGACTTTCGGACCAAATTAAGAAAAAAAAAAGGCTCAATTTTAAAGTTTTAAATTTTTTGATTTTTTTAATTAAATTAAGATAAATTTGATTATTGACTGTTTAATTTAATATTAGTTAAAGACCTTTATCAGATATAAAAAATTTTAGTTGGTTTTGTTCCTTGGTTTTAGCTAATAATTAGTTTATAAACTTAAATTTAAATATTCTTCAAATTTTGAGTTTCGAACGACAATGTCCCTTTTTAAATGGTAATTTACAACCCATAAAATAATAAAAAAAAAAAAACAGTGCTAACTAGGTAAAGAGCAATTTTTATCCAAATTGATTTTGCTTCACTTGATGAGAAAAACTTTTTTTTGTTGATAACTATTAATTTCTATGAATTTTATTTTTTAATTATCAATTTTTATTCATTGTTAATATCCACAAAACTCTTTATTTAAATTTAAAATTTTAAATGTCAATGTCGTGATTGATATAAACGAATGGGTTGAAAATGAGAGGGCATTCCTATGCTTATTCTTAAGATTGATATAATTAATTACTAGCATGATACTTGTATTGTGCATGCATAGATTATAATTTATTTTTATTATGGCTTATAAAAAATTATTATTATAATTTTTTTAACTAAATAATTAATAATACATATTGTAATTTTAATTTCTACACAAATATAATGAAATATTAATGAGAATAATAAAATTTCGAATTATAGTGGAGATGTACAAAAAATACAAATCAAACAAAAAATAAAATAAATTGTATAAAAAAGCAATATTCTTTGTTTAACAAAATTTATAAGAAGATATTTATATTTGTATATATATATATATTTACAAAATTAAAACATAATTTGGTAAATGAATAATTAATTTTTTAATTAAACTTAATACCCATCATATATTAATTTATAGATTATTTGTGGACACAACTAATGCAATGTTAAGTTTACTCATGAAATGCTATAAAATAAATAATAGGCATTCATTTATGACTTTTATCACATAATAAATACATTAAATTAAAGATGAAAATGATTTCTTTTTTTATTTTTCTTACATATTCTTTACTTTTTTATCAATTATTTCATAAATAAATAATTCAAAAAATATTTAATTAAACTTAATACCCAATATAGAGCAATTCATACATCAATTATGTACGCAAATAAAAAAAATGCTTAGTGCATTGAAATGCAATAAAAATAATAATAATCGGCATTCATTTATGCCTTATTACAACATAAAAATTATATAAAATTAATGTTGAAAATAATTTTATCTTTTATTTTTACTTTATTTAATTATTCTTAGATCAATTATTTGACAATTAAATAATTTAAAATTTAATCAAAAACTCATTTCATCAATAAAATTTACATAAATTATCATTTGTGAATTTTTATTTTTAGATATATACTCTTTAATATTTGATAATATTGTACATTAATATAGCATAAGGATTTGAAAGCATAAATTGTACTAAATTTGACAAAGAAAAAACAAATATAAGAACTTTGATGTATTGTTTGAAAGTTAAATAATTGAAATAACTATTCTAATTTAACTTAACACGAATCATGTAGTAATTCATATATTATTTGAGTGAACAAATAATGGTATGTTAATGCTTTGAATGCTGTGAAACAAATAACTGGCATTGATTTATGACTTATTACAATATAATAAGTGTATTAAACTAATAATGAGAATTAGTGTTTTTCTTTTCATTTTTTTCACATTTTCTTGACTTTTTATTTGATCCATTGTTTGAAAATTAAATAATTCAAAAAATTATTTTGATTAAACTTAATACTCATCACAAAGTGATTCGTGAATTATTACTCAAAATTAATTATATCTAAAAATAAAACTTAGAATCAATTCAATAGTATTGAACGTAACCCATCTTTTTTTTTTTATTGTCTTAATTTATGCATCTTTTCATATGGATAGTATAATGCTGTTTGAATTAGATTAATTTAACCAAATATGCTATAATCATTTCGAAATTCAAAGATGATAAGATTAAGCAGAAACATTGACATAAAACAAAATTAGTTTAAGATGATTAGTAAATCAAATACATCGTAAAAGGTTATTTGTCAAAATTATTTATGATTAAATAAATAAATAATAATAAATTTTGGAATAAATTAATAAAATCAGCTTTAACCGTGGTAGGAAAGTCAACCTATACAATATGGAATACATATTGAGAAAGTTTTAATTGTAAACTAAAAAAATAAATTTCAACTCCAACTTTAATTAAAAATCAATTTTAATTTCAACATTTATCTTTTATCTTTTTTATAATGTCTTAATTAATGCTATTCTTGTATAAGGTTTGTTTAGTGCTATTTAAATTATCAAATTTAATTAGAGTAATTAATAAAATGAGTATAACCATTTTGAAATCTGACTAATAGGATAAAGTAAATGAGAAATATGCAAACGAAAATGAATTATTTCTGAACAACTAATGTATTCTAAACACCAATATGATTCTTCGTTAAAATAAGCCATAATCAGGGTAGGAAAGTCAACTTATTTAGATAATATTTTTACTATAGAATCAAATCACTAAAAATTTCAAAACTGTATAATTTTAATTAATTAAAAAGGAGCATTCATTATTTCCTTTTCTGTTGTTTTAAATTATACCATCTGTTTATAAGGTTAATCTAAGGCAATTTAAATTAACAAATTAAACTCAATTAATTTTGTTCACTAGATCAAATATCAATTAATAAAATACTTTCAAAAAAAAATATAACTTGAAAAAATTGGGTATAATTTTTTTTTTTAAAATTCAACTAAGAAGCTAAAATTGAGGAATACCGACACACAAAAATAGAATTATTTTAAGTAAATTAATAAACTAAAAATGCGATGATGTCTACCTCTAAAATTGATTATGGTTAAAAACTAATAAAAATAAAATTTAAAAACAATTTAATAAGAATCAAATGTAATCACAGTTCAAAAGTCGATCTATTATGACAACATATTTATTATAAAACTAAATATTTAAAGATTTTATAATGAGAAAATGTTAATTATAGCATTTATCATTTTCTTTCTCCTATCATCTTAATTTATATTATCTATTTATGAGGTTGGTTTAAGTCTATTTAAATAAAAAAAAGCATATATTATATTAATATTACACATTAAATTAAACATCAATTAATTAAATAATATTAAAAGAAAAAAATCTAACATGACAAAATTAGCTTTAATTATTTTGAAATTCAATTAAAAATTTAAAATAAAGAAGAAACGTGTGCACTAAAATAAAATTAATTTAAAATAGTTATCTAATTAAAAACAACTTAATGATTACTTTTAAAAGTGATTATCGTTAAAAAATAATAAAAAATAAATCAAATTAATAAAATTAGCCGTAATCACATTAGGAAAATCAACCTATTAAAACAATATGTTCATTATAGAGTTAAATATTTAAAAATTATTTCACAATGAGAAAATTTTAATTGTAAGTTCAGAATTATTTTTAATTATAGCATTTGTCATTTTACTTTTCTGCTGTTTTAAATTATGCTATCTATTTATGCAGTTGGTCTGATGCTATTTTAATTAATAAATTAAATTAGATTAATTGTATTCAGTAAATCAAACTATAATGAATTGAACAATATTAAATATAACAATTCTAAAATTATGAAAATGTAGTATTGATCAAATTTGGGTTGATTGAAGTGAAACTGCCCTTTCAAACAATAATATACTTGTTATATCATACATGAAATGCATTACTTATATCTTTTACTGAATAATTTATTATTTAGTATATGTACATAATTTTTTTATCAAGACTGATAAAGTATAAATTAATCGTATTTAAAACAAATTTAATAATATAATTGAATTATTCTTATGAAAAATTTTTATAATAGAACTTAAATCTAGTATATTTCAAAAAATATTAGTAATAAAATTAAGTTATCAAAAAATAACAATTATATTAGACCATTCTTATAAAATGAAGGAGAAAAAATGAAGAGATAATGAAAAAAATAAGTAAAAAGACAGAAAGAGAAAGTATAAATTTTGAAAAGAAAAATATGTTTTAAAAGGGTATTATAGTAAATTAACTTCAATGAACTATCCACCTTCTATGTATACTATATAGTCTAGAAGTATAGAGGATTGTTATCTGACTATCATTATTCCCATAAACTAGGAATATCAATTTAACCTGCTGGCTACTGCTTTACCAATTATGGGTGGGAATAAATTAATTTTACATTTGCACAAAAATTTTATTAATCACTCTATTTAGGTGGGAATAAATTAATTTTACATTTGTACAAAAATTTTATTAATCACACTATTTGCAAGATATCAATAAATATTTGGGAATATTTATATATTTATATAAATTGCATAAATGACGTAGAATTAAACATAACCATATACATATATGTATAGTATCTTATTTTACTTGTGATATTATTGTAATACAAGCTAAATATGTAAAATATTTATTCAAATATGTGCGTCCATACATGTGCATGCACGCATATAAACACAAATATATCTTAGCATTAATATATAATTAAAAATATATATCTCAAAATAGTAGTAAATTAATTTTTTAAAATAATATAGATATTTTTAAATATATTATACAGTGAAATCGTTAACAAATATGTATATAATTTAATGGATATGTGCGTGTGTGTGTATTGCATCATAAGTGTTCAATATCTTATATATAATGATTGTTGATATAATTATTTCAGTTTACATGTTTAGGCTATGTTTGTTTCCCTCTATCCACTCAATCCATCAAAATATTATCACGATATTTGGAACATTATATTTTAACTCTCAACACTCTTTTAAACTTATAACCAAATATTTAACACAATAAAATTTTCATTCAAATTTAAAATTTTCCTGTCTTATATATAAACTCAACATATTATTTTTTAATTATTAAACTTATTTATAATTAAATTAATACATATATCTATATACACATACACTCACATTTTCAAAAATCTAATATGCATGCAAATATATAAGTTTTGCATATAATATTAATATTGTTAAATGATATTGCTATATTACTATTAAATATTTATTGAATATGTAAACATATATATAAACACATAAATAAAAACATATAAATTAATTTAAATATTGAAATACTTGTCTTCTGATTGACCATATTTGTTTTTTATTCACACTATTTATATTGATTACTAGTCCCATACATAAAATAAAATGTAATAAAATATAAGAATAAATTCATGTGTCGTGTGTTAAAAAGCCTTATTCCCTTTTGATTTTTGACTTTATTTTGAAATTCATTTTATTACAATTTCCGTACCAACCATGCATAAAAGACCTTCAATATTACTGTAAAACGGAGCAGTCCTCTTTGTTTTGGAAAGCTGAGTAATTGATTCTACAAACCTTTTTTTAATATATTAAAACATCTAAAGATTTTTATTAATGTTCAAGGACGAGTTCCTTATATTTAGCATTAAAATAGAAAATAATTTAATGACGACTTTCAATTTCTTTATAACTACATTTCTCTCATTTTGACCCTATAAAGTGATCCAATTTTTTGGTATAAATATATTTTAATTTAAACATATGGTATATTTTCTCATATTGCAGTTGATATTATATGAAATATATATATGATATTTATATGACATATATCATGAAGTTATTTTCTAGTATAATTTTATATCATTCACAAAATTTATAAAATGATAAAAGAAGAAAAATTTTAAAATATATAATAATTTAAAACTAAAGGAAATGAATGAAATCAAGGGAGTAAAAGCAAATAAAATGATACGTAAATAAATGAAGATAGTATGCATTGTGCAATCACATCTTCTAATGTTATTAATATACAATATAGATTAATTGCACAGTATGGAATTAAATAATTATCCTTAGTTCTTCATGTATTTTTTCATGTTACCCCTTAATTTATTTATTTAGTTTGTTCTCCCTCAAATTTAATTTACTTTATTTTTTCAATTTTTTTATTTTTATCATTTTATAAACTTTGTGAGTGATATTTAAGTTTTAAAAAATAATATTACTTTTTAATATACACAAGTATTGAATATGCGTCAATTTTAAATTATGTTGCTCCCCTTTTAATTCTCTCTAGTTATTTTAATTTATGTGTTTTTCAAAATTTATTTTCATGTTATCTTATTTCTCTCTTACCTATGTAAATTTTTATTCAATAATATTATTTATTTATATAATTATCACTTGGAATGTATTTTTTCAATATCAAATTTATAATATGTAGACTCATATTAAATTGGATCATACAAGAATAAATCTAAATCTATCATACTCAAATATTTATTGTATATGTTATATTATTCAGTGCCATATCCTAAAAGTAATTACTTTTGGTTATTTAATAGATTTTATAAATTTTCCATCATTAATAAATTAATATACGCACGCACACACACACACACACACACACACTATATTATTAAGTCCAAACCTATGATAATAACTGGCTTTCAGTTATGTATTATGTTTTCATGCACGTCCCAAGATACAACCTTTAGTCATTTCAATTTTTTTTTTTTCATTTTGTTTATCTTGATTAAAGGGTATAAAATAAATTCAAGAAGCAGTTTATTTTTTTCATAATTTTTTTCTATATAGATTTTATCTTGCCATTTCATTTTATTTTTTTTGTCTCACGCAAGTACACACACTCTATAGATAGACTATACATATATGCGTGTGTGTGCGTGCACTATCTGCGTGTAAGTGTATGTATATATATTGTTTTAATTATAATAAATTAAAGTTTATAATTAATTATATGTAATATTTTTATTTAATTAGAAATTATTCGATTAAATTATTAGTTTGATTATTCTACCGAAATTAAAATAAAGAACTTTAAATGAATTAGCTATTATGGAATATATATTTTAGTTGTGATGAAATATAAATCCTGTCACAAAAATTGATAGTTTTCTTTACAATAAAAATGTTGTAAAGTGAGATAAAACTAAACTCATCACTATTTTCTCTCCTCAATTCTAATTTTTACTTTTTATTTTTCTTAATTTTTTTTTTATACATATTTGGTAAATGTTTTAGTCATTATTTTTGACCCATGTGACTCTCAAACAATTAATGATATATAATTCTATTTCTTTTATTTTTCTTGATAAATTGATCAATAAATATTGTTTTCTATATACATTTATCATTTTATTGTAAATTGAATGTGTAGATTGATAACAACTAATCTTTTGTTTTTGATTGAATATACATACATACATACATACATACATACATACATACATACATATATATATATATATATATATATTGTTACATGCTAGAGTGCAACCTATGTTATGCATGAATTAATCATATTTAATTTTTATTATTAATGTGTAACTTTTTAAATAAATTTTTTATTTATAATAAAAATTATGAATATCAAAAGAATATTTTCTACACAATTATAAAGAAAACTAAATAAAATAATAAAATTTTTAAAATTATATTGATTATGTACAAATAAATGTATGTAAAATCAAATATATTTATAATTTTTTAATGCTAAAGCTTAACATTATACATAAAAAAGACCTAGTATATATATTGTTAATAAATAATTTTATGGATTATACATAAAATATGATATATATATATATATATATATATACATTTATTAATGTTCAATGTCAAACATGTATAAATAAATCATAATTCAACATAACTACATTTTTTTTCAAGTTGGTTAGATTTTGAGCAATAAATATATATGTGTGTGTGTGTGTGTGCATTATGATAAATATTTATAATTTGAAATTTACATTAATATTCTAAGTGCCAAACTTGTTATTTTTTTAAGAAAATATATTATAATAATTAATAAAATATAAACATTAATTAAAGGCGTAATGTATTTGTCAAATTTTTGTAAAAACTTCTACAAATAGGTGAATAGCATAGACCATATAAACTATTTTGGTTATTTAATATTATTATTATATTAAAGTTATTAAGTTAATAAAATATCGTAATTGTAAGAAACTTAAAAACTTAGACTTTGTTTGTTTTGCAATTATACACACCTAATTGTTACACTTTTTTTTTTTTTTACCTCTTTCTCTCTTTTATATTTACATAATTCTTAAGGTAAAAATACCTAAAAATATAAACCATAATTACAAAATAAACAAAGTCTTAAGTTTCAGGTCCACAGCATATTGTTGGCAAACGTTTTGTGCTGTGTTTGGTTTCTTTCAAAATGCTACTTTCTAGTATCTTCATATTTATTGATACACATTAATCTTTTAAACAAATTACCCAAATCAAAAACCGTTCCATTTAGAATTTTAAAGAATATTAACTAAAGAATTTAATTTCAATTGACGAATCAAACGATTTTAATTTATTTCAAACTTGTAAATTTTAGAAATTTAAGATTTTTGTTAAAATTACTTTTATTATATATGCATGTATACATTGTAGTTTTGAAAAAAAAATTAAATGACTCATATTAAATATGCATATTAAAAAAATTATTTAAAAATTGAAATTATCTTGTTTCATTTTCATTTTTTAAAAAATAATAGATTTGAATTTTTTTTAATTTTTAATTTTATAAATTTAAGATCTCTATCAAAATTATTTTAATTATATATGCATAGATAGAAATTTTAACGAAGCATTGACTAATTTAGTAATATGTTTTATAATTTAAATAATAAAGTATTTTAAAAATAAATAACAACTCAACAAAAGTTTAAAAGCCCATTACACTAATTAAGATATATTTAATGAACTGTGTTATAATTTTAGAATGGTGATTTCTATCAAAATGATTATAAATTAAACAATTTGTATGAATAATAGATGTATTTGAAATGTTTAAAATATGCTCAAATGTAGTTTATGATAGATTTGAAAAAAAAGATAACAATTATTATTGTATTTGTCTTTATTACTTTTTAAATAATGAGTTACTTTGTTAATTTTTTTTAACAATAGCACAGTCTAAACTAGTAGTACATTTTCTAATTTAAATAATAAAATATTTTAAAAAATAAAGAACAACTCAACGAAAATTTAAAAGCTCAATACACTAAGATATATTTAGTAAATTGGGTTATAACTTTAAAATAATAATTTTTATCAACTATTATTTTGATGCATATTATAGTTATTTATCTCTCTCTCTCTCTCTCTCTCTCTCTCTCTCTCTCTCCATGTATATTGATTAGACAATAACTTTAGCTTTAAAAACTTTTAAAATGTGTTTATTACTGAATTAATATTACATTTTACTATGCATAAAAAGTTAAAAAAGACATTAAATGCATCATTAATAGTCTAACTAATAGAAAATATTTAATTTAATAAAAAAACTCAAAACTCTAAAAAATTAGAATTGAACTTGAGTGGGTCGAAATTAGTCCATAACACTTTGCTATTATATATCATATGTGATGACTCTTAACTTTAGCCTTGAATGGTAATTTCACGGGCTGATGACAAACACCAAAATCCCACAACAATTAAATATCAGTAGTGTACTCTTAAGTGTTCAACTTGACAATTGGGAAAATATTTCCTTAAAAAATCGATCAATTTGCAATAAACAATCAACAATTCAAAAATGAACATGTTGTTGGGAGAAATGGACTCTAAAACAGAAAGGAGCTTTTAAAACGTGGTACTTTATATTTTAGTGTGTATAGTACAAAAGAAAGAAACAAACAACAAAAGGGAGGGAGGAACTTGAACTCTCCAAAAACAATCTCACAAGGAACACTCCTTTTACACACACTCACACACTCAATTCATGCACTTGAACTAAATGCTAAAGCTTGCCAAAACCTCCTCTATTTATAGTTAAAAGCCCTGCACTCGATTGGCCACATTTAGAGGTACCTACCCCTGCACCCGATTGGCCATGTTTGGAGGCACCTACCCCCGCACCTGATTGGCCACGTTTGGAGGCACCTACCCCCGCACCTCATTGGTCATAACCTTTGGCTTGTTCTTGTTGGTCAAAATGGATGGCTCTTAGTGTATAAATAGCCACAAACCTTAACATTCCTCCCTCTTTGTTGCTATTTATAGACTTTCTTGTAACCCAGCAACTTCTTTGCATGTGTCAGTCTTCTCTCTACGCAACGCCTTAGTTAACATGTCTACTCCGTTATCATCTGTATGGATCTTTTGCAAACTTACTTCTTTTTCTTCCAAGGCTTCTCGAATCCAATGATAACGAACATCAATATGCTTGGACTGGGAATGGAATGTTGAATTCTTACTTAGGTGGATCGCACTCTGACTGTCACAATGGACGGCATATTTCTCTTGGCTCCATCTTAACTCTTGAAGGAACTCCTTCAACCAAATTAATTCTTTGCACGCCTCGGTTAGTGCAATGTATTCTGCCTCTGTACTTGAAAGTGCAACACATTTCTGGAGTTTACTTTGCCAAGGTACAGCAGCACCTGCAAAGGTTATTAAATAACCAGAAGTAGATTTTCTTGAATTAACATCACCTGCCATGTCTGCATCAGAATATCCTTCAAGAACAAGCTTATTCCTTCCTCGAGTATAGTAAAGTCCAAGTTTGATTGTTCCTTTTAGGTATCTCAAAATCCACTTGACAGCATTCCAATGTTCCTTTCCGGGATTTGACATGTAACGACTTACGTGTCCAACTGCATAAGCTAGGTCTGGCCGGGTGCAAACCATTGCATACATCAAGCTTCCAACAGCTGAGGCATCTGGTATCTTACTCATATATAGCTTTTCATCTTCACTGCTTGGACACTGCTTCGAACTCAACTTGAATTGTCTTCCCAGTGGAGTTGTCACTGGCTTTGCATTTTCCATCCTGAACTTTCCAACCATCTTTCTGATGTAGCTTTCTTGAGAGAGCCAAATCTTACCATTTGGTCTATCTCGTAGAATATGCATACCCAAGAGTTTCTTTGCTGGTCCCAAGTCCTTCATTTCAAAGGACATATTCAACTCCTTTTTCAACTTGTTAATCTTGTTTAGAACATGGCCAATAATAAGCATATCATCAACATACAATAAAAGAATGATAAAATCCTCATCAAAATTCTTAATGTATACGCAATGATCACCACTTGTTTTTCTAAAACAGTGATTAGCCATGAAGGAGTCAAATTTTTTGTACCATTGCCTCGGGGCTTGCTTTAGTCCATAAAGGCTTTTCTTAAGCCGACAGACTAAATTTTCTTTACCTTTCACCTGGAAGCCTTCTGGTTGCTCCATAAAAATTTCTTCTTCAAGTTCTCCATTTAAGAATGCTGTTTTCACATCAAGTTGTTCTATCTCCAAGTCCAAACTTGCAGCTAATCCAAGGACAACTCGAATAGAATTCATTTTCACAACAGGAGAGAAGATTTCATCAAAATCAATGCCATATTTTTGTTCAAAGTCTTTAACTACTAACCTTGCTTTATACCTTGGTTGAGAACTCCCTTCAACCGTCTTTAGCTTGAATACCCATTTGTTTTTGAGTGCCTTTTTTTCCAGAGGTAAACTTATCAAATCATAAGTCTGGTTTTCATAGATGGACTTCATTTCTTCTTCCATCGCCCTCTACCATTCTTTGCTATTTTTATCATTTACTGCTTCTTCAAAGGATTCTGGTTCACCATCTTCTGTCAGCATAAGGTATTCAGTTGGATTGTACCTTGTTGATGGCCTCCTTTCTCATTTAGACCTTCTTACAGGTTGAGGCGGAGTTGCAATGGTTTCAGCTTCATGCCTTTCTTCTATGTTTTCTCGTGGGACTTCAACTCTTTGTTGAAGTTGTTGGAAGGGAGGATCTTTTACTGGAATTTCTTCAGTAGTCCTGTTCTTATTTTCTTTCTCTACATCTTCAATAGTTTGATTTTCAAAGAAAATAACATCCCGACTTCTTATTATTTTCTTTTCATTAGGGTCCTACAATCTATATCCAAATTCTTCATGTCCATATCCCAAAAAGATGCAATCTCTTGATTTAGGATCAAATTTATTCCTTTCATCCTTTGGGATATGAACAAATGCCCGACACCCAAAAACTTTTAAATGCTGCAAATTGATAGACTTACCGGACCATACTTTTTCTGGAACATCTCCATTCAAAGAAACTGAAGGTGAAAAATTGATCAAATCAACAGCTGTCCTCATAGCCTCCCCCCAAAACGGATTTGATAGCCTTGCATGTGATAGCATAGCTCGAATCCTTTCAGTAATGGTCCGATTCATTCTTTAAGCAATGCCATTTTGCTGCGGGGTCTTTGGAACAGTCTTCTCCAACCGGATCCCATGGCTGTTATAATATTCTTCGAATGGTCCTCGGTATTCTCCACCATTATCAGCCCGAACACATTTTAATTTAAGGCCCATTTCTCGTTCAATCCTTTTATGAAAATTTTTGAAAGACTCCAAAACTTGATCCTTTGATTTTAATGCATAGGACCAAACTTTTCTAGAAAAATCATCAATAAAAGTCACAAAATACAAAGCACCACCAATTGTTCTTTCATTCATTTGACAAACATCAGTATGTACAAGCTCAAGAGGTTTTTCTTTCCTTGTAGGGGGATAATGTTTGAAAGCAATTCTTTTTTGTTTTCCTTTTATACAGTCAGTACAAGGTATGAAATCCAATTTTTCAAATTTTGGCAAATAATTATTTTTAGCCAAAATTGACATACCTTTTTCACTCATGTGCCCTAGCCTTTTGTGCCACAACTCCATTGATGATTCCACCACTGCACAAGCATTACTATCAAGTTTTGCATCAGTAACATAGAGGGTATTTACCTTTCTTCCTTTGGCAATAATCAGATTGCCCTTTGTTAACTTCCAAATTCCACCAATGAAATGACTAGAGAACCTTCATCGTCCAACTTTCCCGTAGAAATTAAATTCAACCTCAGGTCTGGTACATGCCTCACATCTTTCAGCTTTAATTTGCATCCCAAGGCAGTAGTTATTAAAACATCACCAAAACCATGAATTTTACAGGTGCCACTATCACCCATTTTTACAAAACCATTTTCTATAGGATGATAAGAAGAGAAGAACTCCTTATGTGGAGTAACGTGGTAGGAAGCCCCTGAGTCAATCACCCAAGAGAAATCTTGAAAGGTAAAGTTCAAGGAATTTTCATCACTTACAATTATCACATTTCCATCTGAAGCTGTGGCTGTAGTTTCTTCGAGCACATTCTCTTGTTTCTTTTGCTCCTCTTTTCCTTTGTTAAAATCCCGTTTCCAATTCCAACAATCCTTTTTGATGTGGCCTTTTGTTTTACAGTAAAAACATTCAACTTCTTTTCTACTAACAGACTTACCTCTTGAGTGTCCTCTTCCTCGATTTGGTCCTCAACTTTGGCTTCGTCCACGTCTTCCATATTTTTCAAAAACCAAAGCCTCACCTTCAACTTCTTGTCCAAGCTCTTTCCTCCTTGTTTCTTCGTTGAGTAGAGCTTCCTTCACCATATCCAAAGTTAAAACTCCATTTGGAGTAGAGTTAGAAATAGTAACAAATAAGGTTTCCCAACTATCAGGTAATGAACTAAACAATAAAAGAGCTTGAACCTCATCATCCAAATTTAATTTCAAGGTTGCACAATGATTAATTAACCCTTGAAAATCATTTAGATGCTCTGACATACTAGAGCCCTCCTTATAACGAAGACGAGTAATTTTCTTTAACAGTGAAGCTTTGTTTAAACCATGTTTCCTTTCATACATTGCTTCAAGTTTCTTCCACAAAACATCAGCTCTTGTTTCTTTAGAAACATGATTAAAAACACTTTGATCAATCCAAGCACGAATTTGGCCTATCGTTTTTCTGTGCATCCTTTCCCACTCGGCATCAGACTTACCTTCGGGTTTTGCAGCGTTTCCAAGCACTGGATCCCACAGGTCTCGTATGATCAAATGGTCCTCCATTCGAGGCTTCCAAATAGCATAGTTGCTATGATTCAACTTGATCATGGTGCCGGTTGATTCCTCCATTGCTCCTTGAATTATAAAAATGACAGAACCTCGCTCTGATACCACTTTGTTGGGAGAAATGGACTCTAAAACAGAAAGGAGCTTTTAAAACGTGGCACTTTATATTTGAGTGTATATAGTACAAAAGAAAGAAACAAACAACAAAAGGGAGGGAGGAACTTGAACTCTCCAAAAATAACCTCACAAGGAACACTCCTTTTACACACACTCACACACTCAATTCATGCACTTGAACTAAATGCTAAAGCTTGCCAAAACCTCCTCTATTTATAGTTGAAAGCCCTGCACTCGATTGGCCACATTTGGAGGTACCTACCCCTGCACCCGATTGGCCATGTTTGGAGGCACCTACCCCCGCACCTGATTGGCCACGTTTGGAGGCACCTACCTCGCACCTCATTGGTCATAACCTTTGGCTTGTTCTTGTTGGTCAAAATGGATGGCTCTTAGTGTATAAATAGCCACAAATCTTAACACATGTTTATTTTCAAATACTTTTAAGCACACAATTTAACAATTGGGAAAATATCTCCCTACAAAATAATCACTTTGAAATAAACAACCCACCATTTAAGAAAGAACATATTTATTTTTAACTTCTACATGCTCAATTTGACAATTGAGAAAATATCCCTTTTACAATTTTGATCTCTTTGAAATAAATAATCCATCATTTAAGAAAGAATATGTTTACTTTCTTCGTGCTCAATTTAACAATTTTTATAAATATCTCCTTAAAAAATTGATATCTTTGGAATAATCCATCCAACATGGCCAGAAATAACTCACTTAATCTATTTACTTTCAAATAATTCTATGAAGTTTTGGTGGCACCAATCAGTGTTAGAAATTCATTTGTCTATCTCCCAACCATAGCATAAATTTCTCACTTAACCATTCTCTTTGGCACATCGAGACTCTTTTCTTTTGTTTGATTTTCATTTAAATCGTGTACTTTCCTAAATGCACAAAAACATATATTGCTCCTAATTATGAATTCTGACCGAAAGAAAAACTAATAATGTATTGTTAAATTAGAAAAGGAAAAAAAAATACAACCATAAAATGGAGATGAACATTTTTTTTGGGTTTGCTGAGGATCTTGCTTCTTTAATCCAATATGCTCGATTTAGATTTTTCGAATTCATAATGTCTTGTGAATTTTAAATTTATTGTCCAAAGATTTACTGTATAGAATTTCAGTGACTTCTTTCCTTAATTAATTATGTCAAGAATTATATTTAGCAATGTTTTATTTCTGGAATTTGGAATGCTTATTACTGGTATTAGTGTGATTTTGTTTACCTAAAATACGTTCTAAAATTATGTTACTAAATCATCTTACCTACTTGCAAATTACAACAAAAACAAGTAACTAAATTTGTTATATAAATTTAAAAGGAAATTACAAAAAAATCCCCCAAATCAAACTTTGATTGCATTTTGAATTTTTAAATTGCAAAATATATAGGCTAAATAATAGTTATCTTCCATTGTATTAAGTATTAAAAAAAGGGAAAGTTTAGCAATTCATCCGTCTCTAATAAATCTTCTCTAAATAAATTGAAGTGCAAAAAGGAAAATGAATATATCGATTATACACTTTTTTTTATCATCAATTTTCAAATATTTTTATTAAAATATTCTCAAATGTTTTATTACTGGAATTTGGAGTGCTTGTTACTGGAATCAATGTGATTTTATTTACCTAAAATATGTTCTAAAATTATGTTAGTAAATCATCTTACCTAAATGGAAATTACAACAAAAACAATTAAAGTACTAAATTTGTTATATAAATTTAAAAGAAAATTACAAAAAAATCCTCCAAATCAAATATTGATTGCATTTTGAATTTTTAAATAGCTACATATATAGCCTAATAATAGATACCTTCCATTATATTAAGTTTCCAAAAAGGAAAAGTGTAGAAATTTGTGCATCTATAATAAATCTTATCTAAATAAATTGAAGCGCAAAAAGGAAAATGCACAAATCAATTGTAAACTCTTTTTTTTTTTATCATCAAATATCTAATATTTTTATTAAAATATTCTCAAAATTCTGAAAATTTAGAAATCGGTCCAAATTGAAACTTATTAGTCAATGAATCAAGCAGATATTGTATATTATATTAGATAAGATGTGTGATATTTGTATACAATAATTGTTGTGTCAATTTTACATGAAATTTATTATAAAAAAATCTCTTCCGTGATTAATATTTTGTGAGAATTTTAAATTTTGTTATATTAAACATATTAATATAACAAATATATTGTTATTTATAATTATCTTAAATATTCTAATATGATGGATATATTATGTTTACTATTCTTATGAAATTAATTTGTTTGTCAAATTTGTACTAGTTTACGATGGAAGTAAACATAATTAAACCTGTGTTTGTTTTTAAATTTTTCATCCCCAAAACACAATATAATCATTATATTTTTTAATTTTATTTCAATCCTTCTCATATTTTTTACATAATTTCTAATAAAAATATATCAAAAAATACATATTAAAATTTAAAAATGAACATTACGCTAATTTCTATTTTTAAAAAATAACTTTTAAATCAAAATCAATTTGTATTCTAACAAAAACCCCAGAGAAAAATGAGGCAGTGAATGTGGTAGTGGGGGTGAGAGAGGGGGGGGGGGCAACGCCGCTCCATCCTTACATTATTGTCATTCCTAATAATTTTTTGTATTATCATTGAATATAGTTAAAATAAATTTGATATATATATGATATATACCATTAAATTATAAATAAATTTTTATCATGTAAGAGAAATAATTTTATTTAATTCTTGTGCATATACCATGCCGCATCCCGAGTGTATCATATGTATGACACAATAATTGTTTTTTTTGTGTGTCACAATACAAACTTCCTAAATAACCCTATTATTTAGTTATTTTTATTTTATCTCATTTTTATTTCTCTTAATTTTTTTTTATCTATTTAATAATTATATTTTTATTTTTGTAAATCTATGTTATATATTATGTATGTGAACCTGATGGTAACCGTCTTGGGTGTCGTAACAAAAACTTTATAAAATATCCCTATTCTATTATTTTTATTTTATCTCTTTTTATTTCTTATAATATTTTAGCTCCCTGATTATTATTTTTTTTATTTTTAAACATAAATTTAGATGTTGAGTAATATTATTTGAGATTTGAATTTTTTTATAAAATTATATAATTATTTTCAAATTTCCTTCTTTCTTTTATATATGATTATATTCTATAATTTATACTATATACGTTTAAGGGCTTAATTTTGATACTTAAAGTTATTATATTTTAAATAATATAAATAATATTATTAAAGATAGAAATATAAAGTAATAAAAATTGTAAAATATAGAAAGATATCAAGAAATTGAAACTGAAAAATTGGAAAGAAAAAAAAAAAGATCACTCAAAAAAAGAGAGATATAAAGAATATTAGAGAATTTAAAACAAGAATAAATATGTAGTTTTAAATTGTATAACTAATAAGGGTGAATGTGTATTTTTGTATTGTGCAATCAAAATGAATCCAAACACTTAATAATATTAATATATAGTATAGATTAATCAAACAAGTGAATGGGTAAGTACTTAAACACACTTGATTTATTACATATTATCTTTTCTCTATTCTCTCAATTTTCATTTCTTTCATCAGTTTTCTGCTTTTTATATAATTTGTTTTTTCCTTGTCTCAATCTTCTTACTTTCTTTCGTCTATTCTATATTACGTACTATATAATCAAGCTTAAAAATTGATCTTAATTGTATGATATCAAATCATTATAATGCTTATATTTCTATTTTTCTTTCCTTTTCTGTACTCTTTTGATATTGCTCTACATTGTTCTCTTACATTTTTGTACCTTTCATTTGACCTTTTTTTTTTATTATTTTTATTTTGTTCCATATGCTTCTAATTTCTAATTAATCTCACTTTTTTTATTATTTATTACAATAAATTAGATATTATAATTTATGAAGCAAATTGTACGTACATTGAGGGTGCTGCCATTTTTTGTATACACACTTGTAATGGATGTGCCCCATGGCTCTCAACTTCGAGATCGCTGGGAGGGAGGCTCAAGTCAAGTGATGTGTCAAAACATAAATCAGATTGGAGTGATAACTAAGAAGGTGCTTCTCTAAGTTTATTTTAAAAAATTTATAAGATCATTTAATTCATAAAATATTTTTAAAACTTATAAAGTTATATATTTTATTTTTTAAATAAATTAATAAAGTATTTGGATAGAAATATTTTATAAGATTTTATATAAATTTATAATTATAATTAATTAATTTTTTTTGATGTAATAATGATCAAAAATAAATTATATATTATTAATATAATGTAATTTAAGATATTTATGTATTTTATAGTATATATAAAGAAGTAACTTATAAAATATTTAAAAATAAATTCAAAAAAATCAACTTATTTTTAAGAAATTTATAAGCCCAAACATATTATTTTAAAAATTTATAAAAATTGATAAATACTTTAAAAGAGCTTATAAGTTATGAAATATTTTGAAAAGCGTATAATGCCTTCTAAGTGGGGCATGTAAAAGGCTGAAAAGAAGATAGCTGCTCTAGACAACGGAATTGTACTATATATGTGTCTAAAATCACCATTACATAATAACCCAATTTAGGACGCATCCATAATATTTGTTACTGCTTGAAGTCTTATATATTTGGTGAATTAATAAATTTCTTAAAATACCAGCTTTAGGAAATTTAATTATAATTGCCCTCTTTACTTTTTTAAAAATTCAATTATCACTAGTCTCTTCATTTCTCGACATTGAAAGATAGAATGTTTATCAGTTAAATATAATTTCTACATCATAGGAAAAATAAAGAAGCTAACTTTTGAAAAAGAAGCTAATATATATTATAGACATATAAATAATGTCAACTAAATAAATAACACGTAGACATTACAATACAAAATACTAATTAAATAATTTTATTTTCATTTCTGGAATTTTTAAAAAATACAATTCTTATAATAAACAAATAATTAATTAAAATTTTGAATTAACCAAATTAGATAACGACAAATTGCACAATCTAGTGAGAGGTTAATGAATAATTAATTGAGCCAATCAAAAGGCATCCCATAGTGCAATACAGCGAGAGGTCAATAAATAAAGTCTTCCAGTTCAGTGTTCGATCAAATATTAGGACACCGACCCGAAGATCAGCGTTAATTGAAGAGATCCACAAGCTTCAAGGAAGATTAAGCACAAGCCCTTTCCTTAAAAATTATTCAAATTGAAGTCACCTCTTTGAAGAAAAAATCAGAAGACTAACTTAGAGAACAGAGTCTGCACAAAATTCATTTGATTTAAATTGTAATCGACTTGTACAAATTTCTTATTAATAGAAATCCAATCGCAAGATTTTGTCCTATAGATTTCTGGCACGCCCAGTGAAACGTCTCTATCTCTCATTTCTTCCTTCCTCAAATTTCAAGTGAACTTTAAGCTCCAAGCAAATCATCATGGCCAACAACAAGGGAAAAGCTATCAAGGTTGCTGCCTCAATCGTTAGCGAGACCGTTACAAGGAATGTTGGGATCATCACTAGGAGTCTGGTAAGAAGAGTAGCATGCTCTGGGCCAACCCCTCTTTGTGAGAATGTCAACAAACCACTCCTCACAAATGAAAGTGACGAGGACGACTCAGTACCTTCAAGCCCTCGCTTCAATGCCTCATTCGCCTCCAATGATGCCTTAGTCATGACGACTAACGCTTCAAGTTTGGAGGACCAAATTGCTGCTGATTAAGGTCATTGAAGGGCTGACCAAGTATGTCCAAGAGCAAGATTCCCAGATCTCAAGGGTGATGGACAAAATAGATAACATGGAAACCAGTCGAGTGTCAGAAAATGCACCCGAAGTCCCTGGTGGGGCTGAGACATCTACCAAACAACCAACTGATAACCAAATGGAGTCTGTGGCCAAAGAACTCGTGATATCCTCTGACAGCTTGATTCCTGTCGATCAACTCAAAGACTTCATTAAAGGCACCATTAAGAACAAACTTGACGAAAGCACTAAGTCGTCTCTGACATACGCTAAGCCTTACTCACCAAGGATTGATAGCTTGAAAATGCTGATGGGCTATCAGCCTCCTAAATTCCAGCAATTCGATGGCAAAGGAAACCCAAAGCAATATGTGGCGTACTTCATATAAACATGCAACGATGCTCAGACATATGGAGAGTATTTGGTCAAACAGTTCATTTATTCGTTGAAGGGAAACACATTTGACTGGTATACTAACTTCGAATCCAGGGCCATCGATAGCTAGGAAGAGTTGGAGTATGAGTTTCTCAACCGCTTCTCCAGTATAAGGCGGACTGTCAGCATAATTGAGCTCACTAATGCTTGCCAATAGAAAGATGAGCCGATTATTGACTACATCAATCGATGGAGAAACCTAAGTCTAAACTGCAAAGATAGACTCGCCGAAGCCTCATGTATTGAAATGTGTATACAAGGTATGCACTGGGGGCTGTGATACATCCTTTAAGGGATTCAGCCTAAAACTTTTGAAGAACTGGCCACACGAGCCCACGACATGGAACTAAGCATCGCTACAAGTGGTATCGGTGCGCCATCTGTTTCAGAGTTCGGCAAAGCAAAAAACAAACAAGAAATAAAGAAAGGGGGCAAGCCTTCCTCTAAAACTTCAACAAAATAGTCCATGGCAATACGTGCTAGACCATCCCAGTCAAAGGGAAGGAAAAGACTAATGAAAAGAAAGAAGTCCCCCAAAAGCTAAGAAGGCTAACGCTAAGAAAGATGCAGGCCAAATCCTATCCCTTCCTCGATTCAGACGTTTCTAGGATATTCGATGACTTACTGAAGGCGAACCTTATTGAACTACTCGAAATGAAAAGGCCTGCAGAAGTCGGGAAGATTGATGATCCCAAATATTACAAGTACCACCGCCTGGTCGGGCACCCCATCCACGACTGCTTCATATTTAAAGAGAAGATCATGGAGCTGGCCCACCAAGGAAATATCGTATTGGAGGACGATAGCACAAATGTTAACACTATCACCCTTAATGACCAAATGAAGGAAGTTCATGAAATTGACAACTCTTTAAATGAAGCCGGCTGCTTCCACAAAAAAAGCTAACCCTTCGTCGAAGACTGCATGATTGCAATTGTTTTCATGGATGAAGATTCGATGTTGGGGTCCCCACTTCATAACAGACTATTGTTCATAACTGGCTACATTCACGAGCAAAGAATTAACAGGATGTTAATCGATGGTGGCTCGGCAATTAACATTCTGCCATTACGGACACTAAGGGAGCTAGGGATCCCAACTGACGAGCGTTCAAATAGCGATTTGATGATCCAAGGATTCAATTAAGGGGGGCAAAAGGCTTTGGGCACCCTGAGGTTGAACCTGCTCATAGATAACATGAAGTAAACTACCTTGTTCCATGTAATCGATGTTAGGATATCTAGTCAACCATGGCTCCACAAGAAAGTGGTAGTTCCTTCTACTTGGCACCAGTGCTTTAAATATTGCCACAACGGTGTCATCAAGAACATGCTCAGTGATGCAAGCCATTCACGGAACTTGAATCCCATTTTGCCGATGCAAAATATTACTTGAATAAAGTCAAGTATCCTGAAACTGGCGACTCCCAGCAAAGTGAAAAACGGAGGGATGCTCTGGCAAAGAAAGACGAAGCCGATAAAATGCGCCCCAAAAGCTGCCTAAGTAAAGAATTAGTAATTCATGATGCTCTAAGGGGTTTGACACTACCTGTGACTCAAATTAACGATAGAGCACCTGCCTAACCATCTAAAGAGACTGTCAAAGAACATTAAGAGGCTTGGGAGCAGAGGACTTCAAAATGCTTCAATCCCCAGGCATACAAACTCATTATTAAGGTTAGATATAACCCCTGTGAGGAATCTCCATTGGAAAAACTCCCACAAAAACCTACGATTCAAAACTCGTGAGCAAGATTTAGGTATGAGCAGTCAAAAGGTCCTGTACGTATCACCATAAGAACAGCTTCCACTAACAACACCACAGTAGAGAACTGCTTTTCAGGAGAAAAGGGGCCAACATGAGTGTCAGCTTTAGAAAGACTTGGCCCGCCTCAGAAATAGAAATATTGGAAAATGAAGGGTAGCATTACTAAGGTGCCAAAGCAAGAAGAGAAACTCTGTAGCCGAATCCCCTCTAGCATGAAAAGGAAATTGAACTTCACTGTATCGTGCAACAGAGTCCTCAAAACCAAACTTCAAACTTTCATCTTCACCAAAGCCTAGGTTGATTAAGACGGTGATAGAGAAAGTGTGGGCTAATCCAATTACACAACCATGCATGAGGGAAGGGAACCCATCGAGGAGGATGCTGAAATCGCACCACCTCAAATGAAAGCAGGCACCAAATCCATAATGAATGAATTAAAAGAAATAAATATAGGGGACAACGATGACCCTCGCCTCATCTACATCATTGCTTTTCTAAAAAGTGAAGAGGACAATGCGTACGCAAGGTTGTTAAAGGAGTTTAGGGTATTTTCGCTTAGTTATATAAGGAAAGGCCTGGCTTAGATCCAAAAGTGGCAGTACATCACTTGGCAGTGAAAAAGGCAGTTCGCCCTGTAAAACAAGCACAACCCCAGTTTCAACCAGAACTCCTCTGTCAAATTGAAGCAGAAGTCAATAAGTTGATCGAAGTTAGATTCATTCGGGAAGTTAAGTATCCCACATGGATCTCTAGTATTGTCCCAATAAGAAAGAAAAACGGGTAAATTCAAGTTTGTATTGACTTTAGGGACCTGAATGAGGCGTGTCCTAAAGATGATTTTTCCTTGCCCATCATCAAGCTCCTAATTGATGCTACCATTGGATATGAAGCACTTTCTTTTATGGGCAGATCATCCAGGTACAACCAGATATGCATGGCGCCTGAAAATGAAGAACCAACTACTTTTCACAATCCCAAAAGCATATATTGTTACAAGGTGATGCCATTTGGTCTCAAACATGCTGGGGCAGCATATCAAAGAGCCATGCAGGAAATCTTCAACGACATGTTACTCAAAAATGTCGAATGCTATGTCAATGACCTCGTGGTGAAATCAAAGAAACGAGAAGACCATTTGCATGACTTGAGAAAGGTTTTCGAATGCCTAACAAGATACCAATTGAGAATGAACCCATTAAAATGCGCATTTGAGATCACCTATAGCAAATTTCTAGGCTTTGTTGTTCGTCACCAAGGCATCGAAATTGAGCAAGCAAGATCAACGCCATTCTGAAGATGCTAGGGCCTTGAAACATCCACGAGCTCAAAAGTTTGCAAGGAAGGTTGGCTTATATTAGAAGATTCATATCCAACCTAGCAGGACGTTGCCAATCCTTTAGCCGCCTCATGAAGAAAGCTACCCTTTTTGAATAGGATGAGTCCTGTAGAAAGGTCTTCCAAAGCATAAAGTTTTATCTAACAAAACCTCTGGTTTTGGCAGCCTTGGTGATTGGCCGTCCATTGATCCTGTACATTACCACACAAGAATACTCAGTGGGAGCTCTGTTGGCACAAGAAAATAATGAAAAGAAAGAAAGTGCCCTGTATTACCTCAGTAAAATGATGACACCAAACGAGCAGAAGTACTTGTCGATAGAAAAGAAATGTCTGTATTACCTCAGTAATATTTGTGACATCTGAAAGTGAAATCTTACCCCACACATTTACCCTTACAAAAAAATGCTCCAACAACGTGGCTGAATATCAAGCCTTAATCCTCGAACTCGAGATCGCTATGGATATCAAGCAGCTACACCTTGAAATCTTTAGGGATTCTCAACTGGTGGTCAACCAGTTGTTAGAAGAATATGAAGTCAAAAAGCCCGAGTTACTTCCATACCGTAACTATGTCCACAAGATCATGAGCTGGCTCAAGGATGTCGCAATGAAAAATGTGCCAAGCAACGAAAACAAACAAGCTGACGCATTAACTAAGCTTGCCTCCATCTTATCATTGCCCGACATAAAATACTAGGTGCCTATATGCAAAAAATGGATAGCGCCACCAATACTTAAGGATAAAAAGAAGGAAGAAAGTTGTTCCGTAGAAGTCATCGACGTAGAAAAGGAGGACTAGCACCAGCCATTCGTAGATTACTTGAAATACGAGAAACTATTAGACTATCCACGTCAAAAAGTCAACATTCAACGTCGAGCAGCCCGCTTTATCTACTTTAAGGGCATCTTATATAGACGCTCATTCGATGGAGTATTCTTACACTGTCTAGGTGATGACGACACCGTTCAAGCCATGGAGGAGGCGCACTTTGGGATCTGTGGTGCCCATCAATCCAAACCAAAACTTTACTTTCGGATCAAAAGAATAGGATACTACTGGTCAGTAATGGTGAAAGATTGCATGTAGTTTGCCCAAAGGTGCCAAGTATGTCAGTACCGTACTAACTTCATTCATTAACCGCCCAAGCCATTACACCTAATAATAGCTTCATGGCCGTTTGACGCTTGGGGATTAGATGTCATCAGGCTCATAACAAAGTCATCCGCCGGCCACCTCTACATCTTGGTTACTATTGACTACTTCTCTAAATGGATAGAGGCGATCCCTATGAGGGTAGTAAAAAAGGAAAATGTTGCTAACTTCATTTGTGTCAACATTTTCTACAGGTACAGGGTTCTTCGGTACATCATCACCGACAATAGAAAGCCATTTGTCAACAACAACCTTGACAAATTATGCCAGAGGTTCGGCTTCAAGCAAAGGAAACCCTTAATGTACCATGCTCTGGCTAATGGTCTCGTAAAAGCCTTCAACAAGACCTTGTGCAACCTGTTAAAAAAGGTGGTATCAAAGTCAAGAAGGGATTAGCATGAGAGGATTGGGGAAGCTCTATGGGCCTACTGAACCACTTTTAGGACACCTACACAAGCAATTCCTTATGAACTAGTATATGGAGTTGAAGCTGTCATCCCACTTTAGTAGCAAATTCCATCGCTGTGAGTTGCTATATAGGAGGGATTGACTGCGAAAGACAAGGCTTGTTTGAGCCTTGAAGAATTGGAGGTGCTAGACGAAAAGAGGTTCGATGTGCAGCAAAGGCTCGAATGCTATCAAGCCCACCTATCCAAAGCCTTCAACAAAAAGGTGTGTACACGATCTTTTCAAGTTGGAGACTTGGTGCTTACGATAAAGAGGCCCATCATCATCACTCACTGCATTAGAAATAAGTTCATCTCCAAATGGGACAGGCTGTATATCGTTCAAGAAGTGTACACCAATGGTGCCTACAGACTGGTCAACCAAGATAGCGTAAAAGTTGGCCCGATCAATGGAAAATTCCTAAAGAAGTATTATGCTTGAAAACAAGACATAAAATGTCAAAACAAAATCAAATTCTCCTTGACACAAGAGCCTAAACTGTATGTCACTCCTGACTTGCAGAGTATAAACTGCGAACAGTCTTTACCTTTTACAAATTTAAGGAGATTTGAACTATGTTATAACTTGATCCCATATGTGGGTATATGGGCAGCTTAGACATCCTCTAAACTCAATCACAAATTTGTAATTAGTTATGCTCTAATAACCACCACTAGGGGCATTTGCAAAAAAAAAAAAAAAGGTAATAAATAGTGGAGCAAAGGAGCACGTCTTATTGGCAAAATCAGATGCTTAACAAAAGGAATAACATTAATATTCAAAGAACGATCCTGATAAATGCTAAGTAAAAGGGTTAAAACCCTTCAGCTCATCCTTGACTGTTACCAACTGCTCCTCAGCAACGCGTAAGGCCTTGGCAGTCGCCTCATCTGAAGATTCCATAGACTGTATGGTAACTATTTCTCCATAGACCTCCCCAGCCTCAGCTGTTGCCCCTCGTAGGAACTCCCTCTACTGCATAAGGGATGAAGACAACTCTTGTTGTCATTTCGTCAAAAGCTCAAGTTGTTCCTCAACACTCTTTAGCTCAGCCTCAGAGCGCTCAATTTATTTGGCCCCTTTAGCTTCCTTATTCAGGGCCTCACGGAGCTGACTGTCGGTATCCTCCAACTACCGGGTGAGGATCTCCTTAGTAAGCATTTCAGACGTAGCAGATCTTGTCTCGTCGTAGGCCGCAATCCTAGCAAACAAGGTCCCCAAGAACCCCTCTATGCATGAAACATTGGCATGTTCAAAATGCTTCATGAATTCAAGAACGAGTATAACCTCATCCTTGAGGGAAGAAATGAAATCAAGTGAGGTGCCTACTAATCTCTTGCGAAGACTTATTCACAGTTAGCAAAGGGACTCCCTTTCATGACTCTGAAGGAATTTTTCCGCCTTGAACACTGAAACCACTACAGAAGAAGATGCCTTCTTACACCCCTCTAGAGGGTGAGCGCTATTTGGCACAACATCACTTAGTGTGATAGCAGATGGTACACCAAGTTCTACAATAGATTTATGACTACCACTAAAATCCCAGCTATCACTTCTAAACACTTACTTCTCTATCTGAAAATATACACATATATATAAATATATTAAAATTAGGCAAGTTGGAGAAAAGGGGATCACTGGTAGGGAAAGTGGCTAATTACCTCATTGGCAAGATCCTTAACCAACACAGGATGGCTAGAAGCGCTGCCTTCTTTCGGGCCACAAGGCGCAAGACCTTTCTTAACCCTTTTCCAATGGTAATCCCCGCTGCTGCTGCTAACGCTGTCATTTAAAACTTGCAAGTTTGGCTGTTTCCCCCTAGGAGCAACTAGGGCAGCAAGATTGCGAGAATGATCACGGACATCGAGAGGTGGACTCATTGCGTTTGACACATCACTTTGAGATAAAGTAATGCACAACTTTGCTACATGCTCTTCAAGGTAATTTCCATGAACTTCAGCCCATCATTCCTTGTAACTCTTAAAATGAAATTTTCTTATGGCCGCTGAAATGCAAGGGAAACATGCTCTAGCCTTTGAGCTAGACAGAGTCAACAACCGTAAAAAATATAGGCTTTCCTTCAAGAAAGCCTCGCGGATGTCGTGCGTAAGAATTCCAGGAATCTCGTGGTAATACCCAAATTGACGGTTGAACCGATGTGAACTATAAGGTTCAACGGCAAATCGATTGCCCTACCTTACTGAAAGGTAGCCCGAGCGGATTGCGGCAAAGTGGTCATCCTCAGATCGTTTATGGCTACCGTCATCAAGGTATGAAACGTCCTGCTGCTTAGTAATCATAGTGTTGGTCTAGTTAAAAAGTTCGCCTCTATGGACCCTCCGACGCACCTCTTGTGGGTTATAATACCTCGCTCCTCCTTCACTCGAATACGTAACCATTTTCGGGCTGTCAACACCTTTATGAATTAAATAATGGGTCTTAAAAAAGTGCACGGACCATGCGTAAACATAATGGAACTGGAATAGAGAGAATATATCCGCGAAGGCCTTCGTGATTGTGCAACCCTACCCAAGCCTCGATAAAGGCTTGCAAGGATGTGGACGGCCAAACTCACTACCCTTCTAGTCGCCATGATACATGCCATCTTGAAGGTGCTCGGACGCACAAAACCAACATCTTCAACGGGAAATGTTAAGCCAGCTAGCTAGGAATGCCGCAAATACGTCTCTGCTCTAAAACTATTATGGACATTAAGGCATATGAAAGGCTCTTCATTGGCAAAGGTCCACTGCTTGTGCACGCCAATCTCACTAGACGGATTGCAGGAAGACTTAGGACGAGTCACCTTTTTCTCTTTTCGGACTAGAGGCGCGGTATACCTTGTCCTTTTTTTACACTAAAAGTTAATCTAGTCTCCAATGGAAACTGAAGAGATTCGAGTGTCATCAGAGCCGCTGCACAAAATATGGTAGGTATGGAACAAATATTGACAGAATCAGAGAAGGTACCTCTTGCCTTGCTCATTAAGACTAATGAGCTCCTTCGCGCTTAGAACCACCTCATCACAAAACCTTCCATAGATTAGGAGCCCGGTTAGACTCTGTAAATCATGAAGAGATACGGATACTTCACCATAAGAAGTGAAAAATGTGTTGGTGGAAGGATTCCACGCCTCATGAATTGCCCGCAAAATGCTGGAACTACAATCATAAGTAAATATTGAGGTATACACTACATTATAAATCTTGCCTGCCTTTAGCTTGCGTTCACAACGACTGAATATGTTCTTGCCCCACTCTCAATAACCCTCGATAAATCAGAATTCACCGATGCATGGAAGTACGCCACCCTACTAAGCCTTCCCTTCCACAATCCGACGCCCTAAGGTTGGAAGAAGAATTGGCCTAATAGCAGCATGATGGTGAGACGACGGTAGGGTATATGCCTTCGAGCTCTTGTTGAAAGGAACCTCTCGGGTTTAATTATCCACTCGATCAGCAGCTACTAGTCTAGGCCAGGGACGATTGAGGAGGGAGAAATAAGCCATCAGAATCTTGCCTCTCTCAATAGGATGACCTTCTTCATCAAGGACGATCAAGTGCTCCACACCTAAAGAAGAAACGCTACTCCTGAAATGTACCATAATATCAACTGCAAAAGAGTGCAAGTGAAACAAAAAACTTCAATTAAATTTTCATAAATGGGGAAAGGTGCAAAAAAAAAAAAAAAAAGCTTGGTACTCAAAGGTCCAAAATTTCAAGCCTAACTAGTACACGTGAGCTAAAATCAAATTTGGTACTCAAATACCCAAAAGTTCAAGCCCAATCAGTACACGTGGGTTAAAATGAAGCCTGGTGCTTAAAAGCCAAAAGTTCAAACCCAGCCGGTACGCATGGGTTAAAATCAAGCCTGGTACTCAAAGGCCTCAAAGTTCAAGCCCAGCCAGTATACGTTGGTTAAATCAAGCCCAGTACTCAAAGGTCTAAAAGTTCAAGTCCAACCGGTACGCGTGAGCTAAAATCAAGTTTGGTACTCAAAGGTCTAAAAGTTCAAGCTCAACTGGTACGCGTGGGCTAAAATTAAGCCTGGTGCTCAAAGACCTAAAAGTTTGAGCCTAGTCGATACACGTGGGCTAAAATCAAGCCTAGTGCTCAAAGGCTCAAAAGATCGAGTCTAGTCGGTACACGTAGGCTAAAATCAAACCTGGTACTTAAAGGCCCAAAAGATCACGCGTAGACAGCACATGTAAAAAAATATATATATATAAATAAATAAATATATACACACACACACATATATACATGCCAAAAAAAATCAAAAAATCTTCAAAAAAATATAAAATAAATAAATAATATCTAAATAAATAAATAAGTAAAAAAAATTGAGACTCATTTATTTGAAAAGCAACCTTCCTCATGAACGAGTCTCAAGTGGGTATTTTGTAAACACATAAATAATGACAATTAAATAAATACTACGTAGAAATTACAATACAAAATACTAATTAAATAATTTTATTTTCATTTCAGGAATTTTAAACAAATACAATTCATATAATAAATAAATAATCAATTAAGATTTTGAATTTACCAAATTAGATAACGACAAATGGCACAATCTAATGAGAGGCCAACAAATAATTAATTAAGCTAATTAAAAGGCGACAAGTGGCACAGTCTAGCGAGAGGCCAATAAATAAAGTTTTCAGGTGGGCCCTACACTTTGACAGTCAACGAGATCACACCACATTAGCAGGTTAGAGCGGTTACATTATCTCTCATACAACTATAAATAGGAGCAAAAACTTCACACAAAAAAAAAAAAAAAAGAGAGAGGAGGAGAAGGACCTAGAGAGGACGAAAAAGAAGATACAAATTCTCTCAAGAACATTCAAGGTATTGTTCGTCAAATTTAAAGAATTCATCCCCGAACTCGAGGCGTTCTTCGCCAAAAGGTCTTTAAGTTCAGCATTTGATCTAAGATCAGGGCGCTGAGCTCAAAGATCAACGTTAATTGAAGCGATCCACAAGTTTCAAGGAAGATCAAGCACAAATTCTTTTCTTCAAAATTATTCAAATTGAAGCCACCTCTTTGAAGGAAGAATTAGAAGATTAACTTAGAGAACTGAGCCCACAAAAATTCATTTGATTCAAATTGTAATTGATTTGTACAAATTTCTTATTAATAAAAATCCAATCGCAAGATTTTGTTCTACATATATTTTTGAGCCTCTTTTTATTTATCTTCTAATGCGTTTTATTTTTTTTCTCTCTTGTGGGTTTTAATCTTCATTTGACTCCTTTTTTATTGTCTTTTTTAAAGTTTATATTTTATTTATATTATTATTGAAAATTGTAAGCAGAAGTAGTTAATTGTCAATTTTTTCATTAGTTTGGTGAAAATTGCCAAAGGTTCAGCTTCAAGCAAAGGAAACCTTTAATGTACCATGCTCCGACTAATGGTCTCGTAGAAGCCTTCAACAAGACCTTGTGCAACTTGTTGAAAAAGGTGGTGTTAAAATCAAGAAGGGACGAGCATGAGAGGATTGGGGAAGCTCTGTAGGCCTACCGAACCACTTTCAGGACACCTACTTAAGCAACTCTTTATGTGCTAGTATATGGAGTTGAAGTTGTCATCCCACTTGAGTAGCAAATTCCATCGCTGTGAGTTGCTATACAGGAGGGATTGACTGTGGAAGACAACGCTCGTTTGCGCCTTGAAGAATTGGAGGCGCTGGACAAAAAGAGGCTCGATGTGCAGCAAAGGCTCGAATGCTATCAAGTTCACTTATTTAAAGCCTTCAACAAAAAGGAGCGTACATGATCTTTTCAAGTCGGAGACTTGGTGCTTGCGGTAAGGAGGTCCATCATCATCACTCACTGCACTGGAAATAAATTCATCTCCAAATGGGACAGGCCGTATGTCGTTTGAGAAGTCTACACAAATGATGCTTACAGCCTGGTTGACCAAGATGGCGTAAAAGTTGGCCCGATTAATGAAAAATTCCTAAAGAAGTATTATATTTAAAAGCAAGACATAAAATGTCAAAAAAAAAAAAATCAAATCCTCCTTAACACACGAGCCTAAACTGTACGTCACTCTTAGCCCGCAAGAGTATAAATTGCGAATGGCCTTTACCTTTTACAAATTTAAGGAGATTTGAACTATGTTATGACTTGATCCCATCTGCGGTTACCTAGGCAGCTTAGACATCCTCTAAGCTCAGTCATAAAATTTTAATTGGTTATGCTCTAGCAACCACCACTGGGGGCATTTATAAAAAAAAAAAAAAAGGTAATAAACAGTGGAGCAAAGGAGCACGTCTTATTGGCAAAATCAGATGCTTAACAAAAGGAATAACATTAATGTTCAAATAATGATCCTAATAAAGGCTAAATCAAAGGGTTCAAGCCCTCCAGCTCATCTTTGTCTGTTACCAACTGCTCCTCAGCAACGCGTAAGGCCTCAGCAGCCATCTCGTTTGAAGATTCCATAGATTGTTTGGTAACTATTTCTCCATAGACCTCTCTAACCTCGATTGTTGCCCCTCGCAGGAACTCTCTCTACTACACAAGGGACGAAGATAGCTCTTGTTGCCGTTTCATCAAAAGCTCAAGCTGTTCCTCAACACTCTTTAGCTCAGCCTCAGAGCGCTCAACTTTTTTTACTCCCTTAGCTTCCTTGTTCAGGGCCTTCTGGAGTCGATTGTCAGCATCCTGCAACTGTCGGGCGAGGATTTCCTTAGTAAGCATCTCAAACGTAGTAGATTTTGCCTCATCGTATGCCGCAACTCTAGTAGACAAGGTCTCCAAGAATCCCTCTATGCATGAAACATTGGCATGTTCAAAACGCTTTACGGATTTGAGAACGAGCATAACCTCATCCTTGAGGGAAGAAATGAGGTCAAGCGAGGTGCCTGCTAACCTCTCGCGAAGACTTATCCACAGTTTGCAAAAGGACTCCCTTTCATGACTTCGAAGAAATTTTTCCGCCTCAAACACTGAAACCACCACAAGAGAAGATACCTTCTTACACCCCTAAAGAGGGTGAGCTCTATCTAGCACAACATCACCG
Source organism: Avicennia marina (assembly GCA_019155195.1). Classification (NCBI taxonomy): domain Eukaryota; kingdom Viridiplantae; phylum Streptophyta; class Magnoliopsida; order Lamiales; family Acanthaceae; genus Avicennia; species Avicennia marina. Next base: position 13,812,299 of record CM032756.1, on the reverse strand, counting down.
AGTACAACAACAGATGGTACGCCAGGTTCTGCAATAGATTTATGACTACCACTGAAATCCCCGCTATCACTTCTAAACACTGGCTTCTCTATCTGAAAATTTATAAATATATTAAAATTAGTCAAGTTGGAGAAAATGGGATCATTGGTAGGAAAAGATGGCTAATTTCCTCCTTGGCAAGATCCTTAATCGACTCAGGATGGCTAGAAGTGCCGCCTTCTTTCAGGCCACAGGGCATAGGACCTCTCCTAACCCTTTTCCTATGGCAATCCCCGCTGTTGCTAACGCTATCATCTAAAACTTATCAGTTCGGTCGTCTCCCTCCAGGAGCAACCAGAGCAGTAGGATTGCGAGGATGATCACGGACATCGAAAGGTGGACTACTTGCATTAGGCACATCACTTTGAGATAAGCAATGCACAACTTTGCTACATGCTCTTCAAGGTAATTTCCATGAACTTCAGCCCATCATTCATTGAAACTCTTAGAATAAAATTTCCTTACGGCCATTGGAATGCAAGAGAAACATGCCCTAGCCTTTGAGCCAGATAGAGTTGACAACCGCAAAAAATATAGGCCTTCCTCTAAGGAAGCCTCGTGGATGTCGCGCGTAAGAATTCCAGGAATCTCCTGGTAATACCCAAACTAGCGGCTGAACCGATGCGGACTATAAAGTTCAACAGCAAATCGATTGCCCTGCCTTAATGAAAGATAGCTTGAGCAGATCACAGCAAAGTAGTCATCCTCAGATCGTTTATGGTTGTCATCATCAAGGTATGAAATGTTTTGGTGCTTCGTAATCATAGTGTCAGTCTAGCTAAAAAGTTTGCCTCTATGGACCCTTTGACGTGCCTCTTGTGGGTCATACCACCTTGCCCCTCCTTCACCTGAATACGTCACCATCTTCGGGCTGTCAACACCTTTATGAATTAAATAATGGGTCTTAAAAAAATGTGCGGATCACACGTAAACATAATGAGCAGGAATGGAGAATATATCCATGACTGTGCAACCCTACCTAAGCCTCAAAAAAGGCTTGCAAGGACGTGGACGGCTAAACTCACTACCCTTCCAGTCGCCATGATACATGCCATCTTAAAGGTGCTTGAACACACAAAACCAACAACTTCAATGGGAAGAGCAAATGAAAGACTCCTCATCGGTGGAGGACCACTACTTGTGCATGCCAATCTCACCGGACGGATTGCAGGAAGATTTAGGACGAGTCGCCTTTTTCTCTTATGGGCTAGAGGCACGGTATATTTTGTCCTTCTTTTACACCAAAAGTTAATCCAGTCTCCAACGGAAACTGAAGAGACTCAGGTGTCATCTGAGCCATTGCACAAAATATGGTAGGTATGGAACAAATATTGACAGAATCAGAGAAGGTACCTCTTGCCTTATTCATTAAGACCTACCTAATCATAAAACCTTCCATAAATTAGGAGCCCGGCCAGACTCTGTAAATCATGAAGAGATATGGATACTTCGCTATAAGAAGTGAAAAGTGTGTTGGTGGAAGGACACCATGCCTCATAGATCGCCCGCAAAATGCTGGAACTATGATCATAAGTAAATATCAAGGCACACATTGCATTATAAATATGGGCTGACTTTAGCTCGTGTTTACAACAATGAGTACGTCCTCGACCTAGTCCCAATAAACCTCGATAAATCAGAATTCATCGATCATGGAAGTACGCCACCCTACTTGGCCTTCTTTTCCACAATTCGACACCCTAAGGTTGGAAGAAGAATTGGCCTGATAGCAGCATGATGGTGAGACGACTGTAGGGTGTATGCCTTTGAGCTCTTACTAAAAATAATCTCTTGGGTCTAATTATCCACTTGATCAGTAGCCACCAGTCTAGGCTATGGACAGTTGAGGAGGGAGGAATAAGCCGTCAGAATCGTTCCTCTCTCAATAAGATGACCTTCTTCACCAAGGATGACCAAGTGCTCCACACCTGAAGAAGAAACGCTACTTTTGAAATGCACCATAATATCAACTGCAAAAGAGTGCAAGCAAAACAAAAAAAACTTCATTCAACTTCTCATAAATGGGGAAAGGTGCAAAAAAAAAAAAAAAATCAAGCTTGGTACTCAAAGGTTTAAAAGTTCAAGCTTAATCGGTATATGTGAGCTAAAATCAAGCTTAGTACTCAAAGGCCCAAATGTTCAAATCCAACCAGTACGTGTGGGTTAAAATCAAGCCTGGTGTTCAAAAGTTAAAAATTCAAGCCTAGCCGGTACACGTGGGTTAAAATCAAGCCTAGTGCTCAAAGGCCTAAAAGTTCAAGTTCAGCCGGTGCGCGTGGGCTAAAATTAAGCCTAGTGCTCAAAGGCTCAAAAGTTCGACCTCAGTCAGTACACGTGGACTAAAATTAAGCCTGATACTCAAAGGCCTAAAAGATCGAGCCTAGCCAGTACATGTGGGTTAAAATCAAACTTGATACTCAAAGGCTCAAAAGATCAAGTCTAAATAGTACACATAAAAAAGGAAAATAATATATATATATATACATACATACATATATATGTCAAAAAAACAATTAAAAAATTGTCAAAAAATATAAAATAAATAAATAAAATATCTAAGTAAAAAAATAAGTAAAAAAAAATCAAAACTCATTCATTTGAAAAGCAACCTTCCTCATGAATAAGTCTCGAGTGGGCATTTTGTAGACACATAAATAATGTCAATTAAATAAATACTACGTTGAAATTTCCATAAAAATACTACCTAAATAATTTTATTTTCATTTCAAGAATTTTAAACAAATACGATTTCTATAATAAACAAATAATCGATTAAGATTTTGAATTTACCAAATTAGATAATGACAAATGACACAATCTAATGAGAGACTAACAAATAATTAATTTAAGCTAATCAAAAGGTGACAAGTGGTACAGTCTAGCAAGAAGCTAATAAATAAAGTTTTTAAGTGGGCCCCACTCTTTGACAGCCAATGAGATCACGTCACGTTAGTAGGCTAAGGCTGTTGTATTATCTTTCTTCCAACTATAAATAAGAGCTAAAACCCCACACACACACACAAAAAAAAAAAAAAAGAGAAGGAGAAAGGCCTAGAAGAGGACGAAAAGGAGACATGAATTCTCTCAAGAATCTTCAAGAATATTCAAAACGTTCTTCGTCAAATTCAAAAAATTCATCCATAACTTAAGGTGTTCGTCGCCAAAAGGTCTTTAAGTTCAGTGTTCGATCTAAGATTAGGGTGTCGAGCTCGAAAATCAGCATTAATTAAAAAGATCTATAAGTTTCAACGAAAATTAAGTACAAGCCATTTATTTGAAAATTATTCAAATTGAAGCCACCTTTTTAAAGGAAAAATTAGAAGACCAACTTAGAAAACAGAACTCACACAATATTCATTTGATTCAAATTATAATCGACTTGTACAAATTTTTTATTAGTAAAAATCCAATCGTAAACTTTTGTCCTACATATATATTTGAGCCTCTTTTGATTTATCTTCTAATGCGTTTTATTTTTTTTCTTTCTTTTGGTTTTTAATCTTCATTTGACTCTTTTTTTTATTATCTTTTTTGAATTTTATATTTTATTTATACTATTATTGAAAATTGTATGCAGAAGTAGTTAATTGTCAATTTTTTCACTAGTTTGGTTTATTCATACAATTCCATCAGCAATCCAGAAAACGTTAATTCATTTTACACGACTTTAAGGTCAAATATTTCAGGATCATGGAAACATGGAGTTGGGATTTGACGATGCAGCGGGCCTTCCTCTTGTCCCTTCTCGTTTACCCATGCTGTAAACCTCGCCCATTTCTCTCTTATCTCCTCCAAGAAAGAAAATGAAATTCACCGATTCGCCGGTGATCGAGCTGTCCGTGCTCGACTCGTGCCTCTCGATCCAGCAGGATAATGGCTCGATGCACGTCGGCACCTCCGTCTGGCCGTGCTCTTTAGTCCTCGTCAAGTTCGCCGAGCGCTGGCACCCCCTGAACTGCTCCGCCGGCCACAACCCCTACGCTGACCTCTTAAACTTCACAAACAAGCGCGGGATCGAACTTGGTACGGGCTGCGGTGTCGCCGCCATGGGGCTCTACCTGCTTGGTCTCCACGACGTCGTTCTGACGGACATCGCCCCCGTCCTGCCGGCGTTGAAGCACAACCTGAAGCGCAACAAACCTGCGCTGAAGAAAACCCTAAAGACCGCGCAGTTGTACTGGGGGAACGAGGAGCAGGAGAAATCGCTGAAGCCGCCTTTCGATTTTGTGGTCGCGACGGATGTGGTTTATCTGGAGGAGACGGTGGCGCCGTTGATTAAAGCGATGCAGAGGATGGTGGCGGATGACGGTGTCGTGTTGCTGGGCTACCAATTGAGGTCGCCGGAGGCCCATAAGATGTTCTGGGAAATGTGTGGCGACGTGTTTGAGGTGGAGAAGATTCCGAACGAGCATTTGCATCCGGAGTACGCATATGAGGAGACCGACATCTATGTTTTGAGGAAGAAGCAGCAGCAGAATTCTTGACGGTTCTGCAATTCCGGTTTGACATTTTGTTCTTTTAAGGATTAAACAAGATTGGATATGATTAGTTATTGGATGTAAAAGTATGCCAGTCAGTGACTATTATGTGAGAATAAGGTGAGTGTATAGTGTAGATGATTGACTTTATTAAAAAAATAGCTAAACTTTACTATACAAGGAAGAAGGATGCAGCAAAATCATTCTATTGCATCGAATAAATGCATGATGGGAGAACCTCATTTTGTTGAGGCTTTTGGTTTGGGGGACTGCCTTATTGAGATTGATAGTGTGGTTCTGACGTTGGTGTGAAAGTTCGTATCCAGATTAGTTATTTTTTACATTTTTCCTTGTGCAATTTTGAGCTCATTGTTCAAGAAAATTTTTCGTTTTTAAGTTGAAGTAACCTGTGCTGAGGTTAAGTTGCTTGGTATACAGAAGCCTACAGGACAAAATGCTCAAACTCAATCGTTAAACTTCATAATTATGTTCTAGATCTTCTTACTACTTTACTCCTTTCATTTAGCGTTAAAATAGAAAATAACTTAAAGACCACTTTTAGTTTCTTTTTAGCTATATTTCTCTCATTTGTCTCTGACACATGATTCAATTTTTCAATATAATTATATTTTAATTCAGACATATTTGCCTGTTTCAAAGGGTTAGTCCACTTCAATCTCAAGTGAAGACTATAAAATAATGATGTTTGAGTTTATGAAGAAGTGTAGTTATCTCTGTGATGCAAGAATGTTCAAGAATTGTTATCGGCCATATGTGGAAGTGGGGAAATACAGAACTATAAAAGATTTGACTGTGGACATTGATGAGTAGACGTATAGATTCCTTTCTCATCAACTTTCCATTGAGAACTAATTGTGCCTATCATAGTTTCATACATGATGTGTAGCTTTGAGAAGGTTCAGAATTGAGTGAATCAGGTAAAAGAACAAATAAATGAAAATGCCACCAGTAGATTTAATTGCTCTATCTCATATAACTTTTTAAAGTGCTTTCAGTAGAGAATCAGACCTTCCCAACACATTCGTGATCAGTGTGATAAATGGGCTCCCTCTAAACTTATAACTTTCTGAAAAGCTTTAGCTCGTAGTTGATATTGGAGAGGTAATAGTTGAAATTTGATATCCATCCTTGTTGAAAAGATTTCTTCCCTCACAAAGTAAGCTTACAGGGTCATCAGTGAAGAAAATTGAACTGTAGCAGAACCCTAAATATTTTTCATTACATCATGGACTTCAAGTAAAAGAGCATATGCTTGGCTCCCAGGGAAACTCAAATAGTTTACACTGGCAATTTCCTCTGTTAACTAGAGGAAATGGTTCTAACCTGTATTTGAATATTGTTATGGTCTGTATGATAACTGATCAATAATTAGACAGTGCAACAAGTACCAACTGTTAAAAGATGCGCCATAAACTATTTCAAATGAACATGAATACGACATATTTGATGGGACTACTTGAATCGTAACAAATTTATCCAAATTGTAGAAGACAATTTGTTATTACTGCAAACTGATGGCAGTACATGCAGAATATTGCTGTTTAAGATTAGAAGAGTTAAATTCTAGGTGAAGGGACACAATATAGCGTGGCATGGCCATTAGACCTAGAACAAATGCCGAAAAGGCTAAATCATGGTATTCCCTTTATTTGATTGTACAGTAGTTTGGGTGTGTGCTATCCGGGCATTTTACTATTTAAGTCATTTTGATTTCGGGATTACAGGTGTTCGACTGTCACATTATGAGATTTATTGTGGATGTTTTCTTTTTTCAACTTGTGAGAATTGGTTTCTGGGCTCATATCTTTTTTGGTGGTTCAAGAGCTCAACAACCATACCCGTGTTAGGAAATGGATAGTTGTTTGTTGTTTTTGTTTGCTTCACCAGTTGTAGTAGATGAACGGCACTGATATACAGATGATAAGATTAATTCACATCTTGAGGTTGGTTATCTCGCTTTTTTTTAATTTTACTTTTTTATATGATAGCAGGCATAAGAAATCTCTTGATAGATATTTTAGTTTACGGAAGGAAATACATGTGCAAAGTTAGAAATTCTTTCTGAATGTGAAGATGATGTTTGAGTAAACTAGGGATCTGTGTGTTAATTCAGTTTATTTTCTGTTCTCAATTTGAATTAGAATTCGAGAATTTTATTCATTGGCTGTGAAAAACAGTCACAGTGAACTGGCAAGAATTTTCAGAGTACATTATAGCTGAACCTTTGTAATTTTACTTCTTGTAACTTCTAACTTCATGCCTTGAGTTTCCATAGTAGAATGCAACATTTGTTATTTTGTGGAAACAAAATTTAACGATGATTTCAACAGATGGGACTAAAGATCATTTTATTTTTCTATCATTTTATTTATCACTTTTCTTCTAACTTTTTGTTTTATTAGTTCTCTTTCTCAAATTTTTTGAATTTTCTTAATTTTTCCTTATTTTCTATATTTTTATAGTTTTAATTTTAAATATTTTTATTTTATTATTTAATATCAAAATAATTTTATAATTAATAAATAAATTTGCACATATTCATTCAACTTCTACTACTCATTATTAAGTATTTGAATTCATCTTGATTGCCCCATGTGAAAAGATATTTCTACGCAATGTTTTAGTTATCCAATATGAAATTACACATCTATCTTTTAATTTAAGTTCTTTTGTTCTTTTTTATCCTTCTCTCTCTTTTCTTTTAATTTATCATTATTTGCAGTTTTTTTTTCCTCAATTTTCTCACTCCTAATTTCTTTTTATCTTTCTTTGTTTTCGTATTTTAAATTTTAAATTTTAAATAAAATTATATTTATTATTTAAAATGTTACCTTATAACTTTTAAAATATTTTACACAAATAGGGTATGCTTTTTCTGCTAGTACACGTGTGTGTGTGTGAGTCTCTGGAATTAGTGCTTATATTGCTGGCAAGCTAGGCCATGTTTGGATGCAATATTTTTTATTTGATCTCACAGCATTCATCCGCTCTCCTTTCCAGATGGCATTGGGACAAGGGTTTGATAGAGAGCCTAAAGGGTCTGCTTTACAGTGACGACTTTCCTCAAGGAATAGCAAATATGAACATGGCTTTACCTTTCAATTACATCTTCATCCTGAGCCATTACTCAAATTCAATTATCTATCTTGTTTTTGGCTTTTTGGATCATATACTGGAAGGAATTCTATTCAAGAAAAGGAACAAGATATGTCTGAAATTCTAAATTATTATCCAGAGATTTTATTTGGATTTTCATATGGATCATGGCTTCATTACCATATTGTTCATATGAATTGAATTTTTGCCTAGCTAAAGGGCTTATGTTTCTTGTTTTCCTTCCGGAGTATGATACCCGAAACATCACTGTGCTTTGACTTTACGCAGGTTGATGTTTCCAGATTGTAGGAGAAATGATAGCTCCTTTCCTTGGAGTTGGAGTTGGAGTTGGAGTTGGGGTGGGAGCACTGTTGGGGTGCAGCAGATCTTGACATTTGTCAAGATCTTTTCTTTTTCTTCTGTTTTAAATTTCTTTTTATTAATTCTAGTTATTAAAATACTTTAATTTAAAATTTTGTTTTTTTATTTCTATGAATGGAGGTTTAGTTATATATATATTTTTTTCATTTAACACGTATGAAAAAGGGTATTAATTTTTTTATCAATTTTCTTATGCATTAAAGTGTGCTTGCACAATCAAAATTAATTAAAGATTTTTATTTTTATTTTAAATTTCTATTAATTATAGCTGTTTAAATTTTAGAACAGATTTAAATTTTTTTAATTATTTTATAACATAACGATTGTAGATATAAAATGGTACAAAAATATATTAAAAATATACTTTATTTTATTTGTAATTTGTTGTTTATTATAGTTAATCAGTATTTGTGCATGTAGATGGAAGTCAATTCTACAACTCTTATTGAATAAATAATTCTGGTACATTAACCTCATAAATGAAGAATATTTTTTTTTTTGTTTTCTATATTTTCATTGAGAAAATACATTTTAATCCATGAGAAAAATTGGTAAAAAATAATACATTAATTAAAAGGTGTAAATTGAAAATAAAATTAAATCTCAATTGATAGAAATAAAAAATAAAAAGTTTAACATTACATTAAATATTTTAATAAATAGAATTCATAAAAGAAATTTAAAACTGAATAAAAAAAAAAAAGGATGACAAATGTTAAGATTTGTTTCATCCAAAATAGTGTTTTAGGTGACCGGTTGGTTTTTTGACATGATCATTGTAAAAAATTTACTAGAGTACAGAATCTGTGTGAATCAGTCAAAATCGATTAAAAAATAGGTCAAATTAATTTGACCACAAAAATTAAATTTTGAAAAATTTTGTGAAAAATGGATTACACATCATAATATCTTAGGGAAATGTCTCTTAAGACATACAAAAATGAGACGTGAAAAGCCATTCAATAATTGGGCATAAACTTATTAAAAACCGGATGACTTCTTCTAATTTTTTTTTTATAGTAAAGATTACGTAAATATTTTTAAATATATTATTTTAATAATATTTAATTTATTTTTATTATTATGACACTAAAAATTATAATTATTTATAATTATATTGACCGGCAAATTTTGTAAATGAAACAGCTGCGCCCACGTGGCGGCCTTAGCAACAAATCATATGCTCGCGTCTTCACTGTAGAACCAGTCTGTCAATGTTGCAACGAAAGAGGTTTGGCTATGTCTATTTTTGTTTTCAGCGTCACAAAAATAAATATTACAATTATTATATTTTTTAATTTTTATATTTTTACACAATTTTTTAAAAAATAAAAAATACACACAAAAATATATAACAAACATATAAGTTACATTTAAGATATTCTATTCAATTATTTATTTTAGTATATTGTTCTATTTTTTATTTTTTTGGTTGTCGCTGTGGTCCTGACTTTTGAGATTTTCCATTAAGTTTGTCCAAAATCTTTCTTTCATTATTTCTTTTATTATTATTATTTTTATCTTTTCAATTTTTTTTCTTCGCCTTGACATATGTGACATCCTATTTTCTCTGTATTAAATATTACTTATTTCCTCTTTTCAATCTGTTTGAGTTTTTGCATTAAATTTTGTAGTTTTTAAATTCATGTTGGTTTAATGACTATCAGAACTGAAGAATATAATTAACAAATTTTGACATGTTAAATTAACAACACATTGACCAATCAATTTTTTTAGGAAAAAAAATTCTGAAATTTTGAGAATTCAGAATTTTGGTTAACATCACTATGCATCCATTTTCCTTAAAAGTTTACATATATATATATATATATATATATATATATATTTTGATCAAAAACTTCCTCGCCATTATTAAATGCCGTTATTTTCTTTGTTGTACTATTGCTAATTAATAGCTATTAGGTACACACACACACACACACACACAAGCACTATCTTCCACAAACATTGGCTTTTTTTTCGAACTTCATTTCCTTTTATCATCTTCTTCAACAACAGGAATTTTTCATAATTCTTTTTTATGCCTTGACTTTTTTTTTTTCAAAAAAAATGAATCAAAACTCTACAACATGAGAAAATTTGATGATATTTTTAAATTAATTAATTATTTGATGATTGTCGACCGAAGAACACATGTTATCATTTATGTTTTCAATTGATGAAATACACAAATGAATTTTCACGCCGAAGTCTTTCTTGATTGGTGGGCTTTATTTTTCAATCAATTTAGAGGTTAAAATATGTAAGTATTAATTGAATTTTTAATGTAAAATAAGTTTGGAATATTTATATGTTCATTTTTATTAAGAATTGTATTGAAACTCGGATTAGACCGGTCGATTCGGTTGGGGGTTTTCCGGTCCAATCACCTCATAAAACTTGGTCACTCAAGGAACTCGTACAAACTAATCAAAATCGATTTTGCATATTTTATTCATAAAAAATTGAAAAAAAAAATCATTTTCGACCAATTTTTAATTTACAATGAGCAAAATATTTTTTTTTTTGATTTTCCTTATGATATCTAAAATTTTTATCTCCTAAATATTTTAATTTGTATATATAACTTTACTTTTTTATTTTGACTTTTACTTGTCCAGTTATTCTTAACTATATATTATTAAGTTACAGAAATTTCAAATATTGCGTCTTGAAATATTACCTTTTCTTATTAAATGACTTGTTATAAGTTTCTGCTTTGAATTTAATCAAGTTTCTTTTACACTTTTATGATAACTTTTTTTTAATTTTTGTTGAATTATCAAATTTTAAATGTTCCATTTTTTTTTTTTTTGGAAAGAAAGAAATTTTTATTGCATTCCAGAAATAAGTAAATGACAGCAGCAAAAGGAAGATCAACGAGGGACAGCTCGCTTAGCTACAGCATGCGCACACTCATTAGCCTCTCTTCTTACAAATAGAAAAGACACAGACTGAAAGTTGTTGCTCAATGTCAGAATGTCTGCGATCACTATACCCGAGAGCGAGGAGTCCGTCGTTCTTTTATTAAGCAAGTAATCTCCTTCAATTATTATCTTCGTCCATCCCCTTTGTGTTGCAAGAATCAGGCTTTCTCGTGCAGCTAAGGCTTCAGAGACCATAGGTTCGGTTCTTCGACATATCGATGATAGAGCTGGCAGCAGCATCGAAGGTAACAATGAAGCTTTTGGCGAACTCCACTACTTAAGGGGATTGTTGACGATGCCTTTGCGAAGTTTGCGGTTTCGGCAAGCCCATAGAGCCCACAGGACGACACAAGCCAGCCGGAATTCCTCATCCATCAGGTTTGTTTGTAGTAGCGGTAGCCAGCCTAATGGGTCCATATTCCAGCCAGAAATAAGTCGCCATGGCAGTTAGATAGAGCCCAGGTCTGTCAAGCGGGATGACATTGAATGAAAATATGGCCTTCGTTGGTTTCATCGTCGCCACGGTGAGTACAATGGCTCTGGATATTACAGCCTCTCTTCAAGAGATTAGAACAAGTTGGCGGAGCCTGATTCATAAACTTCCATAAGAAGGTTTGAACTTTTCGTGGGACATGGAGCTTCCAGATTGTCTTCCAACGCCAGAACCATACGAATTGCTGCTGGAGGAAGTCCGCTGATTGGGAATTAAATACTGACTCTGCAAGATAGTAACTAGGCTCGACCGAGTAAGTTCCAGTAATAGAATAATGCCAAATAAGGGAATCTGGGAAGTCCAGTCGGCTTAGAGGAATACTCTTAATCAATGCAGCTTCATCCGGATGAAATAATTTGTCAATATCATTCACATTCCATGCACCAGACTCTTCATTGACAAAGTGATGCTACTGTTCTTGATGGTCCTCCTTGGGGTTGGGGTTTGAAAGAAAACCCCCTGGGCAGCCACATATCTCCCCACATTTGGACTGATTTTCCATTGTCAAGTCGCCAACGAAACCCTTCGCAAGTAGGGGTTTAGCTGCTGTTATCGACTTCCATGTGGCCGACGCTGTTGGAGATGCTTCGGCCTCCAGAAAGGAATTATTTGGAAAGTACTCAGCTTTTGTAGCTGATTCAGGTGGGTTACTTGATTGAAATAGCAATGAAAAATGATTCTGAATGAGGCTGCAGATTTCAGAGAAGTCTGTCGTCCAACAGCCACGGTCGATCTTCCCAAAGCCACTGCATGGAAGTAAGAGGTGCTGCGATAACTTTCAGCAAGCCCATGGAGCTTGCTACGCTGCTTCCATTTAAGTTCTCTTCCTCTCCAGTTCAGTCCGGAGCTGCGCTTCTTGTTGCTCAGAATCAGCCGAGATTGGTTGACGTCGAAGCTGGGAAACTTGATCCTCAATGTAGCACGTCTGATATCCTGGGCATTGGAGCTCTCTCTACTCCAAACTTCCAGCTTACTTCTACAGATTGGAGCAGGCTACGGTTGGGTTCAGAACACCGTTGCCTCTCTGATAATATCAATGCATTCCGGGTCGGCCGTCCACGCAGCTTCAGCTTCAAATTTAAGCATTCGATGGAAAGGGTCCGATGGGTTAATTGGGAGTTGTGGGGTGGACGTAGAGTATGCTGTGGAGTTGCATTTTGATTTGTTTGGCTTCTGTATGACCCAAATTAGCCACATCTGAACCTGGATGGGGTTTATGGATACCCTTGCCCGCGGGGTGGTCTGTTGCTGTACCACTCCACGTCGCTTTAAACCTTGCCATTTGTATATTACTGAATTGAATTGAAATTTTGTGATAAAATTAATTTAATATTACTAAGTATGCACATATCAATATAATTATATAATTTAAAATAATCGAGAAGTGCTTGAATCAGTTAAACCGTTGACGATTCCGAATTCAATCATTGGTTTGGTTTGGATTAAAAAACATTGCTATTAACTAACTATGTCAGCGACATTAGGTAACAAACAATAATTACATTCATGTACATAACCTGTTGTTTGTTTCCAGTTTAATTTCTATTCATTCTCACTTAAAAATCTTACAAATCAAACATTATATCATATGAATTTTATTCAAATTTCTCTTTTTTTACTTTTATAACTGATTATTTATTTTTCAATTATTATACGTATTTACAATTAAGTCAATAGTTATTATTATAATTTTTCTATTCACATTAATTTTTTTATTATTTTTTAAACCTATATAATATTACGTTATTATTCTATCATTATTATATATTTTATATATATATATATATAAATAAATTTTTTACCAATTCAAATTTTATAAACTAAACGTAATTTTCATTCTCCTCAAATCACCCAAAATTTTCATTCCCATGCAAATTTGGAAACAAACACGGCCAATGTTTTTGTATTTATTGCATTCTTATATATAATATATATATATATATATATATATATATATATATCCGGTAGCAACGTGGAGACACAAAAAAAGTCGGGTACATTTGAAATGATGTGAGAAGCGCACAGATGGAGATGGTGGAGTCCAGCTTGTGTCTTACCCCACGCAATCGGCAATCCTTTTGCAGCATAAGCATTCCCGCGGAGAAATGGCTGCGGCATTCGCCACCACTTCCTAATTGATAAGAGCCCTAATTTTCGATTTTTCTTTTGGTTTTGCCTGAAGGAGATGGCTTCTTTTTTGTTGGTAATTACTCTCTCGCTTTTATACTGCAGTTTGATTTAAACATTCAGATAGGATTCCTAGATTCACTTATTTATTGTGTGGTCGGTTCTCTACGCTCGTGGTTAGTTGCGGGCGGCACTTTTCCCGTTTGATGAAACGACGTAGTTTAGTCTGGAGAAGTTGTCTTATTTGGTTTTCTTTGATATGGGTCGGAGCTATAGTTCTTTCTACGCTTTGACTTCATTTGCCATTCGATGTTGCCATTCGTTCTTATAGTTATCTTACGGAAGATGTTTATCTATTGATGTTCAAGTGAAATATCCAGGTGTTCATAAACTAGATTCTGATTTTTGTTGAAATGTTTGACAGATATGATGCCTGTAACCCTGTTTGGGTTAGTCAAATAATCACAGAGCGATTATTTGTTAGTGTTGAAAAGTTGTGATCCAAATTTGGGAGAGGACTAGAAGATCTTTGGAAAATGGATTTGTCAGAAAAAATCTTGTGCATAAAATGCAATGAAGGTGGAAACCTGTTGGTTTGCAGCGAGAATGGCTGCCCTTTAGCCATTCACGAAGGATGTATGGGCTGTCGGGCACGTTTTGATGATGCTGGCCACTTTTATTGCCCCTTTTGTTGGTACAAGCAAGCCGTTGCAGAATTGCGTCCAGCAACAGAATATGCTCTGTCAAGGAAGAAGGCTTTGTTGATCTTTATGGATGAAGAAAAAGTAGGCAGTGGAAAACATTTGGAAGAAAACAAGAGAGCTGAAGATGATGGGCATGGTCGATCAGAAGTTGGTGCCGGAGATGCAAATATGACAAAATGTGATGATGATGACAGTAGGTGGAATGGTGGTGAGCTTCATGAACAATCTATTCACTTTGATGATGAACACAAAATCATTGATGCAGATGAAAATAAGATTCCAGAAGAGGAATTTGAAGCTTCTGCTGGTTCAAAAGGTCAAGACCCTTCACTTAAGATGCATGGGGAGCAAAACATCAACAATGCAGAAGAAAAAAATATTCAGGAAGAGGAACTCAAAACTCCTGTAGCTTCCACTGATCAAGAGCCTTCACAAGAGACACATGAAGAAGAAAAGATTCAGGAAAAGGAATGCAAAACTTTGTCTGCTTCCACTGGAGAAGACTTCTCATTGTCTATGTCTGTGAGGGATAAGAAAGGATTTGAAAGAAGTGACCCCATAGAGAAGGGTTCTAATGCTGCTTCATTGAAAATTAAGCATGTCAATCAGAGTGATAAGAATAAGAAGCAAACATCTCCACCTGTGCCTCCTTTAAGAAGATCTTCTAGAAGGTCTTCTTCTGCTCCGAGAACAGAAAATTTGTCAAATGAAAAAGTTGAATCTTCCCGAATATTGAAACGACCTCGACGGGTCTCAATAAAACTGTAAGTATTTCACATATTGGATAAATGTCTGGAATTGCCTGGCGTTTTGGTATGGATACGTGTGACATTTGTTTAAAGCTAATGACGCATTTGGCAGTGGGGAACATAAGATATTATTGTGGAGCGAGGAAGAAGAAAAGACGCTCAAGGTAAAAATCCGTATACAAAATTGATTCTTGGTATGTTTTGGGCATCAAGCTTTCTTTCATGTATCATCTCTACTTTGCTTTTTAATCCCAACATTTAAAAGGTTGAATCCGTAATTTAGAAAAAGAAAATTAGATAGATCTCAAATAGGCAAAGTTGTTGGATTCTGTTATTGCAATTTTAATAATTCAGACTTTAGACATGTTACGTGTTGTGTGGTGGGGCGTATGAACTGAATATTAAATAGAGCACTGTAAAAACTAATGTATTAATATATTTTTAGATTCATGAAAAAAAATCTAGATATTAAAATGATTCTTACCCTAATTTTTTGTAGGTATCTTAATTTTTTTAATCTTATCATCATTTTTTTTAGAATTAAAGCTCTTGGAATTAATCTTTCTATTTTTCTTTTTCATTTAGGTTACATCCAAAGCTATAATAGTAAAGGCAAGAATTGGTGAGGAAGTTGGTCAAAGTTTTACAATTCCATATTGAGTATATGTAGGTTAGGTATGGATATAGTTTCAGATTAAGTATATGTGTTGTTAAAAATTAAATACACACCAAATTAAATAATTTTAATATTTATTAATTTTAAATTTTTTATTAGCTTAGTTATTTTTTGAAAATTGAATTTATATATTTACTTTCTTGTGTTTATCATGTGACAAATAATATTATTGCCTTACTCTTAGAAATTGTTTATTAAGTTAAATAACAACTAATAAAAATTTAAATTTTAGGTTATAATGTCATGTGTTTTGATGATGAATAATTTTGAGTAATGTCTTTTACTTAAATAAAAATAATGATTAAAAAAATGTCATTTAAATTTTAATTTTTATGCAAAGAAAATTGTTTGATATATATGTCATCTTAAATTTATTAAGTAAAGAATGAAATAATAAAGAACATGTTATTCAAATTTTGATTTATACGAATAAATAAGAAAAATGCATGCAGATTTATTATGATAATTGTTATTTATAAGTTAGAGATTTGAAATAATTTTAGAATTTAATATATATTGCATTAAAGTACATTTGTGTTTTCAAAATTTATCTTCTAAATATAACAATCAAATTGATGATATTTGGTCAAAACAAATTCACATTCATTGAATTATTTTTTTTAATGTAGGTTTTGATATTGTATTATTATGTATAAATTCTATGCCTATGCTTGTTTTAATTATTATTTACCACCTTTTTGCGTATAAATATTTAAAATACTTAATATAATTTTTTGTCAATGCTTGAAATTTTAAATTATCATTTACCACCTTCTTGCATATTAATATTTAAAATTCTTAATATAATTTTTTGTCAATGCATTACTAAATTTGATTTCATTTTTTTACCTTTGTTTTCTTAATCTAAAATATCATGCCAATATATTTTTAATTATTATTTTTTAAAAAATATTTTTGGTCTTTATGATTTAAATTTTCATAATGTATATTTTAAGAAAATTATTTCTTAATTATTGTTTATTTATTTATTAAAATTTTTAGCACATTGTTGTACTATATTCCATTTTTATTTATTTTATATGATATTTTATCATAATATAATTAACTATAAATAAATATAATAATATTCATAGATTTATCACATATTTAGTAAAAATGATGGTCAAATATTGACTCGTTTTAGATACTTTATGATATATTATTTAACAAATAGTGTTCTTGATAATGGATTTTTTTTTTTTTTGAATTTTAGTTCATTACATATTTGATAATACTAATAGTCAAATTTTCACTTGTTTTAAATATTTTATAATATATATGAAATTTATTTATTTAAAGTTTTATTTCATTACTATAACTTTATTTGTGTTGCCATTTGTCTTTGTTTCATATTTTAATTTACCTGACATTTATACTTATAATTTTTTAACAAATTATTTTATTTTATGTTTATTAGGTGATATAATCATGATGATATCAACATCTTTCAATTAATTTATTGTTATATTTTCGCAAAAGTAATTACGTAATAATAACATATTTAATAAAATTGATAGTCATAAATTTATTCATTTTAAATATTTTTTAACATGTTATTTTTTATAAGAGTATTGATTTCTTAAATATATTTAATTTATTTATTTATATTTTTAAAGCATTGTTGTTACTCTGTTCTTCTTGCTATTAGTTCTATGCAATATTTACTAAGTATAATTAACTATCAAATCCAATAATAGTATAAAATGAATTACCCCATGCTTGATAAATTTGGTGATCAAAGTTTCACCTCATTTTAAATATTTTATTGAATTTTGTTATAATAATAGTGAAGTCTATATATGAAATTTTTTATTTTTTCAAATTTTAATTCATTATTGTAACTATTTGTTTTATCATTCATAGTTTAATTAACTATTTCTTATCTATATTTGCAAATTTTCATCATATATATTTATTTTCTATATATTAGGCTATATAATTATGAAGTCGATTTCATACAATTATGCAATTATAGTTTAATTTATTATGAATTTAAACTTATAAATAATTTTAAACAATTATGATTCTATTACTTTTTTAATTAAACAATTTAAAATTTTATTAGTTTGTTACTACTTAATTTCTATTATACACAACTTAGAAATAATTATGTTCGTTTGAATATATTGAGACTATATTAATCTTCTACTGCTAAAATGCATATTAATTAAAGTTTCGATTAATTTCCTACAACTAAAAAATTTCTATTTTACATAATTTAAAGATAACTATAAAAGTAGATTAAATATATTAGAATTCTATTAATCTTGTACTACTAAAAGATAAATATTTTAAATAGAATTTTATTTTTACCTATATAACTTTATCTATTATAATAAATATAAATTTTTAATTAAGGATATATATGTTCTTTCACAATTGACAAAAATATTCATACTTTTTTATATAGTATAGATTTATACCTTATGAATTTATATATAATCATATCATCCATTCATTATTATATATTATATATGTATAAAAGCATGCAAATTCAAACAATTTTTGTTTGAATTTGCCTCCCTCTTCTATTTTATTATCAAATATAATTTTCATATCCATTAAAAGTTTCCTTACTTTCAAGCTCCACCCAAATCAACAACCAAAAGAATCCATGGGGATTTAGGCGAGATTGTAATATTTCATTTTTTAAACAAATCAATATTAATAAATTACTAAATTAGTTTTTTTACTTGAATTAATTGAATTACACTCTTTTTACATAGTAATATGCCATGGCTATGTTTGGATCCAAATTGGGGAGGATAAAATTTATAGATATTGAGCTATCATTGGATTGCAATTCTCTGATGGAATATCACAGAAATGCTACTTTGTTGTGTTTATCCGGACATCATTAAATGTCTAATAGGACACTTTTACAATGGCACACTTGCCATTGCCAAATGACGATGGATTCAATGTCTGACCCAACTTTCTTTGATTTTCCTGTTGCAGTAGTTTGGAATGTGCGAATATTCAAAGGAGCCAACAAAAATTTTCCTTGAAGGAAAATCGCAAAGTCCTTGATGGGACTCATGCTCCAAGTTATTTTGAGGATATATGAAGGAATGTGAAGGAAAAACAAGAGCTAGACGGATAGTAACAACGTTTTACTTCCGTAAGTTGGAGAAGACAATTTGGCTGTATATGGAGGCCTCTTCCTTTTATGGCAACTTCCGTTAACTTAACTCGGCGTTCCAATGTTCTCACTGGGTTCACCTTCCATTTGTGTGATTAAGATTATCTGGAATGGCTCATTAATTTTATGTAAGGGGAAGTTATTAGTTTCTTACTTTCCTGAATGTAGCAATGATGGGGCCATTTGTACTAGCCACCACCAAACTTGACAAGTCAGCAGACCTATAATCCCTGCCTCAATACTGCCTGATCTTTTTGGTTGCTGTGTTGTATAAATCTTTTATTGGCAGGATTTCAAGCATTTCAAAGAGATCTACAACCCTGAAAAATGCCAGAGTCAAACTAGGCCAATATGCGCGATTCCTTATCTAAAGGAACTTCGCACTAAAGACCAGTAAAGCTCGGGAGTCAACTTGTTTGGGGGTTCTGCAGTTGTTGGGCTGCATTCATGGGACCGTTGTATTAAACTCAAAGAGGCCGTGTAGCAAAAATTGAGATGCAAGAGCGTATTTCACTTTTTTCACTCTTATGTAGTCTCAGCAAATTTTACGTTTCGATTATTTCAAGTTATAACTTTTGTCCAGAATCCCTTCGAAACGGTAATTTTTCAGATTGGCACCGTGGATCAGACAGGGTTGTGTTATGACTTTGGAACCGTATTTCCACCAATGTTGTGAGGTGAAGTAAATATTGAATGATGTAAAGATTGTCCTCAAACACAAATAAGCCTCATCAATCTTTTGATGGCAGGATTAGAAGTCAGAATCCTTCTACCCGACCTAAAACCATATTTCGTATTGATCTCTGGAATGCAGGAAGTCAACTACCCTGAAATCCTGAATCAGTTTTATGTCCCAAGTTCCCAACCTTTCCTGGTAACTTCCAATTCTAGCACTGAGGAGAATCTGTTTAGCGAGGGAAGTACTAGGACTGCTCTATCAACATGACACGTCCTAATTAGGAGCACCTCAGCTATTTCCCCTCAAAATTCACTATCAACAAGATGATGATTATGACCACTGGATATCGAGTAGCTAGTTACCCTCCCCACTAAATTGCGCTTATTTCGTTTAGTTTCAGTGGAGGATAGTGAAAGGAACATCAACAAAATGATTATATTTCTTTTAATTATTATATGTGATTCATCTTTATAGCCAACTCATCCAGTCCATTCCCTTAGTACCATGCACATGTACATCAAAAATTATCCTCGATATCAGACTTTCAACTCCAGTCGCGTGAGGCCCAGAAGTATAGAGGACATACATACCCCAAGGCAGTGCTGAGAGGCCTGTGATTTTTCTAGATGACGGTACCGCTGGGAATTAGAGCATCCTTGATAACAGTGACAATACCGCTCTTGATGAAGTATCCATCCGTCTCTCTTGCTGCTTCTAGCACGCCATCATTGTTAGTGATCTGGCACAATGCAAAACTTATTTTAGAAGTTAAGTTATATCTGAATTAATAGGGGTGACAATATTGAATATTAGGCCAGCTGCTGAAGAGAGCTTTTGTTTACTTCAGGGTGTGTGCTGGTTTTGCAAAATTATTACGGATTAAACAGACAACCTTCACATTTTGGCCAATTCGGGTATTCTTGTCAATGATGGCTCTCTTGACATGAGTGTTGTTACCAATGCCAATGGGCACTCCACCCTTGGCAGCCAGAAGCTGCCTGTCTGCATCCGTCTGAAATATGAAGTAAAACGACAACTCATAAATTGCAAAACGAATGAAGTAAAATAGCTATAAAAGATTATGTGGCTTCTTATAGAACCCCGCCTTCCTTATAACTTCAAGCGGTGTGCTTTAATAATGATAGAAAGAATGAATAGGTGTTTTATTTCTGCAGGTGGAGCATTACCTCGTAATAATCTGCACCCATCAACAAGGAATCCTCTATGACTGCACCCCCTGATATGCACGATCTAAGTCCAACCACAGAATGATGGATTTTACAATTCTGCATGGAGGAGCAAGACAGCCTGAGGGCACTTGGCAACATAGCATTACCTACTTTTAACTATGGACTTGCAGACCAAAAGAATTTCTACTTATCATGTGAATTATGCAAAGCAAGGATAAATTAGTAAAATAGGTGACTTCATTGTCTGAGCATGAGACAAAAATTTGATAAGTCTGGAATCAATGATCATATCATGGCATATTCCACTCACTGTTTGCAATGCAAAATTTAGCTAATGTTATTTTTGAATCACAAGGAGGGCTGGCTTGCCACATATTTAAGCAACTATAGATTTCTAGGAGTTTGCTTAAGCAGTGTTCACATAATAACAATGATCGCTCACCTTGATAACACAACCCTCACCAATGACACTATCAGTGACATCAGCATCCAGCATCTTGGAAGGAGGAAGGTATCGAGGTTGGGTATAGATTGGAGATGATCGATCATAGAAACTACAAGAGATAAAATATATAAAGATATTTTATAATAGAGGTGTTGTGTTCTGGAAACAAGGGTAAGACAAAATGCAAAACAAATCAAGAACAAAAGACTTACGTAAAATCTGGCACTGGCTTTTTTGTGATCCCTAAATTGGCATTGTAGAAAGCTTCAATGGTTCCAATATCTTCCCAGTAGCCATCGAACAAGTAAGCTTGCACCTGTATAGATGATGAAGCAATTTGCTCCAACTGCTTTAATTATCAAAAGAGGTGGAGAAACTCTCTTCAACAACATCAAAATACAGAAATACAGCATGCTTTACAGATGTACTACAGAGAAATATACTGCATGCATTATTTTGCATGAATGATATAGCAATGCAACAGAGCACTAAAACAAAGTTTATGGTGCTGCATACTCTTAATCCTGAGGATGTAGCTCCAGGAATAACTTCACTTCCAAAATCATTAGCTGCAGGAAACTTGTCCCCGAGAAGATTTATCATCACATCTTTGCTAACAACATATATTCCCATGCTTGCAATGTAAGGCATCTCCTTTGCTCTCTTGTCATCAAGACCCAATATGGTAGTATCAACCTGGGGAGTGGAACCAAGAGGAAAATACCAGTTATATATTTGATCTCATTGAACGATTCCTAGTACTCTTGATGTGTTATTTACTTTAAAGCACATCCACCTTCATAGCTTTTAATTGTTCTCCCTTTGGTTTCTCTGCAAATTCAACGATGCGTCCTTCTTCATCAATCTTCATCAGACCAAATGCCGTGGCACGGTTTTCATCCATTGGCAGTGCGGCGACAGTAATGTCAGCATCTGTTTCTCTATGGGCCTGAATAAATCTCTCATAGTCCATTCTGTACAAGTGATCTCCAGCAAGAACCAGGAACTCAAGAACATTGTGTTCTTCAAACAGCCATAAATATTGTCTTACAGCATCTGCGGTACCCTAAATGAAAAGCAATTGAATATAAAAGCATATTTAGCACTGACCATAAAAACATGGCACATCATAGACATCTGAGTCGAAATTACACTTTTGGCAATGCTTTGGACATGGTGTGCTCTCGTGTATGCGTGAAAAGAGTATGATAATTGGCAAACAACAGAAGTGCTGATGTAAAGACAAGTACCTGGAACCAATTGGGATTTTCTGGACTTTGTTGAGCTGCAAGAACCTCAACAAATCCTTCATTCGTGTAACCTCCCAAGTTACTTGCATATGCCCTTGAAAGATGACGATTGAGGGATGCAGAATTAAATTGTGTAAGCACATAGATCTTGGATATGTTGCTGTTTAAGCAATTGCTCACAGGGATATCAATTAGCCGATAATTTGCTCCAAGAGGAACAGCTGGTTTTGCCCTCTTCTTTGTAAGAGGATAAAGTCGAGTACCAGCTCCACCTCCCAGAATAATTCCCAAGACACTCTGCAGGACCACAAAGTGCTGTTGGTGTCACTTGATTATCCGAAAACTGAAAGTAGTCCTCAGAAGTAGCAGATCTATAAATTTTAATTATTTTAAGGCAAATTAGTCGAATTAGATGCAGCATTCCACTTGATATTTTCTCATAAGATAAGGTAGTACTCGAACTCTTCTGTTGACTAATAACGCACCAACAATTCAGAGAGCACAACATTTTTCCCCTGAAAGATTGCCCAGTAATTTTCAGAGTACAGGTATCGATCCTTTTCAATTCATTTCATACAGCTTATGTTTCTGTGACGAATCCAAGAAATGAAAATTGATATAAACACTTAATACTGTAAGCCAGCAATAAAACTACGGCGTTATATGTGCAAGATGTAGTTATAAATTAAATAAAATAATCAGGAGATAATATTCTTATTTATGCACCGGGATGGCATTTTATTTTATTTTTTAGTTTTTGAGGATCCTAGTAAACTGTAGGATCATTCGGCAAGCAGGGTCCAGCTCAGCTCAAAGAAACAAGAACAGAAATCGGCAAAAACATGCTACTTTTACCAAAAAGCATTAAGCAGGTTTTAGTTAATTAAACGCAAAGATTAGAATATTAAATGACCAGTGCGACAAATTTCCTTGCATTTTAAACATGATATAATCTAAATGTCTGTCGCATATCGAGAGAGCAAATCATGGATCTGCGACAAGGCGTTACTATAACTTCAAATTCAAGCAAAGTTTTCGAGGACACAAACACATGAAAGCTATCTACGCAGATCTCTAAAAATTTCACCTTAACGTAGTTTGCGACGCGATTTAGAAACAACTACATACACCGAAGAAAAGAACATATATACCCAAACTTTACCAATTTCACAAACAATCTGTCACATGCAGATGAAAACACATTGAACAAATTAACGGACCAGCAGACGACCTCACGCTGCACACGTACAGGAATGCACACGCCTTCCTCAACGCATACAGTGTCAGTGTCAAACGTTTTTATTTTAATCAGCATAATCAGAAAGAGCATGATAAGATGAATTAATTACCCTGCTCGCCTCAGGATCGAGGCACGTTTGCGAATTCTGCGAGTCGGACACAGCCTTCGGAGACACGATCACCGGACTCCGCCTCTCGAATCCATCTCCAAAATGATGCCGATTCACCGGAAGACGCGACGACGACTTGAGGCTCTCCCCCGCCACGTTAGAAGCCGCGAAAGACAGTCGCCTAAACGACGTCGAACTGACACCCTCCACACTCGTACATTTAGCCGCGGCGGTTGCGTTGGGAAACAGGTTCAACACAGCGGCGGCAGCCATTGCCAGGCAAGACTCTATGATTATGCAGATAGATAGTAACAGAGAGAGACGTGTTAAGAGGTTGAATGAGCTGAGTCCAAGGCTGATCACTGTGGTGGTATTTATACAATGAATTTGCGTTCAAGAGACACTAAACTGTGGAAATTGGCATTTGGGAGAGATCATGGTAATTAATGGGGGACCTTGGGTCGTGTTTGGCATTGTTCACAATATTATTATGGTTCGTGTTTGGCATTGTTCACAATATTATTATGGTTCCTGGAGTGAATTACCTATTATAACCCTTTGTCACATAAAAATTAATCAATTAGTAAAATATATCTTGACTAATACAGTAATGTTAAAAGGAAATTCCTATTGAATTTTTATTTTCAGTAGTGGGAAACGAGGGAATTACCCATAAAGTGGGGAAAAAAAAAATGAAGGATTTCCCCCTTTCTATTTTATCAATCTTAATATTTGTTTTTCCCCCCTTAAAAAAATAATCATGTTATTGCCTTCAATTTAAAGATTCACAATAGAAGTATGAATCTTAACTTGAACTTATTCAATCAAGTATAATCCAAATATTACTTGTATATTTAATACACACCATCTGAAAATATTTGTAAACCTTGACAACCAAAAAATATGCGTTGCTCCATTTAAATGACTCAATAATTCTTACTCCAAATCCCAATGATATAAGGATGAAATATGATTTTACCCAAACAGAGAAAGGCAGCAATAGCAGTGACCGGATGACAGCACATGTGAGTGAGGGGCAAATTGGGAAGATGAAACGTCCATCAATTGGCTGCGTTTCTGTTGGAAGGTTGCCTATTTAATCAGCTAAAGTCACTTCAGCATTTCTCATGACAGGCGTCTGAACGTACAATCGATGTATCAGCGTGTCACAGGTGACATGTGACCCCAAACGTTCAGTAAAAATATCTGTCACGGGAGTGGTTTTGCACCGTTGCTTCGTTTCTATTTCTGTACAGGAAGTGACACCTTTCCTTTCTCATGCACACATAATTAAGCCCTCCGTGGCGTTAAGTAACAAAACGACAAAATCAACTTGCTGAATGAAACTACAACTACGCCTGTCAATTTCAATTCATATATATATATATATATATTTTATTGGGTTTTTTATTTTTTTATTCTATTTTTTTTTATAATTTAACAAATTACCACATTTACGGGGAGTTTGGCAAATTAACCCATCTCGCCGTTTTAAACAGCTCATCTCGCCGTTCTAAACGGCGATATACACTTTTTTCAAAATAAATAAAAATATTTCGTATTTCTGTCAGGATAATGGAAGAAATACGAATGACGTCATCTCGCAGTTTGTAACGGCGAGATGACGTCATAATATCTTATAATAAATTAATATAAATTATTATATATTTTTTAAATAAGAAAATTTATTTAAATAAAAAAATTTTATTTCAATAAATTGAGTTTTAAATTATAATCTTATATAATACTTGTTGAGTTTTTTATGTTTAGACATTCACATTACAATAATAATTAATTGAAATTTAAATTATAATGAATTTATTTAAAAGAAAAATTTTATTTAAATAATAGGTTAAAAGACCGTTCTAAACGGCGAGATACACTTTTTTCAAAATAAATAAATAATATTTCGTATTTCTGCCAGTATAATGGAAAAAATACGAATGACGTCATCTTGCAGTTTGTAACGGCGAGATGACGTCATAATATCTTATAATAAATTAATATAAATTATTATATATTTTTTAAATAAGAAAATTTATTTAAATAAAAGAATTTTATTTCAATAAATTGAGTTTTAAATTATAATATTATATAATACTTGTTGAATTTTTTATGTTTAGACATTCACATTACAATAATAATTAATTGAAATTTAAAATTATAATGAATTTATTTAAAAGGAAAAATTTATTTAAATAATAGCTTAAAAGATGTGTGTTATAACTTTTAAATGAAATTATATAATTAAATTATAATAAAATCAATATAAATGCCAATAAAATTGAAAATTTTGAATACATATAAGAGATAATATTAAATACTACACGTCGTCCTCATCCCTCAAATGACCACCGGTGCCACAGTGTGTTGGTCGTCTGGCACGATGTCCTCTTCGTGGTATTGGATCTCCTTGAGGATGGTGCAAAGTATGAGGTTGTTGAGCTTCCATACTTATAGAGTCCTGCTGAAATGACACTGGGGATCCACGGTATTGCCAAGGCTGCTCTTGTGAAGTGTACGCATGAAGGGGGGGTGTAAGGAGACTCTGAAAATACCGTGTATGGAGAATCGGCCTGTGGTGTATATGGAGAGTGGATGCTCTGATGTAGTGGTTGAGGTACATATACATCTGCCGAATCTATAGTGCTAGGACCTGGTACCTCATGCTGATATGATGCGCCAGGAATTGATACATCGTGGTGATAGGGAGTGCTACGTCCGGGAGTGGGATGTGCAGACGCAATGTCATCCATCTGGTAGTATGGTGGAAAATCTCGCTGGACTCGCTGTTGTGATAGTTGCTCGACACTATCGACAATCTGCTGATTATATCCACCAAAACGTAGTTGTTGCATCTGCTGTACCTGCAATCAACAATTTACATATTGCTGAATAATATACACAGAGACATTAACACACACACACATATGTATATACGCAAATATAAAAGCGTACCACGTGCGGGAAATAAGTGATGTGGCCAGACTGATATCCAGTATGTACAAATACATGCCCAGGAGTGATAAATTGGCGCGTAACTCGACGGTACCACTCGAAATAGTCTCGTGACACCCGTGTATCTAGAAAGATGGGGCCCCTTATGATATGATCATCACTAGCCCATTCTTGAATGTATGCAGCGTGGTGATGAGCCCAATTAGTTCCTGAACGCCCGCGCCTATGCTCGTTATGTAGTGCATCCTGAGCCCGTGGTGGATCATTAGGAATGCCTTGTGGCATTCCGAATTGCCTCAATACCCGATCAATACGGTGCATCTCAATAATCTCATAGCAGATTAGTGGACCACAGAACATCCACAGTTGTCGGCCACAATGGTTGGGTAGCATCTCATACGCATTGTCAGGGTAAGGCCGCCATTGAAACTGAAATGAAACATGTAATATTATATGAAACTGGTTGTATACAAGATGCAATATACATGGTGTAGTATTTGGTATCCATATTTAACGAGGACAAATGTTACTTGTACCTGAAACTCTGCCTCTCCGTCTAATGTATCACGTATCATGCGAATAGAGTGAGATGCATTTGATGTGTTACTCCTCCTTGACTTGGTCCAGCTATATACATGTGAAAATCATTAAGAAAACAAAACATAACAGTTGCACAATAGCATAACAAGACATGTTATTTTATGAGACATACCGTGCTCCGAAAGGTGCAGATGGTAATTGCACGTCCCCAAGTACAGTGAGTGGACCAGTGTAAAGGCCACGATCACGAGTCTGTGGGCCCAACCCCGGGATTCTAATTCAGGTCCATATCTGTAAAAGTTCTAGTGGACCAGCAATCGTCTGCCTACCTCGCATACACGCGGACACAACTCTCGATATAAATAAGCCAATGCCGCACTCCCCCAACTATATGGTTGAGTCCTACTCACATCCTCTAACATACGAAGGTATAATAGCTTAACTCGATCTCCAGATGAATCACCACACGGTACTCTCGCTTTGCATGTCTCATGGAATAATCCTTCACAGCTGCTTGGACATGACCTTTGCTCTTAAACACCATGTCCAAATGAAGCTCTCTTTTGTGCTCGTCATAATACGTGCTCCATCTACCACTTGGATTTTCAACACTGTCAGTTGTAATTTCTGGCTCTGCCAGTGAGAAGAAGGGTACAGACGGATATAATGGCACCATCGGTTGTTCTGTCCCATGTTCAGGTATAGTTGAAGAGTGCATTGGCATGGTACTTGCTCGCCCTAGCACACGTCTATGGTATGCATTGGCTGATGGGTCGGCATCTGATGCTGTTGATACCCGCTGCATCGAATTGATATCGACTGCATCCTCATCTTCTTCATCCTCATCATCTCCCTCATCTCCATAATCTCTATCATTGATGTCAGATGTTGATCGGTATACATGTTGCTCATGGGCATCACAAAGCATCTCTCCTGCATTATCCATATCAACCCTACATCCATATTCTGATTCAAAATGTGATGCATGTGTGTTAAGATCAGGTAACATGTCACACTCCTGATTTACGACATGAGTTAACGCTTCAGTGACCAAGGGCACACTACTGCTCTGTCGAGTTCCAAAGAATGATCGGTGGGAGGTTGGACCTGTTTCTCTCTCCACACGTGGCACAATATACTGATTGTGACAGTCTCTTCGTTCTATTTCGATGTAGAGATCTAAATACATGACTTGATTGATTGGATTAAACAGGAATTGCAAATTTACGTCATTCTCAATCCCTAGTAGGACTACATTATGTCCCCCAAATGCATCTCTTAACACAAATTTTGTTTTCAAATGAATGACATAATGATTTCGATCCACTCCAGTCAAATCATACACCATCGTCTCCAATTCAACAAAAGTCGTACTGCGACGTATGCTTTGCAAATAACGAGGCCCAATGTCGTAACTTATGTCGTTTGAATTTTGCACAATAGAACCCCCCCAATACAGCACAATTTGAATATCACTCTCAAATGTCATATCTTCAAAACAAACAGAACACATGCATGATACAATTAAATATAAGCGTCACATCTATAATATGACATATACAAATATAGTAAATATAAGCATCACATTCATAATAAGAATTTAATGTATTTTAAGTAAATATTTTCATATGTATTCGTATTACTTGACCCGAAATACGCGTATCTCGCCGTTCGAAACGGCGAGATAGAGTCTGATGGCATAGCTCATGAGGCCCAACTTCCAACGTCTAATTTATTTTTTGATGGCGAGATGATGTCATAATATATTATAATAAATTAATATAAATATAAATTATTATATTTTTATTTAAAAGAAGAAAATTTATTTAAATAAAAAAATTTTATTTTAATAAATTGAGTTTTAAATTATAATCTTGTGTAGTATTTATAAAATTTTATATATTTTGACAATTACGTTGTAATAATAATTTACTGAAATTTAAAATTATTATTTAAATGAAAAAGATTATTTAAAACAGCGAGACAACGTTATAATATTGTGTAATAATTTTAAAATAAGAAATAAATTATTTAAAATAGTGAAATGACGTTATATAATAAATTATAATAATTTTAAATTATTCTATTTTTGTTTAAAATAAGGAAGTTCATTTAACTAAAAGAAGTTTGTTTCAATAAATCGAGTTTTAAATTATAATCTTGTATAATACTTTTGAGTGTTTTATGTTTAGATATTTACGTTTTAAGGAAGTTGTGCCTCGTGAGCTGTGCCATCAAACTCAGCCAATTAGACTCTACCTCGCCGTCTAATATTCTTAGATTTTATGTATTAAATATTTAAGTACACAATTTTTATTCATCTAATATTCTTATAAAATTTTCAAATTTATTTAATTGTCTCTATTTACGCTATAATTAATAGCTAGGAAATATTAGCAACTAATGACAAACTACAACTTATCCCACAACACAAAAATTTTATTTTAAACCTAAATATAACAAAATATGAACACTCACCTCAGAAATCAATTCTGATAATACGCCTTGTTTGTTTTCACAAATTCTAACTGGAGTTTCCTGCAATATAAAAACACATTTGTTACTAATTAAGACTGAAAAATTAAAACACTCAAATTGAAAAACAAATTGTAAAAATTAAGGCTAAAAAATCAAAAAACTCAAACTTAAAATAGACTTGTTCGGCCAACCTTCAGCAAAAATCCGTCGAGTCGGCCAACCTTCAACAAAAATCTGTCGGGAATATATCCGTTCGGAACGATGAATAGCGATCGGCGTGCTTGAATTGCTTGCTTGAACAAAAATCTGCCGGGAACAACGATTGAGCGTGTTTGCGGAGAATGGAAGAATTCGCCGGCAAAGAGAAACGATGAACAGCGATCGAATTGGTGTTGAAGACGATGAATTCGCCGAGGAGTGGAAGAATTCGCCGGGGAGTGTTTGCGGGGAAGAAGGTGATGAACAGCGATCGAGTGTGTGCCGAGGTAGCCAGAGTTATCTCGCCGTTTGAAACGGCGAGACTCTTGACGTGGACCAATCAGAGGCTATCTCGCCGTTTGAAACGGCGAGATATACCTCGGAACTGACACCTCGTGGATCGGTCCATCGCCGTTTGAAACGGCGAGACTCGTGACGTGGACCAATCAGAGGCTATCTCGCCGTTTTAAACGGCGAGATATACCTCGGAACTAACGCCTCGTGGATCGGTCCATTAGCCTCTATTTCGAGACACGTGAGCTGGGCGGCCCAATCAGAAGCTATCTCGCCGTTTCAAACGGCGAGATATGTGACCTGGCCCAATCAGACGCTGTCTCACCGTTCAAAACGGCGCGATACGAATACGGTGTATTTCGAGACAGTTAATACGAATACAAACGAAACATTATACTGGCAGAAATACGAAATATTTTTATTTATTTTGAAAAAAGTGTATCTCGCCGTTTAGAACGGCGAGATGTGTTAATTTGCCAAACTCCCCGTAAATGGGGTAATTTGTTAAATTATAAAAAAAATAGAATAAAAAAATAAAAAACCCATATATTATTTATTTAAACTGGATATGGAGTATTAAATAAAGGTGGACAAAAGTACAAATTTGAGGCATTTTAGAAAATTGTGGAAAAGTAGCGGTGGTGAAATGGCAGGGATGGCGATGGGTTTTTTTATTTTTTATTTAAATTAAATTAAACATTTGACAATATTAATTTAACGTGGGATCTTATAAAAGTGCTAGAGTTTTTATATATAAAAAAGGAAACGGGCCCCACATTTTCGAGGGAATGTAGCAGCCATACGATGACGACATCGCACCGTTTCAAACGGTTGGACAACGTATTTCTAAAATGGAAATTGTGTTATAATTTAAATTCAATGAATTATTAAAATTTGAATTAAAATGAAAATTTTTATTTAAATAAGAAAATTTTATATTTCAATAAATTGAGTTTTAAATTATTGTGTTATATAATAGTTTTGAATTTTTTTTCATGTTTTGGCATTTATGTTGCAATAAAATATAATTTGAATGAAGTTGATAAATTTTTACAAAATTAGTATATTTTTATATAAATGGAAGAGTAGTGCTTTTTATTCAATAACTTTGAATAGAACGTCTAATACATGTAAGAGGAACTAATATATGTTATATGTTATCTCTATATGCTAAGTAACTGCTGGTGCCATAATGTGTTGACTGTCTAGCATAGCATTCTCTTAATAGTGCTAGATCTTCTTGACGATTCTATGCAGTATAGTGTTGTTGTATTTCCATTCTTACTAAATTATGTTGGAATGGCATGGGGATCTATGGTATTGTCAAAGTTGCTCTTAAAGACTATATTACCAAAAGGGTGTGTAAGGGGACTCGAAAAGTATTGTGTATAGAGAATCAACTTGTGGTGTGTATGGGGAGTGGGTGTTTTAATATAATGGCTAAGACACGTACACATCTTCCTAATCTACAGTGCTAAGACTTGTTACATTATGGTGATATAATATGCTAGGATCTGCTACATTGTAGTGATATGATGTGCTAGGTTTTGGATTGGGCGTTTGCAACGTGGAGCTTAGCTTAGTCAATTCCTAGCTACTCAGGCTTTTGGTCGCTATGAAGTGTATCTTCGTGTTGCAATGGATCAACAGAAATGCCTTGTGGCATTCCAGATTACTTCAGTACTTGTTCAACACAATGTATCTGGATGATCTCGTTGCAAATGAGAGTATCATATAATGTCTACAATTTTCACCTATAAGGGTAAGGTAGCATCTCATACGCCTCATTAGCATAAGATCATTACTGAAACTAAAATGAAATATGCAATGTACATGTAATTGATAGTATGCATAGCAAAATGACCCATGTACATTTAATTTAGTGTAATTTACTCATACCTGACACTTCAACTCTCCATATACCGTATCACATATCATGCAAATAGAGTGAGATGTATTCGATGTATTACTTCTATTTGCCTTGGTTGATGATGGCGCAACAAGAATGTAATTTGGTGGGACATGTAGTGCTCTAAAGGGCTAACGGGTAACTGCACATCACCAGCTATAATTAATGGACTAATGTAAAGGCCATGATCATGAGTTTGTTGTCCCAACCTTGGGATCTTAATCTAGATTCATATTTGTAAAAGTTCTAGTGGGTTACCAATTATGTGCCTACTTTACATGCACGCAAAGCACAACTCTTGATACATGTATGCCGATGTTGTGCTCTCTTAACTCTATAGTTGGGACCTACTCACATCCCTTAGCATGTGTAGATGTAGTAGCGTTACTTTATTTCTAAATGAATTGGGAAAAATCATGTAATCCAATAGTAGCAACACGCAACAATAAATGCATTGGGCAACGTTATTATCTCTACTATTGGTAGTGAGTATTCGATGTCGGACCTCCCTAGCTAAAACTAAAAGGGATATGATGGCCTATTGAATACGTCTATCGTTGGTGCAAACTTTAAAAACTCCAGCCAAACATTAATATTCCAATGGTTATCAATCTCTACAACTTGGGTACTCTCCACTTGCAGCTGTCAAACTAACGCCGCGTCCTCCAACATCATGGTAGCCTCTCTAATCACCAAATAAAAGGTGTGAATCTCACAGTACCACCCCTCAACCATTGCTATGATTAAGTGCTACATGTTCACACTTGTACACACCACAGAACCCTAGCCGGTGCAGCAAAAGTACAACCCAATCATCCAAATTAGGAATCCTAGCTAATGCCTTCGTCTGGTTTCATGGGCTCAGCGTAGTGTCTATGTGTCTTAGCTAAACATTCTTCGATTTATGGTTATACTACAAGTAGAGTAGACCATAATTTAGTGGGCCCTCTATGAAGAAGGGTTGATCAGACATCGAATTAATAACAATATGTAAATAAATATGAAAAATATCTTGCTGTAAATGTCGGTAATAACATTTAAATGCATGCACACTAAGCCCACTCTTGGACATTGTTTTTCGCGTGCATTTAATATAATACACAGCTAAATCTAAATGTTTGAGCTTCTTGACAAGAAAATATTTAAAAGCCAAGAGCAAATATCAAGATATAAAATACAAAGAAAAATTCTAAAGGCAATCCATTTTTAAACAAATGTTTGTCACTTTTATCATGTTAAACATATGAATTGCTAGCAAACATAAGATTTCATGATACATTTAGAACTAACGAAGAAGTCTGGAAGATGAGGGCATGTCTAATCTTGCAATTGACGTTGGGCCTCTCGCTCTAATTGTTTTCGGGTCTAATGTTGCACCCAATCTAGTTTATTTGGTATTCGGTGCAACTGGTCTATCTTGGCACGCTTAATTGTATATATGTGAGAGTTGTGGACCAACTTGAACTGTGGATTATTCCAATAATTCTCGACTCAAATAGGATTGAATATCTCTGCATATGTGTGTATATAGCTGCTAATAAAAAAGTATGGAATCACTAATTTCTTAGGATTCACACTGTATTTTTTGTAGATCATAATCGCGTGTGAGCATGGACCACAATGCAACAACCATTTCTTGCATGTACACTCCCTATCGCATATCTCTACAGTGTGAGCATTCCCTCCACTTCTTTTCCCATTTTGTGCTGTGATCACTTGGTTGGACTGTATATTTTGATCATATAACTATACTAAATGCCGAATGGATTTGCACTCCGCCTTTGTATACATCTCGCAGGCCAAGTGGGCTATTCATCACCTCGCCATCATAGCTTTACCATTCGCTAATCTCTCCCTAAATTTAGCGACGGCCCGATTAAACATAATCTACACAATTGAGCATACATGCAACCACTGTATTCCCTTCATTATCCTATTAATTCATTTTGATATGTTGGTTGTTAAGACACTATACCTTCAACCTCCATCAAATGAGAGAGCCCACTTTTCATTATTAATTTCTTACAAGTAGTTATAAGCTTTCAAATTAATTTGCTTTATATAGTTTAGAGTTTGAAAACTTCTCTCCTGGTTCTCTACACCTACTTTCTTGCACTTGTCACACATGTGTTGAGACTTGAAAGCTTTCAGAAGGTTTGTATACTCGTGTCGAAGATAAAATTGGTGTCATCCTCGTGGGGCCTTGAAAGCATTGATGTCCTCAATATCAGAAAGAAAGCCTAGATGTTTATCAGATATGAGACAATTATAGTCTTTGCCATAGATAATGCATTGCTCCAGCATATACAAGAACCAATGCCATGACTCCGTAGTTTTATCATTTATCAAAGCATTAGCAAGGGGCAACACCTGTGGATTAGCATTAATGGTAACTATAATGAGTAGCTTATGGCAATACTTCATGTACAATTGTGTGTTGTCCATACTGATCATTGACTTGCAATGCCTATATCCATTAATACAAGATTTGAAAGTCTAAAAGAAATAAAACAAAATCATTCTATTTAGCAAGCTAGTGTCAATGTATCTCCACTCAACAGCAGTGCTTGGTTTCCATTTTTACAGTATAGTTATGTAAGTGGGCAATCTTTTTTATTGAGTCCTTCCATATGCTATATACATTTTGAATGGCTCTCCTTTGAACTCGTCATATTATGTGCTCCACTTACCAATAGGGTTTTCAATATTGTTAGTAGTTATTTCAAGCTACAGCTGTAAGAAGAAGGGCACATATGGATACAATGACACGATTGATAACTTTATCATATGCTCAGGTAGTGGAAAGGTTGATGAATATAACAGTTGAATTGATGGCTTCGTTACATATTCAAGTATTGGACGAGCCGAAGAATACCATGGCATAGTGCTCGATGGCTCTGTTACATGTTGAGGGCAGAGACTAGCTGAAGAGCCGATATCTGTTGTTGTTAATACCTGCTACATTAAACTGATATTGACTGCAACCTTATATTCTTTATCCTTATCATCTCCCATATCTCTGTAATTCCTGTTATTGATGTCAGATGTTAATCGGTATACATATTGCTCACGAATATCACAAGTTATCTCGTGAGGATCATCCATGTCGGCCCTTGTTCCAGTGCCAATATTGGTTGCAGGCTGCGATGGAATATATGAACTCCCTCCATATTTTTATTCAAAGTATGATGGTTGGGTATTAAGATCAGACAATGTGTCACCCTCTTGAATACTCATATAAGTCATCTTTTCAGTGATTAGAGGTATGCTACTTAATTGTCGAGTTTTAAAGAACGATTAGTGAGAGGCTTGACCCATTTTACCTTCCACACGTGAGACACATGGCATATTGTCCCACTCTCACTGTTCTGTTTCGATGGACAAATTTAAATGCATTTTATTGATTCATTAGATTTAACAAGAATTGTAAATTTCTATCATTCTCAATTAGTAATAGGACGGTATCATGTCCCCCAAATATATTTCTTAACACAAAATTCGTTTTCAAACTGATGTAACACTGATTCCAATTTATTTCAGTTAAATCATGTACCATCATCTCCAACTCTATAAAAGCGGTACTATGAGATATGTTTCGTAAATAACGAGGCATAATGTTGTAACTAATACTGTTCGAGTCTTGCATGACAGAACTCCCCCAATATAGCACAATTTAAATATCATCTCCTAATACCATATCTTGAACAAAACAATCTCTTCACATCAATGATTAAATAAATTATATGAATCACTATGAATATATCACATATAAACTAACACCACTCTTGCATAATATGTAAAGTCACGTAACTTTCATATATAAACACTTTGTTCAATTAATTTCACATAATTCGAATATATTACAATATTGCACAACATATTCGTGTATAGGTACAATATTATATACACATAACAATTTTTTTTGTAATTTTGGAATATTCAATATTGGAAATACATATGAAACAAGTAAAATTACATAAACCAAAACAATATGCATATATGGCTAACTTAAATTTACAAGCCCATGTTGAATTATGCGTGGCATATTCTAATTATTATTATTATTATTATCATTATTTAATTTTAGTTGCACATTAGTAGTATATTTTAATTAATATTTTTCTACTATTATTAATAAATTAATACACTTATTATTATTATTATTTAATTATATATATGTTAATTAATATTCATATTACTATTATAATTTACTTAATATATTTTAGCTTTGTTAATATATTAATAGTTTCATATTTTTAATATAGTATTGTTGATAATTTTTAAATATTTTTTAATTAATTTATATGACCATACTTAATTATAAATTTGAATTCTCGATGTCCTATTATTATTATTATTATTATTATTATTATATCTTAATTGCAAATATTTTAATTAATATACCTAGTAACAATATTATTTTTAAATTATATATATTTTAATAAATACTCAAATAAATTTTATTTAATAAATTCTAGTATTATTAATACACTAATATTCTTTAGCATAGTATATTTAATAATAACACTTTCTTAATTGTGCCTACCATATTTTGATTATTACACCTAGTATTATTATTATATCTTAATTGCACACATTTCATTAATACACATATTACTAATATATTTTAATTAATTTATAATAGAATTATCAATATATTAATATATTCCAATTTTTTATTACATGTATTATTAAAGTTATATTTTTGGCTATTTTATTGAAATTACAAGCCCATTCTTACCTGTGCTTAGTATATTTTAATTAATATACATAGTAATATTATTTTTGAAATTATACATATTTTAATTAATACACTAAAAATTTTTAATCAATATATTCTACTATTATTAATATATTATTATTGTTTAGCATAGTATTTTAATAAGAGCACATTCTTAATTGCGCCTAGAATATTTTGATTACTAGACCTATTATTATTATTATATCTTGATTGCACATATTTTAATTAACACACATATTAGTAATATATTTTAATTAATTATGATAGTATTATTAATATATCAATATATTCTACCTTTTTATTCTATTATTAATAATATATCCACCCACCCAAATACCCCCCCAACAGTCTTCTCCTACTCACATCCAAAAAAGTGATAAACCCAATCCCCTCAATCCTCTTTCCTCTACACATGGCTACACCGAAACCCCAATCCCCCCATCCTCCGTCCACTCATCGCCCCATGTTCGTCGTCGGCTCATGCCCCAGGTCTCCTCCATTGCCATCTTCCTCATCCACTCACGGCTCCGGCACCTCATCCACCGCCATTCTCCTCCTCCACTCGCGGCTTTAGCGCCTCGTCTACCACCATCCTTCTCTATTTATGACCACCTGTTTTTGTTCACTCACGATTTTATCTTTTCATCTGTAGTCTTCCACCACCATTCTCCTTGTCCCATTTACTTCATTCAACTTGGCAGTTTTCGATGGGTTGCACGTCAAAATGGCCATTGCCAGTCATATCTCCACCTAAACATGGCAGAAGAGCATCAAGCAGCCCTACACTTTCCTTTATTTTATTTTATTTTTCAATTTTAGCTGTTTTCCAAGATTTATATAGTTCTATCCTTATTTTTGCCTTTCAAAAATTTTCAAAAACTTTTATCTATTTTTTGAATTTTTTTCAGAATTTTTTCACAATTGTTTTGTTAAATCTTAGAATCTTTTTCCTATTTTTTGAAAAATTTCACTGTTTTTCCATAAAACTTCAGTAACTTTTGCTATTTTTCACAATTTTTTTCAGAAATTTTTCTCACATTATTTTTCACAAAGTTTCTACATTTTTTTCAACGTAAATTCAACAATATAAAAGTCAAGATGTGAATAACAACAAAAGCAACTCACCTAAATAATAGCTGTAGATTTGGTGCAGTGTTGAACTTTGCTTGCGTCACTGCTTTTGCTTGTTTGTAGAATGTAACTTACTCCTTTGCTTGCAGATGTGCTTGTGTCACTACTTATAGTTTTATTGTTGGGTTAATTATTGTCTAAATTGCATAATTGTTGTTGGGTGAATTGAATGTAGGTTGTTCACCTTTATCTTGGTGAATTGTATGTATTATTGCTTTACTGTTGGAATTAAGGGTAAATTTGTTTGCTTAATAAATATTTTTTTAAATTATGATGAGTGGTAAGATGATGTTATCGTATGGTCTCCGTATTTCTTCAAAATAGAGGGTCAATTTCTTTTTTTTTTTTTAATATATAAAAACCTATTATCTCGCCATTTCAAACGGTAAGATAGGTCACTTTTATAAAATCCTTCCACGGGAGTTATTTTGTCAAATGTTTGATTTAATTTGAATAAAAAAAATAAAAAAGGGGATAGTTAAAATCTCCGCCCCATCCCTACCCTATCCTCCACTCCTCTTCTCTTGTGCGTGCTCTTATAGATATTTGTTAAGAAAAAAATTAATTTAAAAATAAAAACTTAATTATATTCACTTTTACATAAATAAGGAAAAATTTGATATATTAATTAACTTCATCACAATGATAAATATAACATATTTGTTACATTAGTATATTCAAAATAATTTTAAAGAATGATATATTTGTTATATTTGTATGTTTAATGTGACAATTTAAATTTTTTACAAAAATTAGTCAAAAAAGAGATTTTTCACACTAAATGTCACATTAAAATAAAAGAATCAATATGGACCACACAACAATTATATATATATATATATATATATCTCACAAATAGATGAGTGAGAATAAAACAAATGAACCTATATCCAATCTATTTATTTAATTTAAAAATGATAAATGTAAAAAAAATAAGTGTATTAAATTTATTTACCATGAAAAAAAAAGAAATAGAAAGATAAATTATTAATTGTTTTAAAGTTATATAAATTAAGAATGAAGACTAAAATGTTTATCCAATTAGTATATTACAAAAATCAAGAAAATTAGGCAAGAATTAGAATTGAAGAAAGAGTATAGTGATGAATTTGGTTTTGTCTTACTTCATAATTTTTTATTGTAAAGAAAAATATTAATTTTTGTGATAAGATTTATATTTTATCAAATTAAAATACACATACCATCATTTATAACTATTTTAAAATTCTTTATTTTAATTTTCATAAAATGAACAAATTAATAATCTAATTGATTAATTTTGAAATTAATTTCAAAATGATACATATAATTAATTGCAATGCTATAATTTTTTATATTTAAAACAATATATATACCTATATATATATATATATATATATATATTATAGCTTATGCAAGGATGGGGTGTGGGCCTTAAAGCGAGGGAAAAATTATTCCCCCACCTCTCTTCTCCTGCAAGACGTTGACGACGATCACTCGCTCTCATTGTCATCTCTAAGAATTGGTAGTTTCTTCCCATGTGGGACGTCTGCGATCTAGCAGGACATCGACGATCACTTGCTCTCATTGTCGTCCTTCTCTATGAATTGGTAGTTTCTTACCATGCGGGACGTCTGTGGTTACTTGCTCTCATTTTCATCTCTAAGAATTGGTAGTGTGGTTGGTGGTTGGTCTCATACATTTTATTTATTTTAGAAAAGAGAGTTTTATGCTACAACATATTTTGTCACAAAAATGTATTCATATTATTTTCTATTTTTTGAATATTCCAGAGTAAAGTTTATTTTGATAAAATAGAACAATAACAAAACAATGTATAAGACTTTCCCTTTTAGTTCTCATAACTTTCGTGTCAACTCAAATAACACGTGTTCCAATTTTATAGCTTCACAAACTATTCATATTGTATATCTTGCATCCCAAAATATGTTCACATTAACAATATGTAGAATACTTAAACAGGATATAGACAACAATTCTTATATACTTAGTCATCGTACGGAAAATTTTAAGAAAAGATCATTGTAGTAAATAAATAAAAAAAAAAATAAACAAGTAAAGGCAAACGAAGGAACAGCTTAGGGAACCGTAACCCCAAAACCCACAAAAAAAAGAAAAATCTTTTGGTCTTTTTTATCATTTTCGTATAAGCATTACAAACATTGACCGGATGTGCTTAAAGCAACATGTCAACACTCAGTTACAGCAACCTCCTCCTTGAGAAGCAGCTCCATCTCTTCCCGATGATGGTCCTGGGATTCCTCCAAATCCAACTTTGATTCCATATGACTGTAATTAGCAAGAAAGGCATCTCAGCAGAAGATTTTGATATTGAAAGAATTCAAAGAAACAAGCATAACATTTACAGTTCCATCAGCAGAAGAAAGCAATCAAACAGGTATGTAGGGCACAATGTTAATCCTCTGAGAAATTTTTGCTTTCTACTGCTCACGATTCTAATTCAAAAGTAGTGATCCTGCTATTAATCATTCTAATGTTTCAAAGCTAATTTGGTAGTCTTTTGCTTTATATAATCCTCAGCACTTATATTACACAAGAAGAAGGCATATGCAAGCATCCAGGTGAAAAGATGAGGTTATGAAAATAGTTGCAAAGTTTCTGGTGTTGAGATCTTGGGTGGAGATGGGGTGGCCAAAACTGAAGTAGCTACTTTTGAAGGAACAGAAAGACAAGCAACAATTGGCGTAGGGGAGTCAAAGTCGAAAGAAATCCTCATTTCTTTCTCTCATTTAAAATCGTGAGTAAGATTTTCATTTCACACAGCTCCCAAGTGACAAATAAAGAAGACATTGTCTTTGTTCTTTTCTCATGCTTATAATGGTGAACTTGTTACTAACATTGATAAATTTTTTCCAATGACAACAAAGTCCACAAATCTTACTATAATTAACATAGCAGTTTCATGTAGTGCAATAAATACTGCATCAATGTACATCTTCATGAGGATTTTACATCCCTTAAAGATGCTCCTCACAAACTTTAGGAAGTCAATGGCCACTTTAAAGTAGAAATCTTCAAGAAAATTCAGTACAGTCAGCACAACTCATACCATATAGCTGAACACCAGAAGAAAATTGCATACGATTAGATCAAATGACTCACCTCATTAGACACATCAAAAACTCCATCCTGAATTTTCTTGTAGATTGTTGCAGCAGTCTTTATAAATGCCTGCAGAGTGGAAGCAAGTCAGGTCATTGCAGATGTCTTCATATAAGGTATTGACTAATGGAAAAGGTAAAAGCTAGTTATCACCTCCTCAACATTTTGAGCTGTTTTGGCAGAAGCCTCCATGAATATTAATCCATTCTCCTTAGCAAATTGCTCCCCTTCCTCAGTGCTTACAGCTCTTCTATGAGCCAGGTCACTTTTGTTTCCTATTAGCATTATGGTCATGTTTGCATTCGCATGCTGCCTTGCATCTTCCAACCAACTCGCAAGGTGGTTAAATGTTTCCCTCCTGAAGAAGTAAAAATTATTCAATTTCATAGCTCGTAAATGTACCACATTCTATGTACAGAAGATTGATCTCATCTCCACCAACAGAATCAAGACATATAAAAATATCTGTAAGATTCAAATATGATCACTTCAATCCAAAAGCTGATCATTTTGATGTTATTGGCTGGTTATATTCTTTAGTTCACAAGCTCTTATGCTCATTTAGTATATAAACCAACCTATTCCAAAATCCATCAAAGAATTAAAATGATATTAACAACAACAACCACCACAACAACAACAGATCACTTGGTGCATATAACGCAGTTGTGGGACTGTATCAGGTGCAGAAACATTAAAGAAGAACAAATTTTTAGTGATGCAGAAAACATGCAGATAAATTTCTCCTTTCCCCCGAAAAGTTTTGACAACTCAAGATATAATTACCAAACAAAAACCATGACAGCAGCAGTATGCTATTCTCTTCTCTTGAAATCAAGTTGAAAGATGTTTGAGCTATAAAGTTTGAACTACCCCTTCTTAGGCCATTAGGAAAACACAATTCAAGATTTAAATCTCAAAACCATTCATGAATTTCCATTATCTAAGTCATCTGAACAAATAAGCCAGGTGAAGTAATTAATTTGTCAGAAAATCTGAATTTAATGAATAGGAGAAACTCCCTGAAATGTAGTTAGTTATTCAGAAGCCATGATACAAAGCCTTCCTATAGTTATTAACAGGTAGGTTAGTTATCCAACAGCCACAAAATAAAGGCTCTCCAAAGTTAATATGAAGTTCAG
This sequence comes from Avicennia marina, assembly GCA_019155195.1. Lineage (NCBI taxonomy): Eukaryota > Viridiplantae > Streptophyta > Magnoliopsida > Lamiales > Acanthaceae > Avicennia > Avicennia marina. Next base: position 13,770,039 of record CM032756.1, on the reverse strand, counting down.
AACATGCAGTCAGATAATTCTGCTGTTACAAAAGAGACAGGCGACATTGAAGAACCGGATTCACATGAAAGCGAGTTGTTTATGTCGAGGTTCCCATGAATCATTTGAAATTATGAAAACTGGAGCATTTCTATTGTGCCCTGCATGCAATTTCGAAATATTTAACATAAACATTACCTTGTGATGTCATAAACTAGAAGTGCCCCTGCAGCACCTCTGTAGTAAGACCTTGTAATGGATCTGAATGATTCTTGCCCAGCCTAACATTAAAAAGGTATATGTCATTCATGTAAAAGAATATATCAGTAAAAGACAGCAATATGAGGAAGTAACAACCGTGTAATGCCCAAGCTATATTATTTGACATAATACACTTGTTAACAGGGCCAATGGCCATTGGCATATGCAAGTTTGAGCTAGACCTTCATATTAGAAAACCTCAAAATCATTTCCTAATACGAAAAAAGAAGGTAAAACAAACCGTGTCCCAGATCTGCAGCTTCATTGGCTTGTTGTCAATTGTGACCATTCTAGCCCCAAATTCAACACCAATGGTCAAGTCGTGCACTGGTTGGAACCGTTTGTCCGTGAACTGCAGAAGCAGGCATGATTTTCCAACACCTGCAAGATACGTTCAAACTCATGATTTCTACTGTTCCACCGATTTTTTCCCATCCTCAATTAAAATATGTCATCGCAACTCAAAAATTGTTTAAGTCGAAGACAATGAAACGCTGAAGCGCCTAGAATAGTTCTACGAACCAATTGACTCTATTCCAAACATTAATAAGAAAATAATGCCTTAAAATCATACTCCCAATCTTCTCCTAAGCGCTTAGAGTTCCCAAAACAAATGTAATATCTCAAAAAATGCTACTCTTCCTCACTTCTCCATCTCCCACCGCCCACAACAGGGAGAAAACAATCTTCACCTACAATCACATGCCAAAATTTCCCAATTCTTAAAATGAACTTTTTCAGTGCGTCCGTTTCTACGGAATCAACATAATGGAATCATCATAGCCTACAAATGATTCAAAGAGACTCTAAATAGGTTCAGTTTTCCAGTTCACTATTTCATAATCTCTGATTCAAATTGCCACCTCCTCAAATATATGAGATGAGCAATACGCCTCGATTTCTACATTTCGGATCAGAAGATAACCAAGCAAAGGCCGACAACAATGAATCATCATAGCTTACGCCAAAAAGAAAAGGAAAAAAAAAAAAATAAAAATCACACGATACCAATAAAAAAATTAAAATTAAAATGATTAAACTACGAACGCAAATTACCCGTATCTCCAATGATAATGTACTTGAAGAGGTAAGCGTAAGACATTGCTATCCCGAATCAATCTACAAACCTTGCCGTGAAAAATAAGAGAAATCCCAAAACTACAATAAAAAGTGAATCAATGCAACAAATGGGTCTTGAGGGATTTGAGAAGAAAAGCTCTCTTCCTCTTCTTCTTTTTTCCCTCTTTCCTTTCCAGGAGAGGTCAAATTCTGTGAAGGAAGGGAACTATGGAATCTGGGAAGAAGCGGACAGTTGAAATGATTCCATGAACTGTTATGTCGGGAGCCGTCGATGTTGCTTAGTTGGATGGAATTGCTTTTAGCCGCGGGAGCCGCCATGTAATCAGGTGTTACAGACGTGTAGTGTAGTTATGCTGTCTACCCTTCATTTTTTACGTGCTCTATATTCGTTTATAAATTATAAAATAATTACATTTTAACAATTTAAAGTATTAAAATATTTAAAATCAGAAAATACAGAAATAATCCCCACTCTATGTGTGTAAAGGAAATTCATAGTGAAAGTTTTGAGAATAAGGTACACATGAAGATAAACTGAAAGAAAATGAGTGGCCAAAGATAGAAAAGAACAATAGAATATAGAATTAGAATAGATTATGTGATTTTGTATTGTGCAGTCAAAAAGGATTAATATGTAATTTAACTCAATCAAAATAAGTTAAACACTTAATAATATAATATAATAAGATAGATTTTAACTTTGTAACAGTTCGTCTCTTCTCATGGGAGTTTGAACCAGTAGACAATAGATAAGGAATGAACAATCTTTGCCTATTCTAGAGCAATAAATACTATATTCACAAGAGTGGACGATGAACAATTCATACAAATCTCCCTGTGTGAATCTGTTAAAGGGATTTGGGACATCTTATAAAAATATCCACAAGGGAAAGAACATCATGAGAATTTTCAAAATTATAGATGTTAGGTTTGTAGTATGAGAATGTATGGATGAGTAAGGACTGAAAAGTCTTAGTTTTCAATGAAAAACCATGGAATATTGCAAACTGTGTCTATTAGCATGGGAAAAAAAAAAAAAAAACTTAAGAGTATGTTTGGTTTTAAGATTTTAGAAAAGAAAAAAAAAATATTAAAGAAAAGGAAAAGAAAATTGAAAAAATTCAAAATCCCATGAGATGTTTGGTAGAATGATTTTCATAAAGAAAAGAAAAGAAAATGATTAAAAATATAAAAAAAGATAAAAATTCAAATTTTATAATTGTTTTTGATTATTTGAGAGAAATAATTTGATGATAGATGAGAAAAATAGAAATAATAAAATTTTTAAGAGAAGAAGAGATAGTTAAAATGATTTTACTCTCATTTTCCTCACTATGTTATGAGAAAATTAGTTTTTCTTTACTCTAACTACATTTTTCCTCAACTTTTCTTTTTCTTCTCATTTTTCATATCAACCAAACAAGTAAAATTATTTTCTCTACCATTTTTTCTTTCTTTTCCCTCCCAAAATCTTTGAACCAAACATAGTGTTAGAGTCAAAACTTGTGAGAAAGACTTTCAGGTCATTCCCAGAAAGATTGGCAGCAAAGGTTATAGTGATTGAAGAGGCTTGTGACGTGGATGGTATGGGATTGGATGAGCCATAGGGTCTTTTTAGGCATATGAGATGAATATGGTACAAGCAAATAAGAAAAAGAGAATTGCTATGATAATGGGAAAAAGCTCTCAAGAGAAAGATTGTTACGATACAGATGTTAATGAGATGACCCTCGTTACAAAGAAATTATGGAATCTCATCAAGAAAGAGAGCTGATAGAATCTGAATTAGAAAGGTAACAATTTAAGAGGACCAATGAAGTGGCCTTTGGGAAGAACAAGAAAGACTAGAAATCTAACACCAAAAAGAAAGGAGCGCAATGCCTTGAGTGTGGAGGCTTTAGACATGTCATGATCAAATGCACAAATATCTAGAAGAAGCTTGAAAGTCCATGGCCACACTAGGAATCAAGAAGATTCTGATCAATCTAAAGAAGAGGATCAAAACAGTAGTCATATTTCCTTGAATACTACGAGTTGGAAGAAAGGGAATGTAGGTCGTGTTGTAATAACAAACAAATATGAAGATGGTTCTAAGGGAAGCAGCTCCAATGATGAGAATATTTCTCACGAAGACTTAGTGAGCACTTATCAGATGATGTATAATCATTAGACGAGTGCTTATGGTCAAGTAAAATCTATGAGGGAGAAGGTGGATACCTTGAGAAGTGAAATAGCTGAATTGAAACAGACTTACAAGAGGTTGCAAGAAGGAAGAAAATCGAAGTTTCAAGAAGCTATTGATGAACTTGAAACGTCTTTATTAGAACACAAGAAAGAGGGCAACAAGTTAAACAAATCATACCATGTTGCACTGATGAAATTGGTTAAAGTGGAAGCCATATTTAACAAGCTAAATAAGGGTAAGACTAAGTTAGATAACCTGCTATATATAAGAAAGTAGGCTAAGGATCATTTCAACATAGGGTATATTGGAAATGAACCATATGTGTAGACTACTAGAGATGAAATTAAGTTTGTCAAGGGCACAACAAGCTATAGTGATAGTGATGTTACAACATTGAAGTCACAACCACCATGTCCTTTACATGTTAGACACTATAGGTTACTGTTACTCAGAAGAAGCAAAACAATAGATAAAATGTTATTCCTGCCTAATGCTTGGACATCCTATTTGTAGATGCTGCTCTCTATTGTAGCATCTCATGAGCGGCAAATTAAGGGCAATACACAAAGGAGCCCAGTAGACAAAGACCAAACAATTTTATATCAAGAAGGAAGATTTCAAGTGCTATGCTTTATAGATCTCTTTACACACCTGTAATAAAAATAACTGGTATTTTGAAAGTGGCTATTTGACACATATGACCAGCAACAAGGATAACTAGACCAATTACTAGAGTTTGGATAAAGGCTTGGTAATTTTTGGAGATGACTAAAAAGGAAAGGTGATCAGCAAGGGAGTCCTTAACATTGATGGACTACTTAAATTGAAGAATGTTATACATGTGGAAGGCTTAAAGGTGAATCTTCTAAGCATAAGCAAACTATGCAACCAAGATTTCTTTGCTAGATTTATAAGGGATCAATGCACAAATAATGAAAAGGAGGACCAGCGTGTCTTAATTGGCTGAATATTAACAAATAATTGCTATCTCTTAAATAATGTTGCAATATATAATAGGATAGAGGTTGAAGAATGTGAACTATGGCATAGGTAGCTTAACCACCTAAATTTTCCGAATCTTGTGAAGATTTCCAGAACCCAAGCTATTAGTGGAGTACCTATTTTGCATAATAAAAAGGATGGAATATGTGGAGCATATTTGCAAGAAAAATAGCTAAGGAAATCACATTCCATGTTACAATATCAAAGTAGTAGCAAAGTGTTTGAGTTGATACACATAGACTTAATGAGACTAATGAGCACTACAAGTGTTGGAGGGAAGTATTTCATCTTAGTTTATGTTGATAACTATTCTTGATATATTGGGGTGGACTTTTTTAAAGACAAATTAGATGCATTGAAGTCCTTAAAAACTTGTGCTTCCAACTTTTGATTGATAAAGGAAGGGCAAGCAGAATCAGTTGCATAAGAAGTGATCATACTAAAAATTTTGAAAATCACATGTTTTCTGAATTTTGTGAAAATTTTGGCATTGTACAGAAATTTTCATTACCAAAAACACAACAACAAAATGGTGTGGTGGAAAGAAAAACTATATCTCATAAAAAATGGCACGTATATGTTGAATGCCAAAGGATTAAACTCAAAATAGTGGATAGAAGTTGTAAAAACTATTTGCTACAGAGTCAACCGAGTTCACTTGAGGACATTGGTTGGAAAGACTTCATATGAATTGTGGAAGGAAGGAAGCCAAACATGGGGCACTTCCACATTTTTAGGAATAGATGCTACATCATAAGTGATAGGGAGCTAATTGGCAAGTTTAACTCTAAAAGCGATGAGGTATCTTCTTTGGTTATTCCACAAATTGTTGAGCTTATAAAATATACAACATATGGACCTAGAAAGTGAAGGAATCAATAGACGTTGAGGTTGATGTTCCTTTTGACGCCAAACCTTAAGATGTTGTCTATCCATTAGAGTCACCAATGGAAGAAGAAAGCTTAAAACTAACAGCAACTGAAACTATTGAAGGGATTGGTAGTGAAACATCAAGTAAGGCCACTGCTATTGAAGGAGTGACTACACAAGGGGAGGAGACAGGTGGAACCCCCATTGAAGAAATTGTTGGTGACCTTGGGGAAGCTATGAAATTAGAGGGTGTTGTAACAAGGACAAATAAGTAGGTACAGGTGCCAGCCGTGACAGTAATGTTGCAACATTGATGCAACATGCTGTATAAAGGTTAGATGATGATACTCCACTATCTTCAGTTCTAAGTGGATTATGACATTTGAAAAAGCATCTTTCCATGTAGACCCTAGGTGTAGAGATAGTATCCATCGGAAGTAAAGTCACCTTGGATGAAAGCATCTACAAATCACCTCAGGTTGGTTTGGGCATTGACATGAGAACGGTCTACAAATGGGGATTCTGCATAAGAAGGCTGATACCCTTGTTTAGTACTACATCGTAAAGAAGTTTGCCTTGAGAAAGAAGCTTAAATCAACCCTGTATGAGGATACAGGATTTGTAACAGTATTGAAGGATATTGGAATGTTTGATTTTGTGACAAAGTTTAGGGGATACCATTCTGCATTGGTTCATGAATTTTATAGCAATTTATGTAAGGATGATGGGATTTCTAAGTCTCCTTGGTATGAAAAGGTGTATGTGCTTGGCTATAATGGGTATCAAACCATTGGAGTATCCTCCAAACGACAAATGTTACCATTAATTTGCTTTTTGAAGGCTTATTTTTTTTTTGTTTTACTATTCATTTTTTTGAAATATTGGAATCTAGATTGTGGTTTAAAATTAACCAATGTTTTGCTCTTTAGTGTAAAAACTTAACATGAGATATTTCTTAGTTTTTCTTGACCTTTTTCCTATCTTGCAACAAAAAAAAAAAAAAAGAATGTTTTGTTTAATGAATTTAATTCCATTACATTAGTAAAAGTTACATTACTTAAAAAATTACTTTATTATATTTATTGTGCAAGTATGATGAAAACTAGATAGATGCTTAACTTTCAATTTCATGCATGTATGTGTGAATTTTCTTAAATGATAAAAAACAAACCAATATGTGCATTTATGTATATAAATATATTTTAGTGTTTTTTGCACATGACAAAGTATGTGCCTTAGTTTAAGTAATTAAAGTCAGAGAATCGAGTGATTGGAACAAAAAAGAAGCATTAAATATTTTTCAAATAAATAAATAAAATATAAATGATTATTCAACGCTAAATGATAGGATGAAAAATAAAGGCATCAAAGTCATTGAATAAACAAACAAAAGAATTTGAAAATTTTAATACTATGACTTATAAATTAATTACATAATTGGATTAGTTATTAATTAATTTTTATTTGTAATTTATTTTTTAAAAATTTTTCATATGAGCTTTTGATATATCATTAAAAATAAATTATCATAAAAAATCATAATTTTTTAAAGAATTTCTATTGATTTATTTTTTAGTTTAGTACACTGAATATTTCATCATATGTTAGACTAAAATATGTAAACATATAAAATTAATATCTACTATAATATTTTTATATTAGTTAAAATTAAGAATTAACTGATTACAACAAGTTACATAGCTTACAAATAAAAACGTAAATGACAAAGAATTTTATGAAAGCTAAATAAAAATAACAAATAGAGGGATAAATATCAGAGGGTAAAAATACTATAGAATTTGATAACTCTTAAATTTTGATGTCCAAATTACAAAAAATATATTTTAAAAACACATATTAAATCAAAAATAAACTAATATATATGATTCTTATTATAAATTATATTTTCATTACGTCCAATGCACATAACACTTTTTTTTGAGATAGGCTAAAAGCAAGCCAAATGAGTACAGGACACAGATTAGGCACAATTTTGTATAACTAAGCAAAGAGTATTTGATGGCATAGTTCTCACTTCTCCATCTCCTTTGAAAGCAGACTTGGCTAGTGAGTCTGCTAGTCTATTGGTGTTGCAGATATGGAGGATCTGGTGGAACTTTAAGCTTGAAACTCCTAAAGCTATGAATTTAATACTTTCAACCGGAGTTTCAAGTGTTGAAAAATCCTCTTCTACTATTGAAAATTTGTTAATAATATGGAGATTTTCCTCCTTGCAATCACTTGCTCCCAATCTTGTTGATAGGCCATTTTTACTACAAATTTTACTGCTAAAAGCTCAGCATCTCTGACACTTGTACAATATGGGAAGAATTTTATTTTGTGTTAACGTGTTTCTATGTAATCCTTGGCAATAGTACCCACTCTAGTAGCTATAAGGCTCTGGAAAAAAGCACCATCAATGTTGATTTTAATGAATCTAGGAGGAGGGTTCGACCACTAGGAATCCATTTCTTTAATTGGGGATGAATTAAGGGATTGTGAAACAATTGAGAAGTTCTAAAGAAAATTCCTTACAAATGCAACTACTTGGCCTAGGGTTTGAGATGATCTCTTTTCTTAACATGTCATCCTTATCGTTCCAAATGGCCCAACAAAGGATCAGAGACAAATTAAAGGAGTCTAAAGAGAGTTCCTTATGCATTCAATGCATCCAACTTCTGTTGAACTAATCAAAGAGAGACCACCCTCCAAGGAATGCCAGCCAATACCCAAACCTGTCCAGAGAAGGGGCATTCCAGGATCATATGCGCATAATCCTTCAAGTCATGGAGGCAAGCAGGGCATTGAAAGGTAAAAGAGTAATGTTGTCACTACAACACTCCTTAAAGAGGAAGGATGCCCTTGCACAATCTCCAAGCAAAAACCTTGACTTTATTAGGTAGAGGCACTGCCTAGACGAAGTTCTAAGAATGGTCTTTACCTAAAGTTACATTAGTTGAGTTCGAGCTATGTGACAAAAGTTGAAGCACTGGCTAATAGGTGCTGCGAACTACGATTCTTCCGGACTTCACAAAATGTCCAACGAGCACATCATCATTTGAAGTCATATCACCTAATATGATTGAGATAACGGCTAGCACATCCGCTATCCAAAACATTTTTTTACTTTTGATACATCCCATCAACTATTTTCCTAAGTAATGAGGGAGGCAACCTTGACAAGTTTGGAATTAAATGCAGCAGGGGTAATGGGACAAAAAGTGATTGGCTAAGGAATTCCTTTGTCACCCCAAACATTCATTGCATTACCATTACCTATGCACTAGATTGTGCTTGCTTTTAGTAAGAACATTGAGTTTCTCAAGCTATGCTAGACATAGGATGGATTCCAACTTGACTCAGCATTCCAAATGGATGACTTAGGGAAGTACCTAGCTTCAAATACTTGAGCCACAAGGGAGTTTGGGTGGGTGTGCATACGCTAAATTTGTTTTGCCAATGTTGTAAAATTAAATTCCTTGAGCATTCAAAATCCAAGCCCTCTAGATTGTTTGCATGTGCAAAGATTCTTCCAACAAATCTAATGTATTTTCTTATGTTCATTACCAAACTACTAGTAATTAGCCATGGAGCTTTGAAGCTTCAAAAGTAGAGCATCCAAAAGCAGGAAAAAGCTCATAATAAACGTAGGAATAGCTTGAATGACAACTTTAATCCAACATCTCTTCTGGAAAACGACGATAATTTTTCCTTCCACCCTAAAATCTGTTTCCATACTCTATCCTGCAAGTACACAAACATAGCCATTTTCGACCTACCAATCATGAAAGGCATGCCTAAGTAGATTCCAGCACCATGGGATAATGTCAGGGATGGATGATAAGTGCTGTCTAATCTCCACAAAAGTCTTATTGTTAAAGATGAGTGAAGACTTTTGAGAATTAATGATGAAGCTTGACCTCTTAGAAAGAATAGATAGCAATTCCGTAATATCCTTAAAGTTATTTGCACTTACATGGCAAAAAAGGATAGTGTCATAAGCCAAAAATAGGTGAGAGATCTGTGGAGCTCCATGTGTCATTGCAATGCCTCAAATAGCTTTACGAGAAACCTTTTCTTGCAAACAATAATGGAAAGCTTCCATGATGATGATGAACAAATAAGGGTAGAGGGGATCCCCTTGCCTCATGCCACTCTTAAGCTTAAGAAAGCTAAATTTTGGCCATATATAAATGAAGTAGAGACCAATGTCACACATTCCATGATAAGAGAAATGATGAGTGAGTTGGTATCCATCTTATTTAAAACCATATCCAAGAAAGGCCATTTGACTCTGTCGTTGGCTTTACCAGAGACCTAATTTAATTGTTGCCATCCCAGAATTGCCTCGTCTTTTGTTTTTCAACTAATGCATGATCTCCTGAACAATCAAAATATTGTCCGTATTGAGGCAACCACTAACAAATGCTACTTAATTAGAAGAAATAATACAAGGCATCACATGTCTCAAGTCATTCACTAAGGTTTTTGACAACAATTTATAAGTGGTGTTCATTAATTAATCAAGGAAAATTGAGTCATATTATAAGGCCTAATAACCTTAGGGATGAGCATGATATTAGTATGATTGTAGTCTCTGATAGGATGATTATTATTTAGCACATTCAATACCAGAAAAGTTCTCTCCTTACCAACAATATGCCACATTTTTTGAAAGAGAATAGGAGGAGGTCCATCTAGCCTTAGGAACTTATGTAGTCCCATTTGTTTAAGTGCAATAAGTACCTCCTCGTGCATGAAAGGTAGTGTGACCTTTTCAGTGCTCAAAAATTTGTTCAGTTGCCATTGTTACTTAAGGCAATTTGTATAGATCTTTGGAGAAGAAATATTATTATTCAACTCTAAAATGTGTCTTTCTAGTTGTCAGATTTCTCCTACATTTCCCTAAATTCGGCATGGCTCCAAGAGATCGAACCATGTTAACATCTTTGAATATTTGTCTTAACCACATTAGAAACATCATCATCACCACTTGGTAGCCAAGCATGTTGAATGATTTCCTCTCCCAATGCATGTAACTTTTACTATTATATGACAATGCAAGAAATGGCCTACCATATAGCACCATGATTCGAATTCCTATACTCTAAAATCTAACCATTATTAGGAAAATAATGTCTTTTAAATTATATTTCTAACTTCTCCAAAACTTGTAGAGTTCACCTAATGCAAAGGTAATAGTTATAAATAGGGGCATAATTAAGTTGAGTTTTGAGTAGCACTTGAATTCAATAATTGCTTGAATTTAACCCAATTCAATTTTGTTTAGATCAAACTAACACTAGAATTGACTTAAGCAACTAGAGTAAGTAGTGACCTCAAGTTTGAAATTTTTTTTTTAAAGTCTAAGTTCAAGTTCGGTTAAGTAGAAAACAAGTTTAACCTCTAATTAAATTTGAGTCAAATAATATAATCTAATCACGCCCCTAATTATAATACCACTCATCCTTGTCGTTCCATTGCCACTAATCAAAAGTGGAAGATAGTTATCTTCACCTATAATCATGATACGGCAAAATTCCCACTTTTGTAAAAAGACTTTTTTTCAATTTGTGCATTTGTTCTAAGCGAGATGGGATAGAAAATCATATTGAGACACGAGTATTTCTAACATTTTGTCAATCCATACCTCGTCCATTTAACTTTGGGTCCATAGAATTGAATGGATTCAATCTATTCATGAAATGGACAATCATGCTCTCTCTCTCTCTCTCACACCCACATCCACACCCGCACCATTTCAAAAAAAGATTAATACACTAATCATTGAACTTAAATTTATTGGATTTGCTGCTTAAATTCTGGTGTTAAATCCAAAACTCCCAGTAAGTGACCAACAGCTCGAAGAAAGGAAAGAATTGGTTATATATATATATATATATATATACATATACATATATATATCAAAAATCAACCAGAATTATTTCCCTATCACCTTGCCTCTTTTTAATTTATTATTTTTTCCTTTGAAATCAAGTTAAAAGATGTTTGAGTAATAAAGTTTGCCCCTTGATTGTTGCAAGACTCATACGGAAGTGAAGCAGCGTACTAATTCATCATCCACGGATTTGCCATTCTCATAAGTGATTTTCTCATCGAATAAGGAATAGTATGAGTGAAATCCTGACCAACTTTAGATCCAATAAAAGGAAATCCAACAGCTATTCCAACTACAATAATGAACGCAGCATAAATTAGTAGATTTTTGATAAGTTCCTTTTATCAACCAAAAAAACCGGTTAACAATAAATTAATCAATGAATTATGACTTACTATTCCATCAATAGAATTCATCCCATCAAAGTAACTAAGAACTTTAAATTTAAGTAATAATATTATATATTCAGAACTTATCTGATATCCCTTTTTGTTTTCTATGTATAGTCTTTATGAATCTATGTCCACCCTAACATTTACCCAAACCCAAACATATGAAAAATTCACCTAAACTCATTAATTTTATGCTAGATTTGAATCGCGTCAAAAACAACCCTCCTATGCAAATATGTCCACTTTTTCCCGTTCATTATTACATATTTTTTTATTCAAATTGTCACATCCGTAAATATTTCAGATAAACAGCACGTGCCCATTTCTAAATTTTGGACCAGAAAGCCAACCGAACAAAAGCCGAAAGCAATGGATCACCATTGCTCAGCTACATTTCAAATCACAAATTTATTCCCATGACTGCATGCTTTCTGCAGTACTCATTTCGTTATGTTTCAACAAGCAAATACAGATCCATTGGAAAATCAATAATATAGCCAAATGGCCGATTCAAATTTTTGTAACCTTCTCCAATCCAAAAATAAGTGTCTGCTTGGTTTCTATAATTGTTTCACCACAATTGGACTTCTTACGAAGTGCCTGCCATCAGACCATATCAACTGGCCAAACACATAGTCCCCCTCACCAGCACCAAATTGCCTAGCCTTTAGACTGACCTCGAACCTTTTCTCCTCTCCAACAGCTTCGAATTTCAAGACACACGGCTCAACATGGACTGATATCCCATGTGGGCTACGGACACGAGCCTTATATGTACCTGGTGAGCCCACATTCTTTAACTTTCTAGTCACAGTCACTGTGTCATTGAGCTTAGGGACTGTGATTGCGGGGTAGTTCATGTTGATGAGGCTAATGGGCACAGGAGGGCATGCATATGGTTCTTTTGAGAACAATTTAATCTGAGTTTGGTTGTAGCCGAGGGCACACAGGAAGCTCAAGTAATCACTGAAAGTTAAGTCATAAACCAGGCCAGGGTCCATTGCACGATTAGGTCGCACGTCTCCTCCTCCATAGCTGAATGGCGTGGCTTTCACATAAGATGCATTAGTCATTGGCTTTATCGTGTTGTCACGAGTCCTTGCTGCAAGAGACCAATTACAATATTGGTAATGTTGAAGTTTGAATACTAATGCAAACTTTGAAGTTTAAACGATAAATGGAGCATTGCGAATCAGTTCTCCCTCTTTTTTTTTCTTGAAGTTCTGAATGATTTGCTGTGTTTTCCGTACCAGTGGTGATGATGGCTGATTTAATCGCTGCAGGGCTCCAATTTGGGTGGAGGGTCTTCAAGAGTCCCGCGATTCCAGAAACATGAGGGCACGACATTGAAGTGCCTGACACAGAGTTGAACAGAACACGACGTGTATCAAAACCTTGATTTGTTGGCCCTTCTGCTTCTGTGTAGGCCGCAATAATGCTCACTCCTGGAGCAGTGACATCAGGCTGAAACCAGAACAGTCTTGACTGAACACTACAAAATTAAAGAGTAACCTCTTTAACACAAGAAAATTGTTCCAAGGAAGCATTCAAAACCTTCAAAATTTCTGGTGTAACGGTATTTGGCCCTTTGGATGAAAAAGCTGCCATGAATGGAGCTGGCTTTGTGTCCAGCTGAGTTGTTGGCTTGGTGATATAACCCATAGGAGATCTGCCATTATACATGCTATGAGTTCAATTGAAGGAACAAAATGGAAAGACTAGGGTATGTCATGGTATATATGCCTTAAAGTCGCAAGAAGCCCCAGGCCAAAGTGGAAGGCCTTATGGTGAAATCTATTTTGTCAGCATTAGGTGCTCACTGTGATATAGCAAAGGCCAGACTTTGGGTAATCACATAAATGTTGCCTATTTCTTGACTGTATTTGATTTATGCTATATTCCAACAGCATCCACTCTGCTGTCTATAAATTTTCTAACCATAAAATTATTCGTACGAAGACAGGTATATATATATAAACCAGATGTGTTCCAACCTTGATGAATTGATACAAGAGAAAAGAGCGAGTCCATCAGTGTAATTGATATGTGAAGCAGGAAGGACATGAGGATCAGCTATGATTTCATTCCAAGAAGCTTTATTGTTGGCTAAGACCATTCCTACTGCTCCAGCCAATGCGGCCTGCTCCCCCTTGCCGACTCTTGCAGTGTCTCCGCGTAGACAGACCAAGATTTTCCCCTTCACCTTTTTGGGGTCCAGAGTTCCAGGTTTACAGAGCAACCTGCATTAGTATCTTGATTTAGTTCATTGCAGTATCTTCCTAATGTTACTAGGAACATGTTTTGACATGTCAGATCAAGACTTGAGTTCATAAAAAATACAAGAACAGAAATGCTTATGTCCTTACGCTTCATCAGCTGATGCATTAGCAGAGTTGGCGTCTCTTGCGGATATCATTTGGTAGAACATCCCCTCAAGCAACGATTTTGGAGAAAGGCTTTGCCCCTATGGAGCAACAGGACAGTTTCAAACACATAAATAGATCAATATGTTAAACTAGGGAACTAGGGAAGGGAGAAGAAGAATGACTAACTTTGAGGATCATTTTGTTTCTCAGTATGACATTACTAGAAAATTCTCGGTCCATGGTGCTTGCTGCGACTGTGATCTGCCAAGGGGCTATATTTGAAACAGTGGCATCATCAGGTCCTGAATTGCCAGCAGAGCAAACAACAACAATGCCTTGCTTCACTGCATGGAACGAACCAATGGCAACACTGTCGTTATAAAGTGGGCCTGAATCTCCTCCAAGAGAAACAGAAAGGACATCCACTCCATCGTGGATGGCCATGTCAAAGGCAGCCAAGATATCTGCATCAAAGCATTCGTTGCCACCCACGGGGGGCCAGCACACCTTGTAAGCAGCTACTCTGGCTCTTGGTGATCCTCCTTTCGCGGTTCCGTAGCCTAACCCGAAAACACTTGCTCCAGGCACAAAATTACCACCAGCTGTTGACAAAGTGTGTGATCCGTGGCCTTCAGTGTCGCGTGGTGAGTGGAAGGTGGAATTGAGCGGCCCCGCAGACGCACTGTATCCTTTGTTGAAGTATCTGGCTCCAATAAGCTTCCTGCACACATCAAAAACATGTATATAAGGAGAGGACAGCGTGTACATGAGGTGTATCATCCCAATATCATTTATCAGAATCACATATAATGAATATGCTCATTACTTTAGTTAGCTGAATTTTATGTTAATGCTCTAGCACCCAAAATATGCAAATATTTCTTTGTTCCTAGAGTTGGAAGGGTTTGAAGTGGTCACATTCAGACTTCAATGCAGTTCAAACACCTCATTGGGAATTTATTGACTTACGTGACTTCTATGCCAGAGGAGATCTAAAGGTGAAGGCTATATGGGAAATGAAGATAAATATCTGGAACAAGAAGTATATGGATGACTATGACCTGTTGCAATGAAAGGTGGTATCCACACCATTTTGGCAAACTCCTCTCCACTTAGACGGAACCGGTCCCATTTCTTCATCGCTGAAGCTTTTGGACTCTGGCCATGCCCCTGTTTCAATCACATAACATATTGGAAGTCAGAAAGGGAAGGCCTTTGGAATGGAATGACAACGTAGTCAACAAGAAAAAGGTGAAAAATGCATTGATATTAATGTGCCTTATAGTGAGGTCTTTTTGTTTAACTTTATCGTTAATGGCAATCATCTTCATTTCTATTCGCTGTCTCGATCCCAGTAGGCCATGTAAGTCCCACGACAATGACTGGCTTCCATTTTAGAGCCACATCTGCACAGTGTTCACCATTCGTAAATTTATCCTTAAGAATACTTCGTAGTACCTGTGTGTGGCTACAAAGTTTGTTATACAGTCCATCGTTTGGTGGGGATTATGGATTGAAGCTATAAGATACTTCAAACTCGAGCATAGCCGTGATGCAGCAGAAGAAAAGCATATTCAATTCAACCAAGCACATGAATCTATGCCGATAAAACGACTCTTTTCTAACAGATGATAAGGTGAACCCTCAGAATCATTTTTTTTTTAAATTAAATTAAGGAAGACCACAATTATCAAAATTGTTGTCCAAGGAGCAGAGTAGTTGGCCATGTATTAGCACCCCATTGAAATCTGTGGAAGCATAAATCCTGTATAAACCTAATGACATTATTCTAATCTGGGGAGCACAACAAACAATTTGTCTTACGTCAGCAAGTCAATAATGCAGAAGCAAATTAAATCGTAGCAGGTTTAGGGCCAGAAAGTTCCAAACATGGATGGGAATAAACGATATAATAATCCTCGAAACGAAACAGATTCAAGAAGAAAAGCAAGTTCTCTTTGACCAAAAATTCACCTAATATACAGTGCGAGTTGCCAATACTTCAGATAAGATTAACAGAAGTTAAAACTGACCAGTGTCAAGATTGCCAATAATCGTATCTTCGCCGAATCTGGCCTTCTTCCACAGAGAACTGGCATGGATTACCCCACTTTTCTCCAGCCCCAGAAATTCCCACGACCTGGTTGTGTGTAATTTTCTACCTTGATTCAGGAATACTGAGACAACCTTGGGATGCTCTGCTCATAATATTAATTATGACAAACAGAATCAATAATACACAGAAGAAAATCAGAAGCAGAGCCATGGAGTTCCCCAAAACACTTACTGGATATCTGAAATGCTTCTTCATCTTCAAGAGTTGCGGCAAATCCATTGATGTGTCTGGTGTATGAATAGAAAATGGCATCTTTGGCCTTGTCAGAACTGTAAGGTGGAGAGAGTGAACATCAGAAAAGAGTTGAAATAACTGATAAGTGAACAAAAAATTCTCCCATCTCTATGACGATTTTCGCAAGCTTCACATACTTTCCCAAGAACGATCCAAGAAACTCATAATGAGACTCTGTTACTCTATCACAATCGCTTGACGTGACTTCTTCTGTTCCATGTGAATGAGCTCCTAAGTATACCACATATGACTGGACAAGAAATGGCATCAAGAAAGAAAAATCAAAACTATGCCGTATTATTATCCACTAGTACCAATTATTGGAAGGAGTAAGGATATACAAAAGCTAACCTTTTTGGTGGCTAATGCGGGTCTAAGCAATAATGTTAGAGCAAGTGAGAAGAGGAAAAGGGTGGAAGCATAACTGCCCCTTGCTTTCATTGCTCCTCCTTTTAGTTGATGCTTTTCTCTCTCTGAGAACTCCAAGGTTCACACCTTTCACCCCCTCTTGCCCACTCTGAAGGCAGAAAATAACAAGCAGTCCCTCTTATTGCTACTTAGAAGTTTCTTGATGCTCTGGTGCTGACCTTTCAATGTAGCGAAAGTAGAGAACCTCACCACTGTTTGACCTGACGTTCAAGGTACTGGAACCAGCAAGGTGACCCCAATTCCCAGCACAATCACGACCTTAGTTATATGATGGGTTCACATGGGCTGTGCTCTTATGACGATATATGAGATTGTGTTAGAATACCTTATCCTGTAACCGAACCTTATACAGGAATTTTAATAGGTTAAGGACTGTGATAGTGTTGGGATAAAATGTTCTATTGTTGCATATGTGAAACCATAAAACCAGAATTTTACGTGACTTTCACTGTATTAAAAAAATGTGACTATCACGATACAAAGTCCTAAACCTTTTGGCACTTGGATTGTTGTTGGTCTGGGCTCACGTGGATGTGACTAACTATTCGACCTTCGTATCTAGTGCACTCACAATAGCACTATTCGTGATGTTCCATTGACCATAGCCAATGTGAGGAAGGGTTCGGTACAATAGGTAGGGTCAAAATAGTAAATCAAGGCTGCCCAACATCATCGAGTGGGAAAGGAAAGGCCAATACACCCATGCGGATCATATGGCCCACCATGATAAGATCACATGACGCAATTAGCAAACAAAGAGCTCAGTCATGATACAACATCTGACCTACAAATTAATGTAATGATTCCCTCGTAAGCAAAACATGAGAAAGAAGTGAAGATTAAACAGGGTCCAAAAACTTCAGCAAGAAATGAGAGATATCGTGCTATTAGTCCTTTAACATAAAAGATTAACCTTTAGTTGATATCATGTTCAACTGATGTTTGTCTTAATTGGTACACAGACCTTATTATGAGGGTTTGAGGTGGGAGGTAGACACTAAAGATCCCACTGAGATAATATCAACAGGGAATGAGTCCAGTTTCATTCAGTGAAATTTGCGCATCATCCACGGTTTGAGGACCACCAATGCTCCCCATTCAAACAAGAAAAAGAAAGGAGGAAAAAAAAAAAAAAACACTACAGACACTTCTTATTCATTCATTCATTTATTTAATGGCCAAGCTGACGTGATATTAAGAAAAGCAATTAAATAATTAAAAGAAGCAACACCCCTTAAGTTTAATTTACAATATCTTAAATAACTTTTCCACACTACATAAATTGTGTTCTGCTAGGGTTAGGGTATGAGTACTTGCGAAAATGTTGTTTTGTTAATTTTTCATACAAAATTGGGTAAAAGTATATCAACTCCAAGTATCTCATAAAAACCAAACTCCTGATTAAAAATATCCACATATAATATATGCCAATAGGGGGTTGGTGTGGAGGTGTTCATAGAGATTTTTTTTTTTAAAAAAAGGAAAGGTGATAAGGGTGTTTGACAAAGAGCATTTGGCCATTCTGTATCGATGGGCCATCATTCAAGTTATAAATGGCTGTCCACACAGACGCACACAGAAGCACAATATAAGGGGACATATATATGGGGCACTTCGGAATCTCCACCTTTTATGTTGTGGGCAGAAGATAACAAATAAGTTCTGGGGCTGAAGGGCTCATCCCTGGCTTAGGGTTTTTACTTTAACATTTAGGGTTCAACGATTGAAGCACCCCCCACTCCCTATGAGCTTCAAGTCAACGCTTGGGATGTGGTTCCCACTGCATTTCCCACTTCTAGAACCAAAGGAGAAATATTCAAGGGCTTTTGATCTTAAAAATGCGTGAAAAGTTGACTGCTCATCCAAAATTGTATCAATTAGGCTTGTCAGTATATTGAACAAAATAACGAATTTGAACTTTTGTAATTAAAAAAGTTATAGATATAAAGTTTAGGAATATTGGGTAGTTAGTGAATGACGTAACTAGGCTATATTTATAAGTTTGTTGCTGGAATATATAATGATTAAATATGTACATTGTTCTCAAATCAAAATATATGTAATAGCATTCAGTACATTCGTTGCGCGTGCAAAAAGAATTATTTATTTACTTTCAATAAATTATAATTATACACAATTATAGTATGACGTGCTTTTATCACCTTGAAAATATTTAAGTTAATTTCAATGATAAACCACAACCGTAAGCACTACAACAAAGTAGCACCATAAAAATTTTATTTACTTTCAGTACTTGATAATTGTTTGCAACAATTGCCCTTGCATCGGCAATTCAAGTATCATGGCAATTTGTCAGTACATGATTGAGACTAAAAAATAGGAAGTGGAGACTAAAAAAATGTTTAGAGTGTGAATTTATCAATTATATCCTTTTTTTTTTTCATTTGACATTCAAATGTTAAGTCTAATTTTGTATATATATATGTGTGTGTGTGTGTGTGTGTGCACGTATCATTCTTGAAGTATTAATAAATATTCATCTTCAGCAATTATAGTGACTAGTTACCAGTGCATGGTCAATAGCTGTGCAAATAAAAATTGAGCATACACATTTTTATGAATACATGTAACGGATACTAATGACATAAACAAAATTTTATCAAAATAAATTACGAATTCAATAATTTAAACCTTGCATGCACTTTTTTAACGATATAAAATCAAACAAATACGTATATGATAGTATACCACACCAAAAAAAAAAGGAAAAAAAAAACAAATGGTATATTCAAGATATATAGTATATATATATATATATTTTGTTGATTTATACTTCATATACTTTAATTTAACATTTTATTGTAGTTTGTGACAATATAAATTCATCCATAATTATACTTGAAGAAAAGAAAATTTCCACCGTAAAACCATAGTGGCTAATTTGAAAAAACCAAGAGTGATTTAATTCAACTTCCAATTGAGCACCCATCCAAAAAATTCATAATTACTTTCATCTTAACAAAAGGTGATGATTTTGGCTGAGTCAGAACCACCATAACCCATTTGCATTCCACCTCTAGAAACAATTTGCTTGCAATATTAACTACGCCTATTGGTCTCCTAAGAACACATGATTCAAATTGCCCAAAAATCACATGAACAGAGAAGGAAAATATCCGAAAACCAATCCTTTACTTTCGTAGCAACTATACAAATATTGTCTTAGGCATTTAAACAAACTTAATCAACGAAAGCAAGCACACTAAGCAGAAGAAAACCCAGGAGGAAAGATCATCTATTTGGTTTTCAGTTTTTCATGCATTCCTCCATTTAATTCCAAGAAATCATCCGTAGAAGAAAGTGGGTGGGAACTTCTAACTCGTCTCCAAGTGGCTTTGAGAACGAAAACATCAGAAATTTTAGACAATTTTAGAGTGAGTTTCTGCTCTCCCTAGTGGTTCCCTCTATAATATGTAATTATGCATTACAGAAATGGGAACTAAAGATGAAAAGAGGAAGGTGAAACCAAGAAATCATGCAGACGTGAGTCTACTCTCTTCACTGTGCCCATTCAGATCAGAACGGAAGAAAGATGCAGACGACACGGAGGAACTGTAAGCAATTGCTATGAATGAAATTTACACGAGTACCCTCCATGTAACTGCCACATTACATATACTTCCAAGGACGCCAAAGGAATTTCACTTTTCGAAAACCAAGCCCAAAGTCTAAGGGGCTGAACATTTATAATAAAAAGTATAGATAGATAGTCATAACAATTATATATTACACTTATAAATAACCAACAATCATTACTAAAATCTCGAAATGCCGAGGCTCCACCTGGGTTAGCTTTTATTGGCGTTGGGCGAGATAAAGATCAATTCATTACTTATTATTTATGGGTTCTTTTATAATAACATATAATTCTTATTTTCTATGCTTCTCCTTTTAAATTTTGACAAATATCAAATACATATTCCATCATCACTAGAACAATATCAAATTTATAAAGCACAATTGGCTGTCATCACTAGCAATCTATGTTAAATACTAAGCTGCTA
This sequence comes from Avicennia marina, assembly GCA_019155195.1. Classification (NCBI taxonomy): domain Eukaryota; kingdom Viridiplantae; phylum Streptophyta; class Magnoliopsida; order Lamiales; family Acanthaceae; genus Avicennia; species Avicennia marina. The sequence goes on along the minus strand of CM032756.1, from coordinate 13,749,201 downwards.
CTGTATAAAATGATTAAATACTTTGTTACATGACATGTAAACTTGAAACCAGCATCGATCTTTTTGTTGATCCTCGTTGGCTCGTTACAAATTACTCAAGTTTAAATAACGGTTGGAAATTTAAGGTTTTTCTAGGAATATATATATATGATTCCATAATTATTTGAATATATATCTGCTGACTGAATCTGAATCTTCTTGATTTTCAGATTTTTCAAATAAATCAATCATCAAAATTGGATAGATAGATCCATGCACATAACCTAATTAAATTCTATCCAAAATTTTGACTCCCTGCAACTTTTTAGTCTTCAATATTTTTGGTTTATAAAATTAATCAGTTGTTGACTAACTCTCTGTCGGATTATGACGATGATCGACCAATCAACTTCAGACTTTAATGTTCTTTTGAACAAATACAAGGGTCTATAAAATTAATCAGTTCTTGACATGCGAAATGGTAGGTGCATGGATCTTACAGCCTTTTTGTTTATTGTTTTTGGAAATATTAATGTGTAACGATCCTCATTCATCGTTTTCTGTTATTATTATTATCATTATTATAAACCTACCACCGTTTCTAGATTTGTCATTTTCTTTACCTGCTTTTTCTGATTTTCGCGTCAAATTATATTTCTTAATTCTGAGAATCTGCTCTTTTTTTTGGCCTTATGTGTACTTTTTATGCTGTTTTGTCTCATGCTTGAGAGTGCTTTTAAGTTGACCAAGGGTTTTTATACTATGTTTATTTTTATGCTGTTTTGTCTCTTGTTTGTGAATACTTTTCTCTTGAATAAAAAATTCTGTACTTAGAGAAAGAGTTAAATATGTTTGACCGAAAATCGTGCTCAGATTCGATTCACTTTGATTTTTGTTGAGGTATGGGATTTTGGTCCAATTCAATACAAAAAATTAGATAAAGAAATTAAATGAACTCAATTATTTTGTCTTCTTTTCATCCTCGAAGCTTTCACAAAAATTTATTGTAAAATTTTAATATTTTTTCGTCACAATATCTTTCTCCACCAAAATTTAATGATTAATTTGGTAACGTTGAGTTGACAGTTGAATGAGAGAATCGCCACAAAAACGCAAGAAATTATTGCCCCCAGCATTTTCTATATCTCCTATCAATATTTCTTAAATAACGGTATTATCTATGGTTATGTTTGGAAAGGGGATGGAGATGATCTGTGTTGGAATAATTAATATGTTTGGTTGTAAAATTTAGATATTTTGAAAATTTTAATTTATTTAAATATATGTATAAAATATGTAATAATATTTAGATGATATGATAGTATATAGGATTAATTATTAATTTTTAGGGCATAAATATATATGAATTTGAGTGTATGTATGTATAAATATATAATTTTTAGGGTATTATAAATACGTATAATGATTAAAAAATAATTAATTAGTTATATATATAAGAGAAGGAAAATTTGAATTTGAATTTGAAAAAAAAGTTTTGTTGAATTGTATTTTTAAAAGAACAAAGTTAGATAAGATGTTAGAGAATAAAAGATGGGTTCCTAACACAGCCTATACTTACTGCATTATTCGGCATTTGGTATATTTTGGTTTTACAAAGTAAAATTACTCATTTACCACTTTTAAATGCATCCTTATATTTAATTCTTTTCCTTTTCTATCTTTTATAACTCCTTTTTCTTTTAATTTATCTATACTATATTATCAAGTGTTTGACTCCAATTTGGTAATAAAAAGTAAAATTATATATTTACTCTTTTTAACTGCTTAATGTAAAATCACATATTTACTTTTATTTTTAATTTTTTGTTCTTTTCTATCCTTTATGATTCCCTTTTCTTTTAGATTATACTATATTATTAAATGTTTGACCTCCATTTTGGTCGCACAAAATAAAATTACATATTTACCCTTTTAAGTTGCATAATGTAAAATCACACATTTTTCACTTTCAATTTCTTTCATCATTATTTATATTCTTATTTTAAATATTTTTTATATATTAAATAATATTAATTTCATAACTTAAAATACAAACATTTTATAATTTTACACACATTGTGTGTGCCAATTTTACTAGTTATCATCATCATCAGTACTACTACTAGCATCATCATCATCATCATCATCATTATTATTTGGTGATTAAAAATGAAAAAAAAAAAACTTGTGTTTTATTTTGCTCTTTTTCTGAACCACACTCCTTAAATTTGACTATTATCATTATATAAATTATAATTATAATTAATAAATATCAAAAAGTCAAGGGGGGCATTATCAAACTTTATTATATTTTAATGGTATAGTTTGAATATAATACCAAACCTTTTTATAGTCAAAACACTTTTTAAGAAGTCAACACATTTATTATCATAACCTTTTGAACAATTTAATATTTTTAGTATAATTTTAAATTTAAACAAAATTACTTTAAATATATTTTCTAAGAATTTCCAATGTAATTATTGCCATACAAAGAACTTGTATAAAATATTTTTGTCAGTTGACTATTTTGTACAATTGCAAGTCCAAATTCCACTAATTTCTATATTCTGCATCAATTTTTCACAATTCTATTATTATTTTAGAAGGGCCAAAATATGAAATTACTGCATAAATGGTTGAAAAGAAGAAGAAAAAGGTAATCAAGTGTGTCGATGTCGAATTATCTATTAAAAGAAAAAGAAAAATAATAACTATTTAGATAGTATTTAGTTGATCTTATAAATTTTTCAAAACATTTCATAATATATTTGAAGGTGATAAAATTGCATATTTGGTCCCACTAGATAAGGTCATTATGGTTTCAGTTTAATAATCTATGCGATCCTGATTTTAGTCTCAACTATTATTAAGCTTTTTAGTTTTAGTCCATTTTTCATCAATGTTGAACCCATAATCATTGAGCCGTTAAAAAAAAAAAGAAGTTGAAAATTTGGGAAATTTTGAGAAACATCCACATGTCTTGTTAACTTTAAATTTGGAGGGAAAATAGCAGAGTAAGGGTAGGCCTCAAGCTTGGAAGGGAAGGGGTTGGGGGGATAATTCGGACTTTTGCCTTAATTTCATTTCTACATCTGCTTGCCTTCATTTTCTATTCAGTGTCATGGCTTAGCAATGTCAATTGCTTTCGTGGGAGAGTTGCAAGACTTCAAAAGTCATGGACAAACAAAATTTTGGTAGAAGATTTCATCCGTATGCCAATTTTAATCTAGGTGCCTACAGTTTTTTGTTTGCAAGGATAACCTAGTGCATGCAAGAACTAATACACGGTTTGCTTCAAAAACTAAACAAGCTTGAGGAATATTGTGTTGAGTTGCAAAAGAGAAACATTGAGTCGGAGAGGTAATTAGATTGTTAGTGGCAAGTTTGATGCATTTTGGGTCTATTTTCATTCTTATTTTGTCACACCAATTGTGACTTCCTTCAATGTGTCGGATATGAGATGTAGAATTTGTTGAAATGAAACCAAAATTTCAACTCTAAAAGCTTGTTATATTATGTATATGGTTTCATGCTAGTAAATAAATTGTGGACCAAGTGTTAGAAGGCAATGATCTATCTAATCCCTTTTTTGTGAAAGTGATATTTATAATTTTCAGTTGAGAATCGTTTCTATCGATGTACTTTCCCTTTGCCAGTATTCTTACAAATTCTGTTTTACAGGTTAACATTTAACATAACACACTTATGTCTTATTTTATTTCTGTAGTGTGCTTTGTTATTAGCATTGTTTTGTATGATGTGGATGTGAAGTGAAGAAGATTGTAGTTCTCCTTTGTAACAATGCATTATATTGCGTCATGTTGGTCAATGGAAGGTGTGAATTGAAGTGCATTGCATTGGTTCTCCTATTGCTATTGTTTATTTGTGGTATGGTTCCCCTTCTAGCATGTCCATTAGATCTCCTATTGAGGGTCAGTATTGCATTGCATACACGTTAGAAGTTAAGTGGACAGTGAACTTGCTTTCTGGCATATGGTTAATTGGAACACAAATGCTAAGCTAGTAGATCTTTGTTGAGTAGTGTTACTCCCCTTACTTTAGTGTTATGCCTACAAAAGCGCAAGTTAGCACTGGCAATAACTGCAGTAGTAGAGTACTAAAATGAAGTTTATTATTGTCTTTCATGATTGGCAATGCAAAAATAAAGTTCTAAATTTGGTTACATTTATAGTAATATTGCATTGAAAGAAAAATCAAACTATGCTTTCCTTTTATCACTTGATAACAAAACAAAATATCTTATTTTCCATGACAATTTTTAGCTATCAATATAGTCAATTAAAACTGAAGGCAAACCTTATGGGAATTCAATGTTTTTGCTTTTCCTTTGTTTCCATCTACTTTCAACTTTTTAGCAGACTTCTTATTTACACTCAATTATAGCACTCATGTTTGACAAAGTTACATAATTCTTGCCTTTCTTTTGGAAAGCATGTATTGAACCAAGTTGTATATGTTTAAAAGTGTAGTGAGACTGGTGCCCACCTCTGAAGCCATGTGTTGACAGTGGCATTCTCAATTGCAAAGTTGGCACCATAATAATTGGTGGACTACCAGTAGAGGACAAAATATTATTCTTCATTTGTTGAATTGTTACTTGCCTATTATATCAAAAAATTATATTAGTTTCAAATAATGTTTTTTTGATGTGAAGGACATGCTTTTGCCTCTAAGAACATTTACCTTTCTTTTGTGACTAGAAGGCTTTGCTAGTGCTTGCTTGACCTTTTTGTAGTTTGCTAAAAAGAGAAAAGTTATTTAATTATGAAAACTACTCTAAGTAAATAGAAGACCAAAAAAAATAATGTTCACACTTCTTCTCTGAGCTGCATAACTTGGTTGTGCCATCTCAGCCCTTTTGCTATTGCTTGTTGTAAGACTAAAATTATTCAACTATATTATCCTAAGTAGAAAAAAGTATAAACCTAAACTCACATACCTTGTGTTAGTTGATGCATTCGATTGTTCTTCCAGGGCTGTCTTTGTTACTTGCCTATAGAGAGAAAAGTTATTCAAATATCACAGCTACAGGAAGTAATCACAGACAGAAATGGTACTAAAATTAGTTGCACTTCTTTTTTGTGCATTAGCTCCTAGTTCTTCTTACATTTTCATTTATGTCTTTGCTATTTGGACACTTATATTGATACCCTTTCTCTCTAATGTTTCTTTCTTACCTATCAAATGTCACAAATTCATACAACTTAACGAAAGAACATAAATAAAGTCAATGCACTAAAAACACTAAATGTTAATTATTGAACTGACGCCCTTGCACGAACCATGTGGAAACAACCCAAGACACTATGATCTTTGATGAATTCTAGCGAAACATAGCCACAACTAACACATCTAGTTAGTTGATACATCAAGAATTAATTCAACGAATGCTTGGAATAACTTGATCTAGGTTTTGGATTCATAAGAATTGAAGAAGCACTTAAATTTAAGAGAAAACCAAATAAGGAATTTCATTCATTAAATTACCAAAAGAGTTATGTGATAAAATAACTAAGTTCGTCTATTTATAGTCTTAGTTAGGGCTAAAATATGCTTTAAAAGTCGTGTATAAGAGTTTGGAAATAAATAAAATAAGTTTGGTAAAGAATTTTATACGAACTAGGAAATATTTGGCTTCTCTGTGTAGTTTGGATCGATCTTGAACTCCATGGGTTGATCTGGCATCCTATGGATCAATTTGATGTGATCTAGAGCTGTCCTAATAGTAATTCTCAAAGGTTGGACGCTTACTAATTTTACAATGTAGAAACTTGTGATCGATCTCGTCTTGTGCGATTGTAAGATCTACTAACTTCATATTGATCTCGATCTTCACGATCATAATTATAGAATGTTAGAAATCACTTCTAGATCGATTAGCTCCAACTATGGATCGATTGGTGCTCTTTGGGATCGATCGATACTTCTTTGTGATTGATCTTGGGGCTTCCAAAGGTTATTTTTTTCATTGTTTTAGATTAAGATGATTCGTAAGCTCCACTTTGACCTCCAAAACCTCTCAAAACATCTAGAAGCCCATTGAAACTCATGCTCAATGTTTATTTTGACTTTTTTGAACTCATAATCTTCAACTTGTATCCATGGTTCGACAAATATCCCCTATTCTGACCTGATGTTCCTGTAATCTCTTTCTCTTAAAGGTAAATTGCCCTCAATTTGTTAGGATTCTTGTTTTCTACAAAACAAAAATTAATATAGTATAATATTAACAATATTCTTACCCTATACTTTTGCCTTGCAAGTCGATTTTATTATGAATGTGAAAACACACGCGGACCTACACAAGTTGCAAACTTAGAAAAATTTGCCCTAGGTTGTAGCTTAATTCTAGGGTCAAATATTATGATGTAGAAAAGACTCTTAATTATTTTAAGTGAAAACAAGCTCTTCACTAGACTATGACAATTTCTTGCCAGATATTTGAGGCCTTGCTCAAACACAATTTGTGGAATCCCCTTTGCCTTCCTTTTTCTAGTAACAACTTCAACATCCCAAATGAAATTTCCTTAAAAAATTATCCCAACTTTGGTAACACTTGTGTGTTTTAATGGGATAGCACAAGCGTATTCCAATAATTCAATTTCACCAACATAATAGTCATAAGGAATCAATTTATGACAATGAACATCAAATACTGGACAAGCCATCACATTAATGCTGATCATCATGCCATCTTCAATCACATATTGCTCATGCAAATGATAATAGAGCTCCCTAGCATTTCCCATTATGTCATACAAATTACAATTCATGCACTTATGCATAATGTGTGTAAGACCTATACTAATTCATTTATGAGTAAGTGTAATGATATAGACATCAACCTCATGATAATCCTTATGTGCAAACATGTCACGTGTAGGAAACTCAACTCATTTGCATCTTAAGCCACGCTTAAAGACAATCCTCATAAATTCCTTTGGCCTAAGATAACCATGCCAAATCCTAACTTCTTTATATGTAGAATAATGCATATAAAGTTCACTCAAGCAATAGTCACCTAAAAATGAAAGTTCATTATGCTCAAATTCATCAAGTGACACTATTGTAGTATAGTTAGGGCATTCATTCCCAAATTCTACTTATGGAAACTCGGCATATGATCCCAGAGTACTTGTTGGGTATACCATGCCCTACATGTAACTATAGATATCTTAACACAATCCATCAAATTTCATCAAAAGTCATGGAATTTCAACAGTTCTCCTCCAAAGTCACACACATGCATGATGAAATATAGTATTCCAATGCTAAATCGGTATCAAGCAAACCACCAAGGAGTACACATGTAAGATTCACAACTCCATTTACTCCATTAATGCTCATAGGCTCACATTTGAATGCTAAACTTATTAAGTAAAAATCATCCTTAAGACTAAGATAAGCTAACAACACAATACTAAGCACCTCATGTGAGTAGTAACTTAACAAATTGCTAGAACTAGGTTGCTAACCTCTTTCCATAGCACCACACTTCTGAAACTTCATCAACTTGACCTGTAAACTCCATGATTAACTGCTCTCTAATACTTTTGGGCGTTTGCAAGAAAAGATCAAAAAAAGACATAGGACAAGATAATGGGTTAGTGAAAATAACTCTTCCTTCATAAACAAAAGATTAGTTTAACTGCACTGGTTGTGGATTGGCAATCCTAAAGTCTATAGGATATTCTCTTGAACTTTCCTATAACTTTAACTCTAGATTTTAGTCAGTATTCTTAGGCTCAATTGAGTCAACAAATTCAAGTTTGATGATTAAAAATGGTTACCAGCATTAATTTTACGATTTCATTCTCATTGTTATCATGGAATTAATGTTTACAAATTATATGTTTAGCGTACAAGTTTCAGTTCCGTTATTCCTTGCACGACCACAAATTAATTAGTGTATCCCTTAATAATCATCTAACAATTGTGAATAACCATGTCAATTAATTAAAATTCATGCATGCATCATTCACCAATCACAAGTATAAGCGACTAGGGAGAAATTTAGAAATTCATATTAAATTCAAGCAAAGCCAATTCTAAATTTTTAATCATCCTAACAATCATGAATACAATAAAAAAAAGTCTAGAAAGACTTATTTCACCCCCACACATATTTTGCTCCCATAATCAATCATATTCACAAGTAAAGCAAGGTAACAAAGAACAAGACAACCTAGTAGGGTGTGACGCCTATTCTTTTTCTTTCTTTGGCCTTCTACATGAATACTCATTTCTTCATTCCACTAAAGTTCTACATCAAAATCAAAAAGTAGATCATGTCCCATGCAACACAAAACAAAACAAACTCAAAAAACAACATAAAGGAACTTAAGGTAGTAAAAGATAGCTTGTGTTACCTATCAAGAAGTTATGTATTTAAGATATGTAGCTCGACATGATACTTATAGTCTAGAGCAGTTTAGTTGAGCTTTGGGGATCCATAATCCTTCATGAGTCGCAAATCTCTCCCCCCCCCCGTTTTTTTTTGCATTCTCTTTCTCGCCTTTCCTCAGAAATTCATTTCTTTCTCTTACCATGACGGTTCATTTGGTTCTTCCCTCATACTTGGCTTTTGTCCACCTTCTAGCACTGCACTTCTTTTTCTTATGCACTTGCTTCATCACTAGGCTTATTACTACAACTATTAAGCTTAAGAAATAACACATCTTCTCTTTTTTCTTTTGTGGGTGAGTGATCGATGGTGTGTAGTACACAAAAATGTTATCTTTTTAGGTTTGACGTCCAGCTACCCTTTTCCATGTCTATTATCGCCTTCATGGTAGCAAGGAAATGGTGGCCAAGGATAAGACTTTGCCCTTTTTTTCTAATAATGTCTAATACAACAAAATCCATAGGAACGATAAAATCACTCACCTTCACCAAGACATCCTCCACAAAGCCTAGTGATTTTGTCATAGATTTATTTGCTAGTTTAATCTTCTTATGTGTGGGCTTTACTGATTCAATCCCAACTGCTTGAAAAGTAGAAAGGACATTACATTTATACTAGCACATAAATCACATAAAACTTTTTTGAATGAGGTAATTTTTACAGTACAAGAGATGGAAAAACTCATTGGGTCTTTTAGCTTTGACAATAGAAAATTTTCCTCATCCAGGTTGTTTCCAAGTCTCCTACTTTTCTTTTCCTACTCATCACATCTTTGGGCAATTCACCACACTTAGGTTATTCTTGATTTCTGCCACTAAAGGAGCATTTACATCTAATCTTTTAAAATCATTCAAAAATTTACTCACTTGTTCCTTTACCTTCGTTGGAATGAACCTCTGTGGATATGTAATTTTCAACTTGTATGACAATGGTGTAGTTACCTCTTTTGTTTTGTCATCTTATGCTTCACCTCCCATTTTCTTTTCTTCTTGGGCATCAATAGATGGATCCACTTTTTCTTCTTTGATTTCTATTACTTGAACACTTGCTCAATCGGATTGTTTTTAGTAGTGCTAGGTAACATACCTACTGGTCTAGACACCATCTCTTTCGCTAATTGTCCCACTTGCATCTCCACATTCCTAATGGATGACTACTGATTCTGCAAGAGAATGTCAATTCTAGTCATGTAATCTTGTATTGTCTTAGCTAAGTTAACATCATTTCATTTGTTGACTTTACAAGATTTTCTACTATTTCCTCTAATGATTGCTTCTTCTCTTACTATGGTATGATGTTTGAAAGCCTAGTGGGTTTTGTGAGTTTCTCCAAGAAAAGTTAGGATGATTCTACTAGCTTGGGTTGTAGGTATTTGAATAAGGGCTATTACTTTATGTTCCTACATTACCTACATAGTTTACCTATTCTTTCTGCCCATTACTCATTCATTCATCTCTATACTCATATATAGGATAAGGCCCTATACACATCGCAAGTATAACTTATAGGATGTGGAGGGTGCTGAGAATTACATACCAAGACACCACCAATCTTTTTGGATAAGAGTTTCACTTGTGCTGCGAAGGTCGTTACTGAATCTGTTTCATACACACCAAAGACCCTACATGCTATTGATATCTTAGATGGCTATTGATAAGTATTGGATGCCATCTCTTCAATCAAGTCTCAAGCATCCTTAGACAATTTGTTCATTAAAGCTCTCCCTACAACTACATTAAAACTAGTGTGCAATTGCCTAAATATACTATTGTAGAATCTTTTTATTTGCATCTAGAGTGGATATGTGTGTTGTGGGCACTTTTTAAGAAGCTCTTTAAACCTTTTCCAGACTTCTAGTAAGGACTTAGACTTTAATTGTTTGAATGCTCCAATCTTAAGTCTTAGTTGCGTAGTTTTCACTAGTGGAGAGTATTTAACCAATAACTTGTCAACCATGTCTTGTCAAGTTACTATGATCTCAGGTGGTAAGGATTGTAGCCATTGTATAGCCCTATCCCTAAGAGAAAAGGAAACAATCTCAACTTAATAGTATCATCAGAAACTCCGTTGAATTTAATAGTATTAGATAGTTTAAGAAAAGACACAAGATGGGTGTTTAGATCTTCATATGGGGCTCCACTGAATTGGTTTGAATGCACCATACTAATTAGTGCAAGTTTTAGCTCAAAATTGTTTGCATTTACTACTGATCTCACAATTCCTATGATATTTGGGTTCATCATTGGTTGCACATAATCTCTAATGGCTTGTTGATTTGGTGGAGGAGGAAGTTCCTGTGGTGGTAGGTTATTTTCTGCCATTTTTGTTCTTGTTAAAAAAGAGCTCTACATGTATGAAAAGTTCATTTAATTTCTAGATCAAAATCAAAATCAATGTTCTTATTGTTACGCATACAATTGTGTCCACAAATAAGAATTTAACCTACTAACAAAATAATTCAAACAAGCATAGGGAAAATTAAAGAAAGAAGAGATTCTGAAAGAAATATAGAAAACAAAAGCAAAAATGAAAATAAAACTAAACGGCATAATCTAGCAATCCCATATAGTGTTTAATAATACTTATCGCCCTCCCTGGCAATGGCACCGAATTTTGATTATGGGTCATCACCACACCAAAATTAATTTATAGTGAAACCTAATAATATGGTGAGTACTGGTGTTGTTCATACAAAGAGGGGTTTTGTGTCTGTTGATTTAACTAAGTTCTTATTAGTTAGGCCTAAAAAATGGAGTGAAAGAAAAATGAATATTAACTAAAGCAAGCACATAGAACAAAATACATAAGATAAAGTTGATGGAGTACCAGTAGTTGAAAAATCTAGCCACTTGTATTGTGTTGGTTTCCTACATATGCCAAATTATATTAATTATCAGTTTAATTACACAAGTAATAGATTGTTAATTCTAAAGTGTATAAGATATTCTCTCGAACTCTTTTATAGTTTTAACTTTAGATTTTAGTGGATATTCCTATGTTAAATCGAATCAAGAAATTCAAGCTTGATGATTAAGAATGATTACCCACATTAATTCAACTATTTTACTCTCATTATTCTCATGGAATTAATCTCCTAATTACTATCAAATTCAACAATTGCGAATAACTAAGCAAAAATAATTAATTAAAATTTATGCATACATCATTCACCAATCACAGGCACAAGCGACTAGGGAGAAATTTAGAAATTCATATCAAATTCAAGCAAAACCAATTATAAATTGTTCATCATCCGAACAATTATGAAAAAATAGACAAAAATCTAGAAACACTCCGTGTTGTATGGGGAAATGAACTCTCTTCAACTTTTGACGTAGATTCCTCTTTCTCCAATCTTACAATCTTGAGTTTTTATGTTTCAAAGTATTTAGAAAAGTAAAACTCAGCCTAAGATTGTGAGTGAGGCAAGGAGAACCCATATTTATAATCTAAGGATGCTTAAGGTTCACATAGGAGTGAGAAAAAAATATGAGAAAACCCCTAAAAATATGCAAAATCAAAGTATGAAATTATGCTGCACTGTTGCTCTACCATTGTGGAACCTCTTTCTACTATCTTGACTTGGACAACCGTCCTTGACTCTGTGATTGCAAAACTGAGTTCTACGATTGTGAAACCTCTTTCTACGATTGTAAACCTAGACTTCAGAAATTTTAGAATGTGTCACAATTGAGTTATATGATTGCATCATCCTTGTTCACTATCGTGGTGCCTCCTTCCGTGATTGCGACTCTACCCTGCAAAGATGAATATTTTAAGTGTAGAAAATGTTTAAAATTAATAATTAGCCCCATATCTACACTTTTTCACCTCAAAATCATCATATTTAATATAATTCATCACTGATAGCTTATTCTTTATATTTTCACTCACATGCATGTATAATTTAATCACACAAAGAGTACAAATATACTATAATTTCATATGTTATCACTAACTCACTTTCTTTTCTTTCACACTCTTTTTCTTTTTTCTCTCTCTCTCCTTTGCTTTTTTGTTATTCTCTTCTACCTCATCATCTTCCTCTTGCTTTATGTAATTTAGAATTTCATTATACAATAGATTATCATGTATTAACTACAGATAATTTGTAGGAATTTCTTCAATATGGCTGCAATCATTCTTTTCCATAGATGCTATAGATATATCTTCATTCAATGCTCCATCTCCATATCCTGTCATTGTCACTCCTTAGACTTCTTCACTAGGTGCATCTTTTCCATTCCTATTTTCCATTAACACCATGTCTACAACATCTTCGCTGCCAGCCTCATCTTTTAAATCCAAGTTATCCTCAACTTTACAAACATCTTCTTGTTCAAGGATGACATCATCTACAATCCCCCTTTTTTTTTTTTTTTTATCACCCTTGCATGCCTTTACCATTGATGAATCCGACTTTAGCTCATTCTTCTCATAGGTTGCAACATCACCATCACTACAATCATTCAAATGCAAATATGTACAATTTACCTTGTCTATTGACATGGATGTAGTGCCAACTGTACCTATACATGGTCTCTTATCAACATCTTGTGTACATCCCTCAGCTAGAACTCATAGGGTTATATCATTTAGTCCTTCCAGAAATAGCTTCTTCGGATTGTGTAGGCCTGTCAACATCATCTCCATAAAGGTCATACTGTGTAAATCTTTAGGCACCCCTCTTCTTGAGCCCATGCTTAATTCAAATGGCCCTCTCCACCATGTCCTCAATACACTCATAGCTACGACTTTCTACCACCTCTGTAATATCGTTATCGAACCCATTAAGGAATCTATTCATTGTTTCTTCGACACCATCATCAACATTAGCTCTTTTGATATCATATTTCAACTCATCATAGTAATTTTCCATGCTTAATGCATCTTGAGTTAAATTATCTGGCCTAGCATACAGCTCATGCAGCATGAGTATGGAACATACCTATTCCATATTATCTCTTCAATACTTTCCATGTGGTGATTCCACTTCTTTCGTAATTCCCATTGCCTCGAACCAATTCATGCTGCCAATATTTAGTATATTCTACAAAAGAATGAGTCGCTAATTTTACCTTGCAAGCCTTCGAACACAAATGAGAATTGAATACTTATTTTATTTTCCTTTCCTATGCCAAATATGCATGAGGATTAACTTGTCTCATAAACGGTGGAATATCGAATTTAACCCCTCTTGACGACTCACCATCATCCTCAGGATGTCTCCATGTACTCTTCATAGGAAAGTCATCAACTCCACAACTACCATCAAATTCATTATAATTTTCATCTATATACCTTCTCCGTCTAATCCAAGCCTTGATTCCTCTTTACCCCAACTCCTGCAAGGAATGAATTGCTGGATGTAGTAATTGTGAATCTTCCAAACTATCCAACTACTAGTTTATGCTCTCCAATGTCTTTGTCAGCTACCTCATGTAGAATGCATTGTCTTCTCACATCTTGAAATTATGTGTAATATAGAGTGGAAGTAATGTATAATATGTGTATGAGTGTCTTGTCACCTCACAAGACGTAAATTACTTGTTTCTTACTTCTTACTCATGTATTTCACAATTAAACACTCAAATAATAATAATCTTACCAAACTCAATTCTTGTGTTTGCCTCATGGAATTCCAAGTAAGCTCTAAAAATTCAAGTGACGTATCCCCTAATAGTGTGTAACGAGGTGAATGGACAAAATTTTGGGTATGAAATCAATTCAAACACAATTAGACCAATTTGGGGAACAAAACACAATGTCTGGTCGATTCGGGCACTATTAGATTGATCCTAGGCTGAAAGGTAGAACCTAGGGCAAGAAGGATCAAACTAGACTCAAATAGATGGGATACGATTGATTGGGCAAGGTGCAATCAATCAAAACTTAGGACACTAGATTGTTTAGGTTGGCAGAACAGGTGTGATTGATCTATTAGTTGGTATGATCAATCATTGGTTTGAATTTTCCAGCATAATTTCAATTCAACCACAGTTTCACTCAAAATCCAATCTTTTTCAAAATTTTATTTTCTAGACTAATCAAAAACTTTTCCAGAACAAATTTTCTCTCAAAAATCACAACTTTTTCTATCTTTTGTTTTGCTTATTTTTTTTACAACAATTTTTTTCAAATTCTGCTTCAATTTTTTTTTGCACACTTTTGTTTTTTTTCTCTCTATTTTTTGATCTTTTCCAACTCTTACAATATCACCAACCAAATAAAAAAATAAAAATTTGTTGAAAAAAACAAAAGGTTCACCAACGAATTTTTGTTTCGACACTCACCAAATCACAACCAAACAAGGAACAAGATTGCTAGAAAATCCCCCAAAATTGAATTAATTTTTTTGTTTTTTATTTTGGAATTTGTGAAGAATATGGAGAAAAGGAGACAGGAAAAGAAACCTAAAGACACAAAAAGATGAAAATTGGTATTTGGACCAATGTTTGAATTAGAATCCGAAACAATCGGCTCTAATATTAATTGACACATGCATGAAAGTGTGAAAAATACTATAAACGGCACATACCAAAACTCAACAAAACTAGCTTGTGTGAACCGTGTGTAAACAACCCAAAAAGTAACGTGCTTTAATGGACTCTAGCAAAAGATGTCCACAATTAATATGCCTAGTTAATTAATATATTATGAATTAATCTAATGAATGCTTGTAATAACTTAATTTGGATTTTGGGATCCATAAGAATTGAGAAAACACTCAAATTAAGTGAAAGGCAAAGATAGAATTTCAATTATCAAAATACCAAAAGAGTTATATGGTAAAATAACTTAGCCTCTCTATTTATAGGCCTACCTAGAGCTAAAATGTGCTTAAAAGTCTTATATAAGATTTTGAAAATAAATGAAATAAGTTTAGTAAAAGAATCCTATACAAGCTATGAAAGATTTAGCCTCTTCGCGCAGTTTAGATTGATCTAGAATGCCTGGGAGTGATTTGACATCCTATAGATTGATTTGGTGTGATCTAGAACCACTCCAATCATAAGTCCAAAAGGTTAGTCACTTGCTGATTTATGATTCGAAAACTTGTGATTGATCTCGTTCGTGTGATTGTGTGATTCGAAAACTTGAGATCAATCTTGATCCTGTGTGATCATAATTATGGAATGTTAGAAATCACTTCCAAGTTGATTGATTTCAACTCTGGATCGATCTGTCTGCCCTGGGATTGATCAGTACTCCCTTGTAATTGTTCTTAAGGCTGTCTAAAGGCTATTTTCTTCATTGTTTTGCACTAAGATAATCTGTAAGCCCCACTTTGACCTCCAAAACCTCTTGAAACATCCGAAAGCCCTTCGAAACTCATACTTAATGTTTATCTTGGCTTTTTATAGCTTATAATCTTCAACTCATGCCTATGGTATGGCAAATATGCCTTTGTTCTAACTTGGTACTTCCTGGTGCTTGTGTCAAAATGCCTACTTGATTAGAAAAATTTTGTTAAGCATATCAAGATATTCCACATCATTGGTAGATATTATTTTATCCACATACTTTGACAACTTATTTTGAAACTACAATCTAGAAGTTTACAAATTTCAAAAACTTGGAAGCTACAAAATTTTAAAATAAATTTAGCTAAACTTCATTTTATTATCTATTACCTTGAATCTACGATTATGACATGGTAGTATTCGTGAACTACCTCAGTGAATACCAAAGCCAACATGTAAATAAAGCAATTAATCCAATAATGTAAATCAACAATCATTCATAGCAATGACGTAATTCTATGATACAATTCAAACTCTAACACGTAGCAGAAAGATAGAGCCTAGCTATTACATCCAAAATGTCTTTAATAAATAATATCAATGAACTAAAACTATAGCATAGAGCTACATCTTCTTCCTTATTCTACCATCCTTAGGTTTGTCCATTTTCATTAGCCTCTTTACAAAATCATTAACTAAAAGCAGTGAGCAATGAGTTGCCCAGTAATTGGTAACAGTTGTCCTTTTTCTTTTTCAAATGGATGTGAGTAAGAAAACAACAATTGCTAAAATACGGTTGTATAAAACACATGCATATTTCAAGATAAATAATTTGAATTTAAAAGAATACATTCACATAAAGACAGAAGGAGGCAATTCACTTTTACTTTTTCATTTCATCTTTCTCATAATTGACATGTTATTGTTTTTCAGCTAAATCATAATCATGCATACTACGTGTGCTCATTTCTACTGATCAGGACCTTATTTTGTTCTCTCAACCAAGGAGGGTTACATAGTGTTTGATTGTGCCATCGTGGCCTTAGGGATTCAATCTCACTTGAGAGGTCTCCAAATCTACTATAAAAGGACTGGTATAGTTAAGTATCAGCTTCACCCGCTAACGGTCCTAATCTTCACTCCAATTGGCCAGATATCAATCTATTACCCAATTGGCATGGTCAGAACTCGTTCCTCATGCTCGTTAGCATCACTTGAGTGGCTATTATATTTTTCTTACATGTATTTGATTCCAAATATTTATTTTAAAACTCTTCATTTGCAACACCTCGTATTCGGATTTCCGATGAAGTCATAAATAACATTTTAAGTTACTTAAAAATTCAACACAGTAATTCAAGCTTTCATAAGATAGAAAACATTTCAAAAACAATTATTCTTGAAATCAAAATTTCCTTTGCATGGCAAAACATCTTAGAAAAATAGTTTCAAAGTGTAACCATTTACCTGTTACTTAATTTTGCTAGATATCAAGTTTCTCAGCTATCACCTCTTGATTTTCTAATCAATCACATACACAATTTCCATTTCAACACTTGATTCATTAATAGTCTATGCTTTTCAGTGCTTCATGAGCATCTTACGTGTTTATGTTTACTTGAATTCTCTCAATTACCATTTCTCATATCCCATTACATTTTCTATAGTGAGTTTATGCCTAATTTTGTCTAAAATTGGAAATTTTGCCTAAATTACTTAAAATACAAAGTTTGTCATCTCGTGGTCTTACTCTGCGACCACAAGATCCTACCCCTTGATCGTGGGGTCTCAATCCTTGTTCACAACCCTCAATTACGGTGTATTCTTGTTTTTCCAGGATTAGCTTCGCGATTATGAGGAGGTACTCCATGACCACGAAGATCGAATTCATGACTGCACCTGGTGACCACGAGGTGTTCTGTAATTCCAACACCCAGGTCCATGACTATGACTAGCCTTCTTACGCTTGCGCCTTTGTATCCTGCAATTGTGACAACAACCACAATAGCGCATTGGTTTCACACAAAGGTACTATTTGGCTTATTTTGATTGCAATATCTCATTCCAATCCCAACAATTCGAATATGCACTTGTTCTTAAGGTCTCTAGACATGATTCTACCAATTAAAACTCATAGAAACCTTAACCTACATGTATTCACAATTTTTGAAAGTTTCAAGGCATGTTTTGGTTATTTGCACAATAAGCTAATATGCACTTCTTATTACTTTGACACATCACCACACGCTCGATAAATGATTCTCATGCATCAAACATGTAGAACTCCTTAAAGTTCACGTTTTCATGTGCCTATGCATGTAAAATTAGTAGTTCTACATGTATGCATGATAAACAATCAATTAGGCGTAAAGATTACATTATGTCTAGGCGTTTGGAGCTCAAGAAATTCTCCTAAGGTTTTTGCACATTGTGAGCTCTCTCTCTGGTCCAAGATTAGGGTTTTCAACCCTTTTAAAACTTATATTTATACTTACGGTGGGTTAGAAGTTTGCATGGTGTCAAATTTCCATGGTTTCTAGATCCTTAAAATTAAATATCACATTTTCAGATTTTCTGGGGTATTTTACCCGAATTTTGAAGGCTTTTTAACTTTATTTCCTTGCCTCCAAGGCATGGTAATTTCCCCTCCTCAAATATTTAATTATATGTCAAAATTCTATTATTTAAAAATACTTGCATTCCCTTCTCATGCTTCCTTACTCAAACTCCTATATCAAATTTGAAGTTCAACTGTAGAAACTTTTTTGATTTCATTATTTATCTCAAGTTTAAACTTTATAAAATTAAATTGAGTCTAGGATGAGTAGTTAGAAGTTGGAGCTGCTGTTTGACTAGATTTAACCCAACAATTCAAATTAAATTGTACTGGAAAATTTTAATTCTTTCTTTATTTTGATCAGTTATGTTATGCATTTTTTTTTCTTTTTGATTATTGCTATAACCCAATATAATCTAGGCAACTTAGTTACAATGACCTTTAATCAACTAATCACATACAGGTAAAATTTACACGCTCTATACGTGTGTAAATTTATTTATAAATTATAAAATAATTATATTTTAATTTCATCCAAAATAATGTATTATTAATACCCAAAATTTTGATAAGGTTTGATTAGCTTAATTTAGGCCTATCCTTCCCCATTTATGCATCAAGATTTAGACCACTACTTCACACGAATTTTTTCCAATATTTTTAGACCAAAATCAGCCTTAATCCTACCCATTTAGCCCCTAATTGTGCATTGTAAATGTCCTCCCAACAACCTCCTAAGGTAAAGTAACCTTTGACTTGCCTCTCTTTCGAATCTATCTTGATATTGTCTCAAATTTTTTGGTGGAAAATTCATAAATAACTGAAAGGGTAATTATATGAAATTTTCTATCCTAATCTCTAATAATATCATTACAACTATTTTTATCTGTGTCCAAAGATGTGGGGTACTGCAATTTACTTTGTCTCATCTTAATATCTGAATGCTTACAATTCTCTAATACAAATGCTTGTTGCAACAAATGCCCAAATGGTCTATATCAAATACAGTCCACTTAATTTTATGGAACATAAATTTAACAATGTGATGATGCCATTTGAGCCAAGAGTCGAGAGCCAAGACCCATTAGAGACCCGATCACAAGAGCTCAAGCTAAGAAATTAAAATTCATTGTCGATATTCGTATAAATTATTATAGATGAAGTGGACTTTAGCTCAAAGATGAAAGCTTAGGACCGAGCTCATATTTCAAGGACAAATTTCCTATAAGCTTGCGAATGGCGGAAGAATTGATGCTATGTCTTTAATTAAATGTCATTGGGGAAAATTTTGTAATTTTTGGACATATTTCATATTCTGTTAAGTTCAATTTATACTTTCAATAAACTTTTATAAATATTAGGAATATTATAGATAGACATAGAGTTGTATAGACCTACCACTCCAGCTAGTTGGCTTTATGTCCTGGCACCCAGGACTTCTGGTTAGGATTTTGACGTATTCTTATAAATAGTCCACCCTCCATTGTATACAGTCGTTCAACTTTGGAATTAATAAAAATTTCTTCCTTTCTAGATACTGAGTGTTTTAATACTTTTCTTGAGATTTTAAGGAGGGTAATTTGGGATCATTTGAGATAGTTGCCAAGGTAGAAATTAACTCTAAGTGTTGATTGTGGCCATCCATTCTAGTTCTCAATGATATTTGTTGAGTAGGGTTGTAATCTTATCAAGGTTTGCACATTAGGGTTACTTGTTCGGTTTCGCATGACTTAGGATGCGAAGTTTCAATTTAAAATTTGATAAAACCATCATGTGCAGCCTAATTAATTAATCCCAAGGTTAGTACATTTCTCTTTTTATAATGTGTATAATTTATTTGAGAAGACAAGGATGAATTTTACCTTGGAATTGTGTATTCAAAATTCTTCCTTTGTAATCTCATTGTCACAAGATATGATTTGTGACCTCTAGTAATTCTACACGAATAAACATAGACAAGATTTTCTCTTTTGCTCACAGAACTCTTTAATGTAAAATGTAGAAAATAAGTCAAGAGAAAAACAACAAGAAGAGGCTAGAAGAATTTTTCCCTCTTCTCACAGGCAATGGGCGGCTAGCTCTACTTATTATTAGGGTTGGAAAGTATTCCATCCTTATTTATTCTAAAATATAATCGTTTAGTTATAATAAAAACTCTCTTTTACATGATTAACAAGAAGAGTTTATGAATTGGGTCAAACAAGTCTTTTACATGTACCTTAATTCTAATTCAAGCCCAAATTATCTTTAATTATAAATTCAATTAATAATTAAATCCCAATTATGTCTTGACCTTTAATTTTGATGAATGTCATTAACTTAATTAAAGCACAATGTATTTCCCATTGATAATTACATTATCAATAAGAATAAATAAATCTTGTTCATCTAATCTCATTGTGAATAATTAATTTGATCATTTGACTCATCAATCTCAATTAAACTGCCCGCAAAAAATTGCCATAATCCCCTTGCATTGTTCTTTTGTGTGTGACTATCAGAATTCTTCCTTAGTAGGGAATGAACATACCTCTAAGGACATAGGTAATAACTAGTGAAGCAAAGTTAATTATTTTAACTCTTTTGATCTTGAATATTATGCGGTATGGACATTTTGTCTTGCTATGTATCAACCTAGCGAGAGCCATGTGTTAGTGATTGTGCCCTGGGCCAATCATGTGAATATTGTCATCTATTATTATATTGTCTACATGTTAGCATGTTAGCTTTATAATAATGTCTTTGAATAATTACAAATATTGTTCTAAATGTACCAAGTCGCTCATTATTATGAGAAAAATGATGAACTAAGACTACTATGATATTTGATAGATGATTATGAGATAGTTGTGTGTATGAAGATATAAATCAAACTAGTAGATATATGTTGCAGAAAAAGGTACTGGATCAACTCAGTGTGAGGTCACTACATGGATTAATATCGTGAATAATACTCATGAAACTTGTATCATTGAATCCTCAAACTTGAAGTCACCATAATTTCCTATATGAATATGGCCTCAAAATGAGATTGGGGCCTATTGCCAACATTAAGTGAATCTACAAGGTCACACACCTGGATCGAGTTAAGATGGACTTAGTATTATTTTGTCTAAACTCATCGAGTTAGGATTTGATGAATTAAAATTAACCTAATTGTCTCTCTAGAATGTTATTTATTATTCAAGATTTAAATGAAATTTAAATCAATATTAGATGATGATGATGATGATAAGGAAGATATTTGAATTCAAATTTTATGAAATTCAAATTCTGTTTAGTAACTAATATTCCAAATTTAGAAGATCCTTAAAAAAGAAAATTCGGTCTATATTGATAGAGGCAACCAAATTTAAATTTTGAGAGACTTTCCAAATGTCAAATTTGGATTTTATGGGAGGAATTTTTAGAATCCTTGATTGTTAAGGATTCTTTCTTAAAGTGAAAGTCTCTATCTCTAGGAAATGTCTTTTACATCGCTTTATAGTAGGGAGTTTGCTGAAAATGTAGAGACCAAAGAAAAATTTTGAGAAAATGTTTTGGTGAAAATGTTCAAGGTGCTAGCACACTCTAGTTCGTCTGAGTGCTTGATCATGTGAATACTATAGAGGACATTTGTTCTTGTAGTAGAGCATGGAATCTAGGACGGTTAGAACTAGATTTCTACCAAAAGTGGTTAGTTCCTATAAACTTTTCTTTGCTTTTTGTTGAACCGCAAGTATCAATTAGAGGGCTTTTGGAAATTTTTGTTTTTACTATATTTTGAATGCAATTTTTTGTCTCAAAGTTCCAACACCGTAGATTTAGTTAAATTCACAAAGTCGATCATTTGACCAAATTAATGCACCTTTTGAGATTAATGCCCATCAAAAACTCATTTACAATCATGCATTGCCTTGGTTAATGATTTCTATCTCATAGAATATTGATCACATAATACATATGCTTTGATTTTTTACAAAGAGATAAATCTCATTTTGAACACACACATACCTCCATATGCTCACGACCAATGGCAATTTAAGATTATAACCTTGCCATGGTAAATGTGATTCTTAATACTTTAATGATGTGTTGACTATTTCATCTTAGATCTAAGTTCCACTCGCACTTAGTATGACCATAGAGCTAGATATCATTAGTAAAGAGTAAACTTTATTTGTCTGCTCCGCTTTGTGTGTTAATATTTGAATACATCATTCTTTAATGGCATATCCTCTACATATGAGTTTTTAGTATCTTACACTGAATAGTATGATATTCACCATACAAACATAATGTGTGCAAGTATTCTCGATACTTGTAATGCCCATTAGAGGTTCTACAACTCGTTAACAGATTTTAATAATCATGTATTAAACAAATTTATGTCCATATTCATAATTCTTATGAGTAGAACTTCTAAACATAATTATATGAGTACCTGTAATATTTTATACTATATCAAAATTTACATGTATGAATAGAAACGGCATATATGGGTGAAATAATATATCAATACTTTTTTAATGAGTACTAACATTTACAATGAATACCCCTATATTGTAATACTTGGAGTTAGTGGACACATTACTAATAATTTTCCATTTACACTTTAATTTCAATATCCCTAATGCTAATTGCTATGGTATCTAATGCCCATCCTTTTCAACATGGAAATCTAGTTGCTTCTGCATGGCAGTGTCGCTTCATCTAATAATCTCTAGAATAATTTAGTATTGCCTCTTGATGTGTTTGAACTTTTAGTGAGACTGTAGTTCCCTTTTAGTGAGACCTTAGTTCCCTAACTTTTGCAATCACCACGTTGACAAATAGAGTGGCAACAGTTGATCAACAATTGGAACCATCTAAAGCTCAGTAATGAACTTCTTAATCCAAACAACTTCTTTTTCCACATCAAAGGCAACAACATACTCAACCTCAATAGTGAAGTCAGAAGTGGTGATCAGTTTGTGACTCTTCAAACTCACTACTCCTCCATTGAGTGTGTATATGTACTAAGAAGTCGGTTTTTAATCATTAGCATTAGACTGAAATTCAAAGTCTCAGTTATCCATTAGTGTAAAGAAGCACCATATTCTTGGTACCTTTCAAGTATTGAATGATACACTTAATGGAATTTTAGTGCTCCTTGCCTAGACTTGCTTGAAACCTACTTTTAACATTTGCAACATGGGTAATAGGCGTCGTACATAGCATCGCATACATTAGGCTTCCAATTGCCAAAGTATATGGAATGGCCTTTATATTCTTTCTCTTGTCCTTAGTTTGTGGGCACATTAATATTGAGAGATGGTTGTCACGTTTGAATAGTGACAATTTTCTTTTAGAGGCTTCCATCTTAAATTTCTTTGATCTTCTCTAGATATTGGGTTTAGGAGAGACCTATCAATCTTTTTCTCTTCATAAATGTGAATACCTAAGATGTAGGTTAGTTTTATTGAATCTTCTATGGAGAATGCACTAGACAACCATGCTTTGAATAAGGTCATCATCCTAGTTTCACTACTAATAAGCACAATGTCATCCACATATAGCATTTGAAAAGTAATCACAGACCCACTAACCTTCGTGTACATGGATAGCTCATATTTGTTCTTAGTGAAGTCAAACAATTTTATTGCACTATTTAGTCAAAGATTCTAACTTCTCGACGCTTACTTTAGGCCATAAATGGACCTCTTAAACTTGCATACTTTATAAGATTCACCTTTTGCTTAAAAACCATGACATTACACCATCTAAATATTTTCCCCAAAAAACCCATTGAGGAAAGGAGTTTTTACATCCATTTTCCAAATCCCACAATTTAAATGGGTGGCTATTACAAGATGTATTCTAATAGATTTGATCATAACTATGGATAAAAAAGTCTCATCATACTCAATACCTTTCTTTGAACTATACCTTTTTGCCTCAAATCTACCTTTATAGGTTTATACCTCCCCACTCATACCGATCTTCCTCTTGTAGATTCATTTTTATCTAATGGGAACTCTTTTCTCAGGTGGACATACTAGAGTTCAAACTTGGTTCGAATACTTTAAATCCATTTCAGATTGCATAGCCTGTTACCACTTGGCCAAAGTCCACAATCAATATTGCTTGATCGTTAGTAATGAGATCATCACCAAGATTATTATCACCCATAATGTGCAAATCTTGTCTATTTGGAATATAACCATATTTCTCAAGTGCATAAGAGCTCTAACTGATCTTTGAAATGGTTGCATTACTGAAGGTTGTTCTTGAATAGGAGCATATTGTACATGTGTTTCACTTTGTTGCTCAATTTCCTTGAATACTATTATTCTACCTATAACACCTTCTCGAATGAACACTTTTCAGGAAGCAAACTTGATCACAAATAATAATCCTTTAGTCATAACATATGTGAAACTCATATCTTATGGAATCTTTAGGATATCCTACAAGCTACCTGTTATCGCTCTCACCTCTAACTTGTTCGTCTCATATTTCTTAATGTATATTGAACATTCCTAAACCTTGATGTGCTTCAATCTTGGTTTCCTTCTATAGTACATCTCATATAGAGTTCTAGGAAGGTATTTAGAGGGAATCCTATTCTAAACATGTGTTGCAATAAGGAGGGTATGTCCCTATAATGAAATGGGAAAATTTGTAAAGCATATCATAGATTAAACCATGTTTAACAAAGTTTGATTCTTATATTCAGTCACAACATTCAATTAAGGATTTTTTGACGGTGTATGTTGCAATACAATACAATTTTCCTTGAAGAATTCTTCAAAAGCTAGACTCATTTATTCATCAGCACAATCTAATCGTAGTACTTTCATGACCATCATTTGCTTTTCTAATTTAGCCTTAAATTCTTTTGAATTTTTAAATGATTCATGTTTGCACTTCATTAAGTTTTCATAACTATACCTAGAATAATCATGCATAAAGATTCTAAGGTAGTGAAATCTCATTGGGCCATTTCACTAAATGACCCACAGGTATCAATATGGACAAGCTTCAATATTGAAGTGATTGTTAGTTTGCCAATCAAATGGATTTTTAGCCAATATTTCCTAAGAGACAAGGTTTGTAATTTCGATAAGATTCATCTCCAATGGGCCCATAAGCCCATTTTTCTCCAAGTTTTTTTAAATCCTTATTTCTTCAATGTAAAAAGTCTATGGTAACACAATTGTTTGGGATTGAGTCTGACCCTAGTATGTTTGTTAGTAACAACATTTATTACAGTTTTTATCATCAATGTTCGAGTAGTGGGGCCATTCATCAATGAGTTGGTATCAATGAGTTGGTTTCGACTTAAGTCATACCTACCAACTGACAGCTTTTTAAATTTGAATCTTATCCTTCACACAAATAATTCTTGATGTAGAATATTGATTTGATGAAGTTCTCAACCATGTATTTGGTATCACTTAGCACAATAGCCAATTTATACACACATATCAAATATATTGCAAAAGCATCACAAATAACATGGATAACAATGAGCAAATTTGAAATCCAATTAGAGTTGATTAATTGGATTTTGCATAGATGTGTGTGAAGTGCTCCATTTTTAGATGGTCTTTACTTTTCTGTTCTTGGGCTTGGCATTAGCCTTCTTGCACCCATGGGCCCACTAATACTTAGGACTTTGAATCACCACCAACTCTTAATTTTTGATTGGAAATTTCTTTTACAATAAAATTGGGCTTATGCCTAATTAAGATGTATGGAATAACTTGGTTTATGCCATTACTTCAATCCAAAATAAATACAACACATCCATATGACCTAAGTCCATAATCTATTCATCGATCAATTCACAAAACATACATCACATGCATAAGATTTAAAAACACTGCTTTAATTATCTTTTGATGATTTATGCATCTAATGCTTTAGGTTTTGTTCTTAGAAAACTCTTTTTCAAATTTTCAAATTAAAACAAAACCTTAGTCATTGTTTTGCTTTCTACTACTACGGCCATAAGTTGCCTACCATGACCGTACACATTAGCCAAAAAAAAATATATGGACTCTGTTTTGGCTCAAATCACAAATGCAAAATACTTTGGCATGGCCATGAAGTACATACTGTGACCATAGACATTGGTTGTAATAGAATATATATTCTGTTGTTGCTAGCATCCTGATCACTATCTAACTGTCGTGGCCATAACATGCCTCATGTAGCCACACACTAGGACTATAGCATGATAGCTCATGATTTTAGTGCAATTTCTACCTCAATTGTTATTTATTTTGCTAGAGTTTGAAGTTGTAGTGGGCTAGAGAAGTTTGGGTGCATTATGAGTAATATATGATTGAATTTGTACAAACCCTACACTTAGACTAATTTTATGTCCAATTTGCACATTTATGGCCATGAAGATGAAGAGTGTTGCTAAAGATGGAGGATTTGTACCCAAAAGAATGAAAGCAACAAAGTGCAAAAGAATTTAGTGGTTGAGCTTGCAGCTAAGAAGGAAGGAGCCACAACTACAAGAGATGACATCTTGATAGTAGAGGAAAAAGCAACAAAGACTAGCATTTTGTCATGATAAGCTTCATGACTGTGGGACAAAGGCTTGTGGCCATGGTATCTAGGAGGTGAATTCTATGTAAGTTCTACTTTTGAGATTGCGGGGGTGAAAGTGGAGCTTGCAATAAAGAGAAGCTAGTTTGTGATTGCAAGACCAATGTGTGGTGCAGGCACTACCAGAATTCAAAGGGCAATTTTGTCTATTCTTTGTTATTTTTTTAAACTGGCAATCCACACATATAAATTAGGATTAGAATAGATTAGAAAGGGAACTTTAGAGATAGAGAATAACATAGAAAAGAAGGAGAAGATAAGAGGAGAAAGAAAGTAGGAATTCCCACAAAGTTGGAGAGAATGCATCGCCTGCACGCAATCCATCCATTAAGACCAAGATTTTGTCCTTTTTCTTTAGTTGTTAAGTTTGTTGGATGATGATGGATTTAGCTATGGTTTTTATTAAATACTTTATGGATTGCTAAACTATTTTCTAGGACCTTGTGTTTGTGTTTGGTGATTGATGAATGCGTGGCCTTATGATTAATTGTCCTTATTCTTATTGTTTGCAATTGATGAATTGAATTATGATTGAAGGACTTGATCAATTTTCTAATTAATCCATGATAGGGTAGGAAATGACATGAATAAACCTACACATTAGACTTTTTATTGTAAACATTAATTTTGTAGGAATAATGGGAGTAAAACCACTAAATTAGTGTGGAGAAACATTGTTAAACATACATCTAATTCTCAATTTGATTGGGTTACGAGGACACACCTAATTTGGAATTAAAACTTAAGGAGACTTTAAGAGGATGACTTGAAGACGTTAGGATAATCAATCCATAAGAAAATAATTGAATTGATGATTGAGATAGTTCTTCGTACATTAGGAACCAACATAACATAAGGGATTAGGCTTTTCATCACTAGGATCTTGTTATTTGCTGTCATCTACCTTGTTCTGAGTTATTCATCAATCAATATCTTTCTTATCTTCTTTATCATCACCTTAGGGATGACTAAGCAATATATACTTAGTTATATCAATACACACACACATCAGATTATTGTGTAGGACATCACACATTAGATGCTAATGCGGCTGGGGAGGGTAACAAGTACTGTTGAATACTTTAAGTGTGTGCTAGATTACGCCATTATTTTTCTTTTATTTTATTCATTTTTTTCTTCTCTTTTTCATTTTATTTTGCTTATCTAATTAGAGATTTTTGTTATAGAAGGTTGTTAACATTCTATGGAAGATTCTTCATCAACTAAAGTAAGATCACGAATTTGGAAGAGTTTGATCTTGAGATTGAGATAACATTTCATCAAAGATGAGCTTTGCATAAGAGACAACAAAAGGAAATTGAGATGGAGAACAATCTACCACTACCACCGCCTCTAGAGCACATTCTTCTGCCGAATCAGAGAGATATTCATGACTATGTTCAACTGGTGATGAATTTGAATATGATGGGTATAGTGAGACCATTAGTGAATGCAAATAAATTTGAGTTAAAGCTTGCACTAATCAATATAGTACAATTGGATAAGTTTGGAGAAGCCACACATAAGGATGCTAACACCCACTTGGCAAGTTTTTTGGAATTGGGTGACACATTAAAGTTTGATGGGGTATCAGATGTTGCAGTCAAGCTAAGACTATTTCCATCTTCCCTCTAGGACTTTGCAAGACTGTGGCTTCAATCATTGCCATTAGGTAGTATTGTTACCTAGCAAGATATGATGAACAAGTTACTAGCTAAATACTTTCTGCTAACAAGACAGCACAACTTCAGTTAGAGATGGAGGCATTCAAGCAACTACAATCTAAAATGCTTCTGGATATGTGGAAGATATTTAAGGAGTTGTTGAGAAGGTGTTCACAGTAGGGGTACCTATTATGGATGCTAGTACATATGTTCTATAGTGGTATGGGTGGATAGTTAAGGACTGTATTGGATGTTGTAATTGGTGGTGCTTTAGTGAACAAGTTTTTGGAGCAGGCTTGGGATTTCATTGAGGAGATGACCTCGAATGCATACCAATAACTAACAAAGAGATCCATTGTAAAAGGAGTTGCTGGGATATATGATGTTGAGGCATTGATAGCACTCTTAGCAAAAGTGGAGCTTTAATCCAAAAAAAATTCATAATATTAATGTAAATGCTCACTTTTTTTCACTTTTCATGATCCAAGCTATTGATGTGTGTTCGTGTCCACTCCTTACACATGAATGTCATATACATAGTTTGAGTAATGGTTAAACTCATTTAGAGCAAGTGAATTTTGGGAACAGTCAAGGAGGACCACTAAATAACCTATACTCGAAACATGTGTGATTTGGGATGACAAAACCACCCAAAATTTTCAAAGAGAAATTAGGGGAATCAACTTAGATTTCAAGAGAAAGGTAGTCATTCGAAGACATATTGAATAGCTTTACGATGTTGACAAATAAAATGATTGGGAATTTGGCTAAGACTATCCAGAATTACATGTAGAGGACAAACACTCTGTTGCAAAACCAAAAAGCCTCTATCAGGAATTTGGAGCAGTAGGTAAGCTAGTTAGTTAAGAAGATGGAAGTAGACCTACTAGATCATTGTTAAGTAATTGCGAGAACAATCCAGTTGAACATCTAAAAGAAGTGAATGTTAAGATATTTGAGAAGAATATTGTAGAGGAAGCTTATAAGCCAAAGAAAGAGAGTGATGAGAATAAGAAGGCAGCACCCTCACTAAAGCCATGCAAGCTAACAGTTCCTTATCCATAGAGGCCCCTAAAAGTAAAGGCAAAGGACCAATTAGTTAAGTTTTTGGGGTTGTTAGCAAAGCTGACCATTGATGCACTATTGATTGAACCTTTAAAGAACTCACCTAAAGGACCTTGGGATTTTTCCATAAATTACACTATAGGCAACAAATCATTTGATAAATACTTTTTGATTAGGTGTAAGTGTAAATGTTATGTCTTTTTGCACTTTTTAGACATTAGACATTAGATTGGTGAAACCTACCAAAATGGTTAAGTGGATTAATCAATGAGATAGCCCTTGGGGATTGTGGGGAATGTCTTGGTAAAGGTGGGGGAATTCAACATTCCAATGGATTTTATACCTAATTTTTCGATTCTATGGTTGCGAGGATAGAGATTGCGGCTACAAATGAAGGATTTTCACTTCCAAAAATGAAAGCAATAGAGAGTAGGAGCGTTTCGTAGTTGAGCTCATAGCCATAAAGGAAGAAGCCGCAATCACGAGAGAGGATATCATAGCAATGGATGAAAAAGCAATAGAGGTTGGCATTCTGCTATGATAGGCTTTGAGACCGCAGGACAAGGGCCTGCAATCATAGTATCTAGGAGGTGAATGTCACGTAAATCCTACTTTTGGGATCGTGGAGGCAAAAGTGGAGCTCATGACCATGACAAGCTGGTTCACGATCATAAGATGGGTGCGAGGTGCAACCATTGGCAAAATTTAAAGGGCAATTTTGTCCGTTCATTGTGTTTCTTTTAACTTAGCCTCCCACACATATAAATTAAGATTAGAATAGATTAGAAAGAGAGTTTTAGAGACGAATAAAAACATAAAGAAGAAGGAGAATACTAAAGAAGAGCAAGAGAGGAGGAATTCACACTAGTTGGATAGATCGCATCTCCTTTGTGCAAACCATCAATTGGGACTAAGATTTTCTCTTCTTTTCTTTAGTTGTTTAGTTTATTGGTTGATGATGGATTTGTCTACGGTTTTTATTAACTACTTTGGGGCTCTCTAAACTATTTGTTGGACCTTAGTGTTTGTGTTTGATGACTGATGGATGCATAGCCTTATGATAAATTGTCTTTATTTTTTTTATTTGCAATTGGTGGATTGAATTGCGATTAAAAGACTTGATCAACCTTTTAATTAATTTATGATGGAGTAGGAAATAACAAGAATAAAACCAACACGTTAGACTTCTAATTGCATATATTAATTTTATGGGAATAACGAGATTAACACCATAAAATTAGTGTAGACAAAGATTGTTAATCATACAACTAATTCTTAATTTGATTGAGTTGTGAGACACTTAATTTGAAATTAAAGTTTTAAGAGAGTTTAAGAGAATATTTTAATGGCATTAAAATTAGCAATCTACAAGAAGACAAATAAATTGGTAATTGATATAATTCATCATACATTGAAAACCAAACATAAGGGACTAGACTCTTCATCGTTAGAATCATGTTATTTGCTGTCTTCAGTCATACAAAATTAGTTGACCTGAGCTGAGGATTGTATTTCTTCATCTAAAATCAATAAAAGATTTATAATAAAAGGTGTCCATCCTGTGCATCATTATATTTCCAAAACAGTTTTGCATTGGTCAAAATATTAGTATATTGTTGACTTTATACACATTTATACTATATGATTAAGGACGTACTTATAATAACTATCTTTGTTCATAAAATTGAATTACCAAAAGAACTCAACTTTCCTTTTATTTTATTCTCTTCTTTTACTTAGTTTATTTACCTTTATAAGATTTGATTTTATTTTTATTTCGTTCTCTTTTATTTCTATAAATATTCTAATATAAATTTAAAATTTAAATATTTTTCACTATTCAAATTATCAAAATAATGAAACAATTTAACATTATATTATAGTATTCTTCTCCATTTTAATCATTTCTTAATCATTTATTTCTTCTCTCTCTCACTCTCTTTCCCTATTAAAATAAATAATAATTTTATACTTCCTTATATCCATCAAAATAATTTCCGTATGTATGTATTTATATATATTAGCCTCTCTCTCTCTCTCTCTCTCTCTCTCTCGCTTTTCTTTTCTTTTGTTTTTGCTCCTTGGACTCCATGACCTCACATTTCATGTTGTGGTCTCACAGACAGGCCGAATTAATTAGGTTCTGATGAAAGGTTGCAATGTAGAATCATGCCACTTCAGAGGCTGCCAATCCACACCTTCTCAAGGGCCCAATTATTTAACCAGGGCCCCTTTCCATGTGACATTAACTTTTCGGTTCTCCAAATTAAAAAAATTAAAACAAAAAATAGTGTAATAACTTAGAATGAAAATGAAGAAATCAAAATTTAGAATCTGGATAAAAAATAAAGGATTATGATAAATTACAAGGGAATTGGTTTCTGTCACTTGAATTTATTTTATATGCTCGTCTTAACTAGGATATTTTTAAGAATGTTCTAAGATGGATCCAATACTTTTTTAATCTTCAAATTTATTTTTAAAGTATCATATTATTAAACTAATCTAAATTATTTTTGATCATGTTTACTTTACATGATTCAATTAAATATTTTTTACAGATTTAATTATGATAGATAAAAGCATTTGAGAGAAGATAAATTCGGTATAAAAAAATTAAAATAATAGATAATTAATTCCATGCAATTGATGTGAGCAGATAATATTTCAAAATAATTTCCTTGGGCCTTAATTCTATCTCCAGAAAAGCATCTCGAAATAGGACAATGATTTTGCAGGCTGTAACATGTAGCCTTTTGGATATTCTTCATCATGTTTGCTTTAAATAATCAAGTTGCATAAATTATATTATCTGTGCTAGTTACATGTTCTTTTTAGAAGAAAAAAAAAAGTTATATTATAACCAAGACTCGTTACAAAATTACTAAGACAGTTAATAAATATTATAGACAAATAGATATAATAAAATAAAATTATATGATAATCTTCTGAGTTCTTATCCATGTTAGCATGGCCTTATGAAATATGAGAACTTCAGAAAAATGAACAAACACTTGTATTTCCATACGTATCTATATCATCTTTTTCATAGAATTCCGATATATTCGAATGACTTTGACTGATTGTTATTTTTCCAAGAACGCAACAGATTTGACATTCCCGAGTGAGATTCAGACACTTCGGGTGCAATCCAAATCTGACACCACATTCCATAATCAAAATGGGCTATTTTTGGGCTACTCCTTGCGGCTGCGATTCCAGAACATAAAAGTGACCTTGTTTTAGCTTTTAATTTTGTTTGTAGGCATTTGTTTTTAAAATTGTGTACAAATTAAAGAAGAAAGTGACAAATTTAAAAATATGATGATTCTTTTAATAAAAATCAATGAAATACTTAATTTGATACATCTCCATAGTGTAAAACAAACTATAAAATTTTAAAAGACGAAAGCTAGATTGAAGCACAGTTGAAGAAAATGAAAGATAAATGATGAGATTACACAAAGATTAATCAAGTAAAATTTACATCACTCGAGGTAAGTCCTTGCTATAAATTAAAAAGTTGGATTTCTAATCTAAATCGACGACCCACTTATGGATTTTCTTTCCTTTAGTTGGACTAGATGAGGAAAAAGAACTCGTGCCTTACTATAATAAGTAAGCAAGTGCTACGCCCTTTTAGGCTCTTAAGGTACCCAACGTTGTTCGTCTTCCAATGGCCATCCTTGTCGCAATGAAAAGACTTTTCTTTGTCTGTAGAGCCTTTGCTTTCTTGTTACTCCCACTCACCTTGAGAACTATAGGTTTCTTTTTCTTCTCTCATCCTTTTTGGTTTTACCAGATGAGCTACACACAATAAGAACTACCTTTTTCTATTTCCCTTTCATAGTGGCTTGTTTAATTACTAGCTTATTGAGAAGCCTAGTCAATGTATACTCAATATCATTTGGATGACAGTTTATGACAAATTGCAAGAAGAAATCGAGAAGAGACTTTGGGATCAAATCAATTTGCCAATTGGCATTCATGAAGAAGTTTAGTGGCTTGAGGTTCCCTATGAATGAAATCTTCTTATGGACATATTCACTAACATCAGTGCCCTCTACAATGCACATCCTAAACAACTTTTGTGATATTTCATATGTAGCAGTACGACTTTGCTCATCATACAACTCTTGTAGGTGATGAAGAATCTTTTAAGTGCTCGTCATGCCCTCACGGGTCCTTCAGAAATCATTAGTCATAGAGGCTAACATGTAACTCTTGACCCACAAATAGTCTTCCACCTACTTCTCCTCTTCCTAGTCATATCAGTAGGGGCTAGTGGGATATCAACTTCTAGAATATACCCAACACTTACCAAATTAAGAACAATTAACACATTTTGGAGCCAATCAACATAGTTGGGCCTAGTTAGTGTATTGGTCTCAAGTGATATACTAAGAATTGTAGACAATATTTAAGATAAATAAAGTTGTAGAGAATAAGAAAAAATATTAGCTAGGTTGCAAAAGGTGTTTCTGGATGATTATAAACTTTAAATCAAAGGGTCTCCCACTAGATTTTTTAAATTCTACACTCCTTTGGGTAGAAAATGAAAACTTCATTGGAAAAAATTCTTATTGGGTGATTAAGGTCTCTATTGATTATAACATAGTTCCCACATACAATTTTTGGTAAGTTAAACCCTATAAGTAGTAACTTTTACTAACGTATCTCATGCACAGTTCAATCTTAACTCGGTCCATGGCCTGACAAAATCTTAAACATAGAATTATTGGCATTGTGGGTTCACGTAAGCTGCATCTACTAATTGATAACTCACTAGATTTGTAACTCCACCTACAACCCTTTTAGTTCTTAAAGTAAAGTATCTTTTGAATATCATATCAAGTGCACCTGAAGCCTTAAGTATACTATACCAATATGACCCCATGAATGTAAGTCATATGCTAAAATTATACCTAGAACTTTATGTTTGATGGAGACCACAATGAAATAATTTCACCTTTACAGCTTAATAATAAGTGAGGAAGTTTTGGTCCATGTAATTTAACGTTTTGCTTTGCACATTAATCAATTTACATACATGTCACTCAAATTTAGTAAATAAATAACATAGAGGATTATAGATTTTCTAGATCTAATTAGAGCCAACAATTAGATTGTGCACATGTGTGTCAAGCCCTATACTAGTACAAGACTCAAACTTTTAGTCAACTCATGATCATCCATTTATAAGTACACGCGGCATAACACAAAATTAATTTCTATTCTATTTGTATAACTTGGGCTTATACTCTTAAAACTCGTGAAATGAATTATAATCCATAAAAACGATGCCAAAACAAATTAAAATCCATCCCACTTGTCTTAATTCCATAATCCAGTCATAACATCTATACAATCAATTATGCATCACATTTATAATTTAAATACTCTATTTAATATCTCTTTTATGACTTAAGCTTCTCATTTCTTGTTCACGTTTGTGAAAAAATATTATCCTATATTTGAAATTTGAGTAAAAGCACAAAACAACCTCTGTCAACCCTTATGCAGCCATTGAAATAGTTCCCATAGTAGAGAACAGTACTTTGCCATAGCCATGAGGCGTGCTGTCACGGCTGAGGCTGCAACCACAAAATCTCATCACATAGCTACAAGAACCCTTGTCGTGGCCCTGAACCATGATAGCAGTTGCACGATAGAATTTTCTTGACAATCAAGGTTTGATTTTTCATGCTTTTTTAGAATCCAAGACATGCAAAAATAATTTTTACAACCATAAACAAGTATCAAGTACATGTTTATTCATGGATTTAAATGAAAACTATAATAAATCATGGAAAATTCATTTAACTTCTTAGTTATGCATGGAAAACAACGACTGTGATATCGTTATTGGGTTTCATTGGGTTTAAGGTGCAATTTTTTTCAATTTTAAAACATCACATAAATCATGTAAAACACAACATAACAATAAACTACCAAACCCAATCTAGCGCACATAATTAAATAATTTAGGAAATTGTATGGAATTCACCTCTTGAAATCTGATTCCAAGCAAGGTTCACATGATCTAAAGTCTACAACACTCGAGACATCTAGTTTGTCAACATAGATGAAATACAAACAAAATTCTCCAAATCCTCCATGAACTCTTTTGTTAGGGCTCTACATAGATGAAATACAAACAAAATTCTTCAAATCCTCCATGAACTCCTTTGTTAGGGCTCTACACAACTTCATTGTGTATGGAGAGCTTTTAGACAAGAGAGAAACCAAGAAAGAGGGTTAGAGAGTATTTTTCTCTTTCTTGGAAAGGGGAACACAAATTTTTGGCTAAAATTACTGTAAATTGTGAGTGGGAACTCTTCCAAACACACAATCCTATATAAGGTAGGATTCTTATATCCATTAATGTGCAACTAATGTATATGGACTAAGCTCTATAGGCTTCTACATTTACCATTAATTAATTCAAGGCCACTCCATATATAATTACTAATTTCATTAATAATTAAAGCCCACATGTGTCTTTTTCTTTATTTTAATTGATCTAATTAATTAAATTAAAAGCCTTTTATATTTCTAATTAATAATATAATTATTAATAAACATAATAGAAAATTTATTTGGCTAAATTCAATTGCAAACAAATTAGTTTGACCACAGGACTTTTAAAGTCTAATTTAAGGCCTTTTCTAATTTATCAACTTGTTCTTATTTCATTCTTTTGTGTGTGACTCTTTATGTTCACTTTTAATTGATAATGAGCATAACTCAAATGATATGGGTAGCGCCTGATTTATAACCAATATCATTAGACTAATTAAGATGAAGTGAAAGGGTCGCATGAACCCTCTGACTGTGAATTCCATGTGGTGTAAGTCTTTTGTCTTACTTTGTCCTTATTGAGTGAAGGTCATGAATTTAATCAAGTTCATTGACTCAATTATATGACCGAATCAATATTATTTCATGAGATTAATAATCATTGAAAACTCCGTTCCTGTCACACACTACCCTAGCCATTGCTTTCTTCCTCATAAAATATCAACTGCATAAGACAAATTCCATGCTTGCAAGGAGGCAAATCTTTTATTAATCATACAAATGCCTTTATACGCATTCATGTAATGGCACATTTGGCTCCTAATTGCAATGGCGCATTAGGATCATAACTTTATTTTTTATCTAAATAGATATTGGTTTTTAATATCCTAATGACATACTGACTGTTCTGCAAAAAAAACATGCATATCATCCCAGATTTAAGGTCCACGCACACTTAACATAATCACAAAGAAAGACATTGACAACTAAGAGTAAACTATATGTGTCTCCTCCATTCTTTGAATCAATATTTGAATATTCATTCCCTAATGAGATATCCACACACGTGTTATTAGTATTTCATACTGAATGACATTATACTGACCATACAAACACATAATGTATAAGTCATATCGATACTCTAATGCCCATTTAAAGAATTTTCAAATTGTAAACAAGTTATAATGATTGTTTACCAAGGAGTCTTGTTTCTATATTCATAACTATTTATGAATAAGACTGCTTAATTATATTGACACATGTATAACTTTACACCATATAAAATTTACATGCACATAGTGTGTATAAGTCATACTATTACTCTAATGCCCATTAAAGAATTTGTAAATCATAAACAAGTAATAATGATTGTTTAGTAAGGAGTCTTGTTTTATATTCATAACTCTTTATGAATATGACTCTTTAATCATATTGGCACCTGTCATAAAAAATTTACATGCATGATAAATTTGCTACAGTATTAATATGAAGAAATATCAAAGTTTTTTTAATTAATTAAGATGTTACATTTGCAATCAACGTCTGCCACACACTAATGGCATTATACAGCATGTCACTGAGAAATAGATTCTTCACAAAGGGATGATTCAATGATTACTAGTAAAGAATCTTCAAAATTGTTGTAGGTTAAGTCTTGGACCATTTTTAAAATAGAGGCATTTCAACCAAGTCTGGTGGGTTTGATTGAACTTGGATTAAATAAAGGTGAGAAAGTTTAGAACTATTTTTTTGAAAATTTATTAATCATTCAAAATAATAGAGGAAAAGTATCAAATCATTCTTTTTGAGAAATTGATTCTTCTAGAGTTTTTAAGACATGTTTAGACTGAAAATTTAAACTTCCTTTTTTGTATGCCTTCTTTATTATAAGAGGTTGGAAGATCCCAATTTTGGAAAATTTTTCAAAATTTTTAGAAATTATGATCTCTTAACTTTATTTAAGATTACTCGTCGTTCTCCTAGAAAAAATCCACCAATTTATCCATGCCAAGGATTTATGCTTTACCTCAAACACCACAACGGCCTAATTGAGGCTTTACAAGCTACTTGACTTAAAGGAAATATTGGGGTTCTATTACAAATATATGAAAAAATAGTAACTTATTGTCTTGGAGGTGCAAGAATAGTTTGATATTTACAAGAGTTTTAACCTGGCTCTGATACAATTATGGTACTAGGCAAGGGGGCAAGAGAACTATTATTTTTTTTCTAAGTAACGGCGAGTGGAGGCTGTGTGTGTTTTTTTTTTAAATTTTGATGGGTTTCATACCCGTCAAAATCTACATAATACAAACGTACTATCTAATATATTTATCTAAAATCAAATGTTACACATATCAAAAATCAAATCAATATTTATATATACACACATATACTAGTATTTACATATATATATATATATATCTATCTAAAATTAATAATTATTTAAATATATTATTATATCATTCAATCATTATTATATATATAAAAAGACTAGAGAGAAACAATTGATGGAAGAGATGAGTGGGGGGAAAACGGTTCTGCGAGTTACACGACTGTATTCCTACCAATTCTTATTGATAGTTTTTTAATGTCTACACACTATTATGCCTTAGAAGAGAGTATATTAAAAAACACACTTAAATAATCAAATACAATTTTTAGGAGACTTTCATACATAGGAAAGTAGTATAATGAATAAGAATCCAACATCAATTTCTACTTAACAAAAATATCACAACATCAAACTGTGAATCCAAAATCATACAACAAAATTTCAGAAACAACTGAAAAATTACAAGATTGGCAATTAAAACAGTCTTGCATCTCTAATCATGAGAAGAAACAAAAATGGACACTTGAAATTAACTCAATCAAATTTGGCTATAACAATTAAGACTGATCATATATGTGTGGTATTAAAATGTTTTGAAGCCAACCTTGTTAGAATGTCGTCTCCTCCTGAGTGGTGGAGGAAACTAAACTCAGCTCAGAGTGGCTTTAATGATCAATTGGATAATTTGGAAGTGTTGTAAT
The DNA here is from genome assembly GCA_019155195.1 of Avicennia marina. Classification (NCBI taxonomy): domain Eukaryota; kingdom Viridiplantae; phylum Streptophyta; class Magnoliopsida; order Lamiales; family Acanthaceae; genus Avicennia; species Avicennia marina. Next base: position 13,710,345 of record CM032756.1, on the reverse strand, counting down.
AAGAAATTTGATGAGGGTGCTTTAGTTCCACTACTTACAGCCTTGAATCTTGCCATGAGACAGTTGATTGATTTTGACTTAGTTGGAAAAGTGAAGAATCTTAAACAGGAGGAAGTTGTAGAGAAAGGTTTAAGATGAATACATTTAGAAAGAAAGAAGAAAGAAACAAGCATGATAAAGGATCAATTTCTATTTTGCAGAAGCTGTGTTACTGCTTTGTAAGGAGCCTCAGTAGCTTTTATTAAAGATTCTACCACTCAAACAAACTACACATACGCACTAACAATTATGTACAATAGCCTAACTAATTACAGTAGATATTACATCCACATAGAACCACAAAATGGAGAAATAATCTACTGTGGAAACAGAAGCCAAAAAGGGAATGAGTGGGACTTTACTGCTGATGTGGTTTGTTGACTGGATTCCAATAATCCCCCTTAAGATAAGGAATGGGCGTTTACCATTCCCATCTTGATTAAATGGTTTCTTAATAGATCATGCACTAGAGGTATAATCACGATGTTTGTAATCTGATTTTGAGTATGAATATGACTTGTAACGATTTTTCCTTCTTGTAGTTGATCCCTTACAACATGGCAATCCATCTCTACATGTGTGCTACACTTATGAAAGATTGGATTAGCAGCTATAGGCATAGAAGCTTGATTTTCACAATGCAACAAAGTTGGTTCTGGATGTTTAAGTCCCAAATCCCTTAAAATATATTTTAACAAAGTTAACTCACCTCACGTTGTTGCCATGGCTCAATGTCCTACTTCAGCTGACAATCTAGAAATAGTAGATTGTTTCTTTGACCTCTAAGACACTATGGAGTGACCAAGGAATATGCAATAGCCAATGATAGAACTACTTTTATCAATGCAAAAGCCCCAATCTGAATCACAATAGGCTTTGAGTCTCATATCACATTCTAAAGGAAAGAATAAACCTTATCCTGATGTTGTTTTAATGTAATGGAGTACCTTGTGTGTAAACTTAATATGTAGGTCTATGGGTGCTTGCATAAATTTGCTCAATGTCTATACAAAGTAGGATATATCTGGCCTAGTTATTGTGAGGTAGAGGAGTCTTGCAATCAACGTTCTGTAAATAGAAGGATTAGCTATTAATCTTCCCTTTACTCTACTAAGTTTGATCCCTTGTTCCTTAGGGGTCTTGCATGGCTTGCCTCTAAGTAAGCCATTATTTGCAAGAATATCTAAAGCATACTTTCTTTGATTAATATACAAGCCCCTACTGCTTCATGCAAGATCTTTCCCCAAAAAGTACTTTCAATGCCCTAAATCTTTGATTTTGAACTTGTCATGCAAGAAGGTCTTTGTGCTGGTTATGTTCTCTTTCAAGTTACTTGCTACTACAATATCACCCACATACACTAATAGTGCTGTGAAAGAGTCCTTTCTTTTCATGATAAAAAGACTAATCAACTCTACACTGCTGGAAACCAAACTTCACTAAGATAGTAGACAATATTGCTAACCAGTATCTTGAGGCTTGCTCTAGACCGTATGAACTTTCATTCAACTTCCATACCAGACCAAATCCTCCTTTATTATATGTTGGAGGTTTCTTCATGTAGATTTCTTCATTCAACTCCCCATGTAGAAAGGTATTGTTCACATGAAATTGGTGCAACCTTCAATTCTTTGTTGTTGTCATTGCTAGAAAGCATTTAAGAGTGGCTAAATTTGCTACTGAAGAGAAGGTTTCTTAATAATCTTCTTCTTCCTTTTGTGTGAAATCTTTTGCCACCAGTCTTGCCTTGTACCTTTCTATGCTTTCATCAATTCTATACTAGATTTTGTTGACAAATTTTCACGCTATTAGTTGCTTTCCATCTAGTAGGTATATCAAAGTCCATGTCAAATTTTGTTCCAATGCTTTGGGCTCAGCATTCATAGCTAGCTAACACGTTAGATCCTTAAAAGCCTCATCACTGGTTTGTGGCTCTTCATGTAAAGAAATAACAGTAAAGAAAATTTGGTAATAAGGAACTTATGATTACTCAGTAAACTTTCAAATGGGTGTAGCGTATGTGGTTCTAGTTCTGTGTGAATTTGACTAGCTGGTAGAGGTGAGGGTGAAATGACTTGATAACAATAGTAATCTAGAAGAATTTAGGTGCCTTCCCCAACCTATAGGACCTTCTTAAGCCAAGAGGGTGATTTAAATTCAATGGAATAGTATCTGATACAGTGGGTTATTAAGAGTCTAATGGAATAGTATCTGATGTGATGGCTTGATGATGATCATTATGCTCATGATATTGAAAATTTCTAAATATATCTGGTTGGGAATGTCTTGAAAAGGAGTTTGATTAGTCAAATCCTGGGAGTGATAACAAGGTGCAAAAAGATTAGACAGATTTTGGAATGGTTGAAAGTAAACTAACTGATCTGGATCAAAGTTTTGTTCTTTAGATGCAAATGGAAAAATGTTTTCATAAAATATCACATTCCTTGAAATTGATATATGTTTACTTTCCAATTCCAACATCTTGTACCCTTTTATCCCATAAGGATAACCTAGAAACACACATTGTTTTCCTCTAGCATCAAATTTCCTTCTTCCCTAGTTTAAAGATGTCATATAATCTAAACAACCAAAGACTTTTATGTGTTTATAAGTTTTTTTAACTCCAAAAAGCATTTCATAAGGACTCTTATTTCCTAGAACAAAGGTAGGCATTCTATTTATGAGGTAGGTTGCTATCAAAACACACCCATTCGAATATTTTATAGGCATTTTACATTGAAATCTCAAATCACTTGCCACATTTAGCGGCTATTGATGTTTCCTTTTAGCTATGCCATTCTGCTAAGAAGATTCAACACAAGTTCTTTGGTGTATTATTCTCTTCTCTTGTTAAAAATCTCTTAGCACAAACTTAGAGCCATTGTCTGCCCTAATCAGTTTTATTTTTTTATCAAATTGATTTATGACCAGGCTATAGAAAGACATAAGACATTGTCTGGTCTCTAATTTTGTTTTCATCAAATATACTTAAGTTGTCCTAGTATAATCATCAACTATAGTTCTGAAATACTAACTTCCATCATGTGCCACTTCATGGAATGGACCCCATAGTCTCAATGTAACAATTTAAAAAGATGTAATGTTTTGTGCTTACTAAGACTAAAAGACTTTTTTGTGCATTTTGGCAAAAGGACAGATTGAATGAAAATTTAAATTTAAAGCAATAGAGTTTGATCTTACAATTGGATCATCAATAAGCTCTAAAAATTTATTTGATGGATATCCAAGGTGGTAGGGCCATATATCATTATGAAAGTTAGAGCTTACAACAATGCAAGTTTTAAAGGGAGTAGATTCTAAGGGCCTTAATAGGTCTGCAGTAGGTTTGTGAGTTACCATTTGCCCTTTCAGTAGCTTGTATAAGTTATTTTCAACTCCACCCCTCCCAATCATGGTCCAACTAGCTAGGTCCTGTAAGAAACAAAAGGAAGAAGTGAACACAAAGTAAGAAGGGGTAGCTTAGGTTATCTTTCTTACTGATAACATATTTATTGAGAAGGAGGGCACACATAACACATCATGTCAAGTAAGACTCTTATTAAGCTTTACTATGCCTATGTGTGTGGCCGATGCTTATGATCCATTAAGGAGCTTAACTGGTTTGGAAATCTCAATAAGAGCAGAAGTAAACAAGCTGGGGTGACAAATCATATGATCTGTTGCCCATATTTCCACTATCTAGGAATGATCAAATGTTTGAGTATTTTTGGACTTTAATAAGTTGAGGTTGATAGGTTACCATCCATATTTGAGGAGCTTCCATTTTAGGTGATAGGTGTATTAGTTGTAGTGTTGGCTGCTGGAATGGTTTGTAATTGGTTCCCGTCACCAATTTTAATGGCTACTGGCTTTTTAGTAGCAAGAATCACCACCAACTCTTAATATTGAACTTTAGTCAATGCCATCTTCTCATTATATTCAGCCTGTGATTCAACCTGTTCTTACTGCACCACCTGTGACAAATTGGTATAACCTTCAACCTTACCACTTTTCTAGTGGAATTTGTGCTTAGAGGGGTTCCCCTTTAGTTTATAGCATTTTTTTCATCGAATTTCCTTTCATATGGCAGTGTGAAAAGGTGGGAATCTTAGCATTTCCCACCTTTGAATAGGTCTTAAAGTTGTGGCCAAAGATCTTACAGTGTGTGTAGTATAATCTGTCTTTCTTTGTTGCTAGTTTTGGAGTTAAAAATCCCTTCTATATGGCTAAGGCCATGCTATTTGCTCTTTACATTATGCTGAGGATTTGATGTAGCTTTTCTTACTATTGCACCATTGCAAACACCTTCAGCTTACCATAGTAAGTCAAAACTAGATCGTCTCCTTGAACTATTGTGGCTAGTAACTTTTTTAGTTGACAAATCCAATGGCCATTATGCTGAGACATTCTCTCACTTAATTTATTGCAAAGTTCATAAGCATCGTCAAGAAACAACGAGCTAGATTTGGCAGTAGATGATGTCGAGTTTAAGATCCAAAAGACTACCGCATCATTGCATCTCTCCCAAGCTCCACCAGTGCTGTGTTAGCTCTTATAGGTTTTCTAATCTGTTCATTAACAAAGCCCAATTTTTTCTTAGCTTTGAGGGCTCTTCTTATGCTTCGTGATCATAGTACATAATTCTCAGTGGTCAAGAGGTTTAGAAGTAAGGCCACCATTTGGTTATCATCATTGTCAATTCCAAAAGTATAGGACGAATTACCGAGGTTCAAAAATCTGTCTGTAGGTTCTACTAGTATATGTTGCTAGTTTCTAATGGAAGATGATGCTTCATCTGTGTTTCCTAGTTGATTATGCTACTACTTTCCTCCTTATTCACTCCGGTACCGTGTAGAAAAAGGATTTAAGATGAATACATTTCAAAAACAAAGAAGAAAGAAGCAAGCATGATGAAGGATCAGTTTCTATCCTACAAAGGCTATGTTACTGTTACATTGCTTTTTGAGGAGCCTCAGTGACTTTCATTGAAGATTCTACCACTAAAACAAACTACACATACACGCTAACAATTAGGTACAACAGCCTAACTAATTACAATATATATTCCATCCAAACAAAACCACAAAATAGAGAAACAATCAGCTACAGGAAACAAAAGCCGAAAAGGGAATGAGTGGGACTTTATTGCTAATGTAGCTTGTTGACTGGATTCCAATAGAAGTCTTTATCATAGGGAAAATTGACATATCTGGCAAACTCTATTGTGTTACTCTTCGATGGGGCCATATTTCAAGGAGTGGAGTAGGAATTAGAGTTAAAGCTAGAACATAGGGTGGGGTGCAGTAGGAAACAATGTCAAAATATACCAATCACATCACCAATCCATTCATTGTGGAATGCCTAGCTATTGGGGAGGCTATGGTTCAACAATGACTGTCTAGTACAATTATAGATGATTGTTCAAATCTAATCTCCCAACCAAGGGCATGGAGTAGTGACCACGCAAAGGGAAGGAATATTATTGAAGACATTATATAGAGCTGCAAGAAAGGTGAGTTTCTTTTTCCCTATCAAATTCCAAAACTCATAATCATGGAAGAAAGGTCTAATTTCAATCAAGGATTAATCATCAAGAATTAGGGAAAGATTAGAAGTAATGAGGATTGACAGCAGGATGAAGAATTGCATGTTGGTTTAGAATCAATCGCATTGCATGGTTACTATTCCATTGCTATTTATGCACAAACTAAGTAACTAACTAGTAGTTAGTTTACAAGTTACAACTACCATAACCAACTGCTAAACTAACTACACTAACTTTTACGCCATCAGTATGAGGCACAAAAAGGATTGCCAACTTAGTCGTTATCCTCAAGCTAGGTAGGTGAGGTACTCATCCACACCAAGTCCTATTCTATTCTTGTTCTTCAATTTTATTACTAGCATTTTGATACTCCCTTTAAGATGAGTATGAATATCCTCTACATTTATCTGGTCAGCTAGCCTGTGAAACTATGCAACACATATGGCCTTTGTTAACAAATCTGCCACTTGCTCACTATTTCTTACATGTTGAACTTCCGCTATCTATTCAAGTACCTTTTCCCTCACAAAATACAAATCCAAGCCAAAGTATTTTATTCTTTCATGAAAGGTTGTATTTTTACTAATGTGGATAGCCTAAGGCTATAACACAACACAATGACAATAGCACTGTGGTTGATACCAAACTCCCTTAATAAGTTGAGTATCCACATTACCTCACATATGCATGAGCTAGGGGCACTATTCAACTTTGGCCATGCTTCTAGCAACTAAACTCTATTTCTTGGACCTCCAGCTAATCAAAGTATCACAAGTAGTACAAAATACCTTGAGGTTGATTTTCTAGTGTCACAACAAGCACTCCAGTCACTATCTGAAAAAACCTTCAACTTGGCTTCCCTTGTCCTCCTTAGAAATAGTCCTTTGCTTGGTGAACTCTTTAAGTACCTCAAGACTTTATATGCAACCTGCAAATGTGACTTTCCTAGCTTGCTCATAAATTAGGAAAGCACATGTACTGTATAAGTGATTTCTGGCTTGGTAAAGGTCAGATAATGAGCTTACTAAGAAGTTGACTATAGAATGTTAGTTTACCTAGTTCTTGACATTTCTCCATTTTCAATTTATGCCTTGAGTCCATTGGTGTAGAAGTCAGTTTAGCACCAAGCATCCCATATGTGTTCAACAAGTCTAAGGTGCGTTTCCACTAGCACATGATTATATCCTTGCTTGACGTGGCTATCTCCACTCCAAAAAAGTACCTTAGAGTCGCCAGATCTCTCAACTTGAATCTTGATTCAAGATATCTTGTAACTTTGCTTACCTTATTATGATTATTTCCACCAATCTGGACATCATTTACATACACAAGTAATGCCACCTTCCTTCCATCAGTTGTTTGTTTAATGAATAGAGAATGATATAAGCTACACTGCTTGAAACCTCCCTCAATTAGTGCTTCAGTGAACTTCACATTCCATTACCTTGAAACTTGCTTCAAGCTATACAATGATTTCCTTAACTTGCAAACCAAATTCTTCTTAGAACCAACTATCTTCCCCTTAAGTTCATACCCCTGTGGCAAAGACATATAAACATCCTCGTCCAAATGTCCATTTAGAAATATATTGTGTATATCTATTGTTGTAATTCCCAATCATTCATGGATGCCAAAGTCATAAATAGCCTCATTGTAGTTTGTTTCACAACAGGACTGAATATCTCACCATAATCAAATTTCTCTATTTGATTATACACCTTTGCAACAAGTCTAGCTTTGTACCTTTCAACACTCTCATTAGGCTTTAACTTGGTTTTGTTCACCTATTTGTAGCCCACAATGTGTTGTCCACTTGGCAATTTAACACATCCTATGTGTTATTTTCTTCTAAAGCCTTCAGCTCCTCAAGCATGGCTTTCTTCCAACATGGCTGGCTAGTAGTCTCAGCATAAGAACTAGGCTCCTGCACTTCATTCAAGGTTGACAAGAAGCATTTGTAGTTGGATGATAGTTTTGTGGTGCTGAGGTGATTGGTTATAGGGTGTTAGGTAGTAGGTTGCTAATTTAGCTGTGTTATATTATACGCATAAACATTAAGGAATTTTGGGATTTTTCCACCTCCACTAGTTCTTCTAGGCCTTATTGTTGTGGTTTGACTTCTAGGTGAGAGATGATCAATGTTTGTATGTGTGAATTCATGTGTTATGGATTGTTGAAGCCCTTGTCATTCTTGCACATCACCGTCACCTTGGATTGATACTAGAGAAGTACTATCATTTAAAACTCTAGAGAGTTTGAAATTTTGCTCAAACCTTTTGTAAATGATTACTAGGACAAGGATAGCCAAGTTCACAGTTTGCGTAGTGGCCATGATGTTTGCCATCTTTAAAAACTGATTTCTTTAGTGAGAAGAATAAAGGCACAAAGCCAAAAAGTCAAGAATGCTAACTAAATATGTTTCTTCTCTTAATATTGCAAAAATTCCAAGTTATAAGAATAAGTCCTTTTGTGAACCAAACTATGGTTCATCTAGGTCAATCTCACTACTGGGATTGCACAACAACTTGGAGGCATACCACCTTCTTCTTTTCATGAACGAGAGGTGAGCAATACTTTGTAGCCTTCTTGCACTTAAACTAGATCCATTTGTTAATAGAAACTTGTGAAAGTTGATGCCCATCCACACTCCCTTTAAGCTTGTGATAAGTATTGAGCAAGTACTTGCAAAATTGATGAACAAATTTGCTACTTGAAGCGTCAACGCTTGTGACCTTGGTCACACTTGGGATAACTTCATCATAAAACTTTCCACATATAGGAAATCTAGACAAGTGGTGCAAATCAAGCAGTAATATATGCATTTCATCAAAAGAAGTTAAAATTGTGTTGGTGAGCAAACATCTAGCCTCGCAAATTGTCTTGATGTTGTCAGACTTGCACTTATAAGTAAATAAAGAACCACACACTGAAACATATATTTGGGCCATTGTGAATTCATCCTTGCATTGAATAATGACATTTTTTGTCCACTCCTAGTAGCCTTTAATGTATTAAAACTTGCAAGAAAATTAAAGAGTCACCCCCCAATTAGCCTCACAATCAATAATGCAAGGACTTATGTCTACAACAAAGTTGAATCAATGGCATGATGATGGCAGTGGATGGTAATGTTGACATGTTCCATGCCAAAAGATGAAACATTGCTCGTGAAATAAACCATGATGAAAGATATCAAATAAAGAAAAGGCATACTTAAATTTTACCAAAAAAGGGGTCACATGAAAAGCCTTTAAATGGAAAGCATCGAAATAACGGAAAACTGACATGTAGAAAATAAAGGTCCAGTGTAAAAATTCAATTAGTTGAAGGGCTTTTAAAGTTTCAAGTTCACTTGACTTTGGATTTGTCTAACCAGTGAGCATTTTATCCCACAGCTAAAGCTTGAAGCCATGGAACTAGCAGGTAAGTAGACTTTGTTTCCATGAAAATGGCCTTTAGCAACGCCATTACATTCGAGCCGGGTAAACAAGGCATATGAATCAAAATCCTTGCTAACAAAATATGAGGTGAATGAATTAGGTAATTAATAGAGGCGCTCTAGAAAAGGAGACTAGTATGCATTTTTTGAAACAAATTCTGAAGAAGTTCTTTGATCTGAAGAAGGAGAAATACCGTATGGATCAACTTAGTGACGCGGCCATATTGGAATATCTAGTAACTGCTAACCAATCAGAATGTTTCAGGAGATTCGAGATGAGAAATTTCTTGGAAATATGAATAGGCACCGTAAGGTCAAACCCTAGCTTTGAACTGGGAATGGGGATATCGATAGACAAGCTAGGAGTGCTTAGTGATGGACTCAACCTCACCTATTTGTAATTGGGTGAATGATGCCCGAGTACAAGCATCAGTATAAATGAATTAAGAAATGGAGGAAATTTTGCTGCCAGGAAGGCAAAAAGCTCACACCATGAGGGAAATTTTGTCTTCACTGAATTTTGATAACTACATCTCATGCAAAAAGTTCATACCATGGAGGAAAATTTATCTCAACTGAATGCTGATGCCTAAATCTCATGCAAGGTGAAAGGAAGAAAAATTTGATGCTATAATTGAATGATGATGACTTGTTTCTTCGCTATTTGAATCAAATCCACTGACAAAGGTTTTAAATCAAGTGGGCGTTCATTGGAAGATAAGAATCGTGCACTCTTGGATGAAAGCAAGCCCAGTATAACATTTAAAATAAATTTAAAAAAAAAAAAAGACAAGAAAAAGAGTTTGGTCCATCTCCTTAAAATGACTCAAGACATTTTTTGAGTAGTGAAATTAAAGAAACCCACAGCAAATCCAAATATTCAAGTGCTGGTTCATTTCTATGGAGCCCAAAAAAACTTTTGAGACTTATTCAATTAAAAATAAATTATTCCTGAAGGACACTTATGGACAAACAAAATTAGTGCCAATCATATAATGACGCCTGGAAAATATTATATGAAATATCTATTAGATAATATATATTTATATTTTGGAAATTTAACTAAATATAATTTTTTAAAATTAAATAGTGAAATAATGGATATTTTAGTATAGAAGACCAATTAGATCGTACCATATTATCAATAGAAATGGCAAGCTTGTCTCTTCTAGAACTAAAAATGTGGATAGATTGCAAGAAGAGGTTCATATGTCATTGACATGTACCCATGCCAAAACGATTGCAAGTTTCAAAGAATGATTTGTAACAAATTGAGGATAAACTATTAAAAAGAGTACGAAAATTGAATTGAGAAGAAAGAATAAAAAGGGATTTTAAAATTTATTTATTCATAAATCTGGACCGACTTTTAATTATGGTTTTAATTAGTACTTTTATGATTAAATGATCTTACTGTAATTCTTATTTTTAAGTTGTCCTCAAGCTATTTCTTGGATCAATTTACAGTCCTATTAATTCAATCGCTCCATATCTTTAACCATCCATCGAACCCTATGATTTAAATATTAAATCTCTAAGAATAGTAAAGACTTGAATTTTAAATAAATTTGAAATACATACCTATAATATTTTATAATTTTTCTACCTGCAAGCAATTTTTTCTCTAAATGCATTTATCTGCTAGTTTCTAAAGAAATTTCTTAAGCTAAAGTTAATGCATACAATTTAGATTGATTATAACATTCATGGGGTTTTTTTTTCTCTCTCTCTCCTACAAACCCACTCAATGAAATAATTGGACTCGAACTCCTACCTTTCATTTGAGTAGTCCAGATTAGAATTGTCGCTTCAAACAAACGCACCCTTATAACATTAATAGGTTTAGTGGAGATTGCTCACGGGAGCAGTGCACTCGCACACGAGGAAACGACACATGTCCAATCTTTTTAATTTTCTATATTCAGACATTATTTCACTATTTATTTGACCTTTATATTGTCTTTCTTCTTGTCTCGCTCTACGAAGGAATAGAATATGAGAAGCTTCTGTTTCTGGTCTTATTTCGCTTTTCTCATGTCATGGAAGATCAAGAGTTCTTTAATTTCTTATAAACTTGTCAACGCTGGTTTGCATCCATTTCACCATGGTTGAGCTCTATGAAAAAAGAATAAAAAGGGAATTTCAATACAAAACTCATACAAAAATTACAACATCACAAAAAAATTATTGCAGCTGAAAAATAGAGCAAACCATCGTCTTCATCGTTATCTATCTTGAGTACAGTCCCCACCATTGGCAACACAAAGTGTCAAGTCCACAAAGCTATTCATATCCCACTGCTTATTATTAAGGTAAGTTTGTACACCTTAACTCCATTGAAGCACTAAGTTTTGGATAAAAAAGATAAAATCTTCTTAAACAACTCCCCAATCTTTATTATCCGATGACTCAACCATGTATTGTCTTATTCATTTAAAGTGTATTGCTCATCTTGGATTTTATTTAAAGTGCATTGCACCCTGATCTGTATTGCTTTTTTTGCCCTTTCCATTATGTACAATTACATTTTGATTTTCGATTTTATGTGAGGAAAATGTTTAGGAAAATTTCCATCAATCTTGATACCACTATATGCTTTCAACCAACGGAAGCCATTTAAGGCATCGCCACTTTTGAGATAGGACAAATAATTAAAAAACAAAATTGGCTGGACACTAAATGCATGATGTTGATTGGTTAACTAGATAGACAAGCATTTAGGAGAGTGTGAACTAGTTAGCAAACTACTATTTAACTGAATTGGTGATAATATAGTATGACTTTCAATGAATTTCAATACCGAAACTCTAAAACGCTGAACTAAGTATCTTGATTAGATTAAAATAAACTTATAGTTCTGACAGAATGGGCAAAAATTGAATTTCTTAGAAAAACATTCTCTAAATTTTCTAATCTACTGTTAAGTAAAAAATTACTCTCTGAATGTCATATATTTTGCATATAACTTGATGGACCTAACAAAAATCAACAACTAAATATGTGGGTATAAGTGTTAAAAATTATAGTAATGGCCAAGAATATTCTAATTGTCACCATCTTGGCCATTGGGAGAATATTTCTTGATATTTCACTCCTTTCTTTTGTGTAAAACCCTTTACTAATAGTCTTGCTTTATACTTGTTTATTGATCCACCTCCATCGTAACTGATCTTGTACACATGTTTGCATCCTCTTGACAACTTTCTAGGTGGCAGGTCAATGATGGTCCAAGTGTTATTTTTTTCAAGGGCATTCAACTCACTTTCCATTGCCTCACACCAGTAGCTTTAATGCTTCCTAATAACTCTATTGCTCATTGTTAGTGGCTATCTTGGTACAAAAGGCTCGATAACATAGATTAAATTTTCGGAGAGAAAAGAACATTGGATAAGTGATATATGGTCTTTTCGTTATGTCCTATTGTGTGTAATGAAAGTGGCTTGATGACAATAAAATCTCTTAGGTATTGAGTTGCATTTCTTATTCTTGTGGACCTAGGAAGTGGAGCAAGTTGATCATTTTGAGGATTAGTGTAGTTAAATGGTTAATAGTATTTGTGAGCTAGTATTTGTGAGCTGACATTTGAACTTTCTACTTGGTTAGTGTTTGATGGTAGAGATGATGAGGCTTCAATTATGGGATTGACATGAATGAATTAAGGGGAAATGGACTCACGGAGATTACTAAAAGCTATAGGAGAAATAAAGGAAACTGGTGTGGAGGTTGAAATATTTGAACTTTCTTGTTAGTTGTTTTAGAAGGAAAAAGTTTGCTCAAGAAAAATAACATCACTTGTGATAAAAATGGTTTTGTTTTCAAGGTCTAATAGTTTATATCCCTTCACAGCAAAGGGATATCCCAAAAGCATATACTTTCTAGCTTTAGGATCAAATTTCTTTCATTGATGATTGAGTGTACTAGCAAAGCATAGGCAACCAAAGGTTTTAATGTGATTATTTAATGGTTTGGCTTTGAAATAGATTTCATGAGGAGTAGGTATTCTATTTATGATGTATGCTGCAGTTAGGACACTCCCCATAATACTCCATGGGAATGAAAGATTTAAAATCTTAGATTTGTAGCTACATTCAAGAGATGTTGATGCTTCCTCTTTGCTATCCCATTTTACTTTGGAATTTCAACACAAGACCTTTGATGGATTATTCCTTGATTATAACAAAAATATGAGAAGGAAAACTCAAAGCCATTACCTAATCTAATCGCTTTGACATTGACTTCAAATTGATTGTCACAAGATTGCAAAAGTTTTCAATGCAATGTTCTGTGTTGGACTTGTTTTTAAGAAGATAAAACCAAATGGCTCAAGTAATATCACCAACTATAGTCAAGAAATATCTATTTCCATCTTGTGAAATGGCACTAAAAGTTCTCCACAAATCACAATGCACAATATCAAATGGCCATGAGGTTTTATGAATATAGCTTAGAAATGGTGCTCTATCTTGCTTTGTCAAGGGACAAACACAACGTGGTGTTTTATTGATAGTGTCTGGATGAAACTTTACATAACCATCATCAATCAATTGTATGCTATCATAGTAGGTATGACCTATTCTATAGTGCGAAAGTTATAAGTTTAATAGCTGATTGGATACAAGTGTTGTAGCTTTACTATAGTCACAAGCATATTTTCATATTGCTTTCACTAAAAGGTTAGAATGCACCTCCACCTTTGAGAACTGAAATAGGCCATCCTTTATTTTACCTTTTCCAATCATTTTCTAACTGAAAAGGTCTTGTAAAAAACAACAAGCTGGTAGGAAAACAAGGCAGCAAGTTAGTGAGGTAGCAAGTTCGTTGGTTGAAATCAAATTAAATGAGAAGCAAGGCACAAAACACAATGTGTGTCAGATTAAATGAGAAGCAAGGCACCCAACCCATGCGGTGTGATGGTGTGAGTTTCACTTCCCCAATGTGTGTTACCAAGGCTTCTATCCCATTAGTCAATCTCATTGAGCATGACACATTTTCTTGAAAGAAAATAAAGAATCTTTTATCACAGATCATATGATCAATGGCACTTGTATCTAGAATCCAAGAGACACTTCCAAAATTCTAGCAATTATATGTGGATAAGGTCAGGAAAGTTACCTTACTTGTCATCTCAACATGAGTGGGTGCATTAAGAAATGATGAAGAAAAGGATAATGATTCTTGCACACTTGAGCAATTGATGTTTGAGCCTCCATCCTTCCTATCAAGCATTGACATAAGTTGTTGGAGTCGTGTCTCAAAAAGAGTCACCCTTTCTTCCTTATTTCCTTTTTATTTTGGCTGGTCATCAATAGAAGATTGTGCTTCAAATGCATTGCTATTTCCTTCCATTCAATGGAACTTATGACCTAGAGGGTATCCCTCCAACTTACATCATATCTTAATGGAGTGACTGCTTATATGGCAGTGGCTGCAAACATTTCTCAATTCTAGGCCTTTGAATCTTGTAGTGTGTGCAATGATTTATCCCTTCTCAATTTTTGCATTGTTGATTTAGGCCCATCGTTATGCACTACCGTAGCCATGGACTCATTTACAAACATTTCATTTGCCATTTGATGTTGTTGCTAATAGTGTTTTAAAAATCAAATTAGTAATTAAATTAAAAAATATATCGGTTTGAATGTTATTAGTTCAAATATAGTCAAACTGATGATTTAATATTTATATTTTAAATATTTATTAATATATTAAAAATTCATAAAATAATGAATATTAAAAAAATACTTGAATCTAATTTTAAAAATTTTTAATTACTATTAATTATGAAATTTATTGCACTAATACAATAAAATTCCACAAATACAAAAACAAATAATATTACTTCAACAAATAAATGTAAAAATATACAAAAAAAATAGATCTCATTAAAATATTTAGTCAAAATATAATAGAATATTAATATCTTATATATCCAATATGTGTTTGAATCAAAAATTGTTGGACATCTTAGAAGATAATTTTTTTTATTTATGAAATTTTCTTAATAAAAAAGAACAAATTGAAGGTAAATTACAATAAAAAGCATAAATTAAATTAAGAAGAAGAAAATTATTATTTAAAAGTATATTTATTTATCAATTTGGACTCTTTGGTTGTCATGAATTGTGACTAGTTCACCTGGCTTAACAGTTCAACCATGGTTTTATCTAGAGTTATTATATTTTAGTTTTTAACTCCTATCCAAACTATTTTTTAACTAGTTGGTAGTCTAATCAGTTCAACTATCTGATTCAAATCAGTTTTTAAAATACTGGTTGCTACATGGCAAACATCAACTATCTGATTCAAATCAGTTTTTAAAATACTGGTTGCTACATGGCAAACACTTTGTTAATCACAGGTATAGGTTGTATCATCATTATTTGATTCTTGGTGTGAAAATAAGTGTCATTTAGTCCTGTTAGAAACTTAATAGCATAACCCTTTTCATATCTTTTAGCAGGAACTCTCAACTGCCCACAAGTGCAATTTGGCATTTTATCATATATGGAAAGCTCATCACAGATCACCTTCAATTTGGCATAATATACCATAATGAAGTCATTTCCTTGCAATAACATGGATAGTGGTTTCTTCAATTGGTATATCTTAGCTTGTTTCTGAGAAGCACTCATGTAACTTATTTCTTGGCTCATGTGCATCAACAACAGAAACTAGACATAGTTTAACTATTGGTATAATGGAGTTGAGAAACCATGACACCATGTCATTGCAATGACTCCAAGCCTCTAGTAGTGGATCATCCTGTAGAATTAGTTTTGTCATTTGTACTCTTCTTAAATTTCTTAACCTAACAAACAAAATTTTTTATAGTTAGTAGCTTTGTCACAAAAGCAACCATAAGGTTGTCTCCATTGTCAATCATATAAGGATTGGTTAGATATGTGAATTTGACATATCTATCCTCAAGGTAATGTTTAGAACTTTGGTGTGTGTTTGTAGTCATGGAAGTTCAAGATTGTGTAACTTAGAGCTTTGGTACCATGTTGATTTTCATTCATCATCATGATTATGAACCATTTTCAGAGTAGTACGAGAACATGTAAATGAAGAAAGGTTCTTATTTTATTCATCAAATGATGACTCGAAAAACAAGTACAACTCATGGTGCCACATTATTTATATCGAAAGGACTAACTACTTGATCAGTTAAATCACTACGATTTTAGTTAAAGATTTAGCTTAGTTATCAACTAAATCAACTTCCACCCTTACACAGTTGCCAACTAACTATTTGTCTAACTTCTTGACATCAACAATAACCTCAATAAAGAAAAAGTAAAGTTTCTCTAACTTATTTTAAAATATCTTATAAGTTACATAATTTTATATACTAAAATTGTATATATATCTTTAATTACATTATAGTAATAATAGTTAGTTAATTTTTATTTTCAATACATAAAAGAACTTATACAAATATATGCATGCAAATTTTAAATTATCTTAAAATGTGTTGAAGGTGTAGGAGTCTAGCTAGAGGTAAAATCAGCAACTGATGAGGCGTTAAGGAGGACTGCCAAACCAGCTTATTTAATTGACCTCAGCAATGCTTGTATTATGCCACGTTTAATGTGTTATTTAGGCTAATGTTATTGTTAGTAGGGCTGGAATCGAGCCGAGTCGAGCTCGAGTAGTAATCTACTCAAGCTTGACTCGAGTCAATTTTTTACGAGCTCGAGCTCGAGTAAAATTTTACAACTCGAGCTCGAGCTCGCTGGGCTTGGAGCTCGAGCTTATCGAGCCAAGCCCGAGTCGAGCTCGAGTTCGAGCTCGAATCATGTTTGAAAAAAATTAAAAAAAAAAGTCGAGCTCGAGCTACTCGATCGAGTTCGAGTATTTTTTTGAAATACTCGAGCTCGACTTGATAGGTATATCGAGTCGAGTCGAGCTTTGACCGACTTGCTAGATCGGACTTGCTAGACCGAGTCGAGTCGAGCAACTCGGTTGAGTCACACCCCTAATTGTTAGTAGGTAAATTGTGATTCAGTCAGTTGATTAACTTCGTAGTATAAATAGGGCTCTTCTGCCTTGTACAGTGACAAATTTGTTATTCATTTTCCTATTCTCATAATTTGGTCTGGACTAACCTTTCTTTTCATATCTAACTACCACTTTTATAGCTGATTTTCCTTCTTTTTCGTCATTTCCCCTTAAGGAAATCTTCAGTCTAGTTTCCAATATGGTACCAGA
This sequence comes from Avicennia marina, assembly GCA_019155195.1. Lineage (NCBI taxonomy): Eukaryota > Viridiplantae > Streptophyta > Magnoliopsida > Lamiales > Acanthaceae > Avicennia > Avicennia marina. The sequence continues at coordinate 13,693,111 of CM032756.1, read as the reverse complement.
GCCTTCTATTTGCGTTTTAATTAATGGATTTGCATTGAACTAGTTCAGATTTACCTCGATTCGAATGATCTTTATCAATTCAAGGTTAGCTGGGCGTTTTTGTACTTGAGAGGCTTGTTTTCGAGTTAAGTCTGTGCAAATTGAGTGTTCTTATCTCTCAGTATTTGGTTGGGCAAATTCCATTCAACTGTAGTGATTTCTTCATTCTGTACAAAGTTCACGAGCTTTATATCTTGATTTTACAATGTAAGCCTTGTCCTCAATCGCAGGTAACCATAATCATTCAAATTTTCATCCAACCATATGGATCATTTGAGTCCTTTTAGGCTTGAGAGTAGTGACAATCCCATGGTTCCTCTAGTCACTGAGTTCCTAACAACTGAGAATTATGTTAGCTAATCACGCAATGTCAAAGAATCACTCCGAGCGAAAATTAAATAGGCTTCATTACAGGTTAGATCTTAAAATATACGTCTAGTATAGATCCATCACTTAAACTTTAGGAAATGTGTAATGACCTGATTGTATCCTAGTAGTTAAATTCAATTTTGCCTTCTATTTAAATGAGTCTGATTTTGGTTGATGATGCTTTGCAATTGTAGAATGAGCTGCATGAATGTATGTCTCAACTTAATGTAACTAGGATCTATCTATTAAAGAAAGAATTAGTTAAATTGAAACAAAGTATAGGCACTGTCTTAACCTACTATGGTAAGTTAAAAGGTGTGTGGGATGAACTGTAATTGTATGACGAGATGCCTAATTGCACATGTGGCCAATTACAGGTTTTAAGTGTCATGGGACTCATGATGTATACTCTCAAACAAGTGATCAAATTTTAATGATGGAACATTTACCTCCTATGAATGAAGTTTTTGCTATTATTCAACAACAAGAGAGGTACCCCTTGTGGCTGGAGAGAGCAATGAAACTGGTGTGCTAGCTATGGTAATGCAAAAAAAATCACTGACAATGTTAAATAGTCAAGAAGAAGAGATAAACAATTTTGCACACACTATAAAATCCTTATGCAAACTCTTGACAAATGTTTTAAAGCTAGAAAAGCACAACCACTTGAGTGCAGTCACTGTCAAATGATTGGTCACTCTATTGATAAATGCTACAAGCTACAAGGCTATCCTTGCAAACACAAGTTATATCAAAGAATGACAATGAATAACTCTTTTGCTAGATAGGTTTTAGCCAATGAGTTAACACAAAGAGATAAAAGATTTCATCTCACCAAATTCCAACTTCAGTAGCTAGTAAACTTGCTTAATGATAAGGAAGTCATTGTAAAACAACTAGAAAATCAAAATGATGAACTTCAAGGCACCACTACCAGCTGCGTGAATGCCTCAGATAAGTATGTAGAATTCAATATTAATTGTTTGAAACCAACCATTAATGAGACAAATATGTGGATTTTAGACGCAATGACAACCAATCATATGATTTGTGATGACTCTGCATACTGGTAAATACATCAAATGTTCTTATCTGGTTAGATTGCCTAATGGTAGTGCAACACTTGCTGTTGGCTTAGTGCATGTTGAATTATTTCACAAGATCACCTTACACAATGTGTTATACATATCATCTTTCACTTTCAATCTCATTGCAGTTAAATCACTCATTACTAATCTTAACTGCTATCTAATTTTCAAGCCTAGCAAATGCATTGTTTAGAACATAACTTTTTAGACCACAATTGATAAAGGTGAGGTAAAGAAAGGTTTATGTAACTTCTACCGATATGAGGCATGCTTATCTAGTTTGTTAACTAATGATAGGACTAACATTCATGTTAGCTCATCTACACTTTCTTCCATTACTCAATCACAAAGTTCATACACCTTTTGGCATAACCAATTAGGACACCCTTCAAATGAAAAATTAAAGTTATTCAATAATGAAGGCTTGAATATTTGTTTTGATGATCGTGGGAATTCTCCTTATACTATAATTAGCAAAACAACTCAAGCTTCCCTTTCATAACAGTTCACATGGTACATCAAAACTTTTTAAAGTTGTTCATTGTAACTTTTAAGGCCCATGTAATGAGATTGGGCATGATGACACTAGATATTTTCTAATCGTTGTAGATGATTTTTCAAAAGCCACTTAAGTCTATCTACTGAAAACTAAATCAGATGCGCTTATGTCTATTCAAAATTTATACAATCTTGTTTTGAATCAATCTACTATAAAAATATAATAACTGATCATGGAACTGAATTTAATCTCAAGGCATTCTACTAAGAGAAAGGAATTGTGCAGCAAAAATCATGTATTAAAACTCTACAACAAAATGGGGTTGTGGAGAGACAACATCAACACTTGATTAGTGTTGCCAGAGCTTTGAGGTTTCAGTCACACTTAGCCCTTAAGTATTGGGGTGAATATGTACTTATAGGTATCTATATCATTAACGAGTTGCCTACACCTAATTTAGATAACAAGACTCCATTTGAAATATTCTTTAAAGTTAAGCCAACCTATGATACAAATGAGAGCATTTAGCTGTGTATGCTTTCTTGCCGCCCTTAAAAATGGAATAAAGAAATTTGATCGAAGGGCTAAAGAGTGTGTATTTATTGCATATCCTTTTGGTATAAAAGGATATAAACTTATTGACCTAAAAACGAATCAAATCGTTGTGTCTAAAGATATGGTTTTCTATGCAAATATGTTCATATTCTGGTTTTCAAAAAAACAGAAAAAAACAGAATGTTGGACAATCTAATTCCCCTTACTTGCATAATGGTGTGAATCTTTTTAACCACTCAATGCCTTATAATGAGCCCTTTTACAAGATTCCACATAACTCACAATCAAATTAGTTAGAGCAATCGACACACTCTAATATGGAAATGGCTGAAGCCTCACAACTTGAATTGAGTCACTCACAAGAGCTGCTGAATTCTACCACACCTAATCCTCAACCACCATTGTTGAGGAGATCAACTAGGTTAAAGAACATTCCAAAATACTTAAAAGATTACAATTGTCAACAAGAGACTAAGTTTTCCACATCCAAAGCTAAAGCAATTGGGGGAACTACAAAGAATTCAGCAATCACATGCTCTGCACTAAATATTAGCAATTATTCTAACATCTGCAGTGATGAGAATCAAAAGTTCACAGCTCCAAAATTGAACCAAGCAATTACAATCAAGCCTCACAATTTTTAAAATATTGTGATGCGAAGGTAAAGGAGCTGGCTACCTTAGAAGAAAACAACACCTAGTCACTCATTGATTTGCCACCAGGTAAGAAACCTATTATTTGTAAATATGTTTATATAATAAAATGCAAACCAAATAGGTCTATTAAAAGATACAAGGAAAGATTGATAGTTAAGGGTGACACACAAATACATGGAATTGACTACCAAAAAACCTTTTCTCCTGTTGCAAAAATAACAACTGTTAGAATTTTGTTAGCTGTGGTTGTCGAAAAGGGTTGGTTCTTAAAGCAATTGGATATTAATAATACATTTCCCCATAGAAACTTGAAAGAAGACATTTACATGGAGAAGTCACCAAGCTAAAATAAGGGAGGACCAAATCAGGTATGTAGATTCAATAAAAGCATTTATATGCTTAAACAAGCCTTTAGACAATAGAAGCATGCACTCTATACAATACTAAAGAAATTTGGTTTTGTTCAACATAAAGCTAATTATAGTCTCTTCACTATGGTAAGTTAGAATTCTTTTATTACCATTGTAGTATATGTTGATGATGTGATTATTGTAGGTGATAATTCACAACTAATCTAACAAATGAAATCTTACCTCAATGATGTATTCAAGGTTAAAGACATTTGGAACTTATCATATTTCTTGGGCATTGAACTGACAAGGACAAAGGAAGGGCTACATCTTAGTCAAAGGAATATGTGCAAGACATTTTGACTAACTGTGGAATGGCAAATTACAGAACATCAAGAATTCCAATGGATCAAAATGCAAGGCTAAACAAGAATGATGGAGAACCAATTTTTGATACAACCATTACAAAAGATTAATTGGAAGATTACTATACCTAACCATAACCAGACCAGATATTACCCTTACAATTCAAATCCTTAGTCTATTTATGAAAAACTAACCAATATTCATTTGAGGGTTGCATATAAAGTATTACAATATTTGCTAACACTACAATAAGGTATTCACTTGTTTGCAGATGTTGATTATTAACTAAAGGGATATTGTGACCCAGACTAGATCCTTGCCCTGACTCAAGAAGATCAATAAGAGGCTATTGTGTTATATTAGGAAACTCTCTGATTTTATGGATGTCCAAGAAATACTCATTGGTTTCAAAATCCTTAGTTGAAGTAGAATATAGTCTATGGCTACCCTTCGTATTGAAGTAATATCCGTTAAATATGTTTGGAATGCTTTGCAAGTGAAGTACAAAAACTCGTGATTGTGTTTTGTGATAGTCAAGCAGCTTTACACATTGCCTTCAATCCCGGTGTTTCAACCAAACATATTGAGTTAGAATGCCATTTGATGAGGATTTGTTGTAGGTAAAGATCATTACAACCAAGTATGTGAATTCCCAATCACAAATTACAAACATTTTCACCAAATCTTTGTCAAAACAGGTCCTAAAGGCATATCTTAGCAAGATAAAAGTTTGTTTAGCACGCCCATCTTGAGAAGGGGTATTGAAAGTGTAAAGTTATTGAAAGTGTAAAGTTCAGTTGAAAGTAAAGTCAACAACTGGCGAGAGGGTATTGAAAGTGTAAGAGTCCAGCTGGAAGTAGAGTCAACAACCGACGAGAGGTTGAGGTGAACTGTCAAACCAGCTTATTTAATTGAGCTCAATTGCTGCTTGTATTATGCCAAGTTTAGTATGTTATTTAGGTTGATGTTATAGTTTGCAGGTAAATTGTAATTAAGCAAGCTAATTAATTTAGCAATTTAAATAAGGCTCTTCTGTCTTGTCTAGTGAAAAATCTTTTATTCATTTTCCTGTTCTTACAATTAGGGCTCGATCGACCCTTCTTCTTAGATCAAACCACCACTTTTACAGCTAATTTACCTTCTTTTTTTTTGTTGTTACAGTCTAGTTTCCAATACAATGCATCTTATGATTTTTTTAAATACTTAAAAACTTATTTTTTAAAAAAAATTAACAATTTATAAATTCGAAACATTCAATGAGCCATAAAAACTTATAAACTTATAAAATTAATTTTAACCAGGCACTCCTCATAATATATAGTTCTATAATTGATAATAAAATGAGATCGAACACAACCGCGGTGGCTATTGGTTTTTTGGTTTTGACACCTAGCTAGTTTGGGTGCAGCAACTGCATTTCAATTTTTCCATGAGAATTTTGTAAGTGGTGCTCGGCTTATTTGGCCTGCAAATTATGTTTATTTTTACAAACTTGTTTTTATTTTAAATAAATTATGAATTTTTAAAATCACTGGTGATGACATATACTTTGCTTAGTACGCGTATCAAGAAGTTGCATAATCGTATAGACTGAAATAACTCTTTTTCTACCATATACGACAAAATAATTATTTCTAAATTATGAATTTTTAAAGCCTCTAGTGTGGACAGATAATTTGCTTTGTTCGCGTCTGAAGAAGAAAGTGCACATGAAAGAAAAAAAAAAGGTCAAAATAAGTAAGCCCACTAAGGGCATTAATTATCATAATCCATAATTATTAAAATTGCAAAAAAGCCAGGGAACCTGGCAAGAAGTGGAGGGGTTGGAATGGTTGGTAAGCGTTGCCGATCGCTGCATCAATGAAGTAAGTAAAGCCACTCACCAACCCTCACTCACCAACCTTTCCGGGTTTTATTTGTTCCCGCTTATCTTTCCCACTATGAATTTTCATTGAAAGAAAGGAGGGCAGATTGTTCACTTTTGTGTAAGTGATGTTCTGAGCTCTATCTATTTTACTCTTGAAAACATTGCTTCAAATTTATAATTCTGTAGACCGTTTTCATATACTTGTCAATTGTCAGATACCCTCTCCGGAAGGAAACGTATATTCATATATTTTATTGATATATATATATGTGTGTATGTATGTATGTATGTATGTATAATCCCACTGGATCGTTCAACTCTATTCTTGATTTCTTCGTTTTATATATTTATCTAGTCTTTCTATCTGTAAAGGTTTGAGCTTTTTTCTGACTCTGCTTATTGATGATCTGTGTGTATTGCATTAGTCTATGGATCACTGTTATTAATTTTGCGCGAGCTTTTGGAATAATGAGCAACATACTCATCTATTAGGAAAATGTTAAGATATTTTGTGATGTATCAAATTTCTGGACTGCCAGGGAGGGTAAGATGAAGATAACTGATGGGTTTAGTTCTTCAGATCAGGACTTTGGCTATCACTAGTTTAGGATGGATTTAAGTGCAGCTAAAATATGATTTCATCCTTTTGGGTGCATGAAGAATTGTCCAGTTGGGGTTCATTAACTGACATTCATTTGACTGTTTAATTTGGGCTCTCGAGTTAGGGATTGACTTAAATGATTGTTATGATTGTAGACGGGTTAGATTTGTGTTTATTCAAATTTTGACGTGTGAAATACTATAAACCAAGTTAATATATTTTATTTATATTTTATGAATTTAATCAAATATATCTACTAAAATAAATAGTTAAATTATTGATATTTTATTATAAATTTTACTTACGGAGTAACAAGTGTCATACAGTACTGTTTGGCAAATGAATTATCATATCTTTAAAAGTTTGAAAAACAATATTAGCATTTTTTCTAGCAAAATCACATCTTGCAGTTGAGTAAATAAATGTTAAATCGAATTATAAAGGGCTATTTGAATTGCGCCATTTCACCAAACTAATATGACAAGAATTCCTTCTACAAGTATAGCAGTTCAAGGAAGCAAAATTCTTTGCGTTAATCTCGTTCAACTCATTAAAGTGTAATGCCCTTCTGTCTCCGTTCTATCCAGGGCAAACTCTTCAAGTTAAATTATAAAGGTTTGTGATTAGGTCTAATCCATAATGACCTTAGCTCGCGTGATTGTGGGTTTTGTACACTATTTTATCACGTGGTTATATTTTTCCAAACTCATAAATCTAACTGTCTCACTGCATATATAGAAACTAAGTTAAACAATTCTTCTGCTGATTCTCTTGTCAGAGTCATAAATCGTTATCATTTATGATTCTAATCAATTGTCTTTAGCATATCCGTTCTAACATTGTTATCTCTACACAGTGTAAGAGTATCTGTTATTTTGAACCAGTCCCATCCTACGATGCCTTATATTATTTTGCCTAAGTACCCATTTCAATGTCTGTCTTTTCCCTTACTTTGAGCTGCAAGTTATTTCTGTATATGGTCACTTGTGTTTTGATCTTTCCTACTATATCTATACACACCACTCCAAAGTTCATAATTTGGACTTTATAGTATGGTTAATTAAGACTTGATTAGTTCTAACTGATAGCCTTCATTGTTTTATAAAGTATAAACAACTTTCAACCTTTTATAGCTGCTTCAACTAAATATCATTGTCTGAGCTCCTAATGATTGTAGGGTTATCCAGTTGTTTATCTCTTTAGGAAAAGCCAATTAATATCCAAATGGCACAAGTGGTTGTAAATCCAGATGAAGAGGTAATTTTCAGCCCAAGTTTCCGTTTCTTGGTTTCCAGGAACAAAAAATTTTATTTACTAATTTGCACTTGAAATTGACTATCATATTAATTTCTTCCTTAGGTTGTTCTTGGAGAAGAAATGGGCCACGTAAGAGTGATTACCTTGAACCAACCTCGACGATTGAATGTTATTTCGGGTGATGTGGTATCTTCAAGAAATTAAATCCCAAATTCAAGTCTCTTTCAGATTGCATTTTCCTTTTCTCGAAGGTTTTGTTAAGAAGCTTTTCAAAATTATATGCTAGGTTGCTATACTAGCCAAGCTTCTGGAAAAGTGGGAAAATGATGATGATGCAAGACTTATACTTATCAAGGTACAGCTAAAGCAATATCTTGGCAACATTTAAATGTATCATGTAGAACAGCTTCTATACCATTGTTTATTGTCAAATGGTCATCTAACTTAGGTCCAGAATAATACAGTCAGGCTCTAAGCTTCTTATTTTTATTAGGGATCTGGCCGTGCTTTCTCAGCTGGTGGGGATCTGAAAATGTTTTATGATGGAAGGATGTCAAGTAAGTTGAATTTGATTGTGTTCTGTTTCAAGTTGAAATTGATTATGTTCTGTTTCTGTGAAATAGTGGAAGTTTGCTTATAAGATTTTCTTTTACATTTGAAGAGGATCCAAGTCTGGAAGTGGTTTACAGAATGTATTGGCTTTGTTACCACATCCATACATATAAGAAAACACAGGTATCGGCATAGCTCATGTCATCAGTCAAAAAACAAGGCTGTATATTTCACCCTGTTTGTCATATATACTAAAATTATTATTGACCTTTTTCAGGTTGCTCTAGTCCATGGAATTTCCATGGGTGGAGGTGCATCATTAATGGTCCCAATGAAGTTCTCTGTTGTCACAGAAAAGACTGTTAGTACAGATTACCCTTGTTTTTCTCTGTCTTTTGATTGTCTGGATTTAATTGGTTTCACTTACTACTATCTGCAATCAATGCTGAGCTAGGTTTTTGCAACTCCAGAGGCAAGCATTGGCTTTCATACTGACTGTTGTTTTTCATACGTACTTTCCCGCCTTCCTGGCCATCTAGGTAAGCGAATGGTAAAGTAACGTTGAGAAAACGGAAAGTATATATCTATTTCTTTTTGTTCTTTCTTCTTGAGGAAGGTTTCTTCTTTTGCAAAAGTAGCTAATTTCATTGAGGTGCTTGTTTAGGGGAATTTTTGGGCTTAACTGGGGCAAGGCTAAATGGCACAGAATTGGTTTCAGCAGGGCTTGCTACTCATTTTGTCCCTTCCGAGGTTAGATGAAATTTCACCAACATTTTGGTTCTTTAGGTTTTTACCTGTCAACTAGAGTATATAATGTGATTTTAAAAGTTATTTGCATGAAAGTGAAGCATTATCTGAATCACATGTTGGTGTTTGCAAGGAAAATTAAATGTCAAGGTTGCTAATTTCAATGCAAAATTGAGTTTTTGTCTAGAAATATGTTAGCATTTAATGTTTCATTCTGATATCATTCTGGAGAGCAGTGATTTTGCAGAGATTGCTACAGGATTGACTCAACAGATTATTACTGATCTTTTATGGCACAGTACTGAGAAGCTTGTGCTAATATATTTATATTATATAGCATATACAGTATTTATTTTTACTCATGCAAACACCAAACATACATGACCTTAAAACTATGAAAGATTGGGGTGTCAAATGCTCTTATTTGATTCCTTTTTCTCCTCATGGTGCATTTGAAATAGATCATAGAGGGTTCTTTCACAGGATTTATTGATGCCACTGGGCCTCTTGAATCAGCACAAAACCTTGTCTGAGAATGTAGAGAATCCCTGTTCCCCTGAAACATCTGATCTTACAAATTTCTGGTAGACAAAAGGTGATGATTTTTAAAACCCCAATAAAAGTTCCGTGAAAGAGTAGTGAACTATATGTCAATTCTATGTACATTGTTGTAGTAATTATGCACACAAATAGCCCCTTTGTGTTCATTTATGACACAGGTGTATCTCTAACATCACGATTTTATTGCATTCTAGTATCAAAACATTTTAGTGCTCTAGCCTACTTGTTCAAAGGGATCTTGAGACATGACCTGAACTCATGAAGATAACTTTCACGCATGTCTAACAACATCAGCTGACTGGTTCTATTTATGCAATTTTATTTTCTTAGAAATTGCCGGAGCTACAGAATCGCCTGTTAAGTTTAAACAGCGGTGAAGAGAATGCTGTCAGATCTGTCATTGAAGATTTCGCTATAAACATGCAGATTGATGAAAAAAGTTTCCTGAAAAAGTAATATTTCTGGATGTTCAAATTGTTTAAAACAGTAAATTTTTCATATTCAAAAGTTCTCAGTATTATGTTTCCGGTTTACATGCAGGAAAGCAATCATTGATGAGTGCTTTTCCAAGGATTCTGTGGAGGAGATCTTGACATCATTCGTGAGTGATTTTGGGAACCTTCTTATCTTTATTGTGTAGATTATCTGAGTGAACTATAATCATTTACAGGAAGCTGAGGCTAGCAAAGAAGGAAATGGCTGGATAGCTGCATACCTTGGAGCCCTAAAGAAGTCGTCACCAACAGCTTTAAAGATAACATTGAAATCAGTAATTATCTCTTCCTAATGTCAATCAAGATTTCTACAATAATATGAATTTGTATCTTGAGTACTAGCTATTTAGTATCTGGTTATGTATAATATATGGAAGAAAAAAAATTGCACTTCTGTAATGAAAGTACTTCCATTTTTTTTCTTTCTTTTGAGTGCGTGTTTATTTGTTGAAAGATGAAGGTGCTTGGAGGTTAGGTGGGGGGAGTCAAAGGGAAGAAGGTAAAATATCCTTTAAATTTTCTACTCTTTTAGAAGGATAGGTAACAAAGGGGTGAGTATAGGTGCAGCCAAGCCCCTCTCATGTATACAGAATCTTCTTTCAATCTCAGGGTCTGTTCTGATTTTCATTCTCTTTATTTTCCCACAAGGGGAAAAATTCGAGAGAAATTTGCATTACCTCATAAAATATGTTTTACTCATTTTCTTCACTTGGGCAAATGTTGAAACTTGATAAAAACTTGGTATGTGGAGCTTTGCGTTATTTGGCGTCAAGCCTTTTTAGCCTCACTTCACAAGGGAAAATGGTCATTTCTGCAAAGAATACATGTCTTTCAATTCTATAAACGTCCCAAAAAGTCCTAGAAAGAGCATGTAATTATCCACAACAGCATGTTTCGCTATTTTTGAGGGAAATCTTCACCCCAGCTCTATCATTGTCTTAATGTTTCTGCAGTAAGTATGGCCGGCCAGTCTCTTTATGTGGCCCCATTTAGCAAATTTATCTGTCATGCTTTAACTATCTGTCAATCACAGGGTTCTTGAACTCATAGTTTGCTCTTGTCCCTGATGTGGTTTCAAATTTTGTTTAGATTCGCAAAGGAAGGAAGCAAACACTGGGTGAATGCCTGAAGCAAGAGTTCAGGATCACAATGAATATTCTCCGGACCATAATATCACCTGATGTTTATGAGGTATTACTATAAACAATTTTAGCTGTTCTGTGCATCAGATGCACGCATGATACTGTTTCAAGTGTTTTATCTAAATAATCTTTTCTATTCTCTTTGTTAACAAAGGGTATTAGAGCTGTCACAATCGACAAGGATAATGCGCCTAAAGTACGTCTCTCTCTCTTTCAACACACACACACACTAGTTTTATTGGTGAAGAAATTGCAAAGAAAGTTAGAAAGATCAAACTGTGAGGATGCCTCGTTGAGAAAGGAAATGTTCTTAGAAAATTATGGGTATTCAGAGTGTGAACATCTAAAATAATTATAGCATGAAGTGAACTTTCATGCTAACACGCGTCCCTTCTCTGCCCACCCCCCTGCGACATTTTCTGTCTGCAGTGGGAACCCCCGACCCTTGAAGCTGTGGATGAGGAAAAAGTAGATCTGGTATTTCAGCCATTTGAAGAGCATTTGGAGCTCAAGATTCCAGTGGGAGATGATTTCAGGTTAGTGTTCTCCGGAAGGACCTTCGGTTTCTCTAAGCTCCAGTGTAACGGATTGTTTACATTCGAACGCTGTTTACAGGTGGCAAGGAAGATACGAAGACTCACCATATGCAAGCTTCTGAATGGCACATATGCCATACATAATTCATGCAAGGAAAGTTGTCTTGTTTGTTTACAGTTGAAAACAGATGGATGATCATGTTTGTATTGGATCATTTTGCTTGTAATTTCAACAATAACCAGCAGAATATTTATTAAATATTCTGGGCTTTTCAACCAGGAAGAGGAAGGCTCAAAGGTGGGTGTGTTTCCCACCAATATTCAACCTATTATTACATAACCCAAATAACTAGGACGTGCGAAAAAAATAATCTAGAACGGAGGCAAGTGCTCGTCCAAATATTTGGGTTTACACCCCTGCAAATTGCAGAATGTAAATCTACACGTATGAACTATGATACGTGACACTTGTTACAGTAGGTATGGCCGAATTGGGATTAAGTTATAAGCTTTGGCCTAGATCACTATAATAAATTATTTAATTAAGGTTAATCAAATGGTTTTTTTCTTTCCGGTTAAAGCCCTTGACATATTAATGTCTTAGTATTAACTTAACAAATTTATAAGATAAGTAATTCTACTTAAAAGTTGTGATAAAATAATCAAGGTATTATGGTTCTTTTGTAAATGATTTAAAATACTAAATTGGTAAATAAATATAATTAGTTTGAATAGTCAAATTTATTAAACATAATTTTAAAAATTAATTAATCCATATAAATTTTTATTCTTCAAATAATCATTTAGATTATAATCCTATCCAACAAAGTAAACATGTCCTTTGTAAAGGAAGTTATGATGCCTACATAAACAGAAACGTTAGAGTATTTATTATATTTTTTTATTATTTTATAAGTAATTCTTTTTAAAATATACTTTAGTCTAATGTCATGCATATCCGTTCGAAGAAGAGATGGCAATGATGCGAGCGTGGGTGTGAGGGGTGCCCCCAATGTCAAAAACTTTCCTCCGCGGTGCCTCATCTCTCATCTTTGCTTTCCCCACTCCCACTCCATCACCCATCCCAATTTTTCAAAAAGTTAAATTTAAAATTAATTTATTAATAATATTACATTAAGAAACTACATTTACACTTATAAAAATTCATTAACTAGTTTAGTATAGTAAAAATGAGTCTCAAGTTTTGTATCAATTAAAGTGAAAACTTTTATAATTTTATTTATTGTAATTAATTTAGTTTTTTCATATGTTATTATTTTTAACTTGGAGGAAAGTATATTTGTTTTGTGACAAACTGTATATTTTTTACAACTAAAATGTATATTTCTTCACAGTTAATTCTTTTCATAAGATTTTCGTTTAATATTAAGTAGAGTAATCAAATTACTAATTTAATAGAGTAAATTTCAAGTTAACCAAATTAAATTATATAAAATTAAATTGCTTAATAGTGCACATAAATAATATTAGTTTATTTATTTTAGTTAAAATAATTTTTCAAGTTTATAATTTATTTCAATTAATAAAATGGGAGTATGTTCTCCAGTCCCTCATCCCATTTAAAATCGGGGAGAAAAAATCTCTCTCCACTCCAATCCCATTTCTCCCCTTGGGTGCTTATATCTACAATTTGTAGACCTCATTGTTTGATAAAATGTGATTTTAAAGTATATTTGAACCCCTCAAGCTAAAATGGTAAAAATATGCTTTTATGCATGAAGAATATTAATTTTGATGATTTGGATGTGTATAAATATAGTTTTGGGATTAAGTGATCAATTTTGGACATTTGTTGGCTTAAATGTAAGTTTGGTCCGCATTTCGCATTCGTGGCCATGGAAGAAGGCATTGCCACCGCAAAATCTAATACCAAAGCATTCTGGAGTTGTCTACAGTTGTCGTTCACGGCCATGGAAGGAACAATTACAACCGTAGAAACTTTATCTGAAGGTACAAGAAGCAGCGCAAGGTAAACTAGAATTTTTGTAGGAGTCATAGTTGCAAAAGGGATACTTGCGCTCGCAAGATTGAGGCTCATAGTTGCACATCGGGAGTGCAGAGTATACCATTTGAAATGCAAAATGCATTGTGGTCGAGTCCACAATAGTGGTGAGACAAGGCGTAGTTGCGAGGACAGAAGTCGCAAGAGCAGAATTTGTGACAAAAAGACTATGCAAGCTCACGCTTGGATTCATGAGTGCGGCAAGGGATGGCATAGTCATAAAGAATAGTGTCGTGGTCACGAGATGCAATTTTCAAGGGCTTTCTTGTCTTTCACGCACACACATGAACCCTAGCCCCCATACACCTATATAAACACCTTCTCCATGTCTTGGGGAGTATCTTAAGTATAATTTTACATTATAAACACTTAGAAACTCTTAAAAAACAAGATTAAAGAGGTGAAGATAGAGGAATCTACACCATTGTTAAAGAGTGCTTTTTGTTCTATGCAACTTCTAGAACTTGAACTAAATTTCCTCAACTTTTTCTAGTGCTTTTCATAATGTTTGGAATGACGAATAATTTTGCATTGGTTTTGGTTCAATCTATCATGAGTTGCTAAATTATTCACTAGTCTCTTATAATTGTTTTCAGTTGAACATATGTGCATGATTTTTACAATTGGCTATCTTCACTTTAGTTATTTATAATTGGTAAATTTTTAGTAATTATAGAACTTGATCAACCCTAAAATTAAATTGAGGTTGTGTGAAAAGCAACAAAAGTGAAACTCATGCGCTAGACAAACATTTACAAACATTAATATTGTGGGAATAACGGGAATCAAACCATAGGATTAGTGTAGACAACGCATTGTTAATTACAGAACCTAATAACTTAACTTGATTTGACTTAGGAATACCCACTAAAATTTGGAGTTAAAGCTATAGGAGAATCAAGAGAATATCATATAGATTGTAGAATTAGCAATCCCATAACAAAAAGATTAAATTGATAATCGATATAAATTAGCACGCATTAAAAATCAACACATCACAAGGGACTAGGTTCTTCAATACTTGGTACCCAATCACTTGATTCTATTACTTTGGCTTTCAAAGTGTTCACTTTTATTATTTATTTTCAATTTTGCTACCTTATAGTGGCCCAGTTAGATTGATAGAGACAAAACCCTTCTTCGTGGACATGACACTACAGTACTTGTTTGATTATACATTTAATTTTAGTATAATTACAACCTGCATCATTGTTATCCCTACTTAAGAGACACTCCAATACTTTGCTATTCATTATCTCAACCATAAGGTCATGAGTTCAAATCTTTGGGATTATATGTTAGTTAGGTACCTGAGTCGGTAAAAAAATTAAAAAAAATAAAAATTAATGATATACATTGAAATTTGAGTGTTTTTTAAAGAATACAAAATAAAATTCTTATCATGAGCTTAAAACGATGATTTAGGGTTTTGATGCTGAAAAAGGAAGACAAGACAACTAAGAGATGCAATTGAAATAGCAAGGGGATTCGATTTTTTAATGATATGAATGAGAATGAGAGTATTTATTCAGCAACATATGTTGCTTAAGAGAGAGACGAAAGGATTTTTCATTTTTTATTCAACAAATTAACTTAATAGGCAAAATAACTCCTTTCTGAAGTATTTGGCAAACTATTTCATTCCGACATTGACGTCATCTCAACTTTTTGAACATTGGAATCACTATCTAAAAAAAACAAGTCAGCGTATATTTCACCAAAATACATGCTTTGCTTATACATTGAAGGGTTAACTTACTAAATGTCAATAGCAAAAAAATTCAAAAATATTATAAGAAATTATTGTTACATTTTCACAATTGGATTTAAACAAACTTATTGCAAGCACATGCTAATGGACCAAAGCTATTTCAATTGTAAGTGTGTTAATGGGATCCAATCAACTTTTTCGACTACACTAAAGCAAAATTGTAGCATTTGAAGCAAGGAGTGGATTGCACAAAGCCTTCAACCAAGCAACAAGAATTCAACAAAACAAGAAATTACAAACAAACTTCAACATTGCAATTTAACCAAGCAAAAGCAGGTGCATAGCCTTTCTTTAAGCATTACTTCATATGTTATTCACATGTACATTGTACACACATATTTGAACATGAAAACACAAGAATGTGTAGAATAAAAATTCCAAAAAACTAGGTGAACTACAAAATCAAAATTTGTGAATGAAAATAGTTAAAAATTTAGAAAACAAAAATGAAAAAATGTGATCAAAAATTCGAAAGATTGTTACAAAATTTTAAGGAAAGAGTTTTTGGAAAATTTTAAAACAAAAGGTTTCTAGTGAATAACTTTTGAAAATATTGAAAACAAATGAAAATTGGAAAAAAAATACAAATCTAATTTTTTTATTGAAGGAAAAAATATGCCAAAAATTTTAGAAATGGGAAAATGGAGAAATTTATGAAAATAAGGAACAAAAAATGATTTTTTTTTTATTTCAAGTACTTTGTTAGAAAGGGAAAAAATAGATAAAATTCAAATGAAAAAAAAATTGGGGAAATAGGAAAAAAAAATAAAAATGGAAAAGGCCTGAAAATTTTCAAAAATATTGAAAAAATGTGAGATGTGGGCATGGCCATTACTCCACTATGCTTGGGTAGAGTTGCCAGTGCCTAGTTTGATGTGCACCACTCGTCGAAAACTGTTGGAGAGACTGCACAAATGTGTAGAAGTAGAGGACAAATATAGATTTATGAATCAGGATTGTGAAAGATAGATCTATAAATTCAAAAATAGGGGTTCAGTTGTGAAATTCAATGGCAAGGACAGAGTGATGTCGGTAGGGATTAGATTACTATGTAGATGCATAACATACAAGTATGCGAATTTGTATTAATTTACAATTAACGTTTTTTAATAAAATAGTTTTTATATTGCCATGTCTTATGTTATATATAATGCCAAAATGACCACAAATTTAACTCTTATGTTCTACAACGTGCCTTATAATTTAACCTAGTAGCCAAATGCAATAATCATGCAAGATGAGATATTTTGATAACAAAAATCTTGGAACAGATAAAAACACAATTTCATAAATTACAAATAGTATGTTCTTCTTAATGGGAGCAAAAAGATGAACACACAACACAAAGACAATTTGACATATTAAAAATTACAAAGCTACTCCCCATAAGAGAAGTTCACATTAGATAAATTTTTCAAACATACACTTAGTTCTCACATGGCTCGTGCTTCTTGTTCATATCCATTCGATACATAATCACAAACTATATTTTGATAGATTCTACAACTAATATGCATTGTTATCCTATTGTTCTCATCACTTATTCAAGTTACCATCGTGGTCTTCACCAATGTGCTACACTCCGTGATAATAGCTTTATGTTTGGGCCAACATATTCCAAGTTCTTAACTCCCTATGACAAGCTCATGTTGTCTTTGCAAATGATGTTGCCATTCTTGCTCCATCATGCCTAAGTATGCAATTAAACATCTCTAATTAGAATCACGAGTATATCATTTGTTATCATCAAGATGCCAGCTTTGTCCCATTGCATGGACAATATCTTCACCAGTGTAATAAATCCTTAGTGCTTGGAAAAGCTCCCTGGTTATATGTTTTCAATCCATGCAAATCGATAGTTACAAATTTTAGGAAGTTTTCTTCTTAAGCATTACTGCAACAACAACTTCTTCTCATAGAGTTCATGTGGATGGATGTGTGTTGTCCCATTGATATCAGAAACACTAGGCTTTCAATGTCTAGCTATACTAGACTACTCAATCACGTGATGTACTATATTATATATCAACGAAAATAGGAACAATACCATCATTCACATGAGATGAGACTACATAAAATTTTCCAACATTAAGAATTCACATGCATTGATTGACATGTCTTACTATTAAGTTGTGCCCTCCCATCAATAGCATTAGTCCTGGCCTTTTTACTGCCTCATCAAATCACCCAATAGCTTGTCCACTTCACCATTAGAATTGCAGGGGAATGTGAGCGTCTTTAATTATGTGAAATATCTATCGGGTCCAAGTTGTCAGTGTAACTTCATTGCAAAGACTCTCTGTAGTCATCCTACTCACTTCAAGTTCGTTCATGTGACCTGCTAATATGTAATGTAGTTTATCTACTACTCTTATGGGTTAATTGCTTTTGGCATAAATTTATTCAGAGTACTCATGTGACCTTTAGTGTAATTGTGTTGCAAAAGCTTCACCATGGATTAATTGACATGCCATATTAATCAGGTATGTCGTTCAATGTTATACATTTTTACATGTAGCTATATTACAATCATCCATGTGATCCATTTACTATTTAAAGTCTTTCACTTCCACATACATCTTTACTGCAATGGTCTACGTTACCTGACCATGTAATGGTATAATCACATCAATCACATGGTCTCTGCATAATTCAAAATTACTACTGCTGTGTAGTTTAGTTTACATGCCCCCTATAAATATCAATCTCACCTTCAAATCCAATTCTCATATAAAAGAATATACAACCTTGCTTAAAACTATTTTGTGTTTTCGTATTAGGTATGCCTGACTATTCAAATTCCAAAGAAAGAAGAGTGTGTCTAATTACAAAATGAAATGACAATTATACATCGCTTATTTGAGATGACCCGATTGAGTATTACTGTATTCTAAGGAGAGAATAGGCTCTCAAAGTGGAGGAGTTTGAGGTATTAGTCCATGACCTCCAGGACCTAAATATGAAAGTTTCAAAATAACGATTTTTGACTATGCCACATATGATGAAGGGACATATGTAGTTGCCATTCGATTAATAAGATAGGAAAACAATCAAATCCTAGTTTGTCATTATAGGTATCAAATGCTTCGGTTAACGGAAGAAGTTGTATTCATTCAAGATCACCAGTTAACATGTCACAAAATTTGGAATATTGTCATTCAAGATATAAATCAGTTTATACATATCTAATGAAAATGAATAGTATACTCTCATCTCATATTATATATGCATACTTTCTAGTGGGTTGTTTTCACTCTTCTATAAAGAAGTTCTGATTTTGAACAATAATTTCAATTTCTACAGTGCCCTCCCATTCTAGTTCCAAAAACTCATGGAATTACCATTACTATGCATCGCACATTTTGCAAATTTACAATACATTTTCATCAATATGCAGTACACATAATACATATTGCTATTAACTATCGATCAATAATTTTAGTTATAAGTTTGTAAGAGTACATGACGAAAGTTAGAAAGTTTAGATTTCAACGCATATAAAACAATGCAATTTCTATGAAATTTATTTATCTTTTATTATTATTATAAATCATTAAACATATATTGCATATATATTTCTATTTACCTTCCTCTTCGTAGATGTGTTTTAATGTGCCAAAAATGTTATTACAATTTATCTCATTATAATAATTCATATTTACAATACTCTTAATTTCGCTTATTTCAAAGATTTCTTGAAAATCAATTTATCATATGACATTACCACAATTAAATATTTACTTTTGTTAAAATAAATTATAACTTTACACTGTGTAGTATAGATAAAAAAAAAATTATTATTTATTCTATTTCAAATACTATAATTACAATTGTGTGAAGATATAACAAATTTATTAAAATCACATTTCATTATACAATACTAAAATTATATACCATAAACCATCTATTAAATCCTAACTCAATTCTCTTACACAACACAAACCCTAACCCAGGGACATTTTGCCATATTTTTGAAAATTATCTTTTCCTATTGATGATGTCTGAAATGAGAATAGCATCATCAATAATTCCTTCCTTCTGTGTGTACACAAAACTTGTATTTTAGTGAAACCCGTGCTGACTTGTTTTCTTTTTCTTTTTTTGAAAAAAAAAAAGTAACCATTACCAAATACTCAGCAAGGGGTTATTTTGTCAAATGAGTTAATTTTTTTAAATTAAAAATAAAAAGCCAAAAACAAAATTTAGGGTGCTAACTAAAGAACGCAATTTATGATTTAAGACAAAAGCTTTAAAGGCAGATTTGATAGGTTTAGGACTGATTCGATCCCACACCCGGTGAATTTCACTAGGTGTGGTAGATTATGAAATAGTACTCAAAAAAAAAAAAAACAATATTTTCAAATAAAATAAAAAATAAAAAAAAACTTAAAAGCAAATGAATAAGTCAATAATATAAATTTTTTTTGCAGTTTTTAAGAGAAATAAATTTAAGTATTTGCATGGTAAGTTTTAATTTTAAACTTTATTAATAAAGACTAATTTTAATTTTTTTCAGTGCATACATTTTCTTTACTCATGTAGTATTTTATATAAAATACAAAATTATTAAAAATTACACTAATTTACTAAAGAGCATTTTCTTATTTTATTTTAAAAATAATAAATTAATATGATAAATTTTAGATTTACTTATACTAAACAATTCAATAGTATAATATATGTGTGTGTGTATATATATATATATATATATATTATACTATTGAATTGTTTTGTATAAGTAAATCTAAAATTTATCAAATTAAAAATTAAAAAAGTTTATAAAACTGTTTAAATTTATTTAAGTTAAATATTTCAAAATCTTTTATAATATCTATTTATTTATTTATTTATTTATTTTAATTTTATATTATTATTCATTTACTAGAAAAAAAATATTTTTCTCTTGATTTTGAGAATAATTTAGATTGTGACTTACATCACAAATGACACTTGTAACAATCTCCCACACTTTATGTATTTCACTAGCTATGGGATTCGGGGTACCCAGTCTAGATAGTTATTAGTGGCTTTGAGTTTTATAATAACTTGAGAGTAAGTAGGCATTTGGCTAAGTTTTTTAATAGTCCATAACACCTGTAATTTCTAAAATATTTTTAAAATTTATAAATTTTTAAATCTTTTTTAAAAAATAAGCTTATAAAATATTTTGATAGAAATAATGAGGTCATCTAATAAGATTTTGTTGAAATTTATAATTATAATTGATTATAATTTTTGATATAATAATAATATAAAGATATTTATGTCCTTTTAACACATAAAATGAAGTTATTAAAAGATATTTTAAAGTAAGTTATAAATAGTTGATTTATTTTTAAAAATTTTATAAATTCTAAACACTTATAAAAAACTTATAAACTTTTAAATTTCTTATAAAATATTTTGAAAAATATATAAACTCACCCCAAACATAAGTTAGGAAAGTGGATTTGACAAGTTTAGCTGGTTATTAGTGTTTTGGGGCTTCATATGTTTTTTGTGCTGCACAGGCACTGCTGCATAATCATTCTCAGCCTAGTTACTGTTTGAGCATTGGGATAGCTTATGATAAACTTTTAGGGTATGTTCATTTTAGTTTTTAAGTGTTTTTTAGAAGTAAATTTTGTAAAAATGTGTAAAAAAAAGAAAAATATAAAATTAAAAAAATATAATGATTATAATGTATATTTTTTAAAGTTAAAAAAAAAAAATTCAACCATAGCTTTAGAGTTAGTATTCCAGAGATTTACTCCAAAAAGCTAATTTACTTATCACAAAACCTTTTAACATTACTTATCAATTTCTATTCTGCCCTAACTAGGGAATTATTTAAAAGCATAGCGAGAAAAAACCATCACGCGGTTCATACATAAATGCTCTTTGTGAAGTTGCTCTTAGGAGCGATAATAGGTTGGGTTGACGGGTTGGATCGAGACCTAAATATTACACCTAATCAGTTTATCCAAATCTAACCCGATTATCTTTACGGATCAAAAAAACGTACTCAAATCTAACCTACCAATTTCGCAAGTTATTCAAATTTGACTTGCTAACCTATCAACAAAAAAAAATAAAAAATTCTTTAATTAAAATTAAAATTTAATATCTTAAATATTTACAATTTTACTATTTAATTTTATTTAATTAATTTTTTATATTTATATAAAATATTTATTAAATTATTTAAAATACATTCACAGATTCGAGTCATCAAATTGGCCAATTTGAAATTAATCCATTTATCTTTTCAAATTCACATATCTATCTCAATTTTAACTTGAAGCCTTTCATTCAAGTCGTGTCGAACATTGTCACCCTAGTTGCTCTCAAGATAACGAAGAACATACTCTT
Source organism: Avicennia marina (assembly GCA_019155195.1). Taxonomy (NCBI): domain Eukaryota; kingdom Viridiplantae; phylum Streptophyta; class Magnoliopsida; order Lamiales; family Acanthaceae; genus Avicennia; species Avicennia marina. The sequence goes on along the minus strand of CM032756.1, from coordinate 13,671,287 downwards.
GGAAAATGAAAATTTGCTATTGAATGGACCGTGAACCTGCAAAAGATAGAGGCAAGCTCCGACTCTGACTTAAATTCTAATCTCATGTCATATGTTTGACATTTAACAAGCTCCTACTCTGACTTAAATTCTAATCTCATGTCATATGTTTGACATTGAACTTTTCCAAGAAAACACAAAATTCTTTCTTTTCCACTCTGAACCAGAAAGATGGAAGGCGTGTAAATGCAACAGGTCAATAACGCAAATCTACATTAACCACATTACTCCCTCAAAGAGGAACTTAAAATGAACCTTTACAAACGTAACATCGAGTTCTTTATTAAAAACCAAAACCAATCTCATCAACATACCCGCCTTCCATAATACATATTATGGCTAAGCATTAGCCACGAATAAATAAAGAAAAAAACCTATAATGGACAAGTGCATGTGTGCCGGGATACAACCATTACAAAGTATGAAACAGAAGAAAAATTGAAATAAGTATGAGATAAGGCTCTCTCAGACAGAGGTCAATCAGTTTGCCATCTCTTCACCAGAAGAAAATGCCAGAGACGATTCACCATCCAGCTTCACAAGAAATGTAGAATTCACAAGCACCGAATAATTACCAAATAGATCCGAGCAAACAAAGATTAAGAGACCCCTTGGAAGGACAAACGATCTCGCAGAGTATCGAAAATTGATGCAGCTGCAGCATTTTGTGCAAAAGTCAGCTTCAATCGCCCAAGCAATTCACCATCCTTAGCTTGAGATGCAGCATCAGCAGCTTCCTTGGCCATTCCAATTTTAGCATAAGCCTGTCAAAAAGTACAAAATTGATGGCCAGTTATTTTCACAACCAAATCATATTAAGCTAGTAAATGAGATTAATGGAAAAACTATATAAAATTGGCACGTAAATACATTATTCATATAGTGGTAGTTACCTCAGCTCTCTCTCTGGGATCAGCTAGTTTTGGAATATATTTAAGGGCTTGATCATTCTCACCTGCATCAACACAAGCTTCCACAAATGGACGGTAACCTACAGATGACAGTATAAATAGTAAGAACATAACAATGGTGGGGAAAAAAGAAAAAAAAACACAAACAAAAAAAATAGAAGCAGAAACTAAGGGGTGCCTTAGGGAACACAGACACAAGTTGTGCATGGCTGTCAGGTGTTGGGATTCAAAAATTCTCAGAGGCAACCCAAAACACACACTATTTTTATAAACTATGTCTTGAAACTGACATGTCAAAGTTAATTTCCCATATTAATATCTTCATTTAAAGCCTTAACGACACACATAAATCCAAATCAAAATTTTAAGAAACCAAATGGCTCTAACTGTAATTCTACGAACTCAAACATTTTACAAGAAATGATCAGACCATTTAAGCTTCAAGCAGGTCATATTGTGGGTTGATAGCACATAGGACATCTATCACCTGACAGGTGAACTGGGAAGAATGCAGATTCAGGCAAGTCAAAGCCCAGTCGAAGAGTGCATCTTCCCAACCAAAACAAACACAATTAACACTTTCCTCACATTGCATCACCTCAATAGAGATTTTGTACAGGTAAAAAAAAAAGGGAAATTTAAGCAGATGGCACTTTCATAGATTCCCAGATTTTTAACCTAACAAGGGCAAAACAGTATGAAGGTGTGCAAGTTGATTTCATTGAGGCAACAAGTACAGAAACAAACAAGTTGATTTCTTTATGAACAAAGGAAACACAGTTAATAAAGCCAAGATAACGAAATTTGCATGTTAAAACTCACTCAACCTAAAAACACTGACCAATTGGTGGCCTCTTCTCTTTTGAAAATTTTTCGAGTGCATCCCAATCTCGGATTGTTGCCAGAGCAAATACTTTAAGCCAATACCACCGCTTTTCCGAAACCTGAATCATGCTAACAGTATTTCAGAAAATTTATTGGAGAAAATAAGTTGCCCATACACATCCATGCATAAAAAAGTGAACACTTGATATTATATATATATATCATAGTTGTTGGTTTACTTTTTCAATAGGAGGAATATTTAGAATTAACTAACCTTAAATTCAGTTTTAACCTTATTAGCAGCCCGATGGTTTCCCAGGGCAATACAAGTGCGAATTGTGTCACTAATACTTGAATCCACAAAAATGGCCTGCTTTGTAGTCACCTCTAATTCATGTTGAATTCTGCAGTTGATTGTAAAGGATCAGCTGTGAGCAGTATATGAGAAAGGAAAATGCTTAATTTCATATTGTGTAAAATAAAAACAATGCTGCTACAGAGTAAGTCTCATCAATCCAAGAATGGGCATTTTGCTAAACATATCTGGTCCAGAGTAATTTATAAAGCAGAAAGAGAACTCATCTGTTCAAGGTTATCAAGTCCTTGGGCTATCAACTGCACAACTGAATTCTTTACTCACTCAAAGTATAGAATTTACTTCCGATGAAATGCATAATTTTCTCCTAGTTCATTGCTACATTTCAAGAGACAAAATAAATGGCACCAACCCAAAATCAATTTATCTATTATTAAAAACTAAATCACAAGGGGAAGAAGTAAGAGAAGATTCTTATACGGCAGTACAGCAATATGTAACATCAAGTAACATACAAAAAGGATGACATGGTAGACAGAAATAGATAGAAATTCTGCTTAGGAAGCTATATTGGCAACAAAAAATGAAATTTGTTCATATGACCATAACTGCCAAACACGATGATCACCTTAACAATTTTGCATGCTCCTCAGCAGCCTTGGATTCAAAGATGTGTTCCTTCGTTTCCATAAAAAGATTATGGGCCTTTTCAATTAGTTTTATGCGTGGACCATGAAGAGGGGATCCTCTGCTTGCCATCGGATTTTTTGCTAGTTCCCACGATTCCTTCCACAGGAGAAAAGCTACATCCTGCAAAATCACAAAATAATAAAATATAAATTTTAGAAGACGAAAACAAAGCTAGATATGAATAATCATGCAACTTAGGATTAAAGAGCTTTCTGACTAATACAAAAGCAAATTAGAACCAAACCCAGGATAGCATATTAGGAAAATCTTACTCTTTATCTTGGAAATAGAAAACTTAATGCTGGACCATAAAAACTGTGCTAGGCTGAATTATTTGAAGCTCCTTGAAAGTCTAAACTCCACCAAAGATCCCTTCCACTTCATAACAAATAAATAGAAAAAGGAAACATCTAGTGTGTAGAAAAAACTACAATTTACTTCTTAAAAAAAGCAAGACACAGCATGCCAGTTTAGTCCTTCTATCCAAGATTCAGTATGTAAAGAGATACATGTTTTGGTCAAGGAATACAGATTACCATGAATCATCACACAAGCTTTCCTAAAAAGTAAATGTTGGTTTACTAAAGGCAGGAGAGAAACACTATGAATCAAGTAAACATAATTTAACCTGAAGTTGCCCAGTAGACAGAAAGAAGTCCTTCAAGAATTCATGCTTGTAACACCTAGAAGAGGATTAAAATTTCAGAAACATATACAACATAACAAAAAGACGTTTTCCTTTTCCTGTGGAATTTTGGGAGGATAAATAGTATCCCTACTGTGCATAGGCAATGAAAAGATCACGTGCAAGTGGTCTGGCCTGTATCGTTCCAAAGAACTCCAATGGTGCTCTCTGCAATATTACACATATACTTCATGAACTAAAATCAAGAAACCTCATCTCTAGTTCTAATACATATGTTGCTCAGCGTACATACCTTACGCCAGATATGGAACAAGACAAGATACACAAGATCAGTGTCACCACTTTCCGTAGCCTTTGTAAGTGCAGCATCTTCTTCTCCAATGCTTAGCAAGAGAGGAATCTGATAGATAACAATTTTGTTAATTGTATAAATATTCCTTACATAAAAAATCATTTGTATCAGTTTGAGAGAAGAAAAATAATGACACTTCATAAGACTTTATAACATGTAAAGAAGAATAAATAATTAATTCTGAAAGAAAATTAGAGGCACAGGTAGACACAAAAACCTCACTCTACCTGTTTTGAGGAACGAGGCTCATGTTCAACTAGCATAGCTGCTAACTTTCTATGGCCATTCTTATCAGCATGAGCAGCAACAGCAGCATAAGATATTCCCTTGCATATCTTGAGCTGAGATTAACCAATATCTCAGACATAATTTTTGTGATGGCAAATTAAATAGTTGGACTATAGGTGTAAGCGGTAGGTTTCAAAAGGTTTGATGGTAACACATTAGTGCAACCACACATATGCAGGTTGGTAAAATATTATTTTTTGTTCATAACTGAAAAAGGAAAGAAAATGTAAAACATTCTGGTCCAGATATCTTTCAAAGCCTATGTAATCAGGTTAATTGTGCTTAAGAATGGACCTTCAATTTCACATGCTGGGAGAGCAGCTAAATTTGAATATTTTCACTCATTTATGACATGATATAGAATGCAGTCAAAATGTAGAACTATCCACCATCAGCTGAGAGTATAGTCTAAATTAAACACAACAGGTAGTATTATCAATAACTGAATGGCAAGATATAAATAATAATTTTTGAAGCACAGAAACAGAGAAACTATCACTTTATAGGCCCCTAAAAACTCATAACATATGCATAGTAGCTTCTCAAATAATACCATTGCTAAAAGAGAACAGAAGAAAGCAATGGCAACAGAGGATGCAGATTGATGAGTCATCAGACAAAAACCAAATCCTCACTGGCAGATATATAGATTGGAACTGCAATTCGGTTCAGCATTTGCAACTGGAGACTTCAAGTATTTATATTTTAACCAATAAACATTAATACATGACCCACACAGTAATACACATATGCACACATAAAAGGGCATCACGACCTGTCATCGCAATGTGAAATGTTGAATTCTAATATTAGCACCACCTAAGACATATTAAAATTATTCGGGCCTCCAGTGGGAGAGGGGTTAGAAGCTTTGAGCTGATTTATGCTCATATATAGGATAGTTGAAAAGTACTAACCTTGTCAAGTAAGATTTCAAGAAGACTGGCATCAGGAATCGCCACAGATGCTGATATCTTTGTACAAGCCCAGTGCATTAACACAACTTCCTACTCAAAGCACCAAAATCAAAATGATTTCAGCACAATAATACTCTATTAAGGGAGTATATGGTCAATCCCCTATCTTTTTTCTTGAAATTTTAGCATCCACAAGTCAAACAGCATGCAAAAACTGTGATTATTATTTGGCAGAAGAGTGCCTAGCTGTGCCTGCCTATAAAGAAGTAGGCAATTGAGAAATCAGTTATTATATCATACAGCTAAAGCCCAAATAAGAAACGCAAATGACTTACTTGGTTCATAGCAAGGTACTCGGATATCCGCAAAGCCAGAAGGTGTTTGTGAGCATTAATTAAACGGTTTATCAGAACAGAGGGAGTAAGTAACTGCAAGGAACGGAAGAGTAAAAAAGAAAGAAATTATTTCCAAAATGTCAAAAAGTGGTACTTGAAACTTCAAGCATTATATAGTAAGAATTATAGACCTTGTACTGCTGAATGCTTAGGGGAATGCCAATTTCAGCATGGCGTACAGCATTTAAGACACGCAGCGTTTTACACATCTCTTGTATGCGGTCACGCTGAAAATGGCTGTCAAAGCCAACTGGATATCATTACCAAGAAAAAAATCAGAACATAGAGTTCTTTTAGGAGCATGAAGAGCAAATGGATGTCACAACTTATACATGAGATCAAGTAGGTACCAACAGTGATTTCATGCAAGATATCAGTGCAAGAAACACTATACAAAACCAGGTTCCAAGCTGTCACTGAAGCATAGAAACTCGCATATACCTCCAGTTTACTGATTCTCATCTCAAAATCCACAGATGATAAGCAGGAAATGTTAAAGCCAGCAATGCCATATAGTGCTACCTACCATGTGAAGCATCACATTCCCAGAAAGTGATTCACAGAGAACATTTTACCTTGCAAAAACTTAATTTAATAAAAGGTGCGCATTAAAGAAATTACAGCAAATGAAAATCTCGGCAATGCTGTTACATAAACATATTCAAAAACATTTGTACTATCAAACCTATGTGAAGTGCAATATTTTTATCATTTTCAGTTCAGCACTTTTTTATTTATTTATTTATTATTTATTTTTGCTTTTAAAATTAAGAGGAGGTAATCCTCAAAAATAGATTTTTGTAGAACAGGCAGGCAGGTTTTACATTTCAAGTTCATCAATTTGCAAACCTACAGAACAATCCTACTACATGATTGTTAGGGCTATGTTTATTGCCTAATTAGGATGGGAGAGAAAATTTTGGGTGATTTGAGTAGGAATGAACATTATGTTTGGTATTAGGTAGTAAAAGAAGGAGAAAATTTAAATTATACATAAATATATATATATATATATATTCAACATATAATAATGATTGGATTATATGATAGTATATAAGTTTATAGGATACAAAAATATATGAATGTGAGTAGGAAAATTATAAGGATAAATATTGATTTCATTGTGAATAGGTATAATAATTCAAAAATAATTAGTTAGTTATAAAAAATGAGAGAGAGATATGAATTTGAATTTTAATGTAAGATAAGATGTTTAGTTTGTAAAATTTTTTAGTAAAGATGAACAAATGATTAAAGTGGAACCAAACATAGCCTAGGAATTTAGCAAATTTCAGCACCTTTGATCTTTCTGGATTAGAAAAATATAGAACATACAACTTCAAATTTTGACTTGTTACGCATTCAACAATTATTGCTTTCTCAGGTGGCAATGATGACAACTTTTAGATCAGAATCAAAAAAATATACAACGAATATAGGAAAATAACTCTACATCAACAGGAGTAATACCTTAGATATATTTGAAGAATAAAATTATCTAGGGGAACCTGATAAAAGAAGATCCAGATACAACAAAAGAACCTATGGCTTTGTTTGTTTTCAAATTATCCACCCTCCAAAAACACACATTCAATTATTACACTTCTTTTTTATGTTTTCTCTCTTACATTTACACAATTCTCAAAATAAAAACACCTAAAAACACACACCATAATTACAAAACAAACAAAGCCTATAATTCTTGTCCTTTCTGTGCCATGCAGGAAAAATAACCCACCAGTTCATTAGGACCAATGAATGCTTCAAATATAATCATATAGATATAGAAGTTAACACTTCATAGATATGAGACATATAGAAAATAACATGCAAGCATAAATTTCATGTATACACAGACACGTATGCAAATATGTGCATAAATAAATAGGCCAACTATACTTTTCCTCAGATCCCGTCCCACAAAATTTAAAAGACAAAATGAACACGCATACCAAAATAGCATTTCACAAGAAAAACCATGAAAAAATTAAAATAGCAACACAAAAATCTCTATTCTATCAACATAAGTCTACAACATCAATTTGTACATCTGGTACATCCATCAAAGTCTATCAGAAAGGAGAGTATACAGTTTATCGAAAGAATTTGTATTTGCACATGAATCAAATTTGAACGCCAACCAACCTGGAAAAGGTTTGTCCATAGCTTGCAGCTCTCAGTAGTGTCCGTTGCAGTGAAATGTCAAATTCATAACCAGCCCCATCAACACAAGCCTCAACAGCTTCAGGCAGTGAAGAGCGGATCAATCTCAAATTTTCATCAGCCTGGAAGATTATAGGGAATTTGTATTTCATCAGTAACAATTTCTCAAATATTTTAGAAAGCATTTTAAGATAAGCTTACAACCACTTTTGATTAGCCTACTGTTGTAACCTTATACTTTCCAACTCAGCACTTCAGTTCTTTCACTGTAATTATCTACAATTATCTAGCAGATACAAAGCGAAAAATAAGTAGGATTGTCTTCGTCATTTCAAACTCCACACTGGTTATTATGGCAGTGAAGGCAGCAGTGGACAAAACTCAGCAAAGCTTCTTAACGGATGCCAATGCAGTATTCAAGATATTAAAAGAATTTGCTGTAAAAGCATGCTATAATTTGACAAAGGCCTCTGGAGTTGGAAACGGTTAAGTATACAGAGAGTTACAGACCAATATTTCATGGAACCATTTGTTGCATTTTAAGTGTCATATGAACTATTAACAAATAGCAAAATATATTTGAAGACAGGAGAAAGCAATCAACATTCATTAGATAAGAGTGAAACTTCTATATATTCATTTGTGTGCAAATCTTTATGCAGATAAATTAATGCCAGTAATTTTACCTGCGATAGCTTCTACAAAAAATTTCATAAAAGGTTTGCCACACGAAAACATACCCATAGAAGGCAGAACAACATATTGAACTCAATATTAAACAACATAAGTGCTCCATATCATGAGATAAGTTAGAACCGGTTGGTGGCCATCATGTCAGAACATCATGACAGGAGTATCAAGATGATACCAGGAGAAAGAATATTTTAATTTACAGACATGGAGGTTATGACCTTAGCACTTCTCCGGTCAAAATGCTCCAGGGCATCATACAATAATGCAGATGGTAAAGTGCTTCCAATCTGAAAGATAGATACTGTAGAGTCTGGAACTCGATGTAGAAACTCCATGCTTGTGTTAGAAAGTATCCGCACCCCATCGCATTCTGGGATAAGAATAATTGGCTCATCATATATGTAGCGTACTGGGTCCCCATATGGACCCACCATCAATAACATGTCATCCCAGTAGAGTAAGACGCTGTCCAGTCCGCACCAAGCTAGTTGATCAGGAGGAAGGGCCGACTGTACACATAAAATTAACAAAAAGCAATCGATAGACAATAATGTTTGGTAAAATATTTCTTAAAAGAGCTTAAGAACAACATAAAAATTATAAATTTATGCCACAGGTAGCACAAAATTGTAATCAGCGTAATTAAACTTCAAAACCGTTTTTCCTCTTCGAGAATAAAAGTCTTATTTTCATGTATTTTCATCAAACAAGACGAAGAGATAGAATTTGCACTAATACATAGTGGATAATTATTATTGACAATCAAATCGAACTATCAACCAGAAAGAAAATTATCAGATGTACCTCACAACTATACTCGATAATAACATCAGAAAAATCCGTAGACAAGACCAGAAGCCTTCCATCATGAGTGAATGAGGCAACAAACTCCCCTTTCCTCGATACTACCATCTTCTGCAACGGCCCAATCCCTGCCGCGAGGGGCTGCACCACATCCTCTTCCACCAAGAGCACATGATCTCCAACCCCTAGCAATACCTCCACATCACCTGATTTCGTATACTGAGGCTCGATCACCGCCATACAGTGGGGAAGCTCCTCCAAATTACAATCCGCCAATTTAACAGTCTTCGGGATTTTAAAATCCGGCACGACAAAAATCTCGAACGCCTCATTGATACAAACGACTCCGTTCCCCCAGAAAACGCACTCGACGACGCTGTTGTCGAAACACTCTTGGCCCATGGAGAACGTGCTGACTAACTCCGCCTGGATATTATATGAATAAACGGTCCCGTCCTGCGTGATGCAGACCAGAGTTAGGTCATCGCTCCACGACATGCCAATTAGGCGGCCGCCGGGGTTCTTCCACACGGATTCCGACATAAGGCGACCGGAGGAGGTGAAGATGCGCAGCTTGCGAAGGGCAGACTCCGCGTACAGCTGAACGATCTTGGTGTCATCGCGGATGACGGCTATGGGGCCGCCAAAGGGAGCGCAGGCAACTTTGTTTCGCGTGAGGTCGACGTTCTTCCACTGCATCTGGTAGAGCTCCGGTTTCCGATAGTACCGGTTGTAGAGGAGCTGCCATTCCGCCGCCACTGAAACTCCGGCCATCTCAACTAATACAGTGTAATACTCTTCTTTCGTGAAAAAACATATAAAATCAAAAATATCGGTTTTATTTAATTTAAGCTCTTTTGGATCTGCAGGCTTTGGAGTTGAAAGAGGAAAGATGAAAGCGGGAAAGCAGAGAGGATGTTTCCAATAAAGTGCGACTTCTAAGCACCAAGAGCCACGATTTCTGATTAACCAACAGACACATTTTTTTATTTCTATGGATGGTTAGAAGCGTGAATCCACAAAGATGTATTTGTGTGAACATTTTCCAATTTTTGTTGTGGAAAAAAACAATTACAAAACAAATAATTTGTGTCCAGTAATTTCTGCAAGACATAATGGTTCTTTGTTTTCATATTTGTAAAAAATTTATCTTAATTTTTTACGTTGCTTTTGTTGAACATTGCTATATGAGTGTTGTGGACAAAATTTTTGTAGAGAATTTAATCAAATATAATTTGCGAGTTCAATTCTCTAATTTTTATTTCAATTAACGGGTTTGTTGTATTTCAACAACTTATAGAAAAGTTTGGTGAGTTGAAATTTTTTAAAGTTGATTTGACTATTAAAAAATGTTAATATAGAAATTTAACATTACGAACACGAATCAAATACCAAACACTTTGAATTTTATTAAAAGTACTATGAAACTCCTTCAAAATTGTAAAGATAATTTGGATTTATTCATTTGAATGCCTCCTTACTCATCTTAAAGTTCTCTACAAGTTGTGTAGCGTTCGCTCCTATTTATAACGAGGAAATATGCAACTTTATCATATTATCCAAAAACATGGCATAATTTAATTGCTTGACAACATGTGACTGGACATTTCTTTCATTTAATTGTCGGATTTGATTTAAGGTGGTTTGATGTTCCAAATGACAATATTTGTATTCTATAATTCAAAAAAGAAAAATTGATTTGACCGTCAAACTAGCATTGTCGTTGATTAGCTCAAATTCTTTTGGTTTATGTGGATTTTTACTTGGCAAATTTTAATTTATCAAAATTTTGTGAAATATGATAATATGTTGCATTGGGTGTTGTGACATGTCTTGTATGAGAAACTTTCTATTACCAACCATGGAAGGATTTTGAATATCAAATCTGTAGAGATTTTCCAATTTTTTTTTCTGATTTTCTAGAGATTTTTTATGATTATTTTGGATAAAAATTGTTTCCAAACTTATATGTAGTTTCTTATGAAGATATGTAGTTATACTTTGATCTACCAAAAATATTCTACAGATCTTGAACTCCTTTAAGTCTTGGAGAGAGGAAGACCACGAATATGATATAATATGATATAACATGTGAACATCACAAGTTTGATTTTTTTAAAAAAATAAACGAGTAAATTTTCTTGCAAATTGTTTCTATCGTCAAAAACTTCATATACGAATGATATTGCATGACTTTAATAGGATTTCAAACAATATTCTCAAGGAATTAGTGGGAAACATTAAGAGTGTGTTTGGTTTCAGAAATTTAGGACGGAAAAGAAAATAGTAGAACAAGGAAAAGAAGATGAAAGAATTCAAAATTCTATATAGTATTTGGTTTAAAGGATTTCAATAAGAAAATAAAAAGTTAAAAAAAGAAATCAAATCAAATTAAATTAAAATTTTTATAATTTGAGAAAAAATAATGAAAAAATAAATAAAAGAAATAGAATTAATAAATTTTGAATAAAAAATAAAAGTTAACATTGTTTTCTTTATATGAATTTTCCTTCTCTAAATTATAATTTTTCTTTAATTTTCTTTTCCTATCAAATAACCAAAACCATTTTCTTTCCTTTTGCTCCATAAATTCCAAGAATCAAACATAGAGTAAGAGAGTTTCTAAAAAATTGTTTGCATGCATCTTTAAGTGAAGAACAACTCTTTAGTTGATGTGTTAAGAGTTATCATCTGCCAAATTCCCATTTAAGTTATATTGATTGATTTTTCGGCATTTTTGATAAAAAAAAAAAAAAACCCTTGCATCAACTTTGGAGTTAATTTCAAAAGAGTGCCTTAGTCAAGTCAAGCATAAGAAAACTTACTATCTAAGAAAGTTAAAATATAAATGTGTCAACAAAATTGAAAGCTAAAGAGATTTTGGTTTAGATGAATATAATTTGGCTAGGTTATCCGACTTGTATTGTAATTTATAGAATACTTGATATGGTGGAAAATTCTAGGCATACCCTTGCATATATAAGAGGTTTATCTTTAAATTACGTAAACAGCTTTTAGTTTCTCTTTCTTTAATTTTTTACAACATATTGCACCATACTCCAACATTTTTTGTAATATTTACGTCAAAAACAACCTCCAAACTTGTCAAATATATATGGTCAAATTTTTTTCAAGGTGGGAGAGAGAAAGAGAGAGAGAGAGTCCACTCTATATATAAAGTAATGCAAGTTCAACTCATTTTATTTGGAGGGTGTAGAGTCCACTCTATATATAATAAAGTAATGCAAGTTCAACTCACTTTATTTGGAGGGTGTTTGGCAGTAAGAAATTTGAGCTTATAAAATATGAGATCTTATTTTAGAAATAAGACATTTAAATGTTTAGTTAAAATAAGATGTTTTGACTTATAAGTTATTTAAATCTTACGAGATGATAGAGTGTTTGGTATTATGAACACTTTTATCGTCGTAATGCCCAAGAAGGACCATAATACTATTAAACTCATGTGAACATCCACTTGGAAAATATTTGAACCCAATTTTTATATAATACTCTCATAAATATTAAAAATTAATTAAACTCAAACTACAATATAGACTTCTTTACAAAAATTATAGAAAATACAAAATGTCATCTATATATTTAAATTAATGTTTAATACGAAATTACAAAATATTAATGATTTTAGTAAATTTTTGATGGAACCAATTGTAGTGAATATATTACTTGAAGAATTATTATAATGTCTTTGTGCTTCAAGCATTGTCAATAATTTAAGTACTTGATAAATTATTTTTATTAATTTGTAGAAAAAATTTGTATTTGCTATTATTCTAATGCAATAATGAACATAGAAAAAAGTTTTTTAGAGAAAAAATCGTTAAAATTATTATGGAAAATTGCAAATAATTTTACTATGCTTGTTAAAATATTTGTATTGTTCTACCTTTGATGATGAGATCACAAAAAATTTTTTCCAATTATTATTATAGTACATAAACTAGAATTCAATGCACAAATAAAAAAAAGGTCTATTGAAAAATAAAATTACTATTAAATTTCAAACACTAGTCATATATTTAACAAAAAAATCTCTCATGTACTAAAACAGATAACAATTGAGTCACACATAGCTATCTAGTAAGCATGACTAACTTTCTTTTCATTTTTAACAATAGTGACACTACTAAATTAATTAATACATTCAATTCGTGGTTCATAATTTTCATCTTCAACTATTTGAAATGCCTTTTTTAGAACTATTTCTTTCCTATATGATTGTGGATCACCATATTTGTCAACACGATTTCTCTTTGTGTGCCAAAATAAAAGTAAGGCATGTCATATCCATATATTCTTTCATATATTTCGAGCTTCAAAAAATAAGGAATTTCTTCATCTAACCTTCACATTCAACACCTTTATCATATTCGTCCAAAAACATTGTATAATTTAATTGCTTGACAATATTTGACTAGGCATTTCTTTCCTTTACTTGCCGGATTTGATTTAACGGGTTTGATGTTTCAAATGACAATATTTGTATTCTATAATTCAAAAAAGAAAAATTGATTTGACCGTCAAACTGGCATTGTCGTTGATTAGCTCAAACTCTTATGGTTTATGTGGATTTTTACTTGGCAAATTTTAATTTATCAAAATTTTGTAAAATATGATAATATGTTGCATTGGGGGTTGCAACATGTCTTGTATGAATACTTTCTATTACCAACCATAGAAGGATTTTGCATATCAAATCTGTAGAGATTTTCCAATTTTTTTTGCTGATTTTCTAGAGATTTTTATGATTATTTTGGATAAAAATTATTTCCTAACTTATGAAGATATGTAGTTAAACTTTTATCATCCAAAAATATTCTACAGATCTTGTACTCTTTTAAGTCTTGGAGAGAGCAAGATCATGAATATGATATAATATGATATAGCATGTGAACATCACAAGTTCGAATTTTTTTGAAAATAAACAAGTAAATTTTCTTGGAAATTGTTTCTATCATCAAAGACTTCATATACGAATGATATTGTATGACTTTAAATAGGATTTCAAACAATATTCTCAAGGAATTAGTGGGAAACATTAAGAGTGTGTTTGGTTTCAGAAATTTAGGACAGAAAAGAAAATAGTAGAACAAGGAAAAGAAGATGAAAGAAATTCAAAATTCTATATAGTGTTTGGTTTAAAGGATTTCAATAAGAAAATAAAAAGTTAAAAAAAAGAAATCAAATCAAATTAAAATTTTTATAATTTGAGAAAAAATAATGAAGAAATAAATAAAAGAAATAAAATTAATAAAATTTTGAAGGAAAAATAAAAGTTAAAATTGTTTTCCTTCTATTTTCCTCACCATTTTTGTGAGGAAAATGAATTTTCCTTCTCTAAATTATAATTTTCCTTTAATTTTCTTTTCCTAATCAAATAACCAAAACCATTTTCTTTTCTTTTGCTCCATAAATTCCAAGAATCAAACATAGAGTAAGAGAGCTTTTAAAAAATTGTTTGCATGCATCTTTAATTGAAAAACAACTCTTTAGTTGATGTGTTAAGAGTTATCATCTGTCAAATTCCCATTTAAGTTATATTGATCGATTTTTTGGCATTCTTGAGAAAGAAACCTTGCATTAACTTTGGAGTTATGTCAAAAGAGCGCCTTAGTGAAGTCAAGTATAAGAAAACTTACTACCTAGGGAAGTTAAAATATAAATGTGTCGACAAAATTGAAAGTTAAAGAGTTTTTGGTTAGCGTGAATATAATTTGGCTAGGTTATCCAACTTGTATTGTAATTTATAAAATACTTGATATTGTGGAAAATTCTAGGCATACCATTGCATATATAAGAGTTTTATCTCTAAATTACATAAACAACTTTTGGTTTCTCTTTCTTTAATTTTTTACTACATATGGCATTGTATGCTCCAACATTTTTTGTCATATTTATGTCAAAAACAACCTACAAACTTGTCAAATATATATGGTCAAATTTTTTTCAAGGTGGGAGAGAGAGAGTCCACTCTCTATAAAATAAAGTAATGCAAGTTCAGCTCACTTTATTTGGAGGGTGTTTGGCAGTAAGAAATTTGAGCTTATAAAATATGAGATCTTATTTTAGAAATAAGACATTTAAATGTTTAGTTAAAATAAGATGTTTCGACTTATAAGTTATTTAAATCTTACGAGATGATAGAGTGTTTGGTATTATGAACACTTTTATCGTCGTAATGCCCAAGAAGGACCATAATACTATTAAACTCATGTGAACATCCACTTGGAAAATATTTGAACCCAATTTTTATATAATACTCTCATAAATATTAAAAATTAATTAAACTCAAACTACAATATAGACTTCTTTACAAAAATTATAGAAAATACAAAATGTCATCTATATATTTAAATTAATGTTTAATACAAAATTACAAAATATTAATGATTTTAGTAAATTTTTGATGGAACCAATTGTAGTGAATATATTACTTGAAGAATTATTATAATGTCTTTGTGCTTCAAGCATTGTCAATAATTTAAGTACTTGATAAATTATTTTTATTAATTTGTAGAAAAAATTTGTATTTGCTATTATTCTAATGCAATAATGAACATAGAAAAAAGTTTTTTAGAGAAAAAATCGTTAAAATTATTATGGAAAATTGCAAATAATTTTACTATGCTTGTTAAAATATTTGTATTGTTCTACCTTTGATAATGAGATCACAAAAAAAAAAATTCCAATTATTATTATAGTATATAAACTAGAATTCAATGCACAAATAAAATAAAGGTCTATTGAAAAATGAAATTACTATTAAATTTCAAACACCAGTCATATATTTAACAAATAAATCTCTCATGTACTAACACACATAGCTATCTAGTAAGCATGACTTACTTTCTTTTCATTTTCAACAATAGCGACACTATTAAATTAATTAATACATTCAATTTGTGGTTCATAATTTTCATCTTCAACTATTTGAAATGCCTTTTTTAGAACTATTTCTTTCCTATATGATTGTGGATCGTCATATTTGTCAACATGATTTCTCTTCGTGTGCCAAAATAAAAGTAAGGCATGTCATATCCATAGATTCTTTCATATATTTCGAGCTTCAAAAAATAAGGAATTTCTTCATCTAACCTTCTCATTCAACACCATAAAAAACCTCGACAAGAAAAATTGCTTGCACAATCTCGATTCCCTTTTTATTCTTCATTGAACAATGCATTTACCTAATTTCCTTACTCTATCAAAAGCATGATTCTTTCCTTGATCCCCCTTACTAATCTTTGTCCAAAACATAGGAGAATTCCTATATTTCAAAAAATAAAAATAAAAAAATCTCTCTTTCAACAGTACCTTAGAGTTTTGCATTTGGATATTCACATTACTTGTTAATTGACAAAAAAATCCAACTCTCAATTCTCTTAGTTTGAAGACTTATAAAGTGCTCTCACCTTTGGTTTTTTACAAAATCATTTTCCTACCTCTAATCGCTCCATAATTAGAGTAACCCTAAATCATTTGTCATCCAAAGCCAGTCAATTTTCAAAAGAGATTTTATTGGGAATCTCCTCTAGTCATTATAGAAAAATTGTCTCCATGTTTTCCTCCAGGCTCATGTTAAGCAAAGAAACCACTAACCTTGGAGAAGCTACTATGCCTTTGATTTTTCTTGTCCATCAATGGCAAATTTGGTATATATCTAACCGTATAATCTAAGATGGAATTTTCTCTTCAGTCGCGCCACTTCCATATAAACTAAGAGCATGATCTTCTCTCGATATATGCTCCTAGATGCCCAAGAGAACATGGCCTAAAAGTATTAAGCATATCAATTATAAATAACAAGACTAATGACAATTGAACTTAAAACTATGCACTCATCAATCGTCAATCCCAAGCACAAATTCTATTTTTAATTATTATACTAATTCTGTATATTTTACACTCTAATTTTCATATAATCATTGAATGTGCCTTCATAGCTAGTAAATTATTAGATCATTAGAATCTTATTGTCACATTTTGAGAAACGAAAAAAAAGCGAGACATTTCTAATTTAGATTACATTAATAGAACCATTGTAACTAGTAATATATTATTATAATAAAGCATCATAAAAATATATTTTATAAGAAGTGAAGGTTTGTGATAACTTATGAATTTATAGTAATTTTCACTTCTATTCTATTTGATTTCACTAGCATATTGGGCATTGGAGGCTTACTTTGCTATATTATGAGTGTTTGAGCTTATACGTGCTAATTACTTGAGTTTGGAAGGTTTTTAGATAGATTTTTAGTGAAAAATGATTAAATTTGGACAATTCCTACACTTAGGAATTTTTTGTTGCCACTTTTCAAATCCGCTGCAACTAAAGGAAGAGTTGTGGTCATAAGTGTACACCTGTGAATGAAGTAACAACGAACAAGAGCTACTACTCTTGAACATCCTAGCCACAAAAGAAAAAGTCGTGGCTGCTGAGTAGGGATCCACCCTCTCAAGACAAAAAGCAATTGTAGACCACTTTCAATTACGATTGAGCTCATCCTCGTGTGATGGGATGTCGTGCCCACAAGGTTGAAAATTGCAGTCATGGGAATTAGAAGATGAGTTTGTATATCCTTCTTTTAGGGTCACAGTGACAAAGAACAAGATTGTGATTGCAAAAGAAAGAACGACACAGTTGCAAATAGGAAAAAGAGGTAGTTTTGTCCGAGTCATGTAAATTTCTTAATAACCTAGTCACCACCTACAGACTAGGAGAGAATATCAGAAAAGGGAGTTTTTGTACCTAGAGAACTTGGAGAACAAGAAGATATCAAGTCAAGAACGTAGGAGGATAAATCCACATCAAGATTGAAGACGCCAATCACACCTTTGACTCAAGACTTGAGACTATGATTTTTCTCATCTTTTTCCTAGTTTTTGACATTGTTGGGTGTTATTTAGAGATGGTTTTGATTGAAAATATTATAGATTGTTAAATTCTTTTCTAGACTGAAAAAAGTCAAAATTATATTAAAACATTAAAATATAGGTAAAATGATAATTTCATCAAAAAAAAAAAAAAAACTGAATCATTACATTCATCTACTCAGGTAATATCTCCATTCATTCTTCTCTTAATTTCTCTTCCCACTTTTTTCAACTTTTGAAATTGTATTTTCATTTTCCTTAAATCTGCTCTTTTGCAATTGAAGAAATTGGAAGAAGAAAGAATAAAGTTTTGTGAGCAAAGAGTAGATTTTAAGGAAAATGAAAAAACAATTGCCCATGTTGAAAAAAGTTGGAGGAGAAATTAAGAGAAGAATTAGTGGAAATATTACTAAGTAGATGAATGTTATGATTTAGTTTTTGTTCTTTTTGATGAAATTATTTTTTTTGATGAAATTATCATTTTACCTATGTTTTAATGTTTTAATATAATTTTGACTTCTTTAGTAAGGATATTTTTGGAATCGCGCATTGTGCAACCAAGCAATATTCTTTCACCAGAATAAAGTAATACAATTTTAGGGTTATTAGTTCCCTTTCAAAAATATTACTCAAACAATGTGGGTGTTATTTGGATGGAAGAGTATTTGAAGAAAGGATTTTAAAAGATTCAAAATAATAAGGATTTTAAATCCACCAAAATTACTAAAATAAAAGTTTAAGAAAAGAACTCAAATATTTGAAATTAATTGTAAAATGAAACCATCCAAACTAGTGTTCTAGATTTATTATTATGAATTTGAAATCCATTTATTTAAATTCATCAATCCAAATACACCCTAAGAGAAATTATGATTATATAAAACAAGATATTTCGAGATCATTTTTGAAATCCTAGCAATAAGCGCTATAAACTTAGTATAATTATCATTTTTGTATTAAAAGATTTGGATTTGGAACAAGAATTTTAAATAAAGGATTTCCAATGACTCAAAATAAAAGGAATCCAAATCCACTACAAATAGTAAAAGTGTTCAAATGAGAATTAAAGGATTAGAAATTTATTTTTAAATAAAATGATTCAAACAAGTGTGATGGATTTCATCATTATGGATTTAAAATGTATTTTTTCAAATCCTTTAATCTAAATGCACCTATAGGATTTTAAATCCTAATCAGTAGTCATCGCATTTGTTTGAATGATTTTATTTTATAATAAATTTCAAATTCTTATTCAAACTATATTTTTAGTATTTGTAGTGGATTTGAAATTTTTTTCTATTTAAAGTCATCTGGAATCTTTTATTTCAAATTCTTTCTCTAAATCTAAATCAATGAATCCAAATGAAGCCTAAAATATTTTTGAACTTTCATAAACTCATCCACACATCCGCTCCACATTATGAACAAAAGAAAAAAGTTAAGCACCACACGACCACATCACTTGTCTGATACCATGTCCATTTTCTCGAGTAACTAATCAACAAAACCTCTTCAAGACAGCAACTTTGTTGCTCGTCCAATACCCATTTTTCAAGTGCAAATTTTCTGAATTAGATTTACTTATTTACCCTTTTACATTATGACTCTTCTATCCCCCTTCATAGTGCTCAAAAGAGCTATTTCCTTGCCTTTCCTAACCTTGCAATCTCTATATTTTCTGCAACTTAAGAAAAAGTAGCATGAATTTATATATGTGTGTGTGTGTGTGTGTGTGTGTGGGTCTATACTCACTTCTGCTTGTCTGAGTCGTGTTCTTCCGCTACCATTATTACACCAGCAAATTGATGGTAGAAGACACAAACATAAAACAACTCATAAGGGGTATATGGATTTCTGTTTTGCAAATTTGAATATCCAGACTATGCTCAATTTCAAAAGGAAAATGGGAAAGGGCAGCAGAAATAGGCTAGTTGAATATTTGTTCGTTCAAATGGTTTTGAACGCTATAAACTCGGCATATGACACTGTGTGGTTTCTTTTATTTTCATTACCTATTAGTGGATTGGCAGAAGATAGCATTCTTTTTATACTGTTATCTATTGTAGAGACCATTGTAAGTACTCAAATTTCTCATAGGCTACACCAAAAGCTTGTCAATAGGACACCAGCCTGAAATTATAACAATTGTTCATGTGTCAACTTGCTTCTAACTACGTGCATGCACATATTACTTGGATGGGAAAACTATATCCTCCATGCCATGCCACAGACAACGTTACTCTAATCATCCTAATCTGGCTTTACAAACCAAAAAGAAGCTACCGAGAAAACAGTAATGGGCAACCTTTTTTCTTTAAAACAAGTAAAAGAAACAATAAGAGAGCAAGATAGTGATGCCATAGCCAAAAGCAATGACCCAAGCCAACACATGCTGAGCAAGAAACGATAAGTTTTGGACCATTGTTGTCGCAGTTGAAATCTCTGTTATACTGTGGCCCGTCCCTCTTAGAGAAAATGGGGGCGTATAAAGAAACAAAGCAGTGTTCAAGGAAATGCCCACTGAGCAAGAGATGTCTCCAACAGCGGAAAGGAACTTCATCTGAGGCTTGGTTAATGAATGAAATACATCTGGGCACTGACACTGGATTTTTCACAACCCTTCTATGATTTTAAATAATGCCAGAGACAGGATTCCATTGCCCTAACTTTTCATCTTGATAATATTCAGAAGATATTCAATGCATTCGTAATGGAAGGAACTTCAGTTAACTTTAAAACACTAGAAATGTTAACCGAATCAAAGGTAGAAAGTGGGCTGTGGTGCATAAGTCGTGAAGAATTAATTATTTGTTGTGTTTATGGTGGTTATAAAATTTTACCTGTTGAGGAACCGTCTGGGTTGCATGCCGTGTAAAAAGCACTTCAAGAAAATGTGGAACTGACATGTGAGTTGGGGCCTCTTGCCTAAAGCCATGTCAACCTTTTTCCTTGCCTTCCTTGTCTTCTGCGGGCACAAAATATAGACATATGTAAATTTAAATTTTGGTAGGTAAAAAATTAATGGACTAGTCATTGGATAACTGAGTGAAATAATGATAATTAATCACACCCAAGTCATATCAAATCATTTATCTATGATATACATATATAAATATATATATATAAATAAAAAAAAGGGTTTTTGGTTCCACAAATAAATAAATAAATAAAAATACACACAAACTCTATTAAGTTAGTGAGGACTTTTAGTTCCAAAAAATCAAATTATACAATTACCTTTATTTAAAACTATTGTTGTTTTTCTATTCTTTTATTTTTTGTTTTTCTTTTAACTTATAATTTTGTTTGTGTTCTTTGTCGATTTTTTTCTTTTTTCAAATTCTTTTGAACTTTCTTTGTTGTCTTAATTTAATTATTTTTCATACTTTAATCTTTTATTCTTTACTTTCATTTTTTAAAATAAAGTAACTTTATAATTTATAAATAAAATCTGTTTACACATTGAGTGTGCAACTTTTAGTAGTTATTAAGAGTTCTCAACTAGTTTGGTTACATATTATGAATTTATAACATTTTCCTTAATAAATTTATACTATTACACTTTCTTAAAATGAATAGACACTTTCTAATGTAATTACTAATATGCCACTACTTATTTTTAATACTCTATATTTATACTTACTTATATTATTATAGAAATAAGGCTTTTTAATTGTACATTGTAAAATTATACAATTTTTCTTAAATAATTTTTTATTATTTATATCCTTTCCTTTTTTAATCTTTTCTGCAACTTATGATATTTATTTATTCTCTCAAAATTTCTCTCTTTCTTTATTTTCCTAATCTAAATATTCTTTAAACTTTTAATCTATATTTATTTATACTATATATTAAGAATATAAACCTCTTTTTAGTTGGACAACATAAAATAATTATAATATCTTACTTTCACACACACACACATATATTTTACTTTCTCTCTCTTACTTTTCATTTGTCTCATTCTCTCTTTCCTTTCAAATTTAATTTACTCTATTTATTATTTAAGCTTATTTCTCTTATTCTATAAATAATACAGAATTTACGTTTGAATAGTATTATTAATTCATTTATACAATTATTCTCACATGTTAACTGCTAGTTTTTATTTTTTCCTTAAAAAAATGGATTTCCTTAAAGTATTTCCTTGCAGGGGATTTTGACTTTGACGTTTGACTTTTTGTTCCCCTTCGGCTAACGTTAGAACCTGAGGTGGCAAAATTAAACAAAATGATAACAAAAATATGACCGTTATAGATCCTTCTCCCGGTCTTGTTGATGCTGGAGCCTCCACGATTAGTAATTATTACTAGCATTAGACCTCCCTACAATTCACCCACCTTAAATTGACAAATGCAGAATGGCAGAGAAAGCTTGAACAAAATCCAACAGTCACACTTCCTTGTCCCTTGTTTCTCGTCTGTGCTTCTCTTCTCCAGAGAAGAGTTTAATCCAAGAGCTGAGAATTTGGTGGGTCTTCGGCTGACGTTGAGGAATGGTGAAAACGGGTGCAGGGGATATGAAAAACAAGGTTGTGCAACAGGTGGCGGAAGGAGAAGGAAGAAATGAAGACTCTGAAAACCACCATAGTGCGAAGACAGAGCTAGAGCTTCAAACTCAACATCCTTACGCATTTCATGTGTCCGGGCCTCGCAATGTTCCTTCGATCAACTGGAGGGACCTCATCAACTCCACTTGGTCAGTGCTTATCCCATCGTCACCGAACTCTTCTTTTTCTCCTCTTTTCTTTTACTTGGAATTTCTGGATTCGTGGGATTTTTTCTAGATTTTATGAATGACAGGTTCTTAGCTTAATCTACGATTTTGTAGGAGGGGAAATCTGATACAGGAATGCTTATGGCTTAAGAAAAATGTATTCTCAGTCGATTGTGTCGCTTAAAAAGAGTTAAAGCCATGATCTATTTCTCTGTCATGCTAACTTACTATGAAATCTGCTAATTTCTTGCGTCGCGGTGTCTCATTTGAGTATGCGCGTGTTTGTTGTAAACCGCCCGCCTGGTTGTTTCCTCAGACCTGATCTGTTCTTTAGGCAGGACATAACGCATTGGCAGTTCGAATTGGATATTTCCTTTACAAATTCAAAAACTAACACAAATTAATTCAATGAACCGAATAAGCAGGAAGGATAGCAACTACAGGAGGACAGTGATTGCCTGCTTCGTACAAGCAGTTTACTTGCTCGAATTAGACAGACAAGAAAACAGAACCAACGAAAACGCCCTTGCTCCTAAATGGTGGATACCTTTCAAGTTCAAACTGGTCGAAACGCTCATAGACGAAAGAGACGGATCGATCTTTGGGGCGATACTAGAATGGGATCGTGCGGCTGCACTGGCAGACTTTGTACTCATGAGACCAAGTGGTGCGCCAAGGGCTGTTTTGGCCCTCAGGGGAACGTTGCTTAAGAGCCAAACCATTAGACGAGACGTGGAGGACGACCTGCGGTTCCTAGCTTGGGAAAGCCTAAAGGGGTCCGTCAGATTCAGCTGTGCTTTCAAGGCATTGAAATCGATTTCCGAAAAGTACCGAAGCAGCAACGTGTGCGTCGCGGGGCACTCTCTGGGCGCTGGCTTTGCTCTTCAAGTCGGAAAAGCACTAGCCAAGGAAGCAATCTTTGTGGAGGCACATTTGTTCAATCCGCCCTCGGTTTCCCTGGCTTCTAGTCTAAGAAACGTGGGGGAGAAAGCCGGGACAATGTGGAGGAGAGTAAGGTCGATGCTTGTTTCGAGAGCTGGGACTCAGGCCTATGGCGAGGAAGGAGCAAAGCCTATGAAATTGGGAGCAAAGCAGTGGATCCCCCATCTGTATGTGAATAATAGTGACTACATATGCTGCTATTACACTGATCCAGTTGGGACAGAGGACAGCAATGCTGAGAAGGAGAATGTCGAGCCCAGGAACACACCGTGTGCAGCGAAGCTTTTCGTGTTCTCAAAGGGAAAGCAGAAGTTTCTTGAGGCTCATGGTTTGGAGCAGTGGTGGTCGGATGAATTGGAACTGCAGATGGCCCTCAATAATAGCAAACTGATCAGCAGGCAGCTCAAGTCCTTGCATTGCCTCCCGCCACCGCAGCAGTGCCAGTCACCGAGCGAGAGATGATAACATGAGATTGGTCTCTGTTCTAGCTTTGTTTTCCTTTAAAAGAATTGATTGACATACAGGCAGGCTCCATATGGAAATGGAGAACGTAAATACACACACACACAGCTCATATTGTAAGTGTGGTGGTTTTCTGCATTTTCCTTTAATCAGAAGTTTCTTTTTGCTTTAATCTTTGTTCCGTGTTTGAAACAAATTTGTCAACAGACAGCTCAAATATGGAACTTCTGTTTTGTATTAATAATTGATTCGTTGATTGATTATTTAAGTTAATTTTCTGGGCCCTTTCAAAATTTATTAATTAGTTTATTGGTGAGAAGGGAAAAAATATTAGATACCTTTCTTTTTTTTCACAAAATACAAGTCTAAAAGTGCCAACCCGAAAATAGTGAATAATATGTAAGAAGATAAGAGGGACGAACCCAGAACCCAGAATCTCTGGTTCCGTCGACAGGCGCCTTGTACATTGGGCCATGGAGTCTCACACAAGTTACCCCCTCTTGTTCCTATTCATATGAATACAAATTTAAGGATTAACTTTTAGATGGTGTAATTACGTGTAGAATGTTAAAACGCCGTAGACAAGCAAAGTATAAACCCAACCAAATGAAGAAACGTGGCGAATATTATATTAAATATCAATTAAAAAATTAATTGGTTATACATTAAGAAATTTTAACTAAATATTACGATTAAATTCAATAGTAAAATAATTGATATTTTAATGTAGATATGGTTGACAAATCAAATCATATATATTGTTAAATACAGCTAATCAAATTTCATCAAGTGTTTGATGTTGGCATTTAACAAGGCAAAATCATGCCATTTTAAATTATGAAAATGAGAGAAATTTGGCAATAAATGCCCTAGGTAAAGGATGATAACCAATTAGACTAGATCACATTGTTTGTTAAATATGATAAGGTCTTCTTCACCACTCGAAATAAGGGTAGCAGTCACAAATTTGGAGACGTACCTGAGTCTTGCAACAAGTGGAAGAAGTCTAAGGACTTCTTGAAGTTTGATCCCGAATTTAAGGCATTTGAAGTTCAAAAAATAATCATGTTCATAATATTAAACCTGCAAACCAATGTTAGTTGAAATACTAAACAATTTTTAAGAGAATAAAAATCCAAAAAAGACTGAAATCCCAACGGTCAATGCAAAAAATTAGACAATTTGGAATGACAAATTTGGAATGGTTAAGATCCGTCTTATATTTGGGACTGCTCAAAGACGGCACAGTTAGGACTGTATCTAAGCCATTTCTAAAATAATTAATTTTAAAAAATAGCATGCCATCCCAAACCATCCTAAAGCCATGGCAAATTGGGACGATTTTGGGACGGGTTCCTATTGAAGTCCCAAAATCCGTCTCCTATTGAAATCCAAAATCCGTCTGAAAGACATCTCAAATAAATTTTGACTTAAACCGTCCCAAAACTATCTCAAATAAATTTTAGGTTGAACTATTCCAATTTGCCACAGCAAATCTGAGATGGCTAAGATTCGTCTTAAAATTGGTTCAACTTATGGATGACATAGCTAGGACCGTACTTAAGCTAGCTCAAAACCATTCTTAAAATGATTAATTTTAAACAATAGCATTACCATCCCAAAGTCATCCTAAATTTGGCATGGGATTTTAAACTATCGCAAAATCATGATAAATTGGGACGGGTTCTGTTGAAGCCCCAAAAACCGTTCCAAAGCCATCTCAAATAAATTTTGGGTTGAACTGTCCTAAAACTGTTCTAATTTTGGGACGGCTCTAACATGGCTTTTCCAAATGGATTCACTTAGCCGTCCTAAAGTTGTCTCAAAACATAGCCATCCTAATGCTATCCCAAGTCTGCAGTAGTTTTGGGACAGTTTAGAGCTTAGCTGTCAAAATCCGTCCCAAAATTATTTTCCAATACGTGCAATATAACTGTCCTAAAGTCATTCCAAAATGTAACATATAACAAAACAATTTCTAGCATTTATACATTTGAGTAAGATTGACATTAGAAATTTATTCACACCTTAAGTGCGAGGAAGACATCAATTCTAGACGAGATAGTAGATTTATGATACAATGCTGAAAATTATTAATTTCATTAACTATATTGTTAGAGTTATACTGTGTATATATGTGTGTGTGTGTGTGTGTGTGTGTGTCTATGTTATTTTTGTAGATTTATAACTTTTTTTTCCTAAGCTTTTTAGTCCTTGGGCTAAATGTGGAGGATAGGAAAAATATTTTTTGTAAGCCAAAAGTGTCGGTGATGATTCAATATACCTGCTTCATAATTTTTAAGAAATAATATTAGTAATTTTCATGTTTTGTAGTGTTATTGGTATACATATATATCTATTGTTTCGAAGTTAGCAACAATGAATTGTGTTTCTAATGCAATTGCGAACTTATAGTGAGTGAAAAATCCAAACTCAATATGTCATGTTTAGAGTGAGAATGGAATTTATTGGGTGACTTTTATTTCTAGTTAGGGTGTAATTAGGATTGGGCTTGTTATGGGAATTTAAAATCTATTATTTTTATTTTTCAGTAAAATGTTATACAATATTAGAGCATGCATGTATAACAAAAAATTGCCTAAGTGTGGAGATTGACACCACAATTTGAAAATGGGGTTAATTAATTTCTAGAATGGGTAATGCAGTAACATGAGCATATGAATAGGGCTAAAATTAAATGTTCATGCTCTCATTGTAAGAATGCAAACTTTTTTGAGCTTAATGAAGTTAGGGTTCACTTATTCAAGAAAGAATTTGTTCAAAATTATTATATTGGATCAGTCACGGTGAGGCTCAATATCGCAATGCAATGCCAAATTGTAAAAGTGAGTACCACGAGAATACCCAAGATGTCGGAGGACTTTAGAACAATATAAAACTTAGATTGGGAACACCGCATGGTATATGATACAGCTAGGTGTCTTAGTGGCTCCCTAAATTTTGGGCTAGTTGGGCCTTCCTCAGGGGTAGGTAAGGAACGGAGTTACCCTGAGTTGTCAGCCAGTCAATATCGTGAAGGTACCACATTTAATGCATAGGATTTTGACGGGATCGATCATAGATTTTTTGATGTACTGCATGCGGCGGACTAACCACTATACATTGAGTGTGAAAATTTCTCATAGTTGTTTGCAAGTGCCCAAATGGTGAATATTAAAGTAGACTACAATATGTTGCAAAATTGTTATGATGATATTTGCAAAATGATTGGTGAGATGCTCCCAAGTGATCATCGAATGCCTCCTAATTTTTATAGTATTAAAAGGTTCATACAAGAGTTAGGGCTTCCAGTAATGAGAATTGATTGTTGCAAATCTGGCTATATGTTGTACTGGAAAGAGGATGATCAGTTGGAGTATTGAAAATTCTGTGGAGATAGAGGTTTAAAGTGAGAAGGACACCTTTGTCAACTGAAAAACGCATTCCACACAAGATTTTGATATACTTACCTATTATTTTAAGGCTAAAAAGCTTGCATATGTCGCAAATGACTTCTAAACATATGACTTGGCATGCTGCTCACACGACATGGAGTAGTCGCATGTGTCATCCCTCAGACGCTGCGATATAGAAGTACTTTGACAAAACCCATCCTGATTTCGCAATGGATCCTCATAGCATACAGTTGGGTTTTGTGCTAATGGATTTGCCCCACATGGATCATATGAGAAAACATATTCGCGCTGCCCTATTGTTGTGACATTGTATAACCTATCACCTGGAATGTGAATGAAGTATCCATACATGTTTTTGATAATGGTGATTCCAGGTCTGTCTAATCCAAAGTACCTTACCAAATGATTGACAAGCTTTTTGGCAATTTAGAGGCAAATCACGTTGAGACGAGAAAAGGGATGGTATAATTTTGTGCAAGCCCGAACATATTAAACCCTAAACAGCTTTGCATGTCGACCTCGTCATCTTGACAACCAGGACAACGTAACTTACACAGGTTAAACGTCGCTCCCAACGTCCTGACATTGAGCAAGACGTGCCTCATAATCTGCACGTCGTGCCCAACGTCGTGATGTGCAGACTTCCTAGGTCACCCTACGCCTAAGGCTCTCATCACACTTGACGTCACGACTTCGGGCGCAACGTGCAGACTTCCTGGGTCGCCCTATGCCTAAGGCTGCTTGTCATATTGGATGTTGCGATGTCGGGTGCAACATACAGACTCCCTGGGTCACTCTATGCCTAGGGCAGCTCGTAGCGTCAAATGTCATGACGTCAGGCACAACGTGCAGACTAAAAGAGACGTTGCACCCTACGTCGTAACGTTCGGCACGACGTGCGGCCTGCGAGGATCACCCCACATTTAGGGCTGGACATCGTGCCAGATGTTGTGACATCAGGCGCAATGTGCAGACAAAAAGAGATGTCCCGCCCGACAGGCAGATTGCGAAGGTCGCATTACACCTAAGGTTGCTCGTTGTACTTGACATCATGACGTCAGACACGACATGCAGATTACGAGGCAAGTCGCGATAGTTGTCGAGATGCCGGGCACAACGATTTCCCACTGTGCACTAATCCAAGTAGATTTGTGGGATGGATTTAATTCTTCTATCCCAAAGCCATTCTAAAATCCAAGAATGCAAATTTAAAATCCCTTCTTTTCTATTCTTTCAACAGGCTTGTTTGTGTTTGAACAGCTTGCACTCTCCACCATTACGTTTGATCAATCTTTCCCAAAATTTCAATTCCATATTTTAACTCTACTCCAACAAGGTAAGTGTTAAAAAATTTCTTTCTTAGTTATGCAAATTCATCGAAGTTAAATGTCTATGTATTTTTGGGGTTTTTTGTAAAAATATTTGTTTAGGTGAAATTTGGGGTTCTTGAGCAACATATTTGGACTTTGTGTACACGTTAGAGACCCACTGTAAACCCAGTTTTGGGGTTTCTATGTCTTGAACATTTGGGTGAGTTTGTTGAACGATAACAGTGAAATTTCTTGAACAATAAAGGTGAAATTTGGTAGTGAAATTCTTGTTAATAATTTATTTTAATGCTTGATATTACTTATTAGGTAGATTGAAATCCCTTTATTACAGTAGTTTTTTATTAAAAAAACTTGCACGTCAAGTGTTTGATAAAATGCCACTTCATCTCATTTTGGACGACTTTTGGTTAACAACCTAAATGATAACTTTGTATATGTGCAAATTATTTACCACCATGAAATTTGATAGTATATTAACTCAAAATAATGTTCACTATAGGTTGGTTTCATTTGTTTAGTGGATTCTTGAATATCAAATTTTTTTAGATAATTTAACTATCTATATTTGTGCACATAATATGTTTGAAGAAATACCATTGAAAGATGTTATTCCGAATGTTTGCTTGTATATATTACCCATCCCGAACCTCAGTTCATATCTACCTTCCACAGTTATAGCCAAAAAGGTTATCTTTACTTACATGTACCCTTTATTTGCTTCCAATTTTCTTCCATTTTTAGCTGACAAAATTGATACCATAAATTAAACAAGTTCGAATGAATTTGCTACAAGCTCTTTCCATTCTATATGATCTAATGGGTGCTCTTTTCATTCTACATTTATTAAGCTACTATTGAGTTGAACTTGCACATCAAGTGTTTGATGATGTAGCATTATATGGTACTTACACAAGTTATCAATGTAGTGTTGTTACTTATGTTTGTTCCCAATTACATTCTCCCCATTTAGTTGAGTTGATTACAATTAATTGAATTCAAATAGGTAAGGCATGCATCTAGATGTCATTGAGTTATTATAGGCAATATCTTAGATATTAGGTGTCTGTCTTAAATGGGGAGAGAAAAAAAATTCATTTTTTATATGTATTAATTGTGAGATCATATATTAATTAATAGCACTTTCATTTGGTTTATGTGTTTTAGAATGACTTGGGAAGCTTATTCTCGGGGCAAAGCAGGATGTGGCATTAACACCCCACGTGGAAGCGGAGGTGAACAAAATATGAACACACCGCACTGGACACTTATTCATCTTCTCCCTTAATTGACGATGATGAGACCTAACTTCCATGTCAAATATAAGGTGATATACCTTCCACATTGACACACAACTCCAACGAACCATCACAGTCATGTGGCGAAAGGGAATTTCATATTAAACTTGCTATATCTCAAGCGAATGCTGCAGGTGGACCAACCTAGCCCCAAGCAAGCAGACCAAAACATGTGACGTCGCATTAGTTTTAGTGAGTATAAACCTCATTCACTGTGTATATAATTAATCACGTGCACTCACACAAAAAAAAAAAGAAAAATTCATTCACTACACCTACATTTCAACTTACCATTGCAGTGCATGAAAAGAAGTGACAGACTCGATTAAGTTCATCAAGTTTAGACATTATAATAGGCTGTAGATCCATTACACTGACGTCCCATTAGAACAAAAACTTCAAGGTATGAAATCTCCACTATACAAGAAAGAGTGATTTGACACTTATCTGAACTTTTTCCATCATACAAATTATAGTTAGGACCATAAACGCTAATTTGGTTTTCTACTATAACTTGAACCCATTCTACACATGTTCATAGTTCTTGTACTTTTATGTCATCATGTTTGTCCACAGAATGAATTCAGTTGGGATTCGAAGGACAACACAGCAATACAACACGCTTTTAAGAAAATGCCGCTAAGTTAATACGAAAGCACTTACACTGGGTAAAGGTTTCTAAAACAAAAACTGATTGGATCCCACAAGAAAAAATAATATGAGAAGTTGGGCAAGTGGGCAGAGGATATATATCAAGTAGTATGTGAAAAGAACCATGCCAATCAGGCAGCTGATAACGCATCTAGATCCAATATCTATCATGGTGGCTCTATTTCAGTGACCGTACATTGTGAAAGAACGGTAAATAAGAAAGAATATCTATTTCAGTACATGATCTGTTGGTACTACTCTCCATCATCATTTCATTGCCATGCAATTATCCTATACAATATAGGAAGCATAGCTATGATGGTCACTAACTCCCTTTAAAGTTTACTCTAAAGTTTAGAAGAACATAATAGGTGATTGGCAGGTCTACGTGCATAGTGTCAAGGGATAAGTACAATTACTTAAATATATCCATATACTTTGCCATGTCATACAACTACTAATTGATTTTCTATGTCTATAGAAGATGATGCAAAAATTACAAGCAGATCAAAACACCACCAAAGTCCTAGAGGTACAAAAGTCAGAGGGTAGTGGGACTTCATCTAACTCAAACAATAGCAACATGGTTGTCCTCCATGCACTAAGTGGCTTTAATGAAGGCCACTTGTTAGGAATAGGCTTAGAGTCTCAATCTTTTAAATGGTAGTCTCGTGGATCGACTAACTTAACCACTTCCTCACCGAACTATGAGTTACAAGCAATGCAAGTTACATTGGAATGTATTCAGCAGCAACTACAGGAGAGAGATACAAAATGGATGACTACAAGATTAGATTGGGCAAATAGAGGCGAGATTAAACAAATTTATGTGACTTGCTTCTAAAAAGCTTAGCCTTGCATCTCTCAATGAAGATGGAGGTGACGAGGATAATAAGACCTCGATAGCTAGATGTAGAGCTTGTTTGTCCAACATTTCTTATTTCGTATGTTTTTTATTTCACTAAAAAGATGGTATTGTATAACAATTTTAATAGTGGCTTTATTGTGTGTAAATAATTCTATAGGTTTGAAATTATTACATTACGTATTTGTATATTTTCTCCAAAAAATCTTGTATAGAATTTAATAATTAATTATACAAGAATGATAGGAATTTAACATAAATTTAATAGAGTTTTTCCACCAATTTAATGCAAAAGTCGTCCCAAGATTGTTCCAAAACTGTGCCAAATAACACTTAAGAGTCGTCTTAAAGCCATGTCAAGTAGAGCTGTGCCAAAGCCGTCCCAAAAAAGCTATCCCAAGGCCGTCCAAAAGTAGTCCCAAAAAAGCCATCCGAGAGCCGTCCCAACACCGTTCCAAAGCCGTCCTAAAATAACCATCCTAAAATAGCTGTCTCAAAATCATCTCAAAATAACCGTTTCAAAATAGCCGTCTCAAAGTCATCTTAAAATAACCGTCCAAAAGCCATCTTAAAAATATTGACCTAAAGCTGTGTCAAATAAAGTCATATCAAAGCTGTTCCTAAAAGGCTGCTTCAAAATAAGTTGTTCTAAAACCATCTCAAATTTGACAAATTTGAGACGGTTTTAACTGTCTTAGATTTTAGCAATGGGGTAAATAAGGACAGAATGTTAGCTATCCCAAATTCTGTCCCAAATTTAATAAATTTGGGATAGCTTTTGATCCCAAATCCATCCTACAAAGCCTTCCCAAAAACTGAATTTTATGTTTCTTGAAGGAAGTTCCTTGTGTTCATGGCAACATTTAACACTTTCTTCAACAAGTATATCAAATTTTGATATTTTATTTGAAATCATAGCATTGAATTATAAATTAACATTTACATAATACCAAGTGTACTTTAAGAAAAATCAAACTAATCAATTTTTTTAGTAATTGTTTGAGATTCCAAATAGTCCTAGTTGAAGACAGGATTATAGGATTAAATTAGAAATTGTATTTAGGCCAAAAATTCATTTGTTTCAACTTCAAAATTTACCTGTCAAGTTTCTTATTTATAAAATTTAATTGTAAGAATTTTGGGTTACACATACATTCTAATAAAAGTGAAAGAGATTATATATGTGTGTGTGTGTGTGTGTGTTTGTAATTAGCAGGACTGTCTGAAATAATTTCGATTTAAAACTTAAAATTGCTGGTGTGGCTATTAATTAGCCTCAAGAAGATCTTTCTTGTGTTTTAGACAAACTGGAATCCCAAACTTGAGAGGTCATAACAAACATTTTTCTCATCTAGTTCATCGAAAAATCCTTTACTTGCATGAGAAGGCATATGTAGTTCGAAACAAGACCACGTAAGAACGTTCCACTGAAATTTTCGATGTTCAATCGTTAGAGAACTTTGAAATTAATCTAAAAGACAAAGCTCCTCCCAGCTAGAAGCAGCTTTGATGATCTGCCCAACCAACACACTAGCCTAAAATTTCACATCAATTATCCATTGTCAAACATGGAATAGTACACATAAATGCGTCAAACATCAACCCCCAGTATACCCAAAATGAAGACCCGTTAATTTATACATGTAATGCATGTTTGTTTAGTTCCAACTAATTACCATACAATATATGCAAGATTTTGATGCAAAGATACGTCGGAAAAGTTACATGAACATATTCACTATGATAGAGAACTAAATTGCCATCTGCGGAGTCGTTTAATAAACGAAGAGGACAAAGAAATCAGAAGAAGAAGAAGAAGAAGAGGCAGACTACAGTGGACTATATATATATGTATCTATGTATGTATGTATATTATAAAATTTATAATCATTCTGCTGTCAAGCTCTACAAAAATGTACATATGATTCATATTACTACACCTGAAATCGCCCCACAGTAACACACAAAGCCTAAATTTATCCTATACGTGTATGCATACAGATATGTATACATACACATATATATATATATATATATATAGAGAGAGAGAGAGAGAGAGAGAGAGAGAGAGAGAGATGTCTTCGGATACATAATATTAACAATAATAATAAAACTGTGATAAAATAAGAATATATCCACACGTATATCTATACACATATATGCTTATGTAAGCGTACGATCACATCAAGCTAGAGAAATCATAGTCATAAACAGAGACTTCTTGTCGAGTATTCATCCCATAGCACGCATCATAATTGCATGACACTGAGTCCACCCCCATTAGAAGTGATTCTAAATCCATATCCTGAGACGAAAAATCAACCTGTTGTGAGTTGTCCATGTTCACATAGTTGAAAGAGTCCGCAGGCAGGCCAAAATCTGGTGATGAGCCCTCCAGTGGGGTGTACGAATACGAGTCGAACGACAAGTCTAAGCTGTTGTCTTCTTGATGAGCATGATGATGAACTGGAATAGCATCCATTAAGGGCACCCCGGTTGAGGGCGGAGATGCAGCAGATACGGAAGGAGGTGGGGAGGAGACAGGCGAGAACTTTCCGTCGCCTGTTAGTTCTTGCACAAGCCTCTAGAAGTTTGAAGAGTCTGTGATGTAAACTTTGGGCCTCAAAATCTTCACCAAACTGTTGATTCGTTGCTTCTTTTCATGCTTTCGTGAATTCTTGACGGATGACAGGATGGACTTCTTCCCCATGTTGTTCAGAAAAGGACGAGAAAGGGAAGAGGTGTGGGTCTGGAGAGGCGCTGCTTGGCCTAGAAAATATCTTCTAATTCCTTGCAGGTAACGCAGGATATTCTAAGAGGGTATAAATAAGAAGAGGAGGCTCATGATTGATACAACTAATTAAGTAGACAGAAAGATGCCGAAAACGATGTTTATTATACAAAACCCTTTTCACTGATCTTTCTTAGTGTGGAATTGGTATAGAAGCATATCAATAATATGCCAAGATTTGGAGTTACATGGATCTCATCATATGCGAGATTTCTAATTGCTAGGGATAAATTTAAGGGTTTTCGGAAGAACTTATTTTTAAATGCTTGTATGTTATTGGAGTGTATAAACTATTGAAAAAATATATGTATATATATGAAGCTGAGCTTCTACATTTTATTTTAAACATGGATAAGATAAATATCCAATGATAACTTTGACAAGTGTAAGAGATTATTATATCTATATAAATATATATTTAGAGTAATAACGGTGGGAAAAAAAACTGTATAGTTGATATAATGTAAATAAATATTTTGTAATATATTTTTATATTTAAATTAGAATGACTACATATGTTTAATATAATATTATAATATAAAGTAAGACTTGTAAGACACTTCAAATTAAGTTGAAACGAGTTTACCATTCTAAAGAATTTGTAAGGTCTAAACATTTTATTTTATTTTTGTTTATAGTTCTTTTGCCAAAAAGTTCACCTAATATTTTTAGCAAACACATAAATCATTAAACGTTTCATATAATATTCCGAAGAGTTCATTAGTCCAACAAAACTTTCAATTAACAATTTTAATGGAGTAATTAATCGAAGTGTGGGTGACTTGATGGTCAATTCATGAAGTTGAGGTTTACGGAAAATGACATATGGTGGAAATTTAAGTGTGAATATATATGGTTTTATTTTATGATGTAAGGTAGACCAGCTTTTAAGGCACGTCCGATAACTATTCACTTGCTTGTCTTATGCTTATTTTCACTCCTTCACACAGTAAGCAGAATGCATATATTTTTAAATTGGAAATATATGTAAGAAGATAACATATGATCGTAAGCATTTTTCAAATTAATTTAAAGATAACTTACATTTCAAACCTCCGAGTTTCATATTAGTAGCATGTCAATCAAAAAATTACGTTGAAGTATTCCACAATTATTTAAAATGATCAGTCAATTTATAACTATTTATTGCACCTCATTTCATTCCAAATTTTGATTAAAGTTTTTGTAAATCGTACGTGTTTGCTTTCTTCATTCTTGAATGGATCAATATATAATTATGCGAATATTAAGTTAACATAAACTCATTTTTAGTTTTTAGTATATTTATGAGTTCTATAACTAAAATAACTTATTGTAAAATAATTATTTGTTGTAGTTTCACCATTAAGAGAAGAGACAGATATCATATAGTCCACAGTTTTCCTTTTCTTTTTTCTTTTTCGAAAAATCATTAATATATGAAATTGGGCTATGCCAAATAAAAAACGACCCTCATGACATTCTTTGTTCTTTTTAATTGGAAAAAAAAAAAATGGGACTACGTGTTTGCCAATTTCACCTATGACCAACTACAAATCAAAATTGCTTTTTAATTTAGAATTTTTTAGTTTATTTTCTCACCATCATCATCGTTTGTGTTTTATGAATACCTTATTTAATATTTAGCAAATCCGAGGTCATGAATACGAATGGGGTACCCAACAAACACAAAAAAATCAATTAACAAGTCAATTTATTAGGCATGCATATTAATATCACTATCATCAAAATTTATATATATATAATTTAAGAATGAAAAAGATTAAGAAATTAGTAAAAGATTTATCTATTGGTTTCTTCTTATATTAAACAATAAATATTGGTGATTGATTTCAACGTCACATCAGCTAACCGGATCTGGAATTTTGGCGCTGGCTGTCTTTCCTCTTATATTGTTTTATAAGCCTTTTCACCGGATCTGGAATTTTGGCGCTGGCTGTCTTTCCTCTTATATTGTTTTATAAGCCTTTTCACCATAACATTATTCCACTCTGTTTGGCCACAATTATATGAGAAAAGTGATGTGTTGGAGAATCATTTGCCATTTGTTTTAGATGCACTTCTACTGTATTGGCAAGATGGGTTGAATTTTCGGGACCCAAGCTCCAAGATTTTAGGGTCGGGTCGGGTCGGATGGGGTTATGTTGAATCTGGTTGGATAACTTGTGGGTTGAATTTTCGGGACCCAAGTTCCAAGATTTTAGAATTGGGTCGGGTTATGTTGAATCTTGTTGGACAAAGAAACATGTTAATATCTACCCCATTAAGATCACTAATATGTGGTTCAAGAACAAAACTATCAACAAGACCATCAGAACTCCATCTCGGCCAAGTCTGTAGGTTCACCGCAGCAGCCTAATACTTTGGGTGTCAATCCGTCCAATATTTAAGGTCCTAAACTGCTGCATGCGAATACAGTCAACGGGATAAAACGGTCGTGTTTCTGATGTCATCTTTGACCATAAAGTTTTAGTGTCATTAAGCCAAGACATTGACTGAAGCCCTGATCCAGTTGAGTCCAGCCATGGCTGTCTAATAAGCCACAAAGCTGTTCTGTTTCCAGGGAAGTAACTAAATATACTGCTTTTTGGAGTATGTTCCAGACTCAACAACTCATTCCTTATCCAGATTTTTCCTCAGGAAGATGCCAACAAACATAATTTGTGAACGGATCTGTATGTCAGGCAAATACAAGAGTGTACAATAAATCAACAAATCATGCAATTAGTTCCTGTACTCGATAGCACAGTTTCAGCCAAAAAAATGGCCACTTTAATCTAATTGCACCTATTACAAAAACCATACACTCTTAACAGCCCATATTTAGGTCTCTGACCGTAGACGAGTTGCCAGCACGATGATGTTCGGATGCCCGTGAGATAGAGCCTCGACGACTAATGAATACAGCTTGATAGTCTTTCCTTTAATTGAGTAAAAGAATATATCGCTACGAACTAACTTATAAAGGAATCAAAATTAGTCTGACGAAAGGGCAAAGAACTGAAATCCCAAGATTGAGAGCCTACCACTTGCAGCAGAATCTGTCAATGGCAAAATTTATGGACAGATTGTATTACTTGGACGAAAATTGTGTTCAACATTATGATTCATTTCTTGTTGAAGATGAGCAAATGTTCAGCGTCAGGGTATAAATTGTTGGAATTGATTCAAAATTGGTGAAAGAATTATCTCCATTTAAAAAAAAAGTCTTGATAGTAAAGAATATTCCATATAAGAAGGAGATTTTTTAAGAATGGTTATTTATCATATTATTAGATTTTTGGAGGACACTCTACGTATTGTTTTAGTTTATTTCCTAGTTTGTATAATTCCATAATTAATATTAGTGTTAGGTTAAGTTATTACCTTGATTAGATTAGTATTTTAGTAGTATGAATAGGAGTTAGTACTGCATTATAGTTGCCCAGAGACAAAAGACCCAACAGCCCCTTTCTGGCACTATTGTAATAATTTAGACTTTGTTTGGTTGAAGTGTTGTTCTTATGCAATATAAAGTTGGTTTGTTGGCCTCATGATTTTTCGTCTTTCCTTGTTTTATGCAATTTCTTCTACCTTAGTTTGTTTCTTACAACTCCTTACACTTTGTACCCCGCCACAAAATTAATATTGCCCGTGATTTTCTGTCTTTCCTCGTTTTATGCAGTTTCTTCTACCTTGGTTTGTTTCTTACAACTCCTTACACTTTGTACCCCACCACAAAATCAATATTGCGCTAACTTCCAAAAATTCTAACACTATGGTATTAGAGCCACATCGATCTTATACTAGGCGTAACACCTTGACAAGTTTTGCTCAATCATTTTTGCCGATTTTCCAGGGACATAATTATGAATTTTGGAGCATCAAAATGAAGACATCGTTTAAGTCTAAAGAGCTATGAGACTTAGTGGAGAATGGCTATGATAAGGGTGATGAGGAAGATAAACTAAGGAAAATATGAAAAAGGATGCAAAGGCTTTATTTTGCATTCAATAAGCTGTGCATGAATTAATTTTTTCCAAAATTGCAGGTGCCTCTATGGCAAACGAGGCATGGACAACGTTGAGGTTGTTATACCATGGATCATCCACCTTGGCGAGGATTAAGTTGCAGACACTTAATTTTAAATTTCAAAATCTCCAAATGAAAGATGGAGAATTGGTGCAAGAATGCTTAACCAAGGTGGTACAAGTTGTCAACCAAATGCAGTCATATGGAGAGAATTTCTCTAAGCATACTGTCGTGACTAATTATTACGTAATCTTTCTCCTAAATTTGTTCATTTTGTTGCTGCAATTGAAGAGTTAAAGGATTTGGTAAATTATTCTTTTAATGAATTGATGGGGGTTTTTGCAATCTCATTAAGTAAGAATTAATAGGATTAAAATGAAGGTTGAAAAAAAGGCATTTTAGGCAAAGAGAGAAAGATCTAAAGAGGATGACCAAGATGAATAGCATGGAAAAGCTAAAGGTAAGAATAACTACCATGAAAAGGTAGTGGTAGAAGTTCGGATCAAAGGCCGAACAAGAAAGTCCAACTCTTCAATTGCAAGAAGTATGTGCACATCAAAGCTAATTGTTGGTATAGAAACAAGCATACCAACCATGTGGAAGGGACAAGTAAAGAGGGTAGGTAATTTATGGCATATGACAAAGACATGCAAGAAAAAGATGAAGGGTTGGTAGTTACTCAAACAAACCACGGTAGATCTTGTTTTCTCTATGATGATGTTTTTGATAAGTATATAGGTTAGAATTGTCAAAAAAAAGGGGAGAAAATTCACCCCAATAAGCTTGGATTAAGAAAGCATCATCTTATCGGAGAAGGAACCACGACCATGAGATAAGTCTCAACAGTCATGAATCCAACTGCAAAATTTCTAGAATGATCTGTAGTTGAGTTTGTGACCATAGCAGATGGCTCCACGATCGCTAAATGAGGTACCACGATCATGATACCAATCATGGGAATTCCAATATGCTCCGTGACTACATTAGGAGGAGTTGTGATTGTGAATAGAGACTTTACAAGCCTAAGAAGGATAGTGACAGACTATTTAACTTGATGATTTTGATGGTGATACTCAAACAAGGTGATTCAAATCACTTCATAAGATTTATGAGACTCACAAATTTCATTTTAGACTCTTGATCCATCTTGTCTTGAGGAAGCAAAAGGTAAGAGAGAATTGGAGGATGCAATGAATGAAAAACTAGTATCCATTGAAAAGAATGTAATTTGAGAGTTGTGTGATCTTCCTCAAGGTAAGAATATTATTGGATCTTTCATCATAACATATGTGCAAGAAAAACCAAACTTGAAGCATGAAGTAGATGATGAGACATTAATTGCATATATTAAAATTAAAGATGTTGGGGATTATGCCAATAAGTCTTTCAAAAATATTTTAGATGATTAGTATGATAAAGTTGATGATGGTATATTCCCTAAAGTTGATGAAAGTATAAGTTTTGAGCTTTACACATGAGATGATCAAGAAAAGCACAATTGGAGGTAAGTTGAAGATGACAACCAAGTTCAACTATAGAAGAAAGAGTCCAATAAAGTTTTGAAAATCAAAGATTGACATATGGCATGCATGTTAATGTTGAAAGCATTATTTAGAGAACAAAATTTTGGGGGGTTGAAATTGATTTAAAATTAGTGAATAAATTATTTCTATATATAAAAAAAAAGAGTTTTGGTAGCCCAAAATACTCCATATAAGATGGAGATTTTTGAATGGTCATATACTATATAACTAGATTCTTAGAGAGCACTTTACATATAGTTTTAGTTTATTTCCTATTTTTTATGATTTCTTAATTAATACTTAGTATTAGGTTAAGTTATTACCTTAATTAGACTAGGATTTTAGTAGTATAAATAGGAGTTAGTACCGCATTATTGCTGCAGAGAGACAAGAGATGTCCAACAACCCCTTTCTTGCACTATTGTGATAGTTTAGGCTTTGTTTAGATGAAGTTTTATTCTTATGCAATATAAAGTTTGTTCTTTAACCCCATAATTTTCTATCTTCTTTAATTTTATGCAATTTCATCTATCTTACTTTGTTTCTTGCAACTCCACACGTACTGTACCCAACCACAAAATCAATATTGCACTTTCAAAAATTCCAACATAAACTAGGGTCTCCTCTAGCCCTTACTTTCACAGCATAATCATCTAAAGTTGCTTTGATTCCTTTCCATATCTAGCCTTCTCCTCGTGAATCCATCCACAGAGAATATTAAAGAGGTGCAGCCTTGTTCCTCTATAGAGGAGGCTGCAGAGCTTCTTGGCCCTTTGAATGGGGATAGTGGAGTATGGCACTAGAGGAAGATCTTGAAGAAGTGAAGATGATCCTAGTTGATATGTTTCCAAGAATTTAAAGAGGTCAAAATGCACAAAGGGCCTGATATGGTGCACCAAGCTATTCAACAAGAAATGAGTTTTGTGCTATTGCTACTTCAGGCCTAACCATGTCCCTAGCCATTCTCATCTTTTCTAATTCAAACAATGGTCTAACAAGTGATGCATGTCTAATGAAACATATGAAAGTTCTAGAAGCCATGCTCCTTACAAGCCTGGTGCTGGTGCATATTGTTGGTACCATATGTGCATGGTATGCTTAGTTGTCATTATTTTGGCACAAACTCTTATGTCTTATATGGTAGTCTATGTGTTTCTTGACATGATAAATTTATTTTTATGGAATTCTCAAAATTATGGTAAGGTAATCTATCTAAGGGACTGTTGTAATATAATCTACCTTTAAAATATGCCAAATTTAAGTTATTGATTTTATTCAAATTCTTCCTTTTCAATCACAGAGATTCTTCCTTTTATTGATTTTATGAGATTATGGTTAATTAGTTTGGATAAAGATTGCTTACCTAATTCACAAAAATATGGAGAAGATTTGAGAAATGGCCATATCTTATCTAAACTACAATCGGTTGATGTAAATAAGATTTTTAGTTCATTACTGATCTTTTAAATAAGGTAAGATTTTGAGCAGTTGAGATTTAAGGAAGAAAAAGATCCTTGAATTTATTGCACTAGCTGTCCCAACATAATATGCAATAGATTAGGACATTTTGAATAGAATAAGGTAGTTTCTTGGAAATTTGTTTCTATCTTCAATGTTGGTAAGATTGATGATTTTCAGACGACCAAAGTAAAAGGAAAATGTATGAATTATAAGGGAACTCATAGAAGAAATCATCCACCATAAGAAATAATTAGAAGCATAGTCGAAGGAAAAGGACCTAAAACATCCCTAAAATCAAATACAGAGATTTAGTAGAACATTTGTGCTTCACTTCTTCCATTAAACCCGAAAACACTACTAAAGCATTAAATGATGAATTTTGGATTATAGTTATGCAGGAAGAG
This sequence comes from Avicennia marina, assembly GCA_019155195.1. NCBI lineage: Eukaryota > Viridiplantae > Streptophyta > Magnoliopsida > Lamiales > Acanthaceae > Avicennia > Avicennia marina. Next base: position 13,629,479 of record CM032756.1, on the reverse strand, counting down.
TTATCTCAATTCTAGCGAGATGATGTATGGAAATTAGTGGAGAGTCCTAAAGAAGTCAATGTGATTAGAACAAAATAGATATACAAGAATAAAAGTGACGAATGTCGGAACTTTACCAAGAACAAAGTTAGACTTGTGGCACAAGGCTACACTTAAGTGATCAGAGTAGACTTCAATGAGACTTTACTTCAATGAGACTTTCACACTTGTTGTGTAGTTAGAATTTGTGAGACTGTTGTTGGCCATGGCAAGTAGCTTGGAGTTCAAAGTCTATTAAATGGATGTCAAGAGCACCTTCTTGAATGGTTTTATCGATGAATAAGTCTATGGCAAATATGTGAAGGAATTTGAAGATTCACATATTCTAAACCATGTGTATAGACAAAAGAAATCATTATACAGAATTTCGGGCTTGGCACGAGAGATTATTCTAATATTTATTGCAACTTGGCTATCAACAAAGGGAAGCTGACAAGACCATTTATCAAAAGGGACAAGAAGGACGTATTCTGGCCCAAATCTACGTAAAATGATATTGTATAGTTATGGCTAGAATTTACCTGGTCTAATTAATTTAACCAAAAATCACATAGGTGTGGCCACACTTCATTCTCATATAGGTGAATTCATCAAGTGTACACTACCTTAAATATACTCTTAATAAGAACTATGAATTTATTAAGAGTCTTAACAACTCAACTTTACAGATATTGGTAGCTTAAGCACTATTTCTCAAAATCTCAAATGAGACCCATATATTGAGCGCTTTAAAGTCAATAGATATTTGTTATTAACTATATAAACTCATTTTATGGGTTCCTTTATCTATTGACTTTTTATTGGCCATAGTCCCATTTCTTTTGTGGTTTGAAAAATTAATATCCTACCCACATATTTAGTCATAAGATTGGCCGAATTTAACTCAAATTTCCCATAATTAATGAAAATTATTTCATCTATTAAGCATATATATTTTTTAATACGATATCATATATCAATATATTTTAGCAGTAACAACTATAGCTTCACAATATTCATAAGAGGCATATCGATCCATGGTCCAAAGAATATTGAATAATAGATTTCTTATTCAATAAGCTTCAAAATCAGCCAACTTTAGAGTTATACATTTTAACTCCAAAATAGGTTTAATAATTGTTTATTTAGCTAATTTTCATGTCATTACACCTCTATCAAATTTTAATCATCAGTGAATTTTGTTTCATTTGTATTAAAAATCTAATTTATATCAGCATATTCCTCCAATATAATGAAAATTAACTACACAAGATACCAAAATAATACCTCTCAAATATTATGCTTGGAGGTGACTCCCATATGAGCATGGCCTATATCTCATAATAATATGAATCTAATCTTAGTACTAGTCTGTCAAATAATATAGGACCTAACCTCAGTGTTAGTTCCTTAAACGATCTAGAATCTGAAAGTGTTAGTCCTTCAAAGCATATTTGCATGCCCTCATTGATTAAGATCTAGCTTGAGTGCTAGTCTCTTAAGGGATATTCCATCTTATAGAATATTTCATAATGCATTTTGATTTAATTTTTAGTTTTTTTCATTTGAAGTTCATTTGCAAGCACAAATTATAATTTTCACAAATAATATTAATAATATACGCAAATTATATTCTTTTTTTATCTTTTATGTCCAATCTTGTCTTTTGGACCATCCATAGATATGTCGTGCTTATGTATGAACTTCAAAAGAAAACGTTGTGATTACAAATGAATCAAATTCATAATTACACCTCCCCCCCCCCACACAATTTGCTTCATTTTGAAGTAATTATTCTTCTTTTGTAAATATGAAATGCAGGTATATGTTAAACTCAGATGCTTAAAATACCCCCACAATTCACAAAATTTGAAGTGGTACTTCTGTTCAATAATTTAAGAATACATTAATGACCAATTTTAATTGATCATCCTAGCTACCGGGGAATTTGTAACCATTGTGGTGCACTTGATAATCAAATTTCTCAATATTTTCCAAATGTATATTAACATTTGCCTTTCTTGGTAAATATCATAATAGAAACGTACTTTAGATTTCCAACAAAATGATTCCTTGTGTGCCATTGGTAAAGATAGCCATGAGTTATATACTTGTGCTTGTTCGTTCAAGAGAAATAACAATTATATAGTACTAACAAATAATACCATAAGCTTTAGCCCAGTTATATTCTGGCATTGCCTTATGACATGAATAAGAAAATTCAACATCTACACTCTAAGCATATCCCAAGGGAACAACACCCAACATAGCAATGGTATCTAGCACTTGGTTATAATATGAGAACATTTTGTTAGGAATATTTGATTCCAACATCAGCCATTTGCTTTCATATTAAAAATTTGATGAAGGTGATTTTGAAGGAATGCTCAAATGGGTTAGCTTTCTCACCCTAGCATTGAATTGATTAGTAGAGAGACTCCTTGATCATGAAAGTGAAAGAATTTGGTATGAGAATATAAGAAAAGAGAGGTTGGTGGTCATTATTCAACTGCCAGGCAATTCAAATTAGAAGTTGTATGGAGACATATTTCAGCAAGTGTATTTAAGGAGAAGAATCTACGAGGGGACAAAAAAATGAATATGCATACTACAACTACTCCAATCATAGTCACCACCATTATTTGCACAAAAATTTGAAAAAATATATGTGAAATATAGAGGTATGTAGAGTAAACCAACCCATCTTTTAGAGAAGGTGACTTGATGAGTACTATATAGGGTTTTAGAATGAACCGAACAAACCTAGAGAAAAAAATATTCTTTGGAAATTCTTTTATCAAAAGAAATCAACAAATAAGATATTCAACTAGATGTATTGTGAGTGAGGGTGATGAGTATAAGGCTTTACTTGACTAGGTGGTGCAGATCTAATGATTAAAATATTCAATTAATTGGGGGTGAGTAGCATGCTATCCTTGAAAATCCTGCAAAGAATTGCACTCAACAGCTACCATTCTAAAGGTACTTACAAGATTCATGTGGCCACTAGAGACATTGATGGAGACGTACATTGCCATTAACAATGAAAATGCATTTGTAAGAGCAATTGCCACTAGAATTGAAGAATATGACCTGTAGCCATCATTTTAGTGAAGATAAAACAATGTTAAAGGTAGCAAAGACAAAGATGATAGTTGATGCTCGCAAACTGCAATAGTGTACACATGTATCACATCTTGCTCCACGATCTCCAAGTTCCAATCGATGTAAATCATCTCTTAAAGGTCTTACTTTGACAGAATTGCCACAAAGTTTTTTAAGAAGAACACCATGTCATTGTCCCCTTCAAATCTAATATTGAATTTCTTTGACTGCAGGAAGCTCAAGTTGCCTAGTAGGACAAAAGGGGTGATTAAGATGGCTAGGGTGGTCACGGATTTGTTTTGAGCTAGATTGCAGATTTTCGTGGCCAATTCCTTTTTCAAAAAACATGAACCAATGAGTGACATTGGATTTACACCGAAGATCCCAATTTTGTGCCGTACATTGACAACAAAAAGGAAGGCGGAGTAGTCAACCGGTGGTAGAGATGATGAGAAGAGTCAAAAACATCATCGAGAATATGATGGAGGAGGTAGGGGGAGAGAATTGCATCAAAATATTGAAGGCTTATTTCTAATGATTTATTCCCTTTTTCCCCGTAGAAAAAAAAAATAGAGAGACAAGTGAAATTGGAAATGGGGTTAGTTCATAAGTGACGGAAAAGAGACATTTGTCAAGATGGAAGCAAATTAGATGGAATTACCCATAAGCTAAATACACCAAATAATTTGTGATTGTTGGGAAAACAATATAAAATTCAACACAAAGTAAATATTATTATGGCTTGAGTTGTGCAAGAATTTGCATTGTCCTCAAAAATTATTTGAACGATACGAAATATTTCTCTAAGATTAAATAAGCCTTCATCTTTCCAAACAAAAAGATGACTTAGGAATCAAAAAAAGTTTGAATCCACCCAATAACAAAGGAAGGAAAAGAATAGGGAAACAAAAGGAAAAAGGAAGAGGAATAAAATAGGGAAAAGAAAGAAAGAAAGAAAGAAGCATAATCACTTTATTTTCTTATCTTTATTCTGGATTAGAGTGTTTCTATTTATAGATTGTGGAAGACACTATTTAAACAGACATGACTGTTGAAGAAGACGATTGGTTAGAAAAGATACAACCATTAGAAAAGTTATAAATGTTTGAAAAGACAAGTTTCAATGTTAAAAATAGTTCCTAATAATGATAATGATAAATCTAGCCCAAGAAATAAATCAATAAAAATATTTCTTGATTTTTCAATATGGGAGGTAAAATATTTTGAAATACTCAACATTTTTCAAACAAAAGCCCGAACAATAATCTAGTCCAAAAGTGAAGGATGCTTTTTTGCAATTCTTCCATGAGTCTATAGTAGCATTTACACCTAGAGAACCAAAATTTATCATGAATTTGCAAGATTTAGGACTAGGGACAATCAAGCATGAGTTGAAATAAGGGAGTTATTGAGGAACGAACTACCCCATATGTTTTACTAAGAGTTGAGAGGATGGAACATTGGCAACAACATTAGACAATCCTACTATCATGGACGGTATGCGTGCACGAACTTCTTGTAGATGTTAACACAACATAAAGTTCTCTAATTATGTTAGGGTTGAAGGACCAACTATTTGGCATGGTTCGGGGCCTATTGATTTGAGTTAAAAGGTTCAACAATGTTAAGTTTGATGTTCTATTGACTTGGCACATTATGGCAAATTTACCTTATTTATTTGGACTCTTAATATTCTGTAGTTGTAGGACTCTTGGTATGATTATTTTAAAGGAGTCATAGAATGCTAAATCAATTGAAGAAGTCAAACGAAAAGGAGGGCTAGAGGAAGTCCAAGGCAATCCAAACTCTAGAGTTCTAATAGAGTTGCCAGCATGTAGGTAATTCTAAAGAGACTTATAGTTAGTTTTAGGAGTTTTTTTTTAGATTTTTAGGATTGTTTCTTATCCAAAAAATTATAGATTTCAAACAGCTTGGGCAAGCCTTTACTGAAATTTGAGAGAGCCTTGTATAAGCTTGTTAGTGTGATGTGATAACTTGTTATCACCCATTAGGTTACCAATTTCATATTGTGAAAATGACAACAATCTCTACTGAAAAATTCACGATGATGGACAGTTGGGCCGGGGGTATTGGGTGGTGCACAAAGTAAAGAGTCTTGGATTGGTGCACCAACTAGTTGTGAACCTTGTAATTTGTGGTAGTGATTAATGGTGATGATTGATCATTGTGCTTTGGTACAATCGCTTCACTTCAAACTTAATGGAAAAAATTTAAACTAGGCAAGGCCTCATAGACATTAGGGAGCTTGCTTCAAACTACATAAACATATCATTGTCTCACTCTTTACTTTTATGTTCAATTTGTGTTGGTGTGTGTTTGCTTAAGATCATTACAATATTGTGTGTGTTGCAAATATTCAACACGACATAACTTTCAAGTGGCATCAAATCTAAGCACTATTATTTCTTGGTTCCTTAAGGCAAATATGATCTTAAAAGGTCAAATTGTGAGTGTAAAGAAAGGAGCATCTTTAATATGAACTCAACCTTTTAATTAAAGTAGCTACCCCTATTGGAAGCTGCAAATGCGTGCTTTTATAAAATCTCAAAATGAAAAAGTATGGTCTTGTGTCAAGAATAGATGACATCCATTGACTATATAAAATGTTGAAGGAATTGAAGTCTATAAAGATGTGAAATAATTGATTGCAAAAGAAGAGAAAGCAACACTTGACAACTCCATAGGCGATCAATGCTACTTTCACTACATGGATAAAGAGTAATTCAAACTTATTTCCACATGTGAAATGGCCAACGAAGTTTAGGATATTCACTAAAATACCCACAAAGGGATTAGCATTGAGAATCTCCAAGTTACAAATGTTGGCCTTGCAATTTTAAACTCTAAGAATGGGAGAAGAAGAAACAATTGCCATGCTAAATGAAAGTTGTAACATATTGCCAACCAAGCCTTCCAATTGGTCAAAAATTCTTTAGTACAAATTTGATTAACTTAAATCATGTTAAGAATTAGAAGGAACTAGCTTTTCGAATTTTGAAAGAAAAAATCAAGATAAATGTTGCAATATAGATAACAACATTGCATTCATGACTTAGGAGTTTAAAGCACTGATGAGAAAAGGCAAGGTAGGGGTGTTAAACAAGTCTAACACTTCTAATCAAGCAAAATTTGTCGCTAGAAGGAACTTTTAGAGAGACCAAAATTTTGAAGTCTAAAGGAAAAGAGTTCAATGCTACAAATGCTAATTTCAGTCATGTTCAACCTGCGTGTACCAATACACTCAAAAAACAAGAGAAATATATGAACACCTTAAGGAATGAAGATTGTTCCAAGGACTCAGAAGAAGATAAGCAAGTCAACAACCATTTGGTCTTCAATTCTAATAGTAATAACGAAAAGCATACCGTAAGTGATGTTGCAACATCAATTATAACAATGATGATAACAGGAACGTTGAAATTATCAAAGAAGAGTTTCTATTCACTTGTCAGTTATAATGATTCTATACTTAGAAAATAAAGTAATAAAGGATAAAGTAAGATCTTTGAAAGAATATAAGGAGAAGCTAAAAATGCTTACAATTGTCTAAAAGAAGAACGTAGAAAATCTAAAGGACTGTACCTTGAAGACAAGAATAAGCTAGAATAATCAAAAGTTCCTTGGATAAAGGTTTTGTATCTATTTATTTAACTAAAATTCCATTAGTTCGGTCATAAAAATGTAGTGAAAAATAATTAAATAAAAACAAGTACTCAAAAAACAGCAACACAAAATCAAAAGATGAAGTACCAATAGTTGAAGTATCATCCACTTCTATTGTATTGGTTTCTTATGTATTGGAGTTACATTAATTATCTATTTAGTTACTGACTGTTAATTGTATAGTCTATAAAATATTCTCCATAGTTCTCCTATACTTTGACTCAAGATTTTCAAAGGTTTTTCAAAGCTAAATCCAGTTAAGAAATCAAGTTTTGTGATTAATAATATTTACCCACATTAACTCTATGGTTTCACTTCTATTATTCATACAAATTTTGTGATCACTCATGTCTAGCACTCAAGTTTCACTTCATTTTTTCCCCATATAGTCACAAATTAATTAGCAGATTGACCAATTCTCCTAATTACTATTCAATTTAATAATTGTCAATAACTCAGTCAAAGACAATTAATCACAATTCATGCTTATATATTTCACCAATCACAAGTACAAGCAACTCGAAATGAACTTAGAAACTTATGATAAATTCAATAAAATTCATATCCAAGTTGTTCATCCTTCAAAGAAACATAAAAACACTAGAAAAAGTAGGGAAAATTAGTCAAAAGGGTTTGTGTTGCATGGGCAATGAATGCGCTTCAAGCTTTAGTGTGGATTCCTCCTTTTCCATGCCTTTCAATCTTGTGCTCTAGGTTTCCAAGTGCTGTAAAATGTAAAACTAAGCTAGAGACCACTAAACAACCATGAAGAATAAGTATTTATACTTACAAAGGCTAGGGTTGGCATGTACATGCATGAAAATATGAAAAACCCTTAAAATTTCATGCAGATCGTTGCGCGATTGTGCTCCACTCTCTCTCATGGCCGCAAACTTAAGATTTGCCATCGTGATGTCCTTTCTCTCACCTGCAAACTCAAGCCCAAGTTTGCATGAACTCTATATCTCAATTCTTGCTCACACACTACCTCACCTCACACTTTTGCCATGCATCACTGCAGTTGTGAGCTCGACCGTGGTACATTTTGCCTTATGGTCCAAAACACTTTGTTCTCTCGCTTTGCTACTGTGCATGGTCCTTTTGTGCTCGTGAACTCAACCATGAGGTATTCTACTTCATCTTCCAGTGCATTCTGCAGCCAGCCCTCGCACTCTCAAGCCTCTCCATTGTGGCTACGATATTCAACTGTGAAAATTCTAGTAGACAGTCAAATTTTGTATCTACATCTTTACTTCTCATGGCTGGGGCTACATTTTCCGCGGTTGTAAACTTGAAAAATAGACCTAAAATTGTGTTAAAGTATAAAACATATCTAAAATCAAAAACTTAGTTCCAAAACTACACTCATGCACGTTTAATTCACCCTAATTAATAAATCCAAGCATAAAAACATATTTGAATCGATTGGTGCATATGCATGCAAAATTTAAGCCCAAAAGGGCGCAATTATATTATAAAATAAAGAAAGCAGTCTCCATGAAAGCTATGCTATGCCTTTTTATTTGTATTTGACCTCTCCCTATCCCTATACGCTGGCTGTATTGAGTGTATCGTCCATGTACGTCTAATCTAACGGTAATATTCGACTGAAGCGGATGGGGATCTCTCTTTATCCGCCTTCGGGCTTTGAAAAAAGGCTTCGTACTATCCATCATATATAGATGGATTGATTGACTCGCGGCTAGGTGACTTCTCCTCTCCTTCTTGTTCCGTGATGTGCTACTTGACTTTCTTTATTCTTCCTCACCCGGCGCCATCTTTGAATAAGGCAATAGCCTACGTTCGAGCTAGTCGACTCCTTACTTCACTTCTTCGCAACTAAGGAAAATCCCTTAGGGAAAGACTGATTGGGTAGTAATGGCACTCAATAGCTCTAACAGAACATTGGATTCATTTCCCTAGTCATAGAATAGACGACTCGTTTTTCTTCTAGGCTGGATCTAAACGCCGCGTATCCTTATTGAAATCTCTCGGCCCTCCTATTTATTTACCCTTTTGAGAAGGTTTAGCTTTACATTGAGAAGCAGGATACCTGCGTATTTAATGAGGATTCAATCCAGCCACAGGTTTCCATGATAGACCAAAAGTCCCGACAATGTAACAGAAAGAGGGAAAGCAGGTCTTGTTGTGCCCGAGGATAGGGACGAGGGGAAGGAGCAAAGTGAACCTGTAGCAGTAGGTTACGGAGCGTATTGGGACGGAACTTACATGTATTATAGGTACTCCCCAAAAGCGGATCGGGAGTCAGGCGCAAAAGACCAAGAGTGAAAAATGCGTACGGGGGCGGAAAGCGATGGGTAAGAGTTCCTACCCGAGTCACGAAAGCAAGAAAGAGTCCCGGATGCCCGGTTAAAGGCAATGAATGGGGTAAGCGCAGCTCCGCTCGACCGGAGCATAGGGATAGGGGGGAAAGCTCTGAATGAAAAGATGCGCCGGCTGTATCCGTTAGGCAATCTTGTTCAAGAAAGACTCCTGTGCCAGTTGAGATCTCAAAGTCTCTTTCTCCATGAGGTCTAAAAGCCACATTCATTATTGATTAACCTTTGACTTTTAATAAGGGGTTCCCTCATTCACTGATTGGCGATAAGAGCTCGAAGCCTGAAAGCAATCACGAAAGCGGCACGGACCCTATTGAAAGATGGGAGTCGACAAGCGCGGAAAAAGGGCATTTGAGGGGTAGATGGAAAGGATGTGATCGATGACACCTAATCACGGTTTTCAATCAGACAAAGTACGAAGTCTCACGTTGGCTAACCTTCTTACTCCTTAAACAATGGAGGCGATAGTCTTTCCGGATTGGTCTTAGCCTACTTTACTTTTCAGTACAATATAGAGATTTTTCTAAGATAAATGACTCTTTAGCTAGATAGCTGTGATAGGATCAGGGACGTCTAAAAAAGTCTAAGCTGGATACATGAATCCTTAAAGACGTAGTGTTAACTGTTAACTAAACCTGTTGGAAAAGCCTATAAACGATTGCTGTGGATTAGGATTTTTAGAACTACCTAGTTCCAATCAAGATATATGTAAGGAAATAAAGTTTTTCATAGAATCTTTGACCTGTCAACACAATTACTACTTTTACGCAAACAATAAATAATGAGATGCATAAGTTCATATCAATGTGCAATTATTGTTTTAGAACTCGGAATCCTATGTTAAGATTCTTTGTTCTATTGAAACACATTGTGTAAGGAATACATGCTGGTAAAGATGTTGCAACTATATATGGCAATAACATTACAAGTTAGCCTAGATACAAGGAGGGAAAATTTGACAAAAAATTTTCATAGTTGTTCCCAACATGATTGTAACAATGATCAAACCAAGCAAATGAAAAATGCAAAGTGCAAGAACATCTTGTATTTTTTGTAAAAAATTGAGACATTTAATTGCAAGATATTTCTCTCTCTCAAAATATGTGCCATATGAAAGATATGTTGCACACAATATTATCAACAAACAAAGTAACAAGGTTAGTCCTTAAGAATGTGGATGAGAAAATCCAGCCTTAGATGTTTGCAAATTGGATAATTATGAAAGAGTTCAAGTCTATCCAAACTCTAAGATCCCAACAAAATTGCGACATGTTGATAATTTTGAAGAGCTTTGTGATTGATTTTTAGAAGCTTTTAGTCTACAAATAAAGGTCAAATTCTAAAAAGGCTCAGGTAAACCTTTGTTTCATTTTGAGAGAGCATTGTGTAAGGTTGTGAGTATGATGAGATATCTTGTTTCATCCATTAGTTTACCAATTGCATTATGTGAGAGTGAAATTGAAACATATCTAATCACATATTTGTCATGATTGGGGCAAGGGCTATATAATTGATTTAGTCAAATAGGTTTAGGAATATTTCTTTTCCACAATGTATGATATGTGCAATTTGATTATTGGATTATTCCTTACAGAGAAAGCATGTAATGTCCAATGTAGTGTTTTTTCTTCCTTCTAATAGATATTATCAATTAACAGAAGTAGATGCAAGTGCATATAAATAAAATAATAATATTTTTAAAAATAAATTTTATATTATGTATAGAATGAGAAAGAAATCAGAGGTTTGAGAAAAAAAGAAAAAAAGAAAAAAAAAATATGCTGAAAGAGAATAAGATAAATTAAAATTAAGGGAGAAGACTGAAAAAATCTATAAAGAATTTAGAATATTTTATTAATCATATTTTGTGCTTTTATGCGACCAAAACCGAATGTTAAGACTTTATATATAGTATCCATGTCTACACTATTATACAATAGTTAAGACTCATTTGATCTTTCAATCAATTTTCGAAAATGTCCTATACAACTCACTTAATCTCTATCTCTCAAGAACGTAAATTAAGTCTCTCTCTCTCTCTCTCTCTCTCTCTCTCTCTCTCTATATATATATATATATATCTATGATGACATTTATAATATCTTGTTCTTTTCACTAAATTCTTATATATAATTTATATGTATATCATTTAGAATACAAGTGACATTTTTAATATATTTTTTAAAATATTATCTTTAATAAATTCAGTTATAACCACCCCTCTCAATTGAATTTTACAATGTAAAAAATATAATAAAATAAAATAGCGATCTTTTTAGTAAAAAATACAAATTTTTTCATTAAAAAATTAATCATTTTAAACGTCTTTTTAATATCTTAAGTCCATTTTCATTTTTGTTTTTTTCTAAAATTTTTCTTTTAATATAATTAATATATACCAATAACATAGAAAAATATATTTCATTCTAATGATTTATTTATCAAAATATACTTTATTGCACACACAACAAGTGTGTCAAAATACTGGTAATAGATATAAGTCGCTTTAAGTTGCTGAATATGAAATTACACAATTATTTTATTTTAATATTTTTTTACACTTTCTATCATTTGTTTTCTCCTTTTTTTGTGTTTTCTTTAAGTTGTTCTCTCTTTTCAATTTCTTTTAACCTTACTTTATTACCTTATTTTAATTTTTTTATACCTTTAATTTTAAATAAGTTTTTTAATTATTTAAAATATAATAATGTTATAATTTATATATAAGTGTACACAAGTATAGAATATATGACTTTTACTAGTATTTTTTATGATGGTTTTATGATAATCAAATCTCCTTATTTATTATCTTTATAATAATATTTTTAAAATCGAACTAGTGATTGATTTAAAAAAGTAATCAGGCCATTAAGTTATTGGTTTGACTAATTGAATTATTTTGAAAAAAATTTTCATATATATATATATTTATTTATATATTACAATCAAACTAATTTTACAAAATATATGTGATTCAATTTGATATACTAAGTGATGTGTTTTAATAATTTAACTAGAATAAAAATTATTACACTAATTTAAAAAACTTATTAAATTCAAAATAATTGAAAGTATAAAAATATAAAATTAGTTTACAAAATAAAAACACATCAATTAATATGATTACTTTTAATTTTAATATACAATAATTAAATTTTCAAAAACTTGATTAGAAAAATAATTGGATTGAAATTGCTAAAAACAAAAGTCAAAATAAAAAATATATTTTAATTAACACTAAGAGTCATAAATTTAAGAAATTTTGAAATTGGCATCCAAATATTGTCTACTTGTTTTGCCGATGGTAAAACCCAAAATTCAAGACATGTTAATCTATTTGTCACAAAGTCAGAGATGAATAAATTGAGCAGAGTTAATGAAATGAGTACTAAAATTTCACCATTATTCGAGTTGTTTGCGTTGACCATTGTCAACGAGAACCCATTCAAATCTCAACTCAATTTTGTAAATATCAAATTTAAATTTGGGTTTCAAATCAAGCATTAAGAGTTCAATTTTCTAACAAATTTGAGTTTGAATTTGATAAAATTAAAAATTATTTTTGAATCTAATCAAACTTAAATAAATCGAGCAATTTAACACTCTCACCCCTTTTGTCACGTCTCTAGCAATATTGCTTAATTATTCTCCATGTAAATAAAATTGGCAGTGAAGACTGCCATTTGCTTTATGGGGTTGAAATTACTAGTCTACCCTCGGGAACTGTTCTAAGCGTTATCATTTTGTGTGTATCATCTTTACCAAATTTGTGGGCTCAATTGACACCATAAAATATGTAGTCACATAAATTATATGCTTAGTCTAGAAAATACCAACGATATATATAAACGTTTGGAATCTGAAAAGGCACTGTATTTATGTTAAAAAAATTTGTAAACTTCCAATCACTTTCGCTGTTAATTTTTCACATTTATAATAAACATTTTAAAAGTATTTATATAATTTCAACACCAATTAAAACATTAAATTATTGTCCGATAATTGCATTATTTATTTATCATTCTCGTTAATACAAATTAAGTAAGAAATGAATAATTTGTATTCTTTTCTGTTTTTTTCTCTCTCTTCTAAATCTCATAATCTTCTTCCATACCTCAACTCATCTAATTTGTCATCAACAATATATTCTTTTCGACAATGATCTTTATTTTATTAGGTGAAAAGTTCTTTCAATCAAAATCAACAACATAATTCACCCATTTAAGTTGCTTTTACGCGCATTCAATGCCAATCCATCAACAAAGCGACAATGGTCAAACTTTGCAGCTTTATGTTCACAATTCCTGTGAAAAAACAAAATCCAATATATATTTTATTGGGGAAAATATAACTTTAGTCCATGTTCTTCGTCTTAGAATGTTTTTAGTTCCAGAAGCCACCAAGTAATTGAATTAAGTTCTTTTTTCTTGGGTCTCACTGGACTATTAAATTTAATCCAATCAGGTCGTCGATCTAAACTAAACTAAGTGGGTGCTTGGACAAATTTATAAATTTTTTAAAGTATATTATAAAGTGTTTGGAAGTGTACAAGCTCTTTAAAAATATTTAATAATATTTTTTTAATGAAATAATTTATAATTTTTAAAATAAGATATTTAAAACTTTTTACATATTAATAATAAGAAATATTTTGTAAATTATTTTATTACATATTTTAAAAATAATATAAATATATTCAATTACATTATATTAATGATATTTTGTTTATTTGTATTATAATTACATAAAAAGTTATAATTAAGAATTTTAACAAAATCTTATAAGATGATACTGTTATTTTTATTTAAACATTTTTTTAACTTACCCTTGAAATAAGATATACAAGTTTATAAATTTTAAAAATATTTTATAAGTTATATGATCTTGTAAATTGTTAAAAATAAGTTTAACGAAAAACCCTCTAGGTCTTTTATTAAATTAGTTAATTAATTAAATTTAATCATTTATTTATATATTTTTCTTAATTTTAGAATCAGTATTTTTAATTTTAATATGTCTCCTGTATGCATATAAGTTGAAAACATTTTTGGTAATAAAATAATTAAAAATCAAAAAAATATATTAACTTGATAAATTTCAACTCTAAAATTATCATTAAGCTAATTTAAGAGTGTTAATAAATTAAACTATTTAATTTGAACTTGATTAGACTTGAAGATATATTTGTATCTATTTACACTCATAAGTCAAATTTTAAATATTTCTTGAAACTTAGTTTTGCTATTTGATTTGGAATCAACTTTGAATTCAATCTTTACAAAACTATATTGAGTTGAATTTGAGTAGTCATCGAGTTCAAATTATTGCTTGAATAAGATATTTGATAAGCCAGATGATACACATTTAATTGTTTATTTTTATAAAGGCAAGTAATAAAATTTAGGGTAGTTTGGCTACAAATTTCCCTCCATCACATATTTATGAAAAATTTTTCTGTAAAATTAGTTGCGGGGAATCTTCCAATTGAACGTAGATACAAAGACAAATAATTAAAATTGATAGACTAAAGTTTTTCTATAATTTAATAGATTGACGCATAAATAAATGACTAAATTTGATTGATTAGTAACATACATGACTAAAAGGGCAATGCATCAAACAAACATGACTAGAATTATTATTGTCCCATTTAAGGTACAAAATACAAATTATCCCATCATAATCATAACGTGTAACAGTCCAACACACACACGACCATGACTATTTTTTTCCCATACACAGGCTATAGTCACATCACAACACGATATCACAAAAACGAAGGGCAAAGTGGTAAATTCACTTGCAAATACTGGATTTGCCTGTTCCCCCAGTTGACTCTATCATCCCTTCATAAATCTTGTCTCTTTTCTTGCTCTTCTTCCTTAGCTGTTGTGGTTTTTCTTTTCAATAATTATTTATTGGTGGACAGCTGTTTTGTTGAACCTGTGCTATTAATTCAATCTTCTGTCAACTTCATTTTTGCTTTCTCTTTACTATTCGTTCTCTTTTTTCTTCTCTCTCTCTCGTTTCCTACATTGCAAACCAAGCTTCCTTTACAGCTTTACTGATGTGCTGATGGGCCTCCTCATGTCCACATTCACATAACCCTACCAAACCGTTTCGCCCAACTCTGATTTAATTAGACACACCACGAGTCTTAATTTCTTGCCGGCATTTGAAGGAGAAAAGAGAAAAGGAAATCTTTGCCCTTGGGAAGATTATATTTTTCTGGCATTGTTCGAGAAATTTTTGCTTTGGGTCATTTGCATTATTGTTTTTGTTTTCTTGAATTCTGTTTGACCCACGTTAGACCATACCCTCTCTACTTCCAAACTACTCCTCTTTCAGCTGCTGAACTTTCTTTTTCTGTATTTTTTTTCCTTCATTTTTTACCATTCTCAGGCTTTTCCTCTGTTGAATTTCTGGCATTTTATCTCTGCATTGGTGTATCTATGGTCATTGCTCCTCTGTCGAGAGAGAAAGCATCCTTTCTTCGCTTCTTTGGGTTCTCGAGAGAGAAGATCAAGAGGGCTAAATTCAGATCACTTGGTAAAGCGAGAGCTTTTCCTTTGTAATTTTGTATGTTCCTGGATTCAAAATTGATTGTCTTTATCTTCTCTTTTGCTTGGATGAGTACCGTTGCGTTTCTCGATTTTGTCCCTCATCTAATTCCCGAAGATTTATATTTGGGATTGGGTTAGATTTAATGTATATGAGCATGTTAATGCTGATATATTTTAAAATGCTATGATTTTTGTGATGGGTATGAATTTCACCTGGTTCCTGAGGAAAAAGGACTTTTCTTTATTGTCTAAATATTGCCTAGAAAATATGCTCGCCTAAGCGGTATGGGTACGCTTTTTCTGAAACGTATGGAATGATATGTATTTCATTGCCTCTGGTTGGGGATTATTGCCTCCTCCTGGTTGCCATGTCTATCCTAATGAATGCTTTTGTATGTAGCTCTGGGACATTATCGTTGAACAGTAATTAATTTTATGAAAAAAAAATTATGGGCAATGGTCATAGCTGGAAGTGTTCAGGGAGCGCTGGTGTCTGCTTTTTCTCGTTTACTGCAGTAGCTGACGCGAATAGTTAAATTTGAATAATTGAACTCTTATATGTGCATTGTCCTCTGGGCTCCCTGATAGTGCGGTGCTTTTTTGTAATCCAGGATTCAATGGATTAATCCTTTTTCAAGCCTAGAGAGCAAACACAATTGCTTTATCCAATTCAAATCGCATTAAATGTCTGGAAGTTTAAACACCGAGTTGTCAAAGAAATATGGGGCTCTGAAACTATGGGTTCTTATTGGCATATGTGTGGGTGCCTCTATAGTTCTTATTTTGGGGATCTTGTCAGTATGGATTACATGCCGGCGAAAATCTGGAAGAACCTCGAAAAAGTACGGTGGTAGCCAAATCCCTGATGTTTCCAAAATTATTGGAGTGGACAAAGTTGGAGAACGAAGCACCCATGACCATCCAGAAAGTTTATACTTGACTGTTAATGATAAATCAAGCGATAAGAATTCGGAGAAGATGTTTGTTCATTTGGGCATGAGTAAATCAACTGATGCTGATAGTATCAGTCAGTGTAGTTCTATGCATCATCATGAAAGGGCCTGTAGTACTCACTCAGGTGAGGAGGGAAGTTCTGGAAATGCCCAAAAACAAGCTGCACTACCATATGGGCTTGCGATGCCATCTCCTTTGATTGGTTTACCAGAAGTTTCTCATCTTGGGTGGGGTCACTGGTTCACACTTAGAGATCTTGAAATTGCAACAGATCGTTTTTCAGCGGAGCATGTTATTGGAGAAGGTGGTTATGGGGTTGTTTATCGGGGCAGATTGGTCAATGGGACGGAGGTAGCAGTTAAGAAGATTCTTAATAATCTGTAAGCTTGCTTTTCATGTTTTTAATGCAAAAATTTACCTCACCTCGTCATAAAGCTTGTATTTATGTCTGAATGGAAAATTGCATTGCAGTGGCCAAGCGGAGAAAGAATTTAGGGTCGAAGTAGAGGCTATTGGTCATGTTCGACATAAGAACCTAGTGCGGCTTCTTGGCTATTGCATAGAAGGAGTTCACAGGTTTGCCTTTATGGTCTACTGTTGTAGCTTTGGCTTCTTGCATTTATGCGGTGGTGAAGCATTCCATCTTTTGTTGTTATCATTATTACATTTTTGTTCTCTACTTGCATGTCTATCGGACGAAATATTACACTACTTTTGCATGCAGGATGTTGGTATATGAATATGTAAACAATGGTAACCTGGAACAGTGGCTTCACGGGGCTATGAGGCAACATGGCTGCCTAACATGGGAAGCACGAATGAAGGTTCTACTTGGTACTGCTAAGGCGTAAGTAAATTTTTAACCATGACTAATTAGCATGCATTTTGGTTTTCCCTAGTAGCTACAGCTTGGTAAAAGGACTTTTTCTTTGATTGTGAGAATTGTAAGGAGCCTTTAACATTTGATACCCGCTCAATTGCTAGCCATTTCGATACATGTTCGGTTTTTATTTCACTTAATCATCTATGCAAATGAACAATTTCCACCTTGTGAAACTGAAAGGTATCTCACATTGGTTTTGCAGACTGGCTTATTTGCATGAAGCTATAGAGCCAAAAGTTGTACACCGCGACATAAAATCAAGTAACATATTGATTGATGATGAGTTCAATGCAAAAGTGTCTGACTTTGGATTGGCTAAGCTACTGGAATCTGGAGAAAGCCATATAACAACGAGAGTGATGGGAACATTTGGGTATGCATGGTTTTTGACGTCCTTACCTGGGACTTTTTATTTATCCTTTTTTCACAGTTTTCACTCATAATCTGGTGCTTTTGTGAATTTTAGATATGTGGCTCCAGAATACGCAAACACTGGCTTGTTGAATGAAAAGAGTGACATTTACAGTTTTGGTGTTCTACTACTGGAAGCTGTAACTGGAAGAGATCCTGTGGACTATGGACGTCCAGCCAATGAGGTACAAAATTGATCTCTATGTTTGCTTATGCTTTTAGATGTGTATTTTTTTGTGTGTGTTTCTTGATAATTGTATAAAATTAAGAAAGTATAAGAGAGAGAAAATTTACTAGGTGAAATGGTTGTAGCGTGTCTTGTGAAGATGGAAAAAATTAAGCCTTCCTTATACTTGGCTAATGTCTTTTATCTGGTAGTTGAGTCACTAAATTCTCAGCATACCCTTCCAGTAACTAGTCATAATTGTGTTTGTGGCAGGTTAATCTTGTTGAATGGCTCAAAATGATGGTAGGGAACAGGAGAGCTGAGGAGGTTGTGGACCCTAACCTTGAAGTTAGGCCTACAACTCGTGCCCTGAAACGAGCACTTCTGGTTGCACTTAGATGTGTTGATCCTGATTCAGAGAAACGCCCCAAGATGAGTCAAGTAGTTCAAATGCTGGAAACTGATGAGTTTCCTTATCGCGAGGTGAACTTCCATCCTTGACATTGAATTCGTTTAAGCTTGGATATTGCCTGTCAGTATTATCATTTTTGCCCGCAAATATTTAAATTGGTTTTGTTATGTATAAGGCAGACACGAGCTGAACCTCAGTCAAGTCAACTAATTAGTCTTACCTGAAACCAAGCTTTCATCCAGTTAAATATTTCTGGTCAAAATGATTTCTTGCAGAAAATATTATTAGTTAAATAGCTTAAATACAACCACTTTATATGAAAACTAATATATCGAGAAATCAATTAAGTTTCCATGGTTTTTATGTTCTACATTTTAGAACGGAGCAACTTAT
The DNA here is from genome assembly GCA_019155195.1 of Avicennia marina. Lineage (NCBI taxonomy): Eukaryota > Viridiplantae > Streptophyta > Magnoliopsida > Lamiales > Acanthaceae > Avicennia > Avicennia marina. Next base: position 13,610,551 of record CM032756.1, on the reverse strand, counting down.
AGAGTAACAGTAACCTGTACTGATGTTAGTTCGTCCACTGAACAACTAGTCAGTACTGTGATTTGAGCTAAGGGGAAAAAGTTAGCCATTGTCTGGTATAATGAGCAAATATCTTTCCCCATCGGATCAGAAATGACCAGGGACAATGTGAAAGATTTTGAAGTGATAAAACAAAAGCAAGAAGTGAGATCTCAGGCTTCCAATTATTCTTCTTCCTTGCAGGATCGCCGGAATAGGAAAAGCAGAACAAAAAGCATGGAAATTGAATCAATGAAGGAGGCTAGTGATTCAACAGCTGAGATGGAAATCAGGGTAGAGCAATTGGAGGGCCATACATCTGAGACACTGGACAGAAACTGACAGACGCATGCCTTTTGGGGTGAATTATTACTCGCTTGCCCTTCTGATTTTCGTGAGCTCACTGACACCATCTCCACTATCATTGCATTTTCAAAGTTTGCTTCTGCGAAGATTCCTCCAAGAGGATGGCCCAGTTTGAAATCTTGGATCGTTGGCTGCTCTTTCTGGACCTCACACCATGTAGCTCTGAACTGATGAAGACGGAACTGTCTCGCACATGTTTTTGTACAGAAGTTTGGCAGATCAGTGGGGCACCACCTTTCATATAATCTATGATATCAGCGTCCGATTTTAACTTCATTAAAGATCTAGTACTTTATTATTTTATCGTTACCTCTTATTAAATTGCATAGACAGTTTAATTTGGTACTATATTGTGGCATCTTTCGTTTGTTTGGGAAACTTTTACATTTGAATTTATTGTAGAATTGAAATCCCGGCACCACCACTGGTTCTCATAGATTAGCCAACCGAACGTTGTCTCGCAAATAAATGCATGGCCTTTGATGATTGTTCACGTGGTAGATCTCTGATTTCTATTCATTGGCATCATCTTCTGGTACTCTTGTAGACACCTTTCAGGCTAGAGCAGTGAAAACATGGGCAGAATGGGCAGACGGAGCGTTTATTGCCGTACGACGTCTGGAATGTTTTGTGTTTTGCATCTTGGCCCTTTTCATTTGCTCCTCGGTCTGTACGCAACGGCCATATTGCTTTGGTGGCTAGTCCATGGCCCAGGTAGTTTTTGTGGGGAGTAGGAGAATCATTAACTTGTGGGTTATTCTTAGAGATAACAAGTTTTGATACGATTCAAAAACATGATTTGAATTTAACATGAAATGATTTGAACACAAAATTACTAGGTTTGGGATAAGTTTTTGTGAATACGGTTAGAAACCGAGCTATCCACATTAACTCAAAAAAGATGAGTCAACTTTGAATTATGTGATATGTTGATTTGTGAATTTGCAAATTCACTTATATATTTAAAATAATTTAATAAATAATTTTTATTGATTATTTTTTATTTTGTGGTTTTCTTGCATTATTAATTATATAAATAGAAAAGTAATTAAATAAAGTTGAATGTTAAAATAGCAAGATTTAATTTCATCAAGATTAAAGTATTTAGCACTTGACATTTTTTAATTTTATCTACTCTTCTACACAATTCGAGTTTGAAGGTGAGGAGGACTATTGCATTTGCTTTATTCTTTTTCCTTCTTTTTTTTTTTTTTAAATTTGTATGAATATATATATTTTGATGAGAGTTAATCTAATAAAATTTAAAAGTAGAAAATTTCAAATTTTTGGTAGCATTTAAAATTATTTTTGGAAGTAATAGTATTAAAACCAAAAGAAAAAATTGAAACGTGTAGACATTTATTTTTAAAATCTAATTTTATTTTGGTTAAAATACTATTTTTTAGTCACAAATTGACAGGTTAGGCTTGGATGGCATGTGAAATAAGCAGGTTAAATATGTCAAGTATAAATTAGTGGTTGATATATAATACTCATGACTTAATTCCACTACCTAACTCGACTCATTGCTACCTAGTTATTCTTGGATGGACCGAGTGTGTTGTTTTGGAATTGAATGGAAGAAAAACTGTTCTTTCATGAAAAAATTAGGACACATTGTATGGCAATGATTTACGAGTAAGCTGGAATGAACCCTATGAAATTATTGTACGGATGCAAGTGAGTTAATGTAATCAAACTTAAAATTAATTTTGTGTTTGACAAATAGAGTGAGCTTTGGGTTTGAGTTCGTGTAATATTATTCGAATATTATCTTTAACATGTTCATTAAGAAGATGAAAATTTGATTTATACATAAAATATTACGAACAAATATATAACTAAAATTTACAATGGTTTTTTGGAGCCAAAATTGATTCACTTCGAACGAGGATTCGTTTAGGCCCTCACATCAGACAATCTCATTCAATTCATTAAAGAGACAAAAAAAAAAAAAAAAAAAAAAAAGAAAAAGAAAAAAACCCTCAAATAGATACAAAAATAGTTGAATTTACTCAAAATAGTTTTAAAAGTCCATATTGTAAACAGATTTTGTTTAATTTAAGACAAGCACGTCTGCCCTATATTTAACTTCAAAATTGGTTTATAATGGTTTGTTGCATATGCTGATATCCCATCAAAGATGTCGAACATGCTAACAGAAGTGCCAAATACTGTTTAAGTGTTAAAATTTTATCTGTTTTGGTGTAGTAAGTGGATAGGCTCAATCTCTTGTCCAAATATGTTGTAGGCATGTGACATCTAACATGATGTTCCACATGTAATCTACATAATACAAACAATTTTTTAAAATTTTCAATGCACTCTCGTTTGGTTGCACCTCATTTAAAAGTTCCCAAATAATCTACTTTATTGGATGCAGCTTCAAAATAAAATAAATGATAAGTGGCTCCGAAATGGCACCCCATAAAAAAAAAAACAAAATTATTAGTGACAATATTATTAATGCTAAAATTGTTGGAATATGTAATAAGATGATAGCCACAACAATACTTTTGTAGAAAAAAATTGTATTTGAAGTGTCATTTATTATTTAATGATGATTACTCAATTATTACGTAAACAATCAGCCGTATAGTATTGACTCCGTCACGGGGTGTTTGTGTTTGTGACCATATGTATTTTCTACTCATAAAATGACTTTTGTTAAATGCATAAAATTCAAAAATCAACCTTTCCTCATATCGTCGAAAAGCAATTTTATATAAATCTAAATCGTAGTGTTTGAACAAGAGAACTTCAATTTTATTATCTAAGTAAAGCAAAGTTAGGATAATTACCTACGCCTTTGGAATTAATTCTATTGCCTATCTCGTCATCATTGCAATATCCAAATTAGGAATTATACTAATATAAAGCATAAAATGAAAAATAATAATAAAAAAAAAAGACAAAGGTTATTATCTTACTTGGTCATAGTATATGTCTGAAGTAGAATTTGAAAATGGCGAGGATACCCATCAGCAACACCACGCAACAATTGGAAATTCTCGCACGTGCCAATTGGTTGCAGTCAAATGAAGCTGACACGTGCCAATGAATGCAGTGGTCTTTGGCAATGCTCGTACCTTTTTTTTTTTTTTCTTCTTCCCAATTTGCGGAATCAGGTCCCCTAATTAAATCACCTAAAAATTATTAGCTATTTATTATCTTGATTTTTTTAGATACCTGAGTATACATCTTCTAATTGTTATTAAATTAAAGAAACAAGCTAAGTGGTGGGCAACTTGGATTATTAATACTGTTGTATTATTGGCAAGTCCATTTTAGGCTTTTTATTAATTAGCCTAAAATGCCATTTATCACTAATTTATTCTATATTTTTAAGTCTCAGCTTTACAATGACTTTGATCTTTAAATATTTTATAGATTACACCTTTATTGTCTCAATTAATTAACTAACAATAACTAACTCATCATCTTTTCAAATTTGAATTGAGAATCGATGGCTTTTATTGTTTTAATATTATGCCAATTCATTTGCAATTATAAAAATACTAAGGCTATTTGTCATTGTCCTACACACTATTATAAAAAAGTTTAGTGTTTAATTTTTCATTTGTATGTAAACAAAAAAAATCATGGTGTAAGTTTTTTGTATTAATACTAAAGTTTAAATAAATTGAGTGCGATGTGTGTGCTAATTTAATTATTAATTATAAAATAATTGTATTGTAAATAATAACAACATTATTGAATTAAAATCATAAGGAATATTTAATATAAAAAGATAAAAAGAATGTGGAAAGAGAGAAAAATTGAGAGAAAAATCAATAAAAATTAAATGTTAAAAGAAAAGAGAAACATATTGAAAAATAAAAAATAAAATAAAGGATAGTTGTGTAATTTGACAAAATATAATCAAATAGTTTTATGTTTATTATAACAAGTGATAATGTAATAAAAAAATTTATTTATCAATATAATAAAATTTTTATATTACATTACTAGAATGTAGGTGGATAGGAACAACCCTCTGGGACGGCTATCTACCAAAAGCCATCGCAATTCAATTTGTGATGACTTTAAATCCGTTCCGAATAACCCTATCATAGATCTGTTGCTACAATTTTGCAAAATGCCATCCCAAACTCTGAGACAGGTAGCTTTGAATCATTGCAAAAGATTGAAATGGTAAAAAAAAAAAAACCCATAATTTATGACAAATAATTTATAAACATCAAACTTAATTTATTCAAATTTTAGTATAAATATGAAAAATTTACATCATATATTTTTTTTGTTTAAATACAAATACAAGGAGTGCACGATAATTAACATTGTACTTTTATTATATAATACGTCTATAAATGTTTGTGATAATGATGAATAACTTTGATATTTGTACAATTAAAAATGAATAAGTATGATATTAAAAAAATAAAGTTATTAATCCTCAATTCAAATTTGCAAAGAAAAATATGATGAGTAGACTGGTGTTAATAAATTAATTGAGATAGTGGGGGTATATACTGGTAAAATATTAAAAGACTACATATAGTTATTATAAGAATGAATTGGTCATGAAATATAGTTTAGAAAAATTATTAGAACAGGAATGAATAACTTAATTAGCATTAATATAATAGTATAAATGAATCAGCAGTTTCTCCAGTGACAAGCCTGATTTTGATGGAAATACATGTATCCATCTCCACAATTTCCTCTCAAGTTGCATGCCAATTTAATTATTTTTACATTTTAATAATCAAATGATCTAGTTAAAAATTTTCACACCTAATCAAATAATATTAAATTGTGAACATAATGCTTCTACGTTTTACAACGTTATTGTGAATAATTTCTGTCCACCTTTATCTCAAATTAATATTTGATCGTTTTGTCGATACTATATTCGAATGAAACCCTTAATTATGGGGCAGAGGTGGAGAGAGAATTCAATCATACCAAACTCTCAATAAATCAAACTTTATCCACTTTTAAACTTGCATAATTTTTTTCTTTAAAAGATAAAATATTTTAGGCTCGGGGAATGTAGAAGTAAAGTTGTTTTCCCGTATTATTTATTCCTTTAGCTTCTCACAAAATGCAAGTTTATAGGCGAAATTTCTCGTTTATCTCTTAATTGCCAATGTAACAGATTTAATTCAAACAAAGAAATTTCCCGCAAAAAATATCCACTTGAAAATTGTTGCATGAAAATTAAACCCAAAAGAAGCATATTTTTTATTCAAACACTTTGACGACATTACTTTCTTCCTCCAAAAAAATGGAAAACTATTATTTGTAGCCGCCTAGCAAAAAATGCAATAACACTTACCATTAAATTAATTAAAATGAAAGTTTTCCCTTTCATACACATGGAAAAGCCGTAATATGATAGGTTTCAACAAACATCACTTTCCTCATCTCTCTCCCTCTCACTCACTCACATGTTACTCATCTCCCTCTCTCTAGAAAAATGGGAGCTATAAGAAAAAGATGGCACAAATTATGTCAAAAAGCACCAGCTAATTGAGCTATCTGCAGCACACATTCATGGAAGAAAACTCTTTTTCTCCAACTTCCCCAACACTCAAACCATTTCTACTCTCCTGAAATCCCTATACTGGAAATCACTCAATTGTCAACCACATACCCGCTACCTCGATGTCTAATTCAAACAAGAATTCTCAATACCCCTCTGCCTATTCCATCCACCAGATGCAAGACCACAACATGCTGTTATCCTCATCAGAAGGCTTTGTGTTCCCCATAATTACTCATCAGCAGTACAGTGACAGCCCCTTCACTACTTACGGCCACAACCAGCAGCTTTCCCTGCAAAACCCTAGTCCTGAATATCATACGAGCTTCTCGGACTGCTTGCAAGCTGAAGGGGAAGTGGAGTACAACCAGCTATCATGTGCTTTTGACTTGTCTTGCTCATCTTCTGAATTTGCTGCTCATAAACACGATAATAGTTCAAATGAAGTTGTGAGGGAGGCTGCTGCTGGACGGAGCAGTAACGGTGTCGGTGCTGAAAATATTTCGCCAACGCCGAATTCATCACTGGAGGCCGGAGTTGAAGAGTATTACTCTAAGAAAGAGAAAGATCTGCTCCCGGGAGTTTGTGAGGAATCTGGAGATGGGAAATCTAAGAAAGAGTAGGTTTATTTATTTATTAATATTTATTTATTTATTTTGCTTTACTTGATCTTTTCACATTTGGGAAAATAAATAGTTCAACGCATTAGTAAATACCAAGCTGTGGACTTTTTTATTCCTTTTTTTTCTTTAAATTTTAGTTGGAGGTTTCATTGGTTATTTTAAGGGGGGAGAATAAAAGCTTATTTTCAAGGTCTTATTGAGCGAGTTTCTCAATTATGGAGCAAATTTTCCAGTTCTTGGATTGACTTAAAAGACCTCTACAGAAGGAACAACATGCAACTTGAATATTTAAGAAAATTGATGGGGAAAGAGAAGAAACCCTACCAAAAATGCAACAGTAGTGCATTTGTGATACTTTTGCAGGATTTTTTTTTTTGACCATTGGTTTTCAGTTCAACCTGTAAGTACTTATAATCTTGCTGTTTTTGATTATCAGCAAAGCAAAGAAGAAGGATCCGAAGAAGGCAAGAGAACAGCGTTTTGCCTTCAAGACTAAAAGCGAGGTGGATAACATGGAAGATGGATACAGATGGAGAAAGTATGGCCAAAAAGCGGTCAAAAACAGCCCTTTTCCCAGGTCTCGAACATCTCTTCGTCACCTGCCTGCTCAAAAAACAACAATCCTAATACTAACTTTCAAGAAAATGAACAATCAAGCTGATCAACCTATACATGTTTTATCTAGAATTGCCCCAGGTCTTCTCCTTAAATAATGGCTAGATTCGAGCTTACTCATGTTCACCGAATGTAGGTTAATACTGTTTAATGGGAAAAGAAAATTGTTGTCTTCTCCACGAATTTCTTGTTGAAAAATATATATATATATTTGTAATGTTCTGCAGGAGCTACTACAGATGCACCAGCCAGATGTGCAGAGTGAAGAAACGCATAGAGAGATCATTCCAAGATCCGACAGTGGTGATTACAACCTACGAGGGCCAACACAACCACCAAAGCCCCATCACGATGGGAGGCAACGTCGCCGCCTTGATGGCGCCCTCTCTATTCTCGCTGCCACGGTTTCCCAGCTTCCCACAGGACCTCCTCCTTCCTTCGACGAGTATGACTACTCATCGCCGACACCACCCAAATTCCACCTGTTTCGCCCATCTAATTCATCCGCACCAGCCGCAGACTGAGCATCATGAACTTCCTGATCAGTTTGGATTGTTCCCTGACATGGCTGCTGCTGATTTCTTTCACAACCCGCAGCCATGAATGATGAGGAAAGATGCATTCCTTCATGGATTTCCTTCTGTCTACATTTATTGGATATATTATAGTATTGAATATTCTTGGCTAGTTTATGGGTGGACTTGAGGTTATGCGTCTGTGTGTGAATCATCATTTGAGCGTCGTCATGCAATTTTCTGACTTAAAAGGTCGGTTGTAATATTCTTCTATGTTTCAAGAATTGTGTGTAAAGGCATTTTAATAATTACATATTTGATAAGAAAAGAGGCCCTTAATCTCAATGTATTGCTAGTAATAGAACACATTCGATTTATATGTACAATTATAAAGAAGTTAACAATATTTTATCACTAATCTGAATATAAGTTTTTGATAATTTGCAAAAAAATAGTGAAAAGATAGACAGTTGATAAAAGAGAAAAAATAGAATATATTAAAATCAAGAGAGGATTCAGAAAGAAGAAAACATTATAAATTAAAATTGAGGTAAGAAATGGAATGAAGAAAAAACGATAGATTGATAAGAGTATAAAAAATTAATGTCATTCTAGGAATTATATATTTGGTAACTAAAAGTAAAGGTTGAAAATTAAGAATTTCTGAACACTACTCAGAACAAAAAAAAAAAAAAAAAAAGCCTAATTGTTGCTGGAAACTATGACGTGTCTGGCACATGACCAATTAAATTGGAGATTTTTCTATTTTTTGGCTACTTTGACTGTGTGACATTAATCCCACAGTGATGTTGCGCATGACCAGGTAAAATTTGACATATATCAGACCAATTAAAGAGGAAAAATAGGACATTAACTTTCAAATTTTAAGCACTTTTAGGGCATTGTAATTTCTAAAAATTTTAAAATTTAAAAATTTGCAAAACATAAAAATAAATGATTATATTTTCCAAAATAATGTTCTGTAAAAATATAAAATATAGATTTCCCAGATTTCCTACATTAAGAAATATCATATACAAAATTGAAATAAAACATTTTCTCAAAAAATAAATCATATAAATTAAAAAGTACAAATTTTCTCAAAACATAAAAAATTGATTTATTTTATAAAAATATAAAATTAGAAAATTTATATATTTTCTAAATATATTCTCTAAAAAATTGAAAAATACATTTTGAAAATATAACATATATATTCTAAAAATAAATATAAAAATATAAATTTAAATAACTTTTAAGTAGGAAGTTATAACTTTAAATTTTTATAATTTTGACGAAATATAACTATTATATCCTCCAGGAAAGATATCTAAATTTAAAATTTTAAAATTTAAAATTTATATTTTTAGTTTATAATTTATGCCTTAAAAATATTTTTTTGTATTTTTACTAATATTTTAAGAAAATATATTCAGTTTATAATCAACTTATTCCTCTAGAAAATATTAGTTTCTAAGTTTTTGAGAAAAATTAATTTTTTATATATTTTATTTGTAAAAAATTCCATTTATTGCATTTTTGGAGAATATATTTATCAAATATGTTATTTCTTTTTAACCTTTCTTCTCGTAAAATATTGTTTGGTTAATATTATTTATTACATTATTTTTTTGAAAATTTATTAGAAACTATAGTTATAATATCCTTTTTGTAAAATATTTAAAATTTATTCTTAATAAAATAAATTTATATTTTAGCAATGTTTGTTTTCATTTTTCATACCCAAAAAACACACACTAGAATCATAACACATTTTAAAATTTATCTCTTTCTCTTTCTTACTTTTATACAATTCTCAAGAAAAATATACTTAAAAACAAACATTCAAAATCCAGAACAAACTTTTTTCTCAAAATCAGACCGGTGACTACATCAGTTAACTTATTTGATCATTGGGTCATTGGTTCAATCGGTTCAATTATTTCGAAAAAATCGGTTGACCTGTACATATTATATTATATATATATACACACATGTATACACACACACATATATTTATATATTCAAGTCTATGTATTTTATACAAAAAATTATTTAACAAAAATTATAAAGCAAAAGTAAGTTTTGCATAACATAAAATATTTTGTATGACAAATACATAAATTTCAAGACTTAAATTTGAGTTCTAATACATAAATCCAAGTTCTAATATAGAAGTACCGATGTTGATGAGTGAAGTCATGAAGATTGAGACAGTGAGACCTGTTTGGAAAAAACTTGTGCAATGCATGAAGCATATGTGTGATTGAGAGCATTGTTTGGGAAAAACTCTGAAAGACTGAGGGTTTTGGTTGGGAAAAACTCATCTATAAGTATGTGGGACTGAGAGCTTTGTTTGGAAAAATGGGTTCAATTTTTTCCCTTCTCTTAATTTTTTTTTAAAGAAAAGAACTAGTTGAAACTAGTTCAATCGGGTCACTGGTTTTTTCCGGGTTCGACTAATTCAGAATGGGTCACATGCATAATGGTTTTTGCATTATAATTGGCCCGGACTCTTGGCCGATTCCGGTTAAACCGGTTGAACCAGCTGGGCCCAGCTGGTTTTGAAAACCATGACTGTCAAAGTCTTCGAAAAAATGAAAAAAAATCCTCCAAATTAATTTGTCACTTGCCAGGCTCGTGATATATAATTTTTAAAAACAATTAGGGTTTTTTGGACAGCATTCTAGAATTGCTTAATTTTGAAAGTTAGTGTACATTTTTGTCAACCCACACATTTTCATTGTCCAAGAATACCATTCTTGGATATGTAGTAGGTAAATTTTGCATTTTAGCCTAAAAATAAATGCTAATTCTAGCAATTATATATTAGAGAACAAAAGAAAGAAAAAAGAATAAAAATACCTGAAAAGTTAAACAAAAAAGTTCAAAAAATATATTAGCTTTTATCTCCATATATAATTTTTCTTTTTTGAATGAAGAAGAGGGTAGGTTTTTATCAATAAAGATTCCATTTTATTTAATTTTTTACAATGAAAAATGGAATCGGATGGTCATAATTTAATTAATTGAAGAGGGTATTTTATAAAATTTATTAAATAATCAAAGTTAGTTGCTTCACTCCTCTTAGAGATCATAAAATAATATAGATATAGATAAACATTAGTAATTCAATAGAACAATACATCATATTTACACAAGGTATTTATATTCGTAAAGAAAAAAAACATGGCACATTATGATTGCAAAAACTTGGTGACGTTCAAGTGGACAACATCGCTTAAATAATACAGTGAAAAGAAGGGTTGTAGTTGTTGAGTTTTAATGAGTTTGGGCGGAATTTTAACAAATTTAAAACCATAAAACAATAGAATAAATGCAACAAAACAACAAACCGAACTAGTATTGTTTTTGCCATGCAACACGTATCAATCGAATAAAGCCAAAAAGTATATAAAGAATGTATATTTTGGATTCTAATTCCAAACTGACCGGACTTGTGATTATCAAGTCATGGCCTTTGAACCCTAACTGGTACTTTATCTATACAATTAAACACAAATAAGCACCTCCTATATCTCTACAAACTTTTCACAAGGTTTTAATTCAAAATTCTTTTGGGCATAAGGGCTTCAAGATAAGAATGAGAAGTAACCGGTGGTTCGAGAATTTTTCTCTTTCTTGTTTGAGAGGATGGATGAATTTTCCTTAATTTTTAGAAATAATACTGATATCTTGTGATTTGGAACTCTTCCAAATTTATTTATTTTTAAAATACAATAATCTATAACTTGGAAGGATTTTTACTTTTAGGTATGGCACCTAGAGCACACATGGCATGGGATTTGTAGGTTTCCTACATAGATCTTTAATTATTCTTAGCCCATAGATTATTTAATTAATAATTAAAGCCCATCCAAGTCCAATGGAATTATATCATTCAATTAAATTAATTTTAATAATCAAATCGAAGGCTTATTATATTTCTATTTAGTAATCTCATTATTAACAAATATAATACGAACAAAATAATTCCACCTGTGTTTTGTCTTCTAATTTAGCTAATCTCTGTTAATCAAATTAAAGGTCAATTATGCTTCTAATTTATAATCTAATTATTAACAAGCACTACAGGAAATCCATTTGCTTTAATGCAATTGTAACTGAACTAATTTCTTTATGAAGCATCTCAAGCCTCTGTCACACCCAACCAGTATATCACTTGTCCTTTGTTCCAACCTTTTATGGGTCATTTTAGATTCATCTTTAATTATCAATGAATATAGTTTAAAGGATATGGGTAATGCTTACTCTATGACCCATATTATAGTTCAATTAAGATAAAGTGAATAAATTATGAACCCTCATGATTGTAAATGCTATGCAGTATAGTTCTTTTGTCGTGCTTTGCCTCGACTGAGCGAGAGCCATAAATTTAGTCAAATTCGTTGGCTCGGTCACATGGCTAATCAATGTTGCCTCATGAGACTAATGTTCTATTGGAAATTCTTTTTGATTGCTCACTACCTTAACCAACAATTTCTATCTTACGGAACATCGATTGCATAGGACAAATACCTTGCTCATTTATAAGGAGATAAATCCCTTATTGAACGCACACATACCTCCATATATACCTGAGTAATGACATATTGGATTCATGACTATATCTCATACCAAGATAGATGTTGGTCCTTAATACCATAATTTGCACACTTCCTTTCCAATGCAAAATCATCCGCCAATGTGTTCAACTAAAAATTATTCAAAAACAATAAAAATCAAATTTAAGAAACTAGGAATATGAAATCAAAACAAAATAGAGCAAAGCCTAAATCTTCTGGCCTACCTCTTGGTAGCGTTGTATTTCAAGTCTATAGCTAGACATCCATTAACAACATTCATTCTGACACATCCAATGTCTACGCCTTAATGGCATAGATCTCATCCCCATAATATGGTTTCACTCTATGTCCTTTGACTTTGAATGCACAATCTCCACTTTCAGGTCAACTACACCAAAATTAGAAACATTAACCACTTCAAAAGAGCTAGACCATTTGCAGTATAACTTTCCTGGGAAGAACTTCAAGTAAGAATTATATAATAGAACTTTTTTGATTAGCTTGAAGTGTCTTCGATTGGATGAATCAGTTATGCGACTTCTTTGTTATTACTTTATACAAAATGGAACTTTCATACAAAAGGAAGCGAAACTCATACAATTTATTTAATTGTTGCATTCTTTTTCCACCAGCTAATTTTGAATTAAAATTCAATAATTTTATGGCCCATTAAGCCATATGCTCCAACTTTACCAATAAATGATAAGCTTTGCCAAAAACCAGTCTAAAAGGTGCTGCTCTTATTTCTGTTTTAGAAGTAGTCCCATAAGCCTACAAAGCATCATATAACTTGCTTACCCAATCTTTTTGACTTTGACTTACAGTGGTTTTAAAATGTGTTATAATTTCTTGTTAGAAGCCTCTACTTGTTCACTAGTTTGGAGAGGATAGAGGTTGGCTATTTTATGAGTAACAACATTTTTTTACACATTGACTCCAACCATTTATTATAAAAATGGCTTCCCATCACTTATCAAAGTCCTAGGGACCCCATATCTAGTAAAGATTTTCTTTTTAAGTAATCTTAACACATGTTTTCTCTCATTTGTAGGCAATGTCTCTACTTCAACCAATTTAGAAACATATTCCATTGTAACTAAAATGAATTTATGGTTATTAGAACTAGGAAGGGTCCTATAAAATCCATGTCCCATACATCAAATAAATCAGCCTAAAAAATGTTATTAAGGGGCCTTTCATTGGAATTTGACCCTATGCATTTGCATGTATCACATTTTTGAACATAATTAAATAAAATCTCTGTAAATTGTTGGGCAATAAAGCCCACACCATAGTACCTTATGTGATATCTAGTTGGCTTTGAAATGGCCTCCATTTGGTGATGAATGGCATTGCTTATGGATGTGGTCTATTTCCTCTTCTAGGAAGTAATTGTGAATCATTTGATTAGCACATATTTTAAACAAACATGGTTTATCCCAAAAGTAATTTTTAATATTATAAAAGAATTTATTCTTTTGCTGACAAGTGAATTCAGGGGGCAAGTAACCACATGCAAGGAAATTAACAAAATCAACAAACCATGATGCATAAGTAGAAAATAATAGAAGAATATGCTCATTTGGGAAGTCGTCATTAATATCCTCAGAAGCCTTGCTATTGGAAAAGGAGGACAGATGATCCATAATAACATTGTGCATTCCCTTCTTGGCTTTAATCTCTAAGTCAAACTCTTGCAACAAAAACATCTAGCAAATTAATTGAGGTTTAGAATCCTTTTTTTTCAAACAAATATTTAATTGCTACATGACAATTGTTTTTGCTCCTATAAGACATAGTCTAAATTTTTCAAGGGTAAAAACAATTGCTAAAAGTTCTTTCTCAAGGGTGGAATAATGAAATTGTGTGTTTGTCATTGTCTTGCTAGCATCATATCTTATCCTTCCTTTGTCTTGGTATTGCTCCTAAAGCCTGGTCACTAGCATCACATATCATATTAAAAGGCAATTCACCATTTGAAGGAGTAATAATGGGTGCTATGACAAGTGGGTGTTGTGACGAGTTTCTTCTTCAACATATTAAATGCAAATAAAAATTCATCATTGAGATGAAATGGAGAATCTTTGGAAAACAAATTTGTAAAGGGTTGTGCAATTCTTGAGAAATCTTAAATGAATCTTCTATAAAAACTAGCATACCCAAGGAAACTATGCACACCTTTTACATTTATTGGTGGAGGTCCTCTAGTTATTACCTCAACCTTGGCCATATCTACGTCAATTCCTTGTTGTGTTATTTTTTGGCCAAGGAAAATACCTATTTGTACTATGAAATGGCATTTCTCCCAAATTTGAACTAGATTGCTATCCTCACTTCTTTGCACTAGTGAAATATTATCAAGGCATTTATCAAAAGAATTGCCAAATATAGAAGAATTATTTATGAAAATTTTAAAAACTTTCCTAACAAGATTGAAGAAAATAGCCATCATGTAACGCTAAAAAGTGGCTAGTCATTATATAAATTAAATGGCATTCTCCTATATGCATAGATTCCATAGGGACATGTAAATGTGGATTTCTCTTGATCCTCTATAGTAATGGGAATCTTATGATAGAAAGAATATCCATCTAGAAAAAAGTAAAATGAGTTCCTAGCCAGACATTCTATCATTTGGTCAATAAAAGGTAATGGAAGCGATCTTTCCTAAAAGCAACATTTAATTTTCTATAATCAACACAAACACACCACCTAATCACTATCCTAAAAGCAACAAGTTCATTATTTTCATTCTTTATATTTTTATTCCTTTTTTCTTAGGTACTAATTGTGTAGGACTAACCTACTTTGTTTGAAATGGGATAAATTATTCTTGCATTTAACAACTTCATCACTTCTACTTTTACTACTTCTTGCATGTGGGGCTTTAATCTTCTTTGGGGTTGCCTAACTATTTTAAATCTATCCTCAACAAAGATTTTATGCATGCAGATAGTAGGACTTATCCTCTTAAATCTACTATAGACCATTCCATAGCTTTAACGTGCCTTTTCAACACTCCCAACAACTTACTTTCATCAACTTTACTCAAATTTTTAGCAATTGAAATAGGTAATGTAAAATTAGGTCCTAAAAGTGCAAAGTTAAATAGTGAATGAAGCTATTATAATTCTAAGTTTGAAGGTAGCTCTAGTGAGATCTTTAACTGAATAATCTGTCTCCAAATCCCTTCAATTTTGACATGTGTATCTTTGCTTCCCTCGTCTTGTTCTTGCCACTCCTTTTTAATAATAGATTTGCCTTGTTCTAATTCCAAAACTTCCTTTGAATCCTTGTAATATTCGTTAACACAGTTATCAACATGATCAATTAAAAAGTAACTATGATTATAGGGTATTTTGAAGTATAAAAAATATTAAATATTACCTCATCTTCTACTATTTTCAAAGTTAACTTACCCTAATGAACGTCAATTACTTCTCTCCTAGTTTCTAAAAATGGTGTACCTAAAATGAGAGGAATTTCATCGTCCTCTACCATATCAAGAACAACAAAATCAATAGGAAAATAAATTTATTTACCTTTATCAAAACATCATCAATTACTACAACAGGTACCTAATAGATTTCTCTACTAACTAGATTGATATTCTAGTTAGCTTCACTTCTCCTAAGCCCAACTTCCTAAAAAGGGAAAAAGGCATAAGGTTCATGCTGTCTCCTAAATCACAGAGAGCTTTACTATATTTAATATCTCCAACATAACAGCATAGTAAAATTCCCTGGGTCTTTAAGCTTAGGTGGAAGTTCATTTTACATGATTGTGCTGCACTCCTTAGTTAGTTGCATTGTTTCATAATTCTCCTATTTCCTTTTCTTTCATAAATCTTCTTCAGAAACTTAGCATAGCTAAGTATCTGAGCTATAGCATCTAGAAAAGGAAGATTTATATGTAGTTTCTTAAAAACATCTAAACATTTAAGAAAATTTTCATCTTGTGCAACTTTATATCTTTGTGGGTATGACATTAAGGGCTGGGATGGCTTGAATGGGGATGGTACATCCTTTGTCTTTGTATCATACACCTTTCTGATTTTCTTTTTCTTTCTTTTCAAATTTCTTCTTACTCTTCAATTTTATTCCCATGAACTTCATCAAGTTATCTCCCATTTCATAATGTGATTGCCTTACATTGATCCTTTAGATTTGGTTTTGTGTTGCTTGCTAATGTTCCTTGAGATTTGTTTACCAATTTCCTTGCTATTTGCCCCAGTTTTTGTTCTAGATTGCACAATAATGTTTGCTGATTCTATAATATGGTGCTTGTTTGGGTTATATGGTCTTGTGTAGACTTTTCCAAATTGCCTATCAAATCTTCTAATGATGATTTTTTCTCCTACTAGGTTTGTGCTTGTATGGGTTGTTAATTAGATTGAATTGGAAATTTTTGAGGCTAAATCCAAGGGGTGGCTATTGACTACTTGGATTTCACTAAGTAAAGTAAGGATGGTTTTGCCAGCTCGAATCGTATGTACTTGAATATAGGTTCCCTTGGTTTCTACCAATATTGTTTGCATAGTTGACTTGTTCCATTTCTGCCTCAATTCTTGAACTTGATGCTCCTCCCCTACATTCATGTGTTGGGTGAGATCCTAAACACATGTTGCACTCCTACATAGAATGGGAAATATTAGACTGCATACTTATACTATCTAACTTCTTAGAAAGCATATCAACTTTAGTAGCTAATGCAGCAAATCCATTAAGTTTGAAACTCCCTATGTTTTGTTTTTGGTAGTACTCTTATTAGTAGGTCATTGATATGCATTTGGAGACATGGTCTTTTATTACTCCCTAGCTTTTTTAAGTGATTTAGCCATAAGAGGACCTTCTAAAGCTACATCCAAAGTTGATTTATTCTGTGCATTAATCCCATTATAGAATAGCTGAATCAACAGCCACTCGCGACAACCATGTTGAGGACACTTTCTTAATAACTCCTTGAATCTCTCTCAAGCCTAGCATAATGTCTCTTGACCATTATGCTTGAACATGCCAATTTCAGGTTGTAACTGGGCCATCTTAGTTGGTGGAAAGAATTTAGCCAAAAACTTATTTGATGTCTCTACCCAAGTGACTATGCTTCTTGGTTGAAGACTCTACAACCACTTTCTTGTTAGTGATATGACCTATGTTGCCAAATTATTAATGATGGTTACTTGAGGGATATCAGCTGTAAATATTATTATTCATTAACTAATAAAATATTAATGTTTATTTTATCAATATTATGACAATATTTCATTCATAAAAATAAATTTTGAATGGTGTAACATGTTGAATGTGCTCATGTGATTACTTTAAGAAGACTTATTTATAAGGGGTTATGATATGGACATAAAATTATCTTAGTACTCAGTTATTAATGCTAGTTTGTGAGTCATAGACTTTTTAAAGGGCATTAGAGTCCTTTAGAGAGTCGAAACAACTTCCACACATTGTATTTATATGGTAAGTATGATACTATTTAGTATGAGATACTGATAATACATGTGTATATGCATGATTCGAGAATTAGCACTTGAACAAAGACTCACAGAATGAAGTAAACATGGAGTTCACTCTTTGCTGTCAATGTTTTGCTCGTAATCATGTTAAGTGCATGTGGGCCTTCGACTTGATACAATATGGTTATCTTGTGCACATGACGGTCGACGAGTTGTCAAGGCATTACGTGCTAATAAATATCTTAGTATGGGATAGGGTCATGAGCTCGATGTGCCATTGTTTGGGTGCGTATGGAGTAATGTGTGTGTTTAATAAGGGATTTATTTCTTTGAAAGTGAGCAAAGTGTTTTTCTTATGCAGTTGATATTTTATGAGATGAAAATCTTTGGTCAAAGTAGTGTGTGATTGATAAAGAGTTTTTAATAGAAGCATAAGTCCACGAGGTAACATTAATTGGTCATATGATCGAGTTTGTAAGTTTAACTAAATCCATAACTTTTACTCAGTTGGGACAAAGTAGGATAAAAGATTTATACTATATGGTATTCATGATTGGGAGGGTTTACGTGATCCCTTCACTTTACCTTTGATAGGCCATGGTATGGTCTACAAGTTAAGTTTACTCATATTTTTTGAACTATGTTCGTTGTTAGCTAAAGATAAATTTAAAGAGTCACACACGTAAGAACAAAATAGCAAATTAAAGGCATTTACAAATGGAAGATTAGAAAGCTTGAAAGGTCTTGTGGACAGGGTCTAATAAGTCTCTTGATGGAATTAATTTGTTCACAATTGGATTGCCTCAATTGAAATGATTTATTCCCCATTATGTTAGTGATAAGATCATTAACTAGAAACACGATGAGCTTTTAATTTGATTAATTGTGATTAATTAAATTAAAAGGATGAGACATAAAAGGGAATTATTTAGTATTTATTATGTTTGTAAATAATGGAGATAATTAAGTTGAAGCATAATGTGTCCTTGATTTAATTGAGATTAATTTAATTAAAATATATAATTTCACTGGAGCTTCAATTATTAATTGAATTAACAATTAAAGATAGATGGACTTGAATAAAATTTTAAGGTCCATGTAAAACCCTATAATGTCCATTCTATATGCCCTAGGATTCCTTGCATAGAAATGATCATGTCTTGAAAATAAATTACTTGGAAAGAGTTTCAAACAAATTGGCAATATTCACGTGAACAGTACCCACAACAACTATTCACTCAACCACTTTGCATGTGAGATAAAATGTAATAACCAGAATTTTGGGTGATGATGATGATAATAATAATAATAATAATAATAATAATAATAATAATAATAATAAAACAATATTAATTTTAATTATTTAGTGTCTATTTATTTATGATTTTTCGTGTAAATAAGGTGGGGGTAATATTAAGTGTATATGCAATGCAATATACACACCATTATGATAGTCAAACGTTATGAAATTTTGATGGATTAATGAAGAAGCCACAAGGGAGTAAATTCGGGAGATTTTGGCTAATTTAGGTCTAGCAAAATTTTAAGAAATTCATATTAAATATCAGCTTAGATATTAATGCATGTATGGTAAAGAGTAAGTAGAAGTTATGCTAGTCAAACGTTACAAAAAATTGGCACATTATGTTGAGTAGGGTTGATTGGAGAGAACTAAAGCTGAATTTTGACTTAAAAGTTTTGGCAAATTCGTGTGAAAATTTTGTGGGCATATTAAGGTGTTTATGGAAGGATATATGTGCATTAAACTTTAACAAAAATTAGTGCATTAACGAGGGGCAGTTACCATACTAAAAAGGGACTAAATTGGAGGTTGAGGTTAAAATATTGGCTGGAAATTCACAGAAATTTGTGTGAATATTTATGCCAAAATTCCAAACTTGACTTAGTTACACCTTAATATAAATATCTCATTTCAAACCCTAGGAGAAAATTTACTCTTCACCCTAGAAAACATTTGGCAGCCGTCTAAGAGAAGGACTTGTTTTGTAGAATTTATGCATAGTCATAAAAACTTATTTTACATGTGTTTAGGCACAAAAAGCAAGCTAGATCATAGGCAACTCGTGAATAAGAATTAACACATGATATTTGGAGCACATTGGTCAAATCTGGCGTATGAAATCCGAATAAAAAATTATGTATAAGAAAAACATATTAGGTTTAGTAAATTCTTTCATTTTCTTGGAAAATTGATATTTGTACTGAATTTATTCCAAATTATTTTCTAAAAATTTTATATCTCACCTAGACTTATCCTGGAATATTTCCTGCAACGTTTTCCTGTTGAGATATTCGAAATGCTTTTTTAAAAATATTTTTGATGTGAACAGGTGCCAATTGATTTGTATTTTTAGGCCGCTTTGAACATGTTAATTGTGTATATTAGAATATTGTGATGTAACGCTCACATGAATTAATCAGGATAGTGTAGAACCAATTCCACCCACTTACTGGGCAATATGTGAGATATGTGATCCTCACAATTAGGGTAATAGATTGAAACTACGTGGCTCATTCAACTGGGATTGTAGGTTGAATACGTGATCCTTTTATTTAGGTTTATAAAATGAGACAACCATGAAGGATTCAGTGACCCTCCTTAGCCGGAATTATAGACTAAGATCTTGATCAGTATAAATGGTATATGAATTACTTAAATCCTTAGGCATGTTAAGAAATAATACATTGAAAATAAATTTGGGTATGTGGCAAGTGAAATTTTTAATTGTTTACCTTTTTTACAAATTTTCAAATAAATGTTTGAATTTTGTAAATGTTTTACTATGTTCACATCTCAACAAAAAGTTAAGTAACCTCTTATTGTGTGATTAGTCGTTCACGTGCTTTCGAAACTCATTTTGCAGAAAACTCTAGTGAGGAAAAACAAATATAGGGATGGTAAAAGGCTCATGAAGAGAAGGACTTAGTTCTAGTTGCTTATCAAAATAGATCGTGCTGTAATAGCATAGGTTTATTCACTGTCTACTACAATAGAATGGACTAATTTTATTTCATTTTCCATTGCGAGAAACTATCTGGGATCTTATTTGCAATAAGTACAATTTATGGTTTAGTGTACTTTGATATTTTGGACTTTAGTACCTTTTAAGGATGATCACAGGTACTGGCATGTCACGACCCCTAGTTGGGCATGTGATATAAAATATTCACTAGCTCCCCTCTTATATTTTCTTTTTGGTAATTCTACAAAGAGCAAGAAGTTGAGGGATTTCACGAAGTAGTTTGTGAAGGTTTGTTAGAGGGACCTACCCAACACGTTGTTTTATGTGGATAAATTAGAGGTTAGGGGTGGCAATTTTTAACCTGAGCTGAACTTGACCTGAAATTAGTAGGTTTCAAGTCAAACTTGAACGGATTTGGGTCAAAATTGGGTCAGACCTACAAACCTGAAAAAATAAACAGGTTAATTTTAGATTGACTTGCGGACCTTCGAACTCGTGAATATATTTTAAATCATTAAAATAAATGTTTATATAAATATAAAATATTAATTAAATAAAAATAAATGGTAAAATTGTAATATTTAAAACATTAAGTCTTAATTTAATAAAGTAAAAAATAATTTTTTTGGTTGATGGGTTGTAAGTCCAATTTCAATAACTCGTAAAATTGGTAGGTCAGCAAAAAAAATTGGGTTGAATTTGGGTCAACAGTTCACGAGTAATACTCGAGTTTCGACCCGACTCATTGCTACCCTTATAAGTGGTTGAGACTTTAACACAACTCGTGGTTCATTAACAGAAACTACAAAAACTGGATTCTAGGAAATCATTCATGCAACCAAATTGAATTTTAATTTATATGAGTTATCCGAAAAAAAGAGGATTGAATTGGAAATTTTATTCAGCCACATTTCTCAATAACTTCTTCTTCCAAACTCTAAAACTCTAATGTTTCAATTTACAACTATTGTCGACGATGTTTGATTCTAGGAAAAGGCCCTTATCATGTTGGGATTTCATGGTCTTTATTTCCCCTAAATCAATTTTATCTAACTCTCTATCCGTCATTAGTAAAATTTCTTCTATCTCAAGAATAATTTTGTAATTTCCTTTTTTCACCTTTTTTGGAATTTTCCCTTTTCCTATTGGCTAACTTAAGGGCAATTATGACATTTTGTAATCTCTAGCTTGTTCTCGTAATGTTTTTCAGGATTTTGGGGGCTATGGTAAATGCTAAAAAAAGGGAAGATATTTGTAATTTTCTAAAGGTCAATGGTAGTGGCGTAAATCTCAATTATATAAAACAAGAAACGAGTTGTTGCTAGTTAGATGATGATGAAGTAGCAGAACACATGGATAACAACGTAATTGATGAATTTGAAGAACTAGTCATAGGAGTTGAACCTTTTGACAATGGACTATGTTTAGAAAAAAGCTGGCAATGGCAGTTAGGGTGTTTAGTATTTGGGGTGTACAAAGACACACCTGACGATATAACAAAGCTCTATATTTCTCTCTTCGGTCACCTCCCTCTCCCTCTCTTTCTTGAAGTTACAAATTTACTTTTTAATTAACTTGTTATGCTTTATTTTTGAAATTTTTGGTAATTGGTATTACCTTTACTTTTTGATATATTAATAATATTATAATGTTTATTAACTTTGTTATGCTTATTTGATTAATTTTTATAATATCATTTTTTTGATTATGTTTAAATAGAATAGGCACTCAAATTCAAGATACATGAGGTCATGGTATGAACAAAATAAAATGGAAATATGAAAAAAATGCTAATCTCATAGAGACACTTCTCAATACAGTAGATCATGGAATATATAAAGTTGAGAATAGATTTAAACCATATTATTTAAATTATGGTAAAGTGAAAAATGCAAGTTTCTTTACCTAACTCAAGTCTACATGCCTAACCACATATTAAGACAACAATTAAAATCTAAAAGAAAGATTTTTGTATGTACACAATATATTGAATGGCACCAAGACAAGTGATTTTGAAATGGATGCAGTCAAAGCATGCGTTACGTAAGAAAAGCCGTCATGGGATTCATATCATTAGGTTTACATTATTACTTGATTGTATTAGCTCATATATTGTCAATATTATCAGATATTTAAATATTTTAAAATTTATACTTTGTTATAGAGCAGCCCTACAGATGCAAATTGTCAGAATAAGCCATTTTGTTTAACAATTTCTCGCTCATTATTTCTTTTAAAGATTGGGTCACTAGAATTAATGCTGAGGGTTTGGTGACTTTGTGGAAGAATATAAGTAGAAGGTAATGAATATTTTAATAACGATGTTGAAGTTGTTACTGAAGATCATTTTGAAGAGTTGAATACTTTGTTGTCATTTTCTCCTAAGTGATCTCTTGCAAATTAATGAGTTCACAATCAAGAAAAGAACGGGAGAAGTTAAAGTGCTGATAACTTGACTCTTATGGTCAGTGATATTATTAAAAATATATCTGCAGATACTGGAAGTGAACTTGTTAAAACAAGTTAAGTTTTTAGTAAAGCAACTGGTATTAATTTTAAAGACATAGAAGTCTGGTTCTAAGATAAGAAAGATCTCTAATCTAACTACTATTAAGTTAGCGAAGCTGTGTGTCACATAGCTCAAAATCATGAGTTACTTGATGTATTTTTTAGCATGGTTCAAAGAGGTAAGGTGCAGTTAGTGATGGCCATTCTTCATGGTCACGTTTGAATTTTTTAATCTTGTTAGTAACACTTGAGATTTTCCTCTCTCTCTCTCTCTCTCTCTCTCTCACATGTTAGTAATGATATGTCTTTAAACTATTAGTTATGTTTTATCAAAATATTATTATTTTCATGAATTTATATTAATGCTAGCAAGTTTTATTTTGCTGTTACGTCATAATTTTTATAAAACAATTAGTTTATATATCAAATCTTGCTGAAGTAGAATTATAAGGAAAAATTATCATTTAGAGTAATTCTGTCGTTAAATTTGTTCAAATCAAATTTTTATTTTTTATTCATCAATCATGTGAATGGAATCAAATAAAGAATAACAACTTCACTTTTTTTCCGACTTCTATGTACCAATTGTGCAATTATTTACACTAGTCTCATTCTTTTCTCATTTTGATTTTTTTTCCATATTTATTTTATTCATACATATTAATAATATCATCAGGTCTTCTCAAACATCAATTCCGGAAGTGGGCCAAGAAGGAAACTGTCCATGTGTATTTATTCGAGACATGATAAGGAAAGGCCTACTTACAGATATTCCAACCTAAACTTGTTGACTAATTAGAATAAAAAGCTGTAAAATTCACTGAATCTATGCATGTTCTTAATTTCAAGATTATTACAACCATTCTTTCGCAAGTCTAATAATAATTTGTGTGACAATGTGCAAAAAGAAATTAGAAGTGGATATCAAAATGAGTCAAGTAGTGTATCATTTCCTTGTGGCCTTTCTCGCTATATCAAAGATCATAATTATATAAACTAGTAACCAGGGCACACGCATTGCCTGTGTAAAAATAAAAATAAAAATACACACACACACACACACACACATATGTATATATATATATATATATATTCATAAATTCACATAGTGATTAGTTTTTGTCCTTTAAACAAAAACGTGTACACGTACATGAAATTGAAAGTTAAGATCTTACTCATAGAATAAATATCATAAAGTAATTTTTTCTCTAATGTAATGCGTGTGAAGTTTATTTATAGTAGAAATTTTATTTAGATTTAAAGTCAGATATCTCAACATTTCATGTGAAGTTTTTTACGCAGAAAAACAAAACAGTAGTTTAACTTTTTTTTGTTTAAACCACAATTTGAATCCCACAAAATCTTTAAAAAAGTGAAAGATAAAAGCTAGGTAAAAGTTTAACCTTTAAAATGCAAGTCAATGGTGCCATATGGAAAGGGCGATCATGATATCGTAGATTGCACACTCGCACAGGCCTTCTTCCAACAGTCTGCTGCCCCTTCTTTTAACACCTTACCTCTCTTTAAAAATGTATTCTTCGAGCAAAGGAAAGCCGAAGCGGCTTCAGGAGTTTGCTCCGCTACGGGTTTTTGGTTGGAGCGTAAAAGAAACTACAATTTTGGTGGTCAACTAACTGTCAAGATAGGCGAGGAATTGACGGAAAAGAAGATGATGGAAGTTTTCATTTTCATGTTATGTAAAATTATAGTTTTATCCTCATTAATTGTTGTATTGATTTTTTGAAGTAGGGGTGATATTGGAATTACACGTCTGGCAACCAAAACCCGGCCTTAGCCACAACAATATAGTGTGTGTGTGCGTGTGTTTTCTGAAGTTTCGGTCAAATTAGGCACATGTCACATCCACATGAGATCATTGTTTACGAAAATGAGACGCGGACTTGTAGCTAACGTTGGTCTTTAAAAAAAATAAATAAATAAAACACTTGATGATTGAGCTTTCTTTTCCAAGTAGGAGACGGTGAACGTGTGTTATGGTACGAACTCCTTGATCATCAAATATACATGAATTAAGTGGGGAAAAATGATTGTGTGTGTCTATATATATATATATGTAGCTCAAAAGAAATTTCAGATCGTATTGAGCCAATGCAAAGGTTTTTAAAATTAGACTCCAAACTTAAAGCACTTTAAGTGAACCCATGTTTTTATATTATTAACTCTTTGGGATTTAATTCAAAATTTTTCTCAAAAAGTTTACTGTTTACTTTTGCAATGAAGTCCATATATCGAGAGTGGGCTTCAACCCAACATACATTAATGTCTTTGTCCCACTCCACAATGAGCCTTGTCTAAATTTCAAAATTTTTATATGCAAAGTTTGGGGCGTTGCCTCCTTCAAAACTGTAAATTATTATCCCTTAGATTTTAAAGTATATTTACTGAAAATCGATGCAAGACTCCACGATCAACAGGGTACTAACCTTGAGATGAATATTGAAGCAATAAGGAACACAAAGAATCGAGAGGCTCAAGAATGGAGAGCATGAATTCTAGTTGTTCCTCTCAAGAACCAAGCTGTCACAGATCAACGCAGAAGAGGGTTGAATATACAATATATCATTTTCCTAACTAATGGAACTGTAACTGCTGTCCTTAGCTAATTAACTAAACAAGTTGCTCCCAATATTAACTACCCAATAAAATTTACCACTGCTGAGATGATAAGTTCAACGGAAGCAGGTTTCTAGCTCACTTCCACTTCAATAGTTTAGTCAGCTCTGCATTTTAACATCACTCATCAACATGTGCATGGATGTCACTCAAGAACATCTTCTCCAGCAATCTATTGAATTGTGGACCGAATAGAGCCTTTGTTAGAATGTTTGCAATTTGATCTCTGCTTGCAGTGTACTTTTTTCTTCACAATCTTCTCCTGACAAAGTGAATATTCAAATTGAAGTACTTGGCCTTTCTCTAGAGTCCCTTTCAGATATCTAAGTAGCTTGAGTCTTGCCTCCGTGTGTGATTTCCCAGGCCATGTATTCTGAGAACACCTATATTGAATAAATGATATCAAGTCTTTTGAAAGTCAAATGAATCAACTTTCCAACCATCTTCGTATATTGACTTGCATCAACAGATTTATCCTTTTTATTTAATTTAAAATGAAGATTCACTTTCGTATGAATGCAAGAGGTAGTGGATCCCAGCATTCCACATTCATCCAAAAGGTCAAGTGCGTATTTCCTCAGGCTTAAGACAATCCTCACAAGTGATCTTGCTATCTTAACCCTTAGAAAGTATCTCAGAACTCCCAAATTCCTTAGCTCAAACTTGGATTGCAAGTAATCCACCACATCTTCAATGTGTGCTTGGGACTTGGCAGCCTACCATAAAGTCATCTACGTATAGTAGCATCATTTTTCTATCACCTCAATTTATCTCCTTGAAGAATAATGAGTAATCTCCTTTGGATGGATGAAACCATAACTGCATAAGGTATCTGTGAACTTGCTCCATTAGCTGGAGGCTTGCTTGATGCCAAAGAGATCCTTTTTCAACTTGCAAACTTTCCTTCTTCCTTCAAAACATATCTCTGAGGCTAATTTACATAGATTTTCTCTTCTAGTTCACCATTTAAAAATGCAATGTGGATGTCAAGTTACTGCAAATTCCAATTCATCATTATTGCAAGAGTGAAGAAAAGTCTCATAGTTGAATGCTTGGCTATTGGACTAAATGTATCATGATAATCAAAGCCTTCTACTTGAATGTAGTCCTTGCCTACCAACCTGGCCTTGAACCTTTCAATAGTGCCATTTGAATTCATTTTCACCTTGTACACCCACTTGTTTCTTATGGTGTGATGGTCACTTGGTAGAGTGACAACATCCCATGTGTTGTTTTCCTCAAGAGCTTGAATCTTAGCTACCATTGCCACCATCCATCTTGGATCAATTTTAGCCTTGCCAGAGGAACTTGGCTATCTTATCTTGTTTAACTCAACTAGGAAATATATGAAATGTGGGGATAGGTGAGCGGTACTTAGGCTATTGACAATAGAATGAACAGTGGTTGGTTTAGGTGCAAAAGGTGGCTTTAAGTTGTGCTAACATGTTTCAAGGTATTTGGGTAGCTTTATGTGCCTAAGGGATTTTCTCACAGGTGGTTATTATAGAAGGCTCTTATTGAAGATTAATTCATAGGCTCTTTTCGTGGGTCAATATGCACTTTAGTGTTAGCATAGTCTTGATCATTCTGATGATTAAATGGCTCAGTGATATTAGAAGGATACAACGTATCACTATGCATATCACTTGACTGAATTGATCTAGGGGTCCTCTGATTATATGCGAGCTGAGAGACAAAGGTTGGTTCAAGTGAGTGTGATGAGCATTATAATATGGAAAAATGTGTTCACAGAATATAGCATCCATAGACAAACATTTCATGATTGTTTAGGTCATTAAATTTATATCCTTTCATACCTATTAGATAGCTTATAAAAATGCACTTGCTTGACCTTAAATCAAATTTCTTTTTATCTCTATTTAAAGAAAAAACAAAAGCTAAACATCCAAACTGTCTGAATTGCTAGTAAGAGGGAGGTTTATGATGACTTGTTATCAAGAATTGCTATGGGAAGGAGATTGATTAGGTAAGTTTTTGTAAATATAGCATCTCCCTAGAACTTTGTAGACAAATTGGCTTAGAAAAAGAGTGCTCCTTCTATCATTAAGAAGTGTTGATGTTTCCTCTCCACCATTGCATTATGTTGAGGAGTTTCAACACATGATATTTGATGAACAATCCCTTCTTTTGACCTGATGGTGGTAAGCTTTGATTTTTGATTCATTATCTAAACAAATGGAATTGATTTTAGTTTTAACTTATTTATGGACAAAGTTATAAAAGGTTGGTAACTAGAGTGGAACTTCACTCTTATGTTGCAAAAGATAAGTCCATCTACACCTAAGGTAATCATCAACAATGATAAGGAAATAATGATAATCATAGAATGAAGTTGTGGAATAAGAGCCTCAAATGTCAAAATGAATTAGATCAAAATTTTTTAGTACATTTTATATGAGTGGGAAAAGGAAGGCTCTTATGTTTGGTTGTAGGACATGTTACATAAACCTTATTTCTCAAATTGCTAATTGATAGACATATCTCTTTGATTTTTGTTATTACATCACCTGATGGATGTCATAATCTAAAGTTCAAGTCAACAATTGAAGAAGAGACAATCACAAGGATTTGATCAAACTATTAATTATGTGTGGGTGAGGAAGCAACCAATTGGTTACTCTTAAAAGGATCATCTAGATTTGGTCTTTGATCTAAGAAGGGGAGGCCTTATTTAAATTTGGCAAGGCCAATCTTCATCCATGCTGATAAGCCCTGAAGGAAGCAAACATTTGAGTAAAAAATTAAGCAGCATCTTAGCATTCTTGTTAGCCTAATGACTGACTTAATGTTATAGTTAAAATGTGGCACAAACAGCACACATGTGAGTGATAAGTGTTTTGAGATAAATACATCTCCTATATAGGTAGTAGGTGTTTCAATTCCATTTAGCAGGTTAATAGATATGTTTTCATTAGCTTGGGTGATTGTAATAGGTCAAAATTGTTTCACATATTATCAGTAGCCTTTGTGTCTACTATCCAACAAGTATTTGAGTAGGGATAGGTACTAGTTCACATAAAGTTTAGTTACTTATAATGGAACAAATTTGAGGTTCCATGAGGTTACTTATAATGTTTTGTTGGTTTCTGGTTATCTATATTTGAATGATATTTATGCATAGGCTAAACTTTCTTAATGATGCCCTTGGAAATGGCACAAGACTAGAATTGAGATTAGCTTCTTAACCTACTCCTATGACAGCATCATGTCACCTATCTCTTCATTGTAGTCCAACTTCTATTTTTCCTCTAAATTCAGCTTGTTTTGGCAAAGGATTGTTGTTTCCTCTCTTTGGATTTTGTGAACTTGAAATTGGGTGGGAATCCTATTAGATAATAACAATTCTCCTAGCCACATTCTTTCTTCACACACTGGTATAGATTTGATCACTCTTCCTACCCTTTTCTCTACTTCTAATGCTATTCGAATTGATTGCATTATAGATCTCATCTAAGGTTGGAAGGGCCTCTGTCTCATGAGTTGAGGCTTTTTGAAGGAGCATTTCTCATTAAGTTCACTCAAAAAATTATAGACTCCTTTTCTTATAGGTTAAGAAACTTTTGGAAATAGTTGGAGTTACATCTTCCACAATTACATTGCATTGGCGGTCTATAGAATTTCAATTCCTCCCAAACTAACATAAGACCAGTACAGTACAAGTTTACACTCCTAGTTCTTTGTGTTAATCCACAAAAATCACCTTGCAACTTGCACACTCTATTATCACTAGGTTAGGAAAACCACTTCTTCAAGATTTCTCATATCTAATAAGCATTATTCATAAAGAAGACTATGGAAGAAATTTCATTATTGATTCGCATAAACAACCAAGAAACAATTAGATCATTGCACCTACTCCAAGCTTGGTGCAAGGGATGATCTTTTGCAGGTTCAACTATTTTCTCATTGATAAAGTCCAATTTGTTTCTTATTAATAAATCTAGGGTGAATAACCAACTCTAGGTCATGTAGTTGCTACCATTGAGCTCTGATATGACAAGAACATTTGTATGATTATCCAATGGATGATCGTAGTATGGCAAGGTTGGATCCTTTAATGAAGAGTTAGGTTCTCTCTAGTTCACTACGTTTTCTAAACTAGATGCCATCAGATTTCTAGAGTGAGAAGATGATGAAGATTAGTTGAGCTAACTA
The DNA here is from genome assembly GCA_019155195.1 of Avicennia marina. Classification (NCBI taxonomy): domain Eukaryota; kingdom Viridiplantae; phylum Streptophyta; class Magnoliopsida; order Lamiales; family Acanthaceae; genus Avicennia; species Avicennia marina. Next base: position 13,580,550 of record CM032756.1, on the reverse strand, counting down.
GACATTGGAACTAAGATTGAATGAATCAAACCCATGAGGCTTAGATACCATATTGAAAATTGATACAAGATTCCATGATCAATAGGTTACAAACCTTGAGATAAATGTTGAATCAATAAGGAGCAAAAAGAATTAAGAGGCTCAAGAATGGAGATGATGAATTCTAGTTGTTCTACTCAAGAATCAAGTTGCTATAGATAGATGATAGTTCACAAATCAACACATAAACAGGTTGAATATACAATGTATCAACTTCCCAACTAATGGAATAGTAACTGTTGTCCTTAACTGATTAACTAAACAAGTTCCTATCAATTTTAACTATCAACTAAAATTTACTACTATTGAGATGTTAAGTTCCATGTTAATAGGTTTCCAACTCCCTTCCACTTTAATAGCTTAGTCACCTCTACATTTTAACAATATTTAACACTAAAATCATATATTCTAAATAAGTTAAATAATTAAAACTTGTGACTGGCTAACAAGATCCAAAGAGGCACCATTGAGGACAAATATGAGGTGTAAATGATCTAAAATATGGGATTTTATCAACAAAAATTGAAAATCAATACTTTTGGCTTTTGCATCCTCGTACAGTGCAATACTAATAGTTAATTCTATCAGTTTGAGTGATTTACAATTTTGTTGAATATTTAATAAATAAAATTTTTGTTTTATGTGACAATAAATAAATGTAAGAAATGTTAGTTAGATAACATAATAGTAGATTAAAATACATATACCTATTTATATTCAAAATAAATATGAAAGACTAATTTAAACTATAAAAATCTTGAACAATGAAATAAACTGATAACGATTTTGACATAAAAAAAGATTGCCTACATTAATGGAACATATCAATAGTTAGGGCTCTAAATTGCTCCAGGAAAAATATTTAATTGACTATGAGAAACTAGTGGAAGAAGCAGTTTGAGAGAGAGAGAGAGAGAGATTATGTTTGGTGGATTCTCTGGATATTATGTTAATAATGGTGAAGCATTTAATACTATTGGCTAGTTTTAATGTTATTGTTGCGAGAAATGTTGGAACATGCAATGTAACATGCAACAAAAAAATTAAAAAAAGGGAAACCAAAAGTAGGTTACGTAGTTCGAAGATAAACATGCTATGTCTGTGAGAACACGTTCAGAGATTTCCTACAAATAAGTGTTTTAAAAATCACAAAATAAGTTAGATCTCCTAACTAAGATTATGCTTGCCTACGCTAAAATTACTTTGGCCCTCGACCTCATTGACTCATTGACAGCCTAGCTCCGATATACAGCAAATCCCATTAGCTCCATTTTGACTAATACTCCCTCTTAGCTTCAAATCAAGTGTTGATCATAAGTCTCCTTTATTGAGAATGTTGAGAAATCAATCAATTTAACTTGGATGGATGTTTGATGGAAAATTACTATAAACACATCGACTAAGGAGCTATTTTTCCCTTAAAAGCTCATACAAAGAAATTCTCCTGAACTCTCTTGTTGTTTCCCACTAATTCCACATGAAACTCACTTTTAATTCTCACTTTAAGTCACGAAGCATCATTAACATTTAAAGGCTTTGATAATAAAAAATAATTTCCAAGAAAATCTACCTAATTCTTTAAAATAATCCTAATGTATAACATTTTATGTTATATGTCACTTTAGATTTGAAATCCCCCACATTTCTTTTTTTTATAAGAGTTTAAGATCAGCAAAATTACTTTGGACAAGGAAGGTCAAACTGTATATGTTGCACCCCCTGAACTCCCTCTTAAATCTACAATCTAATCCAGTCCTCGATTTAGTGGCTAATAGTGACAAAGCCAAGTTTTCAAGAAGGAGGAAGGGTCCACATGGGCTTTAGAAGTGAAAAGGTCTAACCTCTAAAGGAGCCAATGTTGGAACATGATCAATCTCGTCATTTGGAACAAAGGCATACATGGACTTTCAAGTAGAAAGTTTCAAGTCTAACTTACATTGTTGTAGTTGCAATTAGTTTATTTGTCTATCAATTCCATGCTCAAGTGCCTCCAAATGTGCAATGTCTCTAAGAAGACGTTCCTTAGTAGACTACAGTATACTAGTGCCTTCTGACCTTGATATTGGAACAATTATCAAATCGTTTACCTTGTCAGTTGAAGCACCCAACCACTATCTTGCATATGTACGATCCTCAAAGATGGTTCAAAGTGATCAACCTTCAGCCTCCTCAATAGCCCTTTTAATATCATCCTAGGGTGTGTCAAATTTAAAGCCAAGTTGTGGGATTCCGCATGTTGCATGATGTTGTTGAAAATAATTGCACCAAGGTGCAACTTTTTCTTAGTTCCGAGATAATATAGCATCACTCGCATCTCATGAGACACCTAAGTTGAGTTTGTTGTTGCATAAAGTTATTCACGGCAATTTAAAAAAGAAGAAAATACTTCACTCTAAAGACTAAAGATTGTAAGGCAGAGGTTAAAGGCCATGTATCATGTTTATAGCTCATGATTACCTTCCCTATTTCATCATAATCTAGGGTGAAGTTATCTAGTTACATACTAGTGAATACATTTTTCTGGTGTTTCAGTATTGCCCTAATCGCAGTTAGTGAAAACCATACCACCTTATCTCTGACATATACTTTTGGTAACCATTTAGACATACTATCAATAGCTTTCCTTTTCAGATTTGGTAGAAATCTTCCACCAGACTTGGATAATACATATCAAATGAAGTTAAAACATCAAATAACCCTATCTCCTTGAACAATTCGATGAGCTCCAACGCATACTTTTTAGGGTCAACAATTTTTTTAACAACCATCTTTGTTCTTGAAATATATCTATTTTGTTTGTTAAAATTGGGATCATAGAACTTAAAATTAGAAGCTTTAGATACATCAATACCTTTCTTATTTTTGGATGAGGTTTCTCTTTTCTTCTTTTTCTTTTTTTTTTTTAAGTAGTTTAGAAGGTTCTCTAATGTTGTCTTGTGGTTTCTTCTCTTCTAGCTGTTGTGGTTTAGGTTTGGCCCCTTAAGGTTTTACCTCAGTTGCTTCTGGTGGTGTCTGAGTATCACCAACAGCAAGTTCTTATTTGACTACAACATCAGGTCCCTAGGGCTTAGGTTCTGGGTCAAGAACAACCCTTTTTCTTCTCCTCCTTGATGCCCTTAGTTCAAGTTGAACATATCTTTTAGGGTGCATAGTTATGATGGGTACAACTTTAGTAGCAATGCCTCTTCTATAGATTCCTATTTTGTTGGCACTTTAGGTGGTAGAATTTGTTCCTTCACTAGTGTTGTAATCAACTTTAGTGGTAGAGCCACTGGTGTTAACGTTCTTGTGGTACGCCTTTATCTCCCAGCTCTCTTTCATCCCTTTCCTCTCATCTTGTTGAGTTGTAGAGATGTAAAAAAAATAAAATCTAATGTGTTGTAGCAATGGCTGTGAAAATTAGTGAGAGGATTACAAATAAATTGAAGAGACATTAATTAGAAATCAAAGAAGGAAATGACTCTTAATTGATTTGAGTGAATCTTGTACTCTATTCAAAGTCCCATCCCACAAAAGAAGTAATTATTTTGTAGAGAATTGATTAGATTTGATTTTTCACTTCCCTTTAAAATTTTTTCCACCTATATTCTTCATGGACTACGCCAAATGTAGGCCTACAACTAGACTAGGCAAAGGCCTTGTCTTAGTCTAAGATCAAAAATCTTTTAGAATCCAGTGGTTTTGCAAGAATGTCTGCTTGTTAGGTTGATGTTGCAATATAGTTGCCACTACACTTTCTTCCACAAGCTCTCTAATGAAGTAGAGTTAAATATTGATATCCTTTATGTGAGAACCTTGAACTAGATTCTTGGAAATATTTATATCTCTTTAATTATCATACTTAATCACCATGGTGCCTTGTGGAACTCCATAATCTAAAAACATTTGTTTCATTCACGAAAGTTGTGCACAACAAGTACCTAAGGCAATATATTTAGATTTTATTGTCGATAAGGACATCAAATTTTGTTTTTGCTGAACCAAGAGCCTAACTTATCACCTGTATAAAAGCATCCACCCGTGGAGCTTTTCTAGTAATTAACATTTCCAGCCTAATTGATGTTATTGAATCCAATCAAGTCCAAACTTGATCTTTTGAATACCAAATACCAAGTTCACTTGTACTTTTTATATATCGAATGATTCTCTTTACCTCACTTAAATGGCTCTCCTTAGGGTCAGATTGGAACCTAGTGCATACTCTAATACTGTCACATGCATCTAGATGGCTTAAGGTTACGTGTAGAAGACTTCCTATCATATTGAGATATAGACTTGCTTCAATTGATACTTCAACATCATATTTAGTAAGTTTTGTGTTGATCAACATTGGTGTTGCAACATTTTAGGATAAACCAAGGCCAAAATGCTTTACTAAATCTTTGGCGTACTTGCTCAATAAGACACATGTTCCATCATTAGCCCACTTCACTTGTAAGCTTAAGAAATAAGCTAGCTCACTAACCATGTTTATTTTGAACTCCTTTATTACTTCCACAAATTTATTAACAAGTTTCTTTTGAGTTTGATTCAAAGATGATGTCGTCAACATAAATCTATGCAATGAGAATATTGGTGTTGCAACATCGGATGAACATTGTTTGATCAACTTTCCCTCTCTTCTAGGGTTACAAGACTAAAGGGCCTTGAAATGGGCTCCAACAGCCAAAAATTTGAAAAAACAGCCTAAAAATCAGCTTGCCAGCCTATCGTGATCAATCTAGGGTTCCTTAGATCAATCGCACCTTACTAGGGATCGTTCCTCGTCATTCCAACTACTATGTGATCACAATTCCAGAAGTCGCCTAGTGCAATCCCAGTCTTCATGATCAATCATGCCTGTTCATGATTGTAACTCTAGAACTTCATTGTTTACTGCCGAGGTCAATCTTGCTTCTTTGCATTGATCAAATTCCTAGCCAATTGTAATTCCAAACCGTCTATCTAACGATCTAGCTTGCTTGGATCAATTTAGGTTGGTCTGAATCACAATTTCTAACCCCTTTGGTGATTCATGGACCTCCCAAGCTAGAATTTGATACCAAATTCCATATTTTGGTTCAATGTGCCTAAGTGTCCTCTAACCTCCAAATCAAGTATGAAACTTGCAAGGGCCTCTTTAAACTTACGTGCATGATCTTGTGATAGGTTTAACTGATAACATGAGGGGGTCTCAATTCTTGATGTCCACATCACCATATGTCCATTAATAATTAAGGCCCATTTATGTCTAATCTCTTTAATTTAATTAATACTAATTAATTAAATCAAAGACTTCATTGAGCTTCTAATTAATAATCTCATTATTAATAAGCATTATGGTAATTTATTTAATCCAATCTAATTGTAACTAGATAAATTATTTCACAAGTCTTCTCAAGCCTTATTTGCAACCCACGAATTTAACTCTCATCATGCATTCCAAAATGTTTATTTTTAATTAGCAACGAGTATAGTTCAAAGGATATGAGTTACGCTAAGCATACAACCTATATTGTAGCCTAATTAAGAGAAAGTGAAATGGATCACAATGAATTTTTTCAATTATGAATATCACGTTATATAGACCTTTTATTTTACTTTATCCCAACTATGCAAGGGTCATAAATTTAATCAAACTCATAAACTTGATTATATAACCAGTCAATATTGTCTCATGAGACTAACACTGTTATAAAAAATCCTTTTTTTATCACACATTACCTTGGCAATGGGATTTTCATCTCATGGAATACCAACTATAAAAGAAAATCACCTTTCTCACTTGTAAAGAGACAAATCCCTTATTAAATACACACATGCCTCCATACGCATCCATTGCAACAACACTAATTCATGAACCTATTGCATAACAGGATAAATGTTGGCCTTTAATGTCCTAATTACACGTTGATCGTCATGTACACAAGATAACTATGTCATCTATGGTTTAAGGACACACTTAACATGATTACAAAACTAGACATTGAGAACGTAGAGTGAACTCTACATGTCTGCTTCATTCTGTGAGTCATTATCCAAATGCTGATTCTTGAATGATGCATCCATACACATGTATTCTCAATATCTCATACTGAACAACATGAAAATTACTATACAAATATAAGGTATGCAAGTCGTATCAACTTTTAATACTCTTTAAAGTGTCTATGACTTGCAAACTAGTTTTATTGATTGCATACTAAGATAGTCTTGTATCCATATTTATAACTCCTTATGAATAAAGCTTTCTAACTCAATCACACAGACACATGCAATACTTTATATTATTCAAAATTTATATACATAAAAAAACTTTCCAAAATATTGACATAAATAAATCAATATTTTATTAATTAATATGAAAAGATACATATACATGCACAATGTCCTCTAATATTCCTTATTAACTATTGATATTACAGAGAATATCATTAATAGCAATACTTTATACCATTCAAAATTTATATACATAAAATACTTGTCAAAATATTAATATAAAAGAATCTAATATTTTATTAATATATTAGAAAATGTACATATATAACCACTATGGCTTTAGAATCCCTTATTAACTATTGGCATCAGATGGTATATCATTAACAGTAGGATACTTAGGAAGTGTGAAGTAGTGATCATAATATGTAGTGTAGCAAGTGTTGCAACCACTGAGATTAGGAGCACTTAAGTTAGATTATTGCCGGGTTATACTATAGCTTTAAGAGATTATTTGCTTTTGCCCAATAGGCTTAAAAATATTATTTCTATCTTGCTATTAATAAAAAAGAATTATGAAACCTCTTTTATAAACTATGCGTGCTATGTTTATTATTATAATAAATTATTTAGCGCAACATCTCTTATGAGTGACCTTTATTATCTGAATAAGGATGATAGTGTTGTAATGAATGTTGTCTGCAACAAACATGCTCGGGATTGCTAAAATCTCAAGCAATTATGATATCTTAGATTAGGCCATGCCAGTAAGGTTAGAGTAAGCAAGTTGGAGAGATATGAGCTTATTGGCGTATTGGACAAGGAACTCTATCCAACTTTTGAATCTTGCATCCTAGGCAAGATGGCCAAGAGACTATTTGATGGGTATGTTTAAAGGCCACATCACTATTGGAGCTTACTCACATTGATGTTTGTGGACATTCAATGAAATGGCCAGAGTAGGGTTTTAATACTTCATAACTTCCATTGATTATTATTCTAAGTATGATTATGTGTATTTGATAAAGTACAAGCATGAATGCTTTGAAAAATTCAAAGAATTCAAGGCACAAGTAGAAAACTATTCTGGCAAGTATGTGAAAGCACTATGATTGGATTATGGTGGCGAGTACATGAGTGCTCAATTTGCTGAATTTCCCAAGAAAATGAATTTTATCACAATAAACACCACTAAAAACTCAGTTGAATGATATAGTTGAGTACAGGAATCGGACCTTATTGGGAATGGTCCAAGCCTAAGCACATTAGAATTTAACTATGTTTGGCTTACCTTAAGAAGAGTAAGAGGATAAGCCTAAGACGAGAGCTATTATGAGTTGCTTTGTTAGATATCCTAAGAATTTCATGGTATATGAATTCTACCTACTAAAAGACAATAGGATTGTTGTTGTTTATTAGACACATTTGCTCAAATAAGAGTTCGTTTAACTAAGTGGTGGAGGTTGAACAATTGTACTTAAGGAGGTTGATCATGAGCAACAAAGCAACGAGCCCATACATCAGATTCTTATTAAAAATAACCTTCTACAACATAAGAATTGTGATGATTGTGTAGTATCTCTCATACACTAGAGAGACATGGTTATATTCAAGAAAATAGACAAGAGTTGCTCATTTTGGGAAATAATGATTAAGGAGGTGATCTTTCTACCTTTGATTAAGCAATGTTGAAAAAAGATTCCACTAAGTGGCTGGAGGCTATGCAGTTTAAGATGGATTCGATGTATAAAAACCAAGTATGGATCCACCCAAAGGAAACAGTTCCCATTAGATGCAAGTGGATTTGTAAAAGGAAAATTGATTTGACTAGCGAGGTGGAGATCTACAAGGCTAGGATCACTGCGAAAGATTATAGTCTAAAGGGAATTAACCATAAGGAGACTTTTTCGCTTATAGTAATGCTCTAATTAGGTAGTAATGCTCAAATCTAATCGGATACTTCTTGCAATAGCTGCCAATTTAAATTATGAGATTTGAGAGATGGAGGTCAAAACTGCCTTCTTTAATGGGTTTCCTAAGGAAGATATTTATAGTGCAGTCCCCTAATTTTGAAGTCCAAGAGGAATCTCGTAAAATGTGCAAGGTTAAGAGGTTTATTTATAACTTAAGGAGGCATTAAGGAATTGGAATCTTCTTTTCACTGGTGTAGTCTAATCATTTATCTTCATTAAGAATAAGGATGAGCCATCCATTTACAAGAAGGTTAATATGAGTGCCATTATATTCTTAGTACTGTATGTGGATGATATATTGCTAATTGGGAATGATATTGATATACCTACCTTAGTTAAGATATAGTTATCTGATACATTCTCCATAAAAGACTTGGAAGAAATGAAATATATTTTAGGCTTTCACATCTATTGAGATAGATCAAAAAGATTGATGGATCTCTCCCTAGTTATGTACAAAGGTAAGAGTCTTAAAAGGAAGACTTGCTATGGAAGCCTATGAGGGAGGATTGCTACCATTCAACCATCTCTCAATGGTCATGAGCCTATAGACGGACGATAGGAGAAGTATGGAAGTTGTTCCACACACTTCGGTTATTGGAAGCCTAATGCTATGTTCAAGGCTAAATATTGCCTAAGTAGGTCCTAGGTGAATCCAAATAGAGAGTATTAAAATACTATTAAGTGTATCCTTAAGTAGTTGAGGACTATATATATGATCCTAGTATATAGGATAGATATCTAAGAATAGACAAATATATTGATTTTGACTTTCAATCTACTGTGGATGATAGAAAATCTATCACAAGCTATATCTTCACCCTTAATAGAGGAGCAATGCATTGAAAGAATTTCAAATAAAGTACCACTTTGGATTCCATCATTGAGCTTACGTACATTGTAGCATGTGATGTTGCAAAGAAAGCTATTTAGATAAGGAAGTTTGTGACCAAACTTCAAGTGATTTTGGACAAGGATAGACCATTACCGCTTTATCGTGACAACAATCGCATGATTGTAAAGACAAAAGAACCTAGGTCTTACCAGAAATCTAAACACATTGAAAGACTTTAACACATTATTCAAGAACTTATTAGAAAGGTGAAATAGCTATGGAGAAAATAGTTGTAGCAAATAATGTTACTAATCCTCTTATCAAGCCAATGACACAAGTGGAGATGGATCGCTGTGTTGAAAAGATGGATATTAGATACCTTGGCAACTGGTACTATAATTATTTGCGATAGAGTGCAAATGAGAGATTGTTAGTGATATGTCCTCTAACGGCAATAGACTATGAGGGATATTAGTTGTATATATAAACTTTTGACATATTAATAAAATGTTAATTTCTTTTATATTTGACAATGTCACATGCATTTAAATATTGTATGGAATGAAGTTATGCATGTGCCCAATGGGTTGCATTAAGGAATCTTATTCATAAAGAGTTATGAATACAAGCACAAGGCTTCTTAGTGCAAAATCACTAAAACTTATTTGTGAGTCACAAACTCTTTGAATGAACATTAGGGAGTTGGTACAACTTACATATCTTATCTTTGTATGGTGAGTGTTATGCAATTTAGTATGAGATATTGACAATAAATGAGTGTGGATACATCATTGGAGAACTAATATTCAAACACTGACTTAAGGAATAAAGTCGACACATAAGTTTATTCTTTGCTATTAATGTTGTGCTTTGTGATCGTGTTAGGTGTACATGAGCTTTAGATTTGAGATGACATAGTTGTCTTGTCCACAATAGTTAACATGTCATTAAGGTATTAAGGACCAATATCTATTTTAATATGGGACAAGGTCCTGTGATCTTGTGCCATTGCCTGGATACATATAAAAATATGTATGCATTCAATAAGGGATTTGTCTCCATACAATTAAGTAAGGCATTTGTGTTTATGTAATTGGTGTTTTATGAGATAAAAATCTTTGGCTAAAGTAGTTTATAATTGGAAATGACTTTTTAATAGGACATTACTCTCATGATGTAACATTGACTTGAGTATAGACCAAACTAGTGAGTTTGACTAAATGCGTGATTCTTGTTCGGTCAAGCTAAAGTAAGACAAAAGATGGCTCATGTGATTCATTCACTCACATTATATTCAAGATCAAGATGGCTCGTGTGATCTATTCACTCATCTTAATTAGGCTACGATATAGACCGTAATCTAGGTGTTACTCACATTATTCAAACTATGCTTGTTAACAATTAAGAATAAATATAGAAAGTTATATACAAAAGATTGGAATGAGAACTACTGAACTAGTTGGTAATTTTGTTGAGCTATGAATGAACATAAGAAGTCGTGGCGAAATCAATTAATTTCTATTCTGTTTGTTAATAATAAGAATGTTAATTAGAATCACAGTTGGCCTTTTAATTTAATTTTTTGGATTAATTAAATTAAGGGAGTAAACACAAACGAGCATCCATTATTCATTGGATTAATAATTAAGCTTGCTTTGGGATTGAATTAATTAAAAGTTCATATAAGAAGCTTATAGAACTTATGCCATGTGTGCCTTATATATTATACATAGAAGTAAGACTCCTAACAAGTGTAGGATGTAGTATTTTGAAAATAAATAGATTTTGAAGTATTTCAAATCACACACAACTAGAAAAATTAAAGAAAAATTCGTCACCTCCCCACAAGAAAGAAAGAGAAAGTTCTCTAACATCTTTCCAGTTTCTCATTCTTGTCCTATAGCCTTCATACTTAAAGTTACTTATGTCAGGATCTTGCAAAGAAGTTTACAAAGCTTTTTGTGGGAGATTGCTCACGTTTTAACTATGTGGATAAACTAGAGGTTGCGGCTTGAGGGTTGTGACTCATGAATCTCGCGTTCGCCTCAATCCTAATACGATTCTAAGAGATAAAATTTTTGTACTTTCAGATTTATTCAGTTCTTGCATATTATATGATAAAAGCAAATCGAGTTTGGAATTTTTGTCTTGCTGCATTCTTCTCTAATTACGCAGCCTTCACATCAATGCACAGTGAGAGAAGTGTAGGAATAGAGCTACTGCGTACCTGTTTGGCTTTGTAGCCTCGGTTGGCATGCTACTATGGAAGTTGGAGTAAGCAAGTTGGAGAGATATGAGCTTATTGAAGTATTGGAAAAGGAACTTTATCCAACTTGTGAATCTTACATCCTATGTAAGATAGCCAAGAGACTATTTGACGGGTATGTTTAAAGGGTATGTTTAAAGGCCACATCACTGTTGGAGCTTACTCACATTGATATTTGTGGACCATTCAATGAAATGGCTAGAGTAGGGTTTTAATACTTCATAACCTCCATTGATTATTATTCTAGGTATGATTGTGTGTATTTGATAAAGTACAAGCATAAATGCTTTGAAAAATTCAAAGAATTCAAGGCACAAGTAGAAAACTATTCTGGAAAGTATGTGAAAGCACTATGATCGGATTATGGTGGCGAGTACATCAGTGTTGAATTTGCTGAATTTCCCTGGAAAAATGAATTTTATCACAATAAACACTATTAAAAACGCAATTGAATGATATAGCTGAGTGCAGGAATTGAACCTTATTAGGCATGGTTCGATTTATGATTAGCTTCATTGATTTCTTCATATTATTATGAGGTCATGTCCTTTCAACCACCCTCCACATTTTGAATAGGATTCTCTCTAAGTTTATTCTTTCAACCCCACATGAGATGTAGAGTGGGCAAAAGCCAAGCCTAAAGAACATTAGAATAAAGTATGTTTGGCTTACCTTAAGAAGAGTAAGATGATAAGCCTGAGGCAAGAGCCATTATGAGTCACTTTGTTAGATATCCTAAGAATTGCTTGGTATATGAATTCTACATATTAAAGGACAATAGGATTGTTGTCGTTTATCAGACGCATTTGCTCAAATACGAGTTTGTTTAACTAAGTGGTACAGGTTGAACAATTGTACTTAAGGAGGTTGATCATAAGCAACAAAGCAATGAGCCCATACATTAGGTTCTTATTAAAAATAACCTTCTATAACACAAGCATTGCGATGATTGTGTAGGATCTCTCATACATTAGAGAGATATGGTTATATTCTGGAAAATAGACAAGAGTTGCTCATTTTGGGAGATAATAATTAAGGGGGTGATCTTTCTACCTTCAATCAAGCAACGTCTAATAAAGACTCCACTAAGTGGTTAGAGGTTATGTAGTCTGAGATGGATTCAATGTATACAAATTAAGTATGGACCTTTATGGATCCACCCAAAGGGAACAATTCCCATTGGATGCAAGTGGATTTGCAAAAGGAAAATTGATTTGACTAGCGAGGGGCAGATTTATAAGGCTAGGATCACAATGAAAGACTATAGTCAAAAGGAAAGAATTAACCATAAGGAGACTTTTTCGCTCATAGTAATGCTCTGATTAGGTAGTAATGCTCAAATCTAATTAGATACTTCTAACAATAGCTACCAATTTAGATTATGAGATTTGGAAAATGGAGGTCAAAAATGCCATCTTTAATGGGTTTCCTAAGGAAGATATTTATACTGTAGTCCCCTAATTTTGAAGTCTAAGAGGAATTTCATAAAGTGTGCAAGGTTAAGGGGCCTATTTATAACTTAAGGAAGCATTAAGGAATTGGAATCTTCTTTTCACTGGTGTAGTCCAATCATTTATCTTCATTAAGAATAAGGATGAGCCATGCATTTACAAGAAGATTAATATGAGTGCCATTATATTCTTAGTACTGTACGTGGATGATATATTGCTAATTGGGAATGATATTGATATGCATACCTTAGTCAAAATATAGTTATCCGATACCTTCTCCATAAAAGACTTGGAAGAAATGGCATATATTTTAGGCTTTCACATCTATTGAGATAAATCGAAAAGATTGATGGATCTTTCCCTAGTTGTGTACAAAGGTAAGAGTCTAAAAAGGAAGGTTTGATATGGAAGCCTATAAGGGAGGATTGCTACCATTCAACCATCTCTCAATGGTCATGAGTCTATAGATAGACAATAAGAGGAGTATGAAAGTTGTTCCATACACTTCGGTTATTGGAAGCCTAATGCTATGTACAAGGCTAAATATTGCCCAAGTAGGTTCTAGGTGAATCTAGATAGAGAGCAATCTAGATAGAGAGCATTAAAATGCTATCAAGTGTCTCTTTAAGTAGTTGAGAAGGACTACGGATATGATCATAGTATATAGAGATAGATATCTAAGAATAGACAAATATACTGATTTTGACTTTCAATCTAATGTGGATGATAGAAAATCTATCTCAAGCTATATCTTTACACTTAATAGAGGAGCAATACCTTAGAAGAATTTCAAATAGAGTACCACTTCGGATTCCATCATTGAGGTCAAGTACGTTGTAGCATGTGATGTTGTAGAGAAAGCTATTTAAATAAGGAAGTTTGTGACCAAACTTCAAGTGATTTTGGACAAGGATAGACCATTGCCGCTTTACCCTGACACAAATGGCATGATTGCATAGACAAAGGAACCTAGGTCTTACCAGAAATCTAAACACATTAAAAGGCTTTAACACATTATTCAAGAACTTATTAGAAAGGTGAAATGGCCATGCAGAAAATAGTTGTAGCAAAAAATGTTAATAACCCTCTTATCAAGCCAATGACACAAATAGAGATGGATTGTTGTACTGAAAAGATGGATATTAAATACCTTAGCAATTGGTACTATAATTATTTGCGATAGAGTGCAAGTTAGAAATTTTTAGTGATATGTCTTCTAACACAATAGACTGTGAGGGATATTAGTTGTATATATAAACTTTTGACATATTAATAAAATATTAATTTCTTTTATATTTGACAATGTTACATGTGTTCAAATATTGTATGGAATGAAGTTATGCATATGCCTAAGGGATTGCGTTAAGGAGTCTTATTTATAAAGAGTTACGAGTACAAGTACAAGGCTTCTTAGTGCAAAATCACTAAAACTTACTTGTGAGCCAAAAACTCTCTGAATGAGCATTAGAGATTGGTATGATTTACATATCTCGTTTTTGTATGGTGAGCGTTATGCAATCTAGTATGAGATATTGACAACAAATGAGTGTAGATACTTCATTAGAGAACTAATATTCAAACATAGACTTAAAGAATAAAGTAGACACATGAGTTTATTCTTTGCTATTAATGTTGTGCTTTGTGATCGTGTTAAGTATACGTGAGCCTTAGATTTGAGATGACATAGTTGTCTTGTGCACAATAGTCAATATGTCATTAAGGTATTAAAAACCAACATCTGTTTTGATATAAGACAAGATCATGTGCCATTGCCTGGATACATATAAAAGCATGCATGCATTTAATGACAGATTTGTCTCCTTACAATTGAGTAAGGCATTTATGTTTATGTGATTGGTGTTTTATAAGACGAAAATCTGTGGCTAGGGTAGTGTATAATTGGAAAGGAGTTTTTAATAGGACATTACTCTCATGAGGTAACATTGATTTGATTATATGACCAAACTAGTGAGTTTGACTAAATGCGTGATTCTTGTTCGGTTAAGCTAAAGTAAAACAAAAGGCCTACTACATGATATTCACAATCGGGATGGCTCATATGATTCATTCGCTTCATCTTAATTAAGCTACGATATAGACTGTAATCTAGGTGTGACTCATATTATTTAAACTATGTTTGTTAACAATTAAGAATAAATATAGAAAGTTCAATACAAAAGATTGAAATAAGAACTACTGAACTAGTTGGTAATTTTGTTGAGTTGTGAATGAACATGAGAAGTCGTGGAGGAATCAATTAATTTCTATTCTTCTTGTTAATAATAAGAATGTTAATTAGAATCACAGTTGGCCTTTTAATTTAATTTATTGGATTAATTAAATTAAGGGAGTAAACACAAACGAGCATCCATTATTCATTGGATTAATAATTAAGCTTGCTTTAAGATTGAATTAATTAAAACTTCATATAAGAAACCCATAGAATTTATGTCATGTGTACCTTATGTACTATACATAGAAATAAGACTCCTAACAAGCGTAGGATATCGTATTTTGAAAATAAATAGATTTTGAAGTATTTCAAATCACACACAACTAGAAAAATTAAAAAAAAAAATTAGTCACCTTCCCCGAGAAAGAAAGAGAAAGTTCTCTTCCCTCTTTCTAGTTTCTCATTCTTGTATTATAACCTTCATACTTAAAGTTACTTATGTTAGGATTTTGCAAAGTACTTTACAAAGGTTTTTGTGGAAATAACTATGTGGATAAATTAAAAGTTGTGGCTTGAGGGTTGCGACGCACGTATGCCTCAATTATAATACGATTCTAAGAGGTAAAATTTCGTGCGTTCATATTTATTCAGTTCTTGCATATTAGATGACAAAAACAAATCGAGTTTGGAATTTTTGTCTTGCTGCATTCTTCCCTACTTACGCAGCCTTCACATCAACGCACAGTGAGAGAAGTGTAGGAATAGAGCTACTGCGTACCTGTTTGGCTTTGCCGCTGAGGTTGGCACGCTACTATGCATTTCGTGGCCCTCGGCCATGAATGTTTGGGATTGGCCTTCCAAACATTAGGCCTCTGCTCACAAAATTTTACCAAATTTTTGCGATGGGCTTTCCATTTTTGGGTGCTGATTGCAAGTAACAGAATTGTCTTACAATTTTCTTTTAATTTATTATTTTTATTTATACTTTTTTTTTCAAATTTTGTCTTTTTAAATTCCTCTTATGATTCTTTATTTTCGTGTCTAATTTATATTATTAAGGAAATGCTCTTCACTTGCATGACGTGAAATTACACAATTATCATTAATTTAATTGTTTTTATTATTTTCTTTCTTCATCTCATATTAATTTATTATTTTTATTTGTGTTATTTCACAATTTTTCTCTTTTCACAATTTCTTTAGATACTTATTTCTTTTTTCTATTTTAGTATTTTATATCATAATTTATTTTTTTTCATTTTAAAATACAATAACTTTATAATTTATAAATAAATTTGAACGTGTAAAGTGTGTGACTTAACTAGTACTGTATTATTGAGGAACACTTTTTGGTTACACGGTGCAAAAAGTTACATACTTATTCTTATTTTAATCATTTTATTTTCTATCATTTTCTTTCTTCGTTTCATTGAAGCTAACTATTTTTATTTGTTTTCACTCAAATTTTTTTGCTTTCAAATTATTTTGATCAATAATTATTTTCTTATTTTAAATACTTCTATAAATTTAATTTAAAATAATTTAATTCTATTTCAAAGTGTACCAAATTTATAATTTATAAAATAAATTTGCTTATGTATAGAATCTGCAACTTTATTAGTACTATTTTTTAAAGAAATTAAGACTTTTGGGTTGCACATTGTGAAATTACATAACTATTTTTTTTATTTTTTTTTATTTTTCTCACTTTTTTCTTTTTTATTTTATTTGATTTATTAATTTAGTTGTGCTTTCCATTAAATTTTCTTTCTTTTGATCTACTTTTATTTTTATTTCAAATAGTTGTTTTATTTTTAACGATCTTGACAAGTGTGTTTATATATTCCATTTATTCTGCTTACAAGTTTTTATTTTTTAATAGGTGGCGACCTGAAATATAAAACTTCGTCAGTTTTCTTGTTAACATGGTCCGCATATTCTAACAAAATCAATGGAAGAAGTCACGTGTAGCTGACATTTATCAACCCATGGATGTAATGATTCATTACGTTACAAAATATACCAACTACGCTACTGCTAAGGTCTGATCCCCGCCTTCCATAGGTTGTGGTAGAAGAGCAGAGTTGACTTTACCAACAATAATAATTTTTATATAATGAATATTCACAGTAAGGATCCGCGAAGGTTCAGATTTCGTGACATACATAGCACAGCACTAGCAGCGACTAAATCTGAGGGTATACAAATTCAAATGAGTCCAATAATAATCAAGCTCTGTTTGGGTCATTTTCTGCTGGGTTCAATGTTGGAGTATAGGAGCGGTGTTTGTGATGGGCTGGAAACAGTCAGCGCTGGCCAGTTTCTTTCAGGGAACCAGACACTTTCTTCGGTAAATGGCACATTTGAACTGGGCTTCTTCAGTCCGGGGGAATCTGGAAATTACTACATTGGCATATGGAACACAAGTTCCCGGCCAAACAGGGTAGTTGTATGGGTGGCGAACCGGGAGCAGCCCGTCTCCCATCCATCTTCTTCGCAACTTAAACTGATTCAAGATGGAGATTTGGTGCTCCTCAACGAGTCCAAAGCTCCAATATGGTCCATAAGTCCTACCTCAGAAGGGGCTAATTCTGCTGTTGTCATGCTTCTTGACGGTGGAAATTTGATCATTCGAGACGCGTTAGATTTGTCAAGAGTTTTGTGGCAGAGTTCCGATCATCCAACCCATCACTGGCTGCCAGGTGGGAAAATTGGGTACAACAAGCGCAGAAACTTGAAACAAAAGCTCACTCCTTGGAGAAGTACGGAAAATCAGGCACCCAGTCTATTCTCTGTTGAGGTAGAACAGAACGGGATAAGCCTCGAGTTTTTCTGGAACGACACTAAATTGTACAGGAATTCTGGGGAATGGGACGGCAGGATTTTCAAGTTTATCCCTGAAACAGCTCTCAACTATTATATCAAGAGCCCCCCATGTGTGAATAATGAAAATGAGAGCTACTTCACGTACGAGGCCGGTATCCCAGGCGCACTCACCGGATTCCTAATGGACTCCAGTGGCCAGCTCCGGCAGTCAGTTTGGGGGGTGAATTTCACAAGTTGGACTCTATTCTGGACTCGCCCGTCTCTACAGTGCGAGGTTTATGCGCATTGCGGAGGATTTGGCAGCTGCAACAATATTCAGAGGCCACTTTGCAAATGTCTACCAGGATTTGAACCGAGGGATCCCAAAAACTGGGACGTGGAAGATCATACAGACGGCTGCAGACGAAAGCGGCCTTTGCAGTGTAATGGAGGAGGTGAAGGTGCTGCGTTTTCCGTCATCTCACAAGCCCGCTTTCCATCTGATGCAGTAAGCTTACCCCTTGAAAATGCCCAGGACTGTACATTCTCTTGTCTGAGGAATTGTACTTGCACGGCACTAGCGTACGATGATGGCCGGTGCTTTCATTGGATTGGGGGCCTTTTCAATTCGCTGCTGCTTCGGTCAGACGACGCAGCAGGAAAAGACATCTATGTTAGAGTTTCGGCATCTGACATGGAGTCAGCGAGAGGTAAATCGTTAAGGTCAACAATCGGGTCCTGTTTTGTTATTCTCGTGCTTCAGTTTATTGCCTGGGGAACAAGGTCGAGAACGGGCTCATCTGAACCTGTGGAGGATTCGTTGAAGCTATTCAAGCACAGGGAGCTGCGAGTTGCAACCAAGAACTTCTCAGAAAAACTTGGCGAAGATGGCCTTGGTTTTGTTTACAATAGGGACACTGCCAAATTCTTTTCAGGGAGCTCCATTTTAGCTGCAAGTGTCATTGCTAAATCCACTTCATGCACTCCGGAAATCCTACATAATGTGGATCTTTTAGTTAGTTATTGATAAAGTATTAGATGCCATCTCTTCTATGAGTTCCCGAGCATCTTCACGAAATTTGTTTATTAGGGCACTCCTTACAACTACATCTAAACCGTACATAATTGACCAGATATATCGCTATAAAATGTTTATACTTGCATTTTGGGTAGCCATATTGTGGATATTTCTTAAATAGTTCTTTGAAGCACTCTCACACTTTTGGTAAGATTTCTAAGTTAAGCTGCTTGAGCTCAATTGGGTGATTTTAGATTGTTAAAAATACTTCATAAGAAATTTATTCTTCGTATCCTGCCATGTGAATATGCTCTTAACTGGTAGAGATTGCAACCATTGTTGCACCCTATTGCTAAAAGAGAAAGAAAAGAGTCTTAGTTTGATAGCATTATCAAAAACACCATTAAACTTTATAGTGTCGCATAATTGGAGAAAAGAAGCTGGATGTGTATTAGAGCCCTCATGTAGGGCTCCACCAAATTAGTTAGACTGCATTATTAATTAGTGCAAGTTTAAACTCAAAGTTATTAGCATTCACTAATGGTCTCACATTTCTAATTATATTTGGGTTCATCATCAATTGCACATAGTCTCTAATGGCTTACTGATTTGGTGGAGGGAGTTGATCATGCTGTTGTTGTAGTGGTGGAGCTAGTGTATTATATTGTGCCCTTCTTTCTACTCATGCCTAAAAAGAGCTCTACGCCGATTGAGAGTGTGTTCAATCTCAGGAACAAGATCAAAATCAAAATCAACGCTCTTACCCCTATGCATACAATTATCTCCAAGAATAAAAATTCAACCCACGAACAATAGTATATTTAGAAAAGCAAGAAGAAAATAAGAGACAAGGAATAAGGAAAGAAAAATAGACAAACAAAAGCAACTAAAATAGCCTAATCTAACAGTCCCTTAGAGTATTCAATAGCACCCGTTGCCCTCCTAGGCAATAGTGCCAAAATTTGATTGTGAATCGTCACCATAACAAAATTAAATTTATAATAAAATGTAGTAGTATATGAGTGCAGGGGTTGTCTCATGATTAGGGGTCTTGTGTCTATTGATATATCTAAGTTTTTATTAGTTAGGTCTCAAAAATAGAGAGAAAGGGAAATAAATACTAACTAGAAGCAATTACTTAAAACATATAACACAAGACAAAGGTGATGAAGTGCCAATAGCTGAGGCATCTAGGCACTTGTGTTTTGCCGGTTTCCTATATATGCCAAATTATATTAATCATCAGTTCAATTGTACTGGTTATAGATTGATAATCCTAAAATTTAAAGTATGTTCTTCAAAACTCTCCTATAGTTTTAACATCAGATTTTATTAGGTATTCTCAAGCTAAATCAAGTTAAGAAATTCAAGTTTGGTAATTAATAATGATTATCCACATTAATTCTACGATTTCATTCCTATTATTTCCATGGATTTAATATTCACAATTGTATGTCAGCATGCAAGTTTCACTTTTGTCATTTCTTGCACTGCCATAGATCAATTAGAAAAGTGACCAATTACCCGAACTAGGTTAAACAAAACAATTTGATATCCTCATGTTACCTACTAGCTATTATTCTCATCCTCACTAACCTCTCCATTTTGCTCCATTCCTAAACTCCTACCACTTGTCTTTAACTTAATTAGAGATATTGTTGTTTTTGGCAAGCCTTAGATCCTTGTTCAGGTACTTTAAGCCCTTGTGGCCTTGTCGAGTGCATCTAAAATAGGCTGCCATCACCTAACAACAAACTTCCTAGTGCTTACAGTGGTGCAAGGCACACCCTATTGGCTGGTGTGGGACCATTTTGGTGTTTCTGTTGCTTGTCTCTCGAGCTAAGACCTAGCTTGGGCCTTCTTAGATTATTCTTAGTTTCTCTCTAGTCTTCATACTCAGTCTCTACTTCTACATACTTCCTTTTGAGCTCACTGTATGCCTCTCTTAGATCGCCCAATTATTCTCTTAGCATTTAGCTTTTGACCTCCCTTTTGTTGCAGTGCCTCAATGCCTTAACCATTGCCATGGCCATCTCCCCAATTTAACTTAAGGTAGTAAAGAGGAGGTTGCCGATGTCCTTAGTATGGATGTGATTGTCTATGGGTGTTTGCTTTCTTGAGTTATTAGCTCTTTCCATTATCTCCACCAAAATGCCAAATTAAGTTAATGTCTGATCAATATCACTATTCTTAATGTCTAATGTACATGTGAACTTGTAATTTCCTATCCTTTATGCCTAGTGATTTAAGTTTCTATGGTTAAAGTCTAAGTTTAAATGTCTTATGTGCCAAGGGTCATAACTTATTCTCTCTCTATGATCTACGTCTTATGGTTAGACTAAATTAGTTACTAACCAAACTAATATCTCATATATACACGTAATAGTGATCTAATGTCCTAGTAACTTGTATCTTCATACTCATGATCAATGTTTGGTTCAAAAGCTTTACATGCCTATGCCCTGATCATCATCTTACATACACTTTAAGTCATGGTAGTTAAGCCCTATATGTTCAACCACTCTCTTTCATGGCAAAGATCCCCTTTTGTTGATAAATGGCTAACTAACATCTTATGGTCATGTGACATATAGGACAATAATGGAATAGGCAATGATGACTATAAGAGAAAATTTGATTTTATTTATTTGCAATGCTAGTTTAATATCATTAAGATAAAGTTTCAGTTTGACATCTAGTATTATCCGTAGGTGTCATCCTTATTCTTCTTTGACTTTCTCTCTTCCCCTGATTTCGTACTTAACTCCTACCCTATCTTTAACACATGCTCCTCTTTTTCTAAATCCTCCTCCAGTCCTTCTTCGACTCTAATGTTGGCACGTGCAGTTGCTTGTGTAGCCCTCCATTCTCAGTGTGGAAGATGTTCACCTCTTGTATTAGTTCATGCTTCATCTCCATCAAATTTGTTATCTTATACTCGTAGTTAGCATTCATGACGGCATGCCTCTTCTTGAGGACTTTAAAGTCAACAGCTCTCTCTCTTTACTTTGGCTATCTTAGTTTCATAACCTAGCCACATGTTTATGTGCCATTTCTTGAAGTATGCAAAGTCAGCCTCTATGTCCACAAATTTTCTTTTAAGTTCTTTGTTAATTTATTGCAAGTTCTCGAGTTCCTCCCACGGCATATTATTTTTGGCCTTGATCTCCTTCTGTGTCTAATCAAATTAGCATCTTATTGCGTGTGTACGATCACAATCTTAAGAATTTATACCTTAGTAGCTTAAATCCCTAGGTTAATGTATGGTTCAAGTATCTTACGTGTCTAGGTTTAGCCATCTCATGTATCTAGAACTGAAGCCTAAGCTTAGTTAAAACCTTTGGTGTTGTACTTTCTTAAGGTCGAGAACCTTAGTCATTTTCGATTCTTAGTCGTCCCACTCAATGAAGATTAAGAATCTATACTTTGTCTAATTTTCTGATCAATATCTTAAGTGTGCATGAAATCATAACCTTCGACCTTATGGTTTATGTTCTAGTGATTTAAGTCCCTATGGTTAACGCTTAAGTTCAAGTCTTTTGTGTATCTAGGATCGTAACTTATGTTTTGATACCCCTTTTTATCAGGCCTCTAAGCTAGGGTTGCAATATGACAGTACCAATGAAACAATTATCTCAATGAATACCAAAGCCTAAATATTAGAGCATTTAAACTAGAAAGTTGCATTTATTGGAAATATAAATTTATTACAATATCGCTATAGAAAATCAATAAAAATATCATATTGCATTAGCTGGTCTTATTCATTTGGCAAACTATAACTAATCTCTTTTCTTCGTCACACTCTACCATCCCCATGTCTACTCATCCTTATTGGTAATCTCTGCAAAAAAGGGAATTTTCAAAAACATATTTGACTATTCGCCTAGCAAGTAGTTTATCTATCTTTTTTTTAGGATGTGAATATCGTAAAAATGTTTAGCAAAATCCCACATATTCATTTACAAATTCATGTAAGAAAATGGAAGGCTAACCAGTACACTACAATTAATAGCCAATTCCATTTCTATAATCCATTAGTATGTCCAAAGGCTCAAATAGATTGTGTGTCGTATCTACTAATAAGGGCCTTAGTTTAAAACCTTAGTTAAGGAGGGTCACGTGCAACCATCCGATTATCTCAAGTCATGAATCCAATTGAGAGGGTTGTGTATCTCGACCTATAATATTGGTTGAGTAATGAGTGGGTCACTTACCTCAATCTGTAATCCCAATTAAGAAGGATATGTATCTCAGTGTATACCAAGGTTAAGTGGTGGAACTAATTCCTACATTATCATTTGGTCCTCAAAAGCATCATACCAAATTATCTCCATAAATAAGTTTGTCTAGTGTGGTTTAAATATAAATATTGACACTAATTCATATCTAAAGTATTTTCAAGATAAAACATTTTGAAAAGAAAGTGCGCTAGTTTAGATATTGAATAGGAAAATAATTGTTATTTAGGAAAATCTTTCAAGAAACATGATGTAAAAATTTTAGTAAAATATACAATTCACAAAAAATATTTTATTTAAAATGAAGTTACACAATCTTGTAGATAGATCCATTTACTTAGTATCAATTCACTTGTCCTTATGGTTCACTAGTTCAGGTTTGCAAATTCCTTATTCCATTATAGCAATTTCCAATTTAATCTCAATTTTAATAGAATTTCAGCTCGTATATGATGTAGCCTAGCAGTTGGAGCATGAGTTAATGCTGTCCTATAAGTTTTGTACCAATTCTTGCCAGTCTTTGTTTTTTATTTACCTATTAAAGGGATTTTTTTTTACTTTAGTTCATGTATTTGATCTTCCCCATATCCTTTGGGATTCTAATCCAATTATTGTAATGCATTTTGCCTTAAAAATGGTGGAAATTGACTACTGGATACACTTAAAGACAATTCTATTCACTTTCCAAGTCTTGCAATCGCGAAAAATGGATCCTCGCTTGCGAGATGAATCGCAATACATTCTGGACGTTGTCACGCTTAGGCCTTGTGACTACAAAGAGGCTGCTTGCACTTATGGAATCAACTGGAGGGTGTTTTGGACCCACTTGTGGTTGAGATTTGCAACCATGTGGGCCTGCACCATGATCGTGATGATAGCCACAGTGCACATTAGTTGTGCTTGTTGTTCGCTTTGCGCTTACAAAGGCACACATTGCAACCTTGATAAGGAGTCTCGTGATCACAGAGCACAATTGCAGGGTGCCATTTCCCTGTGGGTAAGGGCCTATTTGGCTTAATTTTTCTAGTTCTATGCAAGTTTAGGCATCCTATTCTATTACTACACATCTTCAATGGGTTTAATGGAATGCTTTAATGAATTTTCAGTATAAAAATTTCTAAAATTTGTAAAAGAGTAAAAGTTCAAAAAAAACTAACAAATAGAAGTTCCTTTTGCCTACATCATGCCTTACACCAAAATTCTTACATGTGAAACATGCTAATGTAATTTCTCCTATAATTTCATCAATTTAACTATCATATAATCCCATAAAAATTTGTGTTCATGTGCCTAGAATATGTAAATATACATTTCTTAATAGTATGTATAAAAACTATAGAGTTGGATTGAAAAATTACCGCAAGTAATTTAAGCTTGAGGCTAGAATTTCTCTCACGAAGGCTTTAGGAGTGGTTGTAATCTTCCAACAGCTCTCAAGAAACTATGTATATATCTCTAGGTCTAGGTTGCCTGTATAGGGAAGTGTTGGCTAAATTTTTTGTGATGATTCTCAACAAAAATCCTTTCCAATCCCTCCACAATCCAGCCTCGGTCATTCCTTAATTGCTTCAGGTGTGTATAGTAATTAATCACACCTTAATTTTCTATTTGGGTAAAGTTTGACTAGTCCATATATATGCATATTCTTTTTCATAGTTTACTAACACGATATAAGTGAATATTTAATTAAATAAATCAAGAAATAAATAATTAATTTATTGCTTATAAAATTAAAATCCTTTTTTTTTTCTTTCTAAAATTTCGAGTCCTTACAATGAAGCCACAAGCCACTCAATTTTGTCAATTAACGGAGACCCCTTTAGATACATATTGAAGGTCAAGAAGTTAAATAACAACTTTAAATACCTTAACTAGTGACTGCTGCTGCCCAACAAGTCGATGCAGTCATTCTTGTAGGACAAAATCCAGTTGATTTATTGATAAAGCTGCTGGCTGGACTCATATTTGGTTGTTTTTGAAGAATGGTGAAACGTGCAGTCCCACCATACATACTTTTTTACTATAATGACCCAAGTTTTTGAAATAAAATTGATTTGGGAAACGAATAATTCAAAATAGCAAAAAATTTATTAGATAAACTGAAAGTATATCCAATTCTAATTTTGCAATCTCTTTCCATCACAAATAAAAAACTAATTTATACTACATTTAATCTAACACCCAACCAACACATGTTTTCTTTTCCGCTGCAAAAAAAAACTTCCCCAATTTTGGACTTGCAAATCAGTTTCCCCTCCCTCACTTCATATTATACACTCAACCACACAAAGAATCAACATCTTTGATACGTGCATTTGTGTGTCGAATTCTTGAAATTCTAAAGATTAGTTGCTTTCATCTATTGATAATCGCCATTTTCTCAAAATGATGACAAATATTGGGATGGATGATATAATGAAATTCTTGCGGTCAAGGTCACGATTCACTCTTTCGTATTGAAAAGGAGAAAAAAAACAAAACAATGTGTGAAATTTTCACATGCAGAAGGTATGCATATTTTATTAGTTTATATAATTGTAAGATGACTTGGGAGAAATTTAGGTTTCAAGCTTGGGCTATTGTCAGTTTGGGAATAGACAGGTGCTAGCACTGGAAAGATGAATGCGCCTACATCTTGTGTTGGAGGTGTCTGATTAACTTCAATAGTTAAAAAAAAGGTTTATTCGAAATGGAACCACCAATAACAATAAATATCAAAATCTTCATGCATGATTCATATCAAGAGAAAGGAAGCTGTGTTTGTATTGTTTCTTATCAAAATATGGCGCATATTTTAATTTTTATACTTTCTAAATCTTATTTTTCTTTGTTATATTTTTATACAATTTTATTCATCAAAACACGTTAAAAGTACACACTTAAAAACCAAAACGAATATAGGCATAGTATTTGGAGCACTGCTTTCTGTGTGAGGACATGAACAGCTAAAGAAGCACCATTGAACGGTAAATGACAATATTTTGGTGTTTCTGTGTTACCATAAAACTTGTGCTTGTTTTGTCCTGGAAAAATGAGAAAAATGTAATGATTTTCATTAATTGAGAGATGGCCAATTGTTCTTTATAAAAGAAAAAAAATTCAAACATTGACCTTCTAGAATGTTTTTTTTTTTCTCTTCATACAAATATTCAAAATTTTATTGTTATATTTGATCACAATTAAATTAGTACACATGTATGTACACATTGTAAGTTAAAATGAAGTTCACAACATACGCACATTATTATTATGAGGTTAAAATCTTACACACACAACCACACAAGCAAATAGTAAAGTGTCAAGCACTAAAATTGTTTACAGTTTGAAGCTATATTTTCTATGTTTGTATAGCCTTACTTAGTTAAAGTTTTCCACTAAGTTCAAACAATAAAGTACCAATGGGTAGGTCTCTCACCTAATTCACAATCCCACTTCCAAGATTCCCAAGTTGGTGAGAACACAATCACAACAATGGACTCGATCATATATGACCTAAACTAACTTTAGGCTTAGCATTCTATTACAGTGAATCATTCTTTATAGGATTTGACACTCAAACACTTTACACAACTGGATTGATCATGGACTCTTCACAATTGCTATCCTTTTGATCTTTAAGTTTGAGAGATATCTCCAACGGCTTGTCAACTTCATTTCATCACCTCAATTTTTTGTCCTAGTTTATCAAGTTCAACTAATCAAGATAAATCAAATTTGTAGAGACCAACAAGATAGAAAAACTGGACCATGACAATTGTTAGCTAAATTGTGGAAATTATTGTCCATAATGTGTCAACAATTTAGCCAATAATGTCAATGTTTGGAGCATTATAGCACAACACAAATTTTTTTCCAAACATTCAACCCACAAAAAAGTTAGGACAACTACTTTATTCAATACTCATTTGGCTCAGTACATCATCGATACTTCATATTACAAAAGTTTTCAACACTATTTAAATAAGTGTAGCAAGATAGATGATTACAGCTATTAAAAGCAAGAGTAAATGTTCTTAATTGCATTAGAACGTTTTCACCAAAACCAAATCCATCATCCCCATCAGCCGTTAACATCCATCAAACAGGCAATAAATAGCAAAACACAACAATCCCCCATCATCAAATTAGATTCAACATAAAAAATCAATGAATTTACCTTACCTTGCACTTCTTTTTTTTAATTCTTCTCTTCTCCTTTGTGCCACAAATTTTCTAAAGAGTAAGCAACTATAGCAAGGGCCTTGATAACTCCAACTACACATGTGAGGGACTAACTTCATCATAAGCCAAAGTGGTAGGTGGGCTCTACTTTTGGCGGGGGACTTTCTACCATAGTCTGTAAAGTTGCCCTTAGATTGGCAACTTGCAACTTGTTATTCCTTTTCTATGTTTGTAATATTGATATTGATTCATCAAGACTTATTCTCAGACTACCTAATTTATTGATGAGCTCTAGAATCCTTCCTTTAATACTAGTAAGATAGGCATTTGTTCCATAATTACTGTACACTACAAGCCATCAACCTTACCAAGCTTCTCCAGCTTATTTCTCTAATGTCGAATAGCAAAATTGTTGACAAGCTCATTCTCTTTAAGATCAATCTTAATCTTTCTCCTACACAACACCTTTGAGATTAAACATAAATAGGGGATATATCTTGTAGTTGACTCTGACTTAGTATGATTCACAATAGTTTGAAATATCAAATATCCTAAACTAACTTCATGTTTTGTTCCAGCTTATAAAGTAATGTTGCCATCCCAACAATAACCAACGCTACATTGGCTATTAGCAACAGGTTTGAAGTACTAATCTTATATAATTGGAAATATTTCATAGATAGAAACGGTGATTGCAATACAAGCCACATTTCCAACTTGTAATCAAATAACATGCGAGCCATTTTATGATGATCAACAGTGTGCTCAATAGGGTAAATAGAACCAACTTCATAATTAAGCCATTTTAGAACTTTTTTGTCATCTAATGGAGAGAACTTTACCAGTTTTCCATGAACATATACTTCTTGATACCATACTGACTTAATATTCATGACTTTCTTCACGAAATCAGCTTAGAATTTGTAAACAAAATCAAGGTAAAACATCTTAAATCAAGTAACAACCTCTAACAAATTAATATCAATCAAGAATTCAAAAAATTCTTTATGAGCACAATTTTCTTGCACACTCAACTTTTCAATATTGAAATAAAGAGAACATAACCATAACAATTGTTGGTTAATGTTGAGTAAAACTCTTTTGAAAATGTCTTCTTCTAATCAATTTTTCTACTTTTCATTTTTATACGAGGTTCAGTAGTTGCTTTTGCCTTTTTAGTCCTAGTTCTTAGGCTAGGTCTCTAACTTGATTTAGGTGGAATATCCTCTTTTAAAGTCATACAGTTCTTGGGAGTGGTTTCAATGGTTAACTTTCTATTGTGAATTTAGTTCCTTTGGTGTTTCTTATGTCGTTGTAACATTTAATTCTTCAATTACTAGAGGGATAACTTGTTTAGGCTCTTTGGTTTCTAATTTTTTCTTTATTGTAACTTTAGGTTTTTAAACAGTAAGTTTTGTCTCTACTGTAACATCAGGTTCCTGAATAGTGATAACTTCCTCAACTTTCTCCTCTACGATCTTTTCTTTTCCCTTTTCTCCCTCTTTCTTTGTAGTCTTTCTTTCTCTTGTGGTGTATTTGGACATAAGATCAAAAAAGGGCCAAGGAACTTCCTCTCTAACATCAAACCCAAATTTTGTTGGATAAACGGTTTAAAGAGATTAGGCTTCAACTACTTCCTCCTATGATTCAACTTTCTCCGTTGGTTGTGGAAGTTCAAAACCCAGTTCAGCAAATTGTGTGGTGGAGGTGGATGTATCTTTTTTTTTTTCCTTCCATGGCCACAAGAAGTCACATTAGTGTTTTGAGAAGAGTTTTTAACAATAACATAGTGTTGATTGAAAAAGAAGAGTAAATGGTTCAAATGAAAGTGGTTTTAATTTGGAAGACAAATGATGAGTATATAAGGGTTAAATAGCAATTACCAAGAATAAAGAAAATCAAATTCTTTAGAAGGAGGGCAAGTTTTTTGGCTAAAATGTTAAGAAGCATACCTTTATTTACTATACCTCTGACACCTTTTCTTCTTTTAATACTGCACTATTTGGCAATTAGTACATTAGGCACAAGCTTAGTTCCCATATAAGATTTCCACACCAAGTAGCATTTAGCCCTTTAGTAAATATGTTTGCCAATTATTTGTCTCTTTTGTTCTTGAAAACTCATTTGGTGCTAATTACATTAGCACCTTATGGTTTTTCAACAAGATTTCAGACATCATTCTTTTGAAATTAATTAGCTTAGGTTTTTCTCTTGTCCTCCATTGATCATTTAGGTCATTGATAATAGCCTCCATAGGATGACTTTTGCAAATTCTTGAAGAAGATTCACAATTGGAAATAGACTAAAATTCACATTCTGCAAATATTGTATCTGATGTTGTGACATTCTACTCTATGTTCTATTAGGTGTTGTCAATAGTATAATTACTCTAATTATTGAGACTCAAATGATCATCCTCTCTTCATTCCTCTTGGTTCACAAATTCTTCAAATATTGTCTCTTAATGACAACATTTATTATCTCCATCAAACTCATGGTCCTAGAATTACAAACTCTATATGCCTTACTTGTATTGAAATAATGGAGGAAGAATCCTTAATTACACTTGTTGATAATCTTTCTAGGCTTATCTTAATTTCTCAGAATGTAGAACTTACTTCCAAATGCATGAAAGGAAGCCACGTTGAACTTTCTCCTCTTCCATATCTCATGGGGTTTTTACAACAACAAATACTTCGAATGTATACTCTATTTATGATATAAGATGTAACGTTGATTGTGTCGACCTACCATTGGGTGTTCATCTTCTCAACATTAAGCATAACCCATTTAATTTGTTGTGAGGTTTGTTTCTTGCGCTCCACCATTCTATTTTGTTGAAGTGTCTTAAGGTGTGAATATTCATATTATACATCATGTTAGGAACAATCTTTAGCAACTATTGGTTTTTAAATTCCTTACCATAGTTCATTCAAACTCTAACAATTCCTTCAATAACTTTTCCTATTTTCATCTATAGCTAAATTTACAACTTTTTGAAGGTTTGAAAGATATCTAATTTGTCTTTTTAAAAATTCATCTAAATAAATCTTGAATAATCATCAACATGAACAAAAATGTAACTTTTTCCTCTAATGCTTCCATCTTCTATAAGACCTATCAAGTCCATGTGGAGTAACTTTAAAATCCTTCTTGTACTAAACTATTATGTTGCTTTAAGAGATTCGCTTCATTATTTTCTCAATTGACATGGTTTACAAACACTTGAGCTAAGGTTTCACAGTGTTGGCATACCTCTAACAACACTAGCCTTTGAGAGCTTCAATAAGTTTTGACAACTACTCAAGTCCATGGTGGACACCATGTTGCCTCTCCTTCCCTTCGCAGAAACTCCATAGGATAATGAGCAACCATGTCACAATCTCACAAATAAAGCTCTATATAGTTTTGTTTATTTTTGTGAATTGCTATCGAATTCTTTAAGGCTTGAGAGGTTTTTTAGGTTTTTCTAATATCAAAAATTTTAAAATAAATGAAAACAAACGCACAATCAAATTATAGTCTTAAATATTGCAGTTCATGAATAGTATTGTTCTTTGACTTTGTTAGATAATAAAATATTTATTAAAACAAATTCTCTAGTATTGAACGTTAGATATTGAAATGGTTTAATGAATTTATTCAATTTAGATGACTATCATCTTTTATCTACTTCTAATTTTTTTTATTAAGTCTACATATAATTTAAGGCTTTGTTTGTTTTCAAATTTTAGTGTGAGTTTTAAGATATTTTTGTCTTAAGAATAGTATAAAAGTAAAAAAAAAAAAAAGAAATAGATAAAATTCAATAGTGTAATAATTGAGTATGTATTTTTTGTGTTCATAATTTGAAAACAAACATAGCCTAAATATTTAATGATATTAACTGTCAAAATTCTTGCACAAATGCAATTTTATTTAATAAATTAATGAATATTTTGTTGAGACTTATTATACAGAATGTATAGGATACTTGATTCAGGTAAATTCTTATCAATTTTTCACTGCTATTCCCCAGTGAAATTGAAAGAATTAAAGTATGTACTGCATTATATCATTCAAAATGAGTGTATATTTTAGATTGAAAATTTAAGTGATATTGTATCATGACTTTTAGATTAACAGATGCGCACACAATGAGGGTATACCAGTTGGTAATTACTATTTAGAATGAATGAAGGCTCAGAAAAAATGTTTTTGGTCTTCAAAATTTTGATTACTAATTTACCCTATCCTCATATTTAAGCATCATGTGTACAGAAAAAATAAATAAGGATTAAATAGTAACATATAAATGTGGGGGATAAAAACTAATCATAAAGAACCATAAAAAGAGCTATTTTTTGGTCTTCAAACTTTAATTACTAAAGAAGCAAGATAACCGATTGGGAATGAAAACAAAACATAACTGTGTGGAAAAAACAACTTTCAAAAACCTACCTCAAATGTCGGCTCAATAAAAGAAAACTGTCATTGTAATTTACGAGGATTTGGTATGCGGGATATATATTAGGGCGAGTATTAATAGGACATGGAAAAAGTGCCGTGGCTTTGGAGTGTTTCCTTTTTCTTCTTCTATTTCACACATTGTTTGATTTGTAGTTTTTCTGGTTATTTTAATGCTTGTTTTTTTTTAACCTTTTCACCTATTGCAGATTATGCTGAGTCTTATTATTCAATTTCTTTTTAGTTGAAATTGTGGTAGTTTGATGTAAATCGAATTTTATTGAAACTTATGATTTTTTGTGATTAGGGGGTTAAATTATTAATGGATTTTATAACTACTTATAGTTTCTCCATCAATTTAGTTAGTGCAGGTATGTGTTATTAATTTGTTTGTATAAATCTTGCATTCTTGAGTTTTTAAAAAACTACCATAATGTTAAGTAAAAATTTTATGGTTTAATGTTCAACGTTGTTATATTATAATTTTTTTCTCACACATTGTGTATGCCTAGCTCCTAGTTGACGCAAGCATTGAGCCAAAATTGAA
Source organism: Avicennia marina (assembly GCA_019155195.1). Lineage (NCBI taxonomy): Eukaryota > Viridiplantae > Streptophyta > Magnoliopsida > Lamiales > Acanthaceae > Avicennia > Avicennia marina. The sequence continues at coordinate 13,548,400 of CM032756.1, read as the reverse complement.
AGAATATTCAAGATTGGCTGGAAGACTAATTGCACAAGTTAGTTAAGAAGCTCAAAGAATTTTTGACATCGCTTGTTTAAGGCTTTCAAGCGGAGTTTAGGCAATTAGATATGTCTTGGGAATTATAAGAGAGCTTAAGGATTAACCTGGTGCAATGCATGGAAGAAACTGTAAATTTGAAGTATCAAGATTGATTCAGAGCTAGTGTAGATCAATCAAATGAATGCAAAATCAATCCAAAGACAACAGTATCAATAGTGTAGGGGTGCAACCTTTTGAAATTGCCATCTGCAAAGACCCCACAACCTGAAGGTGGATGGATCAACTTCAATGTTGATCACAATGCAGTAGGATTGATCACCAAAGTCATGATTGATAGAATTGGAAGAGTGACATTTTAGAATAACGAGTGCAGCCTAGGCAAATTGATTTGAAGGAGAAGTGATCAATCGAAAGAACTCTACATTGATCACAAGATAGATGAACAACATTAAATTTCCTATTTCAACTATGATTCCTTAGTATAGTTAAAGTACAACTCTTATCATTTAATTCCTACTCGAACATTATTTAGCTAGGTTTAGTAGTATAAATAGACCATTTAACATGGATTAAATAACCCTTGATTTTTGAATAATAAAATTATACATTGTTTTCTAGCAATTGAGTGTTTACTCAATTCTTACGAAACATCTTCCAGATCGAGTTACACTGGATTATTCTCTAAAAGATTTATGATGTATCAACCAAGAAGATATGTTGCTTGTGGCCATCTTTTGCTTAAGTTCTTCAAGTTCATTCTCTTTGGGTCATATTCTTATAATTTGAGTAAGTTGGGGTTTGTTGGGTTCAAGTTACACCTTTATCTTAATTTATACTTTCATGATCATATCAGTTAGCATCAGAGCGGTTGTATTGGATTCTTATTTTGATTCCCAGACCACGTAGCGATTCGTGTCTCATCCCTTTCTTATACTTAATTTCTTTCCCCATTCTTCATTTTCTCCATTCTTTCACCATTTAAATTTCGAAAAAAAATTGCAATTTGTATTTTTTTGACGGTGTTTTCCTCGCTCTTCATTAGTTTGATCATCTAAGTTAGTAAGGGATTTGAAAAAGGTTAGAAAAACTGACTTAAAACTAAAATAGTGTTCAAATTGTGAGAAAGAGAAGAAGAGTGTAAAAGTTGTAAAAAAATATTGAGAAAGTGATATAAAAGTTTGGATACGTTGGAATTGAAGAAATTGAATTTCGGTTGAATTTTGTAAGAAAAATCAGTATTTTGATTGGAAAATGCCATCACAATCTATTGCAGCTTTTGATTGCGTTGAGATCGTTTTTTCTATGATCCCTCTCAATCGATTACCTGTCCATTTGATCAATCGTGCTTTGTTTATTCAGTCTAAGATCGATTCATCTTGTTCAAAAATCGATCACACTTCCTTTTTACACCTGTAGATAGATCTTCTTACTTCTAGATCGACACTTAGCCTAATGATGACCTCTAGATCAATCTTTCTTATTTGAGATCAATTTTGTATCTTAAATTTTAATATTTTTCACACACTTTCATGTGCTTGACGGTAGTCACTTGAATTTTTGGGGACTTCATAGAATCCCACGAGGTGGACACAAGAAATTGAGAAGGTAATGTTATTATTTTGAGTATTTTATTTTTGATACAAAGTGGAGGTAAAATAACAATTGAATTTCATCTTGTGAATTAAGAGGACCACATTGCACATGCACACATATTTTCTTACTATATATTTTTTAGAACATCGAGATATTAAGAGTTAGTGATATCACCTTCAATAAAAAGCAATTGACAAATAATCTAGCTAGTCGTAATAGACTATTGGAGATCTTGAAGGCATCCCATGTGATCACATGAGGTATTTTAGTACCTCATAGAAAATGGAAGAAGGAGGTATTAGCGTCTTAGTGAGATAGGCCAACACTAAGCTAAAAGGGCAAATATTTTCATTTTATTAAAAAATCTGTTGACGTCGATAGCTCTAAAAGATAATTGAGACAACATCAAAATACAGATGAGATGATGGGGGGGGGGGGGGGGGTTAATAAATTTGAAAGTATTTCAAATCACACATAATTAGAAAAAAAAAAATTGTCACCGACCGTCGACAAGAAAGAGAGTTTCTCTACACCCTCTTTTTTATTTCTCATTTTTATACTATAGCCTTCATACTTAAAATTACATGTGTTATAACCTTACAGAAAGAGTCACAAAAGTATTTGCAAGAGTGTGTTTACATTTCAACTACACAAATGAATTAAAAATTACGATTCGAGGGTTACAACTCATGGGTCAGGGGCAACCCCAATTAGAATACGATTTTAAGAGGTTAAATTTTTGTACTTTCGAATTTATTCAGTTTTTGCATAGTATACGACGAAAAGGAATCAAGTTTGGAATTTTGCCTCGCTGCATTCTTATCTGATTATGCACCCTTCACATCAATGCACAGTGATAGAAGCGTAGGAACAAAGCTACCACGCACCAATTTGGCTTTGCTTACGAGGTTGGGATGTGATTTTCTTAGTGCTATTTTATAAAGAAATTAAGATACTGTAGTTATATATTGTGAAATTACACCATTATTTTTTTTTTGAATTTTTTCCTCACATTTTATTTTTTATTTTATTTAATTTATTAATTTAGTTGTGTTTTTCATTAAATTTTCTTTCTTTTGATCTACTTTTATTTTTATTTCAAATATTTGTTTTATTTTTAACGATATTGACTAGTGTGTTCATATATTATATTTATTCAACTTGCAAGTGCTGACTTCTAACATGCCCACAGAATTTCAAATCTTTTCAATATATAGTGCTGTCCGGTAGACATTAGATGGTCAAAAGTGGCGGCATGAAATATAAAATTTTGTGGGTTTTCTTGTGGAAAGAATGGACCGCATATTCTAACGAAATCAATGGAAGAATTCACATGTAGTTGTCATTTGTCAACCCGTGGGTGTATTTATTTCGTAAATAAACCGACCAACCCTGGCCACCTTGCAACTTCGCTGCTGCTCAAGTCTGATCCCGCCTTCTATTGGTGGAGTTGAGTTCACCAACCAAGCCGCTAAGAATTTTTATATAATGAAAATCCGCAGTAAGGATCCGCAAACGTTCAGATTTCTTGCTACAGGTAACACAGCACTAGCAGCGGCGCGAAGGAGCAGAGTTGACTTCACCAACCGAGCCACAATGAGAATTTTTAAATAATGAAAATTCACAGTAAGGATCAGCAAAGGTTCAGATTTCTTGATATATATATATATATATAATACAGCACTAGCAGCAACTAATCTGTGTAGTTCAATCTGAGCGTATACAAATTGAAATGAGGCCAATAATAATCAAGCTCTGTTTCGTTCATTTTCTGCTGGGTTCAATTTTGGACTTCAAGAGCGGTGGTTGTGATGGGCTGGAAACGATCAGCGCTGGCCAATTTCTGTCGGGGAACCAGACACTTTCTTCAGCAAATGGCACGTTTGAACTGGGCTTCTTTAGTCCGGGGGAGTCAGGAAATTACTACATTGGCATGTGGTACACAATTTCCCTGCCAAACAGGGTGGTTGTTTGGGTGGCGAACCGGGAGCAGCCTGTTTCCGATCCATCTTCTTCGCAACTGAAACTGTTTCAAGATGGAGATTTGGTGCTGCTCAACGAGTCCAAAGCTCCAATATGGTCCGCAAGTCCTGCCTCGGAAGCGGCTAATTCTACTGTTGTCATGCTTCTTGACAGTGGGAATTTGGTCATTAGAGACGCGTTAGATTTGTCAAGAGTGCTGTGGCAGAGTTTTGATCATCCAACCGACCACTGGCTGCCAGGTGGGAAAATTGGGTACAACAAACGCGAAAACTTGAAACAAAAGCTCACTCCTTGGAGAAGTGCGGAAAATCCGGCACCCAGTCTATTCTCTGTCGAGGTAGAAGAGAACGGGACAAGCCACGTGTTGTTGTGGAACAACACTAAATTGTACTGGAGTACTGGGGAATGGGATGGCAGGATTTTCAAGTTAATCCCTGAAATAGCTCTCAACTATTATATCAAGAATCTCACATATGTGAATAATGAAAATGAGAGCTACTTCACTTATGAGGCCGGTATCCCGGGCTCACTCACCAGATTCCTAATGGACTCCGGCGGCCAGCTCCAGCAATTTGTTTGGGGGCTGAATTTCACAAAGTGGGCTGTCTCCTGGACTCGTCCCTCTCCCCGAAGCGAGGTTTATGCGCTTTGTGGGGCATTTAGCAGCTGCAACAATATTCAGAGGCCTCTTTGCAAATGTCTACCAGGATTTGAACCAAGGGATCCCAAAAACTGGGAGGTGCAAGATCATACAGATGGCTGCAGACGAAAACGGCCTTTGCAGTGTAATGGAGGAGGTGATGGTGATGCGTTTTCCGTCATCTCACAAGCACGCTTTCCATCTGATGCAGTAACCTTGCCCCTTGAAAATGCCCAGGATTGTAGATTATCTTGTCTGAGGAATTGTACTTGCACGGCACTAGCGTACGATGATGGCCGGTGTTCACATTGGATTGGGGACCTTTACAATTTGCTGCTGCTTCCGTCAGATGATACAACAGGAAAAGACATATATGTTAGAGTTTCGGCATCTGACGTGGAGGCAGCAAGAGGAGGTAAATCGAAAAGTGAAACTGTATGGATTATTGTTGGGTCAACAATCGGGTCCTGTTTTGTTATTCTCGTGCTTCTGTTTATTGCCTGGGGAAGAAGGTCGAGAACAGGCTCATCTGAACCTGAGGAGTATTCGTTGAAGCTTTTCAAGCACAGGGAGCTGCGAGTTGCAACCAAGAACTTCTCAGAAAAACTCGGTGAAGGTGGTTTTGGTTTTGTTTACAAAGGGACACTGCCAAATTCCAGTGTCGTCGCAGTGAAGAAACTTAAAAGCAGAAACCAAGACAAGAACCACGAGAAGCAATTTCGGGCTGAAGTTAGCACCATTGGAACAATCCAACACATAAACCTGGTTCGTCTTAGGGGATTTTGCATGCAAGATTCCGCAAAATTTCTTGTATTCGATTACATGGTAAATGGTTCCTTAGATCATAAAATCTTTCCCAACGATTCGGAGATTTTAGACTGGAAAATGAGGTACAACATTGCCATTGGAATTGCTAGAGGATTAGCCTATCTTCATGAGGAATGCAGGGATTGCATAATACACTGTGACATTAAACCGGAGAATATATTGCTGGATGCTGAGTTCAACCCAAAAATTGCTGATTTTGGCCTTGCAAAACTCTTGGGCAGGGAATTTAGCCGAGTTCTGACTACATTTCGTGGAACAAGGGGCTACCTTGCACCAGAATGGATTTCCGGTGAGCCCATCACGCCGAAAGCCGATGTTTTCAGCTATGGCATGCTACTTCTTGAGATTGTCTCAGGGCGAAGAAATGCTGAGGATCTTTCAAATGATAAATCTAATGGCTACTTCCCCGCCCACGTGGCAAAGACGATTTCAATGGGCGAGGAAGTGATGAGCCTCTTGGACCGAAGATTGGAGGGTAGAGCTGATGAAGAAGAGGTGAGCAGACTATGCAAAGTTGCATGTTGGTGTATTCAAGATGAGGACAAGAATAGGCCAAGTATGGGGCATGTAGCTCAGATTTTGGAAGGACTCTCAGAAGTGCCAGTCCATCCCATTCCTCAGTTTCTTCGAGGGTTTGTGGATGGCAACATTGAGCCAATTGTTGCGTTCACGGTGACGTCATCTTGCTCCACTCTTGCCTTCTAAATAAACCAAGCCACGCATACGCTTCATGTACTATTTTATTCCCAAAAGAAGGGTCTAAGACCGTTGGGCCATGAAGGTTGCAAACTTTGAGCATTTGAACTTAGTATTGATGTCCATTCAGCAGTGCACGTTGGCACGGCGTGTCCAGATCATGCATTGCTTGCACATGGCTTGTTTCTTTTTCAGTTTTGGTTAGCTGCCATATTTATGCTAGTTAGCTTGGTAGTTAATTCTCAGTTAGCGGTCATTGACTGTAGTTTAGAAAGGGAGTTGAGCTGATGATATAAGCTCATGCTACGGTTGAGAGTCCAATAGAACAGTGAACTCATCTTTCCGTACAGCAAGAAATCAGACCTTCGCTTTCTGATCAACCTAATTCTTCCTTCTTTGCTTACATTTCTTTTCAATCGATGCTTTGAATCCAAAGTTTTACAATTACTACGTGTTTTTTGTACCAAAGTTCATGGATAATATAAAAGTATTAAGTATGTAGCTCTTATTTGATTTTTTTTTTATATGTAAAATCTTAATAATAATTGGCTAATGTAATATTATCTAAGACAAATAATAAATATTTTTAGACATAATTCTATCTATGTGAAAGTATGAGCCTCCCAAAAGGTTTCTTGCCATTTTTTGTCTATGTAATATGACCCTAATTAACGGTTTAAAGTAATGAACATATATTGATATAATTGGAATTCTATAATACTTGTTGTTACGTATTAACAACAGTATAGTAATTATTCATAGTCAAAATTTTTCATTTTATACCTTTTAGTGTAACATTTCAAATTTCACACTTTCAAATGAATTTAATTTCATGTAAAAGTATATTCAAGATTTTTCTAACAATATATATATATATATATATATATCATATGTTATGCAAAGGATTTTATATAAGTTTCTTGATTTTCAAAATTATTCACTAAACAAAATTATAAACTTACAATAAAAAAATTAATTTATGAATCTATGCATACAAATTCGTGGAAATAAAGACATGAATCAAATTAGAAGCATAATTGTGTAACTTTAGATATATAAACTTGCACAACAAATTAATTGAATTTGAGATAAAACTTTTTAACCTTCATTTAATTTCTTATCATCAAAATAAATAAAAGTCATAGCGTATCTAAAAGTTAGCAAGTTATATAAAAATAAGCTATATTTATTTTGTATAAAAATGATCACATTTGGAATTTAAATATACATACATACATGCATGCATACATACATACATACATACATACATATATATATATATAAATGATATCGGGCAACACATTAGTTGAGATATGAGAGGGTGATTGGGGGTTAACCATATGCATTTGGAAGATATTTTCTTTTATCTTTTGTGTGCATACGGTGGAAAGTGTTGAGTACATATAAAAAATTATTAATTTGGCCTACATTCTATGTAAGGCTACGCTTCTCCATGCTAATCATGATTTTGGTAATAGTCAAGAAGGGTGGGCTCACGATTATATTGTGCTTTTGTTTTGCCCTCCATGACTAGAATAATAAAATCCATTAGTACAACCAAATTACATACCTTGATCAAAACATCCTCCACGTGGCCAAGTGCTCTTGTCATAGATCTATCAGCTAACTTTACCTTCATGCAAGTGGGCTTTATTGATTCCATCCAAATTGCCTAAAAAGTTGTAAAGGACATAACTTTTATGCTAGCACTTAAATCATATAAAATATTATCAAATAAGGTGCTTCCTACAGTGCAAGAAATAGAAAAATTCCTTGGATCTTCCAATTTTTGTGGTAAAATCCTCTCCTCACTCAGGGTATTGTCAACATGATCTAATTTCTTTTTCCATCGTGCAACATCTTCCAAGCACTTGACTACACTCGGGTCTCCTTTAATCTCTACAATTAAAGAGGAATTGACATTTAATTTTTTAAAATCAATTAGAAATCTAATTACCTGCTCCCTTAGCTTCGCTAGAATAAGCCTACATGGGTATGGAATTTTCGGCTTCTATGGTGCTAGGTTTTCTCACTTTTCATGCTCCACACTAATGGGATGCACCTTACCTTTTTGTCTTTCACAAGAGGTGCTAGCACATCTTCATTCTTATGTATAATTATCCGCACATTTTTAACATGTTTAATGGGATTGCTTTTAGTAATACTTGATAACATACCTGCGGGTCTAGACATGATCTCTTTCACTAGTTGTTTCACTTGTAACTCTAGATTTCTAATGAATGATTGCTGATTTTGCAAAAGAGAATAAATTCTATTCATATAGTCTTGCTTACATTTTACCAAATTACCTATTATCTTATTGGTTGACTTTGCAAAACTACCCATAATTTTTGCTAATGACTGCTTTTTCTCATGTGGAAGATAAGATGCTTGAATGCGAGGCAAATTTTGTGGGTTTCTCTTAGAAAAATTAGGATGATTTCTCCAGCAAAGGTTGCAGGTATTAGTGTAAGGATTGTTATGTTGTGTTCTTACATTACCTACATAATTTACTTGTTCTTTTTGCTCATTACTCATTTCTTTTCCCTTACACTCATTTGTAGAATGAGGCACTGCATACATATCACATTTTTGAATTAAAATAACTAGGGAGGATTGAGTGTTACTTACCAAGACACTATCAATTTTCTTGGATAGGAGCTCCATTTTAGCCACAAGTGCCATCACTGAATCCAATTCATACACGCCGGCAACCCTACACATTGTGGATCTCTTAGTTAGCCATTGGTAAGCATTAGATGCAATTTCTTCTATTAGTTCCCAAGCATCCTCTGGCAATTTGTTCATTAGGACAACCCCAGCAACTACATCTAAAACCATATTTAATTGATAGATATACCACTATAGAACGTCTATACTTGCATCCATGGTGGAAAGCCATACTATGGGCATTTCATGAGTAGCTCATTGAAGTGCTCTCATACTTCTGGAAAGGTTTTTAAGTTAAGTTGCTTGAAAGTTTGAATGTCGACCCTCAACTGGGCTGTTTTAGCTAGTGGAAAGTAGTTTGCAAGGAATTTATTCATCATGCCTAGCCATGTGAGTATGCTCCCATTGCAACTATTATTGCCCCCTATCCCTGAGAGAGAAAGGAAAGAGTCCTAGATTGACAACATCATTAGAACCATTAAACTTTATAGTGTCACATAATTCGAGAAAAGAAGCTAGATATATATTAGGGCCCTCATGTAAGGCTCCACCAAATGCCTAGACTGCACCATATTGATTAGTACAAGTTTTAACTTGCACTTATTGGCGTTCGCTAGTGGTATCAAATTCTAGTCATATTTGAGTTCATCGTCGGTTGCATATAGCCTCTAATGGCTCACTGATTTCATGGAGAGGGAGTTGATCATGCTGTTATTATGGTGATGGAGCTGGTGGGTTGTTCTCCACCATCCCTTCCAACTTGTGCCTAAAAAGAGCTCTACGTCAATGAAGAGCACATTCAATCTCATGATTGAATAAAAATCAACACTCCTATTACTACTCATACAATTATCTCCAATAACAAGAATTCAACCTGCGAACAATTGTATCCAGAAAAGCAAGAAGAAAATAAGAGAGAATGACTAAGGAAAGAAAAAGGGACAAACAAAAGCAACTAAAATGGCCTAATCGAATACTCTATTAGAGTGTTTAATAGCACTCATTGTCTTCTTCAGCAATGGTGCCAAAATTTAATCTTGAGTCATTACTACACTAAAATTTAATTTATAATAACTTAATACTATGATGAGTACAAGTATCATCCCACAAGAAGCAGTTTTATGCTTATTGATACAATTATGTTCTTATTCATTGGGCCTTTAAAAATAGAGTGAAAGGGAAATAAATATAACTAAAAGTAAGTACTTAAAACAGAGCACACAAGACAAAGGTGATGGAGTACTAAGAGTTAAAGCATTTAGCCATTTGTGTTATGCTGGTTTCTCATGTATAGCAAATTATGTTAATTATCAGTTTAATTACGCTGGTTACAGATTATTAATTCTAAAATCTATAAGATATTCTTTTGAACTCTCATAGAGCTTTAACTCTGGATTTTACTATGTGTTTCCAAGCTAAATCGAGTTAAGAAATTCAAGTTTGGTAATTGACAATAGTTACCCATATTAATTTTATGATTTCACTTTCATTATTTCTATAGAATTAATATTCACAATTGTATGTCTAGCGTATGAATTTCACTCTCGTTATTCCTCGCACCGTTACAAATTAATTAAAGAAGTGGCCAATTATCCTGATTAAGTTAACATAATCATTATTCTAGTCCCCACTAACCCTCTCCTCCCCCCCCCCTTAACTTTTACTACTTGTGTTTTGCTTGATTGGGGCTATTGTTGTTGTGTTGTTTGTAGTTGGCCTTGGACCCTGGTTTGGGCACTTTAAGGCCCTGTGGCCTTGTCGAGTGCATATAAAATAGGCTCCCATTACTTGACGACATACTTCCCCATGCCTGTGATGGCACAAGGCACACCCTATTAGTTAGGGTGGGTCCATGCCATTTTTCATCTGGTTGGACTTTTTACTAGTTGATGATAAAATTTGGCATCTCTATTGCTTGTCTCCCGAGCTAGGACCTAGCTTGGGCCTCCTCAGATTATTCTAGTTTCTCTCTAATCTTTATGTTCGGTCTCTACTGCTACATGCTTCCTCTTAAGCTCACCGTATGCCCATCTCAAATCACCCAATTCTTCTCTTAACATTTTACTTTAGGCCTCACTTTTGTTGTGACACCTCAATGACTTAACTATCATCGTGACCATCTCCTCGCTTTGACCTAGGGTAGTAAGGAGGAGTTTCGTGATGTCCTTAGTGGTGATGTGACTGCCTATGGGTGTACAATTTCCTAACTTATTAGCTCGTTCCATTATCTACACTAAAATGACAAATTAAGTTTGCGTTTGATTGATATCACTATTCTAAATGTCTAATGTGCACTCGAACTCATAATTTTTTGGCCTTATGATTTATGCCTATTGGTTTAAGTTTCTATGGTCAAAGTTTAAGTTCAAATGTCTTATGTGTTTAGGGTCATAACTTATACTCTTTCCATGGTCAACATCATAAGGTTATGAGTTACTAACTAGACTATTATCTCTTGTGTATAGATAATAATGATCTAATGTTAGAGTGACTTGTATCTTCATACTCATGATCAATGTTAGGTTCAAAAGCTTTACGTGCCTATGTCCAAATCATCATCTTATATACACTTTAAGGCATGGTAATTAAGCCCTATATGTTCAGCCACTCTCCTTCATCGCAGAGATCCCTTTTTATTAATAAATGGTTAACGAACGTCTTATGGTCGTGTGACATATAGGACAATAATGGAATAGGCAATGATGACCATAAGAGAAAATTTGATATTATTTATCTACAATTCTAGTTTAATATCATAATGACAATGTTTCAATTTGACATCTAGTATTGCCTGTTGGTATCATCCTTATTCTTGTTGACTTTCGCTCTCCCCCTTGTTTCGTACCTAACCCCTACCCTATCTTTGACGTGCACACCTCTTTTTGTATGTCCTCCCTAGTCCTTCTCTAGCTCCAATGTTGGCACTTAGAATTGTCCACACAGCCCTTCATTCTCGGTGAGGCAGGTGTTTACTTTTCATATTAGTTCATGTCGCATCTCCATCAAATCTGCTATCTTATCGTCATAGCCGGCCTTTATGACAACATGCCTCTTCTTGAGGGCTTTGAAGTTAACAACCATCTCTCTCTACTTTGTCTATCTTAGTTTCATAACCTAGCCACATGTCTAGGTGCCATTTCCTAAAGTTTTCAAAGTTGGCCAACGCGTCCACATATTTCCTTTTAAGTTCTTTGCTCATCTATTACAAGTTCTCAGGTTCCTCCCATAGCATCTTATTTTCGGCCTCGATCTCCTTCCTAGGGTGTGAGGTAGGGCCTAAGCCCATAAATCCTTTAGACCTACTTGTTCCTATCATTCTCCATACCACGAGGTTAATTTATGTCAGTGTCTAATCAAATTAATGTCTTGTTGTGTGTGTGTAATCATAATCTTAAGAATTTATGCCCTAGTGGTTCAAATCCTTGGGTCAATGTGTAGTTCAAGCATCTTACATGTCTAGGCTTAGGCATCTCCTGTATTTGGAATCAAAGCCTAAGCTTAGTTTAAACCTTAGACGTCATACTTTCTTAAGGTTGAGAACATTGGTCCTTTTTTATTCTTAGCCATCGCACTTACTGAAGATCAAGAATCTATACTTTGTCTAATTCTCTTAACGATATCTTAAGTTTGCAAGAAATCATAACCTTCAACCCTTATGCTTTATGATTTAGTGATTTAGGCCCTATAGTCAATGCCTAAGTTCGAGTGTCTTACGTATCTAGAATTGTAACCTATACTCTGATATCACTTTCTATCATGCTCTCAAACTGGGGTTGCAACATGGCAATACTTGCAAGATAGTTATTTTAGCAGATACCAAAGCCTAAATATTAGAGCATCTAAACCATAAAGTTTACATTTATTGCAAAATATAAATCTATTACACTATCATAGCAGAAAAGAAAATAAAACTATTTTATTACATCAGTTGATCTTATTCATTTAGAAAAACTATAACTAATCTCTTTTCTTTGTCACATTTTAAAATCCCCACATTTGCTCATCCTCGTTGGTATTCTTTGCAAAAAAGGAATTTTGAAAATGTGAGCAACTGATCACCTAATAAGAATTTACCTGTCTTTTTATTGGAACGTGAACTTCGTAAAAACGTTTAACGAAAGCACACATATTCATTTACAAATTCATGTGAGAAAATGAAAGGTTAACCAGTACATTGCAATTCATAACTGATTCCACTTGTATAATTAATTAATATGCCCAAAAACTCAAACAAATCATATACCGTATCCGTTAATCAAGGCCTTAGACTATAACCCTTGCTAAGGAGGATTACATGCAACCTTGCGATTGTCTCAATTTGTAAATCCAGTTGAGAGAGTGGTGTATCTCAACCTATAACCTTAGTTGAATTAGTCAATTGCCTCAATCTTTAACTCTAATTGAGAAGATCATGTATCTCAACCTATACTAGGGTTGAGTGGGTAGAATTAGCTCCTACACTATCGTTTGGTCCCTATGAGCATCATATCATAATATCTCTACAAATAAACTTGTCCAGTGTAGTTTAAATACTAATATTGACACAAGTTCACATCCAAAGCATTTTTAAGATAAAACATTTTGAAATGAAAACACTCCAGTTTAAATATTGAACAAGAAAATAATAGATATTCAAGAAAATCTTTTAGGAAACATGGTGTAAAAATTTTAGTAAAATATACAATTCATAGAAAACATTTTATCAAAAGGCAGTTATGAAATCTTGTAGGTTGATCTACTTACTTGGTTTCAATTCACTTATCCCTGTGGTTCACTGGTTCCAGTTTGCAGATTTCCTATTCTATTTGAGCAATTTCCAATTTAATCCCAATTTTAATAGAATTTCAACTCCTATATACTTTCTGATGTAGTCTAGTGTTTGGATCATGAGTCGATTCTCTCTTATAGGTTTTGTACTAATTCTTTCCAGTCTTAGATTATAATTTACCTATTGAAGGTATTTTTCTACCTTGGTTCACGTATTTGAGGTTCCCTGTATCCTGTGAGGTTCTAATCCAGCTCGTGTAATGTATTTTGGCCCTAAAAATGATGAAATTGTGTACTAAATGCACTTAAATATGATTTTGTTCACTTTTCATGTCTCATAACCACCAAAAACAGATACATAGTCGTGAGAAGAATCACAATACATTCTACACAATATCGCGCTCGAGCCTTGCAACTACAAAAAGGCCGTTTGTGCCTACGAAATCAACCGTGGAGTGTTTATGACCCCCTTTTAGTCAAGACTTGCAACTATAGGGGCTTACGCCGTGACCTCGAGGGAAGCCACAGTGCACAATGTTTGTGCCTGCAGTCCATTTGGCACTCGCGAAGGTGCACATCACAATCACAAAAAGGAGTCTCACAATCGTAGAGCATGATTGAGAGGGGCTATCTCCCTATGGGTAAAGGCTTGTTTGGCTCATTTTTCTAGTTCTATGCAAGTTTAGACACTGTATTCAATCATTACACATCTTTTACCAGTTTTAGGGAATGCTTTTATGAATTTTAGGCATCAAAATTTCTAACTTTTGTAAGAGAATAAAAATTCAAGATAACTAACGAAGCGAATTTTGTTTTGGCTGCATCATGTCTTATGCCAAAATTCTTACGTAGGACACATGCTAATGTAATTTCTCCCATAATTTCATCAATTTAACTATCATATAATCCCGGAAAAATTCATGTTTTTGTACCTAAAACATGTGAATATAAATTTTGTAGGAACATGCATTAAAATTATGGAGTTTGGACTAGAAAATTATCCCTAGTTCTTTGAGTTTGGGGTTAGAATTTTTCTCTATTCCTTATATCCTATAGCAACCATCTACCAAGGCTTTGGGAGTAGTTGCAATCGTCCGACAACTCTTAAGAAACTATGTATATATATCTAGGTCTAGGGGCCTATACAAGGAAGTGTTGACTCCTCAATTCTTGGCGATAATTCTCAGCAAAAATCCTCTCCAATCCCTCCACAATCTAGCTTCAATCATTCCTTAATTGCTTTGGGTGTGTATAGTAATTAATCACACCTTAATTTCTTATTTAGGTAGAGTTTGACTGGTCCATTTATATTCATAGTTTACTAACACCATATAAGTGAATAATTAAATAAATAAATCAAGAAATAAAAAATTAATTTATTGCATATAAAATTAAAATCCATTTTTTTTCTAAAATTTCGAGTCCTTACAATGAAGCCACAAGTAACTCATTAAGTAAGGCTGTCTTAATTGATTCATTAAGTGTTTTTACTATAATGACCCAAGTTTTTGAAATAAAATTGATTGGGGAACCTATAATTGAGAATAGAAATACTTTATTAGATAAACTGAAAGTTTATCAAGTTTATCAAATTCTAATTTTGCATCCTCTCTTGATCGCAAATAAAAATCAAATATATACTTCATTTGATTTGACACCCAACCTACAGTGAAAAACTTTCCCAAAACTCCCACTCCATATTATTATTCACTCAACCACACGAAGAATCAACATCTTCGATGCGTGCCTTTGTGTGTCAAAATTTTGAAATTGCAAAGAAATTCTAAAGATTAGTTGCTTTCATCTGTTGATAATTGCCATTTTTTCACAATGATAACAAATATTTGGCTGGATGTGGTGTTCTTTGTGGAGGAATAATGAAATTCTTACGGTCAAGGTCAAGATTCACTCTTTTCTGTTGAAGAGGAGAAAAATAAATAAAAAATGTGTGCAATTTTCTCATGCATAAGGTATGCATTTTGTAATAGTTTATATAATTTTTGGACCAGTTGGGAGAAATTTAGGTTTCTCGCTTGGGCTATTCTCAGTTTGGGAATAGACATGTGCTAGCAGTGGAAAAATAAAGGTGCATACATCTTGTGTTGGAGATGTTCGATTAACTTCAACATTTGAAAAAAAGGTTCATTCAAGATTGAACCAACAATAATAATAAATATCAAACTCTTCATGCATGATTCATATGAAGAGAAAGGAAGCTGTGTTTGTTTTGCTTCTTATCAAAATATGGCACATATTTTAATTTTTATACTTTTTCAATTTTATTTCTCTTTTTTATATTTTAATGTAATTTTATTTATCAAAACTCATTAAAAATACACACTTAAAAACCAAAACAAATATAGGCAAAGTATTTGGAGCACTGCTTCTATCAAGACATGTACAATTAAAGAAACAGCCATTGAATGGGTAAACAACAATATTTTGGTGTTGCCGTGTTACCATAAGACTTGTGCATGTTTCATCTAGTAAAAACGAGAAAATGTAATAATTTTTGTTAATTGACAGACTGCCAATTGTTCTTTATAAAGGGGAAAACATTCAAAGGTAGACCTTCTAGAATGGTTTTTTTTTTTTTTCTTTTCATACAAATATTCAAAATTCTATTGTTATACTTGAACACAATTAATTATTTCACATGTATATGCACAATGTAAGTTAGAATGAAGTTCACAACACACCCACATAATTGTTATGAGGTTAAAAACATACACACACAGTCACACAAGCAAATAGTAAAGTGTTAGGCAACCAAAATTATTTATAAGTCGAAAAATATTTTCTGTTTGTATAGCCTTACTTAGTTAAAACTTTCCACTAAGTTCAAACAGTAAAGTACCAATGGAAAAGTCTCTCACCTAATTCACAACCCCACTTCTAAGGTTCTTAAGTTGGTGAGAATCTAATCATAACCACAGACTCGATCACATTTGACACCTAAACTAACATTAGGCTTCGGATTTTATCATAATGAATCGCTCTTTAAAGGATTTGACACTCAGACACTTTATTCACTCACACAATGAATAACATCGAAATTCAAGCCCACAAGGATAAGAGATTCTAACTCTCGAGCTCAATCTTGGATTCTCTCTAGCCTTCTTCGACTCTTTTTAATCTTCTTCACATCTTCGCTAGCTTTTACATAGAGTGGGAGACTTAAAGTCTATGCCAAATTAGCCTCTCGGAAATTAGAATTCACACACCTAAAGTTAGGCAAATTCCACTCCATTGTTTTGACCTTTTCGCCAATAGTTCGAGAATATAAGACTAGATTGATCTTGGTCTCTTCATAATCATTATCTTTTGATCTTCAAGCTTGAGAGATATCTCCAATAGCTTTTCAACTTCATTTCATCACCTCAATTTTTCTTCTAAATTGATCAAGTTAACTAACCAAGACAAATCAAATTTGTAGAGACCAACAAGTTTAGCAACTTGATCATGAAAATTGTTGTACATAATGTGCCAACTATTTAGCCAACAATCTTTACCTTTGGCATATTATGAGACAACACAAGTTTTCTTACTTTTTTCAACATTCGACCTACAAAAAAAAGTTATGAAAACTACTTTATTCAATACTCATTTGGCTTAGTATATTATCTACACATCATATTACAAAAGTTTTCAACACTATTCAAATCAGTGATAACGAGATAGATGATTACAACCATTAAAAGCAAGAGAAAATTGTTCTCAATTGCATTTGAACATCTTCACCAAAAGCAAATCCGTCATCCTCATTAGCAGCTAACATCCGTCAAACAGCTAATAATAGCAAAACACAGCAATCCACCATCATCAAATTATATTCAACATCAAAAATCAATGAATTTACTTTACCTCATGCTTCTTTCTTTTAATTTTTCTCTTTTCCTTTGTGCCACAAATTTGCTAAAGAGTAAGCAACTATGGTAGGGGCCTTGATAACTCCAATTGCACATGAGAGAGACTAGCTTAATCATAAGCCAAAGTGGTAGGCTCTAATTTCAGTGGTGGACTTTCTATCATAGTCTATAAAATTGCCCTTAGATTGGCAACTTGCAATTCATCATTCCTTCTCTATGTTTACAACATTGATATTTGTTCATCAAGGCTTACCCCCAAACTAGCTAAGTTATTGATGAGCTCTTGAATGCTTCCTTTAATACTAGCAAGATAGGCATTTGTTCCATAGTTATTGTACACTACAAGTTATCAATATTACCAAGCTTTGCTAGCTTATTTCTCTAATGTAGAACATCAAAATTGTTGATAGGCTCATTCTCTTTAAGATCAATCTTAATCTTTTTCCCATACAACACTTTTGAGATTAAACATAAATAGGAGATATATCTTGTAGTTGACTCAGGCTCAGCATGGTTCACAATAGTTTGAAATATCAAATATCTCAAACTAACTTCATGTTCAGTTCCAACTTATAAAGCAATATATCAAGATTCTCCAGCTTATTTCTCAAATGTAGAACATCCAAATTGTTAACAGACTCATTCTCTTTAAGATCAATCTTAATCTTTTTCTTGTTCAACACCTTTGAGATTAAGCATTGATAAGGAATATATCTTGTAGTTGACTCTAACTCATCATGATTCACAAATAGTTTGAAATATCAAATATCTCTAACTGACTTCATATTCTGTTCTAGTGTATGAAGCAATGTTGCAATCCTAATAATAACCAACATTACATTAGCTATCGGCAATGGGTTTTAAGTACCAATCTTATATAATAGAAAATATTTCATAGACAAATACAAAGATTTCAATACAACAGTGTGCTCAATAGGGTAAATAGAACCAAACTCATAGTTAGGCCATTTTAGAACCTTTTTTGTCAACTAATGGAGTGAACTTTACTAGTTTTCCATGAACATATACTTTTTCGATACGACAGTAACTTAATATCCATAACTTTCTTATAAAATTAGCATAGAATTTGTAAACAAAATCAAGGTAAAACATCTTAAATCAAGTAACAACTGTTAACAAATCAATATCAATCAAGAATTCAAGAAACTCTTTATGAGCAAATTTTTCTTGCACACTCAACTTTTCAACGTTGAAATAAGGAGAATTAACATAACCATAATAATTGTTGGCTACTCTTGAGTAAAACTCTTTTGAAATTGCCTTCTTCAAGTCAATTTCTCTACTTTCCTTTTTTATAGGAGGTTCAACAACAGCTTTTGCCCTTTTAGTCCTAGTTCTTGGGTTAGAACACAAACTTGAGTTGGGTGGAGTATCCCATTTTTAAGTCTTACACTTCTTAGGAGTGGTTTCATTGGGTAATTCTTATGGTTGTGAATTTGGTTCCTCTGATGTTGCTTATGTTGTTGTAATATCTAGTTCTTCAATTACTAGAGGGATAATTTGTTTAGGCTCTTTTGTTTCTAGTTTTTTTTTCTTTATTGCAACTTTACATTTTTAAACAATAGGTTCTATCTCTGCTGCAACATCAGGTTCCTGAACAGTGATAACTTCCTCAACTTTCTCCTCTACGATCTTCTTGTTTTCCTTTTCTCCCTTTTTCTTTGTAGTCTTCCTTTCTCTGATGGTGTATCTAGGCAAAAGACCAATAAGGGGTTCAGGAACTTCCTTATTAACATCAAACCTAAAATTTGTCGGATAAACTGTTTGAAGAAATTGGGCCTCAACTACTTCTTTCTGTGATTTAATATTCTCTATTGGTTGTCAAATTTCAGAACCTAATTTAGCAAATTGTGTTGTGGAGGTGGATGTATCTTTTTTTCTTGCATGGCCACAAGCTACATTAATGTTCTCAGAAGTGTTTTCAATAAAGGTAGAGTGTTGATGGAAGAAAAAGAGTGAATAGTTGAACTGATAGTGATTTTAATTCGGAAGACGAATGATAAGTATATAGGGGTTAAATAGCAATTACCAAGAATAAAGAAAATTAATTCTTTGGAGGGAGGAAAAATTTCTTGACTGAAATGTTAACAAGCATACCTTTATTTACTATACCTTTGGCACCTTTTCCTCCTTTAATACTACGTTATTTTGGAATTAATAAAGTAGGCACAGGCCCAGTTCCCATATAAGATTTCCAAACCAAGTAGCATTTAGCCCTTTAGTAAATTTGTCTACCAATTATCTGTCCCTTTTGTTCTTAAAAATCCACTTGGTGCTAATTATATTTACATCTTATGATTTTTCAATTAGTGTTCACACATCATTTTTTTTTTAAATTGATTGAGCCTATTTTTGTCTCTTGTTCTCTGTTGATCATTTAGGTCATTGACAATGGCCTCCATAGGATGACTTTTGCAAATTCTTGAAAAGGGTTTAATAATTTGAAATAGACTCCAATTCACAATCTGCAAATATTGTATTTGATGTTGTGACATTCTTCTTTATGTTCTATTAAGTGTTGTCAACAGTTTAATTACTCTAATTATTGATACTAGCATCATCATCCTTTCCTCATTCCTCTTGGTTCACAAAATTTTCAAATATTATCTCTTCATCATCTATGACAACATTTATTGTCTCCATCACACTCATGGTCCTAGATTTATAAACTTTATATACTTTTGTTGAAATAATGGAAAAAGAACCCTTGATTACTTGACAAACATTCCAAGCTTGTCTCAATCTTTCAAAATATAGTAATTAACTAACAAATGCATGAAAGGAATCTACATTGAACTTTGCACCCTTCCATATCTCATGGGGTTTTCCCAAAATAAAAGGACTTCAAATGTATACTCTGATTATGATATAGCATATCACATTGATTGCATTCACCCACCATTTATTGTTTATCTTCTCAACATTAAGCATAACCCTTGCAATTTCCTATAGAGTTCGATTCTTGTGTTCCACCATTAAATTTTGTTGAGGTGTTTTAGGGGATGAATATTCATCTTGTACATTATGTTAAGAACAATATTTATTAAACTGTTGGTTCGTAGAGTTTGTTTCTTGTGGTCCACCTTTAAATTTTGTTGAGGTGTTTTAAAGGATGAATATTCATGTTGTACATCATGTTAAGAACAATATTTATTAAACCGTTGGTTCTTAAATTCCTTACCATGGTTCGTTCGAATTCTAACAATTCCTTCAACAACTTTTCCTATTTTAGTCTCTAGCTGAGTGTATAACTTTTTGAAGGCTTCAAAGGCATTTGATTTACTTTTAAAAAATTTATCTGAGTAAATTTTGAATAATCTTTAACATTAACAAAAATGAAACTCTTTCCTCCAATGCTTGCAACAAAAATGGAACTCTTTCCTCCAATGCTTTCCTCTAATGCTTGCAACATCTGGAAGACTTAATGTGTTGCTTTTTGAGACTCTTTTCATTGTTTTTTCAGTTGATATGGTCTACAAACATTTGGGGTAAAGTCTAACAATGTTGGCAAGTCTCTGACAACACCAACCTTGGAGAGCTTCAATTAGTCTTGACAACATCAACCTTTGAGAGCTTCAACAAGTCTTGACAACTACTCAAGTCCATAGTGGACACTACGTTGCCTCTCCTTTCCTTTGTACAAAAAATCCATAGGATAATGGGCAACCATGTCGCAATCTCACAAATAAAGCTCTATATAGGTTTTTTCATTTTAGTGAATTGCTACCAAATTTTTGAGGTTTGAGAGGTTTTCTAGGTTTTTCTGATGTCAAAAAATTGAAAATAAATGAAAACAAAGGTACAAACAAATTATTGCCTTCAATTTTCGCAGTTCATTAATAGTATTGTTCTTTGACTTTGTTAGATAATAAAATATTTATTAAAACAATTATCTAGTATTGAACATTAGATATTCAAATGGTTTAATGAATTTTTTTTCAATTTAGATGATAGTCATCTCTTATTTACTTCTATTTTTTTTATTAAGTCTACATATAAATTAAGGCTTTGTTTGTTTTCAAAATTTAGTGCATGTTTTTAAATATTTTTGTTTCAAGTATTGTATAAAAGTAAGAGAAAGCGATAAAATTTAAAAGTGTAATAATTGAATAAATATTTTTTATGTTCATAATTTGAAAACAAACATAGCTTAAATATTTAATGAGATTAACTGTCAAAATTCTTGCACAAAT
Source organism: Avicennia marina (assembly GCA_019155195.1). Taxonomy (NCBI): domain Eukaryota; kingdom Viridiplantae; phylum Streptophyta; class Magnoliopsida; order Lamiales; family Acanthaceae; genus Avicennia; species Avicennia marina. Next base: position 13,527,098 of record CM032756.1, on the reverse strand, counting down.
GCAATTTTATTTAATAAATTAATGAATATTTTGTTGAGACCCGTTATATACAATGTATAGCATACTTGATTCAACTAATTTCTTATCGAATATTCACTATTTATTCCCGAGTGAAATTGAAAGTATGTACTGCATTATATCATTCAAAATGAGTGTATATTTTAGTTGCAAAATTTAAGTGACATTGCATCATGACTTTTAAGTTAACCGATGCACACACAATGAGTGTATACCAGTTGCTAATTACTATTTAGAATGAACGAAGGGTTAGAAAAACTGTTTTTGGTCTTCAAAATTTAATTACTAATTTACCCTATCCTCATATTTAAGCATCATGTGTACATTAAAAATGACTAGGATTAAATAGTAACATATAAATGTGGGGTATGAAAACAAATCATAAATGTGGGGAAAAAAACTATTTATTTTCGACAATGTAAGTCAAAGCTGATTCATATCATAAGTCGACCTATTTTAAATTTATTTTTCATGTTAAAATATAAATAAAATTATAAACTTCTTTTACGTAATCGTATTATTCCAAATACATTACTAAGAGAATCGCAAAGGTTTTCGTACATTTTTATATATGCACTAGTGGTTAACGGATATTCAATGCGTTTACAAATAAAATTTAAAATAAAATTTATTTTATATATACCTAAAGTTATATTTTTTTATAAAAATTACATTAATTGCAAGTCTTTCATTTTATAATTTTTCATCTAACAAAAATTATTTATTTTAATGATGCTAAAATACGAATTATTATGTTTTAAAATGTAAATAAAATGTGAGAAAAATAATAAATTAAATTAAATAAATAAAATTTAATTTGAAATGATAAAAAAGAAAAAATGTTAAAACGGATGAAAAAATTAAAAAGTAAAAGAAATTCATTTTAGTTTCTCTATTTAGAATATCAAAAGGTGGTTACTATAGAGAATTTATGAATAATAAATAATATAAAATTCTACTAAAAGAGGTTTTTTTGGCATATATTAAATCACCAAAATTAGTTATTTTAGAAGGCTATGTTTGGAGGAGGGGCTTATGTTGGGAATATTGTTTGGTAGGAGTTGTAGTAGTAGGATGAGTAGTATATTTAGTTGTAAAATTTTGATAGAATGAAAATTGTGATTTATTAGAATATATTATGTAAAATATATAATAATAATCAGAAGATGTAATCATGTATAGGAATAATGATTAGTTTCTTAAGTATAAATAAATATAAATATATGTTTGATATATGTAGGTATTAGTTTAATTGAGAGTAAGTGCAATCATTGAAAAATAATTAGTTAGCCATATATATACGAAATGAAAAATTGAAATTTGAATTTGAATAAAAATTTTATTGAATAATATGTTTAGTAGTGTGAAATTTGAAAGAAAATGTTGGGAGTGAAAAGTGGGGTTCCAAACATAGTGGAAGAATCCCCCATTATAAATAGTGTGTGTGTATATATGTTGTTGAAGATGAACATGTATTCCGATGCTATAACAGTCCATTTTACATCAAGTGAGATATAATTTTTAGTCCAACTTACATAATCTAATATGATTATTTTTTAAAATCAGTTTGATATGCTTCTTATTATTAATTATCTTATATGCGTGTATACATTTAAGCATCGTCAGTGAATCATCCGTAAATAAGACCAAAATTCTTGGTTATCAGTTGGAAAGACTCAGTCCCATCTTAATTTATATACATTGTAAATTTTGATAATTCAATTTTTAAAATAAATTGGATGTAAACTCAAATTCATCATTCAATACAAACAACAGAAATATCAAACCTATGGTCAAGCAGAGATGCTTTGGGTGCTTCATTTACAACCACCAAAAATACCAAATCTATGGTTAAACAGAAGCCTCGGGTGCTTTATATGATGACACACAAATCATAATTTTAGTTTACGACAAAGTATAATTGGTAAATCTTTAAAAATTTGACACACATCAATCATATGCAAAACTCATTATAAATACACCAAATGCAAAATCAATAGACCAAACCTATAATGCTAGCTTGGCTTTGTGTACTAGAACAAATCTAAATTTATAAATATTATACTTAATGTAAATACATTAAGTAATAAAATTGTGACAGATGTCATGACATTAATATTTAACGTAGTGACAAACCTATAATCTTAAAATTTTAAGCATTCTATGTAACCGATGTGTTTTAGAATTGACCAACGAGTCCCATGCTGGGCATGCTGGGAAGGTTCTGTGCCCACACTCCACTAAAAGCAGAAAAAAGAATTGAAAAAGTAGAATAGCAAGTATCATCATTACCATCATTAATGCTTCAACCCACTCGGAATTCCAAAATGATTCCTTCGCTCACTTCACCTCGCCTCGCCACTTTTAATTCTTCCACCACCTTTTTCTCGTCTTGCTCCCTCCCCCACTCCCAGTCCTTGTTTCAGCCTTCCCTTTACACACAGAGGGCACGTCGTCCCACTCGTTATCTCTTACACCCCATTAAGATATATTTTATGTCACCCTTTCAAAAAAGTAATCTTTGGATTGACATGCTTCGTAGGTGGCCTTTCTCTGCTCCGAATACATACCAGAAAACGGAATCTGCTTGCAAGAACAATAGGGATTCAAGGGCATGTAAGGAGAGAAGCAATGAAGTTTGGAAAATTAAGAAGAATGGACAGAAGACTTGTCAATATCTGTCTCCTATTAATTCACTTGGCTGCTCTTCTACTCTGTTCTGGTCAGTAGCCCAAGTCTTTCTTTATCATCACACTACTACGTGTCTTCACTTTGGAGACCTCTCTAGATGGCTGGAGATTTTTGTGATTTCGAGAACTTTGTTTCTCCATCTTGACTGAAATTCTAAGCATCAATGTTTCTGTGAAGGGGGAAAAGATCTTGCATGTAGAGTAATTTTTATTAGATGCAAATCTAGGGGCTGTTTGTTCTTGTATGACTTCTGCATTTACAAAATTTTGCTTGTCTGCTTGGTGTTTGAAGGAAGTTTTGTTAAGAGCTCAGTCCCCAGTTCAAGACCTTGAGATAAATATATACGCACACCGATTGAGTTGGCCATAATCATATATTTGCTATTTGGTTCAAAATTTTCAATTGATGAATAGCAGTACCATCTCTGTTTGTGTTAAGAGTATCACCATTTGGATAAGATGATAATAAAGTTTTGTAAAGGTAAATAGCTATAGCTTTTCTTGATAAAGCAAGTATTTGTCCATTCGTTTCATTAGAACAAGAAGATGCACTGGCAATATCCTTAGACTCTGGTTCTTAATTTTTCAGGTACAAGAGTCGAAGCGACTGAGGCAGAACTGTCCCACAATGAAAATCAAAAATTGCACGATTCTGTCTCCATTTCCACTAGGCAAATGGACATCACAACCCCAATGACAACAGTTCCCACAGCCACAAATCCGGTGTTAAATCCAGCTGATTCCAGCCCTGAATCTCCCGTCGTCATGAATCCTGCCAATCCGGGTAAGATACCATTTGCAACAAACTCCCCGGCATCATCGTCTGGAAGCTGGTGCGTGGCCAGCAAATCTGCATCTCAAACTGCCCTGCAGGTGGCGTTGGACTATGCTTGTGGACACAGTGGCGACGATTGCTCAGCCATCCTGCCCGACGGGGTTTGCTACAACCCCAACACTGTCCGTGACCACGCCTCTTACGCCTTCAACAGTTATTATCAAAAGAATCCAATCCCCAACAGCTGCAATTTTGGTGGCACTGCTGTTACCACTAACACTGATCCAAGTAAGGTATCTTCTTGCTTGATCTGTTGTGAAACCGAATAAAATAGCCGTGATGTCGTCTTCTTCTTGTGCAGGTCACGGGGCATGTCAATATCTATCAACTAGGTGAACATTTACTGCTACAATCTAGAAGTTAAAATAGAATTTTTTTTTTTTCTCTTTCAATGGAGAGAGAACCTGCTGATCACTGCCTAAATCTGCAGCACAAGTTCGTCTGTGTTGAATATAAACAATTCAATTGGATCCAGAGTGTTTGGCACCGGTCAGCCAATCACCCCTTCTACTTCAGCAGCTATCTTGCCATGTTTTACCCCTTGGTTTCACAACGCGGTTGCTCCTCTCATGATCATATTAGCTGTCCCATGAAATAATCGATGAAACGTGTGTGGTTCTAATGCTGTGTCTAGCCCTGTAAATATATGAAAAACCTCTGATTAGCGTGAATGTAGAAGAGCTTTTGTTTAAGTTCTTGGTTTGAGGGGCATCCAACAGCCATATGTGGCCTTTGATGTCAATTTTGTGCACTTTTATGAATCATTTGCCAAACTGATGTCTTTGTAACGAAAGTCACTTCAAGGGAATTGCATAGATGAGATTTAATTACAGAAGCAATTTTGGGTGGTTTTCCCTTTTTTTTTCTTTTTTCCTTTTAAAGTTTTTTTTTTTAAAAAAAAAAATTTATGCTAGTTGATCCAACTAACGTGTGTGCCACTCTGTTCCAATTGATGTCGCTTCAGTAGTTCTCTTTCCTTTTGGAGGCTTTTTCTTTTCCTGTCGCTGCCAAAGGTGAGTGAAAATCAGAATCTTGTAGATGGAGTTTGACAGCATAACTGACTGTCTTTGAAAGCGCAATGTACGGGAAACAAAGAAGTGACAAGTAATTTAAAGATTAGACCAAGATTCAAGGCTAGACCTGGGTTGTGTTTGGAACCCAACTCTCACCCCAAACATCTTAAATTTCACACAAACATATTATTTAACAAAATTTTAATTTAAATTCAATTTCAATTTTCCTTGCATATACATTTAATTAATTAATTATTTTCTATCGTTATACTTATTGACAATTAAATCAATACATATATATATCTTACATTTATTTTTATTTATACCTTTAAAATTAATTATTATCCCTATAAACAATTACATCATTTAAATATAGTTATATTATATATATATATATATTCATATAAATTATACTATTTATTTCATCAAAATTTTCTTTCTAAAACACACTACTCATCTCAATATTATTCTTACCAAATATCATCCCAACCAAAATACCTCTCCCAAACATAAATTGGGTGACCCTTGCAATTGGTATGAGTATGTTTTAACATGAATCCAAATAAGTAATTAGTTCGTGAACCAGTTCAACATAAGTTTGATTTAAGTTGTCAATTTGAATTTGATTTTACTTGAATCTAGCTTATGTTTAAAGTGCTTTCAAGGTTTTACTCGAGCTCTATTAGCTATGAGTGTCGGTAAATGTTAGGGTTAAAAGTCTTGTTTATGCTAATAAGAACAAAACTTTTTGTTATATAAATTTAAAATTAATTAAAAGTTTTTTATTATTCAAATTTAAGCTCGATCAAGAGATTCAAAATTGCATTTGTTAGTAAAATTAGATTTGAGAATGAACTAATCATGAAATTACAATAAGAGCTTATTGGAGTTATTCTTTTATGCTAAGTTCTATGACAACTTAAATATCAACCTCGTACGTAACTATTTTGGGCTCATAGAACAATCTATTTTATTTGAGCTTGAAATCAAGCTAGAGCAAATTAACTATATATTGTATTTTAAACTTTTTTAAACTCTATTTTGTAATTATACAACTTAATAAAATAATTTTTTAAAAATTAAAAATTTTAATTGGGCATAAATTTTTATTGAAATATATATATATATATATTCTGTCGAATTTCAAAAATTTATACAAGTCCGATTTGTGAAATTGACAAATAATGCACCCTTACTAATAATGATTAATACATTTACAATTTCATATAAGTAACAATTTTACATTTAATAGTTAAAATAATAAATTTTGTCAGCTTTGGTTAAAAAGTTATAAGCTTGTAATGATGCTTATATATGTACTTTTCTTGGCATAAAATGTAATTAATATATAGTTTTTATCATAATATTTGTTGGCAACATTCTCAAATATGTTATAGTCTTTATTCTTGTAGGAATCAGTTATAGATGTACTCTTAAGATTTCCAAATTGAAGTAAAAGAGCAGGAATTTGAGTCAATCTTCTACAACCTAAAGCGGATATCCAAATTTAAAGAAGCTTGAAGAAATTTGGAAGAAACCTTGAAAGAGTTCAGATTAAGATAGACTCTTTGGATAATTATCAAAGAGTCCATGAATATCCAAAACTAATGTCTGGATGAGTCAAAATTAATTTGGAAGCTACTTTGCAGGATGATTAGATTGGTAAAAAGGAGACTTTTAAGACAAGACACTTATGAATTCTCAACTATATATGTATCGAACCACTAGTCAAGAATTCAAAAGAGAGTAGTTCTTGAAGAACTAGTTGTGTGAGTGCTCAAAGGTTATATTGACAATCATATCTGTTTACATTTGAGATTGAGTCATAGTGTCAATAAACTCTTGTGATGAAAACAAATCTATCGAGATTTGAGTTGGACCTAAAGGTACTTTAGGTGAAATACAAAACTTTTGGGTTGAAATTTTGCAACATCCAATTAGTTAAGTACCTAGAGTTGGAGTGTTAGGTTTATGTTTGAGAGTTGAGCTCTTACCTTCACTATTTCTTGAAGTTAATGAAAGATTTTTCTTGGAAAAGTGCCTGCAAATGTAAGAGTAATTCACAAAATTGCCTTAACATATTGGCATTTACTTTATTACTTGTTGATACGAATGTGTTTGCATTACAAAGTCCCTAAGCATTTAGTTTTGGCAATTGTTGTAATTGTTATTATCAACATTATCATCATGATTTTTCCACATGCCATTAGAGCCTAGTTGTCTTTTTTTTTTTTGGTACAAAAAGCAATTGTGATCTTGGTGATTTGATAACATGAGTGGTAAAAATAGAGCATCTACAATATGTCATACACTTATCGTTGGTATCAACTATTCCTATTAGAAGACATATATGCGTGTATTCATAAAATTATAAGATGAAAAAGGCATGGTACTTCATTTAGAAAGGTGGTGTCAATCAACTAAGAAAAATGTCGAAGGTGTGGGTATCGTCAAAGCTGTGAAATCATGGACAATGGAAGAAGCACGAGGTATGCTAGGAAATTCGAAAGCAATAAATACAATTTTCATAGGGGTGGATAAGGGACAATTCAAATTGATATCCATAAAAAAAGTTTAGGACATTCTCAAAAGCATTCATGAAGGTATGAGCGCTATTAGAACTTCAAAGCCTCAAATGTTAGCTTTCCAATTTGAAACTTTAAGAATGGGAGAAGATAAAACTATTGCTGAGTTTAATAGCAAATTATGCCAGTATGACACATATATTAAAGACTAATTAGAGGACTAATTCCATTAGCTAAAGCTAAGAAGCTCAAGGAATCCAAGCCGATGCTTATACAAGGCTTCTAAGAAAAAGTTGGATATTTGAAGAAGCTTAAGGAGCCAAAGGAAAGCTTGTGGATTAATGTGGTGCAATACATGAAAGAAAATTGTATCTTGAACACATCAAGATTGATTGAGAGCCAATCTAGGTTGACCACACGAGTGCTGGATCATTTGGAGACAATTGGATCAACAAGCAAGGTTATAACTTTCCAAATTTACAATCACAGTGGAAGGCTGACCAATCCGAAGGTGGTCAGATTGAAGTTAGTATCAATGACAAGAATGTGAGATTGATCGTAGGAGCCACAATCAATAGAGTAGGAAGAACAACTTTCTAAAATAGCAATGACAACCTGAGCGGATTGATCTGAAGGAAGAATGATCAATCCGAAGAAATCTAAATCGATTGTGATGCTTATGTTGGACATCAAATTTCCTAGTTCTAATATGGTTCTTTAGTATACCAAAAGTATGGCTTTCATAATCTAATCCCTACTTAAACTAGGATTATTTAGCTAGGTTTAGTACTGTAAATATGGTCTTTGGCATGGTTTAAACAACAAGCTAATTAATTTGAATAATGGATTCATTTTTTCTTAGAAATTAAGTGTTTACTCAATTCTTGTGAAACTTTTTCTAAATAGAGTCACTTCAATGGACCCATGATGTATCAATCTACTAGGCATGTTTGGTTGTAGCTGTCTTGAACATGAGTTCTTACGTTGCATTTGGGTTGTATTCCTATGGTTCACAATTTGCTCAAGCAAGACTTTGTTGGGCTTAAGTTTAGGCTTTTTATCTAATCCTACACTTCTTTGATCACGTTACTTGGTACCAAAGTCAACTATATTGATTCCAATTCAATACCCAATTTAGGTACCAATTCATATCCTTTCCTCTTTAATTCCTCCTCTCATCCTTTAGTTTCTCTATCCTTCTTATTGAATTTCAAAAAAGAAAATTATGATTTTATGTTTTATGGTGATGTTTTCGTTGCTTTTGATAGTTTGATTATCTATGTTATTAGGGTTTTGAAACAGTCAAAATAAAAAAAGTGTTACAAAGCTAGAAAAAAAAAGATGTTCAAAGTTTGAGAAGAAAAAAGAAGAAGAATTCAAAAGTTGAAAAACAAAACTTTTGAGAAAGTAACATAGAACAATATTGGTTGAAGTTTAGGCAGTTGGAAATGAAGAAATTCTGTTTGTATCAGAATTTGTGAAGAAAAAAAGAATTTGAGTTGGAAATTGCAGCCGCAATCAATTGCGCCTCAATTCGAATCAATAATAGGTTAAGATAGCATTGAGATTGTTCTATTTCAACTCATCTACATCGATTAGAATATATTCTAGTTGATTGTAGCCAGTTTTTTCAACCTCAGATCAATCCTGTTAGTGTTGAGAACAATTACACCTATCTTATTAATCTCTAGATCGATCTACTTGCTTCAACATTGATCATGCTACCTATTTTTGGCTTCCAAATTGATCTTTCTTGTCTAAGATCAATCATACACCCTATATTTTCACCTTTTTCACACACTTTGACATCTTAAGGTTGTACTCACTTAAGTGTTTTTTAGGACTACTTAGAATCCTAAAAGGCGGTCACAAGAATTTGAGTAGGTGAGACTATTATTTTGAGTTATTTATTTGCGATACACAAGTGCGAGGTAAAAAAACAAAAGAATTCCATCTTATGAGGTGAAAGGTTCACTTGCACACACACATGCACATATATATTTTCTCCTTTATACCACTATATTTTAGAAAGATGGAATAATCAGAAGTTCGGCACAACACGTTCAACAGGAAGCAATTCATGGATATTTTAGCTAGCAATTAATAAACAATGATAATAGAACTTAGAGGCATCCCACACTACTAGATAAGGTAATTCAGTACCTTATAGAGAATAGAGTAAGAAGGAATTAGTGTCTAAACAATATAAACTAGTACACTAGTCTAGAAGGAGCAAGTAAGTTAATGATGAGAATTTTGATTTCACAGATCTACCGATGATGATAGCCTTAGGAGACAACTGAGGTGACATGGTGATGATGATGAGGCTCAAAGGGGGTTAAATTGATCTATCTATCATTGTAAGGGCATTTAGAACCCAGCGCTTGCTTGGAATTAGAAAAACAAATAAAACTTATATTTGACTGCTACCAGTATTAGGAGACACAAAAGGTAAAGCTTCCAATCATAGAATTTATTGATTAAGCTATAGTTTGGTGAGATCAGCTGTGCATTAGTAAGAGACACACTAGTGAGAGGCTAAATCACACATGAAGTGAACTAAAAGCAGCAATGTGGAAGATGTTGTACCAAGTTACTATCACAAGGACCTATACCAAAAGCTACAAACTTTGGCACAATTAAACTAGAGTGTGTTGGATTATTACAAAGAAATAGAGATAACATTAATGAGATTTGGTGTTGCAGAGGACCGAGAGGCCACCATGGTTAGGTTTTTGAGTGGGTTCCATAGAGAAATAGTTGATGTTCTTACTATGTAAAGTTGGAGGCCTTAGTGGAAAAGGCTGTAAAGTTAATCAGTAGCTCAAGAGAAGGGGTGAGAGCCACTACTAGTCGAGTAATACATATAGGAATTTTCCTAAAAGGGAAGAAAAGGCAACATCCACTAAAAATCCTAATCTGAAGGTGACACCGAGGGTGGAAGTACATAAGGTTCAAAATTCCACAAACCCTAACCCTTCTAATACTTACAATAAAGATAGTATCTATTTTAAATGTAAAGAGAGAGGGCATATTACTACTCAATACTCGAACCATGGTCTTAATAGACCAAGGTGAGATAATTACAAATGAACAGAACAGTAATACGTAAGAGATGCCATTGTTGAATGAGTCATCATCGGTTGATGATGGAATCTTTACAAGCATTGAGTGCCTAAGCTAAGGAGAATGAGCAAGAGGAATGGGAGAATATTTTCCATACAAGGTACTAAATTAGAGGCAAGACCTATAGTTTAATTATTAATAGAGGTAGTTGTAATCACATGGCCAACACTATGGTTGTTGAAAGGTTATCATTACCTTTAAAGATCATTTGAGGCCATATAAACTACAGTACTTGAATAACAATAGTGAACTAAAAGTGATTAAATATGTTTTAGTGGCATTCGAAATTAGAAAGTCTAAGGATGAGGTGCTTTGTGACATCGTGCCTACATAGGTAAGTCATATTTTACTTGGACGTCCATGGTAGCATGACAAAAATGTTACCTTTGATAAAGTGACTAACAAGTATACTTTCCACTATTGCAACAAGAAAATCACTTTAGTCTCACTTACACTGAAGCAAGTTCAAGAAGATCAAATATATCTATAGCAGCAGTATTAGGTGCAACTTAAGAAAAAGAAAAAGAGAAAGGAGTGTGAAAAGAAAAATGAGTATGGAAAGGAAATTAAAAGAAAAGATGAAAAAGAAAAGGATAGAAAAGGAGTGTATGGTAGCATCGACAAGAGATATGAGAGTAGTTATAGGATATGAAAAAGGAGTGATATTGTTGATGTACAAAGAAACTTGTTTCCTTGTACAAGAAGTCGCATTATCTCTGTCCAAAGTTGTTTTGTTTGTTTTGCAAGATTATGGAGATGGACTTATGAAAGAATTGACAAATGGATTGTCACTAATTTGAATAATAGATCACGAAATCAACTTGATGCCAGGCCCTACCATATTAAACAAGTCGATGTATGGGACCAACCAAAAGGAGACTAAGGAAATTCAATATCAAGTAAAAGTATTGATTAGCAAAGAATGGGCATAAGAGAGCATGAGTCTATGTGCTGTGCTAATATTGCTAGTGTTGAAGAATGACTGATCTTGGTGCATGTGTGTGAATTACTGAGCTATAAATGTCATTATAGTAAAGTATTGTCATCCTATACTTAGGTTAGATAATATGATTGATGAGTTACAGGACACAAGTGTGTTTCCCAAGTTAACCTCAAAATTGGATATCATCAAATAAGAATAAAAAAAGGGGTGAATGGAAACGACTTTTAAAACTAAATTTGGACAATATGAATTGTTAGTTATGTCTTTTGGGCTTACGAATGCGCTTAGTACTTTCATGTGATTGATAAATCATATATTGTGTGCATTCATTAGAAAATTTGTGATTATGTATCTTAATGACATTCTAATTTATAGTAAATTCATACAAGAACATGCTAAGCATCTTTACATTCCATCCGAGGCTATATAGAAGGAAAGTTTGCCATGATCAGAGGTACCAAGAGAAGCAAAAATTAAATAGCTAGCGTGGTAGGACGGTCGTAGTCAACACATCGAGGTTAATTGATATGCTATAATTCATAAGGAATCTCTCTCAATTAAATCAACTTGAGTTGATTCATAAGAATTTAGAATCGCTTGACAAATTAAAGGAACCCAATGACAATTTCATTACTCTCAAACTAAAAAAATGCCAACAACTCTGGATCTTGTAATACATAAAAAAATATTTATAAGAAAATACTATGTAAATAACCTAATAAAACCCTAGCTTACTAAAGCCTATAAAATAAAATAAATTAAATTAAAAAAAATGCATGTAGTCTCTCAATAATCATTCTAACCCATGATCATGTCATTTCCCTTCTTTTAAAGAGGATTGTTCTCAATTTTCAATCTCTCAAATCAAAAACAAGTTTGCAAAACTCCTTTGGCCTTTCATAATCCTTAAAAGTCTCTGAAAATTCACTTGTGCCCAATAATTGCAATGGTAACTCTAGGGCAAGCTTGGCATGATATGAATCAAGTCCCTATTCCTTGCCTTCATCGTGTGAATCCTATTCATCCAATGCAAACTCCAAATCTAGCATAAATAATCCACTAGATGGAACAGGTGACATATAAGAAAACTCCCCCTTATGCATCAATAATGAATTCTTTTCCACAATACAATCTTGCCTCATGCATGGTCTCCTTGGGGCCTCGTCATAATGGTACCCATCATCATCATTTGACATGTAGTCCTCCTATCTCATCGACCTGACAAGGTGTATGTGTCTATCCCTGGTTCTATCTCTACACCCATCATGCTTATGCACTAAACTATCTCTATCTTTTGAGACTACTTGAGATGTCTCCACATGCTCTAATCTATCTTGTATCCTCTTTATTTTATCATACATACTCTCCATAGTTTTAGTGATGTTATTCAACTCTCTAGTGAGAGACTCAATACATGAGTTTAGTATCTTCAAGGTTATCACCACAAATAAAAAATAACTAAAGTAAAAACTCACACTCTGTAATTTCTTTTTTACCATTCTTTTTTTTTCCCACTCTTTCTTCACCCATTTCACCTTTCTTTCACATTGTTTTTCTCTCATTTTTTTGGCCTTTTTTTCTTTTTTTTCCCTCTATTTTTTGTTTCTTTTTTTTATCTAAGTAAAAAAAAAAAAAATACCCTGAAAACAATTCAAATTGAAGCCCAAATAAAATCTGACCTATGAATGGGCCAAGCTTCTATTTAGGGCTAGCAGACCTTTCATTCTTTTTTTTTTCTTTAGATAAAAGGGCCCAATAAACAATCAAGCTCGTATCTAGGTCTAGTCCATTAAAAGAATCAACCCAACAACAAATTCCTTTTCTTTTTTTTTTTTTTTTGGTTGTCCATGGACTCCTCGACCTAATAGGTAATTTGGCCCAATACAACATGTTCAGCCTAACTCATTTTCTTTATTTTCTATTTTGGAAATTAAATTAGAGCTTCTTGTAGCTAGATCATAGGCGGTGCTAGGAATGCAACAATGGTGAAACTTTTGGTGCCATAAGGTTAGGGAAGAACTCGTCGGGCTCTCACCACTCCTAATTGACAGTGGTGCCTCAAGCTTTGCGCAGCAATGGAAAGAAAGAAAGATTCCATAAGGAAAGAAAATCCTAATTTAAGCTAAGAGGCAGTGGTCCATTTCAAGTGTCAGAAAAAATTAATGATAATAACTATAGACCAAAACTTTAAGGTAAGTATAGCATAAGTGCAACATTCAATGTTATTGATTTAAGTCCTTTTATTGTAGGGGACAACAAGATATCAAATTAAGAACAATTCCTTCTAAAAAAAAAGGATGACGTGAGCATTGAGCTTAAGCCAGAAGAATATTCAAGATTGGCTAGAGGGCCAATTAGACAAGCTAAGGCCAAAAAGTTTAAGGAATTTATGGAAACACTTATTCATGGCTTCCAAGAAGAATTTAGATGTTGGAGAAGCTTGAGGAGTCCAAGGAGAGCTTATGGACCAACCTAGTGCAACGTATGGAAGAAGACAATGTCTGAGATGCATTAAGATTCATCAAAAGCTAATTTGGATCAATTGAATGAGCATTAGATTGATCCAGAGACAAGTTGATGTTGAATTTGCAATCACTACAGAGGACCTATCGATTCAAAGGTTGCCAAATCAACACCACTATCGATTAGAAGAATGTCAGATCAATTGTAGGAGCCATAATCGACAAAGAAGAAAGAATTACTTTCTACAATAATGATCATAGCCTAAGAGGATCAATCCAAAGAAGGTGTAATTGATAGGAAAAACTCTAGATTGAATGCAATGTAAACAAGTAGCATTAAATTTCCTATTTTGACTATGATTTTTTAGCATACTTAAACTACAACTTAATTCCTACATTATATAGGATTATTTGGCTATGATTAATGCCACAAATGGGTCTTTTAGAATGGCTAAAACAACAAGCTAATTATTTTGAATAGTATATTCACTTTTACCAAGTAATTGAGTGTCACTTATTTCTTATGAAACCTCTTCCAAATCAAGTTATTCCAGGTGATTCTCTAAAGGATTTGTGATGTATCAACCAACTAAGCAGGTGGGTTGTGGCCGTGTTTTACTTAGGTTCTTCAAGTTAGGTGCATTTCGATCGTATTCTTATAAGTTCACACAAGCTAGGCTTTGTTGGGAACAAATTTTTGCCTTCAATGTTATCCAACACTTCCATGATCATGTTAGCTAGTATTCTTAGTTGGTCTCTGTGAAATCAACACACATCTTGATTATGATACAAACTGATGCAATTGCAAATTTCGAGCATAAGATAGAAGGTGTAAACTTAAACCCAACCCAACTCTACTTACGCAAGTTATAGGAATAAGATCCAAACGCAACGAACTTAAAGAACTCAAGTTAAAGATGGCCACAATCAACATGTCTAGTTGGTTGATATGTCACAAAAACTTTAAAGAAAAACATGGAATGACTCGATTCAGAAGAGGTTTCACAAGAATTTAGTAAAGACTTAATTTTAGGAAAAAGTGAATCTATAATTCAAGATAATCATCTTGTTGTCTAAGCCCTACCAAAGGCCCTATTTATAGTACTAAACTTAAATAAATAATTCTAGTTTAAGTAGAAATTAGATTATAAATGTCATAATTTTAGTATACTAAAGAATCATAGTAAAGATAGGAAATTTAATGCCCAGCATCAACATTAGCATCACAATCGATTTGAAGTTTTTTGGATCGATTGTTTCTCCTTTGGATTGATTCACCTAGGTTGTGATTGTTATTTTAGAAAGTTGTTCTTCCTACTATGTCGATTGTGGCTCCTGTGATTAATCTCACATTCTTGCAATTGATACTGATGTCAACTTGACCGCCCTTGAATTGATCAATCCTCTACAATGTTTGCAAATTCAAAAAATTGTAACCTTTCCTGTTGATCGACTTGTCTTCAAATATAGATCCAACATTCATGTGATCAATCTAGTTTGGCTCTGGATCAATCTTCCTATGTCCAAGACACTATCTTCTTCCATGCATTGCACCAAGTTAATCCACAGGGTCTCCTTTGGCTCCCCAAACTTCTCCAAATGTCCAAATTCTTCTTGAAATCCTTAAACAAGTGCTGCCATGGATTTCTTGAGCTTCTTGACCATAGCTCATGTAATTTATCCTTTAATAAGTCTTGAATATTCTTTTAGCTTAGGCGCAATGCTCGTGTCATTCCCCTAATCTTGAGAAAGAATTTTCTTCAATTCAGCTTCTTGCTCATACCTTACAACAAAAGTACCTAATTCAATAAAATTGAATTTTGCACTTATGTCATACTGAGCTAGAAGTTCTACTTGGTAGGAATTGTCATTAATTTTCTCCTACCCTTGATTTTGAATATTAGATTTATATTTCTTTTCCTAGAAATTGAGCATTTACTTAATTCTTGTGAAATCTTTCCATATCGAGTAATTTCGGGTTATTCTATGAAGGATTTGTGATATATCAACCAACTAGGAGTATTGGTTATGGACATCATGAAGTTTAAGTCAGAAGAATATTCAAGACTGTCCAGAAGGCCAATTACATGATCTAAGGCCAAGAAACTTAAGGAATCCATGGCAGTACTTGTTTAAGGATTTCAAGAAAAATTTGGATGTTTAGATAAGCCTAGGGGGCCTGTGGAGAGCTCATGCATCAACCTAGTATAATGCATAGAAGAAGATAACGTCCTAGACACATTAGGGTCAATCTAAAGCCAATCTAGATCGATTTCATGAGGGCCGAATCAATCCAGAGATAACTAAACCAAAGGTAGGGGGTTATAACTTTCTAAATTTGTATATCGCTCCAAAGGATCAATCAATTCGGGAGTGGTCAGATTGATATCAGTATGGATCATACGAATGTGAGATCTATACCAAAGCCACAACTAATAAAGCAAGAAGAACAACTTGCTGAGATAGTGATCATAGCCTAGATGGATCAATCCAAAGAAGGAGGATGGATCAATCTGAAGGAGGAGCAATCAATCCAAAGAACTATAGATCGATCACATATCTAACGTTGGACAATAAATTTCTTATTTCTAATATGATTCATTAGTATACTAAAACTATGACTTTTATAATCTATGTCCTACTTAATCTAAGATTATTTGGTTTAGTTTAGTATAATAAATTGGGCCTTTAGCATGGCTTAAACAACAAGCTGATTATTTTCAATAATCGATTCACTTTTTCCTAGTAATTAAATGTTTACTCAATTCTTGTAAAACATCTTCCAAATCAAGTCATTCGAGTTTATTCCCTAAAGAATTTGTGGCATATCAACTAACTAAGCTTATTAGTTGTGGTTGTCTTTAACTTGAGTTCTTCACTTTCATTGCATTTGAGTCATACTCCAACAGTTCACACAATTTGGGCTTTGTTTGCTTTAAGTTTATGCCTTCTATCTTATCCTACAGTTTTATAATCCTGTCACATTGCAAATCAAGCCTTCTAATTGGATAAAAAGTATTTTTAAGCTGAACTTGTAAGAAAAACCTTATGATCATTTCTCGAAAAGTATTCTCTCAAGTTTGTAGCAATAAAAGAAGCACGAGATGTGGATAATCTTTGACTTGATAAACTTATAGGTTATAAATTTATGAGATGAAACCTGGATCGTGGTATGAATGAGCTAGCTTTTTAGACATTATAAAACAATGAGGATAAAAGTTGCAACAAGAATAACAACATTGCATCCATAATTAAGGATCTCAAAAGATTGTTACAAATGTTTAAAAAAAAAGGAAAGATAGAAGCAACAAAGTTAGCAACATGTCTAGATAAGTCAAAGATGATCAGAAAGCTACTTTATTACTTGTTGGTATATGTATATTTGTTGGGAGAAATGAACTTTAAAAATAGAAAGGATCTTTTAAAAACATGATACTTTATATTTGAGTGCGTATAGTATACAAAAGAAAGAAAACAGACAACAAATGTAAGGGAGGAACTTGAACTCTCCAAAAGCAACCTAACAAGGAACACTCCCTTTTACACACACTCACATACTCAATTCTTGAACTTGAACTCATGCAGAAGCTTGCCAAAACCTATTCTATTTATAGTTGAAAGTCCTGTACCCGATTAGCCAAGTTTGGAAGCACCTACCCCTGCACTCAATTAGCCACGTTTGGAGGCACCTACCCCTGCATCCAATTGGTTAAAAATGGAGGTACCTACCTCTACACCTGATTAGTCACAATCTTTGGTTTATTCTTGTTAGTTGAAATGGGTAGCTCTTGGTGTATAAATAGCCACAAACCTTAAAATTCCTCCCCCTTTGTTGCTATTTATAAACTTTCTTGTAACCTAGCAACTTTTTTGCACATGTCAGTCTTCACTCTGGGCAACACCTTAGTTAACATGTCTACTCCATTATCGTCTGTATGGATCTTTTGCAAACCTACTTCCTTTTCTTTCAAGACTTGTTGAATCTAGTGATAATGAACATTAATATGCTTGGACCAGAAATAGAATGTTGAATTCTTACTTAGGTGGATCGCACTCTTACTGTCACAATTGATGGCATAGTTCTCTTAGCTCCATTTTAACTCTTGAAGAAACTTTTTCAACCAAATTAATTCTTTGCATGCCTTAGTTAATGCAATGTATTATGCCTCTGTACTTGAAAGTATAACACATTTCTGAAGTTTACTTTGCCAAGACACAACAGTACCTGCAAAGGTTATTAAATAATTAAAAGTAGATTTTCTTAAATCAACATTACCTGCCATATCTGCATCAGAATATCCTTCAAAAACAAGCTTATTCCTTCCTCGAGTATAGCTAAGTCTAAGTTTGATTATTCCTTTTAGGTATCTCAAAATCTACTTGATAGCATTCCAATGTTCCTTTTTAGGATTTGACATGTAACGGCTTACTTATCCAACTGCATAAGTTAGGTTTGGTCAGGTGCAAACCATTGCATACATCAAGCTTCCAACAGTTGAGGCATATAGTATCTTACTCATATATTTCTTTTCATCTTCACTGCTTGGACACTGCTTCGAACTCAACTTGAATTGTCTACCCAGTGGAGTTGCCACCGGCTTTGCATTTTCCATCATAAACTTTCCAATCATCTTTTTGATGTAGCTTTCTTAAGATAGCCAAATCTTACCATTTGGTCTATCTCGTAAAATATGCATGCCCAAGAGTTTCTTTGCTGGTCTCAAGTCCTTCATTTCAAAGGACTTATTCAACTCCTTTTTCAACTTGTTAAACTTGTTTAAATCATGACCAATAATAATCATACCATCAACATACAACAAAAGAATGATAAAATTATCATCAAAATTCTTAATGTATACACAATGATCACCACTTGTTTTTCTAAAACAGTGATTAGCCATAAAGGAGTCAAAATGTTTCTTACCACTATCTCGAGGCTTGCTTTAGTCCATAAAGACTTTTCTTAAGCCGACAGATTAAATTTTTTTTACCTTTCACTTGGAAGCCTTCTAGTTATTTCATAAAAATTTCTTCTTCAAGTTCTTCATTTAAGAATACTGTTTTCACATCAGACTGTTCTATTTCCAAGTCCAGACTTGCAGCTAATCTAAGGACAACTCAAATAGAATTTATTTTTACAACAAGAGAGAAGATTTCATCAAAATCAATGCTAGATTTGTGTTTAAAGCTTTTAACTACTAACCTTGCCTTATACCTTAGTTGAGAACTCCCTTCAACTATCTTTAACTTGAATATCTATTTGTTTTTGAGTGTCTTTCTTCTTAGAGGTAAACTTATCAAATCATAAGTCTTATTTTCATAGATGGACTTCATTTCTTCTTCCATTACCTTCCATTATTCTTTGCTATCTTTATCATCTATTGCTTCTTCAAAGGCTCTAGTTCACCATTTTCTATCAGTATTAGGTATTCAGTTGGATTGTACCTTGTTGACGGCCTCCTTTCTCATTCAGATATCCTTGTAGGCTGAGGTGAAGTTAGAGCAATTTCAGCTTCATGCCTTTTTTCCGTATTTTCCTATGAAACTTCAACTCCTTGTTGGACTTGCTCGGAGGGAGGATCCTTTATTGAAATTTCTTCAATAGTCCTGTTTTTATTTTCTTTCTTTATATTTTCAATAGTTTGATTTTCAAAGAAAATAACATCTTGACTTCTTATTATTTTCCTTTCATTAAGGTTCCACAATCTATATCCAAATTCTTTATGCTTATATCCCAGAAACATTTGATTTAGGATCAAGTTTATTCCTTTCCTCCTTTGGGATATGAACAAATGCTTGATACCCAAAGACTTTTAAATGCTGCAAATCGATAGACTTACCGGATCATACCTTTTCTAGAACATCTCCATTCAAAAGAACTGAAGGCGAAAGATTGATCAAATCAACAGTTGTCCTCATAGCCTCCCCCCAAAATGGATTTGATAGCTTTGCTTGTGATAGCATAGCTCGAATCCTTTTAGTAATGGTCTGATTCATTCTTTTAACAATGCCATTTTGCTATGGAGTTTTTGGAATGGTCATCTCCAATCGGATCCTATGGCTATTACAATATTCTTTAAACGGTCCTCGGTATTCTCCACCATTATCAAGCTGAACACATTTTAATTTAAGACTCATTTCTCGTTCAAACCTTTTATGAAAATTTTTGAAAGACTCCGAAACTTGATCCTTTGATTTTAATGCATAAGACCAAACTTTTCTAGAAAAATTATTAATAAAAGTCACCAAATACAAAGCACCACCAAGTGTTCTTTCATTCATTTAACTAACATTAGTGTGTACAAGCTCAAGAGGTTTTTCTTTTCTTCTAGGGGGATTTTTTTGAAAGCAATTCTTTGTTGTTTTCCTTTTATACATCAGTACAAGGTATGAAATCCAATTTTTCAAATTTTGGCAAATAATTATTTTTAGCCAAAATTGACATACTTTTTACACTCATATGCCCTAACCTTTTGTGCTACAACTCTATTAATGATTCCACCATTGCATAAGCATCACTATCAATTTTTGCATTAGTAATTTAAAGGGTATTTACCTTCCTCCCTTTGGCAATTATCAAATTACCCTTTATTAACTTCCAAATTCCACAAGTGAAATGATTGGAGAACCCTTTATTGTCCAACTTTCCCGTACAAATTAAATTCAGCCTCAGATCTGGTACATGCCTCACATCTTTCGGTTTTAATTTGCATCCCAAGGCAATAGTTATCAAAATATTACCAAAACTATGAATTTCACAGGTGTCACTATCACCCATTTTACAAAGCCATTTCTACATGATGGTAAGAAGAGAAGATATCCTTATGTGGAGGTACATGGATGGAAGTCCTCAAGTCAATCACCCAAAAGTAATCTTGAAAGGTAAAATTAAAGGAATTTTCATCACTTACAATTATCACATCTCCATCTGAAGCTGTGGCAGTTGTTTCTTTGAGCATGTTCTCTAGCTTCTTTTGCTCCTTTTTTCCTTTATTAAAATCATGTTTCCAATTCCAATAATCCCTTTTGATGTGGCCTTTTCTTTTACAGTAAAAGCATTCAACTTCTTTTATACTAATAAACTTACCCCTTAAGTGTCCTCTTCCTCAATTTAGTCATCAACTTGAGTTTCATCCACATCTTCCATATTTTTCAAAAACTAAGAATTGACCTTTGACTCCTTGTCCAAACTCTTTCCTCCTTGTTTCTTCACTATATCTAAGGTCAAAACTCCATTTGGAGTAGAGTTAGAAATAGAACAAACAAGGTTTCCCAACTATCGGGTAATAAACTAAATAACAAAAGAACTTAAACCTCATTATCCAAATTTAATTTCAAGGTTGTACAATGATTAATTAACCCTTGAAAATCATTTAGATGCTCTGACATATTAGAGCACTCCTTATAACGAAGATGAATAATTTTCTTTAACAGTGAAGATTTGTTTAAATTATGTTTCCTTTCATATATTACTTTAAGTTTTTTCCACAAAACATCAGCTCTTGTTTCTTTAGAAACATAATTAAAAAAACTTTGATCAATCCAAGCACAAATTTGGCCTATCGTTTTTTTGTGCATCTTTTCCCACTCGACATTGGACTTACCTTCGGGTTTTGCAACGTCTCCAAGTACTGGATCCCACAGGTCTCGTATGATCAAGTGGTCCTTTATTCGAGGCTTCCAAATAGTATAGTTGTTGGGATTCAACTTGATCATGGTGCCGGTTGATTCTTCTATTGCTCCTTGAATTATAAAAAATGACAGAACCTTGGCTCTAATATCACTTGTCGGGAGAAATGGACTCTAAAAACAAAAAGAAGCTTTTAAAAACGTGGCACTTCATATTTGAGTGTGTATATTACATAAAAGAAAGAAAACAAACAACAAATGTAAGGGAGTAACTTGAACTCTCCAAAAACAATCTCACAAGGAACACTCTTTTTTACACACACTCACATACTCAATTCTTGAATTTGAACTCATGCAGAAGCTTGTCAAAATCTCCTCTATTTATAGTTGAAAGTCTTACACCCGATTGGCCACGTTTAGAGGCACCTATCCTTGCACTCAATTAGCCACGTTTGAAGGCACCTACCACTGCATCTGATTGGTTAAGATTGGAGGTACCAACCCCTATATCTGATTGGCAATGAATTGAGGTATCTATCCCTGTACCTAATTAGTCATAATTTTTGACTTTTTCTTGTTGGTTGAAATGAACGGCTCTTAGTGTATAAATAGTCACAAACCTTAACAATATTTGCAACACAAAGTCTACAAACATTCAATTTGGGCAATTGTTGTGATTGCTGCTACAACATTATCATCACAAAATTTTCAATAATTATTATAATATTTAATTAAAACTGTAATATGAAAACTATAACCAGCTTTTGCTTTGAATACATATAAAGATTATAAGTATTTTTTAAAATTTCATTTTTCCCGGAAACAAAAAATATATGATATTGACTAATGCTTCATTAATTACATCACGTTTTCATATTTAACAAAAGTAGAATGATGTTTGTTTACAAAAAGGTATATTTTTCAATACTTATTTTAAAAATATATAGATCAAGTTATAGCAAGTTTAATGGTCTAAATATATTGAACCTTTCAAAGTAAATAAATCTGCAATTTCTAAAATTTTAGTACAATATGTTTGATTTGAAGAATTTAGGGAGAGAAGAAAAAATGATAGAAAATAGTTTTTGCCATTTGATTGATGAAGAACATGTGAAGGGGCAAAAAAAGTTGAAGGAAAATTTAATTTAAGTGAAAAAAATTCATTTTCTGAATAAAATGGTGAAAAAAAAATGTAATTTCACACATGTCCTCTTTGAAAACATTCACCAAGTTTATTCTTTCCACTTCATTATGTTTCTTAAAAATTAAAAAATTTTCACTTCCATATTTTAACAAATTTTCTTTCATCATTAACATCATTTAATCAAACAAGATACAAAATTTTGAATATCTTATATTTTTCATTATTTTCCTTTACTATTTTCCTTTCCTTACTAAATTCTTGAGGCAAACATGTAAATTTACTTTCAAATTTAGGCAGCACTTCAAATTCGTATAACTGGTGGAATTTGATTAAATTAGTTTTAAAAAATTTTTGCTCACACGTCATGCTATGTTGCTATCCATTGATCAAAACGGTACCATAGTGTTTCATAATATTAATCATCATGATTAGTTTAAGTTGCTTTTTAAGTACTTCCGATCAAAACTACTGAGGAATATATTGTTGGACAGAAAATATAAATTAATTAACGCTCTAATGTAATGCCAATTACCAAGAAGGCTAAAACAAGTTAGCTGATGGCAATCGATGATAAGGTGGTCAAAATTAAGGACCGAAATGCTGTAGTTTTCTTTGTTTATCATTTTTTACGCCCACCACCACCCACAAAAATACACACACTACCTAACGTTTAACATTTTAACAATAATTTTATTTTTCTTTTATATGTACACATAAACATTTAAAATCCATAAAGTATATTTATCAAAATTAAATCATTATTTACGTGTATGCAGTCACACAATCACAAATGTGTGTGTGTGTGTGTGTGTGTGTGTGCATTGTTATTCATATATTATCAAATTACCTTATCATCATGTAATATTACATCGATCGATCCTTTGAAACTTCATATATATATGGGGGTGTGTGTGTGGTGTTTAGGTCAACTTTAAGCCTTATCATCATGTTTTACACTAATTAAACATTTAAGATCAAAAGGGAGGAAAACACCCAAATGCCACGATCGAGTGACCCCTTGATTGGCACGGCTTTTAAGCAATGGAAGTTCGGATTGAGTGGCAAACCTGTATCCGAAAAAAATAAATAAATAAGAAAACTATACTTTACATAATTTGAAAATGTTGGCAATGCTATTTACACACCAGGAACCCTAAGAGTCCAGCAGAGCATGCTACAAGTTAAATCTCAAGAAAAAGAATTTCTTGAGAGAACTCATTGAAGATTGTTGAAGAGATCGATGAACAAGATCTTCTAGCAAGGAATTGAAATTTCAGCATATACAACTGAGTTTTCTATTCTTTTTTTTATTTTTCATTTCCATTTTACTTGAGTTTCATTATAAATTAATTCATAGAAATATCTTGTAACATGATTCTAGTGTTTAGGAAATTGATACAATGAATCTAAACTTTGTTTTAATGTACCTCGTTCAGTTTTAATTTAATATTTCTTATTAAGTATTTGAGTTATCTGTGTTTATGCTCCAACTATGTCACCATGATTTAATAGCTTCTTATGCTTGGGATTCTCGACTGGAAATAGTCGATTTCATGGACTATAATTAAATTACCCACATTAAATGATATTTTGAGTTGAAAAGACAATAGAGCATAATGAGACAATAGAGGCTGAATTTCTGTCCATATGTTTAAAACGTGACAAGACTAGAAGGAGTTTCTTAATTAATTAACATATGTTTCTATTTGGCAAGAGACAATGAAAAAATTAAAAGGGTTTTAATTAATGATTAAATTAAATAAGCATTTAATCGGCTTTGACTAATCAAAAATAGAGATGAGGATGAGATTGCCTTCCTAAGTCACTATTTACATATCGGTATTTCTTTTTTAACCATATTTTATTGGCTCTTGTTAGATTACTAGTTTATTTTATTATTATTTTTGCTTGCATCTAGCTCTATTTTGCTTTTGACTTGGATATGAAATTAAGTAGTGGTAAATGGTAAGAATTTTGCCGTCAATTCATGTGGGACATCACTACTCCTTGTCTAAGTATTAAAACTAGTAGTAATTCCAAGTAAATGTGAAGACAAATACACACACACACACACACACACCCCAATAGAATAAATTACAATATGCATTTACAATTTCGATTACATTGTTTAACCCTATTAATACTAAAATCACACACTATTTTTACCCGAAAAGGAAAACCAACATGATCTGAGATATTATGTGTACCCCAACTTTGATCTTCCAAAATTCAAAATCAAATGAAATGTACTCTTTGCCTTGCTTTATAATTTTCAAAAAATATACATTTTTTTTTATCTCGGGCAATATTGTGCCAATATTTTATAAAGTAAAAAGATTGTTCAAAAATTTTCACTTTGTGGTACTTATTGAATTTATTTTATAGCCACAATTCTAACAATTTTGCACCAAACTTTTTATTTACTTTAAGAAAATATATTATTAGATCAAGTAAAATAATTTATTCAATTAATCTTTTTCAAAGTGAACATATATAACTTAAACGAAATAAATAATTAAGAACAAAAAGAAGATTGAATTCACTATATGCACGTCCAAATCCAGCGTCCGCAGCATTCACTTCTCAAGTACAAGGAAATGCTCCATACGTAAATAATTTTGAAATGCTCCATTTCAGCTCTTCCACGTGTCTAATAGCCAAACTACTCGTGTTATCATCAACACAAGTAAAATTATCGAAGATTTTCTTTATCCCGATTATCATGAACACCATAAGAAGCAAGTCAACCACATACTTTTGAAATTGGCTCGTCGGAATTGGACTGGTGATTTCGTGACTGAGTTGGGCACCAACCATGAATTCGTACTCAACGCGAGTCCTTATAAATGGTGGGACAGGGTATGACAAGGTATGAGCCATGAGCCATGCAACCATGGATCTCGTGGTGCGACGAGTTATGACACGTGTTTGGCTTTAGAATGGTCAACCTTATAATACGGCATTGTGGAATGCATGACCCCCATCCAAGGTCGTTCGAACACCGGGTCCACGGCCAACAGAGTTGGGTCCTTGCAACCAGCCAGCGCTTGTTGGAAGCACTATGACTCTAGAGTGGCGGCGGAATTCTTGGATTACTGTGAGCGCCGCCGGCCGGGGTTCGTCGGAAGGTTGAATCAAGCCATGAGAGACGGTTGGGATGATGCCATGTTAGGTGGTGTAATTGGCCAGCTTGTCGAGAATAAATGTACCGCTTATGAGCAGTGTTTTTAAAATCGGACCGGACCGGTCGGTTCAACTCGCTTGACAGAAAATCGATCAGTTTTCCAGTCCGGTTAAAGTATAAAAATAAAACATGTATAAAACTAGTCAAGAATCGGTCAAAATAGGTCAAAAACCGGTCAAAAACAGTTTGAACCGGTCAAAATTGATTAAAAACCGATTTTATCTAAAAAATCAAAAAAAAAAAATTTTAACAATTTTTTTTGAAAAAATTACAAAATAAATTATTAGACTTTTTTCAAAATTTTCTTACATTTACAACTCTTTAATATTAGTTAAATATACAATTTTTATTTTGACTTTTGTTTTTAATAATTTTTATCCTTTTATTTTTCTAATTAATATTTTGAAAATTAAATTATTGTATCTTAAAATTAAAATGAGTCATATTAATTAATCTGTTTATTTTTCAAAACTATTTTTTCAATTTTATATTTTTAATCATTTTGAATTTAATATGTTTTTTAATTTGTGTAATAAATTTTTATTTTAGTTAAATTATTTAATTTTTAACATTACATCTAAAATTTATTTTAAAATCTATTATTACATTAAATTACATTTATTTTGTAAATTATTTTTATAGTAATATATATAATATTATATAATTAAAATAACTAGTTTTTTCAACGGTTCAACCGGTCAACGAGTGACCAATGATCTAGTAGATTTTTCGATTAAGTCACCGATCCGATTTTTAAAACATTACTTATGAATCGCTAAGGTACAACTTTTCATGTCGGTTGGACAGAAGTTTCACATAGGCCACTAGAAAGAAAAATAATAATTAAAATAGTAACAGTAATAATAATAATAATAATAATAACAAGATCTGCAAGTATTGGATGGTCCACCACGCCACATGGGGGAGAAGAATCACACGGTCTAGATGCGTTCTATGGGACCGGATGCTTTCATTTTTAATGATGATTGATGACCTGGCTTCCACGTTTCAGCCATTGTGCCACTACTTCTATTTTTTGTCTTTTTTTGTCCTTTTTTGTTCAGGTCGTTCTTTATGTGTGGTGTTTTATTCTGTTTTATTCTCTCTCTGGAGAATAAAAACAGCTGAATTTTTGAAAAATATTGAACTAAAAGCGTTCAGGTATTTTGTTTTGGTTGTTAGATACATATTTTTAGGTGTATTTTTTAAAAAAAATTGTATAAAAATAATAATAATAATAATAAGATAAAATTTAAAAAATATAATAGTTAAAATATGTATTTTTAAGTATAAAGTAAAACAAACAAAACTTTTAGCTTTTTACAACAAATATAAACTGACCCTTCCAATGCAGCGCAATTATTCCATCGACTTATGGCTTAATGTTATCTACTAGCTCAGATTAAAAATCCAAAATAAAAAAATTCTAGCTTGAAGGTTATTTTTCAAAATAAATTCGTGAAGAAGTTAAAGGTTTTTTTTTTTTTGTGAAGAAGTTAAAGGTTATAGGTAAGTACTTCAACACCACCTGTTAAGAGAACTCATTACATTGGAACACCAAAAAACAAAAACAACAAGTAATCAACTTGGATATGAAAATTTGTTATACAATTCGAAAAAATTTCCTACCTATGTAAGGTCTTAACTCAAAGAAAATTATCTACTATGTCAAAATAACAGAGAGTACCTAAATTACAAGAGAAAAACTCCAAAATAGCCAATCCTTGTTAACTCCGACCTAATGCATGTTGTCGTCACTCTGAAATTAATTCAATGTAAACTACGACAAGTACAAGTGTCACGTCTACGAAGAAAGGTTATGTGCTTACTAATTTAACTAGATTTTTATTAATTAAGTCTCAAGAATGCAATGAAAATAAAATAAATACAACAAGCACTTGAAACAACTCACAAACTTGAATGAGTGAAACATCAAGAGTTGAAAAGTCTAGCCTTATGTGCTGTATTGATTTCTCATATATGTCAAATTATATTATTTCTTACTTTAATTGCTTTGTCACGAGTTATTATTTGTAACATCTTTAAGATATCTTTTCAAATTCTACTAAACCTTCAACTCAGGATGTAGCGAGTTTTCTTAAGCGATAGTGAGTCACAAAATTAGTTTTGTGAATAACAATATTTTCTTCATATTAATCTTATGGCTTTACTCCCGTTATTCTGACAGGTTTAATGTTCACAATTATATGTCTAGCATGTAAGTTTCACTTCTATTATTTCTTCTATAATCACAAATAATTAATGAATTGACCAATTCCTCTAACTACTGTTCAACCCAATAATTTTTAAGTATTGACTTACTCTCTTTTGAACAAATTCAATTAACATAATTTTTAAAATTTTAATTTTTTTTATCTTAGGCAATATTGTGCCAATATTTCATAAACTAAAAAGGTTGTTTAAGAATTTTCACTTAGTTGTGCTTATTGAATTGATTTTTAAGTTACAGTTATAACAATTTGGTACCAAAATTTTATTTTATTATGGAGGTTCTTTAAAAAAATATATTATTAGATCAAGTAAAATAATTTATTCAATTAGTCTTTTGAAAAGTGAATATATTTAACTTAAACGAAATAAATAATTAAGAACAAGAAGAAGATTGAATTCACTATAGGCACGTGCAAATCCAGTGTCTGCAGCATTCACTTCTTAAGTATAAGGAAATACTTCATACGTAAAAAATTACCAATAATTTCTAAAGAATTATTGAATGATTAAATATATGTCCAATATATTTGTTGGTAACATATAGAAAAACCTTAACTACATGCAGTAATTTGCTATTATTTTCGGATTATAAAAATATTAAATTTAGAACATTGAAATAATTGTCGTTTGTTGTTGAAAAACCCCCAATATAGACAATTATTTTCTCAATAATAGACAAAAGTCGATATCCCATATCCTCGACCTGAATCACAAGCGATAAATTGACGACAAGTGTGTGTGTGTGTGTGTTCTAGCTAAGAATGACAGCCAGGGGAATATATAATGAGATAGCCCTTCAAAGGATGTATCCAAATTTTTATACCCATGGAAATATTTTCAAAGGGGCCCTCTACCCATTTGGTTAGCCACACGTCCCTGGCATCACCAACTGAATATATCATGTCCCAACACTACCTATTCCATAGTCTGTCTTGCAACTAATAATAGCGTAACTATCTCCACAACTCCACGTTGCTATGGAGAACCACCACCTCCTCCGCCCACTTCTAAGCCCATCCACCACCGCCACCTCCACCACCAGAACCCCACCAATGGATGATCAAGTAATCAACAACATCAAGCTCATCTCATCAAATCCGAGCATCATTCTTCGGCTCTCTTTGGTGGTTTTTGTTGGCACAGTTGCCGTGTGGGCAAGCCACGAGGCGTCCAATGGATACGCCATAAGCATAGTCAATGAATC
The DNA here is from genome assembly GCA_019155195.1 of Avicennia marina. Taxonomy (NCBI): domain Eukaryota; kingdom Viridiplantae; phylum Streptophyta; class Magnoliopsida; order Lamiales; family Acanthaceae; genus Avicennia; species Avicennia marina. The sequence goes on along the minus strand of CM032756.1, from coordinate 13,498,093 downwards.
CGGTGATACATTCTCTGGGAAGCGATTACAGCTCTTCTACGTATCTAATGGCGAAGCCACTCGTATTGTCATCAAGGCAAGTAAAATTATCGAAGATTTTCTTTATCCCGATTATCATGAATACCATAAGAAGCAAATCAACCACATAACTTTGAAATTGGCTCGTCGGAATTTGACTAGTGATGTCGTGATTGAGTCGGGATTGAACCATGGATTTGTACTTAACGTGAGCCCTTCAATTTTGGAAAGTACAAATTTTAGACATGCCATGTATCTAGTGGTGCGACAAGGTATGGCACGTGTTTGGCTTTGGGATGGTCAACGTAAGGCCCCAGTCAACTTTATAAATGGTATTGTGGAATACATGACTCGCACCTCGGATCGTTCGAACACCGGGTCCACGGCCAACAGAGTTGGGCCATTGCAACCAGCCACCGCTTGTTGGAAGCACTGTGACTCTAGAGTGGTGGCGGAATTCTTGGATCACTGTGAGCGCCGCCGGCCGGGGTTCGTCAGAAGGTTGAATCAAGCAATGAGGGACGGTTGGGATGATGGCATGTTAGGTGGTGTATTGGGCCAGCCTGTCGAGAATATATGCACGGCTTATGACACGCTGAGGTACAATTTTTCCAGCGTTTAGTGCCTCAGGTTGTTGCCTACATCACATGTCGATTGGATCAGAAGTTTGTCACATGGGCCACCACAAAGAAAAATAATCTAATAATAATAATACCTGCAATTATTGGATGGTCTGCCAGACCACATGGGTGAGAAGAAATCACACGGTGTGGATGCGTTCTATGGGACCGGATGCTTTCATTTTTATTGATGATTGATGACAAGGCTTACACGTTTCAGCCATAGTGCTGCTTCTTCAATCTTCTGTTTTTTTTTTCTTTTCTTTTTCGGTTCTGGTTGTTCTTCATGTGCGATGTTCTGTTCTCTCTCTCCCTCCGAACAATAAAAACAGCTGAATTTTTGAAACATATTGAACTAAAAGAGTTTAGGTATGTTGGTTTTGATTTTTAGATGTATTTTTATTAAAAATTGTATGTGAACAAGAGAAAGATATAAAATATTAAAAGTATAATAATTAAAATGTATATATTTTTGTATGAAAACTTTCATCTTTTTACAAAAAATAAAAAATAAACTAATCCTTCCAATGTAGCACAATTGTTCCATCGGCTTATGGCTTAATGTTTTCTACTAGTTAGATTGAAAATCATGAAAAAAAATTTCACCTCCAAGGTAATTTTTCAAAATAAATTTGTAAAGAAGTTGAAGCTTCTAGTTAAGTACTTCAACGCCACACGTTGAAGGGAATTCATTGTATTAAAACATCAGGTAACAAAAATAGAAAGTAATCAACTTAGACATACAAAATTGTTAACGCAATTCAGAAATTTTCTCCTACATCTATGCAGCCCTAACTTAGGGAAAATTATCTACTGTGTCAAAATAACGTAGAGTACTCAAGCCATAAAAGAAACACGCTAGAATGGTCAATTCCCATTGACAACCTAACCAAAATTAATTTAATATAAACCAATATTATAGTGAGTGCAGGTGTCGTATCCATAGAAAGGGATTATGTGTCTACTCACTTAACTAAATTTCTATTAGTTAGGCTTTAAAAATGAAGTGAAAATAAAATAAATAAAACAAGCACTTAAAAACAATTAACAAACTTCAATGAGTAAAGTACCATGAATTAAAAAGTCTAGCCTCTTGTATTGTATTAATTTCCTACGTATGTTAATATATGTTAATTCTCATTTTAATTGCTTTGTGAAGGGTTGTTACTCCTAACATCTTCAAGATATCTTCTCAAACTCTCCTAGAGTTTTAACTTAATATGTAGCATGTTTTCTTAAGCATTATCCAGTTACAAAAATGGTTTGTTGAATAACAACATTCTCTCTGCACTAAATCCTATAGTTTCATTCCCGTTTTTCCCACGAGTTTAATATTTACAACTGTACGTCTAGCGTGCAAGTTTTACTTCCGTTATTTCTCGCACAGTTACAAACAATTAGTAGATTGGCCAATTCTTCTAATTACTATTCAATTCAATAATTGTGAATAACAATTGCAAAGACAATCAATCACCAAGTCTTGCAAACGTATTCAACCAAACACAATCACAAGAGACTAGATAAATATTTAAAAATCCATGATAATTTTAATAAAAACTATTGTTAACATGTTCAACATCCCAAACAATGCAAAAATAACAGTAATAGTATGAAAACTTATGGTGGTATTTTTGCGCTGCATGGACACTTGAATTCTCCATAGTGCAGATTCCTCCTTTTTCACTTCTCTAAAGTGTGAGAAGTTGTGTTTTTAGGTGTTGGAAAATAAATATTAAGCCTAAGATGTTTGCTAGTCTATGGAGAACATGTGTGTGTGTGTGTGAGAGAGTGCTAGGGTACATGTACGTGTAAGAAAAGATGAAAAAGCCCTTAAAAATCCATGGAGGATTGTAGGTCGAATTTCTATTTGCCTTGTCTCTCGTGGTCAAGACAAAATGCTCTACAATTGCACCGCCTTCTTATGCATTCATGAACCTAGGCACGATGATTACATAGGTCAGCTTCTCAAACTTCACACTTGTACTAAGCCACCTTGGGTTGCAACTTGCCATGCCATGATCACATGCTTCAGTTATGGAATTTTTAATGTGCCTCCCTCTCGCATTTCACTACCACAGTAAGGCTTCCCACAACCGCGATCTTTATAATCACAATTGTGATCAACAATTGTAGAAATTCTAGAATGCTTTGCAGTTGACTCTTGCAGTTGCAACACTTCATTTTTTATCTGTAGCTCTTACTTTCGCAATTGCAATGTTGCCCTATAGATATAAAATCACATTTAAAGTATAGAAAATGTCCAAAATTAATAATTAAGTCTACAACTGCACTTTTTACATCCAAATTGTCGTATTTAGTATTTTTCATGTATGATAACATATTGCCAATATGATCATATACTCCATACAATTGCATGCCTTCAAAGTTTTGACCCCCATATCACATGTAATGATAAAATTCTCATTCAAAAACTTTTTCTATACTTCTGCCCACCCCCACATTTATCTTATCATCACAATCAATCATATTATCACAAATAGTATAAGGCAACAAAGAATGAGACAACTTGGTAGGGTGTGGTGTCTATTCTTCTTCCTTTTTCTTTGGGCTTCTTTATGCACGCTTGTCTTATTTCTTTCTAGATCGTGCACTAAGATGTAAATATAGCACACAACACAAAATAAAGAAAATATGAAAACAAAACAAATGAATTGAAAGCAATGAAAAATAGCTTGAGTTGCCTTCCAAGAAGTAGTATATTTAATTTGTAGCCCAACATGATACTCATGGCCTAGGGAGGTTTGGTTGTGACTTTGGCGATCCACAACCCCTATGAGTCGCAATTTTCTCCTTCTTTACTCTTTATATCTTCTTCATTCTCTTCTTTGACTTTCTTCCAACTCAGCTTCTTTTCTACGTGCCGTGGAGGTTCTTCCCCCATACTTTTCTTTGGCTTTTTCTCTTGCACCTGCACCTCACTTTCGTTGCAATTGCTTTATCACTAGACTTGTTAGCAAACTCATTAAGCTCAAGCAACATTAAAACATCCTCCTCTTTATTTTGTGTTTTGGTGATTGAGGGTGTTGATTACAGAAAGTATGTTACCTTTTGTAGACCCACATGCAACATTAAGTTGCTCTTTTCAATGTCTATTATAGCTTTTGTAGTGGCCAAGAAAGAGCGGCCTAAGATTATATTTTGCTCCTTTTCACCTATCATGTTTAAAATAATAAAGTCTATAGGAATAATAAAATCGCTCACCTTTATTAAGACATCCTCAACAAGCCTAAGTGGCCTTGTCACCTATTTATTCGGTAGCTTTATCTTCATTCGTATCGGTTTTACCATCTCTATGCCAAGTTCCTAAAACGAAGAGACAGACATCACGTTGACACTTGCTCCTAAGTCACATAATATATTATCAAAAGAAATATGTCCAATAGTACAAGGTATGGTAAAACTCCTTAGATCATGTAATTTGGGTAGTAGTACTTGTTTAATTTCTAGGTGATCTCTTAGCTCCTCCTGTTTCTTCTTCCTCAAGCTACCTCACGTAAACACTTAACATAGCTAGGAGTGTTTTTAATTTCCTCAACTAATGGGGCATTTACATCAATTTTTTCTTAATTTTCCAAAAATTGATTCACCTACTCCCTTACCTTTGCTAAATGAAGTTTTTATGGATATGGAATTTCTAGCTTATATGATGGTGGTATATTCACCTCTTTCTTTTCCTTAGCTTGCGTTTTGTCCTCTTTTTTCTTTATTTCTTAGGCAGCAATAGGTGGCTTTGCTTTTTCTTTTTTTCTTTCTATTACCCACACTTTAGATGCTCAATTAGGTTGTTTTCAGTAGTGCTAGGCAACGTACCTGTTAGCCTATTTGTTATCTCTTTTACGAGTTATCCAACTTGCACCTTTGGGTTTCAGATTAATGATTGTTGATTCTATAAGAGAGCGTTATTTCTGTTCATATAATCTTGCATTGTCTTTGCAAAGTTATTATTTTATTGGTTGACTTTGGAAGTTTTTCCACTATTTCCTCAAGTGACTACTTCTCCTACTACTGGTAAGGTTCTTAGAAGCTTGGTAGATTCTGTGAATTTCTCCAAGAAAAAGCTTAGATTGTAGGTATTTGCATAAGGATTGTTGCATTGTGCTCTTGCATGACCTACATAATTCACTTATTCCCTTAGGTCACTACTTGTCCTTCTCCTCTACACTTATGTGTTAGATGAGGCCTTACACACATATCACAATTTTTGAGAAATAGTGACCGAAGAGGGATGAGCAGTGCTTACCAAGACATTATATATCTTCTTGGACAACAACTCCACATTTGCCATAGGTGCCGTCACTATATCTACTTCATGCACATCGGCAACCCTACATGAAGTGGACCTCTCAGATGGCTATTGATAAGCATTAGATGCCATCTCTTCAATCAAGTCCCAAGCATCTTTAAATAATTTAGTCATCTGAGCTACCCTTGTAGTTATATCTAACATAGTTCATAATTGTCTAGATATGCTACTAACAAATATTTGTACCTGTATCTAAAGCAGATATCCATGTTGCGAGCACTTTCTAAGAAGCTCTTTAAATCTTTCTACACTTATGGCAAAGTCTCAATCTCTGGTTACTTAAAGTGCTAATGTTAAGCCTCAACTACGCTGTCTAAGCAGGTGGAAAATATTTTGCGAAGAACTTGTTCACCATGTCCTGTTAAGTGACAATGCTCCTAGAAAGTAGTGATTGTAGCCATTATCAAGCTCTGTCCCTGAGAGAAAATGGTAAAAAATGCAATTTAATATCATCATTTGAAACCCTATTTAATTGTATCACAAAGCTCTAAAATAGAGGCCAGATGAGTGTTAAGATCTTCATCTAGGGTTCTACCAAATTGATTTAACTATACGATGTTGATTAGTGCAGATTTCAACTTGAAATTGTTGGCATTAACTAGTGGTCTAATGATATCATTCATGTGTAGATGCATCACCAGTTGAACATAGTCCCTAATAGCCCACTAGTTTGGTGGAAGAGGTAATTCCCATGGTTATGGTAGTGGTGGCTTATTTTCTACCATCTCCTCTTATTCACACCGAAAGAGAGCTCTATGTTAGTGGAGAGTGTGTTCAATCACTAGATCAAAATTTAAATCAACACTTTTGCTCCTGTGCGTACAATTATCTCCAAAAACAAGAATTCAACCTATGAAATAATAATGTATCTAGAAAGTGAACGAAGATCAGAGAGAGAAGAGATAAAGAAAGAGACAAGATAACAACAAAAAAAAATGGCTAAATCTAGCAATCCCTTAGAGTAATTAATAGTATTCATCGCTCTTCCAAGCAATGGCAGTAAAATTTGATACGTGTCGTCACCACACCTAATTAATTCAATATAAACCAGTACTATAGTGAGTATTGGTGTCGTGTCCATAGAGAGGGGTTATGTGCCTACTAATTTAACTAAGTTTTTATTAGTTAGGCCTCAAGAATGGAGTAAAAATAAAATAAACAAAATAAATAAAATAAGCACTTGAAAACAACTCACAAACTTGAATGGGTGAAACACTAAGAATTGACAAGTCTAATCTCTTATGTTGTATTAATTTTCTGTGTATGCCAATTTATGTTGATTTTCACTTTAATTGCTTTGTTATGGGTTATTATTCCTAATGTGTTAAAGATATTTTCCCAACCTCTCTTATCACTTCAACTCAAGGTGTAGCGGGTTTTCCCAAGTGTTACTGAGTTCAGTAATTACTTCATAAATAACAACACTCTCTCTACACTAATCCTTTGGTTTCACTTCTATTATTCTCATATATTTAATATTCATAATTGTATGTCTAGCGAGCAAGTTTATTTCTGTCATTCCTCGCGTAGCCACAAATAATTAGTGAATTAACCATTTCTTCTAATTACTATTCAATCCAAAAATTGTGAATAATAAGAGCAAAGATAATTAATCATAAATTTTTCACACATATATAATCAAATACACTCACAAGGTGCTAGATAAATATTTAGCAATCTATGATACTATTAATAAAAACCATGGTTAAAGTGTTCAACATCCTAAAAAATGGAAAAATAATAGTAAAAGTATAAAAACTTATGTTGGTATCTCTATTCTGCGTTGACACTTGAATTCTTCCTAAGACTTGGCGTAGTCCCTTCTTATTCACTTCTCTAAAGGGTGTGAAATTGCATTTCCAAGTGTTGGAAAATAAAAACTAAGCCTAAGATTTTTCGTAGACTATGGAGAACATGTGTGTGTGTGTGTGTAAGCATGAGAGCTAGGTTTTGTGTACATGTGAGAAAAAAAGAAAAAGCCCTTAGAAATCCATGCAGGATTGTAGGTCAAATGTTTGTCGCTTTATCTCTTGCAGTCAGAACAACATGCTCTATAATAGCGCCACATTCTTTCGTGTCCGCAAACCTGGCCACACTAATCACATACGTTTACTTCTTCAACTCTATACTCAGACTAAACCACCTTTCTATTGCAACCTACCATGCTATGATCACAAGCTTCAACTGTGGAATTTCTAGTATGCCTCACTCTCTTGTTCCGCTACCGCGACAAGGCTTCCCACAACTGTGATCTCCATACTTGCGACCGCAACCAACAATTGTGGAAATTCTAGAATGCTTCGTGCTTGACTCTCATGGTTCAATACTTCATTTCGCTGTCGTGGCTCTTCCTTTCATAGTTGCGACACTGCCCTACAAACATGTATTTGCATTTTTAGCATAAAAAAAATCCAAAATTAATACTTAACTTGACAACTACACTTTCCACATCCAAAGCATCATATTTAGTATTTTTCATGTATGATAACATATTTTCTCCATTTTAAGTCATGTATGCATAAATTAAGCACACAAGGGATACAAATAAGCTATAATTTCCCATGTAATCACAACCTCTCATGCACTTTAAGCAAACCCCCATATGCCCAAGTGCACAGTCGACCAATCCCATTGGTCCTAGTTTGATGAAGTGGACATGTTTTATTCTTCCCACTCTTCCTCACCCTTTTTCCACTCAATTTGCAAACAATCTAACTCAAACAACAACAGGACAATATTTTCAATTAATAACAATCAATTCATAAAGTCCATAATATAGATAAAGTCCGAATTGCATTCTAAAGTCTCCAAACAATATAATCTTATAGGTTAATGAATCCCTCAAGTCTTAGAGATCATATAACTTGAAATCTGTAGCCAAATTTAAACTACATCTCTTCTAGCCCAAACTCTGAAAGGAGTGTTCCAACACCAATCAAACTTTCCATCCTAAGCAAGGTACTTGTGCATAATTTGTTCTTACGAATCAAGTATGAATGAACTCTTTTGATCTTTTTAGATATTCTAGATATTCCCAGTTAACAAAATTAATTTCTATTCATGCATGGACACTTAACAAAATAATAAACCAAATCCTCAAAATAAAGTAACAAGATTATACATAATCTTTCCTAAATGAGATGGATGTCTACATAATAATTTTTCTAAAATCAGTTGGTGCCACTGCATTGTTAGCTCATGCAACATGTTAGTGCTTCATCATTGCTAAGTCAGCTACTATGTCCGCAACCACATCAACTCCTCATCATCTGCCACCTTAGCACCACACCAACATTGTCTCCTTTAGTATTGTGTAGCACAATCTTCTTTTTTCATGTCTTTTTTTGGTGTCCATGTCTTGTGATTTTGAAAATTTCCCAAGAGCCTACCTCCTTTATTTTAATATTGCAACGTCATCTGAATCATGGCAAATTTCACAAAGTAGCAAGAAAAAAATTAATAGCCTAAGGTTGCAACACTATAATAATCACTAAGATTTTTATAAAAATGCATTTGTAGCAGCAACAAAGTCATTCTTAAAACAACAAACAAAACAACATTATAGAAGTAGCAATAAAAAATCCCAAGCAGTTATCAACAATCATCAAGTAAGACAACAGCATCAACAGAAAACAAATAAAGAAAACCAAAAAAATAAACAATAGTATTAGAAAACCATCAACTGAACATTAGAACAAGTATGCTCCAACATCACCAAACAAAGCAAAGAAATCAACCAAAACCCAATCATGCACAAGTTCACTCCCCCTATCTCCTTAATCCCCCTTATAATCCCCCCCCCCCGGCCCCTTTCATCAAATCCTACTCCTCCTTTAGGACACAAAATGACAAAGATAGGTCTAAAGTAGGAGTAGGGGCCCTATAGGGCTTTAGGAGTAAGAAGGCCTAGCTTCGATGGAGTTACACTAAAACATCCTTGACAAATCAGCAGGAATAAAGGCATAGATAGATTTTAAGAAGGCAAGTTGCAAGTATAAGTCTTGGCATTATAGTTGAAGCCGACTATATTATAAATCAAGATCATGACTAATGGCTTCCAAATGAGCGATAACATTGGCAAGGCACTCCTTATTAGACTGGGGGTCATTAGTACTCACTAAGCTTAGTACCCCAGCAATAGTATGATCATTCACCTTGTTAAGGTAAAGCAACCTACAACTGTATTGCATAGCTACAATCTTTCAAGTTAGTTCAGATGACTTAATTCTTAACTTCCTCTAACTAACTATGGAAAATCACCAAGATTTAATCTTTTTTTCATACCAAGCTAATATAACATCATATCTATTTCCTTTGAAACCTAAGTAGAATTTGACATTGTCATGAATTGGAGAATGGCTAGCTTAACTAATAGAAAGTACTTCAAGCCTAAAGCGGATGAAGATAAAGTAGTGGTTAGGGGCCATGTTCCATGCTTGCATCTAGTAATAACTTGAGTAATCTCATCAAATTCCATAATGAAATCATTAGGGTATGCGCCAGTGAAGACATTATCCTAATGTTGCAGTGTCCCTAAAATCATTGATGGTAAGAATTGAACCAATTTTCCCTTATACAATCCTTGTGGAACCATTTGAAAGTATGTCTGACCATTTCTTTTTTGAGGTTGCAATAAAATTTCTCCAGCAAGTTAGGGTCAAGAAACTTAAATAATGTTAGAACATCATATAGTTTAATATCCTTCAAAGCATCAATTAACCTAAGCTCCACATATTTCTCGAGATCAAAATATTTTTTAGCAATCAACTTCAGGGTAGAAACATACTGTTTCTATTCCTCAGCCTTCGCATCATATTATTTAAAACTAAAAGCTTTAGACAAATCAATACCATTTCTTTTAGAGGATGATATTTTGCCCTTCTTTTTCTTCTTTCTTAGTGGTTGGGATGATTCACTAATTTTCTCATGTAATTCCTTCTCTCCTAGTGTCTATGTATCAATAGTGGGTTCAGTTCCTCCTTCAACATTTTCTAGCACTACTTCAAACATTGGTGTTTTAGTGTCTCTAGCATTAAGTTCTTGTTCTGATGGAGCATCGATAGTTTGCCTCTCAGGTTGTAAATCAGCAATAAGTTGTCTTTGACTTTTCTATGTTAGCCTTTGTTTTTGTTAAACATAACCCTTAGGCTAGTGTGGCTTCGATGGTGACTTCCTCTTGAACAACTTCAATAGGTTCCTCTGGTTATAGATTTTGTAGTTCCACTAGGGCTAAGACATTTTCTAGAGGTGCTTCCTATAATGTTGAAGTTTCAACGCCTACCTTCTTCTTTGAAGCTCATTTTCTTTTTGTTCCTTTCATATTTTTGAGTAGCAGAGACGAAAAAAATAAACTCTAATATGCCAAAGCAAGTGATGAGAAAGAAAAGAAATTTAAAAATGTGTAGGAGAGAGAGTAATTAAAAATCAAGAAAGAGTTGGACTCTTGATTGATGGAAAAATGGTGAAGGTACTTAAGAATCCCATCAAATAAAGGAAGTAAATATTTGCTTGATTGTGTCAAATCTTCCTTCCAAAACTTTCCCAACTGGGGCTATTGTATGCTAATAGTCAGACTAGCTATAGGTTAGTCTCAACCTCAACTTAGAAAATCTCTTTAGGTCTAAAGGCTTTCTTAGAATGTTCGCCTATTGGGCCGATGTTGCAACATAGTCCACTATCACTACACTATTTTCCATGAGTTCTCTAATAAAGTGGTGTTTTGTATTGATATGCTTGGTGTAAGAATGTTTCGCACTTAATCAACACAATATTTTATGGAATCTTATAGTTTTGAAGCATTTGCTTCATCCACAAGAGTTGTATACAATATGCCTCCAGGGTAATATACTTTGCTTGAGCAGTGGCTAGGGAGATTGAACTTTGTTTTTTGTTGAACCATGACGCCAAATTGTCATCGGTGTAAAAGCATCTTTCCATTGCTCTTTCCCTATCATCAGAATCCCCAATCTAATCAGTTTTTTGAATCCTATTAAGTCCAAGCCCGGCCTTCTTGAATACAAAATCCCTCATTCACAAGCATCATTAATATATTGAATACTTTTCTTTACAACACTCCAATGGCTTTCTTTAGGAGTTGTACACAACATGCGCCTAAGGAAATAATTCTCTAAGTGGCTTACTACCAGATATAGAAGACTTTTGACCATGCTGCGATATAAACTCACTTCAACCAATCATCCTGTATCATCCTTTGTAAGCTTTGTGTTGACAGACATGGATGTTGCAACATACCTTAATGACTGGAGGCTAAACCTTTTCACTAGGTTCTTGGCACATTTATTCTGTGAGGTGAATATTTCATCAACTTGTTTTACTGAAGCAAGTCATCACCACACCAAAATTAATTTAATATAAACTAATACAATGGTGAGTATGAGTATCGTGTCCGTGAGTATGTGTTTTGTGTCTATTATTGTAACCAAATTGCTATTTGTTAAGCCTCAAGAATGCAGTGAAGTTAAAAGAAATAAAATAAATAAAACAAGCACTTGAAAACAACTCACAACTTGAATGGGCGAAGTACCAAGAATTGAGCCGTCTAACCTCTTATATTGTATTGATTTCCTATGTATGCCAATTTATGTTGATTCTTGCTTTAATTGCTTTGTTATAGGTTATTATTTATAATGTCTTCAGGATATCCTCATAGGCTCTCTCAAAGTTAGAACTCAAGGTGTAGTGCGTTTTCCTAAGCATTACCGAGTCGAGTAATTAATTTTGTGGATAACAATGTTTTATCTGCATTAATTCTATGGTTTCACTCCCATTATTCTCATAGGTTTGATGTCCACAATTGTATGTCTGGCACTTAAATTTCACTTCTGTTCTTTACACAGCCACAAATTAATTAAAAAAAGTGGTCAATTTCCCTAATTATTATTCAATCCCATAATTATGAATAACTAAAGTAAAAACAATCAATCACCAAACCATGTACATGTGTTTAATCAAATACAAACACAAAAAACTAGATAAATATTTAGAAATCCATAATATTATTAATAAAAATCATTGCTAAAATATTCAACATCCACAAGAACATAAAAATAATAGTAAAGTATGAAAAACTTATGCTAGTTTCTTTGCGTTGCTTGGAAACTTGAAAGCTTCACAAGACTTAGCATGGATTCCTCCTCCACTTCTTGAAAGTATGTAAATTATGTTTCTAAGCAATTAGAAAATAAAAACTAGTCTAGAAACCCCTACACAAATGTGAAGACCAAGTACTCATAGTCCCAAGACTTAGGATTAAGGTGTACAAAAAAGACAGAAAAACCCAAGAAAAAACAAGCAAGATCACATTCACACTATCTGCCACATTGTCACTTGTGATCGTGATGACTTGTTCCATGGTCACGACTTCTTCTTTTGTGCCTAAAAACCCAAGCGTATTAATTACATGAACTTGATAATTGTGATCCTCAACTCCCTATGCTGACGAGTCTCGCCTATAGAAATTCTATAACAATTTACTCTCCCCTTCTGCTACTGCGACAAGGCTTCCCACTTTCTCAACCTATGTCCTTGCACTAGTGGCCAACACATGCGAAAATTCCAAAATGCTTCTCAATTGAATCTCATGGTTGCACTACTACACGTTGTAATTGTGGCTATCCCTTTCGCTATTGTGATGCTACTCTATTGACATGAAATTACATTTTAGTGTAGAAAATATCCAAAATTAATAAACTAACTCCACATCCAAATCATCATATTTAGTATTATTCATGCATGATGACATATTTTCTCTATTTTAACGCACATGTATTCATAAATTAAGCATACAAGGTGGTACAAATAAACTATAATTTTACATGTTATTACACCTCCACATTTACTCATTTGCTTGTCCTCAAGCAGACACTTTCTCTTCTAACTAATTTATTGATCCATAAAATCACGAACTTGCCTCTTTTTAATTTTAGAAGTTAAATATGCATAAGTCACTTAGTTCCACATTTTTCAAGATTATGGCATTTTCAACCCAAATGTTTGCAACATGAGTTCTCGTGTGTGTGTGGCACTCCTCAAATCGCAACTACTTCAACCATTTGATAATTCTATAGTAATTCAAAGACAATTTAATTTAGGACCACTCACTTAAGCATTAACTCACTCTCTTTGAATAAGTCCAATCAACATTAATTCTAACCAAAGGACTCATGTAAGCTAATAAATTTTGTTTTCTCCCCCACACTTGTTTCCACATTCTTTTGTTAGCCTCAATTCTTTCTTAATCAATTGGGAGTCTTTTTAGATGAAGGTGAACAAGGATTACTATGCACCTCCAATTACTTAACTTATAACTAACTGAAGACATTTTGCATACTTATAATTGATAACCTTTTTACGCGAGAATGAATAGGGTTCTTTACGCAATCTCAGTTGCTAAGTCACATCAGCCAGCGTAGTAGATTAATTTTTCATGCATGCTCACATATTGTCATTTTATTCGAAACCTTTCTCAATTTTCTTTAAGTCCTCACTCTTTTTCTCAATTAATTTCCCTCATTCACCAGAGAATTTATCAATACCTAAGGTAATGCTTACATCCCTAACTCAACCATCCCATCCTTCTCATAGAACTTCTCAAACAATAGTAATCACAAGTGAAAAGTGTTGTACATAAAATAATAGGAACTATGCTTTCAACAGTAGGCTTAGCATGCTAATCTTAAGAACAATTATTGAACTGAGAAACAAAAATTCCCTTCTCAAGACATTCATCATCAATTAAGTATAATGGCCACAAAGTTCATGGCATGTTCATGCTACCAATTCAACCATATAATCAACACACTGCTACACAAAAATGTCAGCACTCATCTCTCTTGCGACCACACAAAATCCACTCAATTTTCTATACTTTTCCTCACCCTCACACTTAGTTTTTCCACCTATACAAATCATATTATCACAAGTAAAATAAGGCAACAAAAAATGAGACAACCTGATCGGATGGTTCCTTTTCTTCTTCTTCTTTTCCTTGTCCGTTGCTTGCTTACTCATGTTGTCTTCAAGTTCTCCTCAAATCCCTCACTAATTTAAAACACAAATTAATTTCCACATAACACCAAACAAAAGAAAAATGAAACAAAAGACTAAAAGCTATAGAAGTAGCTTAGGCCCTAAGAAGCACTGTATTTAATATCTACAACCCAACATGATACTATGATTTAGGGTGGATTAATTGTGGCTTTAGGGATCCACACCCCCCCCCTCCCTAATGAGCTACAATTTCCCTCTTTATTCTTTCTCTCCTTTCCTTCTGTTCTTTGCATTCCTACCTAAGCTCTACTCCTCTTCAACTTGCCATGGACGATTCTCTTCAACTTGCCATGGAGGCTGCTCCCCCACACTTAGTTCTTGCTTTCTTTCTTGCACGTGCACTCATTCTACTTTTACACTAGGCCCTTTATTAGCACATTCATAAAAAATTTGTTACATAGCTACATCCTCCTTTACCTTCTTTTCATCATCACTAGAGTGTGTGTGATACATTAAAAATGTTACCTCATTCAAACGTATATGCAAGTTGAGGCTTCCTTTCTTCATTTCTATGGCCGCCTTAGTGGTGGCCAAAAATGGATGTCCAAGGATAATACTTTGCTCTTTTTCACCCTTCAAATCTAAAACAATCAAAACTATGAGCACAATCAAATCACTAACCTTTATCAATACATCCTGTCTGATCCCTAGTGGCCTTGTTGTAGACCTATCTACCAGTTTGATCCTTATCCTTGTGGGCTTTATTAACTCCATCCCAAGTGTCTAAAAAGTGGAAAAGGACATTACATTTATACTTGCACCTAAATTGCATAAAATTTTATTAAACAAAGTACTCCCTTTAGTGCTCGAGATATTAAAACTCAATGGGTCTTCCAGTTTTCATAGCAAAATTCCCTCATCACCCAAAGTATTATCAATGTCATCCGATGTCATCCGATTTCCTTTTCCTGCACACAACATCTTCTAAACACTTGACCACACTTGGGTTCTTTTGATCTCTGCAACTAAAGGAGCACTTATATTTAATTTTTCAAAATTATTAAGGAATTTACTTACCTACTCCTTTATTTTTGTTGGAATGAGTTTCTGAAGGTGTGGGATCTTTGGCTTGTATGGTGCTAGGCTTCCCAAGCATTACTAAATCAACTAATTAGTATTGTGAATAACAACATTTTATATGCACTAATCCTATAGTTTCACTCCTGTTATTTCCATATGTTTAATGTCCCCAACTGTATGTATAACGCACAAGTTTCACTTATATTATTCATCACGCAGCCACAAATTAATTAGAGAAATAGCTAATTCCTTTAATTACTATTCAATTCCACAATTGTGAATAACTAAAACAAAGGCAATCAATCACCAAACTATGTACACGTATTTAATCAAACACAAACACGAGAGACTAGATAAATATTTAACAATCCATAATATTATTATTAAAAACTATTGCTAAAATATTCAACATCCAAAACAACATAAAAATAATAGTAAAGCATGAAAAACTTATGCTAGTATCATTTCATTGCATGGACACATGAAAGCTTCACAAGACTTGGCATAGATTCCTTCTTCTCCACTTCTCCAATATACATAAATTGTGTTTCTAAGTGTTTAGAAGAAAAAAAAAAAAACTGGGCTGGGAACCCCTAAACACATGTGAAGACCAAGTATTTAGAGTCCCAAGACTTAGGGTTGGCAAGTGCATGCATAAAAAGATGGAAAAGCCCATGAAAAATCAAGCAATATCACCTTCAGACTGTCTGCCTCACTATTAATCGCGATTGTGATGACTTGTTTTGCAATAGCGATTTCTTCTTTTGCACCAAAAACCTAGGCCTAATAATTACATGAACGTGATGATTGTGATCCGTGACCACACCTCAACTCAATGTGCTCATGACTTTTACACCTACGATCACGACTCTAACCTACAGAAATTTCAGAACACTTTGCTCTCCCGTTCCACTATCGCGACAAGGTCTCTTGCACCTATGACCTGCGTCTTCGGGCCTATGACCAACAAATACAAAAACTTTAGAATGCTTCATGGTTTCACCACTACATTTCATGGCCGAGGCTATCCCTTTCGTTGCTGTAATGCTTTCTGGAAGACATGAAATTACATTTTGATGTAGAAAATGTCCAAAATTAATGGCCAACTCCACATATACACTTTTTTTACATCCAAATCATCATATTTAGTATAATTCATACATGATAATATATTTTCTCTATTTTAACTCATATGCATGCACAAATTAAACACATAAAGGCCTAAGAAACAGATAGTTCTCAACCATGCTCATTTCATATTCTTTTCTTGATTAACTTCTCAGTATCTTTGGACTGCTTCAAGTAACGTGACTATTAAGCTAGCCATTCCATTTGAATAAACTATAGTGTATTTGATTTCTTGTTTTTTTCTCCCTTATTTTTCCTATGATCATGATTGTTTACTCTCATGATAAATATCTTTTATATATGATTTGAAATCATTTAATATTTGTCCAAAGTATAATTCCACAACTTTGAATGCTATATTATTCTATTTGTAATTCTTATCTGCCTTTCAATATATAATCTCCACTTAAATTCTTTAAGGCCTATTTGGATGGTTAGATTAAGCTTACTGGATTTCAATTGCACAATTCAAATCCATACTTCCCATTTGGACAATAAATTAAATGAACGGATTTCAAATTCATTTTAAAATACAATGGACTTGGAGCTTAAGAAAGAGGGATTTGAAGTCCATTCCCACACCTAGCACTATAAGAAATTTAATTTGGGCAAAAAAATTTTTTACTGTAATACATGAGATTTTTATTCCTAAAACTTTCTGTAACAATAAAATTCATTACACTTTTTATCCTCCAAAGCTCGACAATAGAAGTCATTGTAACGAAAATTAAATGTTGTTACAAAAATATTTATGACAAAAGGTGATTTGTTACTATATCATTAGTTCTGGTTATAAAAGTATTCTTACTAAAAGATGCTACCAATAACTAATTTAATATTATGTAATTAATAATAATAATGATAAATTTGTTACAAATAGCTATACTAAAAAATCAAATTCATTACTAAAATTTAAAATTTATTATATTTTTTTTCTTTTAATTTTAAATTTAGCATGTATTCTGAACTTGACAATTTTTAGTTTCTTAATAACTTTTTATTTTATTAATACTTTTATTTTTATTAATTTCTTTTAAGTTGTTGTTACGTTGGATATCTATTCTCATAATTTTGAAATAACATATCTAAACTTTCATGCATCTATTATCTTTCCATAATAAACACTAATTTAATGAATGTTTAAACGAAAAAAAATCATTTACTAAGTAAACAAACCAACACTTGGTAGGATTTTACATGAATCATAATATAATAGTAGTTAAAGAAAGTTATAATTAAGATAATATATATATATATATATATTAGTTTCAAAAGAGACAAAAGCAACTTGCCTCCAAAAGAGTACAAAAGCTACAAAATATAGGAAAACATGAATGTAAAATGATCGAAATATAAGTGACATCTAAAATTTCATGTTGCTGGCTCCTCTATTGGATAACATACTTTACAAACCTAATAATATAAACAAAATGAAATTTTATAAAATATACAATGCAAAAAAAGTGTAAAATAAAACAAAAACCATTTCAACAATGGGTTTAACATATCTAAAATCTAGGCCGATAAACATAATATTACATATCAAATGCTCTGACCAAAATTTCACAAATTAATAACATTAATTTCAATCTTCCAACCAATTCTAAAAGTCAAATAATGAAAATCATATCATATAAACTATTATAATAACATATAACAATATTACTTTATATCTAACAATTACCTTCAAACATAAAATGTCCAAACATGTGCCATTGTGAGTCAAGAAAAAATCACCAAGTAAGCGACAAAAGAATAATTAAGTAAACTTCCTTGATATAAATACGAACAAATACCAACTTCTAAAAAATTGCAATCACCTCTGTGAATCTTCTCTATATTTTGGACATACTGTCTCACCTCCTGTTAACAAAAAACCCAAAAAAACGTCACTTATTTCTATTAAAAAAAACATTTTGTGCCAATTCTCTTTATGTAGTGCACTAAAAACTTTTTCAATTTCAACAACATATGTAACAAAAACTACAAATTTGCCTTTGTTTTAAAAAATGTGTTTGATATAAATACTCTATCTAATAGAAAAGAAAAATGATACGAAAATGAATTTGAATATATAATTATCTATGATTAATGGTAGTTATTAGCTATCTACTACAAAAAAATCCTATACATATTACCGCACTTACAACCTATTTCATCTAAAAGAAACCAAAAAATTTGAAATAGAGGTAAAAACAAAGAAATTATGTTGATAGCCAAACAAAAAAAAGGGGATGTTTACCCAGTTTGCTACACCAAAACTATGCCAAATTACTTGAACTAGTTCATATGGATTTGATGGACCCTATTGATGAAATAAAAAATTTTACAGTGACATTTCTCTACCATGATGATGCTACCCCAGTTGAGGTTGGTCCTTCTCACTTTTAGGTTCATTTGTACTCACTCTTCCTTTTAAATTTCTATGCAAGATGTGAAATAAAGTGTATAAAAACTTGTAGGAACCCTTGGAAGTGTTTGGCTCCAATTTTTATATGGTTGAAAGCTGCATTATGGCTAATTATACTCTTGGTTTAGATCTACTATCGTTCTACATTTAGTTCCACTATTTTTTTTAGCATTTTGGTTTTTTTTTTCAAGATCACTTGTACTAGGGAAGAAAGCATTGCAATTCTAAATTTGGAGAGGCACCATGTTGCAAAAATGTTAGTTCAAAAGATCATGGTGTTTGACCATTTTGCAATATAGAATCAACATGTGGATATTTTACTGAACCTTGAAACCCAGTAGATATGAGGCTTTGATGATGGATTTAGGTCTACACCCCTAGTTTAATTTTTTAGCCCAACTGATAGCAGCACAAGAGGGAAAGAAGATAATCTGATTTGGAGGAAAACCTTAAGAATCTTCAAAATTCGATTTCCTTGAAAAGTGGGATTCATTAATAGTAATTGAGAACGTCTCCTTTTCTTATTTTTAAGAACTTCCTAAAACTTTTAGGATTCATTTTGTGTCAAAAAAATCTACTTTCCTTGTACATTTTTCATCTCTAATATCTTCAAGAAAGTGTGAGGTTTCCTCTGTTCTTGTTGTTACTATGTTCTAGCACTCATCTAACAAATATAGGAAATTTTTCATCTTCATCACACCTAAACTCATCAAGAGGCATATCTCGGAAGCCAAAAAAGCTCATACACTACCTCAACCTAATGTTTCTAAAAGAGTAGGAATTGAACTAACACCTTTGGCCATGGTTCTAGTTGACATAGCAGTTGAAGCTAAGCCTTCGGATGTTATTTACCCTTTTACACTGCCATCAGAAAATTCCATCCAAGAATCTAGTGGATTTACTAGAGAATCATGTGAGAATTGCAGTGATGTGCCCATGAGTTCAACTAGTATGGAAAATGTTGACGAAACAAACATAAGACTTGATGTAAGAACTAGGTAATGCCTCCATATCTTCAGGGTAAATACCACCACTACCAGTTCCAAGTAATGAGTTGGGTAGTTCAACTCATAGAGCTTTAGTGGTCTAGATGCATACACAATCACCTGAACATTTTTCATTAATACGTACCTTAGGCCATTCTTACTAGCATCACTATACACCATATCATAAGTCCACCACCTTCGGTAGGTAGGGAAAGTATCAGAGCTATGGTCAACTTTTGCTTAAGCTTTGTGAAGCTTCGTTTGCATTCTAAGGTCCACTAGAACTTTCTTCTCTTCTGCAATAATTGTGTCAATGGTGTAGCTATCTTAGAAAACCCTTCCATGAACTTTCGGTAATATTCGGCAAGCCAAGGAAGCTTCTCACCTCTATCACATTAGTTGGTCTGGGCTACTGTAGGATGGCTTCGAGCTTTTTAGGGTCTACTAATACTCCTTCTTTAGAGATTGCATGTCCTAAAAACACCACACTCAAGTGCTCCTTATGTGTCCCTTCACTTGGTGAGTATACCAAGATATCATTAAGGAATACCATGACGAAGTTATCTAAGTATAGTTTAAACACCTAATTTATTAAATCCATGAAAGCCGCTAAGGGATTGGTCAATTCAAAAGGTAATAATAAAAACTTATAGTGCTAATACATTGTCTAGAAGGCCTTTTTGGGTATGTCTTTAGCCTTTATCTTCAGCTAGTGGTATCCAGATCTGAGGTGTATCTTCAAACAGACCTTGCCCCCTTTTAACTAATCAAACAATTCGTCAATTCTTAGTGTGAGTACTTGTTCTTGATGGCCACCTTGTTGAGCTCGTGATAGTCAATACACAATCTTAAGCTCGTATCATTTTTCTTAACAAAGAGCACTAGGGCTCCCTAAGTGGACACAGTCGATTGAATTTGTTTCTTGTCCAGTAGTTCTTATAGTTGTGCCTTTAGTTCCTTCAACTTAACCATAGCCACAAGGTAAGGGGCCTCCGATATAAGTGCGTCCCCAGAGCTAGGATGATCTCGAACTCTATTTCCTTAACTATCAGTATCTCTTTGAGCTTCGCCTTATGCTCTTCTACATCAACAATGTATGTAAGGTAAACCTTGTCTCCATCCCTGATAGACTTCTCCACATTGGGTGCAAAAATAAAAAGGTTAAGCCAACTAGCACAATCTCAAATGCTCTCATAGAAGGAAAATTTGTCACACATAAGAGGATGAAAATCTAGAATCTTATTCCTACTATCCACATACACAAAGTTCTTGGGTAGCCAATCCATTCCCAAAATTATGTCAAACTCAATTATGTTAAGTCGAATGAGGTCGTCTTTCAATTTGTGATCTCCACCTAGATTCAAATTACAAACTAGGCTAGCTACAAGGACTTTTCATCCCAGTGTAGCCACTCTGTAAGGATTGTCAAATAATTTAAGCTTATGCTCTAGTTGTTTGACAAACTTCTCAAACATAAAAGAGTGTGACACACTACAATCAAACAGTGTATAGGCATCTAATGCAAATACACTCATATTTCCCTAGGGTCTCTACTTGGCCTAATTGGGTTCAGGATTATTGCTTCCACCATTGTCGTTGCCACTATGGGATTATCACCGCCTTAGCCATTCTAATTGGCACCATTTCTATTATTATTCCAAATTGAGGCAATGTTCCTTGTTCTATTTGGATACTCTACTGCTTGATGCCTATGCCACCCACAAATAAACATGTGCCAGTAATATGCCAGCTATGCTAGCATGTTAACAGCTGTAGGTATTACATTCTAGTAAGGAAGGCATGTCCCACCAGTCCTTACTTGATTCAGCTTCTTGTTCTTATTAGTTCATCTAGTCTTTGATCATTGAGCCTTGAAGTTATCAAAGTTAGAACTTGGTCTTGGCCCCTTGAGGCTCTTCTTCGCTCCTTGCCAATTTACATCAGCCTCGACTTAGATGGCAGCACCAAGCAATTCATTAAAGGTACAAGCTTCATAGAGAGCTAAGGTCATTTGTAATCTATTCTTCAAACCCCTAGCAAACTTGTAAATCTTTAATTGGGGGTTTACCTTTACCATTAGGGAGTACTTTCCAAGGGCATGGAATTTGGCCGAATATTCCACCACTGACATGTGAGGACCTTGTGTCAAATTATCAAACTTCATTATTTTCTAACGGTAGAGTGCATTTAGGAAGAAGTGGTTTAAGAAAGCTTCCCTAAAATAAGCCCATGTTAACTGGACTTTCCTCCATCATAACAAATGAAACTCTTTCCCACCATAATGCGGCTTCACCAACTAAGAATGAAATTACTACCCTTGGCCACACATCCATAGGTACCCCCTCGTTGCAGCGCCTCATAATGCACACTTGTCCCCTTGCTAAGGTAAGCTGTAAGTCAAGTTTAAGGTTGTTGGGCGTCCTTCACTTGCGCCACCCACTATTGCGATAGTGGCTAAATCCTCAAACCTCAAACTCTTCTGCCCTACCACTAGTTGCAGTAGGGGTTGTACTAGGGTGGAGGTAAAGGATTGGTATAAGCTTGTCCAACCAGGTCCTCTATGGGGGCAATTTATGGAGTGTTTTGGGCAACACATTCGGGTCTACCTGCAATCTTCCTATATAGAAATGGCTAGCTCATTAGCCAATCACATATATTAGTAGGCAACATGCTAAGAAGGGAAAAAAGGTACCACAAGATGTAAATATTACAAATTATTCCATAGAGAAAGAAAGGAAAAAACATGACTTCATATTATAATGATCTAGGCTTTCATGGGAAATAAAAAAAATAACGAAATAACTATCTTATGCCTTAGTGTCAAATCCATCATGTAATCCCTATCTAGCTTTCTTTCTTAATCTATATTTTCTTCATTCCCAGGTGCATCCCCATCCATCACTATCTCCTCTAGCTCCAGTTTTGTTGCTAGCTTGGGTGATTCTTTAGGATCCTCCTCAGGGTCCTCTTCCAGGTCTTCCCTCTAGAAAATTGTGTATCATTCCTCTCAGCTAGTTATTCTGGAATGTGAGCTCGTTTACCTAAAACACTAATCCATGGAGCTCATCTTAAAGCTCATCTATGCATCACTCATACACCTCTCTAGAAACCTTGTGAGTTTGCACGAGCTTACCATGTGGACTCCACATTGTCTAACTTCATCTTTAGTATGGTGTTGTGCTGATGCACCTCAATGTTCACCTCTCTCAACTCCTTAACCTCAACCTCTAGCCTAGCACACTATTGCTGAGTCTCCAGTAACTCAATTGCGATAGCACCTAACTAGATGAGCACTATTAAGACAGCGCTCCTTATCCTCCTATGACAAACCACCCTTCCCTTTAGGCGTAAAATCACCTAAGCCGATGCTTGGATCCATTTCCTATGTCAAATCATAGCATATAAGGCAAAATAAAGTCAAGTATAATATATGTATATGTATGTTGTAAGCTACTAGTTACCTAGGTTCTCATAGTGTGATCTCTAGGATTTGGTCTAAGTTATTCACTCTAGGTTCCCGTTGTCAAAACCTAAGCTTTGATACCAATCTGCCACACTCTACCCCTAGGTCTATGACACGGCAGCATTCATGAAACACTTAACAAATACCAAAGCCATACATGTATAGAGCAACTAATCTAATAATGAAATCCAATAATTAATATTGAAATAACATCATACAATCCACGTCCACAATATCTCATCTCAAGTGCACAATAGAAATATAAAGCTATCTATTAGATCGTAGTGTTCTCTGGGCAAATAAAATATCTAACTCTTAAATAGAATAAGGTAAAGTGTAGCTTGTCTTCTGATACTACCATCCCTATATCTCCCCTAGTTCTCTTGTCTCCTCTGCAAACGGTCATAGTGGTGGTGAGCAAGAAATCACCCAATAAGTGACTACACTTACCTATTTACTTTTTAAAAATGCATGTGAGCAATAAATAGTTTCAAATAATTCACATATATGTAAAAGAGTTTTCTCAGAAGGTATTACGTAATGAAGCACTCACATAATATGTGGAAAATAGTACAATCATGTAATATTTGTTTCCAATTCTCATTTCTTAGCTAACTCATTATCATGTCCATTGTATGTGTACCATTAATTAGGGCCTTAGTTAATGCTCCCCCAACTAAGGAAGGGTATGTCTAATTCTGGTTGTACGGTCGTGGCCCCAAAGCTTCAACCCCACCTAGGAACTATCCCTATCTACTATTACTCAACTGGTGGGGCCAAATGCTAGCTCTCTCCCGCTATTAGTGTCAATCTTCACCTCGATTGGGCAGATTGCAATCTATTATCGAATTAGTAGAGTGCAACTCATTCATCACATTCATTTACATTCTCATGAGTGGCTCTTAATTTGTTTCATGTATTTATGGACTAGGGTACAATTTCAAAATATTCACTTCGTAAACAGCTCGCATCTATGATTGAAACAAGGCTTTCATATTATAATTAGTAAAATCACACATTTTTGCAACCAAAAAACATTTAGAACTTGACCAGAAAATGCCTATAAACATTCAGTTGCATAGTAACAAATTTGAAAAACTTTTGTAAAATCATTTTTGAAGGAAGTTGTAAAAATAGGTAAAGTATTATTACTAACATGAAAAAGGACCTTGACAAAAATAATTTTTGAAAACAGTTATAAAAGCTTGGTAAGTGTGGCCCCTTACTCTTACTTAGCTTGATTAGTTCCTAGTTTCCTCGGGTATTGGCTCTCAGTCATCTATTCCATATTATTCATGGTTCTTATTTAGTGCTTGATATGTTTAATGATGCATGCTTATCAATGCTTAACATGTCCTATGAGTTTGTGATCACTCGAATCCTTTCAAATATCATTCTTGTATCCTATTACGTCTTATCTAGGTAAAATTCAGAGGATTCAAACTAAGTTTTCCAAGATTACATAATTTACCCAGTGCCCGTGGTCAAGTCCCACGACTGCATCACCCTCATCCACAACTGCGAAGCCGGCATCCACATTTGTGACATTCAATTGCGAAAGCCATTGGAAATTCTATAGCTCATCCCGTGATCGTGAGGTCTCAATCAGTGATCATGTCTCCATGTCTCGCGACCGTGCCAGTGATCATAAGACATTCTGGAATTCCCATAGTCAAGACCATGACTACATCAAATGGTCCCTAATCATGTCATTGTGCTTCATGATCGCGCCCAACAATTGCTGTTCAACACAGAGTTACATTAGTACATTGGTTCATTTATTCTCATTCTAGTCCAAACCATGAAACCCAATTCTACCAATGTTCTCTAGGTCTTTAACTATGTTTTAGTATATTAAAACTCGTAGGAATCATAACCTATGCATTTCCAAAAATTTTTGGAATTTTCAATACATGTTTTTATCCAATTATTCGGCTTTTCTATTATGTATCCTTCACATAATCCCTTGTTCTCTACGTTATTCTTCATCAACTAACATTTTAAGGCCATTAAAATTTTTGTGTTTTGAGTGCTTATACGTGTACAATGAATATTCTATTTGTGTATATGAATAACAGATAATTTAGTGCAGAATTTACCTCGATTTCGCACATGGAAAGAACCGAATAATCTCCTACATTCCTCTGGCTTCCGTCACTATTTTCCAAGTCTAAAATAAGGGTTTTCAACCCATAAACTCCGTATTTATACCTAGGCCAATAGGTAGTTGCATGAGGTTGATATTTTTAATAAATTACGTTCTTAAAAATAATTTCCATCTTTTCTACTTTCTACCCTAATTTCATCCGAATTTTTCTTAATTTTTGGGCCTTATTTGCTCATTCTCAATGCTATGAAATTATTTCCCATGATTTTAATAATTTATTTAGCAAAATTTTTCCACCTAAAAAGATGTCGATCTTACATCTTAAGCTTCCTTAATCGACCTTCAATTATTTCACCAATATTCCATGAATCTTTGGCAATATAACTTCAACTAAATCTCAAAAAATTTATAAGAAAATTTATTTCATAATTTCTCCTAAAATTTGGGGTATGACAAAACCAATCAAAGTACAGTAGCAATAACTCTAAAGAAGAAATCCTCAACACTTACGAAATTTCGTTGATAAGTTGCTAACCCTACAAGCAGAAAATGATGACCTCAAGAATTAGGTATGCAATTTGAATGATGAAGTTCAAAATCTTATTGAAGAAAATCATAAGTTGAATAAAAATAAGAGACTTGAGGTTGTTTCTCATGAAGTGAAAATGAGGAGTGATGAGGTTGAACATGCTCTAACAAAACTAAATTTAGGAAAAGCCAAATTAGATGATGTTTTATCTAACAGCAAAGTGTTTGTTGTGGCCCTCTACCAAGCTCGAAAGCCCTAAGTGCAGCCTTAGTGTGTGATATCATCAGGTAAGAGGGGTTACATTAGAATGGCACATTTATAACTTTGGGTGCATTAGATGCGACTTTCAAAGGATACTATGCCTTATAAGTAGTTAGCCACAAGAAGAGTTCAAATTTGGTGAGTTTTCAATCGATGATTGTGACTTCAACAGACCCAACATGCCAAGACTCAATTACATAAGGCATCATTGGACCATGAGCTGAAAGAAAGATTGTACTACGCAGGAAATGCGTTGGTAAGAGTTGTCACTCATTAGAGCTAGCATGCTAAAACTCGATTACGTGACGTATTTTATTTCTACTAAAGACCCGAATCACCTACTAAGAAAATTTAGCCAATAAAATTTCCATTCTCTACCCGAGGGAGTATAAGGTTCAAAAAATCTAGTGAAAGGCAGTTGTGATTTAAAGTTTACAATCATACAATAACATATATCATAACCAAACTAACAAGTCTTGCCTATTTTGCAATTCAATTTTACCTCGAATAATGCACACACTCATAACCAATAATTGAGACCTTAATGTTAACTGGACTCAAGATAGTCAACTAGTTTCAAGATTTAAGCAGAGTTCTCATTCCTGATAGAATCAGCGATATCTTGGATAATACCATCCCTTCATAAAGGAAAAGGGTTGTCCTTGAGCAGTCTAGTCTTTTGGTTAGTGAGACTAAAGAAAGCAAGACCAAAAGAAGGAAACTTACTGTTTCTTGGGCTAGTGGGAAGGACATGACATCCAGTGCTCAAGTTTGCAAATAAAAGAATTTTCAATGCAACAAAATGAGGCATTGGAGGAGGAATTACACTAAATGCGTCAATCGCCAAGGCGTTGGCATTGTAGATGTAAAACTTTATGTTTGTGAAACATCTTGTTCCATTGGTTCATTCTTTACATCTTAGATATTGGATTTGGGTACATCTTCCCATATTTGTACTTCAAATCAAGATTTGATCAAGAGTAGATAACTTGAGAAGTAAGAAATGGTGATTAAGGTTGGCAGTGGGGCAAGGGTTATAGCCACTATGATTGGCAATACTTCAGTTAAGCTATTATCTTATCATGTTTTGGGCCTAAAAAGTTGTCTATTGTTGCCAAATAAGCTCAAAATATTATCTTTGCACCTTCATTGATAAAAGTAAGTTATAAACTTTCTTTTAGAGGCAATAAGTGCCAAATTTATTATCGTAATATAGTGATTGGCACTGCCTTATTGGTGAACAGCCTGTATTACTTCAATATGGATAATAAGCTTGTGATGAATGCCATGAAAATCAAATGAGCTAAGGATGGCTTAAATCCCAAGTACATGTGGCATGTTAGACTAGGTCAGGCTACAAAGGCTAGGACTAACAGGTTAGAAAAAGATGGGTTTATTAGTCCATTGGGAAAAGAGCCCTATCCAACTTGTTGACCAAGCTTATTAGGCAAGGAACTACGATTGGCAAGTGGAGGTATACAAACATAACCTTCGATAGCCTTTATAGATGATTATTCTAGTAATGATCATGTGAGTTTAATGAAGCATAAGCATGAGTCATTCGAAGAGTTCGAGGAATTCAAGGCTGAAGTATACAAACGAATTGGCAAGCACGTAAAGGAACTGCGACTGGATCATGGTAGGCAAAACATGAGTGCCAAGTTTGTGGAATTCCTTAAAATGAATGGCATTGTGTCACAATTCACACCACTAGTAACTCCTCAATTGCATGGTGTTGCTAAGCATGAGAGTTGAACTTTGGTGAACCTAGTTCGATCTATGATGAGCTTTACCAAATTACTCATTTCTTTATGGGACACGACTTACAAATAGTGACCCATGTCTGAAATAAGATTTTCTCTAAGTCTGTTCCTTCAACCCCACAAGAGATGTGGGGTGGGAGGAATCCGAGCATGAAGCATATCAAGACTTAAGGATGTCTACTTTACATTGAGAAGAACAAGATGAATAAGTTAGAGGTCAAAGCCATTAAGGGTTGCTTTGTTATATATCCCACGGATTTCACAGGATATGAATTCTACCTATCTAAAGACAATAGGATTGTTCTGGGTTATTGGGTATGTTTTCTCGAAGAAGAGTTCACTAGAGAAAGTGGTAGAACAATAGTACTCAAGGAGGTTAAGCATGAGGAACAAAGCAATGGGCCCACATGATGAATTCCTATTCAACAACAACCTTGTATGATGCATTGAGACAACTAGGTAGAATCTCTCATTCACCAAACAGAAAAGGTTATCTCCTACAAAACAAACAAAAATAGTTCATAATGGGAGGTAATAATCATTGAAATGATCCTTCTACCTTTGATCAAGAAATGGCAAATAAGAACTCAACTCAGTAGCTTAAGGCTATGAAATCAAAGATGGATTCTATGCATATGAACTAAGTTTAGACCTTGGTAAATCCTTCTAAGGGAATGCTTCCCAGTGGATGCAAGTGGATCTACAAGAGAAAGTTTGGTTTGACTGGCAAGGTAGAGAATTTTAAGGCCAAGGTTGTGATGAAGAACTATAGTTAAAAAAAAAGGAATTGACTATGATAGTCACCCACTTAGATTATGAAATTTGACATGTTAATGTCAAAAATCCTTTCCTTAACGAATTACTTAAGGAAAACGTTTACATGGTGTAGTCAAATCGTTTGGCTTCATCAAGAGCAAAGATAAGTCCTGCACCTCTAAGAAAGTTAGTGGGAGCGTGATCACATTTCTAGTGTAGTGCTACTATGGAATGGTATGGGGATGTTAAACTTGATCATGGTTGTTTTGCACCTTCTCCATGCAACACTTAGGAGAAGAAACCTAAATCTTGTAAATTCACATCTATAGCAATGGAGTGAAGACATTGTGAAGTCTTGCCTAAGCCTTGTACATAGACAAGATACTAAAGAAATTTAGTATGGAAGCCTGATGCGGGCATTGCTATGTATGAAGACAAATATCATTTATGCCATAAGTGTTACGAACTGGTTTCAGGCAAGTCCTAACAAAGAGCATTGGGATGCTCTCAAGTGTATCCTAAAGTACTTGAGAAGCACTAAATATATGGTACTTGCAAATGGAGATCATGATCTACGAGCAAATAGTTGGACTAATTCCGACTTCCATTCAAATGTGGAAGATAAAAAGTTTATCTCCAAACTTTTAACTACTCTTAATGGAGTAACAACCAATTCGAAGAGTTCCAAGCAAAGTGCAACTATGGACTCCCCTACTGAAGGTTGAGTAATCGCTACAAGAGATATTGCAAATGAGGTTGTTTGGATAAAAAGTTAGTAGTAGAACTTCAGGGGTTCCACCTGTGGATCGGCGGTTGCCACTTTACTATGATGGCCATAGCACAATCGCGCAAGTAAAGGATTAAAGGACTTACAAAAAACCCAAAAATATATAAAGGCATGGAAATATTATTCAAGAATTTATTAGAGAAGGAAATGTAGCCATGCAGAAAATAACTTCAGCACATAATATGGCTTACCCACTTGCTAAGCCAGTAACGTAAGTGTTTCTTGGTCACCATCTTAAGAAGAGGGGTGTGAGATACCATAACTATTGGCATTAACACTATTAGCCTTAAAGTGCAAGTGGGATGTTTTTAGTGATAGGTCCTCTAACGCCAATAGTCAGTGAGAGATATTAAGGGCATTATAGTTGTATCTGTATGCTTCTACATTCATAAATGAAATATTGATTTATTCATAGTAATATTATGATAAGTTTTCATGCATGTAAAGTTTGAATGACATAAAATATTGCATGTGCTTATGTGATTGAGTTAAGAAGTTTTATTTATAAGAAGTTATGAATATAGACACATGGTTATCTTAGTATTTGATTACTAAAACTAGTCCGTAAGTCATAAACTCTGACGGATATTAAAGAATTGGTACGACTTGCACACTTTGTATTTGTGTAACAAGTGTTATGTTGTTTGGCATTAGATATTTAGCATACATGTGTATGGATGCGTTAATAGAGAATGAGTATTTGGACAATAACTCGCAAAATAAAGTTGAAGCATGGAGTTTACTCTTTTCTATTAACATCTAGCTTCATGATTGTGTTAAATATGCATGGGCCTTAGATTTGAGATAACATAGTTATCTTGTGTACATGATGATCAATATGTTATTAGGGCTTTAACGGACAGTATCTGTCTTGGTATGGGATAGGGTCATGAGCCCAAGTGCTA
Source organism: Avicennia marina (assembly GCA_019155195.1). Classification (NCBI taxonomy): domain Eukaryota; kingdom Viridiplantae; phylum Streptophyta; class Magnoliopsida; order Lamiales; family Acanthaceae; genus Avicennia; species Avicennia marina. The sequence continues at coordinate 13,467,947 of CM032756.1, read as the reverse complement.
TTGCTTGGATGTGTATAGAAGCATGCGCGCATTAAATAAGGGATTTGTCTCCTAGCAAATGAGCAAGGTATTTATTCTATGCAACTAGTGTTCTATGAGATAGAAATTCTTGGCCAAGATAGTGTGTAGTCGGAAAAGAGTTTTCGATAGAAATATTAATCTCATAAGGCAACACCGATTGGTCATATAACCGAGTTTGTGAATTTAACTAAATTTATAACTCTCACTCGATTAAGACAAAGTAAGACAAAAAGTGTACTCCACATGGTACTCACAATTGGGAGGGTTCATTGTGATTTGTTTCACCTCGGTTTAATTAGGCTTTGAGATGGGCCACAGGCTAGGTCTTACACATATCCTTTGACATATACTCATTGCCAATTAAAAATGAATTTAGAGAGTCACATTCAAAAGGTTGTTACATATGACGAGTGTTAAGTTGGTAGATAACATAATTTATTTGGTGACAACAGGATTGAACCAAATAAATTTTCATAGTATTTGTTAATGATGAAATTATTAATTAGAAATACAATAGGAACCTTAATTTAATTAATGAGATTAATTAAATTAAAGGACAAGACACAAATGGAATTATTTGATATCAATCATGTTTGTTAATAATGTGATTATTAACTAAAAACATGATAACCTTGATTTAATTAATGAGATTTATTAAGTTAAAGGATATAATTCCATTAAACCTTAATTATTAATATAGATTAATATAATTAAGAGGTTAGATGGGCCTTAATTATTAATGAAGATTAATAATTAAGAGTTATGTGTTGCAATTATTAAAAAGTTTAATAATTGAAAAGTACATGGGCTAGTAATTACTAAAGGTCCATGTAGTGAGCTCATGGAGCCCATAGTTAGCATGTCCTATTGTCTTAATATAAATACATGTCTTAAAAGAATTCTATGCATATGGAAAATCTGATAATTTTAGTGTGTCACCCTCCAAGTAAGAAGATAAGTTATTCTAACCATCCTCTCCTTCTCCTCTTGTCGCCAAAAACCTTCTGGCTCAAAGGAATTTACATTAGAACCTTACAAAAGTGTTTTGCAAGGTGTAAAAGGCACTGGTTGTCACAATAATTGTGTGGATAAATTAGAGGTCGAGATTTAAGAGTCACAATTCAAGGATCGCAAGCAAGCCCATTAGAATGTGATTTCAAATATACGTTCTTTTCAATTTTCTTTGGCACTTCTCAATTAATGCGTTTTGCATAGCAAATGCAGAACAGGTTTGGTGTGTTATTTCACTATATTTATATTGTTGTTTTATTATTTTAAAGTTTTAAAATCTGACCCCAAACCCAGTGAAACCCAGTTGCTTTTTGTATTCAAAAGCAATGAAAAAAATCAATTATTTATATATTTGAAATTTAATCAAATATGGTTCCTAAAATTAAATAATGAAATAAATATATATTTTAATACAAATATGGCCAACCAACTAAATTATGAAAAGTGTCAAAACTAGTAAATCAAATCATGCAATGTTTCTAATCTAGCTAATGTGGTAGCTAAATCAAATCTTCTCAAACTATGTAAGGCAAATACTTAATGATTTGGCCTGTCAAATCATAATCTTTTAATTAAAGAAAACAATATTAAATCAAATATTCTCATCTAATCAGCATTCACCACGTCGTCATATGAACATACCACTACGAGAACAAGACAAATCAAGTGAAGATGACCTGAAGAAAGGAGTTCAAAATTCTCTTCACCACCTTCAAAGGGATTCTACGGCATTCTTTGCATTCCTTGCAAAATTCCATCAAATCTTAATGTTTAATTCACATTTATAGAGCTAAATTAGTGAATTAACATTAATTGAAATTCCAAGCAACATCAAAGAGGATCAAAGTTCAAAAGCTACTCAATTCCAACTACATTCTTGAAAGAAGTTTCAAATTATTAAATTCGTTCTTTGAAAAGTTCGTCAATTTTTGGTGTTTGGTCCAAAATCGTATTGTTAAATCACAAATTAGCATTTCTCAGAGGCCAAGTAAACTTCGAAAAAGATCTAATTGTCAAAAATTTTCCAAAAGTTGTTAGAACATTTAAACTACCAAAGTTGATGGAAGAATCAAAGGTTGAATTAGATATTCACCCACAAAATTCTATTTGATTTAATTTTGAAATACACTTGCACAATTTCTTGTTTATTGAAATTCAAATACAAGAATTTTATCCACACAGTCATTTCATAATTACGTTTACAATGATTCTAATGTTGATATTATTTAAGGAAATTAGTAATTCAAATAAAATTTATGGAGATTAATTATGGCATTATTGAAGATGATACTAAAAACATTGGTGATGATAATACTTTAGTATAATCAGTGTCATTTATTTGTAATGATATTTCTACAAGCACTATAATAATCTTGTTCAAAAATGTTAACAATAAATAGTGCTAATATTGTTAATCAAAACAATTAGAAAATAATTCAACATAATATTATCATCTGCACTCATAATATTATTAACTAGTATTAAAATTACTGTTATTAATGGTAATAGTAATGATATTCAGAATAGTATTACTAATATCTTAATTCGGTTCCTTCATTATATAAATATTATAATTATTAATTTTATTAATAATTCTAATTAAAGTAATTGATATTTACAGAATAATAACTAAATGCAGTAATAATAGCATTGGCAATGCCTTAATAGTAGTATAAATTATATGAATATTTAAAAATAATATTGGTAAAATTACTATTAATAAGATTAGTAATATTATTAAAAATACTTGGGTGGGCAATGTTCATATTAATCATAATAATTGGATTAATTTTAATGCTAACATTATTATAAATATTAATAGTAATAAAATTCAGAACAGCAGTAATCCTAATAATAATGTTGTTAATAATAGTAATGAGTCGAATAATATTATTACAACTAATATCGTAAAAAAAATATACTAATAATACATTTAATTTATTTCATCCACACTACTCCTGACATTGACTTATCCCAACACATCAGCACAACTCGTCAGAACCAGCTAGCTGTCCACAATATTCTCAATGCAGCTGGGAAATGTGGGTATTATATATAGCTTTGGATGACACTAGCAAAAAATGAAATAAGTGGACAAAAAATTTACGTAGTTGGACTACATTTGCATGTCCTCGGGTGGCCATTATATGTGACACTTAAGTAATTGAATTACGTCCCACAGTCAGTGCAGAGGCCCTATCCTTGGCTTGTGGCCCTTCAAGACAAGGTGACAGGCTTGAAAAACACTTTTTGTGGTCGATATTAAAAGTATAAAAAATATTTAAAATATAAAAATAAACAATTATGAAAAAGGATTTGTAAAGAGAGAAAATATAAATAAAAATAATTAAAAAAATAAAAGAATTTAAATTAAGAATAATTTTATATTGTACAATTCATATCTTTAAAATTATAGTATTAGTTGTAATCAATATTCATGTCTTTCAAGCATCATCGTTTCATATACAACTTTTCATTTTCATATTTTATTTTTCAAGAAAATGTTTTATCTCGTTTTTCATCACAATTTTTTAGGAAATTATTTGTAGAATGGAATGACATCAAATCACAGCCATGAAGTCTTGTTTTATGTTATTCTTGCGATCATACAATGGTCTTCGAAGGTTTTGTTTTGAAATGTGGTGAGCTACCCGCATCACGTCTTATGGGAACATCAAGTGATTGATTGTTACTTTTGCAGGCCAATCATTTTACTCTTCTTATTTTACATGTTTCAAAATAATTATATTTTATTTAATTTCTTTTTTGTTCTTTTTACCATGAAATGGTAAAATTTTTCCGCAACTTAAACACCAACTACACTTCTTCTCACAGTCAAACTATAATTTTATGTACTGTTGCAAATAAGTTTATACTCGAATCAATTCCCCAATTTAAGTTATTTTATGAGAAGACACATGAATCCATTCTTGACTATAAAATCAAAACGTTATACTTGTCACATATGCTTCCTGTTCTAAACGTTGCAAAATCAAAGTGTTTTTTTCATGAATTAATTGATTCATATATATGTGGAAAGGCGGATGATAACATAGATAAGACAGTGGCTAACTTCATTTCATAAAAGTAACTAATTTCAGCGAATCTATGATTTGTTTTGCTGCTGAAGAAAGAATGAAATTTACAGTAACATGAAGTGTTAATAGCAAAACTTCACTTAAAGGCTGTACAATTGATCTTGAGAAAAGCTGATTAAAAGAAATGATGAATTCTACAGCTAGATCAAGGCATACCTTGCAGTGGGAGATTAACAAATGGTCATGTAAGCATGAGCTTCCAATGTTGGTCTGCCGTTTTTGCACCAGAGATTAAGAGCTCTGTGCTTTACAAGCAATCCTGAAGTGGAAACTAAGCCAGTGAAGAAGTTCCCCAACGTAAGCAGCTCAGTCCCCACAACTGAATCAACGCACAGATACTCCTTAAGAAACCCTTCCACCATAACCCTAGGCACACTCGTGAAAATCACCTTAGATCCTGCCGAATCCAGAGCCTCCAAAGCATGAAGACTGAGGTTTTCAAGGTAGAACTTGGGCAACACAGCTCTTGAAACACTCTCCATGTCCTTCAGTTTCAGCCCACAAAATGTTATGAAGATCATGACCCTCATCCTCGGCTCATAGTCCAAGACAGCAAGGGACATGCAAAAGTGGGGAATCTTCCATTGTTTGTTCCCACTTTGAATTTCTTCAAACAATGTTATTAGGTCATGTAATTCTTGTCAATGAGTTTGTTGAGTGCTCAGTCATATATTCTACGAGAATGTGTGTTTTCGAGAATGTTTGCATAAGATTTGCATGCACACTGATCTGCAGCTTTGAATAGTCCAACCACACCTAATAAGTCTCTCTTTTGTCTGTTGTTGTTATTATGTGAATAAATTAAGAAATAAGAAGTATTCATCTATGGAGATAACGTTAATTCAACAGTCTAATAGTGTCTGGATTAATTTCCGCCAGCTTATGTGATGACACGATAAGCTTGATTAATGTTTCAGAATAAGACAATGGCCTTAAAATGATTATGCATGAGCTTTTTTAAATTATGCATTATTTTATGTTAGGAAAGAATTTCTTACTTGTCTATGGTTGGCAAAAAACACCAGTTATTTGTATTTATTTATGCTATATTTTTAAGTTTAAGCCTACGACTTTTGGCCATTTATATATGTTTTCAAATATACTTATAATAACTTTTTTTTATACTGTTTTCCAGTTATATTTTTATATTAATTAATAAGTCATAAAATAATTCAATAAATTGAATTTGTTTCTATTAAATAACTCTCATTTTTTACATTAATTTTTATATCTCACAATATTATAAGGTGCTTTCTCTGTCTATCATGTACACACATCTATAGATATGCTATGTTAATAAATTTATTATCATAATTTCATCATCATTTTCTACTTGTATTTAAGTATAAAAAATCATGTTATAAAATTTTTAAGTTATATTGAAATTAAAAAAAAAATTGATATTTATGTAGTATCTATCAATAAATTATTTTAATAGATTTTAATTATATTAAATAAATATTGTACGTACAAACTCGTTAGTAGCTTTAAGGGCTATAAGCTTCTTGTAACTAAGTTAGTAGCTTTAAGGGCTATGAGCTTCTTATAATTAAGGATTTGTTTTAAAATTTTGGTGTGCATATTTTGATATGTTTTTATTAAGAATTGTGTAAAAATAAGAGAGATCGAAATAAAATTTAAAAAGTGTAATAATTGGGTAGAAAATTTGAAAACAAACATAGCCCTAACTGTTGTTATGAAGGCACAATCAAAGTACTTTATATTTCCAATTTATCCTATGAACAATGATACTTGAGTCATTTATCTTGTTCGATTGATAATATCCGAAATATATTTATTATTGTTTTGAAATAAACTAATTTTTAAACCCCGCAACGAAACCTGCAAAATCTCTTGAAATCATACTTTTGACTTTAATTCATGAAATAATAAATTGATGCCCAGTCCTATCACAAAATTGTCGAAATTGTCTTAATTTTATAGCCCAAAGATCCCCTTGTATCACTATCTGAATTTTTTAATATGTTAAATTGCACGTCCCAACCGGAACCCAATCGGCCGATTTAACCTAGAACAAGGCAGTCCGGATTACGCTCGTTATTTATTTACTTATTTATTTATTTATAAATAAAGAAGGCAGAGAAATTGAAAAGAGCAAGAAATCAATAAAATAAAGGAGATGATTAAAAAGGGAAAAATAATTGAAAAGATTAAGAAAGAATAGGAAAATAAAGGAGTAAAAGATATATTTCCAGTATGATAGTCTTAATAAATATGTATCACCTTTTTGTTTTTTTTTATATGATTAAATAGTTAGTCCATACTCACTGAATAAGTAATTAGCCATTTAGAAAATAATAAATTAATTATTATTTATTTTTAAGGAATTAAGTATATATTTTTGATCATGCATTTGTCTACAATTTTTCTAATTTTTTACTAAATCATCATATTTATTATTAGTAAAATTTGTACACGTGAAAAATTATTTATAATTATAAAGTCATTGTATTTTTAAATAATAAATATAAAATCATTTGAAGTTAAAAGTATAAAATATTTTCAAATAAAAAAGAAAGATCACAAAAATGAAAAGGATAGAAATTTGAGACAAACACAAATAAAAATAATTTTAAAAAAGAATTGATGAAAAATAAAAGATTTGAAATTGAGGATAATTATTTAATTTTGCATTGTGCAATTAACATAAATTTATACTCTCAATAATATAGAATACATAAATAGACCAAGTGATTTTCAAATTTAGTTAAATTATTTCAATTGTATCCAGTGAACCCATATCTCTTAGGATTTTATCACTTATCTGATTTTTAAAACATGTACGATAACCTGGATTTAAATTAATATGAAAAATCAAAATAATCAATTTGCCTTCAACTATTACAAGTTGCGTTACGTTTGAAGTGGTTGTAGGCAGGCTTGCACTCGAGTTGAGTCAAGCTCGAGTAGTGCAATACTGGAGCTTGACTCAGTCACAATTTCCTTCGGTTCAAGCTCAATATAATGTAATGTTGCTCAAGCTCGAGTGAGCTTGACCGAAATTCAGTTGCTACTAGGCTCAAATGTTGTTTCTTATTAGGTTTAACCTTCTCTCATGTGTTTATAGATTTTGGATTGAAATAATATTAATCTAAATTTATTAAAAATTATTCGTGAGTTTAAATTAATGATTCATTCATTAGTTATATTTACATGTTTAATTAATGGTATAGTGCAATGCGATTACAATTTGTAGCTTTTCTTAATTGCCCCTTTTATTTGTCCTCTATGAGTCATAGAAGATTTTGAAGCTATGCCATCGAGTCCCCAATGTCTCCACGCTCTTCATATTGAAAAAGAGGAACATCAAAGACTCACCAGAGGAAATTATTACAATAAAAATAATGAAGGGCAAATAATGCTTTCATTACTTTGATAATATACTCCTGTGCAATGATATTGTAGTGGCTTCCAGTATAGAATTTGTGATGAAGTGAAATATTTTTCATGAGTATACAAGGTTAGAAATTCAAAATAAAAATATTTATTTCACCTTGAACTTATTTGTACTATTTTCTCCAAAAAAAAAATCATCCCCATTAAAAAGGAGGAGAAAAGAAATTGACAATGTCCAATCAATACAAACTGGACAAAAAAATGTATAGAAATAATAAGAAGGAACAACACAAAATCCTCATGAAAAATTAATAATATAAAGTAGTTCAATTGAAAGGGGAATTTGCCACCAACAGCAACATATTCAATTGAAATCATAATTACCTATTTGATGAAACTAACATCAACACAAAAGAATAAATAAGTTATTCAAAACACCTCCTAAATAATTCAACACTCAATAATTCAATATGTCTAAAAAGTGAAGACTTCCAATGATCAATTTCAAAATTCAGTTATATAAGTATACAACTAACCTCCTCATTATAGCCTTCTTCAATAATTCATTAATTTACTTCATCACATCTATGCATCTAACATTCTATTTAGCATACTACAATACATCAACCAAAGACTTTCAATATATCTAGAGTGATGACATCACATAATTGTACAATTTTAATAAAATAGTAAAATCAATAAAAGAACACAATAAAAACTCTATAGAGAGAACCTCAACTAATGCAAGTGCTGAGCCTTAATCTTCAAGTTGAGGATTTAGATTTCCAATCTTGTACATGTGGGAGTTTTCTTTTGCTACAAAGCTAAACATATAAAGTGTCAAACAATCAATACTAAATAGAAAGTATAACATAAATTTTTTTGTAAATATTAAAATAAAAAGGCAAAAACATACTTTCATTTTTGTTTTTACTCCATGTAAAAGCCTCAATCAGTCGTCTACACACAATAGCATCTGAGCAGTCTTAAGAGCTAGTGATGCTTGAAAAGAGTCAATCACCCTTATCCCAACGCTAAAAATAGCCTCAAATGCAATTTTAGTGTAGGGATGGCCACTATATCAACAGTTATCTGAGATAATACTAAGTAAGAGGCTTGATTTTTCTTCCAGCAATCAAGACAATCAAATTTATGTGACTCAAATGCATTTTGAAGGCGTGATTTTTCCAAATATTCAACTAATTCAAATCTCTGAGGTTCACTAGTGCTCACTAGAGCACTAGACTTCCACTTATCTAGTCCATCCCATACTACAGATGGTACCTTAAGTGTGGATTGTGATGGGCAACATGACTCGAAAATAGCGTCAATGATGGATACATCACTATTTGATGCATTATCAACTAAAATTGTGTGAATTTTTTGTTCAATTCTCCAATTGTTGGCACACTTAAATACCTTATCTACAATCTCAATTCCAATCATGGTGCTGGAACCTAGACAAAGCTCAAGAGCCTTTTTTGAAGTGTCTAGTATGAATCTATCCAACATCTGGTCATGACCATGTGTTCAATCTTTTGATTCTTTGACTTCTACGTATCGCTTGTGATACTAATTTTGGTGACATTGTTTAATAACTTCAATTTCTTCTTCTCAATTTTATAAACACAAGCACAAATCCTTCTTTGCCATGCGACCAGATATTAAATTCCACTTTGGAATCCCACACTTTTGCATATAATTAAATCCTTCTTCTTCTAAAACAGTGAAGGGATACTCATGCATCATAATACAATAGGCAGCTACTTCCCTCATCTTTTGCATGTCAAAAACCACATCATGCAATGTTAATAGAGCTGAAGAAAATGAACTAGTTGGCTATAAGTTGATCTTTGTTTGTTGTGCCTCCTTCCTTATTTTGGCCAATCTAACTTAACATTTTTTACAAGGTCTTGTCATGCTAAATATCTGCCTTGTCTTGCCTTAAGAAAGTCTAGCTTTAAAATGGATACATATGGCCTAATGAACTCTATCCTCTACAATCCCCTCAAAATCTAACCACACCTCCGATTTCTTGCTTCTTCAAGGTAGTTGAAAATCAATTCCTTCTTCTACTATTACATTCTACTCTCTTTCTTCTCCCTTTAAATCCATATCATCTGTTAGATTTGTAGAAGTACTAACATTGGCATTAATCGCTGGGATTTGACTACTCACAATTACTAGAGTGGTTGAATCAATTGTAGGTACACTTGAGTCATAATCTGTTCGGCTAGAAAACATGCCTATAAGACAAAAAAAAAAAAACTGCAACTTTAGTTAGAAGATTAGTGTGAATTCCCTCCTCCATCTCAAGGAATTAAAATCATACCTATTTGACCTGGTTGAGCCCTACTAGTGGAAAGATTTGTAGTTGATTTTGAACACTCATGCTCCATAATGACCTTCAATAATAACAATGGGGAACTCAAGCTTAGTTTGCTGAAGTAAGCCGAATAGCTCGAAGTTCGATTAGGGCTCATGTTTGACCAAATTCAAGTCGAGTAGCTCGGTCAGCTACCAGCCCCAGTTGTAGGCATATAAAATTTTGGGTTTGGTCCAAGTAAATCTAATGGAAAATAGGTGATTCAATTACTTAATTAAATATTTAATTTCAAAGAATATAGAGATATTATACATATTTATAAAAAAAATATGTATTCATCATAATAGGATAACAATTTTCATTTTTAAAAATTTTTCAAATTATAGATTGCTTTTAAGTAGGATTTATTTTTGTTTCCATATGGCCTCATATTAGACCTTAACCCCAAGAAAACCATCTAAAAATAAATGTCTAAATTATTTATTTAATTACATATAAACATAAGGCGCGTAACTTAGAATTTGTTTCATAGTAGAAGAAATTATAGAATAATATTCAAATATTTTATGAATTTATTTATTTTTATTTGGATGCTACTTAGACCTTTTTACATCAATTTTTGATGTAGAATTCAAAAAAAGCACAACTTAATCTGAAGCATCTAAGTCAAATTAAAATATTTTAATAAGATTCATTATGATCTTATTTTCGGATTGAATCCATGTATCCTAACCATATTCCCCCTCAAAACTTTTTAAGGTATATTTTTATGCATACATTTATGGCTTGTTGCAATTCATCTTCCTATCATTGAAAGAAAAGTAAAACTTGTTAACTTGTCTTAGTGTTAAGTTTGGAATACGTGTTAATAAACTAAATTATTAAGCTTGAATTTGATAAACTTAAAATACATTTTCTAGTTTATCAAACTCAAACTTGAATTTTGATATAATTTTTTGAGTTTAATTCCATTGTTTGACTCAATTTGAACTTGAATTCTATCGCTACAAATGGAGTTAAGTTGAACTCGAGAAGTTATAGAGGTCTAGTTATTCACTTGAGTTCGATTTGTTAACGCCCCTATTTGAGATTTAACATGCTTTATTCAACAAAATTCATGAACTTACTCATGTTTAAGTGGGAACGATAAAGTAAAATGTGTTGTATTAAAGTTGTTTACACAATTTGAAGTAACGTCTCTTATGTCTATAGAGTCTAGTCTAGTAAAAATGTTTTCAGTAAGCAAAACTGGTAAAGATTTAATCATAAAATCTCTCACTTAATTCACTATCTCAATTCTAGGGTTACCAACTTGTCAACAACACCCCTGATACAACAGTGTTTACCTAGTCCACTCTAGAGTCTAGATTCTGTGACAATGAATTCCTATAAGATTTTATCTCACATACTCTATACACATTTTAAAATTAATCTCAACAACCATTTAACACATATGCTGAAGGGCTTAAACACCCAAGTGAAGAAGTTGGATGCTTTTGGCCTTTAATGCCATTTTTTCTCTCGATTGCATTCCACATTCCTCAGCATCCTGTATATAGTCTCAAGTCTTAACAAACTAAATAAAATCTATCTCTATTTAACCAATATCCAGTGTCCTCAATTTTAGGCAAATTCTTCTTTCTAAAGCAAAATTGTCAACAACAAGCCGATATAACAGCACTAGAATCTACTTAGTCATTAGCCACACCTTTTTTCCAACTGAGGATCATCTTAAGGTGATTTTTTTGGATAATCTAAACTTCATCAGATGCTTCTTGTTGATCAATATGCGCTTACCTAATGTTTCCAACCATTCAAAAATATAGGATTGGATCAGCTTGGACTCTTAACGATCCTTATCCACTTGATCTCCAAGCCTCGAGGGATTCTCCAGCAAATTTCTTCAATTAATTTGCATCTCCTCCAATACTCATCCAAGTTTATCAGTTAAACATCTAAAATTAATCAACTTCATAAAGTCCAACAAGTTATAAAAACTTAAGCAAATCAATTGTGAATAGTGTGCAAACATTTCAACTCAAAAAGTTAACAATCACTCCCTTTGATATATTATGGCACAATACTCATTTCCTAAGTTGTTCTCAATAAACAGTCAATCTTCAGTAGCAAGAATTAGCAAGGAAAGCAGGATGTTCTTGTTAGCAACAAAATATCATGCAAAGAAGATTCATAGCAAAGCACAGTAGAATAATAAAATAGAAAACCAAAGTATTGTAACCAAAACTCAATCCATATCACAAATCATTTACTACACCTCTCCCCTTCTCCCTTTGAAACTGTTACTTCTCCTTTGTGCTATATATGTATGTGCCAAAAGATAAGCAAATGCAAAGGCGATACCACACATATTCTATGAATGAGAAGGGCTAGCTACATTAGTTGAAGCATTATCATAAGGAGGAATATCACTGCCATTAGAACTTGAAGTAGAAAGTGTGTGCAATGTTGTATATAATGTTGCCATATGGTTCCCAACAATGTTCCTTTGTTTCCTTTTCATTGCAAAATTATTCGTAGTAACCACTTTACTTTCAACCATCTTCTGGGATGTGGATCTTTTTACAAATTTGTCCACTCTAATCTGCTCCATTGGCATATCCTTATTGCAACATTGGACAAATAATGTTTTGTTTGCTTCCCGTTGAATACAGCTCTTTAAACCTTCTACAAAATTTATAAGCCTGCATGAATGAATAGCTTTTGTAATTTGAAAGATTACCTCTATTGTCAATATATCTTGTGTCCTTTATAAGACATCTAATGTTAGATTTTTTAACCCAAATTTATCTAATTAAAACTTTATTATCTTATATGTTGTCAACATTATTCACAGCATATCCTCCTTACATCACACGCTTCAAAGATGAGAAAAGCATTGCAATTGGATGTCCACATTTTTTCAAAAACAACAGAATGTTTTTGTCCGTTGCTTCTTCCTCTTTTTGAATCTAGTTATTAATGCAATTATGTTAGGAGCAACAGATAAAAATTTTTGCCAAACTTTACCTCGTTACATGTAGCTTCTCTTTTATTGTTGTTGTCATCTTTAGTTGAAACATTCATGCCATCATGCCTTCTTTATATGGTATGCTCCAATGGAACAAAGCATCTTGACATAAAATGACTAATTTTGAAATGATAATTGCATGTTGGCCTCTTGTTGTTAGTTGTTTTGTTCAATGTTGCAATTGTGTTAACAACAATAGGAATAGTTTCCTTCATAAACTTAATTTTTTTTTCTTTTTAACATGGTTGCTTTCAAGCTACTCCACAAAATGCAATCCAATTTGATCTTTTGTAGATTTTAGATTTTCCATAAATAATACATCTTCCAATTTAGTCATTCCAAAATTCAATTTATTGAGTGTCGCTTCCATTTCCTCAGCTTTACTTTCGACTTCAAAATATAAGAGTTCAAACCTCTTGCACCCTTCTTTTAGACCATTTAAGGCATTTTCCAACTTCTCAATATCTTCTTTTAAGGTTCTTAATTTATCTGTTAATGCTTTTTTTTTCCAATTGCAAGATCATTAATTTATCACATGCTAAATAATAAGTAGATCACAACTCTTCTTTAATAACTTTAATGTCGTTGCTACTATTACATTCTGATTGGTCATATTTGTAGTGACAAATGTTGCAACATCACATACAACAGCTTTTCTCTTATTGCTAATAAAACCAAAAGTCACATGATCACTTCCTTGATTGTCCTCATCTAATTTATTTAAATCATCTTCACTCTCACTCATGCTCATTGATTTCCTTCTTGGAAGTACACTCTATTTGAATATGACCAAAATTGTTACATTTATAACATCGAACTCTTTTTCCTTGTAACTAGGGATTAGAATTCTCACTTGGGGGTTTTGTTGGAAGAATTTTCAAGCTTGTTTGATGCCCTTGTCTTGCCTTTTCTTATCAATCTTCTGAACTCCTTTGTCACACATTCAATGTTGTCATCAATGTTGCAACATTCATCCTAATTGTTTTTCAAAATCTAGAAAGCTAACTCCTTTTTATTTTTATCATGACTTAGGTTTATCTTATAAGTTTATAATGAACCCATAAACTCATCCAATCATATGTTTCCCACATCTCAGGCTTCTTCTATTGCTACTACTTTAGAAGTAAATCTTTTAAACAGGGATCTTAAAGTTTTTCTTAGTAGTTTTGCCTTAGAATTCTTCGTACCTAATTAAAAGGCTTAATTGTCAATATATCGTAACTTACCATTAAACTCAAAAAATCGTTTCATCTTCACTCATCCTCACTGTTTCAAGCTGTATTACCAGCATCTACAACATTAAAGATTCAACATCACTAGTTCCTTCATGAATATTCTAAAGGATGTCCCTAGCTTCTTTAGCCGTCTCAAAAGTTGATAGAAATTTGAATTACTTTTCATCCATGCCTATAAATATCACATTAATCGCCTTGGAATTCCCTAATTCCACCTTCTCATCTTCAACACTCTAAGATTTTAAATCATTGTGGACTTCAATTCTTTTATTAGTTTAAACGGTAGAGGGATGCCAACCATGCTCAATAGCATACCAAACTTTCTCATCCTATGATTTTATACACAGTCGCATGCATGCCTTCTAATAAAAGGAATTGATTCCATCAAGAAATGGGAGTTCTTTAGCACTCATTTTTCAACCTTTTAGGATTTCACTTGCTTTAACAAACTAAGAAAACCTGGTGAACTAAACTCTAGTACCACTTTTTAGTTAGGTTGAAGTTGACAACACACCTATGAATGTTATTATAAGGTTGGGAACACACAAAACCAAACAGTAGAACGGTCTAGTAAAATGTGAGGCACGAAAGTAGTTAATGTAGTTCGAAGCAACATCTCCTACGTTTGCAAAGCCTTGCCTAGTAAAAATGCTTCTACTAAGCACAATCGATAAAGAGTCAATCACAAGATCTCTCACCTAATTGACTACCCCAACCTCAAGATTTCTGACTTATTGACAACAATATTGACACAACAACATTTACCTAGTCCACTTTCAGGTCAATATTCCGTCATAGTAAATTCCCATAAAATTTTGTCTCGCACGCTCTTTGCAGACTCAGTGATTGAACTCAATAACCATTTAGCATATATGCTAAAGATTTAAACACATAAACGAGAAACTTGAACTCTTTTTGCCTTTAATGCCTTTATTTCTCTTGATTCTATTTCCACATTCCTTATCATCTTATTAATAGTCTTGAATCTTTACAAACTAGATAAAATCTATCTTTAGTTGATCATTATCCAACATCCTCAATTTTCATTGAATTCTTCTCTCTAAAGTGAAATTGCCAGCAACAATCCAACATAACAATGCTGGACTCTACTCAGTCATTATCCATGCCTGTTTCCAACTTGAGGATCATCTTCAATCGATTTCTTTAGATAGTCTAAACTTCTTGAAACGCTTCTTGTTGATCAATATCCATTTGCCTAAAATTTAGATGAATTTCTCTCTATTATTCCGAGATCGCTTCCAACTATCCAAAAACATAGGACTAGATCTACTTAGAATATTCATAATCCTTATCTACTTGATCTCCAGACCTTGACAGATTCTGTAGATGATTTTTTAAAGTAATTTGCATCTCCTCAAATACTTATCTAAGTTAATCATATTAAACATCCAAAATCAATCAACTTCATAAAGTCCGAAAAGTTAGGAAAACTTGAGTAAATCAATTGTTATGAACAATGAGCTAACATTTCAGTTCAAAAGCTAACAGTTACTCAAATTGTCATTTCCTTCAATGCATTTGTAACACTTCGAATCAAAATTTAAATCAAAATATACTCCATCGAAGTTATAAATATAATCCCTAAGGAATCACATGACTACAAATCTAAGTAGTCTGAGCTCAAGGCGGCCTTGGAATTAGCTTGTAATGTTGATTGAAAGCCTCTATAGGTTGCAATACAATGCTTAAGAGTCAAAACTAACTTTTACTTTGAAACTGGAAGGATAAAAACTATACATCAACAAAAATTTTATACTTTGAAGAACTTTTCTTTATCACTAGAACCATCTCTACTTGCAAGGCACACATTGGATCTTCCTACATAAATAGTCTTTGAGCTTGGAAAGCTTTTGCTCATTCACTAGTTTGACTGAAACAAGCTCCAAATCTTCACTATGGTAGAATTGACCAAGCAATGAAAGTGATTAGCTTTCTTTAAAGCTATTCTTGTTTTAATGAGCATAATTGATGAAGAAATATCTTCGTAAGAAAATTGATGGATGGTAATTATGATAAGGTGCACACCTATTTTCAAACCACTTGGATGGGAATAATTTATATACGATTTTCTACAACAAATTGAAATCCATTGTGCCTTTTTTATAGCAATGAGAGCTCCATTAAAAGTTGTAGCTTTTACTATTAATTGTTGCATTTTTTTAATTAAGAAAGTTGTTCTTTTGTTCATGAAAAGTTGCACCCTTTCAAAAGAGGCAAATCTTGTGATGTAATTCATTTAGGGAAAAATTCATAATTCCTTCTCAAAATTACAAACTGAAATACATTTGCATCAAAAAATTTTTACTGTGTAGACAATTTTTTGTTGTGATCGTTCACACAAAAAAGTTTCCTCTTGCATAGGCACGTCAACAATTCCAAAACCACCCATGCTAATTTTAGAACCACCAACTCCGGTTCCAAAAAAAATGGTCGTTCTAGTTTTAGAACTGCCAATTTCGGTTCCAAAAAAATGAAGAATCGGAACCAAACCTTGTACAACGGTTCTAGTCTCGGTTCGGATCTAGGTTCTGAAACAAACGGTTCTATTTCTAGTTCCGGTTCTTCTACAATTCCACTTGTAATTTAGGAACCAAAAGTTCTAATTCCAATTCTTTAACGGTTCTAATTTTAATTCTTTAAGATTCTAGTTTTAGGTAATTATATGTTATTATTTTTTTTATTAATTTCAATATAAAAGTAATTTGACAAAATATTTAATATTTTAACCAAGTGTAAAATGTTCAAAAAATAAAGAAAAGTCACATCTCAATTTTGTTATTAGTCTTTGAGGTAAAGAACAAGTGATATAAATTTTATAAAATACAATACATTATCAATTAACAAACAATTTAAGTGAAAAAAAATATACATAACATTAGTTAACTATTTAAAATTAATATAAATTAACATATTATATATATAATACTATGTGTATTATATATTATATTATACAATTTTTTTGGCGGAACCAAAACTAAATCGATGATTCTAGTTTTGGTTTTATTTTTTGACAAATGAAATTGGAATCATTATGCACAATTCTTGTGCATTTCTGATTTCGTGATTTTGATCCCAATTTTGATTTCGATTCTAACACAGTTCAATCTAATTTTATTGTCAATTCTAAATAGATCCGTGATGATAGCTACTCTTGTGTCCCATGAGGTCACCCTATTTTTCAGCGAATTTAAGAAGGCCTACATGTCTAAAGCCGGCGTTCATCGCAAAATGGTTGAGGCTACGTTTTTTTAAAATTTTGATATATATTTTTGGATGTTTTTATTTTAAAAATTATATAAAAATTAAAAAAAAAAAAATCATTCGTCTTTCTTTCATTTCCCTTTTTTTTCTCCCTTTACTAAAAAAACCACTTTTCACCATGACACGGCGCAGGGTACTGCGGCAGGCGCACATTAACAGATGCGACTGAAAACCCCAAAGACTGTTGGCTTTCCTCTCTTCAATCGGTAGGCGGCGGAACGGTCTGACGCTCTAACACACCGGGAACGGAGACATAAGAATGGAGAGGCCGAAGAAGCAAGTGCTGCTTTTCCACTGTGTGGAAGCTGAAGATTTGGCCCAAAAGGTTGCTGCTCACTCGGACCTTATTCAGCTCCGATCCATTAACTGGAGGTAAACTAGTCCCAACCTCTATTCAGAAAGAAGAAACAAAAGAAAATCAGAAAGAAAGTTTATATTTATTAACATCCGAGTGATGGTTGGCTCAAAAAGAGTTGATTGTTGGATCCATTAAGAATTTTGGCCTCTGTTACGCATTTCTCTCTTTCTTTTAATTTGGCTTTTTTTCCCTGTGTGTGCGTGTGTGCATTAGTCACAATAAATTTGTCTGCAGAGCCTATTTAAACTTTTTTCAGGCTTATTTTGAATAACAGTCGTCGTAATTTTTGTGCTTCTTGATATTTTCTCTCCTATTGAATAAGGTTCGCTGTGTACAGGAGTTTTGATGATGGATTTCCAAATCTATTCATAAAAAATGCACACGATATCCGAGGCCAGCATGTTGCGTTTTTAGCATCTTTCAGCTCAACTGCAGTCATTTTTGAACAACTTTCGGTGATCTATGCTCTACCAATGCTATTTGCTGCCTCATTTACGGTGGTATTGCCTTTCTTTCCAACTGGTTCATTTGAACGAATTGAAGAGGAAGGTGATGTAGCAACTGCATTTACGTTGGCAAGGATGCTATCTAACACTCCTATCTCAAGGGGTGGTCCAACCAGTTTAGTTATATTTGATATACATGCTTTGCAGGTTATTTCTTACACCATTCTAATTTATTCAATGTGCTTCAGTTTATGCCTTTGTTTAGATTCGTCCCCTTCACTTCTCAATATAGTTCTTTGAAATTTACTGCTTCTTTTTTCCTAAGATGTTAAAACATTATACAAAGTTTGATTTACTAGGAGAGCAATTACATTTTTTCATCATACAGATAAATTTTTGATCGGACCTTGTCTAGTAGCTAACAGGCATAGCAAAAAGATTAGCATTTTGCTTGTGGCACTGTGAAGAATGCCTATTTTCGGTTTTATGATATTTAGATACTGTTTTTCATTTATTATAGATATTACAATTTTATTGGGTTTTTAAGCCGCTGAGACCACCTTTTTCACTTTTCCTCCTAAAGAGAAGCCAATACAATGCATGAGTTTATAGAATAAAAATCATAATTTTTGTGGGGATTTAAGAGCATATATAATTAAATAGGATTGAGTTCTGGGATTGTGAAAAGAACTGCAGAACGCAATGCCAAAGAAAGAAAGAAAGAAAATACATGGGTGTGTAGAAAATTGAAGAAACTTAAAGCTCCAGTTCTTGGAAGTTGTTTCTATGAGTCAACTTTGTAACTACTTTAAGGCCACCTATTTGGCTGCTTAGATTATTCAAGCC
This sequence comes from Avicennia marina, assembly GCA_019155195.1. Lineage (NCBI taxonomy): Eukaryota > Viridiplantae > Streptophyta > Magnoliopsida > Lamiales > Acanthaceae > Avicennia > Avicennia marina. The sequence continues at coordinate 13,448,939 of CM032756.1, read as the reverse complement.
AAATTGATTCTTGAGTTGTTTGTGTATATGCATTTGGTAGATTATATGGAATTCATATCACGTATTTATTGTGCACCTTGTGCGGTCATGCTTGCAGGAGAATCTTAGTATCCTTTGTGTGGTGGTATATGACAAACTTTCTAATGGTTAGCTTCAAACTAGGGTGAATAGGAATGGTATGGTGAACTGTCATTTGTTCACTAAGTGCAGCTTTTGAGGGAACCCTGTGACTGCTCACAGATTTGATAGTCTATCGTCTATCGCTATGATGCAACTAAATGCATGTTAACAAAATCGTTCGGTATATGTGAGGATGGTGGAGGATGACATATTTCATCTAAAATGAAGTCACAAATTGTAAAGTTCCAATATTTGGTATTCGACACTATTGTTGCTTCAATGATTAGTTATCATAATAGCAAAATAGACAGTTGTCTTCTTGATCTTTTTCCATTGGTCCTTCTGAATTGTCTCTAAGTCTTATGGAATTAGTTTGTTCACAAGAACTCATATGAGAATCACATTTTATCTCATAACTCTAAAAGCTGGATTTTGTTTACATCTGCTCCTTTTCTACCAAAAATATCTTATTTCAGTGGTACTGTCTTGCCTGTTTTGAGACTGGAATCCCATATGAAAATCACATTTTATCTTGTAACTCTAGAAGATGAATTTTGTTTACACATGCTCATTTTCTACAGGAAAGATTTTATTTCAGTGATAATGTCTTGCCCGTTTTTGAGACTGGTATCCCACTTTTGAAGCAACGGCTTCAACAATTTCCAAAATCAGATAAGGTGAGAACTTTAGTTGTAACTAGTAGTCACTTTTTTCCAGGGGTGCCAGATGATTTTCAAATATTCAGAATTAAGTGTTGATTATTTGCTGTAATTGTAAAATCATAATAATGTACTTAATTAGTTATTATGATGTTTTTTATTTGAGTGATCTTAAATGATATTTTTCTTTCTTTCCTCATGTGAATGCACCCATATAAATAAGTGTTCTTTGTCATATAAAATCAAAAAAGAATAGTATGATTTAGGGCATTTGTCTATGGATATAGTATGAATGACTAAACCACGTTATATAATTTTTATCATTCAGTTTTATTTTCATACTTTTATTGTCCCTTTATGGTGTGAAAGAAAGATCTTGAATCTTTCTATTGCCTATTCCTGAAAAAGTGTTTCACATGTTAAGCTTCACAAAAAGAATATGGCTTGCACATGAGAAGTATGTTATGGTAATTAAATATTAAATGGCTCACCTCTCAAACTGATTAATTGTCTAAGCTTTTAGATGAGGAGATTATTTTACATCTAAAAGTGTGAATAGTTTATTTCATCAAGTATGCTAGGCTGGTTCCTGACTTGGGCTTTTCCTCCAGATTGTAGTTGCATTTCCAGATGATGGAGCATGGAAAAGATTCCACAAACTGCTGGATCATTTTCCCATGGTTTGTCTATGTTTAAATTAATGATCTTTTTCACTGTTGCTTTGGTCTTATCATCTTGGGCATTTTGTGCCATTATTTGTCCTTAGATCATCTGCAACAAGGTTCGTGAAGGAGACAAAAGAATAGTTAGGATAAAGGAGGGTGATCCTGCTGGTTGTCATGTTGTCATTGTTGATGACTTGGTGCAATCTGGTGGCACCTTAATTGAATGTCAGGTTTTCTTTCTTGCCTTCTTTTTGGTTTGCGAGACTATGACTTGAGTTTTTCAGCGGATAAGACACTAATTATCCACTAATGATTTGTCTCTGGATTTTTTTCATAATTATTCTTAAAATATGGATTCCCTTAATAAGCATTTCAAAAATAAAATTTAAAATTTACAAAATTATGATTATAACTGTTCAGGCCTTGCCACTTATGGTTGGTGAGAATATCTATTTGTCACATTCGCAGCTTCATTCTAGTCTAGATTCTTTCTAAAACCCTCCCTTTTATGAAGTGCTGGTTATTCTACTACATAAAATGATTATAAGGCTACCACATGTAGTCCAAGTAAATTATAGGAACTCCAACAAGAGCTTGAAGATCCTTATTTAACTAGGGACACGAACAATCATTTATGATGGGATCATTCTATTCGGCAAAATGATTTCTTTTCTTGGAACTCAGTTAAATCTATGCTAAAAAGAAAGAGGAAAATCTGAACTCTCAAGCTAGAACAGGTGGAATTTCAATGTGGGGTGTGTCACTTAATTCACGCACATATGTGATCTGCATGGTATAAACTTTGACTTGCTGAAAATGTGACAGTCGCCCATTTTATTCTGTTTCTCAATGTTTGGTTCTGTCAGAAAGTTTTGGCTGCACATGGTGCAGCAAAGGTGAGCGCCTATGTCACCCACGGTGTGTTTCCCAACAAATCGTGGGAGCGGTTTGTTCACAAGAGTGAAGGTATGTTCGGTTTCACTCGCCCATGCTTTTTTCCCTCTGTTTCTGGTGCTGACTGTCGCAGTTGCTTTAGTAGACTCCGAGAAGGCATTCACCCACTTTTGGATCACTGATTCATGCCCGCTTACGGTGAAAGCCATCGCCAGCAAAGCTCCTTTCGAAGTGTTAAGCCTTGCTGGATCAATAGCCGACGCACTCCAGATCTGAGGATTTGCAGGCATGCAGGTCTGGATGGACAAGAAAACCAACTACCGCCATATGGGCAAAAACGCCGCTGTTCTTATAGGATAGCTCATTTGGGGTTGTAGTGTTGGCATTATCTATCAACTCCTTGTGCATTGGGAAACCCCCTGTTGGGAAGCCCCAACGCAATGCTGAATTGCAGTTGAATCTCCAATAAAACAAAGTAAGGATATGTTTAGAGACTCTGCTAAAACCTTGTGGAACACGGCTCCAAGTGACAAGACAAATCCATTTCATCTACATGGAACGAGGCTAAAACTCCCCAGTAATCAACATCCTCTCAAGGTAAACCATAACAGACACGTCCAGGCAAGAGACTAGAAAAATAATGGCTAATATTATGTAGAGGAAGCAATGTACATTCATTAAATAAAATCCTTAATCCCCGCAATGGTCAGAATGCAGAACCTACTATACACTTCTGACTGAAAACATTTACTTGCCTTACACATTTCCAGCCCTCAGCAAGCTTGCCCTATACATTTGGTGCTTTCAGAGACGAAAGGAATTGACAAAAGCGAGAAAAAGCTCGAGTAGAACAAAACGAAATGCTAGAACACGAGCAGATTCTTCACCTTCTTCGTCTCCCCAGGGTGATAAGACTGTAGCAGTCGCGCACATAGCCAGACTCGCTAAATATCTCTCCCAAAAGAGAGGAGTATCCGTCACAAAAAGCGGACATCACAAAGTAGGAAGAGCAATGATGATATAGACAATCCAGATTCACTATTAACAGAATCTATACAAAAGTCAGCATATATTAATTTCCCACCAATGCTTTTATTGAGATTCATCTACCGCAGGAGGATCACCCTTTGGGCTGTCCAGCAAGTCTCCAGCGTAAGATCCATCTGGCTGCCGGATAAAGATATTCAGGTTGCCAGATGGGATATGTTCCTGAGTTACCCCAAAAATGACAGCAGATTTGTTAGTGGGAGATCTACAAACTAATGGCAAAACAACAAAATGCACCTGTGCGTGTTCATCTCAAATACAAAGTCTCACAAGAGAAGGGAAAAAGGCCACCTATTGCCTTCTCATATGGCCTACCTTGTGGTAAAATGCAGACAAAACTTTCAGAACGTATGTGCACGATAGAAACCGTCAAAAATTTTCTTAGTCTATACAGAGTAATACAGAAACGAAGAGAGAATATTGTAATGAACTTATTTTTCAGTCAGGAAACTCTTATGCACATACAGTAGCCATGACATTACCAGATCACTAGTCCCTTGTCCCTCAGATTGGAAAAGAATTGGCCGGCATCGCTTGTCTTCATTCATTAAACTTGAATTTTGAAAATGAGATACAAGAGCAGCCTTTCCCTGGATTCTAGCATAAGCCAAGGAAGCAACTTTTTCGCTATTGAACATCTCCCATTTCTTCCCATTAAATGCCTTCAAAGACATAAATTACTAATCAAAGCAGAACAACTCAAATTTAGACAGTAAATCCACAATCATGTGACTTGACAGCTATAAGAGAGAGATGCTCTCAAAAATATTCAACGACAAGCACACAAGTGATTGCAGAATGTTACCAATCTTACCCAGTCCCTCACGAAGTGCCACCAGGGAATGAAACACATACCTCATAGAAGGTGATGATGTGAGAAGGAGACACCATATTGATGAATGCATACCCAACATTGCACTTGTTCTGAAATCAAATAAATAGATATTAATGCAGTTTTCAATTCATCAAAAAGAGAGAACAAAAATTACAAATCAAATGCATAATTACCTTAAAATCTATTGGCAAATAGAGGAAATCATATGTACCCTTGTGTGTGTCATCGATAGCTGCAAGCAGCATTTTCGAAGTGTACCTTTAGAAACGGAAGAGAAGACAATTACAAAATGAAGCAGTAATTCAGAGTGCAAACATCCACATAAAGAAAAAGTGATCAGCCCTTACTTGTTGGGAATGTTTTTAATCATCAAAGTGGTCCTAGTATCCTCTCCTTCAACAATCTTTTCCAAATCAAGTTGATACTGTTTTTTGTTATCCATCTGGCTTCCACCATCAGCCCTTCTACGACCATGGTCCATTATTCCATCTCCCATTCCACCAAAAGAACCATTACCAAAATACACAGGACCATTTCTTGACATTGACATCATTCGTGAACTAGGAGAACCACCGTCAGTGAATTTTCCAGCATAAGCAACACCCATTTTCATAGCCCCAGGGGGCCCAATATTCACAGCCATATTCCCACTATTGTGAGCAAAATTTGTAACTCCAAATGTTGCCTGGTTTATATAGGACGAGTCAGGTGATTCGGGGAAAAATCCAAAATGTCTTTCCAGTTGAAAACCAGATGGAGCAGATCCTACATGATGATGATTTGAACCAAGGAAAGTGCCATGCTGACTAGTGTACGGGAAACCAACTCCCTGTCCTCTGGATGGAAATTGGTGCCCCTTCAATGATGATGACCATGCAGAAGAATTGATGTGCTCTGAGTGAATTGTGGGGCTTCCCCAGAGAAATTGAGGACCAGAAAGTGTGCCAACACCAGATGGCTTGGAATCACTCAATGACCCAGGTCCAGGGCTTGAACTCAACGTAGAATCAGGAACAGAAAAATGTTTCAGATAGGCTGCTCCGTGTGTGGTATTAGATGTAGTGATAACCTGGCTCACAGGGCTTACTCTTGAAGGATCTTTACCAATGGGTGCAATCTTCACAGGACTAGATACATGAGAAGGAAGAACAGACGCCAGGCCAGGTATGTGATTGCTTCCTACAGGGCTGAGCTGTCCTAGATTAGGCGTCTGACTATAAGAACGCAAGGAATTTTGCTCAACGGGACTACCATAATTCGGCCAGGTACCTGCCAATACACCACCCATTTTTAAGTGTGCATACCTAATGCAGAAATCATGATTTAGACGCAATCAAAAGGAGATTGTCGAATAGGCAGAGTGGCAGACCATCAATATAAACGCCTGGAGGGGAGTTGGCTATGGGTGATCCAACTTGTTGCCGGAAAATTCGAGCTTCATCTTGCTCCTGCTCCTGTGTCAGCTGCAGCATTAAACTGTGCAAAGAAAGCACAATCATTATGCCTGATAATTACAAGCAATCAATGTTATGACCACAATTACAAGCCCATTTTGCTGTACATTGTCTAAAATTTCTAAATTTCAGCCAAAACCTAAAAATTTTGATCAAAATTATGAGCTCTGTAGCTAGTTAAATGAAATTCAAATTTCAATGTATTTGCAGTATTTCCACCAAAATTTCAAAAACTTATTAAAATTTGTAGGCTGTGTTTGTTTTCAATTTTACAGCCCAAAAACACACATTCAATCATCACTTTTTAATTTTATCTCTCTCTCTCTCTCTTATTTTTACACAATGCTCAAAATAAAAATACCTAATACACCAAAATTTGAAAACAGACGCAGCGTAGAAAATTTCTGAAACTCAAAAAAATTATTAATACTATGAAGTCTTAAATAAATGTTTAAAATATATTACATAAAAATACTAAATTAATGATGAAAAATTAATATAATACTTTTAAACGATACACATACAAGCATAATTAATTTTAATAAGAATATTTAATTTTTCTCAGAAATAGAATCTTATTTTAGGGCATCCTAAAATGGAATAATGAATAAAAAATTCAGGAAATAAGTCATAGTTTCTACAAATAAAAAAGTTCTAAAAATATTGCATATTTGAAATCTGTGAATAAATAACAAGAGAGCTAAACAATGAAATTGAAACTAAAAGAGAAATTAGGAATAATATATTGATTTCCCTATAGATACCATAGGTTTTGAATGAATATTCTGTTGAATTCATTTTAATAAATTATTTTACAAGATTTAGCAGTTATTTTTCATTATTTTTAATTTTTCTCTGACATATTTTCATCATACCATTTGGGAAAACATTTATGTTACAAAACATGAATACATCAATTTTTAGTTCAAAAGATCCATAGTAGTGTTAATAAAAAAATCTCAACGTTTTCTGTAAATTTTTCAATTATTTAAATAAATACCTCTCAATGTTTTAAAACAACAGACTGACATTTTTTTATATATACTTGAAAATTCCATTGAAATTTCTGCCAATCTACTACTCTGAAATTTGCAACAATAACTATTTGTTATACCTTGGTTGTAAATGATTAGTTAAAGCACCTGTGCACTACAAAGAACCAATGGCATGAGAACTCTGGACAGGCCCATGAAAGCAAAAGGTTAAACAGATATTCCTACTAGTATGAAGATTACCAGGCAAGGTTAGTGTTACATATTGCAGTTTTATCAAAATTGACACGGATAACTGGAAAACCAAGAAGAAATGAAAAAGTTTGACATGCTTTATAACATACATGCATCTCCATTCATAATACCCTGTCTGAAACTTCAATTCACAAACATTACATAAAGTTTTTCCGCCTCATCATTGTTAAAACAATAACATAGTTAGGCAGGGGCCTGTAAAGCATAATGCGTTGTTTAGGTAGCCCAAGGTAAGCAACCTATTATTATCTTCTTCCACTACAACACCGTATTGGACCCACTGAAATTGTGCTGCATGTGGATGCTAACAAGTACCTACTCATTCTTGAATATCACCACAAACCAGCAGTAATTCCAGTACAAAATGTCCAATAATTTAAAAGGACTAGGAAAATGAGGTGCTCGAAAAAACACCAAGAAAACGAGCATGCAGTTAGGATTTTACCTCCGTCGGGCTCCACCAGGCCGGCTAGGTTCAAGCTTTATGCGTTTCCCAGCAATGTCACTTCTATTTAAAGCCTTGAGAGCTGCCTCTGCAGCTCTAACATCATAAAACTCAATGAACTTATGGTGCCGTTTGTGTGGTGTTTCCCTTATCTAAATTAATGCAAAATTAGAGCAAATTCATCTAAGAAAACAGAAGCAGAGGACAAAATATGAAAATATGTATAAAACACAACTTAACAAGGTATGAAAACTCTACCTCCTTAACTTCCCCGTAAGCTCCAAATATTTGGAGAAGGTCATCATTGGACACAGAAGCATCCAAATTGAACACCACCAAAGTTCCTTGGTTAACGTCTTTCTCAGATGGATTATCCTGCATGGAGCAGGACAATAATTATAAAAAATCATTCATGAATTGAAATCTACAGTTAAGATATCAGGATTCAAACCTTTGGAATCGAAAAGTGAATATCAAGTTTTCTTCTTCTCAAGGGCTTATTTTGCAATGCACGCATTGCAGTTCGAGCAGCTCTGATATCATAATAAGATATCATCACAAATCCCCTGTGCTTACATGCAGTATATAGAGTTCTGATATGTCCATATTGCTATTAAAGGGGACACAGAAAAAGTAAATCAATAAATTAGTATTTTCAATCAAATTTTGAGAACTATGAAAGTTCTGCAGCTATCTTGAGTGGGGAAAAACTATATAATCAGTCAAGCTTAAGAAAGTAATAGCAATAGTATGACACATAAACAAAGGAAACTGTCAATTCTCACTGGCAAGTAAACTGATTGTACATTCCTGCTAATGATATAAATTGCTTGTGCATTCTATTTCCCCTGATAAATAAAAAGTTGGCCAATAATTAAGTCAGTAGACAGATATAGATAAGTTCATTGTATTCTTTGCATCAAACTCTCATCTTTCAGAAGTGACACCTAAGTGTAAAATTTCCATTTCAACAATATCATAAGTTACATGCAGCATTTGCAATTTGGTTCAAAGAGAATTGATGGCTTCATCAAAAATTCATCAACAGAACCAAGATTTTATTGACCACAAAAGCTTAATCAAATATTGTCACCTAGTGGAATTACATAAACAGACATGTTTTAACCCCCACGTAGAATCCTCATTCAACTTGATGCAAGATTATATCTTGTTTACACTAAATCTGAGACTTATGTGCAGCATCCAGCAGAAGTAAAAGGCCTTCAAATATAATCTCTCTTATACTTTTAGCAATTATAAAAATATCAACCTCCATTAATTTAGAAATGTAGACCAACGGAAAGAGGGGAGGTGGAGAATGGGCCTGTATGGGGATTGAGAAAGACAAATGCAACAAAAGTTCATGAAGTGATTTTATCAGAAAAGGTACTTAGCAACAAAACAAATGAAAGGGGAACTGGAGTATTGAATTGCAGAAAGATGACAGAGACTTTCGAGTAGAAAGAGTTTGAATATTGTTAAAATACCTCAAAGAGAGACCTAAGTTCAGAGTCCTCCACGTTACTGTTGATATTCCGAACAAATAATGTCCTTGAAGGGTGCTCCCCATATGGGTGTTCCCCACTAACAGTTCCAACACCATTTGCAAACCCACAGTGAGAAATGCTGCTTCCACTCATACCCTCAGATGTACTTAGCCTTGATATACCATTGACTAGATTCTCTTGACTTTCAGGTTCAATTTCCAATCCCCCTCCACTTCCAAAAATATCATCATCCAAGTCCTCAAGTTGAGTTGGCAAACCACTAAGATCAAAATCATCCGTAAGTCCAGCTAAAAGTTCATCTTCATCACCAGGAAGGAAGTTTCCTATCATACTTGGTTCAGTATCTTCAAGTGGATCTTTTACTTCATCTTGTAGGTGTAGCTTACTAAGTAGGGGAAAGCCGTCATCAAGCGATTGACCAATTTGATCAGATCCATTAAAATTCACTGCAATTGAAAATAAGGCAAAGGCAATTCTCAGAGATAATCAGATTATTCTAATATTCAATAGCCTCAGACTCGCAACAATTTAGGTCAGAAGCTCAATCAGTTATGCTTACATTTCTCATGTGGAAGGACAGGCAATGAAGTTGAAAACAAGCTAGCATCAGTAGATAAATGATATGCATCAGTTCCACTTGGAAGTTTCCAAGCAGTTTTTTCTTTCCCAGGAGTGCTCATAGATGGAGTTTTATTAGGACCTATAAAATGCAAAATAATCAGGTAATTCGGGTAATAGGAGGACATGCTTCTTCAAATGTCCACATAAAAAATGCAATGGCATGTGACGGAGATAACTCAGCAATAAGGACAGAAATGGCTCTCAACTAACCAGGGGGAATGGAACTTTCCGATGATGACTCCATTCAAATCACTTCCTGCAAAAACAGCACATCAAAAATAAAGTCTGACTTGAGAAATTCATGATGACAACATAATTTCGCAATACAAACTAGAAGGCAAGAAGGTTCAACCAAAATCTGGATAAAGTAGAAAAGTTGATAGCTGGGATATAGAGTACAAAACAAAGAATGCAAAAACACTGGAAATTAAATATTTAATCTTATCAATTCGACAAAGCACACATTAATAAAAAGAAGCAAGAGAATATATAAATACCTTATAACCAAGTTTGGCAGTGTGCTAAATTGACCAGACAATTTGAGATAACACAAAGAAAAAAGGTTCAATACTTTGGCTCCTCAGAATAAAAGACATATCATATTCAGAAGAAAGCTGAACAAACCTGCAGCGATGTAAAATACCTTGGTCAGAGAACAAAAACCTTAATTGCTTGATTCTTTACCAAACTATGAAAAAGTAAATATAGAAACAACAGCAAGGATATGAATTGACAAAAGGAAGAGATGATTGCATAAAAAGAAAAATTGAAACTTAATTTACCAAAAGATCATGGGACTAATCTACAACGGCACTTAAATTCAAAGTATGGCACCAAATATTACCAAACAGCATCACCAAAAATTTTCTGATAAAAAATACTCGGCTGCTGAATCGGTTTGTGTGAAAATGTCAATCAGACGTTGGTGCAGTTAAAACAATACCCAAAGATACAACTCGCTTACTGCAATTTTGTTTTGGTCAACCCCAACCTAAATCCAAAAACTAGTGCGTGTTCGCGCGTGTAAAAACTAGATCATTTAAAATAGAAAAAAATTCAATAGAATATGTAAACCTCCAAACCACAAACTTCAAAAATTCAAGAAACCCATTTGAAATTTGAACACTCAGAAATCACGGCATGCTAAAAAAAATTAAACAAAAATCCAAGGAAATATCACATGTGCACTCGACATAATCATGAAAAGATAGCAACGTTACCCGAAAAATCATCTCAACCCGAAGTTCCCCAAGAAACATATGGAAAAACACAGACCAAAAAAGACCCACCTCAATTACGCAGTAAGAAAAGAATAAAAAGGACGAAATTTCCGAAAACCCACCGAGAGAGAGAGAGAGAGAGAGAGCAGCACACGGAGACAACGAAGCAGTGTACCTGGCGAGTAATATGAAGAAGACTGGCCAAGGGCCGGAAAAGAGCACGTAAGAGAGAGAAACAAGGGAGGTGGGCGGAGGTAAAACAAAAAGGACAAAGGAGAAGAAAATCTTAGAATTGGAGGAAAATAGAGGTCATATACGGATTGGGTGCGGGAGAGTGATAAATGAATTCACAAGTCAGAATAGAAAACCCGAACAAAGAAATCAGACATCAGTTCCGTAGAAGCAGAGGAATTGTTTTCTTCTACTCTTTCACTTCCTTCTCTTCCGGCGGGACAACAGTAAACGCATCAAGGAGAGAGAACAAAACTGTCTCGGCGATGGAAATGCAGCAGAGAGAGAGAGAGAAGTGTACCGTGGGCGAGGCCCACAAGTAAAATAGTCCAAAGGAAACACAGTACAGAATGATTTTTCATTTCCCCTTTCTTTTTTAATTGTTATCTACACGGTGCACAATGATTGGATGCAAATAGAATAACTTGTTTGGAAACTCGTTTGAGGCTATCCACTATCCTAATACACTCCAATTTTTATTAACCTAACAGTTTTCACACCACAAAATTTTTATTTAAATTTTTATTTTATGTATAATTATTTATTTTAAACTATAAATTAATACCAGATATAATTTTAATATCTTTTAAAAACTCCATTATTTTCAACTCCTTTCCAAATCAACAATCAAACATACTCTATGCCATACTTGTAATATTATTACTTGTCATTATTTGTGTATATAAACTCCATCCATTCTCATTATTTTATTATTGTCGCAATGAAATAAATACCCTTGTTAGCACTATTTTGGTTGGCGATTTTGTAGTGGGTTCCTAATGAGTCAAACTTTTATATGGTTAAATAAAATTTTAGATATGTTTAGATTTGTGTATTTGTTAAATACATATAATATTACAATTAATAGATAATACAATAATACGGTAGGGATAATAATTTATTTTCAAGGTGTGTGAGTGGTTATTAATTTATTTGCAAATACATAAATATAATGAACATGTTTTTACTATTTCTTTATATATAAAATTGAATAATTCCAATTCAAAATTTAAATTTAAATAAAAGGTGGGTGGATCAATTGAGTAAATTGCAATTGAATGAATGTTTTCCCTTATCAATCTCTAATCGCACCAGATACGGAAAATTACTGCATTTAATTAATATCGATCTTTGGTTAAGATTTGTTTGGGGTGATTCCAACATAAATCTCAAATACAATAGTTTGTGAAGGCCTTTATTATATTATTCATGTCATGCTAGTAATGTGTGGGTCAATAGCGTAATTACTAATACAATGCCTAAAGTTAAGACCAAATTACATAAATTTTATGCATTTTTTACACATAAATTTAACTTTTGATGGGGAGTTATATCAATGATAAACGCAGGTTTTAAAAGTCTAATTTTGTCATTATTTGCCTTATGTCATGGAATAACTCCCATTCCCAGCTAAAAATTGAAATCCCATACGTATTTCTAGTCTTTAGAATTAAGACATCACTAATTACACGGGTCTTGGAATGGAAAAGGACTCTTCCCAAATAGTCCTTTATGTATAATAATAGCAATGACTATGTTTAATTCTTTTTTTTAAAAAAAATATTCCATACAAATAACGTGTACCTTAAATATACTTATCTTTGAAAATGACTTTTTACTTTATTATTATTGTTGTTGCTGTTATTGTTATGATTATATTTTTGCATATTTAAAATATATATCATTTTCATTCTACTGTGATGCCTAACATCTCAATTTTAGGAAAATATATTTTAGATCTCTTCCTTATTTTTTACAACTAAGCCTTTTTTGGGCTTAATTTTCTCGTCCTCTTTATGAGTCTAATCAACTGCATTTAAGTTTGGGTTTGAGATCCGTTGACACTAAAAACTTCGACATGCAAGAAGGCTAAGTAGATGGATAAAAAAAAATATAATATAATTTTTAATTTAGGATATGATTTGGACACAATTTTGGACCTAAAATACAAATACTGCCACTGTGGTCGGTAGGTGGGCATGATTGGTTGATAGAGACAGGATTAAGAAGTATTTTTGCCCATATTTATGAATAAATGAAATAAATTAATCCTTCCCATTTTCAAAAAGGTCGCATATGGAATATACCCGAGGTATTGGGAATTTCAGGAAAGGGCAAAAGAGGAAGTCTCTAAGAAAATATTAATCTATTTATATATGCTCTATCTATGTTATTTATCTACCATTTATTATAACTAGCTACATCACATACTTTGCATTTACATTTTAATATTTAAATATATTAAAATATTTTACATATATATTGTATTATATAATTTAATATTTAGTAAAAATTATTTATTCTGCGTATTTACATAATTTTTTTTCAATGATGACAGAGTATAAATTAATCATATTTTAAAAAATTTTAATAATTTAAGTGAATTATTCAAAAGAAAAATTATGATAATAAAACTTAAATGTAGCATATTTTAAAAAAAATTAGTAATAAAAATAAGTTATCAAAAATAAAAATTATATTGGACAATTTGTATAAAATGAAGTAGAAAAAATGAAGACAGAATGAAATAATAAATAAAAAACCAAAAGAAAAAGTACAAAAATTTGAAAAGAAAAATAAGTTTAATAAGAGCATTTTAGTAAATTAATTTTGATGTACTATCCACTCTTCATACATTTTATATAGTATAGTTTTATAATTAAGGATACTATAATTACTTTTTGCCGTAAAAGTGAAAAATCAAAACACCCTTTCTCATTTATTTTTTACTTCTTTATATTTTATTTTTTATTATTTCCAATTAAATTTGGTTTATCTTATATCATCATTTTTAGCTTCTTCATTAAATTCATCGTCTCATTTTATGTAATTTTATAATGCATTTTAAAATTCTAATAACTTATTTCTCATTAATTGTAAGTTTATATTTTATTGGCATTAAAAACTATATTTTTTACAATTATACACATATCTAAAATATGTGATTTTCTTTAGATGATAAATAAATGCAAATATATAGTTTAAAATATATTTAATAAAATATAGTTCCAAAATATGATCATATAGTTGTCTATGGTTTTAACAAAATAGATCATGTAGCAAGGGCCTTCCAAAACATAAATAATAAATTGACAACTTAAAACATAGTATCTGAGAGGGATTAGGGTTTAGGGCATGTTCCCTACCCTTCAACAAGTACATACATCACTCAAGATTTCAATACACCAAACACCACACATTCATGCATACAACACTAGTCAACCGCAATGGGCAGACATCTAGCGTCATCAATTCTAGTATAAATCCAAGATTGAATTGATAGTATTCAATGCATCTACAACCAAGTATTGGATCTGAAAATCTAATAGATATTTTTAGTGCTACAACATGATAGAGGAAGAAAAGCCACAAGTTGCCACTCTTTATTTTGATTAAAAAGTAGAGCGATGGTTCCAAAACTACCTAAATGGGAGGAATTTCAGTTTATAGCTAGAATTGCAACAATAAAATACTAATTGAATATAATAAACAAAACCTGTGACACAATATTGGTATCTTTAACAAACTTAGGTAGAAGGGTCCCATTCTAAAGTGTATTGGAACTTTTGAAAATTTGTAAGCAAGTATGATTGAATTTAATCTCAATTTAAGTAACATGTCATACACAACTTTATCAGTCAGCTTACTGATAAAATTGAATACAGTGTCATCATGTTCAAGCCAAGTATGCTAGACGAGGCATATGAATTCGCACAAAATAAAAAGCTCAAGATTAAAGTTCTCAAAAAATATAGGATACCAACTAAACCTTGTAGCAACACCACCATGGTCTAACAAAAGGCAACCACCAAGAAAAGGGCAGCAGTGAATTTCAAAGGGTAAAGTGTTTTCGCTGGGTGAAAAAAGTGGAATCTAAGACACCAGTGTAAGGAAAGGGCCATACACCAACTTGAAGGAGAATAAGCAAATGAGTTTGAGGGGAACTTGGTAAAGCCAAGTAATGAAGTTATTTATGCATAAAGAGAAGTTACCTCAACCCTATCACAAGGCAATCAACAACCAGTACCCTTTCTTTTAAAGGTGACAAAAGAAGACAGTACTAATGCTAGTTGACACGGGTAGTACCCACAGCTTCATCAACCACAATGCCTTTGTGGGTACTTCACTTCTGCGTAATTTGGAATGCAGAAAACTCAACTAGAGGATGCAAGGATGAATTTAAGGTAGATATCTGATTACTTGAGCAATTGTGATATACTGGCTTAGGACTATCAACCTATTGTCCTTTGATTTCAGTGCCCTTACCCTAAAATTTGAACGCCTTGGGGAATCTATAACATTAAGGGGATTGACTACACAACCCACTTGGAAGATATTTTTTCATGAGTGGGAAACATATAGAGGTTTAGATGCAACTTGAAATCGAATCAATTCTAGAACCAATTAATAAAATAGTGTTGTCATATTTTTGCAAAACAAAACTAGCTCCCACCAACTTAAGGTTGTGGCCACTGGACACCCCTTGAGCTAACTTCATGGCCACGTACCTTAAGGCCATATCAACACTCGGATCTTGAAAAGGGGTAGAGATAGAAAGGTAAATAAAAGATATGTTGGAGTGGATAAGCATAAGGGTTAGTCAGAGCTTATTTGCATCACTAGTGATCATAGTGAGAAAGAGAGATGACACATTGAGGATGTGCATCACTCATAAGAGGTTAAATGACATAACAGTCACTGATAAGTACCCTACTCCCATCATTAAAGATTTATTAAGATAAATTGGAAAGAGCAACATTGTTTACAATATTGGACTTGAGATTAGGCTATCATCAAATCAGAATGTGCCCCGAAGATATCCACAAAATAGCTTTTAAGACATATTGAAGACACTATGAGCTCATATTGATGCCCTTGGAACTTAAAAATGCACCAAAAACTTTTCAAAGCCTTGTGAGTGAGGTACTATCTAAATTTTAAGAAAATTTGCACTGATCTTCTTAATGATATTTTAATGTATAGCAAGACCATATAGGACACCTCAATCATTTACAATAGGTATTCCAAAAATTTTTGGGTCATTAGCTCTTTATCAAGCCAAAAAAATGTTCATTTTAATATTCATGGTTGAATACACAGAGCATATTATTTCATCAGAAAGGATTACCATAGATCCACAAAAAATCGAAGCCATGACAAATTGACATATCCCTAAGATGGTGAAATCTTTAAGAAGATTTTTGGGCTTCGCTAGATATTACTAGTGGTTCATTAAAAACTACAGAAAGATTAGCAGAGTTAACTAATCTATTGGAGAAAGATACATTTAAATAAGACAATGAAGCCACAAAGGTCTTTGAGAAATTGAAATTTTTCATGACCAATTAGAGGTGATAATGGGTGGGGGAATGCTTTTTCCATCCCTTGTCTTATTGCTAAAAATTCTCCTCTACCCCTACCACCACTTCTCCCATGGGTGCCCCACAAGTGATAAGTGAGGGGAAAAAATTAATTTTAAAAATTATATTTTAAAAAAATAAAAAATTAATTATGTTTGCTTTTACATGAACTAGAAAAAATATAACATACCAACTAATATTATAAAAATAGAAAACTTAATATATTAGTCTTTCTTTACAATTTTCATTTTAAATAAAAACATCAATTTTTGTGACAAGATTTATATTTCATCATAATTAAAGAACATATTCTATCACAATTAATTATTTTAAAAATACTAGTTTTTATTTTCATTAAATGAGCAAATTATCAATTTGATTGACTAATCAGGTTGATTAAAAAATACATAGCATATTAATTAAAAATATTGTATATACTTAATTATAAGCTTATAATTTATTATAAATATAAATATATACACATACATATACCTATATATGTATATAAGTTAATTTAAGCAAGGGTTGGTGTGGGAGATGGGGCAGGGATAAATTTCGCAATCCATTACCTCGCTTTATAGGAGGGGAAACTCGGACACTAACGCTAGAAATTATAGGATGGGAGTAGTCTTAATGCAAGATTCATGACCAATAGCCCTTATGAGCAAAGCTTTGGCACCAAGGCACTAAGGATTGTTGGCTTCTGAAAAGAAATTTCTTGCTCTACTTATGGTCGTCTGAAAGTGAAGACACTATCTAGAATATTGTTCATCATAAAAATAGACCAAGAGATCCTCAAATTACTTTTCACTTAAAAGATCACCACACCCTTATTGAAAAAG
Organism: Avicennia marina; assembly: GCA_019155195.1. Taxonomy (NCBI): domain Eukaryota; kingdom Viridiplantae; phylum Streptophyta; class Magnoliopsida; order Lamiales; family Acanthaceae; genus Avicennia; species Avicennia marina. The sequence continues at coordinate 13,431,791 of CM032756.1, read as the reverse complement.
AAGTTGACCAAATTGTTGGGATTAGGCTACAAGATCTATTATTAGAAAGACGAAGAGAACAAGCAGCTGATGCATTGTCCAGAAAATGAGAAGAATAGTTAAAGAAACTCATTACCACAACAACGATCATACCAAAATGGATGGAAGAAATTTAGAATAGCTATCTGAATAATAAGGAGACCCAACGCCTCATAGAGGAAGTGCAACAAAAAAGATGCCATTTCTCTAATTATGCTTTGGCAAATGGGATTTTGAAATACAAGAACCAAATTTATGTGTAGACAATAGTGGTCAAATAAAGAAAATCTCATTGAGAGCATGCATACTATATCAGTTGGGGGACATTATGGGGTCTTTTGTATAAACCAAACAATTCGATCTATCTTTCATTGGAAAGGGTTATATAGAGATGTTATGGCCATACACTTTCAAGAGGTACAAAACAAGAAATCGTCATCCTTATTACAACCCATACTTATCCCTCAAGGAGCTTGACATATACATAACCATAGATTTTATTGAAAGATTACCTAAATCAATAGGCAATGACGTTATCTTGGTAGTAGTAGATAAGCTCAGTAAGCATAATCACTTCATAGCCCTATCTCACCCTTACTTAGTAGTCCAAGTTGCCTGTGCATTTGTTAATAATGTTTACAAGTTGATGGATTGCTTAAATTAATCATTAGTTATAGGGACAAAGTATTTACTGATAGGTTTTAGAGATTTTTTTTTTTTTGGACAATCGAGATTAGCCTAAATCTCAACATCTCATACTACATCCAAACAAATGGTTAGACTGAAGTTAATCAATGTTTAGAATACTATTTGATACGCATGAAAAGGACTAAACTTAGAAGATGAGTGTATTAGTTACTTATGACTACTAGTGGTATAATACTGCTCTCCTTCTAGAACTATATAGAACAAAATCACCCTAAAATGGGTTTGAAGCCACAATTGAAATATCGCATGAAGAGGCAACAAAATTGATAAAGGACCAAACGACAGTATCAAAACTATCCAAGGACAAACAACATGAGGAACATAAGGATGAAGCAATAAGCAAACAAGAAAATTGTGAAGCAAGATTTCAACGTGGGGGTCAAGTCTATTTGAAACTATAGCTATATAGAATTGTCAATGACAATCGAATTAGAAACTAGTTTCATAGTTCTCTGGGCCTTACACAGGGTTAGGAAAAGCGGGGAAAGTGGCATACATGCTTTAATTACTTGAGGAATCTAACATCAATCCAGTTTTTAATGTATCGCAATTGAAATAAAGAATTGGGTTACACATTCAAGTCATGTCAGAATTACTACACATAGATAGTCAAGGAAAGATTAAGCTCGAATCCATATACATAATCAAGTAAAGATTAGTGAAGAGAGAGAGGGGTACAACCACATAAATACCAGTGCAATAATCTAATTTGAGCCCTATTAAGGCTACTTGGGACGATTACTAGACTCTTTAGCGGCATTTCTCAACACTTTATCCTTAAGGACAAAGACATAGTCAAGGGGAGGGTATTGTAACATAATAAGCAAAAATCAATAAAAAATAAATGCAAATACAAGTAATCAATAAGAGCAACTCTTGAGCAAGATTACAGTATGGGATTTAATATTATATTTATGGGAGAATAAACAACAACAGTAAAAGAAAAAGATTTGCAGGATCAAAATGAAAAGGAGTGACTGAATCTGGAGCAGATCAAGGACATCCATTAATAATGTAAAGATATAAGTTAGGGAAGTTTGTATATAAGTTAAAAGTTCATCTAAAGAAAAAAAAAAGAATATCTAGAAATAAACTATCTTTCTTTCTTTCCCCCTTTCATTTCTTCCTTTCCCTCTGCTTATCCTCCCTTCTTCCCTCCTTGCTTTGTTGCTCTTATCTTTGCCAGATCAATTCCTCACAAAGAAAGCGCATTTAGAAGTGTAGTATCTGTTCAAACAAGGCTACACACATTGTCACCTATAGCTTATTCTGCCATTCATTGAAATTAAAAGAACATAAGGGCTTGACCTCCGAAATAAAGTTCAAATCGAAGATCTATTCTAATTAATCGATTTGCCTCTTCGAGAATTTGAGAATTTTAACTATCTGGACACGAGAAAAAAAGGGGTCAACATATTAGGAAACCCTAAAAGGAAGTTGAGTAGTTATAAAAAGAAATCAAAAAGCATAGAGAGGAAGTGGTCTCCGATGCTAGACTAAAGGGTAGCATTTATTCAACTTAGTCGGGAAAAGTCATTTTTAACCTCAACCCTTGCCAACATTAAACCATGGCTGCCCATTCGTAAAATTATCAAATTACCCACATATCTAGAAACATTTAGACTGGTGGGCTTGTAGGGCTTGGCCCTCATCTCGTGAACCCACATGTCAAAAATAGACTCGGAGTCCACTCTAGGCAATATATGCCTATCATCCCAAATTAAAAACATTATTCTGTTTTATCTTTTTTACAAATTATTTATTTATTCATTGTTTTCAATCTTAATTTATTCTATTTTATCTTTTTTTATTCAAACATCTTTCTTTTTTTATCATTTTATGAATTTTATAAATGATATAAAAGTTATATCTAATTTTTATTTTATATTTATGTACAACCATTAAGTGTCAATCAATTTTAGTTTATTATTTTTTCCTTTCAATTTTTTCTCTTTCCCTTGATTTCAATTTATTTATTTTTTATTTATTTCTTTATATATATAACACCATGCACACACCAACAGCATGCATTAATAATATATGAGAATTTTTTTTCATAATATAAAATTACTAAATTACCCTTAATTCTTCAAATATTTCATGTTTGCCCTACTCTAATAATTTTTATTTGTTTCATTCACTTCCCTCAATTTTAATTTGCCCTATTTTTTTCTCTTTACATTTCCGTACTTCTTTGGTCATTGCATGCGTTATATGGTGATGTAGAATTGATTTAAAAAATATAGATTATTGGCTTTGTTTGCAATTATGGTATATGTATGTTTTTTAGGTTTTTTTACTTTGAAAACTATGTAAAAGTAAAAGAGAAAGATATATTAAAAAAAATGGTAATAATTGAGTGTATATTTTTGACGAGTACATAATAACAAAATAAACATAGCCATTATTTTTATTTATATGTGTAATTATTAAGTATGCCTTTTATATTGATGATGATGACGATGACGACGACGATGATAAAGAAAAAAAAATCCTTCTACTCTCTTGGTTTTAAGGACTTCTGGTTCGACAAGTGAGAAACACTATTAACATGTTTTGTCGATTTTCTTAATATCCAAAAATAATGTTTTCTATTGTTATTGCATTGCAATTTTTCATTTTCTTCCTGATGACATAAAAGGACATTGTTTTGTAAATATATCTTAAATAAAGTTCAAGTGTAAGAAAGTATTAATTCAAAGTCAGAATAAACACTTAAAATTTGATATATAAAAGTTTAAATTACTTTTGCATCAATAACTCGTCTTATAATTTAAATAATTTAGGAGAAGGCTGGCATAGAAGAGTGAGTTGGAAATACTTAAGTATTTTCAACTCTATTTCAAATCATACGATTAATATAATTTTTATATGGAAATAGTCATTTAAAAAAAATACTGATTCTTAATAGTATTGGAATCATTATTCTCTTTCAGCATTATGGATTTATGTATTGCTAACTTGTTAAGAATAAATTTATGCTTTTATTTAATAAAATTATCCTTCTACAATATACTACACTTGTACAATATATATTTACTAAAATACTCTTAATTATATAAATATAAATATATATATATATATATATTGTTTTTTCACTATACTCACACAATTTTTATTTATTTCATTTATTTCTCTAAATTTATATTTAGTATATATTTTCTATTTCTCAATTTCTTTTATCATCTTATGAATTATATAACTGATATAAAATTTATATGAAAAAATTGTTGTTGGTGTTATTATTGTTGTTGTTATTATTATTATTCTTATATGTATAGACATTGGGTATCTTTAAATTTTGATTTATTATATTTTTTGGTCCATATTATTCCTCAATTTTAATTTATTGTAGCTTTTTCTATTTTAAATTCAATTCTTTATCTTTTATTTTATAAGTAATGTAAATAACATTTATCTAATCAAGCACACATTTGTCTTTCAAAAAAAATTCTATGCCAACACGAAAAAATTATATTTACTACAATTGTAGTTTCATTTACAGTTTTTTTTTTCTATCTTCTTTTAGAATGAAATGATTTTTTTTGTTTTTATTCGCTATCTTTTTTGTAAAAAATTGAAATTTTGTGTCATGAGAAAAAATGCTGGTGCTTTTGGATTAATAAATAAATTATTTTTTCAGAAGTCTTTTTTTTTTTAATTGAAAGATTTTATTTCTTTTCAACCAATTTAAGTCTTAAAAAATTTGAGTATTACTTAAATTTTTAATACATAATTATATAAAAGTTTATTGTTTAAGGATAATTTTTTTTATTATAAATAAGTTTATAATATTTATATGTTCATTTCTATGTACTAATTATGAAAATGAAATTTTAAATAATAATTATGTTCATTTCCCATTTTTTGTACATACTAGTCATCGAATAATTATATAATATTCATTCTATTCTTATATTTATTTTTTTCTATATTTATTTTATTTTTATATTACTCCATTCATCTTAACGTGCATAAGATCACGTGCATTGTGAAGCATGCCTACATGCACTATTTTTATTACTTATTTCATTTTTCCCTCAATATATTTATCAAGGAGTAAATATAGAGTATTAGGCCTTCTGCGGCAACTCTTTAATTGGACTTTTACCCAATCAATTCAACTTTCTTTAATATATCATGTTGCTAATGTTATTATATGTTTTTAATTTATATATAATTAATATATATGTGTGTGTATGTGTGTGTGTGCGTGCGTGTGTGTGTGTGTAGATATAGTCATATAGATAAAAAGAACATAGAAATTGCAAAGCACTAACAAGGTGTGCCGCTCACGTGACTTGGGGCCACGTGGAATTTTAGTGGCAGACAAATTTACTTTTCTTTTTCCATTTTTTATTTAAAATTTTTAAAAAGTATTATACTTTACATATTAGAAATATCGAAAACTCATTTATTATTTCTATGTTTTGTTAGTGTTTTACTACGCACGCATCTTATATTTATTTTGTTGTGATGTCTAACTTCATTCTTCTTCTCAACTGACGAATTTTATTTTGTATGCCAAAAATAACGACAACAATAGCAATAATCAAAGTAAAAAAAATTTAGCTTAATTGAAGATCAAATGAATATTTATACGCAGCAAATTTCATTCTTGGAGAAAACCAAAAAGAAATCGTTATCTTAACAATTTTGATGCTTTCAAATAACGTTTGAAAATAAATAGTTAAGAATATGATTGATAAATCACAATCATATATTTTTCTAAATAAACTATTAATGAATTATAGATTGATGTTTTGCACATAGGATCTCAACACATAAATAAAGATTCATCAAATTTTCTTATTGATTATTAAAAATGGGGAATGCCTTTACTTTTAGTGGAACCATACAAAATATTTGATGTGGACACATCACATCCACACAGTTTATCCATACACATTATACATAAAACAAAAATTATAGATACACATATGCGTATATAGACACACTTATATGTATGTACAGGAAAAGAAGGTAACAAGATCTTTTGCCCGATCAAGCTACCGCAAGGAAGATCTATGAACAGCTTATCTCTCTCGCCAAGGACTGATTGTTCATCTACTTCTTCAAGAAGAGAAAATTCTCCATTCTTCTTCAGCCATTATTTACCTATTTTGGGTGCAATTTATACGTTTTTACGTGTAGATCTCAACATTGGCACCATTTGTGTGAAATGGAGGAAACTAGGACGTTTTATGGAGGGAGTCAGATGGGAAGATCAAAGGTTGGCATCTTTTCTACCTTATTGAACCACTTTTACTTCAATTGGGAAGACTGCTCAAAACCCAAGCTAAAGATATCTAGTGATGTTGATGAGGGAAAGCTGCCTGCATCTTTATTTGGCTCATCAGGTAATGAGAACTCATCTAAGGCAATAGAGGGAAAACTAATTGCAACTAAGGTCGAGAACAATGGCTCTGCTAAGGATGGCCCTACTTTTGAAAAAAAATTCTTGGAAAACCAACGGGTTATGTGACAATGGAGGAGAGTCATAAGGTGCTAGTCTGATCAAAAGGCATGTACCCCTAATGACTATGCAAGCCGTTTTTCATTTATGTGCTTACTTGACCAACTCACATGATTTGGCTATACGATTTCTTGAAAGTGGTGGCATGGTTGCCGTTTTTAGCCTTCCTAGGAGTTGCTTCTTTCCTGGTTATGACACCTTAGCGTGTACCATTGTTCGTCATCTTCTTGAGGATGTTTCTCTTGGTAGCAATCCAGCACACACTCTCTTTTGAAGTCAGACAACATTAAAATACTACCCTTTATTCCAATTAAACCCACAACCCCCATTATGCCCATACACCCAGATTCTCTCATCGTGTTTGACCCTCTGGTTTTTGGTTATATTAGTTCAGTAGTTTTTGTTTCACTCCACAGTGGCATATTTGGATCAAGAATGGGTTAGAGAAGAGTTCGTGAGTCACGCTTACACTTCTCTTTATATTACCCAGTCCAGCAGCTAGATCTTCTTCCACAAGTGGGTTTTATCATCGAAGGAGATAAATTTCCCATATCCCATATTTTCTCGGATTAACCTTGCTTCACATAGTCCCCTCCTTTGCTTTATGCTTTGTTCTTTACAAAGTGCTCAAGATAATGAAAGTCTAGGAAGGAATGACTTTGGATATATGAATATCATTAGTTATACCAATTGGTACAATGTTTGCTGTAACACTTTGTCTAGGGAACACTGCGTACCCCAGCATATATGTTGCATTAGCTCAAATATTAGAAGCAATCAAGTCGATTGTTGTTTTCATTCTTGGTGTATTAGTTGGACTTGAAGCGATGAGTCACAGGATGCTTCTGATAATGTCAGTTATTAGTTTTGGGGTGCTAATAGTCTCTCATGGCAAAATAAATATCAGTTGGACGGGTGTTGTTTACCCAAAGACATGAATAAATTTGCCAGCAAAAAACTGACTTTCCTTCTCTTACATGATGTGGGTTGATATTCTTCATACTCTACCATTTTACAATTATTTTCTTCATTGATTTGAGTGGCAAATATCTTGGTTATCTACATGGCTTATTTGCCTTATATTAATTACATGGATTACTTGCTTATGGCTTGTGCGTAAAGATTGTGTGCCTGTGATAGTCATCTTGGTGGACGGTGTGCTTATGTGATTATTCTTTTACGGCTCACGCACAAATAACACTGACTACTTACCTAAGAACTATTAGGACAGCATGTGTACATATACTGATCATTTGAATGACATGTGTGCCAATAACCAAGTGATTTAATATTCATGATTTATGTCTCTACATTTATATTTATTAATATGGAAGGCTTGTCAGCTTATCTAGTTTGTTCTAAAATGATTATGATATATGTGGTTATCTTACTCATGTCGATAACTTATATGTTTAGATTAATTACTTGAAACTTATTTGGTTTAAGTTGTAGATGCCTATATGTCCATGTTAGTTGTTTTGGAAGGTTTAATAGGCCCTATTTTGATTACTTGGATGATATGCCCATTTAGCTACAAAGGCTTGTATGACCTATATGGTTTCGTGGACAAGCCTAAGTGCAAAATGCAGAAAATAAATCTATTGTCCAAAATATTATATTTAAAGTGACTTTATTGTTATTTAATTTTTCTAATAATATTTAGAAGTTTCACCCAACATTTAAATTTATTGGATATACTCATTGATTGGAGTTGAGAAAGGAATGTAAGGGATGGTACCAATTTGAAGGGCCACCCAAGAGATTGGATCTCACTACTTAGCGATGGACTCGAAATATGTCCACCTAAGAGGATTGAATTAAGTCCTACAAATTAGGATGGAGCAGAGATATACCCACCTAAAAAGATAAAATTGAATCTCACTACTTAGGAATGGAATTGAGATATGGCCACCCAAAACGACCTAACTGGATCCTACTATTTAGGAATAGAGTTGAAATACGTTCACCAAAGAGAATCGAACTATGTCCCACACATCTCATCCACACAAAGGCCACACATTGCTCGACTTGGCCATACAAACCTAAAAGGATACCAAGCAGGTTCTACTTGAGTTGCATACTATTCAAAGAAGCCAAGGAAACTTGCTCAGAATATTGAAAGAATGAGCAAAATTCATTTACCCAAGAGCGCAAAGTTTCACCCCACCTTGAGCTAAAAATTTTGTAAAATATTTAAAGGATAAGCAAAATTTTCTCACCTAAGAAGACAAAGTGTTAGTTCTAGTTCAAGCTAAAACTTACTCAAAATATTTAAGGGATGAGTAAAATTCACTCACCCAAAAGGACAAAGCTTCAACCCAACATAAGTTAAAAATTATTCAAAATATTTAAGAAATAAACAAAATTTATCTACCTAAGAAGGCAAAACTTCAACCCACCCCAAGCTAAATATTATTTAAAATATTTAAGGGATGAGCAAACTTCGTTCATCCAAGAGGGCAAAACACTATCTCACTCTAAGTTGAAAATTGCTCAAAATATTTAAGAGATGAATAAAATTTGCTTACTTAATAGGACAAAACTTTGCCCCATATTGAATTGAAAATTATTCAAAATATTTAAGGAGTTAGCAAAATTCACTCACCAAAAAAGACAAAATGTCGCCCCACCCTGAGCTAAATTGTCAATGTCTTACTTTAAGCTACTGGTCGCACACCTTTATGACCTAACTACGGGATTACTCACTTATTATAAGTCAACAGGTCATAATGATCGACTTGCCTAGGTCATTTAATTATTGTAGGTTAGTAAATTTTCATGATTGACTTGTTAAATTATTTAATTATTGTAAATCAATATATTTTCATAATTAGCCTATTGGATTATTTAATTATTGTAATTTGTAGGTTTTCATAATCGATCTATTAGATTATTTGATTATTAGAGGCCATTAAGTTTTCATGACTGGCCTGATGGATTAATCACTTATTAGATGTTAGAATATCTTCTTCATTATTTTTATGATTGTCATTAAGTCTCCATGACTGACCTGAGTAGTTATACTTTACATGGCGACTTTTATTGATGTTACACATCTATAGTACTGTAGTTATTTATGCCATTTAGCTTTACAAATTTGCTAACTTATGGATTTTCTTCTATTTGCAATCATGATATCTTCTATTACTTTCACTCTTATTATTATCTTACATCAAGATTAAAAGTTAATTCATTTTGTCACCTGACCTAAAATAAGGCTACAGCAAGTCAAAAGACAACTTAAGATTGGCTCTTATATCGACCAAATACACTTTACATCCACACATTTTATCCGTACACATTACACATTAAACAAAAATTATAGATACATACATATATGAATGTATGTACAGGAAAAGAAGGGACCAAGATCATTTGCCCAATCAACCTATCAAAAGGAAGTTCTAGGAATAGCATATCTCTCTTTCTAAAGACTGACTGTTCATCTTCTACGTCAAGAACAGAAAATTTTTCTATTCTTCTTCAGCCATTATTTACCTATTTTGGGTGCAATTTATACATTTTTATATCTAGATCGCAACATTAAATTTAAATTGTGTAAGCTAATATACCAAACAACTAATAAGTGAAAAATAATTCATTGTTTTGATTTGATTTTGGTTTAGAAAATGTTGTTTCAAATATACGTTGATTTCATAATTATATTTTGCAATTATAATCTTAAAAATAAAATATTGAAGATGAATATATGAATTCAATATAAAGTTACTTGTCAAAAAAGTTAGTTATTCGGTATTCAATAACCAAAGGGAAAAAAAGAAAAATACAAATCCAAATTTGGATCTTTAATACTATATTTGGCTCTTGGAATTTAGAGAGGAAAAAAAAGGAAAATGTTAAAAAAATAATCTTAGTTATTTGGTTAAGAAGGAAAATCTTATAAAACAGAAAATTAGAAGAAAATTATTATTTAGAGAAAGAAAACGGAAGGAAAATTATTTTAATTCTTATTTTTATCAGAAAATTTTACTAATTCTATTTATTTATTTATTTCTTCACTATTTTTTTTATAAAAAATTTCAATTTGAAATTTTTGTTTGATTTGATTTCTTTTTAAAAAATTTTCATTTTCTTATTGAAATCCTTGAAGAATGTGTTTGGTTTAGGCATTTAGAGTAGAAGGGAAATTGATAGAGAAGGGAAAAGAAAATAAAAGAAATTTAAAATTTTATATAGTGTTTGGATGAGAGGATTTCAATAAAGAAAGAAAAAAGAAATCAATCAAACAAAAACTTTAAATTGAAGTTTTTTATAATTTGAGAAAAAATAATAAAGAAATAAATAAAAGAAATAGAATTGATGAAATTTTTAAAGAAAGAATAAGAATTAAAATAATTTTCCTTCCATTTTTTTCACCATTTTGTGAGGAAAATGATTTTTTTAAAACTATATTTTTCCTCTAATTTTTTTTAATAAGATTTTTCTTCTTAACCAAACAATCAAAATCATTTTCCTTAACATTTTTTTGTCTTTTCCTCTCTAAATTCTTAGAACCAAACATAGTATAAACAAAACACCATACAGAATTTTAATTTTTTTCATTTTCTTCCTTTCTCTGCCAATTTCCTTACTACTCTAAATTCCTAAAATCAAACACACTCTTAATGTAAAACAAAAACCATTTAATGCAAAGAAAAGTTTTTGCCTCTGATAACTAATTTTTTTTCAGATATTTGCTGTGATGCCTAAATACAGCAAAAGCGAGTAATTGTGTTGGGAATCAAAGAAAACCGTGTTTTGGGTACATTACTTTGAAAAGTATTTAAAAAAAAAAAAAACTAGAACGGAATTTCCAACTGAAAATGTCAATTAATCTTACTGTATTGAATTTATTAGTTTTATTCAATTTAATTAATTTTTGAAATTTTGAGACATGACCTGATGACATTACCAAGTGTCAATATTGTTCGCCTTCTGATTTTGTACAATGGGCTCCTGTTATCATTTTCTGGTTATCATCCGAACTTCATATGTTGGAAGCATAAAAACCAAAATTTTTGAAATTTTTTTAAAAAAACTACTTTTGATAGGATTATTGAGTTTAAAATTAATCTATAATAAATTATAAAAATTTAAAATTCATCCTTTTTTAAGAAATTAATTCATTTTAATGTCATTTCTATTTAATAGAGTTTAAATAATAAAATTAAATGCATTCTAATTACCTTTTTTTATTAATCTGTTTTTCGCTATATAATTCGGCTTTAGTAAACAATATTATTTTCATCGACTAACACTTATATGGAAAAAGTATTGTATAATAAAATGATTATTTATTGTATATTCCCATATTTTCAAATTAATTACACAGGCAAATTTTATCAAATAAACAAGATTTTGACCCATTCTCTCGAACTGTCCCAATTAATACCCAAATTACAAATCTGAAAGCAAATAATTTAATTTGGAATCCTCAATTTATTTCTATGATCAAAAGTTGTTTAAGGCTCAAGTAATCTTCTATCATTAGAGTTCGAAGACTTTAAGCTATTCCTAATATACTTACCAAAAAATTTTCAAATAAAAGAAAAACAAATGAAACAACGCTGTAGATTAAAGGGCAAGTGTAATACTTTAGAAATTATAAACAAAAATCATGAATATTTTTAATCTGCAACTTAAGTGACTTAACAATAACAAATTTAATTAAAAAATAGTAGAAATTCAAATTTCCGGTGAACCCAAAATAAAAAAATAAAAAATCACAACGTGTCCAAATGTCAGTATGACATACTTTAAGGCAATGTTTGGAAGCCAACTTTATATCATCACACAACCTATCAAACCTTATACCACTAAATATATTATTAAACAATACTTTCATTCAAATTCAAATTCAAAATTTATATTTCTTACACTTATAAATAAATATTCATTCTTTAATAATAGCCATAGAATCATTATGAACACTCTGCTTAACTCATGCCCTTCATGGTTGAATTCTCGCGGAACAAAGTGATGTTCTACTTCATCTACGCGCTTACTGCTCTGGAGTGTATCTTCTATCAGCACACTGCCTATATAATGGTCACTCCGCGGATGCAGTAGCTTCTGAATTAGTGCTAAGTGAATTCCAGAGCCTCCATTGTTGAAAAGACAGCTCCGTTCTTTAATGTCTTGTTCCTACGTCTCCAAATGATCCACATGAGAACTATCCCCGAACGAAGTTGATCCTTTTCCAACAGTTAGCTCAGCTTCTCCGGCCGCTGGAACGGCGGTGGTCTCCGTTCTGCGAGAATTTTCCATGGAATGTTTGCTATCGCCCGCAGCTGCCCCGCAAACTGGCGTTGGGCAAACAAATGCTTAGTATCTTGAAGTTGGTGCTGGCATAGAACACGTCTTGAATAATTCTAAGCCCTCTTCTCAGCTTACAAATTTTGCGGTGTGATTTTATGTGTATTTTTTAAAAAATTGGATAAAAATAAAATAGGGAAATAAAAAAGTTTTAAAACATGTTCATTTAAGTGTGCGTACTTTTTTGGGTAAGAATGAAAAGAAACATAGCTTCAAATTTTAGGCCGCACAATAATAAAAAATTTCGCAATTAATTCATAAAAATATTATGTCGTTTAATTGAGTAATAATCATGGTTGGTATAAAGTGAATTAATTATAATACCCTTTATTTATCTTCAATTTTCTTCTAATATTTTTCTTTTCTTTAATTTACTTATTTTTATTTCTCTTTCTTTTTTCTATCTCTTATTTTTACCTCCGATTCCTCTTTTAGTTTTTCTAAAATTTAATACATTTTTATGTTTCGTATAATTATATTTTTGTTATATTACAAAGAATCAAATTGCATAACTTACACATAATTTAATCACACATACACACAAACATTAAAAGGAAAGTCATCTCGTTGCACAAGTAAACAGCTAGTTGGAACTCCAACACCAGTGTGCTGATTGGATAGAATCTTCATCACAATTTTAAGCAAAGATTTGATAATATTTTGGAATTGACCACAAATTTTATGGAGCAAAAATCAAGAATAAATATAGAAGAGGCTAAAATGGTAGGGGTGCATCTTCCTTGAGAGCTTTGTAAGCTTAGAGTAAGAAAACATTCACTTTCACACATACACTATACTTGTATTGAGTTTTTATATGTCCTTATCAGTTAGATACTCCATGCCAATATGTATATTGGGTTAAATGGGTTTTGATTTGTTACTTAACAAGGAAAAAGTATTAGTATACCAACTAGTTGAAATCAAGTATGGACTTAATTTAGGTGAAATTTTAGGAGTACAAGAGACTTATACTTGATTGAATGGTTTTGTGATCATTTTCATTAGTGGATTACTTGATTTGGGTGAGTGCCCTACAAACATGGAGGTGGTCTCCAAATTACATAAACATGTTACTTGTTCTTGTGTTTACTTTTAATTTATACTCTGTGTGGTGGTCGTGTTACAACATCTGTCAAAAAAATATTTAGTGAAATTCCAACATAATTGAGAAAAAATTAACTTAGAACTACAAAACTTAGTCTAACTGAATTTCCAAGGGCATTAAAGCCACGTCATCCCTTTTGGACTTGATTGCAAGGCAGGTGAGATTTTGGGATTGGTGGTTCGACCATGAATGCTAAGGAAAGTGCTCCTGCATAACCTTGGAGTAGTCCACATAACCTTGATGTTGCAGTTCTAGATATACAGTCAAATTGTAGTAGTGACACTAATTCTAAAATTATTCATGAGGATGTGAAGTCCACATTAAAATGATGTACGATAAATTTTTGTTCCTTAAGAATGAAGTCAATCTCTCCAAAAGAAGGAGGACTTGAAGGAAAAAATTACCATGGTGATAAGATAGTACCAAGAGGCTATCATGGAATCCAAATGAAACAAGAAAACCTTAGAGAAATTGAATAAAGAAAAGGCAAAGTTTGATGATCTACTGACTACTTTGGACTTAAATTCACTAATCAATTGGGTTGTAACCAAGTAGTCCTTAAGGAGATCTAGTTTGTACTAGAAACTGACAAGGCAACCACACCTAGTGTTGTAGCACCAAAGCTAAAAACGAAAAAAAAAAAGGAAAGAAGAAGGAGGAGATCCTAGCAACGCAAAACTTAATGTGAGTATTTTTTATAAATTTGGTTATACTTTTACCGAATGCTTAATCCTTATGAGGGATTTTATAGATGGGAAAACATTGATCACAAAATCAAGTCAAGGATTAAGAGATGACATAAAATGGTATGGTTAAAAAAAATTTACTTTCATTTCTACATCACTTATATTGTTTTGCAGACGTGCTCGATCATCACTTAGTATTTTGATAACTAATGCTTGAGGCACTTGACAAACGATAGAGGTCATCTGAAAATTGCTAGCTTTAGAATGATATTGCAACATGTCTCAAAATAGATACCAAGTAGAGTGAAATTTGGAATAAGAGGCTAGAGCACCTCAACTATTATAACCTCTTGAGGATTTCTAGAGCTCATGCAATAAGAGGGATACTTGTTCTTATAGAAAGCAGGGGAGGCTTATGTGGCCTGTGTTAACATGGAAAATAACACAGGAAATCTCATTAAATGTTGTGACACCTCCGCACCTTCAGAGCCCTGGAACTATTATACATAAAACTAATGGGGTCTACTGATGTTTTAAGTTTAGGAGGCAAGAAATACATTTTTATATACATTGATTACTTCACATGCCCTGCCTATGTTGATTTTCTCAGAGAAAAGTCCAAAACCTTTAATGCCTTCAAGAAACTTTGTCTTCAACTCCAATCCAAAATAGAAGGTGTTCAAGGGAAAATAGCCAAAATTCAAAGTGACCATGGACATGAGTTCAAGAACTAGAAGTTGGAAATTTTAGTGCTAAAAATGAAATTGCACACTAATTTTCCTTACCTTAAACCCCACAACAAATTGTTGAAAGGAAAAACTAGTCTATACAAGAAATAACACATGTGATATTGAATACTAAGAACATGAAACAAAAAATGGTGGGTCGAGGTGTAAACATGGCATGCCACATTATCAATTAGGTCTATGTTAGGCCAATGCTCAACAAAACTACCTATGAGTTGTTGCAAGGTAGGAAGTCCAATGTTAGATACTTTCATGTGTTTAGTGCTTCAACATAAGACTTCGAGAATTAGTTGGTAAGTTAGATACAAAAAGTGATGAGGGTTTTTTCCTGGTTATTCAACCATTAGTCATGCCTATTAAGTATATAACTCATGAACTAAATTTGTTATGGAATCCATTGATGTAGTTGTGATGCTGAGAAAAACCAAGTGCAAAATTCCCCTAAAAAGGATGAAGGATTAGATGATTAAGTACAAAAAGATTAAGAGAATTAACTTGCTACTCCTACTAGTGATGGAACACCAAAACCACTGGATAATAGTGATGAAGGAACAACAGAATAGTTTAGGAGTGATGATGATGGAGCACCACAAAACATGGTATGAGAACCATCATTAAGAGTTAAGAAAAATTACCCACTTGATGTAATTATTGGAAGCATTTATCACTAGTTGAGAACTAAAGGTGTAGAATGTGTGGATTTCTAGGACCTTGCAAACTATCTATGAAGGAGCCTAAGAATGTTGTCTAAGCACTAAAAGATGATCATTGGATCATGACAATGCAAGAGGAACTTTGCTAATTTGTTCGTAGTGATGTTTGGAAGATGGTGGAAAGGCCAAAGATTGTTAATGTCATCAGAACAAAATGTATTTTCAAAAACAAAACTGATGAACATGGGAAAATTACATAAAACAAGGCAAGGTTGGTCACTTAAGGGTAGACACTACGTACCCCTTTATGAAAAGAGTATTCGTTTTGTCTCTGTATAAACAAGTTTTTATCTACTTCCCTTGAGTGTAGCCTTGTTGGACCAAGAGTATTGCCAATAAACTGTACGAAGCACAAGGTGCTTGCTTTAAACCATGCAATGCTTTCTTTAATATATATATATATATATATATAATATTTGGATAGTGTAGATCAACAAAACTTTTGGACTGTCTTAAATAAACTTTTTCTTTCAAAAATCCATTTAAAAATGCACTCTTAATATTCATTTGAAATACATTGAAGTTAATGAACAAGCCATGACGTGCTATTGGTACAAATGTCTCATCAAAATTGATTCCTTTGACTAGAGTGTAAACTTGTACTACTGGACACACTTTGTTTCTTGAAATAACACCATTTTTATCCATTTTATTCTTGAAAATCCACTTGGTTTTGATGATGTTAGCATCATGGGACTTTCAACCAGTATTCAAACATCATTTCTTTGGAATTGATTTAGTTTTTCTTGCATTTCCATCACCGAGTACTCATCCTTAAGTGCTTCATCTATATTCCTTGACTCAACTATTAAAACCAAACAAGATTAACTAGTTAAATCACGATAATTTACCTTGGTACTTCTCATATTCTTCATTGATCATTTAGGCCTCCAATGATAACTTCCAAAAGATTATTTTTATGAATTCTTTACAAGGGCTCATGATAAGAGGTGCACTCTTCTTAATGTTTTGCAAATGTTGCACTAATTGTTGTAGCATCTTATCCTGTGTTCTGCTTGATACTGCTAGCAAAGTGAGCACTTCGATCATCATCCTTCTTCCAATCAGTGTTTTCAGAACCATTTTGGACTAGTCGGTTTAACTGGTTTGATTAGGAATCAACCAGGTGTCTAGGCTAATTACTATATAAAACCCGCTGAGTTTCCAACCCTATAAGACTTGGTTAAGACTAGCCAAAATCGGCGATTCAATTGAACTGAATTTAGTTAAGTTGCTTCTTTAAAAAACAAAAATAAAATAAAATAAAATGGGTGAAAATCAAAAAATAAAATGGGATGTGAACAAACCTATCTATTTGCTCTTCATCAAAGAACTACTATTGATTAAATAAATAGACAAACTTTTTTCTAATTTGGTGCTTAAAGAAATAAAAAAAATCAAAGTTCCATATTGGAATTAAATAATCTAATTTCTTCAATCTTCACACTTCGATTCAAAAAGAAAAGTGAAAACAACAAAAACTAGAAATCCTTGTGGCTTCTACCACCGATTGTCAACGTCGTCCTCAATCAGTAAATGTCGTCTATTTCAAACTTTCAGCCCATTCTTCCCTATTTCAATTTTAATCTCAAAACCTACATAAAATTTATTGCATTCAAGACTTTCATAGGTAACACCCTTTCTTGAGTAAATTCGTTTATTTAATTAAGTTGCTCTAAAATAGTTTATTTTTGGTGTTGGGATTCTTTGGAATGAAGCTAAGTGAATGGGTCCTCGTTTTCATACAAGAATTTTCTTCGTCTTCTTTTTTTTTTCCTCTGAATAGCCGAGTGATTTTCCTGTGAAGCTGTTGCTTTTTTTCTTTTTCCTTTTTTTTGTTATTTCAGTTATTCACTTTTTGCATGAGTTGTGTCATATTGTCTTCTGGCAATGCTTCAAGTAGTAGCCGAAGGAGTTCTCATTCTGGTGGTCAATTACTTTCAGATAAGTATCCAATTTTTTGTTAGTCGCCTTGTGCTATTCATTGTGTTAATTTAATCTTAAAAGATATTAGTGAATTGTCCCATGTTAAAGATTTAGCTATTCTTGCATTTAGAGTAACTTATTTTATTTACAATAACAAGTGGTCACTTAATTGGTTGAGCAAAACAGAAAGGTGAATAGAAATTATTAAACTTAGAGATATTTACTTTGCCACCACTTTTATTGCATTTAAAAGTTTAAGTGATCATAGAGAGGATTTGGAAGCAATAGTGATATCTCAGGATTTCAAAAAATGTTTGAAAAAGAATGTCGCAAGAGAAGTGAAACAAATTATTGTGAATGAGAATTCCTGCAATAATTGTATAATTGTTGTGAGGATTAGAACTCCACTCATATACTTATTCAGAATTTGTAATTTTAATGAAAAAGAAGCTTTGGGCGGTGTATGAAAGCATGTATAAAGTAAAGAGGGGAATCAACAAATTGTTTAAGAATAAATAAAGGCTGTATCAACAATATATTGATATTGTTGATGCTAGACGAGATAAGATGTTGAGAAAAAAGCTTACATGCTATTGCATATTACTTAAATCCTTCTTTTTAGTATGATAAAGAATCTTTTTGCACAAAGCCACAGGTTTTGAAAGGATTATTAGATTATATGGATAACAAAGTTGGTAATAATGAATGTATAAATGCATATAATGAAATATTGCTTTATAGGGAAAGATAGAAGAGTTTTGTTGGACCAACTACATTGAATATTGCTAGATCAACTTGGTTAGGTAAACTATAATTTTGAATTGTTTTTCATATTTATTTTTATATCATATTATATTCTAATTTATTTTTTCAATGATTAAAATTGTAGATGATTGGTGGAAATTATTTGAGACTAATGCTCCTCACTTGCAAAAGTTAGCTATTAGAATATTAAGTCAGGCAGTTTCCTCTTCGAGATGTCAATGCAATTGAAGTGTCTTTGAGCGCATTCATATTAAAAAGAGAAATAGGTTGGAGCATTAAAGGTTAAATAATTTTATTTTTTTTACATTAAAATTTGCATTTGCAAAATAGATAAACAAATATTTATTATTAATTTTAATTTCATTTTGTACAATTCATTAATGCATTTATAATTTTATTATTTCTTTATTTCTATTTTTGTAATTATTGTAAAGTTAAGTACAATAGAAGGCCTTATGATCCTATTGATTATGAGTGCATTAATAAAATATAATTTTGGACCATTGAAAAAACTCTTGAAGGTGAAATGTTTGAAGAAGAACTACCATGAGAAATGAAAAAGGATCAAGTTCTTAACCATCTACAGGTTTGTTAAAAATGTTTGTATTTTTTTCTATTTACCAATTTTTTTATCATTATTTAATATCGATGTTTTGGTTCAAATAAAGAAAATGACATAATGACAACTGAAGGCATTAATATTGAAATCTTTGATTGTCGAGCTGTAATTGATGGTGATGGTGATAATGATTATGACAATGATGATTGGGATTGATTATGATTTTACTTAATTATATTATTTAAATTGTTTTTATATTATTTTATAATCCAAGGATTTATGGATTAGAATTTGGATTTATGTCTTGAAATTTATGTATTTATCGTATTAAATATTTTATGTAATGTGAAATTTACTTTTATTTTACTAATTTTTGTTAAATAATTTTGTTTAGAAAATTTCTTCATGAATATACATATACATAGGTTTGCATTAATACATATATGTGTGTATATTGTGTGTGTGTGTGTGTGTCTATATATATATATATATTATGGTACAGGTCAACCGATATTTTTAAAATGGTTCCACCATTCAGACTAATAACCCAGTGACCCAATAAGTTGACCTGTTCAGTCACTGGTCCGATTCTAAAAACATTGTTTTAAGTCAAGTTGGGTAATTGATCCTTTAGGTACTCCCACTTCAGGTGAATCTTGGCAAATAGTATTGAGATGTTGTCAAGTGTAGCTTTAAATATTTTGAAGGTCTAAGGATATGGTGCTTGTGTATGGAGATGGAGAATTAAAAGTAGATGGCTACACTGAGTTTGAGTTCCAATTGGACGTTGATGATAGAAAATTTACTTTTGAATACATTTTCATCGTTAATGATAAAGCAGTGAGATAGAAGAGTTCCAAATAGGCATTACTATAGATTTCATTATTGAGGCTGAGAGCGAAGGAGATTGTTTGGATTAACAAGTTCATTACTGAGCTTCAAGTGGTTCCAAGGATGGATTAGCTGTTTTCACTCCATTGTGACAATAACAACACAATCACACAAGCAAAGGAACTAAAGTCTCATCAAAAATCCAAATACAATAGAAGGCAGTATCATAGCATTCGAAAATCATTAGAAGGGGCGATATTGCCATGCAGAAGATAACTTCAGTAGATAATATTGCCGACCCACTCAACAAGCTGATTATACAAAAATAGTCGGATCACCATTTTGGGAAGATAGGTATTAGATACCATAGCGATTAGCATTAGGCACGTTGGCTTTAAAGTACAAGTAGGAGATTGTTAGTAATATATCCTCTAACGCCAGATTATCAATGAGAGATACTTGAGGGATATTGGTTGTAAAATTTATTCTTACTAATTAATAAAATATTAATGATTATTTTATCAATATTCTAGTAATATGTTCATGTATGTAAATCTTAAATGATATAAAGTGTTGCATATAAATCTTAAATGACATAAAGCCCATTTCACAAACTTTAGGTATCCTAGTATATAACTGATTATGTTTTGAGAATAAATAATTTGGAAGAGTTCCGAAAACAAAAAATACTATTCATGCATGAATAGAAACCGCCGAGCTCTATCCACTACATCATTTTGCATGCGAGAAAAAATAGTTGCTAGCCTCTCTTAGATTTTCTATTAGGAATTTTTTAAGCACAAGGAGTTGCAAGATTTTACAAAGAAGTTTGTGAAAAATTATTGGAGAGCCTTAGCTAATGCCTTGTTTATATGGACAAACTAGATGCTGGAACCTTGTTGTGGCCTGCGGATCATGAACAGAAGCTATAGGAATTTGATACAAAGTAATCATCCATCAGCTATTCTAGAATTCTTATTTATACGTTTTGTGTGACGAAAGCGAACCAAGTTGGAAATCTTTATTTCACTATATTCTTTGATTATTTTCGTTATTAAATTTGAAAATTTTTCATCCTATATGCGGTAAAACCCAATGGGTTCCATCTCTCAACATTGCTCATCAGGTTTCTTACATTCAAATCTTGCTTTCAACACTTATCATTTAAACATGCATTTAAGTCTTTAAAAGATTTTACCTCCTGTTGTTGTAACTTATCCTAGGCAAGTTGATATGTAGAGTAAAGTCAATCATTAGTATCACTATTTCTTTCACACTCAGTTCGATCATCATCAAATGTTGCAATGTGAGTTACAACATTCTTTTATCCTACACTTACCGAGTGTAGGTAACTTGATTACTCGTATGGTTTGCCTTATCATCTAATTCCTTCGATCATTCTTCACTTCATATAGAGTTCATGGACTTGCCCTACTTTTTGATAGTGTTAGCACATTCTACCTGAATGTCGTCATAGCCATCGCATTCATGGCATTGCACATCTCTTTTCTCAAACTCAACTTTTCAAGTTTTTTGAATTTTTTCTTTTGATCTGTGGAAGAGCTTTTAGATGAGTTACCTGATTTTTTTTATTGAAGTTTGGCTTCCTTCTCCTCGGTAGCCTTTTTAACTTCTTTGCTAAATAGGCTTTGTCATCATCACTACAATAGTCACTACCAACATCTTCATCACTTTGTTTTTTACTACCAAAAGTAAGCTGTTTTTCCTGCTTGGCAACATTTAGGTTCATCTCATCGGTCGGTAGGGAGCCCATGAGCTCATCCAAGTGTAGATTGTCCATGTCTCGTGCTTCCTCTATGGCAGTTACCTTAGGAGTAGATCTTTTTGGTGAGGTTTTTCTTACTAATTTTGCCTTGGAATATTGCTTTCCTAATTGATAGGTTTGATTGTGAATATTTCGTAGCCTGTCATTGCACTTAATTATAGTTTATTTGTTTCCCATTCTCAATGTTTCCAACCGTGTTACCAACATTTGGAGTTTCGAAAACCTGACAGCACTAGTTTGTGGACATTTTGAAGGATATCCCAAGCCTCCTTAGCTATTTCATGTATTGATGTAAGTTTGAATTCTTCTTCATCTACACCTATAAATATTACATTGATCGTTTTAGAATTTCAAATGCTGCCTTCTCATCTTCAATAGTTTAGAACTTCACATCTTTATGAAGTTTGATTTCTTCATTAGTTTGAATGGAAGGAGAATATCAACCATGCTTAATGTCATACTAAGCTTTCTCAACTTGAGATTTTATGAATGCCTTCACATGTGTCTTCCAGAAGGGATAATTAGTTCCATTAAAGAGCATAGGTGGTGTTACAGATGCTTTTTCTTTAGCACTCATTTTTCAACCATTTAGAATATTACTTTCTTTGGCAAACCAAACAAAACTGGTGAACCTGACTTTGGTGCTACTTGTTAGTTGGGTTGATATTAACAGTATACCCAAACTAAAATATTATTATTGTTGTTGTTATTGTTACTATTGTTATTATTATTATCATGAAATCTTCATCTTTGAAGATGAATATATAACAACATAAAAACTGCAAAGACGAAACTCTACTAAAAGGTCATCTTCTTTTGGTCTACAAGCTAGTAATTTTTCTAGCTTTACGGTTTTAAATTGAATTGTAAGTCATTTTCAAATGCATTTCATTTCAAAGTGTAAACATTACTCAGAACTCTTTAATGTCAAAATGCAATTAGTAAAACCTAAAAGTAAATATGATTTCACAACTCATGTAGACATGATTAATAATAGTAATGTCATGGATTAAATATTCTGTTACAAGTTGTTTAATTCAATTATTTTTGCTAATGACATCTTAACCCATTGACAAAAATCAAAGCCTGAGGACTTTTTTATTCAAAAAAATATTGTGTTTGAGCCCCACCTATATTAATATTTGTTTTAGTTCGTATGATGGATCCAAGAACAGTACATTTAATTTGAATGGTTTATATTGTATTAAGAAGCATTTAATTGGGAATTCATTTTAAAACATTAATGCTATAATTTATGTAATTCAAGAAAATCATTTTTTTCCCACACCACCACAAGAATAATACATTGTTATGCATGCAAAAACAGATGCATGTACGCTATACAATTTCCTATAAATAAAAAAGGAAAAGTTGAAAATAATATTATAATAATTATTAAATAAGATAAATTTATAGCAGTGAAATAATTCTATGGTTCCTTTATTTGAAAATTTAATTAATGTAACGTCATATTGCTTGATGTAACTTTATAACAGGGTAAAATAAATTAGTTGTATAATCGTTATCTTTGATTCTTTTATATGTTGTAGCCCTCCTTACCCGCAAAGAAATGGAACGATTAATTAATGGAAATGATATAAACAAATCTCTCTTTCTTTGAGGGGTAATTAAGTTTTTATTACTTTTTGTATTTTCAATATTTTATCGCAACATGAGTGATGCGCACAAATTACTTGAAGAGTGAAGACGATATATGTTCTTTCTACTCTTTTTTCTATTGAAATGCATTATTATATTTGAATATTAATTAATAACAATCAATAACGTATAAAAGTTAGTCATCAGCAAATAATTAATATAAAAATAGTTAGATGTTTTGTATATCACTAAAAATTGTTAAACAACTGCTTATATTATTATCAACAATAATGGTTAAAGTTCTTGGCCACCACACGCTATAAATGTATGATAAATAGATCGAATTATTTATTTAATTATTTAATTCAACGATTTTTCCTCTAAACCCTTCGTTTTCAAGTTGATTATTCTTTTTTGATTATTAATAATTGGGTGATGGACGCGATGCATTATTTTGCTCGATTATTCCAATAATGTACTTCTGTCTTGTGCAATCAAAGCCTCAATAAAATCAAGCCCCCGCCCCACTCCCCCCGGCCCCCCACCCCATCAAACGAAAAAAAGCCAATACACATAAAATAAAAAAACTATAGTCAACTTGACTTATACAACTTTGATTGAAAAAAGGGGGAATTTTTACTATTCAAATTTCTTATAAAGCCACGTATACTTCTTTCACTTAAAATAAAATTTTCCAATACATCAACTATGAAATAATAATTATTTATTTCTATTTCATTCGAGGAGGAAAAATCCTAAAACTTATATTTCTTTTGATATATATATATATATATATATGTGTGTGTGTGCATTCTTAAAGAGCATGGTAGTTTAGTTTTACTTTGGTTTATGTGACGAGTATATCTATCAAATAAAAAACTACTATACATGCAAACAACCGATAACAAAGAAAAAAAAAAGGGAAGAAGAAGAAGAAGAAAATAAAAAGAATAAGGAGATTTTATTTAATTGTGGGTTGGCATATCCCTTTCTTGGAGTCATTTTAGTAATGGGTGTTTTCTCTAACTTAACATGTTTCAGGTCCATTGCTTTTATTACAAGGATTAAGAAACTGAACATATGCAACACATCAAATAACTTCTACTTTTGTTACTAAGACGATTAACAGAGATTTTTGCTACCGTCGATATCTTGAAATAATACTTAAAAATTTTCCACTAGCACCCTTTTTAGGTGGCAGAAATTCCAAAACACATCCTTATAAAAACACTTAATGCTATATGTTTATTATCAAATTACACATCTTAAAAACGAATATTCACATCTATTACACTTTTTAAATTTTATTTTTACACAATTATCTAAACAAGAATATCTAAAACTACATAATAAAAGTTAAAAATAAACAAAGCCTTACAAATTATCCATTTACTTTATTCTCTCGTGACACAACATCTGAACACGCAATCTTAATAAACAAGTGACTCATCCTCATCAACCACCGCGGGAAACTGGAGGCAAATATTTGTACGATCCTGGAGTGGCTGCTCCCGAAGGCACAACATCGGCCCACATGTGGGCCCCATTGCCGTTGCATGTGCGTGGGAGCAGCTGCTCCTGGTTCGTGCAAGTATTTCCTGAAACTGGCGAAGGAATGGTTTTTCTGGTTCTTAAAAAATGTATGCGTGCATGCGCGTCCTCACATTCTAGAAGGTTATCGGAATCGCCATCCAGAAATAGTTTGGTTAGCAGGTGGTGGGTCCCACAAATTACTTACAAGTGCTTGAGGACACCACATAATATATAATTTTGAGGTAAAAGTGTTGGTGTAAATTATGTGATTTGTATCTATAACATAATATATAATAGTATAATCTCAAATATTGTTAATAAAATCTATTCATTAAAATTTTCACTTCTGTGGTAGGTTTCCCCCACTTCTCACTAATTAATTACAAGTGCTTGAGACACCACATAATATATAATTTTGAGGAGCAGGTGTCGGTGTAAATTGTATCTATAACATAATATATAATAGTATAATCTCAAGCATTTTTAATAAAGTCAATTCATTAAAATTTTAACTATCTATAAAATACGAAATAAGTGAAATAAAAATAATGAATTTAAAAACACTTGTGAGTCATAGTACTTGGCAGTACCTTAAATTTATGAGTGTCTTTTTAGATGTAGTTTCGGTAGTTGATTATAATTCTAAAATTTTTGCTAAGCAATTTCTTACTCCATATAGGGAGACTAATAATCGAATTGAAAAATTAATTGAATTATTTAGTTATTGATTCGATTGGTAGAAGAAGTAGGTCATTTTAAATTAATAATATTATATATGTGTGTATATGTGTGTGTGTATATATATATGTATATATTATTAAACTAATTTTACAAAATAAATGTAATTCAGTTTAATAATATATTGAATGAGTTTTAGATGTAATGTTAAAATTTTAATAATGCGACTGGTATGAAAAATTATTACACAAAATTTTAAAAAGAAACTTATTAGATTCAAATTAATTAATGCTATAAAATTTAAAATAGTTTAGAAGAATAAAAACACATCAATTAATATGAAAAATTTTAATTTAACACATAATAATTAAATTTTCAAAAACTTGATTACAAAAAATGAATAGATGAAAATTACTAAAGAAAGTAAAAATAAAAATAATATTGAGGAGTTGTAAATGTAAAAAAAAATTTTAAAAAAGTAAAAATTTATTTTTGTATTTTTTAAAAAAAATTGCTGAATATTATAATTTTAATATTTTTGGATCAAAATTAGTTTGACCAATTTTTAGTCAGTTGATACTGGTTCACACTGATTCCAGAGATTACAAAATTTCATGGATTGATAAGATCAAAAAACTATCGGTTCCTAATCAAATGAGATTATTGAGTGGGTGCAAGGATAGAGATTAATATTTATTTATGTCCAATTTAAATTGGTCGAAGATGGAAACATACTCCTGGTCTGTTCCTTGCAGTATCTCCCCTATCTATTAAAGAATATATATAATTATAGTTAGAATAAATAAATTATTGTGTAATGTTAAATAATTAATTATGTATATGTTAAATAATTTATGTATTTTTGTGTAGTGTTAAATAAGCAATTAATTCTTTTTTTCAAGTACTACTGCTTTTATATTTTATTATTCTTCAATCTTCTCATTTTTAACTTTTTTGTGATATTAATTGGCATGTTGGATTTTTGGATCCAAATTTCGTTTTTTAAATTTAAATTGTGTTTTTTCCTTTCTCCTGTCGGGCACCTACCAGAAAATAATAGGTATGGAAGGAGAGAGTGGAAACAAGGGATGGACGAAAAGGGGGAGAGACATTTGACAACGCACCATTTCATGTGCATACCTCAAAGACACAAAAAATCAGTCCATAATCACATTTTCAAAATGCCAACCTCTCGTACAAGAAGACTTTTTAATTGTAGCAAATATTTAAAAAAAAAAAAAAAAGTTTGGCCTTTTATATAATTGGATAGGATTTGGATATTATAAACAATTACAGACATTACAAACACATTAATATAAATATCATAAATATAAAAAAATTATAATAGTTGCATGAATTTAAAAGCAATGGCCAAATATTTATTTATGTAACTTTATAAAATCACATTAAAACAATCATAATAACAGACTATATATTTAATTTAAATAAATGACAAATTAAAAAAGGTATAGTAATTAATATAACATTGAAGATAATTATAACTAATGTGATTATTCTAAAGCCCATCTTCAATAAATAGATTATTGTCAAAATTAGTTTTTCAATTCAAATTTATATTTTTGTGGATAAACGTCAATGCATCAATGTTCAAATAGCTTAATAGTTACCATATCACATTTGTCGATGTTATCATGCAATTTTCCCATATTAAAAAAAATAGCCAACACTTGTTGATATTATTTTCAAAATCTTATTTACAAATATGAGATTGAGATTTCTACTATCGCTCAATTAAAAGAACGAGGCGAGTTTAATTTTTTTCTTAAGGGGGGGGGGGGGGGGGGAAATAAAAAGCTATTAATCACATATTCTAATGCATGAAGACACCAAAACCCAGTTAATTACATTGAAACACTAATTCCAAATTCTAGAGTATGATGTATTGAGAAAGAAAATTGGGAGCAGCTCTGCTGTTGCTTGCTGTAATACATTAAAGATTATAAATTATTTCAAAATTAAATTAATATCAACACATAGATAAAATTAAAGTACATGTACTGGAACACTATTTAATATGATAATTCTTTGAGTAATTCACACATGGGGCATTCTTGATTTTATTAATATAATCGAAAAACATGATTCATGCTTTACCATTTTGTTTCATATGTAAAGAATTAGTGTGGTTTGAATATACGTACCCTAAAAATGTTTATACTAATGCATTCCATTAGAGGGCCCAGTTGAGATGGAAGTATTTTACCCTTTTATATTCTTAAATAAAATATTAAATTAAAATAAATAACCCGAATTTGAATACTCAGTTTCGCTCGTCCACGTAAAAAAGCCAAAACTTGGTGAAGGATTAATAGCATAGTGTTAATAAATCAAGCCTCCAACTTCAAATTTGATTACTTGCAAAAGTATTTTTTTTAATTTAATTGAGATTAATTTCTTTTTTCGAATTCAATATTTATATGGGACTTAAAATTCGATTTTGAGTTTGAATTACTTAAAGTTGAGTTGAGTCTAAGGCCGACTTGATACACAACAAATAATAAATTCCATCATTTTGTTTATTCAAAATTGTGGCCTAAATGTAAATGGAAAATTTTATTGTCAACCAAACAGAAAAAACAGATACGTAGGCAGAAGTACGAAAAAGTTAACGAGGACCCGTGGAAATAGTTACAACTCATAGTCATGGATGCATACATTATTATGCGGTGCCCACGTGGCTCACACGTATGAGTATTTACGGCATCTGCGTAGTCAGAATGTACCCAACTCTCTCTCTCTCCCTCTCTGCTTTGTGTCGGTATTAGATCTCTACCTCCCCGCCAGCTGCTAAAGGATTCCTTCAGATCTACGTTCACACGCACTCATATGCATAAAGCTTGGTGTTGTGCGTGAATAAATAGAGAAGAGAGGGGTCCTTTCAGTCGGTCGACTCATTGGTGGGATTATCTTATATTGATGGTTGGTTTTGCTGTTCTATGATTGTTGGTGAGGAAAGAGGGGAGCGTTGTATGAAGGATAGGTTTCTACCTGTCTTTGACGACAACACGAAGCGTACGAGGTGGGACAGCTCCTTCGCCATCCGAAGCCGCGGCAGATGGGGAAAATGTGGCTGAATTCTTTGTTGAACATGTGTTAATAATACTCGGAAAAGATAATTGAATTTATCTGTTCGGCTGCCGTTGAGGTTGGTTTTGGGTGGGTTCTGAATTTGCCTGACAATGCAGCCTGATCACCGAAACAAAGTCAGTTCCTTTTTCTGCACTTATACATTTTTTACATTTTTTTTTTCTTTTTGGGTTTCTGGAATATTTTCTGGATTGAATTTGGGGAAATTGTGAATCGGTAGAAAAATGCAGGTTGGGTATCTGGGGTAGAAAAATTGTTATTTCTTTAATTTATTCATGAGATGTGATTTGATGTTAGGGCTTAGCCGTTCTCTATTATTGGATTTTCCCTTCTTTTTTCATCCACGATTCAATTTTATAGAATTTGAAATTTCAAATTAGGAACGGAGATTTTATTTATGACCACTGCTGTATGTGTTAATGAATTAATTGTTCTTGGTAGGATTGGTGGGATCTACTGTGGAAATTGCAAACCTGCGGTGTATCGTTGGTGAAGCAATGAATTGGTTGATTAATTTAGTTTGAGGGAACATATGTAACACTCCAAAAGAAGCTTGCAATTCTATTTGCTCTTCCATGCTTTTTTACCTTGAAATATTATCTCACTTATTTCTATGTTGCCGCATAACTTTTCTCACGATTTCTTACTCTTATTTTCTTTGCTTTATCAATGAAAAGGCGGGAAACTGAAATGGTTACAAGTACAACCTCTGACAATTGGGAAAATGTGTGATTCTACCCAACAAAAATAAGAATGCTCTCAGCGTTTATCAGTGATTTCTCTCCGAATAATGCCTTCACTTTAAAATTTATGTTATAGACAAATTGTTTTTCTCATTGGGTGAACAATATAATATGGAAACAAAGTTCTGATCATAATGATATAGAATTGACCGAAATAAGTTGTATTCGTTGTTTCTGTGCCATGTTTCAGTTCCAAGTTTATTCATCGGATAGTGAGTAAACTGCTATTGTGCTAAAATTACATCTTATTCCTTGCAATAGGGTTCAGCAGAAACGGATTTTTTTTCTGAATATGGTGATGCAAGTAGGTATAAGATACAGGAGGTCATAGGGAAAGGTAGCTATGGTGTCGTTTGCTCGGCAATCGACACTCATACTGGTGAAAAAGTGGCAATAAAAAAAATACATAACATCTTCGAACACATTTCTGATGCCGCTCGAATTCTTCGAGAGATAAAGCTTCTAAGGCTTCTGCGACACCCAGATATTGTTGAAATTAAACACATCATGCTTCCACCTTCCAGGAGAGAATTCCAAGATATCTATGTTGTTTTTGAGCTAATGGAATCAGATCTACATCAAGTCATTAAGGCCAACGATGACTTGACACGGGAACATTACCAATTTTTCCTTTACCAATTACTCCGTGCCCTTAAATATATCCACACAGGTGAACTTCCTCTGCTTTCTGTCCTTGTTTTTCCTGCCTCAGTTTCTCTGGCATAGCCCAAATGAATTTCAAAAAGATTTGTGATAATGATATCTGGTTATAACTGAAATTTTCTGTAGAAATATATAATTCTTGAATCTTGATGAGTGGAGTTACCTGTAATAAAACTTTAAGATAGTTCCTATTATGTGGCAAAGACATCATTGCTCTGTGTGGTCTTGTCTTAAGCACGGTGTTTACATATTGTTTAGGCTGTTTAATATTTAATGGCAAGTTTCTTGAAACATCTATTGATTAAAGTTCCTTGCTGCAGCCAATGTTTATCATCGAGACCTGAAACCAAAAAATATTTTGGCAAATGCAAACTGTAAACTCAAAATATGTGATTTTGGATTGGCTAGAGTTGCATTCAGTGACACACCTACAACTATATTTTGGACGGTATGGAATAGTAGCTGTAGACTTTCACAATTAAGTACCACTTTCAAAGTTGGATGGTCTCTGGTAGTAATTTGCCTTGTAAAATACAGGACTATGTTGCTACAAGATGGTATAGAGCTCCAGAATTGTGCGGATCTTTTTTCTCAAAGGTGTAATTCTGCATATTCTTTGCTGCTCTATCATTTATGAAAATTCCATAGCAGTAAGTTAGTGATTTAAATAAATTTGCAGATGCTACTCTTATCTGATAGTGTCCTTTGAATGTCTATTTTTTTTAAAACCAATCTACTTCTTTTTCTTAATTTCTTAATTTCTCAATTTTCTTTTTTCTTTTTTTTTTCTTTTTATTTTTCATATGTTAGATTCAGTTTGTTCCCCAAGTCATTATAAAAAAAATGTGTCTGCATATTTTAAACCACCTAATTTTATGAGAAAGGTTATACATACTTAGATTAATTCAGCATTATTAAGCTACCATAAGCACCTGCTTGTGGTTCAAAGTTGGGGTTTTCATGAAACTGTCACAGATGGCTGGTAATTCTTGTATCTTGACGAAGCTCTTTATAGTATCTTCTGGTCTAATGGTGCCCATACATGGACCTTAATGTAGAAGACAGTGGCCTATGATGGACTGAAAAAACAATCCGGAAATAACCCTAAATTTGAATTTATGGTTTCTGATTTATATTTCCTCGTATTTGGTCTGGTCTGGTGAATGACTCATAGCGTAAATGCTTAGTTCTCATGATATGTTACATTGCACATCACAATTATCGTTTGCTTTTGATGCTTGATGAAATCAAACTGTGTTTTTTCATAGTACTGATTCTTATAAATTTCTCGGTTTATTCAGTATACTCCAGCAATTGACATATGGAGTATTGGATGCATTTTCGCTGAGGTTTTGACGGGGAAGCCGCTTTTTCCTGGAAAGAATGTTGTTCACCAGCTGGATTTGATAACTGATCTTCTTGGAACACCTTCAATGGATACCATTTCCCGGGTATGCATCAGTTCATCCTTTAAGTATAAACTGCATTTTTAAGATTTTGGTTTTTGCTAAATTCACGAACCTGCTCTTTGTATTGCATTTATTCTGTTCTTTGTTTAGGTGAGGAATGAAAAGGCCAGAAGATACCTTACAAGCATGAGAAAGAAGCAACCTGTTCCTTTTGCTCAAAAATTTCCAAGTGCTGATCCTTT
The DNA here is from genome assembly GCA_019155195.1 of Avicennia marina. NCBI lineage: Eukaryota > Viridiplantae > Streptophyta > Magnoliopsida > Lamiales > Acanthaceae > Avicennia > Avicennia marina. The sequence goes on along the minus strand of CM032756.1, from coordinate 13,400,182 downwards.
GGCACTTCGGCTCTTGGAGAGGCTTCTTGCTTTTGATCCAAAGGATCGTGCAACTGCTGAAGAGGTTTGTAACGGCCTCGTTTCTTGTAATTTTTTTTATTCAATTGAAGTCCCTTAAAAGTTTAGGTTATGTTTGTTTTTATTTTTGTGTATGTGTTTATAAGTGTGATTTTTTTAGAAATTGTGTCAAATCGAGAGAGAGAGAGTTTAAAAAGTGTGATGATTGTAGTGTGTGTTTTGTGGTAGGAAAAATGAAAACAAGCATAGCCTTAGGAATTCATTATATACATTCTGTCCGTTACTGTTGGCCCTTCCCTTCATATAAATTGTAATATTGTCCAATCTGGGTTTTGTGTGTGAGTAAGCACCTCTTTTTCCTTCCTTTGATTTAATCTATTGTTTAATCAAGGTTATTCGACTAAGCCCGTTTCTTTCAAGATATTATTTATCTCGTTATCTTTTCAGCTGTTATTCATTTGTAGTCCTTTTGTGCACTTTTAGGCACTGGCTGATCCTTACTTTAAGGGATTGGCGAAAGTAGAAAGAGAACCATCCTGCCAACCAATTTCAAAGATGGAATTTGAATTTGAGAGGCGAAGAGTTACCAAGGAAGATATTCGAGAGTTAATATTTCGTGAGATATTGGAGTACCATCCTCAGCTGCTGAAGGATTACATCAATGGAATTGAACGAACTACTTTTCTATATCCCAGGTGGTTAACTGCTTTCTAGCGCTCTATTTTTTCAGCAAATCTTTTGCAGTACTAATGGAACATATACCTCTTCTGCAGTGCCATTGACCAGTTCAAAAAGCAGTTTACTCATTTGGAAGAAAACAGCGGCAAAGGTGGACAAACAATTCCACTTGAAAGAAAGCATGTTTCTCTTCCTAGGTATATGCAAAATTCTGCTTGTCTTCTTATTCTTTTTCTCTAAATGGCAGGCGGTGGGCTGAGTTCCGTAACATGTAATAGAATAGCTGGTGTGACTTTGTTACTGAATTTTAGTTGTCAATTGAATGTGGGACATGATCATATTATCATCATCATCATGCTTGGACTTTCAATTTTCACTGTTCTATTTCCTGTAATATCGAGAACTTGTAATATGATTATGCAGGTCCACCATTGTTCATTCCAATACAATTCCTCCAAAGGAACAGTCAATGACTGCAAATGAAAGGGATTGGCCGAATTCTGAAGAATCTTGCACCCGAAACACCCGAGCCCTTGATGGAATTCAGAATACTATATCCAGAACTTTGCAACCGCCACAGAGATTCTCTCAAGGTACTTTACTGGCTGAAATATTAAATGCCTGATCATTCTCTTTTGTCTGAAATAGTATGCACGTTCCCTTTCTGAAATTTGCTTTCCAATGCCTGAAACTTCTGATGCTCAGCTAAACCAGGAAAAGTTGTGGGTCCAGTTTTGCCATATGAGAATGGAAATGCCATCAAAGAATCATGCAACCCTAGAACGCTGGTCAGAAATACAGTCCTCCCTCCACAGACTATTCCCTCAGCCTATTGTTACCATAGAAACAGCACAGGCAAGACGACCCAGGGAGACTTGCCGTCTAATACAACTAAACAAATGCCAAACTGTGGCACTGCTGCAAAATTAGCCCCTGACATCGTGATAAACATAGACAGCAATCCATTCTATATTACTCAAGCTGGATCAACAAAGCTAGACCGTCTCGATGATAGAGTTGTGATTGATGCAAATCTGCTGCATGCAAGGTATGATGTAGCTGCAGCAAATATGGCTTCACACAGAAAAGTAGCTACTTCTACTCTTCAGTATGGTATGGCAAGGATGTATTAGCCAAGGTTTAAGGTGGAGCAAGCATAAACTTATGTTTTATCTTTTCTTCTTTCCAAGAATGGTTGAATACATTGTAAATGTAGGCGGTGTACAGAAGGGGGAATACTGGGACACAGTTCGTTTCCTAGGAGCCACGAGGTCGTCTCTTTACATGTGGCGTGTCTTGAAAAAAAAAAAAGTGTGATTTCTTGAAATATTGTCATCGTGAAAGAGAATAAGTATCATGTTTGAAGGTTTTGCACATGTTATGTTATATTATTGGGAGCTTTACAGATGTTAGACGATATGTGTTCCAAAGCTTCTAAGAATCAGAGACTATACTTGCAATTTTCAGTTTGACTCTTGGGATGAGCCATCCGTAGAAGGCTTTGTGCCTTGGTTCATAGAATCGTGTCGGCGCTTGTCATTCGCCACCTCCCTTGGCCTTTAGCAATCATTATCCTGTAGTTGAAATAATTCGTGAAACAAAATAATAATAATAATAATAATTGTTCTTGTTGTTGTTGACTAGTTACCTTAATTATGATGTATTTGTTTTTGGCTATGTCAAAATAAATTATAATAGATAAAATATACTATAAACTAAATACCTTTTTCAATTTGGAGATAGAAGATTGAATTTCGGTCATTTCACTTCTTTTATTCTCGTGTTTAAATATTGAAAGGATAAAAAAATTCTCAACCTTTAGATAAGGAGTTAGATAAATGCAAAAAATTCCATAGAAATGAAAAAATAATGCTCATCATTATTCAACCCTCGAGAGCCCTTTTCTTCGTTTTGCCATAATGGAAAGAAAAGTCCAAGTAAGGCTTCTTTCTTAATATTATGTCACTACCCAATTAAAGTCTTAAACAACATGTTCCCCATAATTATTGGGATCCAAGGACGTTTCATCTCAATTTTTTTTATTTTTAAATATAGTAAAATTTCTCATTTTTATACTTAGACGAAATGTATTTTTCAAGGGTTTTATTATCATTCTAACATAGACCATGAAAAACAAGGTGGTCTTATTTGAGTAAACGGTGAAAATTAGATGGATGATTGATTAAGAAATCATCATATATGTAAATATTAATTGTATAAAAATTATTGAAAATATAATTAGATATGTTATCTACTCATCTATAATTATTAAATGAGGTTAAATTCTATTCTTTTATTCTTTCTTTCATTTTCTTTCTCTCTTTAATTTTCATCTAACTTACAATTTATATATATGTTTTCACTCTTTTTTTTTAATTTTTATATTCTTTTGATCTTTCTTAATTTTCTTCTTTTAATTAATCAATATTTTTAAAAATGTAAAATCACATAATTTCATTATTTTAATTTTTATATTCTATATTTTTAAATTATTTTTTATTTGTGTTTTATCTCAAAATTTCCCTTTTTTCAAATCCTTTGGATATTTATTTATTTTATTATTTAATTTTAAATAATTTTATTTTTACTTATTAAAATTCAACCAAGTTCTATTTTATAAATAAATTTACACCTACATAAAGTGTACAATTTTACTAGCTATATTATTATTTCAATAAAGATTTTTTATTGCACAAAATGAATTTACACAATTATTGTCATTTTTCATACTTTTATTCTTTCTACCATGTTTATATCTCTTTCATACAACTTAAATTTATATTTACATGTTTTCTCAAATTTTATAATTTTTTAAAATTCTTTTGATCTTTCATTATTTTTTATTTTAAATATTTTTCCACAATGTAGAATTATATATTTTTATTTTAATGCTAATTTTTTGTTTTAACGTTTTATTCGTGTATTCTTTAAAAAAGTCTCTTTTTTGTTTTAAAATTTCTTGATGTTTCTTTAATTTATTATTTTAAATATTCTTTATATTTTCTAATATTAAATAATTTTATTTTTATTAATTAAAATATTATAATTTATAAATAAATTCGAATATGCAAATTTTACTTATGTGTGTCTGTGTACATGCGCCATAGATAGACAGCGTTTATGTCGATTTCTGTCCAAAAAAGATGTATTTTAGAATCATATTGATTGATGGTGAGCTATTATTTGTAAATTACTTTAAAACAATGTTTTTAATACAAAGTGATGTTGATGTGGTCAATATCTTTCATAGGCATATCATGGTTTATCTTTCTGTATGCGTAAATGATATATTTACTTTAATTTGATTATTTAAATGAGTAGATAAAATTTTATGCAATTAAGATTTCATACAGATGATAAATTTTTAAATATTAATCTCTTCGTAATTGATTACTTAAGTATAATTTCTTTCATCATGAAGTATATGTGTGTGTGTGTGTGTGTATATATATATATATTTGTACATAAAAGATGTTTTTTTAATATTTAAAAAACAAAAAATGCATCATGTTTTATGTGAGAATATTAGCCTTCTCCTTCTTATTGGAAGAAAAATAATTGTAACTATCTTAAACCTTAAAAAATTGAAAGAGAGAGAACTTTATTATTTCGATGTGAATATTATACTATGAAAATTCGTACATAAAATTTCTATTAGTACACTCTTCAAATTAATTCATAATATGGTTTACTTAAAATTTGAACTTTGAAGCCCAATTGTATATATTGCATAATAGGCAAAAGTTACATATATGCATTAAAATGCAATTTTTTTAATCATATATATATATATATATATATATATTTCATTTGATTCCAAATTTTAGTGTATTTCATTATTTTCTCTTAGTTCTAATTCATTACATTTTTCTCACAATATGATTACAGTTCTTCTTTCAATATGTCTCCATTATTATAATTTTTTCCTTTTTCTAAATGTCCTTTTTCTCTTATTTTATATATGATAAGAAATTATATTTAAAAAATTATTGATTTATTTGTATAATCACACACACACACACTCACACACATATTTTAATTGTGTTTTTATTTCTGGCTATCCATAGACAATAAACAAAATAAATATACAAAATTAAAAAAATAAAAAATAAAAAAAACGACAGCAGGTCTGGTCGCCATTCCTTTTGGTGAAGGGTTTAGGCGTAGGGCTTCATAGGAATAATGAAGAATAAAAAGATAGAAAAATGAAGTTAAAAGGAAAAGAATGATAAAGTGATGCAACCCAATTTTTATTTATATCAATAAAATCGTCTTATCTAATACTATTTTTAGGTATTATTTTTCTTATATTTCAACTTAAAATTACCATGGCTTCTGAAATCGCTACGTTAGACAATAATATTGGTCATTTTATTAAAATTTTTAAAATTGAAATACTTTGGTTTGAATGCTATTTATTTAAATGAAGTCAATGAATTAAAAAACCCCATCTCTCGTTGTGTCGATTGAGGAGTCGAGAGTCTAGTGGTTAAGGCTATGGTCTTTAAACTCTACAAAATTCAATTATTAAGTGTAAATCTTAATAGACGTGATGTTTTTCTTTGGTAATTTTTAAACTTATTTATGAGTAAATTAAATGAATCTATGTCACCTATCTTATAATATTAAGAGACAAAAGGGTGAATAGTTAAAATTTAATTTATTAAAATGCCCATCTATATTTTTTATATTTTATTTCTATATTTTCTCACTTTGTTTTAGGCTTTTTTAAATCTCTTTTACTACTAGCATTTAATTTATTTTATCTATTTCTTCAAAGGTTTTTCTTGTTTCATTTTCTCTCATTTTATATGAATTTATTTGGTTATTGAAATTACAAAAAATACCTTGAATTTACATTTTATGATTAATAATAAAGCCGTATAGCTTTTAAAATTTTAGACACTCATACAGTCCTCAAACTGTTTTCATTTTTTTTATTCTATTATATTTTTATATTTTTTGTTTTTATATATTTTTATAAATATATTTTAAAAAATATATCTAAAAATACGGCCTCAACAATCAAAATAAATAAAAACAAAACCCCAAATATCTTTAAGCACGTGCACGGCACAAAGCGCCCCATTACTAGATTAGAAATATCCCCACGCAGACATTTGCATTGAAAATCCCAAACCCTAATTTCACTGGTATCTCAGCAAAGTGCGCCTGCATTCTCCAAACCGCAGGTATGCTGCCTGCGCTTCTTCTTTTTTCTTCTCGATTCTTGCCCGTTAAATCGAATTCCAGGACGATTTTCCACGATAAATGTCTGCAAATAATGTATTATAGAAGTCCCAATCCTCTGTTATCTACTCAAATTCTTTACTGGGCGATTCCTGACACTCTGTTTGATTCGATAAGAAACGGGAAACAATCGTGTTCATCTTAGTTCAGTTTATTTTTTTGTTATTTTCGGTTTAACCGTGACAGAGTTGTACCAAATTTCTGCATTTATTTCTTTTCGTTTTCGGTTCAATGATTCATTTTCTTATTTTATTATTTTTCAGGAATTTGTAGGAATTATAAATGGCTGATGCAACAGTGAACAACGGAGAATTGTCTGATTCTCGAACTGTGGAAATTACTGGGGATGAAGACACCTCGAAAATTGCAGGGCTCAACCAGAAGATCACTGATCTTGAGCGAGAAAATGGCAAAACCTTTCTGGAAAACGAGGGTTATAAGCAGCAAATCGAGGAGTTGAAGGCTTCTGTCAAAGAGTTAAACACGGAGAATGAGGAGTTGAAGAAGCGGGCTGACAAAGCGGAATCAGAAAATAAGGCCTTGGGGGCAGTGGCTGCTCGAGCTGCAGAGCTTGAAACTGAGGTGTCTAGGCTGCAGCACGATTTGGTATCGGCAATGAGTGATTTAGAGGAAACTACTGTTGAATTGTCGGACTTGAAGAGGGATTTGGAAGGAGCGAAAGAGAGGGAGACGGAGAAAGTTGTTAAGTTGGAGGCTATTGGGAAGGAGAGAGACCTTTTATTGGCAAAGGTTGAGAAACTGGAGCAACTGGAAAACAATTTGAGGGATGAATTTGAGGTAAAGGAAAAGGAAATCCAGAGGTTAAATAAGTATGTTGTGGAGTTGGAAGTGTTTGTGGAAAGTAATAAGAGTTTGGAGAAGTTGAAGAATGATTTAGAGAAGACAGTTGAGAAAATGAAGGATGAAATTAGTAGTTTAGAGGGTAACTTGGAAGAGAAAGAGAAGGCGATTAGCAGCTTTGATTCGAAGGAAAGAGTAGTTGCAAATGACGTTAATGGTGATACTTCAACTGACGGTGAAAAGAAGGGTTTAATTGGAGGTTTGAAACAGAAGGATTGGATGGTGGTCGGGGGCTCAACCATTGCTGCTGTAGCTGTGATGGGGGTCGCGTGCTACGTTCACGCTGCAAAGAAACATTGATTTGAATGCTTGATCGTGACAAGAAGTTAGAGGCTAGGGAGAGTTTCTAGCTGAACATTGAAGAGCTTCATTTTTGATAGGTGGCATCGTTTGGTTTGCTTCTTACTGCGTTTGGTAATCATCTTTTGTTGCAACGTTGTGGAATAATGCTTAGTTATTACTCCATATTATTTTCTTTGGAGAACTGCATGTATCCAATATTAGCGATCTCCGCTTTCTCTATATTTGGTCAAAGTTTCGAAACAGTGTTCTGAACTTAAGCTTGATGTATCTTGATATGGTTTCTTGTAGACCATAATGCTTGATCATATTTGGGTTTGCACTCTGTTTCTTTAGCATGGTTGTGTGAAGCACCTTTGTAAAACTTTTTAGAAGGTTGGGAATGATGGTAATGGTGATGCTTATTTGAGGGTGAAAAGAATGGATTACTTAGAGGTTTGGGCGGTGGTTGGGGAATCAACCATTGCTGCTGTTGCTGTGATGAGGATCGCGTGGTACGTTCATGCTGCTGCGAAGAAATATTGATTTGCAAACTACAAAAATAATCTGTCTAATTTTTTAGGTGACAATTAAGTAACCAATTGCTCATACTGCTGAAATAGTCTGGCAAATATTTTTATCCATTTTATAACATTTTTGTTTAATATACTGAAAATTCATAAAAATATAATGGGCCTTGTTCGTTATTACTAAATTATAATTAAGTTATTTAATTTATGGTGTGTGTATATATATATATGTAGCCCTATTTGGTCCTTAAAGTGTTAATGACTAAATTGTCTTTTAACGTCGGCAATGTTTGTTTTGCAAATATAAACTCAATTGTGAATCTTAAAAACTCGTATTCAATCATTATATTATGTAAATTTTATTTTTTTTTTCTATTTTATTTTTTATATAATTATTAAGATAAAAATATTAAAAAATAAATATTCAATTTTAAAAACAAACATAGCTCTCTCTCTCTCTCTCTCTCTCACAGAGAGCTTCCTTGACTTTTTATGTGCTGTACTTTTCTATTATTCTTCACCCACATTTTAATTTGCTATTTTTCTCCTTACCATATTACCCAAACTTTTTTCATTATAGTTTATTTTACACTTTTTTCATCAATGCTAATTTATCATACATTTTTCATGTTTTACTATTTTCTATTTTAATTTTTTTAGCTCTATTTATTTCTTTTAAATCTTTTTAATTTACATACGACCAAATTGAATTTGAATGACAATTTAAATTTAATAGTTACTTGATTTCAATTTTATTTTAGAGAATGCATTTAAGCTTAAATTTGAGATGAAAAAATTAGCATATATGAGCAGTCTTCTTTGCACAATAGTAATGAATTTTTCCTTCTTTCTTGACTCTCACTCCCTTCTCCCAATTTTTTTTGCTCTTTCTTTTTGTCTCTCTCTCTTTTTTTTTCGACTCAATTTTTTCTTCTCATCTTCCCACTACCCCAGCTATATAAATTCTATCCTTCCTAGTTAGTTCTACTAGCAATGATGCAAGTGTAATTCTTCAAACTCTAAATGTGAAAGAACACTTGTTGGTAGCACCATCTAGGTTGACTCAACAATCATATTGTCAAGGTTTCCCTAGCAACATATAACATACAAGCATCGGAACGACATTAGACGGAATTTCATTCTTATATTTTCTAATGCAAAAATTTACAAGTACCCCTTTTTCCACCTCTAACCATTAAGTTATACTATTTTCTATTTTAATTTTTTTAACTCTGTCTATTTCTTTTAAATCTTTTTAATTTACATACGATCAAATTGAATTTGAATGACAATTTAAATTTAATAGTTACTTGAATGTAATTCTATTTAATTTTATTTTAGAGAATGCATTTAAGATCAAATTTGAGATGAAATAAGTTGGAATTTGAAAAAAACTAGATTTTTTCCCCAATATATAATCAAATTCGAGTCCAATAATTGGATCCATTAGCACTTCTATTTTAATGTATTTTTTTATTTTTTATTTCATTTGTTCTTTAACCTTTATTCGACCTTTTTTTATCTCTTTTTTCCTTCTAAAATTTTCATATAATTTTAATTTAAAATAAATTTATTTTATATTGAAAAATATTTTATTGGGTTATTGATTATCAATTTTTTTTCTCAAATTTGATACGAAATTTTGATTCATTAATATAATTAAATTATACAAATCAAAATAATTTTATTTATAAAAACTAAATTTTTTAATTTTATGCACAAGTGTACGAAATTATTAGTATTACGTTAACAATGAAATTAATTTGAGATTTTTTTAACCAAACCCATTTTTACTTTTATCATGAGAAAAAATACAAAAATTTGAAAACCTAACTACAACAAATTTTAAAAACAGACCCCATGAGCCCAACACACAGCTTGATTTTCGGTCCATTGCTGCAAAAATTTTGATCCAGCCCACTCCTTCCTAAAATCCAGACCCTCCACTCCGCCTCTTCCAATACGGCTGAATCGCTGTCTGCCCTCAACTGCGCTTCCGCCTCCCAATGGCTTCCAACACGGCCGCAGCCGCCGCCTCGGCCTCCGCCTCCGCCTCTAGAGTCCCTGAATCAACCATAGAGTCTGCGGTAACCGCCTTCATTAAGCACAGAGCAACCCATTCAGCCACCGAGAAGCTGCAGCTCCTCCCCCGAGACGACTACATCTACCTCAACATCACCCTCAAGAAAATTCCCTCTAACCCTCGCACGAATCCCTCTACCTCATCCCTTTTTGGACCACAGTGCAAAGCTTTGCTTAATCACAGACGACAGGCCTCAATCGCCCACTGCGCCTTCTGAGGAAATCAAGAAACTCGTCAAATCTCAGAACATTCCAATATCGAAAGTGTTGAGGATTTCCAAGCTTAAGACGAACTACAAGCCCTTCGAGGCAAAGAGAAAGCTTTGTGACAGTTATGACTTGTTCCTGGTCGACAAAAGGGTGGTCCATTTGTTGCCTAAGTTGGTAGGGAAGGAGTTTTTCAAGAAAAAGAAGCTGCCTTTAGGGGTGGACTTGGGTAAAAAGAATTTGAAGTTGCAAGTGGAAAGGGCTTTGGGGAGTGCTCTGTTGTATTTAAGGACCGGGACTTGCTGTGTTATGAAGGTTGGTAAGGTGGCTATGGAGAAGGATGAAGTTGTGGAGAATGTGAGTGATGCGATTAAGGGAGCAGTTGAGAGAGTGCCCAAGAAGTGGGATGTTGTGAGGAGTCTGCACTTGAAGTTTTATGACTCGGTAGCATTGCCTCTTTATCAGGCAATGCCAGATGTGAAATTGAAAATTGAGGGGTTCAAGGAGGAGCACGGAATTGAGCTAGCAAAAATTAGTGATAAGAAAGGTGAAGTAAAGGAAATGAGTGGAAGGAAGGATGGTAAAAGTGGGAAGAAGAAAAGGAAGGGGAGGATTCACGAAGTTTGCTATATGGATGTTGGAGAGGATATGGAAAGTGATGAGGCTGACTTTGACGAGATCGAGCAATTGAGGAGTGAGGATAATGACGAATTAGGGGAACAGAAGGGGATGGAGGGAAATTTGATGCAGGAAAGTGAAGATAACAGCGACGATGATGATAGTAATGACTTTGAGAGTAAGAAGCTGGAGGAGGAGAATTTAGTTATTAATGAAAGTGTGGGGAAGAAGAGGAACAAAGGTAAATCTTCGAAAAGGGGGGTTCAAGGTGGTTTGAATGAGGAGAAAAGGGTGAAGAAAAAGGCGAAGTCAGATAAGAGTGAGGACAGGAAATTAAAGAAAGAAGGTTTGTCAACCGAGGAGGCTTCTGGTGGAGCGAAGGGGAAGAAAAAAATGAGCTCGGAAAAAGTGAGTGAAAGGAGTGCCAAGGTGAAGAGTGTGAAACACAAGAAGAGATTGTCAGTAAAATGATCAGCAACTGATTTTTTCTGGCTAATAATGTAGCATTTGGTATTGGGATGCTTCTCTGAGGAACTTTGGATCTTCTTGGTGATCAAGTTTGCTCTTCATCTTTTTACCCAAAAAATTTTTGTTACCGCAGTGATGCTAGTCTTTTGATTATTCAGAGAAGTTTATTACTTTATGATTATGTTGATGAATCGTCTTTTTGTTGTAGACCTTTGTAATTTGCCCTTCTACTTGCTTTGGCAATTACCGTTTGTTAGCACTATCATTTTACCATCTTTAAAGGCTGCTTTTGGATTCTTCAGGGTGCTCCACAGTGAATTCATTTTTATTTTTTCTGTGATAATTGGATGTTGGGATCTGGTACTTGAAATCTGATTTGTTTTGGAGACACATTTTTCTATGAAAGTCAATTATTCATCCAATTAAATATTTGATAGGATCCCCGTTGCTATGTCCCATGCTTTATGTTTGTTAATAATAATTTCTCAGATGCATATTGTCTTGCTCAAACTTGTATATTTCCTCAATTTCACTGCTTTTCTAGACTAATTCTCTCAACAACCTATTTGTTTAGGCCTATCCAATTTTTTTCTTATACCGCTGAGCATTTAGATTCAGAATGTCTTCTGTACGCTGTCTCTGGCTTGGATCCATATTTGAAAATCATAGCTATGCAACAATTCTTTTAGCATCCTATCCTTTACAATACTTGCTTAAAGCCCATATGTTACACTATTTTCCTCAACAAGGAGAGGAGACCAAATATCCTGTAGGTCCGAGAAGGATTTTCAAGTGCTCCTGTTGTTTATGACTAAAATCTCAGTTGCTTTTAACTAGTTCTGCATCCTTTACACACATGTCTCTTTAATTCCATGACTGCATGATAATAAAGGCATTCATGGATGTTGCAACCTTCATATTCTTGAGCGCATGGATAACTAAGCTCTGTGTTTGATAGTCTCCCACAAGCAATCCACTGGATTGATGGTGCATGCTTTCATAATGTGTTATTGCTATTTCATAGCTGTGCTGCGTGGCTGTGATTGGAAGATCATTTTTAGTTTTAGCTGTTTAACTACTTGAGCCTGAGCTGCCCCAGGTCAAGAGGTACAAGGTCTTCTTTGGTGAGAAGAAAAAAAAAATTGTATCAAAGGTAAAATTTTGTTAAAACTCAAGTTGGTTCTGTTTATTTGATATCTTTGATTTGTTCGTAACTTCTAATTTTTTGTACTTTTTAAAATGTTCTTTGCCTTGGGCAGGTGGAAAACCCCTGGGATTCTTTTGTTCTTTGTCACCTTCCCTTGTTTTATTTCCCAAGTGCTTTATTCTTTTCTTGTGATCTTTGTCTTTTCCTTTGTTGGGGAGTTAGGGGCTTTGTTTTAGTCACGCATTTCGTGCATTCTTCTTAATAAAATTGCTTTTCTGGTGCATATGCGTGTGTTTGTGTCATTGCTTTCTTCTTATGTGCTTCTTTCCTCTTCAAAGATGAATTCTGCTTTATAACAGGAAAGATATATCTTCTTTGTCGATGTGTTTCTTGTGGTTGATTTTTGAGCATATAATGCTTGTTTTTCTGTTAATGAAATTGCTTCTTGATTGAAATTATATCCCCATGAAACGCGCGCATTTTGTCTATAGAGATGTTCTGTCAAATAACATGTTCATACATGCATGAAAAAGCATAACTTGCTTATACAACATGGAAAAGAATTAAGAATACTCGTGCAGTTATTGGTACGGTTATGAGTTTAGGTATGCGTAGTTTAAGATATATGTTGGAAGATTCGCGGTTTTACATTAATCGAGGCCGTTTGTTTTGCCCAATCACTGATACAATGTTTAGCATCTTCCTGCTACTTCATGGTAGTGAGTCTGCGGTCTGTGTAGCGAAAGCAAAATAGTTTTAAGTCTTGAGAAGCTAAAATTGTCGGCATACAAAGTTATTCAACATTAGGACTTAACTTGAATTTCAGAAACGTTATACACTGTTGAAATCTTGAGGTGCTGTGAGTCACAAATATCATTCTGTCCTGCGAATGAGGCTGTAAGTACTTTGCTGTTGTAAGACTCCTTCGACATTATTCTGTGAAGATGCATGATAAAAATGGCATTCTATGCTATGAATTCTTCATTGCTTTTGTTTAAATATATTTCACGTAAGATGTTCATTTACGTTTAGCTAATGAATATCTAGTTAATAACTACTACCAATTGAAAGGACTGGAGTGGGATTTTAGAGCTCGCTGGCAAGGTATTAAAAATTGGTATGGATGTCTATTTTGGAATAGTAAATTTAACAAAATTTCAAGGATATTAAAAATTTTGGTTTCATATTGTCATGGAAATTTGTACAAATATTGAAAATTTTAAATAAATCTTTGTATACTATTAATTAACTTAATTATGCTGCTTTTAATTAAAAAGGGTGTCTGCGAATGATAAGTTCTATTAAATGGTGTGATTAAAGTGTGTTGCAAAGCTAAAATAATAACAATAAATACTAAATCTTATGACTTTTTTATCTAAATGAATTACACATAATATTCTCTCTGTACATCATTGAGTTTGTAGGAGGATCTACGCCCTAATCCTTAAATTCTCTTCTACATTGGCTTTCACAGTTTAGTTCTTTTATCATTTGGTACTCTTATTTTTTATTCAACAGTTGTAAATAAGGAACATCCTCCAAAATTCATACCATTTGTATAAGTTTGATTTATATCTTCAATTTTTATTTTCTTCTTCATTTTTAGCATGTCTTGAAATATGTTCTCTTAAAATCTAAATGTTCTATTTAAAATTTCCATATAATATTATATTTAAATTTTAAACCAATCGTTTTCTTGAGTATATGTGATAAAATATATTATATTAAGTTTTTACTATTAACTTAGTATTTGTAAGAAATATATATTTAAATTCATTTAAAATTTCAAATTTTCAAAATTTGGAAAGTTTCCCAAAATTTTGATAAATTTTGTGTTTAAAAATTTTGCACAGATAAATTGAGAGTTGGATTTGGTTTCAGAAACTATGGAAACTTGAAATTTTGACTGATATTTATAACAACGTGTGCACTAATCTGTGAAAATACCGTTTGAATAATTAATCAATGAGACTCTACTAATTAGTCCCACAGAAGCCTAGTGCCTTGCATGAGAACTTCCACCTTGGAAAATAGCTGAAAGCTACAGAGCACGGGTGCCATATCACCACAAAGCTTCCTTTGTTTTTGGTGTTGTCGATACCACCATCTCTTTTGTGCAACTAAACTGGAGAAGTGAGAATAATACATGGTTGAAGAACGAGTGACTTTTACTAACAGGTCAATTGCTTTTGTTTGATTCCTATGTGCTTATTTTGATTAATTTTACTATTAATACGATTTGCATGGATCGTCCTGCATTTGCCTAATTGACTTTCTATATGTGTTGGTATAATGTATTCAAGTATACGTTTGGCTTGGCTTGTTCATTGGATAACAATATTTGGTTAGGCAAGCACTTGTGGAAGTGAAGTTGAATAATAGTCTATCAAGATGCTTGACTTGCACATTATGAGTTGCTAAATTGTCCTGAAAGTTAATCTTTCTGCCAACGTCTCTGGCCAGGCCTGGAAGTGACTGCAAGACATCAGAACTATGGAGCTGTTCAGCAAGTACATGAGTAAATTGGTTCCTTACTGAAAAAGTTAGAAGGACAAATATATGATTATGGGTTGCAGGGAATGAAGCCATGAAGCAGATGAGCTGTTGTAACATATTGAAAATTCCCACAACGGGATTCATATGAAACTTCATCTGATTTTTGGATTTTTATCCGTTCAAAGGTTTCACTAGTTTGAAATTCACGTTTATTTTACTCTGTTACTCCGTATTATTTCGTCCACTAATCCCTATATTAATTGTTACTTAATATGTGTGGAACTAAAGCAAAGAATCAGTGGCTTTGATTGCTGCACTCTGTGAAGGGCTCAGACTTATATGATACTTGAGCGAGACTGTTGACTCGTTGGAAGTTAGTATTGTTGCTTGCGTGACTTTTTAACTGACCAGTCTTCTCCACACTTGAAGGCGATAGACTTCTGCAAAGACGTTTCTATTTCTCAGCAGTGATATGCTTCTTAGGATTCCCATTGTTGCAGTGATTCAGCTGAGCCTCAGTATGAAGAATTAGCAGTTTATGAATGCAATGAAGCAACATTTTATCTGCTGATTCCTGCACTACTAAAATAAGAAGTGAGTGGTGGAAGCATCATTCATTGTGTGAGTTAACATCTCACGTTGGCACATCCTGGGGAGGGTGAAGGGCTGTCTAGGGACTTCACTTTCCTATCAGTATACTCACCTGTTCTTGAAGGCCTTTTGTCAAACCTTATTAAAGTTGGTAGAAGATGGAGCAGTGTTTATGGCATTGGATGGAATGGACTGGAGGGTGGGAATTTACTAGGGTTGGCAAAAGGGCTTAATATTCTTAGGCTTCAGTTGGGTTTTAATAATGAAGAAAACCGATATTAAAATTTTATTATACTAACATATTCTGTATCGAGAATTTATAATAGAGGGATAAAAAATGTTCTTAAATAACAAAAATAAAATGAGCACTGAAATGACTGAAAGGTCTATTCGATCAAAAAGAATAACAAGTACTCTTGTTTGGTGTAAGGTTTTTTAAATGTAGTTAAATTTAGCGGTAATGCTAGGTGCGGTATAAGGTTTTTGTCGAGACCAAAAATATTAAAAAAAGGAGAATAAAATTTTAAAAAGTGAAGACATCATAATACACATATTGTTAGTTGAATGGTTTTAATGAAGAAAGACAAATTTTAAAAGGATAATTTAAATATAAAAAATATCAGGAGATAATGAAGAAAAATGGGTGTGTAACAACTGAAGCGATGAATATTTTTGAAAAAAAAAATAAAAGGTCCACAGTAGTTTTTCTCTCTTCCTTTTTTTGAAGAAAATAAATTTCTCTCTTTAAACTATATTTTCCTTCAAACTTTTTTCTTTTTATTAACCATATGACAAAAATGACAACTCCCATTGTGGTAGAACTCCCATCTGATCATTGGACAAAAATTGTGAGAGGCTGGCTAATTTGTTCCTTAATTTTCTCTCCCGCAACAATTATATGGTAACACCTCCATTGATGTCCAAACGAAACAACGAAGAATCACATGGTTTAGAGGACTTGATTTAGATGCATCAACAGTGGTAATAAAGAATAAATTTGAAAACATGTAAATAATAATCTCTTTTTATCCTATTTTAGATAAAGCATACATGTAACCCACGGCTGCAAGCTTCAAGTCACGATTTCTAGTTTGTCCACACGAAAAAAACGTGAACAAATGCTTTCGAAATCCTTTACGAATTTTTTCTCAAGAACTTGACACAAACTCTTTTAATATAAGGCTTTAAGATTTAAAATTTTATGATTGTTTATGATTTAAAATTTTTCAAAATCTATTTATTTTCAAAATACATCTTACTCAAGATGGAATTCTTATTTATATATAAAGCAACTAGGGCATGCATGTTATAGCCCTATGGACATCCTATATGAATCTTTAATTATTTTAAGTCCACTCTATATTTAATGATTAATCTAATTAATAATTAAAACTCATATATGTCATGTCTTTTAATTAAATTAATCTTATTAATCAAATTAAAGATCTATTATGTTTTTAATTAATAATCTTATTATTATTATTAACAAACACAATGAAAAATTATTAGTTCCAATCTAATGATGACCAATTAAAATCACTATCAGACTTCTCAAGTTTTATTTAAGCTCCAAATTAATATATCAACTCGCTGTAATCCCATACTTTGTGTGTGATTATCTAGATTTATTCTTAATCAGCAACAATTATAATTCAAAAAATGTGAGTAATACTTATCCAATGACCTATATCGTAGCCTAATTAAGACAAACTGAATGGATCACTTGAATCCTCCCGTTTGTGAATTGCGGATGCAGAGTGACGTTGCATTTGCAACAAGGTTGTGTTTGGCTAGTCCTTTGCGTCCTACACAACTTTTAGCATCCCAACACATGATCAAATGTTCCACAAGGGTTCTAGGAGGATTTCAACTAATATTTAATTCACAAAACACCCAAGTAGAGTAAAAACAAGAATTTAAAGGGTGTAAAGTTCATATTTTTCATTCTTAGCATTCATGCCCAATTTCAGTGTCGCATTCAACAACATAACTCGATTCTTTCACATGGCTTCATCACTTAAATCATGTGTTATATCTAAATACTCATGATTTATGTGCCTAGAATGTGTAAAACACAATTCCTAAGAGCGTGCATGAAATCTACAATGTTGGGTGAAGGGATTACCTTGAACTTCTAAGTGTTCTTAGGTCTAAATTCGTCTCCCTCTTCTGCCCTTTTTCCGAATGTGTTTATGTAGGCTTCTAGGTGAGAAAGATTTATTTATTTTTTCTTCCTAAAACTCTAGGGTAATTAGGGTATAGGAGGGAAAATAAGGAATGTTTAACACCAAAATTTTTGGAAACTTTTACTGCAGAATTTCCAGCAGTTTTCCACCATATTTCAGTCAATTTTCCTCCTATTTTGGTCCCTTATAGGTATGGAAGTTGCCCCACGCCAATTTGTCCCTTTTTGGCAACTTTTATGCATGTATATATGCGCATATAATCCTTCCACACACACTTATTATTCCTCAAATTTTCCTTCACGAAGAGTAACAAATATATGAATAAATCCTACATAAAAAATTTCCTAATAATATTTGCTTCATTACTATTAATATTCCCAAAATTTTGGGGTATTACAAGTCACACAAAAGTTTTTGCACAAAATCTTTCAACTTTTAATGTAAAAGAAAATTATTGTTTAAGATATCATTAATTATCTCGCACGTGATCATAAATTTTTGTAAGAGAGATAAAATGATCAAAAATAAAAAATAAATAATCTATGTATTAAAAAATTTAATTGAATATTTACTTTTATAATAATAATAATAATATCTTATTATTATATTATTATTAAAGAAGAGAACAGAAGTTAGAGGTGGGGAGGAGAAGACTTGCATGTGGGTTTTTTTATTATTTTATTCTACTTAATTTTCAAATTTAACAAATTAACCCACTTATAAATTTTTTTTCAGTTTAACCAATCTGCCATTCAAAACGGTAAGATGATGTGGGGTGAGGTTATCTTGCCATTTTGAACGGTGAGATAAACTTTTTTTTTAAAAAAAAACAAAATGTCCTGTATTTCTTTTTGTATTGCGCCAGAAATACGGATACATTGTCTCACCGTTTCAAATGGTAAGATGACATTTAAATAAAAGAATTTTTTTAATAAATTGAGTTTTAAATTATATTCTTATATAATATTTTTTGGATTTTTTATATTTTGATATTTACGTTGCAATAATAATTTACTTTAATTTGAAGTTATTATAATTTTATTTAAAATGAAAAAATTTATTATAATAAATCATAATAATTTTAAATTATTATATATATTTTTTAAAATAAAAAAATTTATTCAAATAAAAGAACTTTTTTTTCAATAAATTGAGTTTTAAATTATAGTCTGGTATAATATTTTTTGAATTTTTTATTGTTTGGCATTTACGTTGCAATAGTAATTTATTATAATTTCAAATTATTATAAATTTATTTAAAATGGTGAGATGACATTATAATAAATTATTATAATTTTAAATTATTATATTTTTGTTTAAAATAAGAAAATTTATTTAAATAAAAGAACCTTTTTTTTTTTCAATAAATTGAGTTTTAAGTCATAGTCTTGTATAATACTTTTTGGGTTTTTTATATTTTAACATTTATGTTGCAATAAAATACAATTTACAAAAAAAAATAGAAAAGTAGCACTTTTTTTTATAAAATTAAGTGATATTTTTCTTATACATATTGTTATATAATAGGTTAAAAGATGTGTGTTATAATATTTAAATAAGATTGTATGATGTAATTATAATAAAATTAATAAATGACAGTAAAATTGAAAATTTTGAATACATGCAAGAGAAAATATTAAATACTACATGTCATCCTCATCTCCTAGGCAACTTCCAGTGCCACAGTGTGTGGGATGTCTAGCACAATGTCCTTTCTATGGTATTGGATCTACTTAGAGATAATGCAGAGTATGGAGCTGTTGTGTTTTTATACTCACAGAATTTTGTTGGAGTGGTACTTGAGGTCCATGGTATTACTAAGGTGACTCCTATGGAGTGTGCCCATGGAGGGGGGGGGGGGGGGGGGGTGTAAGGAAACTCTAAAAGTACTGTGTATAAAAAATTGGCTTATGGCATATATGGGGAGTAGGTGCTCTAATGCAGTGGTTGATGTACATATACATCCTTCAGATCTATAGTGCTAGAACCTGCTACTTCATGTTGATATGATATGCTAGGACTTGTTGCATTGTGGTGATAGGGTGTGCTACGTCATAGACTGAAATGTGTAGAGGCAATGTCACTCATCTGGTAGTATGGTGGAAAATCTCGATGGACTCGCTGTTGTGATAGTCACTCGAAACTATCGACAATCTGTTGATTATATCCATTAAAACGTAGTTGCTGCTTCTACTGTGCCTGTAATTAACCATTTGCATATTATTGAATAACACACACTCACATGTATATACACAAATATATAAGCGTACCACGTATGGGAAATGAGTGATGTAGCCAAGTTGATATTCGGTGTATACAAATACATGCCTAAGAGTGATGAATTGGCGCGTTATTCGATGGTATCATTCAAAGTAGTCTCTTAACACCCGTGTATCTGAAAAGATGGGCCCCCTTATGATATGATTGGCACTAGCCCACTCTCGAATATATGTAGTGCAGTGATGAGCCCAGGTAGTTCCTGGATGCCGGCACTAGTGCTTGTTATGCAGTGCATTCTGGACCTATTGTGAATTAGCAAGAATGCCTTGTGGCATTTCAAATTGCCTCAATACCCGATCGATAAGGTGCATCTCAATAATCTTGTAGTAAACGAGTTGACCACAAAACGTCCACAATATTCGTTCACAATGATTGGGTAGCATCTCTTACACCTCGTCGGGATATGGCTGCCACTAAAACTGAATGAAACATAGAATGTATATTGAATTGATGGTATACAAGGTGCAATATATATGGATTTGATTTGAATACTTGATCGTGACAAGAAGTTAGAGGCGTTAGAGGCTAGGGAGAGTTTCTAGCTGAACATTGAAGAGCTTTCATTTTTGATAGTTGGCATCGTTTGGTTTGCTTCTTACTGCGTTTGGTAATCATCTTTTGTTGCAACGTTGTGGAATAATGCTTAGTTATTACTCCATATTATTTTCTTTGGAGAACTGCATGTATCCAATATTAGCGATCTCCGCTTTCTCTATATTTGGTCAAAGTTTCGAAACATTGTTCTGAACTTAAGCTTGATGTATCTTGATATGGTTTCTTGTAGACCATAATGCTTGATCATATTTGGGTTTGCACTCTGTTTCTTTAGCATGGTTGTGTGAAGCACCTTTGTAAAACTTTTTAGAAGGTTGGGAATGATGGTAATGGTGATGCTTATTTGAGGGTGAAAAGAATGGATTACTTAGAGGTTTGGGCGGTGGTTGGGGAATCAACCATTGCTGCTGTTGCTGTGATGAGGATCGCGTGGTACGTTCATGCTGCTGCGAAGAAACATTGATTTGCAAACTACAAAAATAATTTGTCTAATTCTTTAGTTGACAATTAAGTAACCAATTGCTCATACTGCTGAAATAGTCTGGCAAATATTTTTATCCATCTTATAACATTTTTGTTTAATATAATGCAAAATTCATAAAACTATAATGGGCCTTGTTCGTTATTACTAAATTATATTAAGTTATTTAATTTATGGTGTGTGTGTGTGTATATATATATATATCTATATATCTAGCCCTATTTGGTCCTTAAAGTGTTAATGACCAAAATGTCTTTTAACGTCGGCAATGTTTGTTTTGCAAATATAAACTCAATTTTGAATTTTAAAAACTCGTATTCAATCATTATATTATGTAAATTTTATTTCTTTTTTTATTTTATTTTTTAATATAAATTTTAAGATAAAAATATTAAAAAATAAATATTCAATTTTAAAAACAAACATAGCTCTCTCTCTCTCTCTCTCACACACACACACACACACACACAGAGCTTCCTGGCTTTTTATGTGCTGTACTTTTCTATTATTCTTCATCCACATTTTAATTTGCTATTGTTCTCCTTATCATATTACCCAAACTTTTTTCATTATAGTTTGTTTTACACTTTTTCCATCAATGCTAATTTATCATACATTTTTTAAGTTTTACTATTTTCTATTTTAATTTTTTTTAGCTCTATTTATTTCTTTTAAATCTTTTTAATTTATATACGACCAAATTGATTTTGAATGACAATTTAAATTTAATAGTTACTTGAATGTAATTTTATTCAATTTTATTTTAGAGAATGCATTTAAGCTTAAATTTGAGATGAAACAAGTTTGAATTTGAAAAAAACTAGATTTTTTTTTTCAAAATATACTCAAATTCGAGTCAAATAATTGGATCCATTAACACTTCTATTTTAATGTATTTTTTTATTTTTTATTTTATTTATTCTTTATCCTTTATTCGACCTTTTTTTATCTCTTTTTTTCTTTTAAAATTTTCATATAATTTTAATTTAAAATAATTTTATTTTATATTGAAAAATATTTTATTGAATTATTGATTATCAATTTTTTTTCTCAAATTTGATGCGAAATTTTGATCAATTAATATAATTAAATTATACAAATCAATATAGTTTTACTTATAAAATAATTTTTTAATTTTATACACAAGTGTACGGAATTACTAGTATTACGTTAACAATGAAATTAATTTGAGATTTTTTTTATTGAAACCCCATCTTTACTTTTATCATCAAAAAATAATAGGAAAAATGTGAAAACCTGACTACGACATTTATTAAAACCATACCCTACAAGCCCAACACAATTTGATATTTGGGCCTAGTGTTGAAAAAAATTTGATCCAGCCCAATGTTATAACTGCATCGCATCGTTCCTAAAATCCAAACACTCTCTGCCCTTCCACTTCGCTTCCAACGCCGCCGCCGCCGCCTGCACCTCTAATCCCTCTCTGCCCTTCCACTTCGCCTACCAATGGCTTCCAACACGGCGGCCGCCTCCGCCTCCGCCTCTAGAGTCCCTAAATCAACCATAGAGTCTGCGGTAAGCGCCCTCGTTAAGTACAGAGCCGCCCATTCGGCTACCGAGAAGCTGCAGCTCCTCCCCCAAGACGACTACATCTACCTCAACATCACCCTCAAGAAAATTCCCTCTAACCCTCGCACGAATCCCTTTCGAATCCCTCTACCTCATCCCTTTTTGGACCACAGTGCACAGCTTTGCTTAATCACAGACGACAGGCCTCAATCGCCCACTGCGCCTTCTGAGGAAATCAAGAAACTCGTCAAATCTCAGAACATTCCAATATCGAAAGTGTTGAGGATTTCCAAGCTTAAGACGAACTACAAGCCCTTCGAGGCAAAGAGAAAGCTTTGTGACAGTTATGACTTGTTCCTGGTCGACAAAAGGGTGGTCCATTTGTTGCCTAAGTTGGTAGGGAAGGAGTTTTTCAAGAAAAAGAAGCTGCCTTTAGGGGTGGACTTGGGTAAAAAGAATTTGAAGTTGCAAGTGGAAAGGGCTTTGGGGAGTGCTCTGTTGTATTTAAGGACCGGGACTTGCTGTGTTATGAAGGTTGGTAAGGTGGCTATGGAGAAGGATGAAGTTGTGGAGAATGTGAGTGATGCGATTAAGGGAGCAGTTGAGAGAGTGCCCAAGAAGTGGGATGTTGTGAGGAGTCTGCACTTGAAGTTTTATGACTCGGTAGCATTGCCTCTTTATCAGGCAATGCCAGATGTGAAATTGAAAATTGAGGGGTTCAAGGAGGAGCACGGAATTGAGCTAGCAAAAATTAGTGATAAGAAAGGTGAAGTAAAGGAAATGAGTGGAAGGAAGGATGGTAAAAGTGGGAAGAAGAAGAGGAAGGGGAGGATTCACGAAGTTTGCTATATGGATGTTGGAGAGGATATGGAAAGTGATGAGGCTGACTTTGACGAGATCGAGCAATTGAGGAGTGAGGATAATGACGAATTAGGGGGACAGAAGGGGATGGAGGGAAATTTGATGCAGGAAAGTGAAGATAACAGCGACGATGATGATAGTAATGACTTTGAGAGTAAGAAGCTCGAGGAGGAGAATTTAGTTATTAATGAAAGTGTGGGGAAGAAGAGGAACAAAGGTAAATCTTCGAAAAGGGGGGTTCAAGGTGGTTTGAATGAGGAGAAAAGGGTGAAGAAAAAGGCGAAGTCAGATAAGAGTGAGGACAGGAAATTTAAGAAAGAAGGTTTGTCAACGGAGGAGGTTTCTGGTGGAGCGAAGGGGAAGAAAAAAATGAGCTCGGAAAAAGTGAGTGAAAGGAGTGCCAAGGTGAAGAGTGTGAAACACAAGAAGAGATTGTCAGTAAAATGATCAGCAACTGATTTTTTCTGGCTAATAATGTAGCATTTGGTATTGGGATGCTTCTCTGAGGAACTTTGGATCTTCTTGGTGATCAAGTTTGCTTTTCATCTTTTTACCCAAAAAATTTTTGGTACCGCAGTGATGCTAGTCTTTTGATTATTCAGAGAAGTTTATTACTTTATGATTATGTTGATGAATCGTCTTTTTGTTGTGGACCTTTGTAATTTGCCCTTCTACTTACTTTGGCAATTACCGTTTGTTAGAACTATCATTTTACCATCTTTAAAGGCTGCTTTTGGATTCTTCAGGGTGCTCCACAGTGAATTCATTTTTATTTTTTCTGTGATAATTGGATGTTGGGATCTGGTACTTGAATTCTGATTTGTTTTGGAGACACATTTTTCTATGAAAGTCAACTATTCATCCAATTAAATATTTGATAGGATCCCCGTTGCTATGTCCCATGCTTTATGTTTGTTAATAATAATTTATCAGCTGCATATTGTCTTGCTCAAACTTGTATATTTCCTGAATTTCACTGCTTTTCTAGACTAATTCTCTCAACAACCTATTTGTTTAGGCCTATCCAATTTTTTTCTTACACCGCTGAGCATTTAGTTTCAGAATGTCTTCTGTATGCTGTCTCTGGCTTGGATCCATATTTGAAAATCATAGCTATGCAATTCTTTGGAATTCTTTTGGCTTGGATCCATATTTGAAAATCATAGCTATGCAATTCTTTGGAATTCTTTTAGCATCGTATTGTTTACAATACTTGCTTAAAGCCCATATGTTACACTATTTTCCTCAACAGGGAGGGGAGACCAAATATCCTGTAGGTCTGAGGAGGATTTTCAAGTGCTCCTGTTGTTTATGACTAAGATCTCAGTTGCTTTTAACTAGTTCTGCATCCTTTACACATGTCTCTTTAATTCCATGACTGCGTGATAATAAAGTCATTCATGGATGTTGCAACCTTCATATTCTTGAGCCCATGGATAACTAAGCTCTGTGTTTGATAGTCTCCCACAAGGAATCCACTGGATTGATGGTGCATGCTTTCATATGTGTTATTGCTATTTCATAGCTGTGCTGCATGGCTGTGATTGGAAGATCATTTTTAGTTTTAGCTGTTTAACTTCTTGAGCCTGAGCTGGCCCAGGTGAAGAGGTACAAGGTCTTTTTGGTGAAAAGAAAAAAAAATTGTATCAAAGGTAAAATTTTGTTAAAACTCTAGTTGGTTCTGTCTATTTCATATCTTTGATTTTTTTGTAACTTCTAATTTTTTGTACTTTTTAAAATGCTCTTTGCCTTGGGCAGGTGGAAAACCCCTGGGATTCTTTTGTTCTTTGTCTTGCACCTTCCCTTGTTTTATTTCCCAACTGCTTTATTCTTATCTTGTGATCTTTGTCTTTTCCTTTGTCGGGGAATTAGGGGCTTTGTTTTAGTCACACATTTCGTGCATTCTTCTTAATAAAATTGCTTTTCTGGTGCGTATGCGTGTGTTTGTGTCGTTGCTTTCTTCTTATGTGCTTCTTTCCTCTTCAAAGATGAATTCTGCTTTATAACAGGAAAAGCTAAAATTGTCGGCATACAAAGTTATTCAACATTAGGACTTAACTTGAATTTCAGAAACGTTATACACTGTTGAAATCTTGAGGTGCTGTGAGTCACAAATATCATTCTGTCCTGCGAATGAGGCTGTAAGTACTTTGCAGTTGTAAGACTCCTTCGACATTATTCTGTGAAGATGCATGATAAAAATGGCATTCTATGCTATGAATTCTTCATTGCTTTTGTTTAAATATATTTCACGTAAGATGTTCATTTACGTTTAGCTAATGAATATCTAGTTAATAACTACTACCAATTGAAAGGACTGGAGTGGGATTTTAGAGCTCGCTGGCAAGGTATTAAAAATTGGTATGGATGTCTATTTTGGAATAGTAAATTTAACAAAATTTCAAGGATATTAAAAATTTTGGTTTCATATTGTCATGGAAATTTGTACAAATATTGAAAATTTTAAATAAATCTTTGTATACTATTAATTAACTTAATTATGCTGCTTTTAATTAAAAAGGGTGTCTGCGAATGATAAGTTCTATTAAATGGTGTGATTAAAGTGTGTTGCAAAGCTAAAATAATAACAATAAATACTAAATCTTATGACTTTTTTATCTAAATGAATTACACATAATATTCTTTCACTACATCATTGAGTTTGTAGGAGGATCTACGCCCTAATCCTTAATTTCTCTTCTACATTGGCTTTCACAGTTTAGTTCTTTTATCATTTGGTACTCTTATTTTATATTCAACAGTTATAAATAAGCAACATCATTCAAAATTCATACCATTTGTATAAGTTTGATTTATATCTTCAATTTTTATTTTCTTCTTCATTTTTAGCATGTCTTGAAATAAGTTCTCTTAAAATCTAAATGTTCTATTTAAAATTTCCATATAATATTATATTTAAATTTTAAACCAATCGTTTTCTTGAGTATATGTGCTAAAATATATTATATTAAATTTTTACTATTAGCTTAGTATTTGTAAGAAATATATATTTAAATTCATTTAAAATTTCAAATTTTCAAAATTTGGAAAGTTTCCCAAAATTTTGATAAATTTTGTGTTTAAAAATTTTGGTAAAAATTTTGCACGGATAAATTGAAAGCTGGATTTGGTTTCAGAAACTATGGAAACTTCAAATTTTCACTGATATTTATGACAACGTGTACATTAATCTCTGAAAATACTGTTTGAATAATTAATCAATGAGACTCTACTAATTAGTCCCACAGAAGCCTAGTGCCTTGCATGAGAACTTCCACCTTGGAAAATAGCTGAAAGCTACAGAGCACGGGTGCCATATCACCACAAAGCTTCCTTTGTTTTTGGTGTTGTGGATACCACCATCTCTTTTGTGCAACTAAACTGGAGAAGTGAGAATAATACATGGTTGAAGAACGAGTGACTTTTACTAACAGGTCAATTGCTTCTGTTTGATTCCTTTGTGCTTATTTTGATTAATTTTACTCTTAATACGATTTGCATGGATCGTGCTGCATTTGCCTAATTGACTTTCTATATGTGTTGGTATAATGTATTCAAGTATAAGGTTGGCTTGGCTTGTTCATTGGATAACAATATTTGGTTAGGCAAGCACTTGTGGAACTGATGTTCAATATTAGTCTATCAAGATGCTTGACTTGCACATTATGAGTTGCTAAATTGTCCTGAAAGTTAAACTTTCTGCCAACATCTCTGGCCAGGCCTGGAAGTGACTGCAAGACATCAGAACTATGGAGCTGTTCAGCAAGTACATGAGTAAATTGGTTCCTTACTGAAAGAGGTAGAAGGACAAATATATGATTATGGGTTGCAGGGAATGAAGCCATGAAGCAGATGAGCTGTTGTAACATATTGAAAATTCCCACAACGGGATTCATATGAAACTTCATCTGATTTTTGGATTTTTATCCGTTCAAAGGTTTCACTAGTTTGAAATTCACGTTTATTTTACTCTGTTACTCCGTATTATTTCGTCAACTAATCCCTATATTAATTGTTACTTAATATGTGTGGAACTAAAGCAAGAATCAGTGGCTTTGATTGCTGACCTCTGTGAAGGGCTCAGACTTACTGCCCATATGATACTTGAGCGAGACTGTTGACTCGTTGGAAGTTAGTATTGTTGCTTGCATGAATTTTTAACTGACCAGTCTTCTCCATACTTGGAAGGCGATAGACTTCAGCAAAGACGTTTCTATTTCTCAGCAGTGATATGCTTCTTAGGATTCCCATTAGCGGTTTATGAATGCAATGAAGCAACGTTTTATCTGTTGATTCCTGCACTACTAAAATAAGAATGTGAGTGGTGGAAGCATCATTCATTGTGTGAGTTCACATCTCACGTTGGCACATCCTGGGGAGGGTGAAGGGCTGTTAAGGGACTTCACTTTCCTATGAATATACTCACCCGTTCTTGAAGGCCTTTTGTTAAACCTTATTAAAGTTGGTAGAAGATGGAGCAGTGTTTATGGGTTTGGATGGAATGGACTGGCGAGTGGGAGTTTACTAGGGTACGCAAAAGGGCTTAATATTCTTAGGCTTGAGTTGGGTTTTATTAATGAAGAAAATCGATATTAAAATTTTATTATACTGACATATTCTATATCGAGGATTTATAATAGATGGATAAAAAATGTTTTTAAATAACAAAAATAAATTGAGCATGTGAAATGACTAAAAGGTCTATTTCATCTAAAAGAATAATAAGTACTCTTGTTTTGTGAAAGATTTTTAAATGTAGTTGAATTTAGCGTTAATGCTAGGTTAGGTATAAGGTTTTTGTTGAGACAAAAAATATTAAAAAAAGGAGAATAAAATTTTAAAAAATGAAGACATCATAATACACATATTGTTAGTTGAATCGTTTTTATGAAGAAAGACAAATTTTAAAAAGATAATTTAATTAAAAAAAATATTAGGAGATAATGAAGAAAAATGGGTGTGTAACAATTGAAGTGATGAATATTTTTGACAAAAAATAAAAGATCCACATTAGTTTTTCTCTCTTCCTTTTTATGAAGAAAATAAATTTCTTTCTTTAAACTATATTTTCCTTTAAACTTTTTTCTTTTTATTAACCATATGACAAAAATGACAACTCCCATTGCGATAGAACTCCCATCTGATCATTGGAACAGAATTGTGAGAGGCTGGCTAATTTGTTCCTTAATTTTCTCTCTCGCAATAATTATATGGTAACACCTCCATTGATGTCCGAATGAAACAATGAAGAATCACATGGTTTAGAGGACCTGCTTTGGATGCATCAACAGTGGTGAACTGAATAAATTTGAAAACATGTAAATTATTATCTCTTTTTATCCTATTTTAGATGAAGCATACATGAAATCCACGGCTGCAAGCTTCAAGTTGCGATTTCTAGTTTGTCTGCACGGAAAGAACGTGAACAAGTGCTTTCAAAATCCTTTACGAACTTTTTCTCAAGAACTTGACACAAACTCTTTTAATATAAGGCTATAAGACAAGAAGAAAAACTAAGAAGGAGGTTCGAGAACCTTTCTTTCTAGCTTGAGAAGGTATGACGAATTTTTCTAAAATTTTTTGATTGTTTATGATTTAAAATTTTTCAAAATCTATTTATTTTCAAAATACTTCTTACTCAAGATGGGATTCTTATTTATATATAAAGCAACTAGGGCATGCATGTTATGAGTCCTATGGACATCCTACATAAACCTTTAATTATTTTAAGTCCACTCCATATTTAATGGTTAATCTAATTAATAATTAAAGCCCATATGTATCTTGTCTTCTAATTAAATTAATCTTATTAATTAAATTAAAGGTCTATTATATTTTTAATTAATAATCTTATTATTATTATTAACAAACACAAAAAATTACTAGTCCAATCTAATCATGACCAAATTAAAATCACCACGAGACTTCTCATGTTTTATTTAAGCTCCAAATTAATATATCAACTCGCTCTAATCCCATACTTTGTGTGTGATTCTCTAGATTCATCCTTAATCAGCAACAATTATAACTTAAAAGATGTGAGTAACACTTAGCCAATGACCCATACCGTAGTCTAATTAAGACGAATTGAATGGATCACTTGAATCCTCCCATTTGTGAATACTATGCAGTATAGACATTTTGTTTTACTTTATTCTAATTGAGCAAAAGTGATATATTTAGTCAAACTCATTGACTTAGTTATATTGCCAACTCCATATTTTTTCATGAGACTAATATTATGTCGAAAACCCTTTTTCCAATCAGAGCCATGACATGTTGGATTCATTAACTTATTTCATATCAAGATAGACATTAGCCTTAAATACCCTAATGATACATTGACCATTATACGCACAAGACAATCATGTTATTTTAGGTGTAAGGCCCATGCGCACTTAACGCAATTACAAAGTAAGACGTTAGTGATAGAGAGTGAACTCCGTGTGTCAATTTCGTTCTTCGAGTTAGTATTCGAATATTTACTCTCTAATAATGTATCCATATATGTATTCTTAGTATCCCATGCTAAATGGTATGACATTCAACCATACAAACACATGGTGTGTAAATTGTTTCAATTTTCTAATGTCCATTCAGAGAATCTGTCATTTGCCTGTCCATATTCATAACTCTTATACATAAGACTTATTAACACAATCATATAGACATATTCAGAATTACGCCATATATGATTCATATGTATGATCAAATTGCCATAACATTGATATAAATAAAGATCAATATTTTATTAATTAATCAAAAGTTTACATATACAACCAATATCTCTTAAATCTATTAATGTTAGAGGGCATATCACTAACACTTATATGGTTTAAAATATCTTATAAACTCTTAAAAAAAGCATTTCATTATTTACATACTAATGTTTCTCATCTACCTTAATTTTCTTCTTAGTGCCTCTTTGCAAGTCTAATTTATGACAAGACTTGTAACCAAATGATACATTAAATAGATATGACCTATGATTTAGATTAGGAGTTGTAATTTCAAGTTGAATTTAACTCAGTGATATTCAAATTCAATTGGATAATCATTAATCCGATATTGTAACACCACCATACACGTAAAACTAAAAACAAAAGTAACCACCATTGTGTCTAGAAGGCCTTTTACAACTCAGATGATGATGTGCCCAATCCTTATTTTAACCCAAGCGTTGATAGGTGCCATGCAATACTTGCAGATGAACATCATGGCCCTCTAATATAGATTGTACTACCTCAAATTGTCTGACTACTCTCTCGGGGTTGTGTATCTCCATTATCTCATAGAATATGAAAAGACCGGAGTATGTCCACTTATCATATCCTATGTCCTTAGGTCATGATGGTCATGGGGATGCCACATGAACTAGAAATAAGAAAGATCATGCCACTATAATTGTATTGCAAACATAATCAATTAGAGTAGATGTTGATGTAGCAATACTAACTTGGGTCTGCACCTTGGCAATCAAAATGTCTCAAATGATATGTATGAAGTGGGCGGTTGTCTTAGACAATTCCTTATTGTAAGTAGTATACCTATAACGACAACAATCGTTACAATGTATACATTATGTAATAAAATTACAACACAAAATGCATAAATGAATCTCTTATACGTATATATGTACCATGCACTAAATGAGATTGTAGGAAGCACTCGGTTGTTGGCTAGCTACCATAGTCTCGTCCTTTCACTCGCACCCTAAGTAGGGGCACAAGCCTAGTATCTTGAACCATGTTCATATTTGTACCAAGGATAGATTGAATATCAATAATAAAGAGATGCACAGTGTGATGGGGATTCAAAATGTAGTTGGACTAATGTTTACCTATATTAGCTTGACTGCTCTAGCAATAGTCTCCCATCCTCATATTGATGTTGAGCAGAGCTGCCTATATACTTATGCTAGCACAACCTTGTCCGAACTATACTCATGTGGTTGATCCATGTCCTCAAAGGGTTTGGGGAATAGTAGCTTAGACATGTTCCTAAATGGATTGAGCATCATTGTACATTCCATTAACATCAACACACGTCGTGTGTAGTGTATGACCTTTTTGTGAGTGCTCTCCATGCATAATTTGCACCCCTCTAAATGGTTGCATAGATCAATAGTCGGGAGCTTGGCACCTTTAAACTATGTCACTATTGGTGTGAAACCTAAGCAATGTTGGATGTACTTCTGGCACTTAGTAGTAATTCGTTAACATCAATTCCTATCACTGGCTGCCCATCAACAGACAGCTATCATGTCAATACCATATCCTATAAGGTGATCATGGCCTTCCCTAATGCCAAATAGAGGGTCTCTGGTTACCATCTCTCAATCATAATTGTCACCAAATGCTTAGTTTATCTAAAAGTAACCACACTTGTGCATATAAAACCAATGTGATGTAGAATAATGATTGCTCTATTGTCTAATGGACACAATTGCCATAGAACCCTATTAGGATGGTGAGTACGAAGAACACTATCCAAGTCTTGCTCTCACACCTGAACAAATCTATCATTATGCTACAAGTGTAGTCAAATTGAATTAATCAACCTTGGGTCCATCCTATAACATGAACTATGATGAAATTCCCATTGGAATAAATTTGCATAAAGTAAGAAATCACTACATAAGGCACACGACGTTATTGATATTTCTTTGTGCTGTTTGACACATTACATGTATTTACAACAAGTCTACAGCATAAGATGTAATCAAATTTCTTATGAAGAAGAATGAAAAAAATTCTGCACTGACATTACATAAGTGACAAGTTAACAAAGAATAACAATGTGGTGTGGGTGCAACAATATCATCATCGTGGTTGTCGAGAGAAGGATGGCATATTCTTAAGTTGACTACGAGCCTCTAGTTTGCTTTATCTTCATGATCAATGCTCTGACCAATCCATTTCATTTGAGATTCTTGTACTTGAGTCATGTGCTCTATGCCTAATGAATTACCGATGGGAGTTGTGAACCAGTTCAAATCATGGTGGCTCCCAATAAGCCTCAGCCTAAATCAAGTGAAAATGCCTCATGAAGGTGTTAACATAGGCTGCGTTGGAGAAGTAAGGCTTCACAAGGGACTTTAAGTTTACCCTTCATTTCCTGTAAACTTGTATGACTTTCAAATAAGGAATACCATGTAGCACTCACTTGCTACAGGTGCAGTGCTCATCTATGATGTACATAAATTGGACATTCCCATCTCCTTGGCCTTGAGTGTTCATAGTGATAACCCAAGTTGATCCTTGGCGCCTATCAAACACCCAAGCACTGTGCCCCACCAATTTGGCCTCCGTATCAGAATGGATTTTGTTGGGCCACATGTCCAATCATTCCCTACTGCAATCATTTCATGTGGCTTTGTATACCACTCATGAAAATATGCCATGGTATAATCAAATAGTAGCTGAACTATGGTACAAATTAGCAACTATCTGATTCCCTTGATGTCCCTATGTGGAGTTTGAAATGTTTGACACCAGTCTCCCACAATGCGGGCCATCGTTATACGTAAGAGTCCACATTAGGAGATAGATTCGTGACAACCAATCATGCACACGTGGCTCTAAGATCCTTACATGTCCATCATCTTGAACTTGGACATTTGATGCTGCTTTTTATATGCCAACACAAGTTTTGTAGTGCCACCTTTTAAATTTTTTCAATAGGTTCACGCATACGTGCTTTAGATAGAATTGGTGGGCACTTCAAAAGGGTTTAAAATCACCAAACATATCCATAACTGATAACAACCTTGGATGGCAGTCAAATATAAGGTAAGTACCCAACCTACCTTGAATCACATGTGTAATTGTCATTTATAGAAACTAACGTCATGGCTTGAAACTCTCTTCATCCACAAATGTAAAGGCAAGAGGTAGCACTTATTGGTTAGCATCAATAGCTACAATAATCAGCAACCTGTAGTTGTATTTGATGTACAAATAAGTCTAGTCAATATTGTTGACTTGTCCACAATAAGTGAACCTATCTATGTATGGTTTGAATGCCTATAATACACAGTGTAGCATCATAGTTGTGGGCATGTTAGTGTCCCTGCGTCGCCTCTCCACCACTATTCTAGGATTCCAACTTTGCAATGTAGACATATATGTAAGCAACTTCTTTATGAAATCCTCTTATGTGCCATATACTTTCTCTACAACTTGTTTCAACCTATGCCACGCCTTACTATACTTAATCTTAAAACAATACTTGTCTTTCATGGTTTGAATTACATATTTAATTAGATAAGTAGAGTCATGGTGGACCATCCTAATTAGTAGTGACACAATCATATTCTTGTCCAAATTTTATTGGTCCATTGATAGCTCCTCTAAAATATAGGTGTGTGCAAACTTATACCTAGTAATGTTCTAAAGCCCCAACCGTTACCTGTATAACACTTTTAAATGCCACCAGTAACGTTGTTCATTAGTAGTATGGTGGCACACAAACTTTCATACAGTTAATGTACTCATCACCACCAAATACTCCCTATGAGCAACCTTAATAAAGTAGTCTTTCACCATTGCCTGCATATGCTCCTTAGACTTAAAAAATCATTTTTGTGTCAAGCTTGATGCTATGTTTGTCATATTATGTACCAAAACTAACCTTTGGGTCATCGTAACTATCCAAATAAATTTCTTCACTTACCTCTATGAAGAATGGCATCAATAGTTATATGGATGCACAGACAAATGGCACCGATCTAGCTGGTGCTTAGGATGTGACTAAATGACTTGCTGCAAATTGTGCCAACACCTCTATCATTTCAATAATGTTAGCCGTGTCATGGTTATTGTCGTCATCGGATGCATTACCTTGTGCACTCTGTGGCTCGGATGTAATTTGGGTTGTCCAAGGGACATGTTTGTAAGTATACTTCGAACTCATTCCCTCATCCACCTATTGCTTCCACTAGATCACCTCATTTGACTACTCGCCATATGTTTGCATACCATGTGATGGCTTGCCATATGTCTGCTCCATAAATGGTGCCTGTATACACGACTGCTTAACATATAAATAAGGTTCAACGTTCAAATTAGGCATCGTGGTTGCATCACGAATACCAATTTGGGATAGCACCTCAATAACTCTTGGCTTGCTAGATACGTAAATGTTTACTAAGAATGTTTAATGCAATAGCATACCCATGTCTAGCCCACTGGAACATATGTAGACTGATTAGCAGACTCTCTGAGTTTTGTTTGTATGTATAACTCTAAGTAGTTCAATTAATTTATTGGGTTTAGCAAAAAGTTTAAGTTTACCTCACCATCAACAGGTAGTACTATTAATCTCATCCTACTGAATGCATCCTCTAATATGTAATTTGTATAAATTTTAAGTGAAACTCTAGTACTGTTAAACTTAGACGATTGATATATAATAGTTACAAATTAATCAAAATCAATGTCAAGAAACATGTAGGTTACTAATGATGGAACATAGCTATAACTCACAAAAGTTGAATCCTATAAGATAATGTCTCTCCAGTCCAAAACAATTTGTATCTCACTTTTAAATGATGTGGTTACTCTAACAATTTTCAAAAAACAAATCTATATCAATAATATGAAAATATAAAATTACATTTCCGTAATGCAATAAATTAAATCAAAATCTTAAAACTATTCATGAAATTAAACTAACAAACAAATACATGTTTAGTAATTGTTTGATATAATAAATACATCTATCATATTCAAATGACACATCATTGCAGAATAAATACATAAATTCGTATTTTTCACAAATAAATTCTATTAAATAAGTAATGCACAATTTTCAAAATATAATTCAACAATAAATAACAAAAACATATCACTCAATAACTTGACATATTTATAGCATCAAATATGAAGAATGAAAACAAAAACTTTTCAATATTGTAAATTTTAGCCTAAATTTTTTAATTCTTGTAAATTTTATCCTATAATTTTCATTATTGGAAATTCTACCCCAAATTTTTTATTATTTGTAAATTTTACTTTATAATTTTTATTATTGGAAATTCTACCCTAAACTTTTAAAATTTGTAAATTCTACTCTCAAAATTTTCATTATTGTAAATTCTATCATAAAATTTTAATATTTGTGAATTTTACCCTAAATTTTTTGTTATTGTAAATTTTACCTTAAACTTTTCAATATTTGTGAAGTTTACCCTATAATTTTCATTATTGTACATTTTACCTTAAACTTTACAATACTTGCACATTATTCTTAACTTCTCTCATTATAACAAAACTGACTGTAAGCTTTTAAATATTTGTACATTATCCTCAAATGTTTCAATTATTGCAAAATTTACCTCCCAACTTTTCAATATGACTATTTTCTTTAGGTCTTCCAAATTCAAACAATTCAAGTCTACCTCTACTATACAAATAACGCAAATTGAAAATTTTAATTCAAAAGAAAATAAATTTCACGCTTGAAAATAAAGACAATGCAATGTAGGAGCAACACCAACTTAGTTGCTTCCTTCATGGGGACGAAGCAAAATTTCATGCTACTTCAGGCTAGAAGGAAAGAGATTGAAGAAGATGATGTTTAGGGAGGGGGGGTTGCTGCAGAAGGAAGATTTGAGAGACGGCGGGATTCTATTTGGGTTTTGCTAGCAGACCACACGATTAATAATAATGCCCATTCTATCGATCCAAATGACGAAATGGACATACAATTACTGTTTTGCTTTACAGCAAGGTGATTGCATTGTTCAAAATGATGGAATGGCTGCATTGTCATTCTTTTTTTTAATAAATTTCATCATTTCAAATGATGGAATGAGACATTTTGTAAGCAAGTTTTCATTTAGTTATTGAAAAGATGAAAAAAAAATTAAGATTATTAAATTAGAAGACCTATCATAACAATATACGCGTCATACACTTGTCACAATTGAATAAAAGAACGAAAGGAATAATTATATATTTTTTCTTCTCCTACAAGCATTAAATATTACAAAATTGATGATGAAAGGATCCGACAACCCAACCGGGTTCAGAATCTGGAGCACTTGCATTCTGCGGGTATGCCCTGAGGAAACCTCCGAAAATCGGCGCAGTAATTGCGGATCATATGCTTCTGTTGGACCCATCTCAACCTGTTTCTTCCCATGGCGTCAAGTCCCTGAGTCTGCCACGCCCCCGTGCTGAAAGAATCCGTGGGTTTCGGCCCACATGATTGGGGAGATGATCCAGGCACGTAGGCCTCGATCTTGAAGTTCCTGTAATAAGCCACAAACGGAGCTTTGGACCAGTTCGTCTTGACCCGCCCGCCTTGTGTGGCACAGTCTTCTGCATTCCACAGGTTGCAGTGCACTCTCATGGCCTGGCTCTTGGGAAATGGGGTCCCCATTGCTTTGTTGTTGCTAAATACGCTAATCGGAATGTTGCCTACCATGAATCTAAAACATCACCAAGAAAAATGTTAAAAATCCCAGTAACAGAAACCAAAAATTCCCAGAGAAATGTTGGTGGAGAATTGCATGATGCGCTGAGGATTCTAGACGGCGGTGTAAGTGTGGAAAGCTGCCGTTGGATCGAACTAGAGATGGAATTGTTGTTCCTTGTTTCCTCTCCCCTGAGCATATACATTGGTGTTAACTGTGTAAGGCAGTCTAGAGGAATTTCCTAGGAACCCATAGTCGATTTCGTCATGCCCTTCTCCTTGGGAAGATAGCTGTAGAAACACAGACGATAGTAATGCAACAATTCAGCAGCCAATCATAGACGTAACTACTATAAAAGTCGACAGCTAACCGAGTAAAAGGGAATTCCAACAACTTACAAAGAAAATGGTGACAGTTCCAGCGGAGTTATCGAGGACGAGCTTAAGCTGCATGTCGAATCTCCCGAACAGAAACTGATTGTTGGACTGGAGTCCAGAACTCGAATATCGGTCTAGGGACAAGGTTTGGCCAAGGCCGCCGGCGACGAATTTACCACGTCCGTCGCCCCATGTGATTTCGGTGTCTCTGACGAAACCAGCAACAGCGGAAATTGACAAATTGGGCAGCGCCTTTTTTTCCCTGGTATTATGACCATGTGAGGAGAGACTACAAGAGGAAAAGATTATTGTGGCTTGAGTTTGAGGAATGAAATTCAAAAGGGGAGGCTCGAGTTTCACATACACATACTGCTGGGAGAAAAGGGAGAGGGAAATAGCTGGGAGTCCGAGGCAGTGTTTTAAAAATCGGACGGAAATCAGTTGGTTTTCAGTTCAATTAAAGTGTAAAAATAAAATATGTATAGAACCAAACAAAAACTGATCAAAACCGATTTGAACTAATCAAAACTGGAAAAAACCAGTTTTATCTAAAAAATTAAAAAAAAGAAATTTTTAACAATTTTTTTTGAAAAAATTACAAAATAAATTTTCATATTTTTTTCAAAATTTTTTTACATTTACAACTCCTTAATATTAGTTAAATATACCATTTTTATTTTGACTTTTGTTTTTAGTAATTTTTATCCTTTTATTTTTCTAATTAATATTTTAAAAATTGAATTATTGTATCTTAAAATTAAAATGGGTCATGTTAATTAATCTGTTTATTTTTCAAAATATTTTTTCAATTTTATACTTTTAATCATTTTGAATTTAATATGTTTTTTAATTTGTGTAATAAATTTTTATTTTAGTTGAATTATTTAATTTTTAATATTATATTTAAAACTTATTTTATAGTATATTGTTATATTGGATTATATTTATTTTGTAAATTATTTTTATAGTAATATATATAATATTATATAATTAAAATAACTGATTTTTTCAACTGTTCAACCAGTCGGACCAATAATCCAGTGATCCAGTAGATTTTTCGATTCAGTCACCGTCCAATTTTTAAAACATTGGTTTGAGGGAAAGGAAAGTATGAAAGGAGTGTGACTGATTTTTTTAACTGTTCAACCAGTCAGACCAATAATTTAATGACTCAGTAGATTATTCGATTCAACCACCGTCCGATTTTTAAAACATTGGTTTGAGGGAAAGGAAAGTACGAAAGGAGTGTGCACGCGAGGCAATGTCCAACGACAGTTAGCTAGATTTAATGGGCTAGCCGTTGGCAAAGAGAAGTGTCTTTCTTGAAATAGAGAAGGGGACAGGGCTTGCAGTTTGCGGGTAAGGTATAATGGATAGTTGTGTGTCTCTGGTTGAGCCTGTCTGGTTGGTCTCTGGCATAGGTCCCATTAAGGATTGATCTCCAAATGATCCATGAGATGGGATGGTGGACAGTGTGTTATATTAGCTTGGTATTGGGCCGTAGGATGAACTGAAGCTGATAAAAACTTTTGGGTTTGGGCTACTGATTGTCCCTTAGCATAACGTGGTTCACTTAGCCTTTTGGGTTAATTATTTTGTTTAGGTTTATTTGCAAAGGCAACGTTTGTTTGCTAATTTTGATGGGAATTGAAAATAAGGGAGATTTTGTTGGTATGAAAATTATATTCAATTATAAAATTTTGACGAGTATGAAATTTAGATTTTGTTTGAAATTGGTATTTTGATGTATATAATATATAATAATGA
This sequence comes from Avicennia marina, assembly GCA_019155195.1. NCBI lineage: Eukaryota > Viridiplantae > Streptophyta > Magnoliopsida > Lamiales > Acanthaceae > Avicennia > Avicennia marina. The sequence goes on along the minus strand of CM032756.1, from coordinate 13,361,497 downwards.
TTGAATAATATGATAATTATGCATAACTTTTAGGATGTAAATACACACACACATAAATATAAGTATATGTATGTGTATACATACATATTGATTTGATTGTGAATAAGTGTAATGATTGAATTTTAAATCTATATGTATATATGTAAAAGACGGATTTTTTGCATCTAACTTGAACGAATACGTTGTGAGTTGTTTGTTTTGAAAAATTTGATCCAAACCGAGCTAGATATTTAAGATTTTGATAATTATTATTTATATATTTATTGGTCACTTTTTTAATTGAAAATGCTACTTCGTATATAATCTGAATATGATATGTATTTTTTAATGAATACAAAATTAAAAGGAAATCTCTTTTTAATAACCTGATTTTAGATTGTATGTTTACAAGTTTATTATCTTCTTTGTACCTATTGATTTCGCAATTTCTCTTTTTGATTAAAAGTTGATAATACGAGCTAATATGAAACAAATTCCAAAAATGTGAGCCTATTAGGGTTGAGCTAAATATAAACTTATGAGGCCAGTATAAATCTATATATTTATCAAACCCAATAAAAATATTTAAATTTGGAGTTGGTACATGCTTTGCGATTGACAATCTTAACTATATATTTTACACACAGGCACTACATATTCACAACTCAACACCTCGTCAATGAGGAACAGGGTTTAAGTGTGTCCCTGTGGGGTATCTTGACCTTGTATTATTTAGGGTTGCGACTTATTCTCTTTATAATCACTTTTCCAGCAATTCTCAGAATCTACTAAAAGCTCTCTAAATAAATATAGATCCATTAATGTTCCTCTGCTACTCAAATTTATGTAATTCGTGATTTATTCAACATTTTTATAAAGTAATAAAAATAATGTTAAATAATATAAACATATTAAATGAAAAATGAAATTTAGGGAAAAAAGAAAACGAATAGAATGATGACTTAAACGACATCTTAAAAAGAGAATAAAATTTAATTTTTGATCACTGGAGGGAGTACTAGCGTATTACTTTGAAGAAAAAGGAAAAAAATAAAGGAAATTGGCCAATAAATAATTAATTAAGAAGTTGTAACTTCTATAGATTACAATACGGTTTTGGTACACTTGTTGCACAAACAATCGACAAGATTTTATGAATAAATTGTTTAAATAACACACACACACACACACACACATATATGTTTGCATATATTTTATATCGATTGGTATAATTGAATTATGTTGATAGAATTTTTTTTAAAAAAATTAAAAATAAAATAGGATCAAATTATTAAACGTGAGTTCGGCATTTAAATTTAGGTTAGGCCCAAATCATAGCCCACCAGAAATAAAGGCATATCATCTAGAAAGTAAATTAAATAAGAATATTTTAGCATATTAATATTGAGATCCGAATTATGGATAAAAGAGTCACACACTTTCTACAATAGGATAAACAACTAGTTTAATTTTCTCTTCAATTTAATTACTTTGAAATTGGCCAAACGAAGGTTTTTGTTTTTCAAATAAGTAGGTAGGGATCTTAAATGAAACAAAGACTTTGCAAGTGGTCCTCCACTAAACCTTTTTATTTAAAGCCATTTTTGACATTTGAATCATTCTACAAACAACTAATTGCTGCCGCAGCCTACCCATCGAAGTAATTAATGTACTAGCTTAATTTTTTACTCGTACTATATTGGAGGTACAATGCTTCATAGTTTATATAATACACAATGAACGTAAGTACAGATATTTAACAAAATTAATAATTATATGTAAATTGTAGAATAATAGAATACATGCGCATGTGTGTGTGTGTGTGCATCCAAACGGGGGTACAAGCAACAAAACACCAGCAAATAGAAAAACAAATCCAGGTGACCTCTTCTCATTTGATTAATCTTGTTTCGAAATGCAAACTCAAAACACTTTCTTGGAAAAATAAAAGAATTAAGAAAATTAAAGCCAAAAAGAAAAAGGATGAACGAACGAAGTTGTAAATCCTCATCAAGAGAAAACAAGGCCTGGAATTCCCCCATACGTACGCAAGCCTAGAACCTCGGCAGTTTGCATTCTTTGGGAAGGCCCTGTGGGAACCTCTTGTAATCAGTGCAGTAGTTGTAGATCATGTGCTTCATCTGCACCCATCTGATACTGTTCCGCCCTCTGGCGTCCAATACCTGGGTCTTCCATGGCTGGCTGCCCATGTTACCGCCGCAGGAATTCCATGTTCCACTCGCGGCACACCCGATGGCGTTGTAATTCCGGTATGTAGCCGTGAAAGGAGCCTTGGTCCAGTCCGTCTTCACTCGGCCTCCCTGCGTCGCCCAGTCGTCCGCGTCCCACAAGCTGGCGTACATCCTCATCGGCTGGCTTGTCGGGAAAGGAACTCCCTTGGCTTCGTAGTTGTTGAAAACCCTAATGGGGATGTAGTCCACCATATAGCTGTATGCAAAGTCATATACATATATATAATTATATCAGATACTGATAAAGGGCCTTCATTATTGCGAATGATAGAAAAGAATCGACGTTTCTTGTCTTAAAAACGATGGAACTTGAAAGTTCTGTCCATGCGCAGCCCTAAACAACAGCATGGATGATCATGGCTTACATTATGCAACGCGGGTTCCAAAGAATAGTATAGGTGTGGAACGCCAGAGTTGGATCGAACCAGAGGCGGAATTGTTGTTCCCTATTGCCCTCACCTCGGGTGTAAACATTGGTGTGCATCGTGTACGGCTGCCCGGACGAATTCCCCAAGAATTCGATATCAATCTCATCATGCGCTGATCCTTGCGATGATAGCTGCAGTATGACATATCACAAAACCACGAGAACATTAATCAAAACAAACCAACAAAATAATATTATACATTCATTGATCGGGACAATCTTACGAAAAATGTAGTAACAGTGCCGGCGGAGTTTCCAGGCACAAGCTTGAGCTGCATGTCGACCCTTCCATACAAGTACTGTTTGTTGGACTGGAAGCCCGAGCCCGAAGTGTTGTCAAGGGACAAGGAAAGGACTTGGCCACCGCGCTGTATCTGAGCCCGCGGGCCGCCCCACGCTATGGTCACGTCTTGATTGAAATTGCCAGCTGATGAGACGGCCAAGAGGCAGGCCATGACTGCTAAAACCTGAAGCATCTTCCCGGCAGCCCCGCTAACAAAACAATCCATGAAATTAATAAAACTAAAATTGCAACTCTTTTCTTTTACTTGAAAAATTGTCCTTAGCAAAGGTTTATATAGAGGGAAACGTATTTGGGTTTGGCCATAGTTGACATTGTCCAAACGAATATATTATATATAATTGACATAAACGAGGGAACAAGATGAGGATTACAACTGCACACAGCTGAAGGAATTTGTTTTTCTTTCTGGGTTAATTTTACTTGAGACACATAGCATCTTTGGTTTGAGAGGAACCAAAACACGTTTTCAGTCCGCGTGTACATTTTGCCTATTTGCAGTAGTCCTTTATTGAGGAAAAGTGTTGACAATTTCCCTCGGGTCTTACCCACGTTTTTCTAAATCTTATAAATAAGTGAATTAAATTCTCTTCATTTTTCTTTTGAATATTTTTAGTTTTATCCTGTCTTGCCAATTGTTTTGTTTGTTTGTATGTTTGTTTTTTCAGTTGATTTGCATTGGTTCTGTTTCTTGCATGAAAATCAACGAGAAGAGAAAAGAGAGAGGAGGAAGAGAAGAAAACAAAAATGGATTTTTTTCTAGAAAATAATAATTGTATATTTGATGTCAAGTCACACAAAAAATTAAAAATACAGGCACGAGATATGAAGCTCACCATGTATTCAATTCTAAACCATGGCACGGATCAGATGCATATGCTCTTTCATCAATTTTTTTAGAAACTTGGTGTTTTATGATAAATAATTATTATCTCTACTACAAATTAAGTTAATAAAGCTTTGTGGTAAAATTACATAATTATCTTTATTTTAACTTCTTTTATTTCTTTTATCATTTTCTTTTAACAACCATTAATTTTAATTTATGTTGTCTCTCAAATTCTTTCTATATTTCTCTATTTTTTTTATTGTAAATACTTTTATTCTTTTAATTTTTAAATAATTTATTTATATTAATTAAAATATAATCATTTAATGATTTATAAATAAATTTGAACACATATAGAGGGTGTGTTACTTTTCTAGTATTATATTAATTTCTTTGTTGTGCTCTCTCTCTCTCTCTCAAACAAGGAACCCAATAATAAAATTTACTTATAAAATATTTCTACGAATATTATAAAGGAAGATAATTGATGTATATCGTCCATTCACTTTTGTGGTTAAAAGTAATATTCAAAATGGAATAATAAAACAATATACTTTAAACAATGAACTCTATATATATAGTCGCAGTCTTATTATTTGTCCTTCCTTTGTTTTTTTTTAAAAATAATTTAAACCTTCTCCTTCTTATTATTCTTATAATAAATTAATAATATTTGTGAACATCTGAATTAGTCATGTATATTTCATGGTTGTAGGTGAAGGTCCAATCATGTCCAGCAAGCCTAATTTTGTCACTTTCATTTTTAATAATTAATTGTTTTGTACATGATTCTATTGGCACAAACCAATTTTGGTGAAGGCACGATCGAACCTTGCTACCGGGTGGTTCTGATGCACATACCACGTCCTGCTCCTTTACTTAATTTGTTTATTTTTATTTCCTTTCTTTGTTACTTATTTATTCAACTAATAATTTGTCAATTAAATTCATTGATGAGCCATAGACCAAAGTGATTTTTTAATAGTATGTTGAAAATATATAACACTATTGCCGACTGGCATACTTTTTGGTTATTAATGTATATGGTTAAGGGTTTATAATGTGATTGTTGATTCAAAATCGATTTTCTGATGTGAGTTGAAATCTATTTTATATCTTTTTTAACGTGTTTTTGAGGTGGGAATTTTTGGAAAGTGTTGTTTTTTAGATTATACTTTCCTAATTTGTATATGTACTTGGTGTTCTGTTTATTAGAGTGTTTGTTTTTAGGGTTTGAGCAGTTAGTGTAGTTGTCTATATGATTAGTGGGAATAAATTTTACTGTTGATATTAAAATTGATGTCTTTTTTATTTGAATTTAAAATTTTGATATTTTTTAGTGGCAAATCGACCGATCAAGCTTAAATTGAACTAAATGATAAAAAAAAATAAAGGAAGACTTATTTGAGTCAAATTTCAATTAATCAAATATTTGAATTGACTTAATTGATCTAATTTCAACTAGAATTCGTTTATTCGAGTACAAATTACTTTGGTAGGATTACGACTATTGTGCAATAACTTTTTAATAGAGAATTCATTAGAACGGACCACAATTTTTTAATGATGTCGAAAAATTTTTCCATGTAAAATATTCAAGAGTTTGATTTTTCTTTTCTCGTTGAGGTTTTTGGATTTCTTCAGAAAGTCTTTCAAACACTTCGTGTATGTAAATCCACCCACTCATCAATCTATTCAGCCTACTTTAAATTGCCTTGAATGGTTTAATAAATAGTGATATTTTATAAAATCAAAACTTACCATTTTTGAGTTAGCCGATGTACCGAATAAAAGTTTTTTTGGAACATTGTTTTACAATGGAAAAGTCAATATACACACACATATTTGAATATAGAAGAGATATTAAGTGGCATAGAATGAATATTTATTTTATTTTATTAGTACTGCTAACTTTTTAAAAATAATATATTAATTAAAATAATAAGTTTATGAATTTTGAGTGATTAACATATTTTGATTCTAACTCTACTTTAAAACAATACATATAAAACTTGTGAACTGATGAAATTTTTAACATTAAACTGATCAAATCCACTGTGTACACCCAAGTGCCAAAATATTATACGTATATTTACAAAATTGCCTTGAAAAATGTCTGAAAATAGTAGGTTTTAAATATGAGTATATCTGTAAAATATGATTATGTATTAAGAAAAATAATATATTGTAGTATGTATTTTAAGAGGAAAGGACAGTCTATTTAGGATATTTAATTGACTTGTTTTTCTTAATTTATTAGTCTTTTAAATTCTGTAATTGGCAAACGGGTTTGTAGGTGCATAACCTGTTGTCACATCAAATCCGGACATCCTAAGTCAAACATTTAGTCTATGTTTGTTTTGTAATTAGGATGACAGATAAAAATTTAGGTGATTTGAATAAAATGGACATTATATTTAGTCAATAAAATTTAAATGAGTAAAAAAATTATTTTTTTATAAATTAACATGTAATAATGATTAGATGAAGTGAGAGTATATAAGTTTATAAGATAATAAAAAATAAATATGAGTAGAAAAATTATAATAATAAGTGTTGATTTGATTATAAATAAGTATAATAGTTGAAAAAATATTACTTAATTATTTTAATCATTATACTTATTTACATTCATTAGTATAATAAATGCTCCATCATTATTACTCTATTTGAAGGGAGTGAAATTAATCTTGGTGGAATGTTAAGGAAACAGATACCTAAATTCATATGTTTGTTATTTAAAGGAGGTGTTCTGATAAAATGTTTAATTAATTCTGGCTAAATTTTCGATCCTCTGATCAATCGATATTTAATCATATTATTAAATTTATTTAATATCATTTGGTAATGTTAGTTGTCATCAATCCACTGAGGATTATGAAATCCCTATACGTAAAAAGATGCATATTAAATTTACTCAATTAAAGTCCGACAGTTTTGGTTATATTGACCCACCAAATAACCATTGATTTGTTTTTTCCTATATGAAGACATGCATTGAACTTCATAACTTTTGACCGCTTAATTATATATAATTATGTTGCATTTAATTTTCACATAATTTAAATTATCTTATATATGTTTTATACTTGAGTCAGTTGATTAATTTAGCCGTTATATTATGAAAATGAGCAATAAGTTAAATCTAATAACCTAAGGTACTGTAATAATAGTAAAATTACTATATAAAATACTCAAATTTTTTTAATTTAAGCTTATCTTAATTCAATGTTATATATTACAACAGTAATAGAATATTTAATTAATTTTCATAATCTAAGCTAATTATACAAATGTGAAATCCCTGCCAATATCAACTTTGGGGACGGTCTTGCGCGATTCTACACGGGCTAACTCCCTCCTTTGCATACCGGTGTTGAGGGGACAGATTGGACCCTGTGACATTTTTGGTATCAAAGCCTACCCAATGTATTAGTGTCTAGAGGGGGACCCTTTGCGTGTGACTTGAAACATGGATCAGGCGCAAGTGTAATTCCATGCGTAGCAACTCGGAGAAGGGTGTCGGCACATGCATTGTGCTTGAGAGGGGCAAATGCCTTGGGGGATTATTGCGCACGCACGAGGTCATGCGTGGGTTTTGAGTGGGAGAGAATGTGAAATCTCTGCCAACATCAACTTTGGAGATAGTTTTGCGCGACTCTACACGGGCTAACCTTCTCCTTTAGATACTAGTGTTCAGAGGACGGATCGGATCCCGTGACTAAATATCATATGTTTTTATATAACTATATATATATGTGTGTGTGTGTGCGCGCGCGTGCGCGTATGTGTGTGAATATTTCTAAAATATTCTCTACATTACCATTATTCCGTAAGAATTCAATTTGTGCTAATGTTAATTTATCATACTTAATTTTCTTCCTCTCGTTTCATTTTCTCTTTTATTTTTCATTTAACTCGATATCATTACAACTGATATCAATAGTTTGTATTGTGACATTCATGAACATAAATGATCAAAATAAAATTGAGGCTAACCAATTTAAATATGTCTATTAATGTAAAACATATGTACATAACATAAATCTAATGACAAAAAAATTGCCTATAGCCAAATTTCAAATTCATTAAGGATTATGAAAACTTTGTGATAACATTATTAAAACTATCTCAATTCCTATAGTTAGATTAGGCGAGTTTTAATATTTTATCCTAATCAATTATTTCAATCAAAAAATTATTGTAGAATAAATTTATTATGTTAAAATATTAACCACAAGAATATTCTCCCTACCTACCCCGCTTCAACCTTTGCACCATTTCTTCTTCGGCCTACCACTATTGCCATCCTTATTCTTAGATGCAAAATTTAGCTTTAATTTTTTTAATTAATGTTTTTATTAAAGGAGTCAAAATGATGTCATCCATGTCATCTTCTATGTTCAAATGGGTTAAAATGCAGGTACAATAACCCAACTCATAACCCAATCAATTAAACCTCAAAAACACCTCAAAATTCATCATTTTAAAGGCAAAATTGTTAGAAAATTCTATAAGTACATATTTTCACCATCGAAAACAAGTCAAAAAGTGATTCAATTAGAAACATTCAATTTGGGGAACCCACACAAAACTTTTTCCAAAACTTAAACTTCTAGTTTTTGAGGCAAGACAGAGGGTTATTGTGGCTGTTATAGAGGGTTATTGTGGCTGTTATACCAAACAAGGTTTTTAAAATTAAACTGGTAATTGAATCAGAGAATTAACTAAGTCATTAGTTTGACTGGTTGAACTGTTTTGAAAAAATCAGTAATTTGAAATTATATAATATTATACATATACATATACATATTACTATTGAACTAATTTTACAAAAATAAATGTAATTTAATATAATAATATACTAAATGATGAGTTTTAGGTGGAATGTTAAAAAATTAATAATTCAATAAGAACAAAAATATTGTTACATAAATTTTTAAAAAACTCATTAAATACAAAATAATAAAAATTATAAAATTGAAAAATTAGTATTTCAAAATAAAAACACATCAATTAATATGAGCAATTTTAATTTTAAAATACAATAATTAAATGTTTAAAAACTTGATTAAAAAATTAAATGAATAAAAATTACTAAAAATTCAAAATAAAAAAATTATATATTCTTAATGTAAGAAATTTTGGGGAAAAAAGTGAATTATTTTGTAATTTTGAAAAAAAAATTGCTAAACTTTGTTTTTTTATTTTTAATTTTTGGTCAAAACTAGTTTAACAGGTTTTTAGCAAATTTTTATTGGTTTGCATCATTATTTATCAATTTTTGACCGATTCACTCAAGTTTTGGAAGCTTCCAATTTTCATGTCCTGACTACTACCTAAAAACCAGTCGGTTCCAAGTAAAATCAACTGATCTGGTTCAATTTTAACAACAATGATTGAATATGACAGATTCAAATAGCAAATAAACATTGCCACAATAAGAAAAAAGACCAAATTTACCTTCAACCATTTCGAAAACTTGTTGCTAAGCTTTTGAATTCACACACACACACACACACACACACACACACACACACACACACACTCCAGAACTTTCTAATCTCTACATTCTAACTCTAAATGGTATATGTATGTGAGAATTAAATGTAGGGAACCTTAGTGCCAAGTCATTCCAAGTTTCCATCAAACTCGACTTATTTGCCTTGGTTTGAAGTTACCCCCAAACCCAAAGTTTTTTGCCTTTAGTTTCTATCTTCTACCAAGTTACTTGGTTTTTGATATGCATTCAAAATTTATTCGAATCATTGGACCATATCCTAACATTTTTATCAATTCTTTTAAATCAAATTTTTAATTGATTGAAAAAAAAAAATCTTTAGCATGTCTTAATATGATCTAGTGTTTCTCTAAATAAAATCCTAACTCCTACAACTCATGTCACACTCCCAAACTAAGAACATAACATGATAGTATTTATAAGATGCAAATTTTGGCAGATGTCAAAGTCCAAATATCAAAGCAACTAAACAATAAGGTTTCTTTATTTCAAATGAATAGTCTAATACATTGCAATAGAAATATAAATAAATTGCAACCTAAACTATTACATTTAGCTAGTGTTATTTGTATGACAAACTATAACTATTTTCCTTTGTTTTTCCATACTTTCTACCGTCCTTACGTTTGTTCTTCCTTGTTGTGGTTCTTTCCAAAATGAATTTTGAAAAATGATGAGCGATCAATTACTCAATAAGTGGTTACTTGTCTTTTTGTTGGGATATGAATATAGAGAAATATTTACAAAATTCAAACATTTATTTGAAAAACTTGCAACAAGTAACTAGATAAGAATTCACTTGTGCTATATTACACATTTGTTTGGCATGTGCTATTCTTAGGCATGCCTAAGGATTTAAACAGTTTATATATCATTTTTACTAACAAAGACCTTCGTCTTTAACCTGGCTAAAGAGGATTATGTATTCCAACCTATGATCTCAATTGAGAGGGTCATATATTTCAACCTATAATCTTGATTAAGTGAGTCATATATTTCACTTATAATCCGATGAGCAGGTAAAACTATTTTTACACTGCCATTTAGTCACCAAGGACACCACTTCATGCATTCCAATATTTCACAGTTAATATATTTAGAGCAATTTAAAATATAAACAGTTGGTAATTGTTCACATTCAAAATATTTTCAATAAGATATTTTGAACAAAGACATGCCTGTTTACATATTTCAAACTGGAAAATTTGCAGAAAATATTTTGGAATAAGTTTCAGTACAATATAAAATTTTTAGAAAATAATTTGAAATAAATTAAGCAAAAATATCAAATTTTCAAGAAAATAATTTAAAGAAAATAGTTATGAAATCTTGTAAATAAACTACTTATTTCGAATCACTTATTGATCCCGAAGCTCATTGGTTTGATTTTTTCAGTTCCCTATTCAAATTAGGACAATTTCATTGAATTCTTAATTCAGTAGAAAATTTAATTCCTGTATACTTCTTAATGAATCCCTGGCATCTCAAATTATGAGTTAATTCGTTCCTACAAATTTTATGCTAATTTCCGGTATTTTCAGAGTAAAATTTGTTTATCAAGAGAGTTTCTTACTTAGAGCTTTGTATTTGCAATTCTCTGCACCTTACTAATTTAATGTGTTTTAGGGTTAAAAGTGATGAAATTTGACATTAAAACCCTCAGAATCAAGTTTTGGCCATTTTCCAAGTCTCACCCTCATGAAAACGGGTTCCACGATTGCATGATAAGCTATAAGACATTCTAAACATGTTTGTGCTTAGACCTCATGACTATGATAAAAAGAGCCACGCCCATGAAACCAGTTGCGACGTATTCTATTCTTGGTTGTGGTTAGGCGTTGTGACCATGATGGATCGTGTCATAGTTGCGGCATGCATTGACATGCCCACGGCTTTTGGCTGTAGGATGTACTAGAGATGTTTGTGATTTCGCCCACGACCATGCAACATAACATCTTGATTGCGATGAGTAACGCTAAGAACAAATTATGGATGCAGCGTGACGTTGCATTTGCAATAAGGTCGTGTTTGGCTAGTCTTGTGCATCCTACCCAACTTTTGGCATCCCAACACAAGATCAAATGTTCCACAAGGGTTCTAGGAGGATTTCAACTAATATTCAATTCACAAAACACACAAGTAGAGTAGAAACAAGAATTTAAAGGGTGTAAAGTTCATATTTTTCATGCCTAGCATTCATGCCCAATTTCAATGTCGTATTATGTCATATTCAACAACTTAACTCGATTCTTTCACATGGCTTTATCACTTAAATCATGTGTTATATCTAAATACTCATGATTTATGTGCCTAGAATGTGTGAAACACAATTCCTAAGAGCATGCATGAAATCTATAATGTTAGGTGAAGGGATTACCTTGAACTTCTAAGTGTTCTTAGGTCTAAAATTTGTCTCCCTCTTCTGCCCCTTTTCCGAATGTGTTTATGTAGGCTTCTAGGTGGGAAAGATTTATTTATTTTTTCTTCCTATAACTCTAGGGTAAGTTATATTTATAATTAGGGTATAGGAGGGAAAATGTGGTATGTTTAACACCAAAAGTTTTGGAAACTTTTACTGCAGTATTTCCAGCAGTTTTCCACCATATTTCAGTCAATTTTCCTCCTATTTTGGTCCCTTATAGGTATGGAAGTTGCCTCACTCCTATTTGGCCCTTTTTGGCAACTTATGCATGTATATATGCGCATATAATCCTTCCACACACACTTATTATTCCTCAAATTTTCTTGCAAGAAAATTAACAATTAAAATGGACAATTAAATAAATAAATCCCACATAAAAATTGTCCTAATGATATTTATTATTCTGCAAATTTTCCTGCACCAAAATTAACAAATACATAAATAAATCCTACATAAAAATTTTCCTAATAATATTTGCTTCATTATTATTAATATTCCCAAAATTTTGGGGTATTACAAGTCACACAAAAGTTTTTGCACAAAATCTTTCAACTTTTAATGTAAAAGAAAATTATTGTTTAAGATATCATTAATTATCTCGCACGTGATCATAAATTTTAGTAAGAGAGATAAAATGATCAAAAAAAAAAAAATCTATGTATCAGATTAAAAATTTTAATTGAATATTTGTTTTTATAATAATAATAATAATATCTTATTATAATATTATTATTAAAGAAGAGAAAAGAAGTTAGAGGTGGGGAGGAGGAGACTCGCATGTGGGTTTTTTTTCATTCATTTATTCTAATTAATTTTTCAATTTAACAAATTAACTTACCTATAAATCTTTTATCAATTTAACCAATCTCACCATTTAAAACGACGAGATGACGTGGGGTGACGTTATCTCGCCATTTTGAACGGTGAGATAAACATTTTTTTTAAAAAAACAAAATGTCCTGTATTTTTTTTTGTATTGCGGCAAAAATATGAATGACGTCGTCTCGCCATTTCAAATGGCGAGATGACATTTAAATAAAAGAATTTTTTTAATAAATTGAGTTTTAAATTATAGTCTCGTATAATATTTTTTGGATTTTTTTTATTTTGACATTTATCTTGCAATAATAATCTATTATAATTTGAAATTATTATAATTTTATGTAAAATGAAAAAAATTATTTAAAACGGTGAGATGACGTTATAATAAATTATAATAGTTTTAAATTATTATATCTTTGTTTAAAATAAGAAACTTTATTTAAATAAAAGAACATTTTTTCAATAAATTGAGTTTTAAATTATAGTCTTGTATAATATTTTTTGGATTTTTTATATTTTGACATTTATCTTGCAATAATAATCTATTGCAATTTGAAATTATTATAATTTTATTTAAAATGAAAAAATTTATTTAAAACGGCGAGATGATGTTAAAATAAATTATAATAGTTTTAAATTATTATATTTTTTTTAAAATAAGAAAATTTATTTAAATAAAAGACCTTTTTTTTCAATAAATTGAGTTTTAAGTCATAGTCTTGTATAATACTTTTTGGATTTTTTATGTTTTAACATTTACGTTGCAATAAAATACAATTTGCAAAAAAAAAGAAATAGAAAAGTAGTACTTTTTTTTTATAAAATAAGTGATATTTTTCTCCTACATATTGTTATATAATAGGTTAAAAGATGTGTGTTATAACATTTAAATGAAATTGTATGATGTAATTATAATAAAATTAATAAATGACAGTAAAATTGAAAATTTTGATTACATGTAAGAGGAAATATTAAATACTACACACCATCCTCATCTTCTAGGCAACTATAGGTGCCATAGTGTATGGGATGTCTAGCACGATGTCCTCTTCATGATATTAGATTTCTTTAGGGATGATGCAGAGTATAGGGTTGCTGTACTTTTGTACTCACAGAATCTTGTTAAAGTGGTATTGGGGATTCATGTTATTGTTAAGGCTACTCTTGTGGAGTGTACTCATGAAGGGGGTGTAAGGAGACTCCAAAAGTACCGTATATAAAGAATCAGCCTGTGGCGTATATGGAAAGTAGGTACTCTAATGCAGTTGTTGAAGTACATATACATCCTTCGAATCTACAGTGCTAGGACCTAGTACTTCATGCTGATATGATGTGCTAGGACTTGATGCATCATGGTGATAGGGTATGCTATGTCCTAGATTGGAATGTGTAGAGGCAATGTCACTCGTCTGGTGTTATGGTGGAAAATTTTGCTAGACTCGTTGCTGTGATAGTCACTCAACACTATTGACAATCTGTTGATTATATTCACTAAAACGTAGTTGCTGCATCTATTGTGCCTGTAATCAACCATTTGTATATTACTGTATAACACATACACACATATAAGTATATACACAAATATATAAACGTACCATATGTGGAAAATAAGTGATGTGGCCAGCTGATATTCGGTGTATACAAATACATGTCTATGAGTGATGAATTGGTGCGTGACTCGATGGTATCACTCGAAATAGTCTCTTAACACCCGTGTATCTAAAAAGATGTAGCCTTTTATGATATGATTAGCACTAGCTTACTCTCGAATATATGTAGCGCAGTGATGAGCCTAGTTAGTCCCTGGACGCCCGCATTGGTGCTCGTTATGCTGTGCATCTTAGACCCATGGTGGATTAGCAAGAAAGCCTTATGGCATTTCGAATTACCTCAATACCCGATCAATACGGTGTATCTCAATAATCTCGTAGCAGATGAGTGGACCACAAAACGTGTACAATTGTCGCCCACAATGATCGGGCAGCATCTCTTATGCCTCGTCGGGATATGGCCGTCACTGAAATTGAATGAAACATATAATGTATATTGAATTGATGGTATGCATATTTAATGTGACAAAAGTTACTCGTACTTTAGATTCTGCCCCTTTGTCTAATGCATCACATATCATTCGGATAGAGTGAGATACATTTGACGTGCTATTCCTCCTTACCCTGGTCCAGCTGTATGCATAGGAACATAATCAAGAAGATTAAATATAATAGTTGCACAATAGTACAACAAGACATATAATTTGATGAGACATATCGTACTTTGAACGGTGCAGCTAGCAACTACATATCACTGGGTACAGTTAGTGGGTCATTGTAAAGGCCATGGTTACAAGTCTGTAGTCCGAGCCTCAAGATCTTAATCAAGTCCATATCTATAAAAGTTCTAGTGGGCTACTATTGTTTGCCTGCCTCTCATCCACACGAAGCACAACTCTCTATACATGTATGCCAACACCGTGCTCCCCTAACTATATGGTTGGGACCTAGTGATATCCTTTAACATGCGCAAGTATAGTAGCTTCACTCTATCTCTAGATGAATCGGGAGAAAGCCTGCAACTGAATAATAGCAACACGTAACAGCGAGTGTAGCAGGCAATGCCATCATCCGTACTATCAATTGTAAGCATCTGATGTTGGACTTCTTTGACTAAAACTGAAAGGGGTATAGTGGCACCACTGAATACATCGGTGGTATGTGCAAACCCTAAATATTTCATGTTATACTCTTACCAAACATTAATATCCCAATGCTCATCTACTCCTGTAATTAGGGTACCCTCTATTGGTAGCTGTTAAATCAATGCCACATCCTCCAATGTAATAGTGGCCTTCCCAGTCACCAGATAAAATGTATGAGTCTCATGAAGCCACCTCTTGACCATTGTTGTGATCAAGTAACAACCAAGTACTACTGTCTACACTTGTACACCCCATAGAAACCTAACCTGTGCAGCAACAATACAACCCGATTATCTAAGTCAGGAATCCTGTCTAGTGCCCTGGTCTCGTGGCGTGGTCAAAGTGTAGTGTCTATATCTCCAAGCCACACAACTTTCGACCTATGATTAGGCTATAAGTAAAGTAGACTGTAATTAGTGGGCCTGAATTAGCTCTCATAGCTATCCTAAAAAAATCCTGCACAAAGAATCACCTACAATAATTGGATGCCGAATTAATAGCAATCACATAAGAATGACATAATTCATCATTTTATTTTAACTTTAATAACAATGTTAACAATTGTGTGCTAACAAAATGCATGTTTTTATAAACATAAATTGCCAAAAAGTAGAGTACAAGGTGACACCTATGCAGTAAAGTCATTGTGATAAAACGGTGTGTACAAATGATGAGGAATCCACTTACAAGAAGATAAATTAACGAGGACGTCTAAAAGATGAAGGCATGTCTAAATCCTGCAATCGACGTAGGACCACCCGCTATGATTGCTATCGGGCTTGATGTTGTGCCCAATCCATTTCATTTGGTATTTGGTGCGATGGTTCCCTTCCAACATGCCTAATCATACGTCTATGGGGGTTGTGGACCAATTCAAATGGTGGATCATCCCAATAATCGTTGGCCCAAATAAGATTGAATCTTCCATTATGTGTGTGTATATAGCTTCGAATGGAAAAGTATGGCATCACTAACCCCTTAAGATTCACACCATATTTTCTGCAGACATCGATCGTGTGTGAGCATGGAACACCACGCAACAACCACATTTCTATCATACAACTACACCAAATGCTACATGGATTTGTGCTCTACCCTTATATGTTTTTGTAAGCCAAGTGGACCATTCATCTCCTTTTACAATCATAGCTTCACCATTAGCTTTTCTCTCCTGAATTTAGCTATAGCCCGATCAAACGTCATCTGCATAATTAAACATATTGGCAATCGTCGTATTCCCTTCATCACCCCATTAATGCATTCTGATATGTTGGTTGTTAATACCTCATATCTCTAACTTCCGTCAAACAACAGAACCCACTTCTTCGTATCAATTTTTTGCAAGTAGTTATAGGCTTCCAAATTGATCTGTTTTATAAGGTCTAGAGTCTGGAAAATTTTTTTCTCATGGTTCTTTGCACTCGCTCTCTAGTACTAGTCACATAAGTGTTGAGACTTGAAAGATTTCAAAAGGTTTGCACACACATGCCGAAAACAAAATTGGTGCCTTCGTCGTGGGGCCTTGAACGCATTAATGTCCTCAATAGTAGAAAAAAGGCTAAGGTGTCTATCAGATACGAGACAATTATACTCTTTACCATAAATAATGTGTTTGTTCAACATTTACAAGAACCAACGCCATGACTACATATTTTCATCATCTATCAAGGCATAGGCAAGGGGCAACACTTGCTGATTAGCATCAATGGTAACTGCTATCAATAGCTTATGACGACACTTTGTATATAGGTGTGTACCATCCACACTAATCACCAATCTGCAATGCATATATCCATCAATACAAGGTTTGAAAACCCAAAAGAAATAAAGAGCATCATCCTATTAAGCACGGGTGTGTCAATGTGTCTCCACTCAACAATAGTGCTTGAGTTCCATTTTTGTAGTGCAGTCCTGTATGATGACAACTTCTTCACTGAGTCTTCCTACATGCTATACACATTCTTAATGGCATGTTTCAAGCTATGCCATACTTTTACATAATTAATCTCATAACTGTATTGATCTTTTGCAACTTGAATGACATCTTTTTACCTAAATAGTAGGATTCTAGTGAACCAACCCTACGAGAAGTGTCTCTACCATGTTTTTATCCAAATTTGCATGATCCATGCGCAGGTCCTCAGAAAACAAGTGTGGGCTTCGTCGTATCTAGTTATCTTCCACAACCCCATTTTCTACCTTAACAAAGTCCTAAGGTACCAATTAAAAGGTTAATCAACTATAATATGTCTACATTTAACTTTTCACGTATTAGGCATGCTCTTCACCATGCGGTACTCGCACTTTGCATGTTTGACGGAGTAATCCTTCACAACGGCTTAGACATGACCCTTGTCCTTAAACACCATGTCTAAATGAAGCTTTCCTTTGTGCTCGTCATAGGACGTGCTCCATCTACCACTAGAATTTTCAATACTTTCAACCGTTATTTCTGACTGTGGTTATGAGAAGAAGGGCACAGATAGATACAATGGCACCATTAGTGATTATGTCACATATCCAGGTATTGGAAAGGCTAATGAACACAAAGGTACAATTGATGGCTCTGTCATATATTCATGTACTGGGATAGCTGAAGAATACATAGGCATGGTGATTGTTGGCCCTGGCACATTTCGAGGGTATGGATTGGCTTATGGGTTGGCATTTGATGTTGTTATACCTGCTGCATCGAATTGATATCGACTGCATCCTCATCATCTCCCTCATCTCCATAATCCTTATGATTGATGTCAGATGTTGATTAATATGCATGTTGCTCATGAGCATTAAAGCATCTCACCATTATCATCCATGCAAGCCTCTACTGCTGCACTAATATTTGCTGCAGGCTGTGACGAAATAGGAGACCTACCTCCATATTCCGATCCAAAATATGATTTAAATGTGTTAAGGTTAGGCAACATGTCATCCTCCTGAATGCCTATATGAGTCAACGCTTTAGTGACCAAGGACATGCTACTGATCTGTCGAGTTCTAAAGAATGATTGGTGGGAGGCTTGACTTGTTTCCTCCTCCACACGTGGCACACTATACTAGTTGTCATAGTCTCTCTATTCTATTTCGATGTACAAATTTAAATATATGACCTGATTGATCGGATTAAATAAGAATTGCAAATTTATGTTATTCTCAATCGTTAGTATAACCACATCATGTCCCTTAAATGCATTTCTTAACACAAACTTTGTTTTCAAATGGATGACATAATGATTCTGATCTACTCCAGTTAAATTATACACTATTGTCTCCAACTCAACAAAACTGGTAATGCGACATATGTTTTACAAATAATGAGGCCCAATGTTATAACTTATGTTGTTAGAGTTTTGCACAATAGAACTCCCTAATATCTTCAAAACAAATAGTTCACATACATGATACAATTAAATATAAGCGTCACATCTATAATATAGTATATACAAATATAGTATGACTAGTTACACTAAGCAAAATATGTTTCATTGTTTGACTAATTAAAAAAAATAATGAAAGAACTCTCAATTAAAAGACTTGTTTTAAATATATAAGTATGGATAAATTTAGATTTCTTCAATGATTGCTTAATAATTCATCTTTCAAACTTCTAAAAAAATTATATATTTGAGTAAATATTTTTCACTCATCTAATATTTTGTAATATTATGTTTTAAATATATAAGTAAATATTTTTCATTCATCTAATATTTTTAAATTTTATGTATTAAATATTTAAGTAAATATTTTTTACTCATCTAATATTTTTTAGTATCATACATTAAATATTTAAGAATATATTTTTCATTCATCTAATATTTTTTGGTATTATGTATTAAATATTTAAATAAATATTTTCTATCATCTAATATTTTTTTCATATTCTACAAAAACCAAACACGAACACTTCCAATGTAATCAAATGGAAATGGGACTCCATATTTTCTAGCAACACTTTTGATCATCAATTTTTTGAAAAACTCCATGCAGAAAAACATTCTGAGAAGGCCATTTCTTTCTTGCGAAGTGTTAAGCAATCTTAAAGCAATATTAAAAAGGTTTATTCGCAAATGAAGATTAATAAGGACAGAGTCAAAATGTATATATTCGTACTAACTCCTAAAATAATTGCTCTGCATTGTACTATAAATCTTAATCTAAATAACCCTATATGGCTGCATAATCTCAAAGAAGTTGAAGTAGGTAGATTCTCTATAGTCCCTTACAAAATCATTGACTGTACAACAACCCCTATGAAATTCTTAATGGTGATACCTTGAAATCAGAATGTTCCAAGTCATGACCTGATGTTGGCACAATACATCAAGCAGTTGGAGGGCAGAATCTAAGGAAACACATACCATTAAAGAACTGATGGTTTTGCAATAGGAGTGAATATTGGTCATTGTGTAAAAAAGGACTTGTTAAATTGGAAATTAAATAGAACGGCGAGATTAGTTAAATTGATAAAAGATTTATAAATGTGTTAAATTAGAATAAAGATTTATTGGAAAATTAATTAGAATAAAAAATAAAAAACCCTTTACACATGTGCCTTTAATAATAATATATGTTAAATTAATATTTTCTTTAATCAAATGTATCTAATAATTGTATCTTTTACTACAACAAAAACCTATATTTGTACAAAAAAAATTTTAATTTCTAAATACAATGAATATTTTATACATAAAAAACTATCAATCAATATACATTTTTCATTTTATCATTATCCTTAAAAGCTCAATGCCACAAAATTAGACTATCTATTATGTAATTTTTATCAACAACAATGTCACAAAATTACCAAACCTTCCACCGGCCATAATTAATCAATTCATCACATCAAATTACATGTTCTTTTAGTGATAGTAATAAAAAAAAATTAAGAAAATTGAGAGCAATAAAGGAAAAAAAAAGAAAGAAATTCAAAATACAGAAAAATAAATATAGGCACTCAAATTAGTTTCTGGCAAATAAAAAGATAAAAATAGACACTTACCAAATTAATACAATTGCTGCTTCCGCCGCTGTCGCTGCCACCGATTGAAATAATAGAAAATCTCCGTTGCTTTTTCGCTGGGAAGAAGCTTATTTCGATCACCCACAATGGTCTAGAGAGGAAGAAGGGTCGCCAGTTGAAACACAGTCGAGAAATGTATTTGGTTCGCTCAAAATTTGCTGTCGATGGGAGAAACACCGAGGAAGAAGGAAAAAATGAGGAGAAAGACTACGTTCTGTATTTAACATATGGGTTGACGTCATCTCCCTATTTGAAACAGCGAGATGATGTTACTATATCTCTTCTTTCGAAATACGGTTATTTTTATTTTATTTTTTAACAAAATGCATATCCTACCATTTCATATGACGAAATAACATAGACATCATCTCGCCGTGTAAAACAACGAGATATGTTATTTAATTAATTATCTTAAAATAAAGTTAATTTTGTAAAATTGAATATTAGTTAGAAAAAAAATAAAAAATCCCTCGCATGTGAGCAAGTAAATAAAATAAATCTCATAACAAATTTATGGGATCATTTGAACCAACCAACCAACCAACCAATAAATTTGTAAAAATCCTTTTTCCCAACAAGTGAGAGAGCCTCAAGATGGGATTGGAAAGGCCCAATAGACTTGGAGTCGGCCGAAGATGGGAATTACAATACTTCTGTGTATGGACAGTTCGGCTATGGCTTGGATTTTGGCCCCAGCCTCATTTGATATGTTGAAGAAGACCGTTTCCGGAAACCACCCATCTTCCCAGAATAAAATATTAGAAATTCTATGTTCACATGAACATGCCATCTACTTCCATTGCTCCGTGGCAAGCTTGCTGCTATTGTCCTGTTCCTAGTTATCACTTGTCCCACCATCTCCATTTTTATCCTCCCGGCAAGGCTTCACTCAATTCGAAGCCCCGACGGTCCTACTCTGCGAATCATGGCATCCTCAAGCTCAGGGCAACGCTAAGTTGCAGCAAAGAACGAGAAAAGGGGCAGAATCATCGTCACACAGAGGATACTTCATACCCAGGCAGAGGAAACCGCGAATTGTTCCATGATTTTTGCTCGTCTATTGAAACTCCGGAGCCCGAATTCGGAAAAGGTGAAAAAGAACCAGGATTTGTGGTGGATAACTCTTCTGGCATTTCGGCGAACATGTGGTGGGTTCATCTGAAGGCGGCATTGGGGCAAAGAATTAATCTGGAGGGCATCGCTTGCTCCGTCGGGATTTTGTCGAGAGACAAGCAATTGGTAATCCCACATGTTACTGTGCCGGACATACGTTATATTGATTGGGCCGAGCTGAAAAATAGGGGGTTTGAAGGTGTAGTCTTTGACAAGGATAACACGATTACTATTCCTTACTCTTTAAGCTTGTGGGAACCCCTGGGATCATCTCTAGAACAGTGTAAATCTTTATTTGGCAATAACATTGCGGTGTTCAGCAACTCTGCGGGTAATTTTAGTGTAGTCTACTTGTAAATTTGGGTTAAATTTCTTTTTGACCAGACGGTTTGTTTTCTGTTTCATTGAATAGATTAGCTTGCTGATTTTGTGAAAATTTTAGGACTGTATGAGTATGACCCTGACGGTAGAAAAGCCAGAGCTCTTGAGGATGCTATTGGAATCAAAGTGATACGGCACAGTAAGATTTGTTTTATCACTCGCCATGTTATAAATTTTGTTTTTTATGGATATGATAGCGTGAATTAGCGTTTAATTTTTCAAATGCAGGTGGAATAAGTAAATTAAATTTTTAGGTAATGTTTAGTCCATTCAATGATCCTTTCTAATTAATGTTGTTTGGCTTTACTTTTGTTCATTAAAATGAAATATAGAGTTGAAGAAGCCAGCTGGAACGGCCAAGGAAATTGAAAGGCATTTTGGTTGTGAATCCTCTAGACTTATTATGGTGAGATTTTATTTTCGTTATCCCTTAAGATTCTTTTTATTTAATTTTTTCTTCAGAATTTAGCTATTTCATTGCGCAATATTGACCATGCAAATGCTAGGTGGGGGATCGCCCGTTCACAGATATTGTTTATGGAAACAGAAATGGATTTTTCACAATACTGACTGAGCCATTGAGTCTTGTGGAGGAGCCTTTGATTGTGAGGCAGGTTTGTCACTTCAATTTTTTTTCTTGTTCGTGCTGTTTAAGAACCCTAAATGTACTGATGTGAAACAATAAAATCATGGATCTGGCATAAATAGTGGTTTCATTGAATAGTTAAATGATGGCAGTGAAATCATGGTTGAAATTACCATGTCCCAGAAATATTAGTGTTGCACGTTTATCTTAGGAATTAAGATGATCTATTCTTGGGGCATTTTGAAGTTGTTAAATCTGCTTTGCTCTTCACTAAACGCTTTTTGTTGTTTAAATTCGAATGTTTTTATTCACGGAAGTATTATGAGAACTAGTTATACTGGAGGTGAAAAATGTTAATAGGCTTCTCTAAATGCTTAAAGGATTCATATCCATGGAACCCCTCTGAATTAGATAGATTCATATGTGAGTGAGGTTGACAATAAGTTCTTTCAAAATAGACTATTTGCCCTTTGTTAGAGGTCAATGATGAAGGTTATCCATCATTATCTCATTGGCTGACCTGGACCCTATTATTTTGAGGTTATATCTTATTCAGAGTTGGGAATTCTTTTTATGGTAAAAAATTCATTCATTTCGATTATTCCTCAAAAATCAACTTAGATTTATTTTAAGTTGACTCTAGGAATGATGACATGGTTAGTTTGGCTAAATATAGTTGCACAATGCATGAATGGGCCTTATTTCTAAGTTGACTCTAGGAGAGCAGTGGTTTGGGTAAAACTAACATTTGCCTCATCATTAGCATAATCTTACCTGACTCTGCTCCTGCTTCTTCCATCTCTTCACCTCATACAGCAGCTTTCTGGGACCTCAAATTCCCCCTATGAAACCTGGTTCCCCACCATATTTTCCTATGCATGGCTGTGAGCATACATACTGCCTCTTTCCAGCATACCTAGATCAGAATCTTGAAATCAAGTCATGCATACATGAAGATTTCAAGGTGGTGTGTAATCAAACTGGAGAGAGAATGGTATGGTTTAGGGAATATCTGTAGGCAGTGGCTTTGGTGAACTTATTATGATTTGCTACAGACTTAGAAATTGAGGTGTTGGGGGAGTTACAGCGAGGGAATCCAAAGCCAGAGCTGGAACTGGGGGCTAGAGTAGGGAGGAAAAGAAGTCTTTGTAATGTTAGATTATGTCAGTATAAGTTTTGCCAGGTGATTACTTGGCAGAATTTTCTGGATGCATCTGTTATTTGTGCCTATAGGTGAAGGATTTCTGGAGTGTCGTTGTTTTGGGTTGTCAAAAGGTTCTGCCAAGCTTGTAACAAGTTGCATCTGCCAAGATTGAACATGGTAAAACCTGCCACCCACCAGCTCGAGGCCTCATTTTCTGTCACTCCAAAAAGTTCCGGAAAGGTGTGGTTAGGCCTTTAGTGCACCCATTGACATCCTTGGTAGACTATAGCTTTGACAAAACTAATTGGAAAAGCAGAGATGCTAGCAATTCTTATATATTGTTTTATTTTCTAATAATCTTACAGACTCTTATATGGGTGTGAATAAAACTCTCCCATGTTTGTTCCCTAGCATTTAAAGAACATAATAGCAGGTCAGGTACTATTATGGTGCCGGCTGCATCAGGATTGTACATAATTTTACTTGGCTGCTCCTTGCTGTCTTTTCTGGTAAGGCCTTGATGAGGTTTCTAACGGGCAGAGAGATAACTGAAACTTTGTCACAAGTACACACTTATGCACACTCTTGACTGTAAAAATAAAAATTAAGGATTGGCTTGTAATACTGTTTGGTCTCAATCTTAAGCTCTCCATATTCCTGGATTTTTGTCTAGCAGGACAGATGGATCGAGATCAGGAAGCTGAGAGGAAATGCATTTTAACCTCGAACGCTAGATTTAACTTTTGTGGTTCATACATCTAATTACTGCACTGAAGCTCTATGCTTTGCTGTACTTCCGAAACCTTTATTTCTTGTGGCTTATTATTTGACTGAACAAAATGTTGGCAGGTGAGGTTGCTTGAAATGGGCATTGTTAAACAATTGTCTAAGAGAGGGACGATGCCTGTAAGTCACAAGCTTGTTTCAGATCATGTGCAATGTATTAAGGATGTACCACGCTTGTAAATGTGGTTGACAATGAATGGTAGTGCTGTTCATTCATCAATTAACCTATTTGCATAAATTGGCATACTTTGATGATCTCAATGGGTTTCCTAACAATGGTTCGTTTTCATACATACAATTTTATGAAAGAATCGACTTCCTGCTAGCCTGACCAATCTCCTCAGACAACACCGACAATAGATTGTTAATTTTAATTTATTAATAACTAATGACAGTTTATAAATATTGAAATCCACTATATTTGGATCAGTGGCGAATTTAACATCTACTATCTGTCAAAATTGCAATTCAACAGCTATATATATAAATATATAGTTACAAACTTATATATCTATATATTTTATTTTATATATATATAAAAAAGTGTTAAAGTTTTTGTCAATTGTGAAAGCATATATCTTTAATTAAATATTTATATTTATTATAGTAAATAAAGTTTTATACTCTAGCCCTTCTGTTGTTTCACTGATTCATGATCCATATAAACCACAAACTCCTTTGGTATCAAGTAGTATTGCCAAGTTTCTAGTGCCCTCACTAAGGAATACAATTTCTTGTCATATATGTGATAATTTAATGTAGTACCATTAAGCTTTTCACTGAAGTAGGCGGTGGGCTTCTTTTCTTGTATCAAGACTACTCAATACCTACACCAAAAGTATCACACTTAATCTTAAAGGCCTTATTAAAATCAGGTAAAGAAAGTAAATGAGCATGTGTAAATTTATATTTCAGGGTATCAAACGCCATTATTGAACTTCTCCTGACTTGAACTTCTCATTTTTTCTTGATTATGGTGATAAGGGAAGCAATAATAGTGCTAAAATCTTGTACAAATTGTCTGTAGAAACTAGCCAACCCATGGAAACTCCTTACTTCAAATATTGATGTAGGAGTTGGCCACTCTTGTATAGTCTAAACCTTACTCTCATCCACCTATATTCCCTGTGTACTAATGACAAATTGTAGGAAGACATAATGGTTAGTACAAAAGGTGCATTTCTTAACATTATATACTTTTTTTGCCGTAAAATATCAAACACATTATGTATATGCTCAACATGTTCAACTAACATTTGGCTATACACTAATATGTCATCAAAACATACTACAACAAATTTACTAATAAATGCATGCAAGATATGATTCATCAGACTCATGAATGTATTAGAAGTATTAGTAAGTTCAAATGGCATCACAAGCCATTTATACAGTCCAATTTCTTTTTTAAAAGCTGTTTTCCACTCGTCTCCCTCATGCATCCTAATTTAATGATACCCATTTTTAAGATATATTTTACAAAATATAGAAGCACCATGTAATTCATCAACCAAGTCATCTAAGCGAGGTATGGGGTGACGATACTTTACTGTAACAGCATTAACAACTTTACAATCTACGCACATGCGTCATTGTCCCTCTTTCTTCGACATAAGTAGCACGGGAATGGCATATGGGCTCATATTCTCTAAAGCCTAACCCTTACTCATCAATTCTTCCACTTGTCTTTGGATTTCTCAAGTTCTTCTAGATTGGTTCTATAAGCTATCTTGTTTGGTATGGATACCCTAAGAATAAAATCCATCTAATGTTCTATCTCTCGAATTGGCAGCAATCCACTAAGAATTTCCTCTGGGTACACGTCGACATATTCCTACAACACCGACACTACAACTGAAGGGAGGGAAGATGTAACATCATCAGACATGTAATATGACTCATTATACATTAACAGTACAAGGGACCTCTCAACACTCAATGGTAGACTCACATCCCTTATAGATGCCAACATATACTCTTTCTTTTCCTTCCTCTCTCCTCTTTTTTTTTTTTTTTTTGCTTGTTCCCTCTCAATCCCTCTTTTCTTTTCTTCTTTCTCTCTAACTCTAACTCAAATTGCTTCTGCGTGTACAACTGATCCTCGTATACTTGCTTGGGAGTTAATGGAACTAAAGTGATCTTCTTGCAATGGAACATGAAAGAGTACCAGTTGGTTAGCCCATTGTATATTACCTGCCAATCAAACTGCCAAGGCTTGCCAAGCGAGATATGACAAGCCTGCATGAGTACTACATCATATGTCACCTAATCCTCATACGTACCTATCTTAAAGCTCACGACCACTTTCTTTATCACGTTAACTTCTCTATTGTTATTAAGCCATTGTAACTTATACGGCCTAGATGATCCTTCATAGGTAAGGCCAACCTCTCAACCAACGTTGTGCTCGCCACGTGTACTACTCCTTCCATTCATTATTAAGCTACATGTCTTTCCATTAATTAGGCAACGAGCATGGAAAATGTTCTCCTTTTGAGCCTCATCTATTTTCTCCTTAACTTGAGTACTCAATGCTCTATTCACCAACAAATTAATTTCTCCTCATTTACACAATTCTCCTTTGTTAGATGGTACTTTCTCCAATGGCAGCATGTCATATTCGCTATCAAATTCCTCATCAGTCACAATATCTCCAGCCTTTGTTAGCAGCATAAGTCTTTTGTTGGGACACTTTGAAGCCATGTGCCCTCTACCCTGACATTTAAAGTACAAAATATCCCTATTTCATGTAATAGATGATCTAGAAGAGACAGGAGTTGTTACCTTATGTGCTTCCACTTTATATGCAGTCCTAGCCTTCGTGAGCTCGTTATAAGTGTCTTGTTCTCCCTTCTAAGGGAGGGTTTGCCAGATGTGTTAGGTTAGAATGTAGACCTACCCCTCATCTTCAACTGGCTTTGTACTTTAATCGCCTTTTGCACCATTTCTTCTATTTTCACATAATGTTGCAACTCCACCACATCAACTATATCCCGGTACAATCCACTCAAAAAATGTGTCATGGTAGCCTCACTATCTTGCACAACATCTGCTCGATTCATGGGCATCTCAAACTTTTTTTAATAATTCTTCGTACTCCGATTACCCTATGTCAACATCTGTAGTCACTGATAGAGGTATCGGTGGTATTGACTTGGCATAAACCTCTTCCTTAGGGTTGCTTTCAACTCTATTCATGTTTGAATTGGTCCTTCTCTAGCTCTCCTCCTATTAGTGCACAACTGATTCCATCATATAATAACATAGTCTGTAAACTCTACTATTGCCAATCTAACCTTTTGGCGCCCCGAATAGTGATAACACTCAAAAATCAACTCTAACCTCCTTTCTTACTCAAGACAGGCATCAGGATCTGATTACCCCTAGAAAGATGGCAGTTGTAACTTCACCCCCTTGGCACTTCATCATCCACATCATCTCTTCGTCGATGTCTGCTGGGTGCATTGTTATAATCATACCAATTTTCATCTCCATTTGACCCATATTCCTCCTTGTAACCATATCAATCTTATCTCACAAGCCTGAAAGGGTGCCCATCCTTGTCCTTGGCCTGAACTCGTCCTCACACTGGGTTGTCTCTACGCCTAGTTAGTTTGGGTACTAAGCTGTCTGTATCTCATGTCACAGCTTGAGATACTTCTACACAGCCTAATTGATCCAGCATGCTTGTCATCTTGTCTTCCATTCCCCTTATGCTTCTGCTAAGCTTCTTCAACTTGCTAGTGAGGAATTTAAACAAAAATTTAGTTTTGTCAGGGCTATTACCTTGACTCGAGTAATGACTAGCCATCTAAGGTAATTTAAGCTAAGAAAATAAGAAATAAGTAAATAAATAATAATAATAGTAATAAAAAAGTCCTCACCAATAACCTCACCAATTTACTATTCTCACTTCTCTTAAATATGGGGCTCTCAAACACCTATTTTTTACTTTGAATTGTGTATCAAACCACACTCAATTAATTCTCACAAATACCAATTTCTTGTGCCCTCCTCGTGTGATTCAAAATTGGTCTTAGCAACTTAAGTGATGTACAACAAGCGTACGGTATGAATGATATGAGATAACAATGGATCTGAGATGAACAAGTGTTATAATCAATAAAAGGGGCCAATATATAATCAAAGGAAAAAAAAGAAAGAAATAGATCAATCCTTCTCCCTTTTTTTTTCTCTTTTTTTTTGTTGCTTCCTTCCCTCTCTCTCTCTCTCTCTCTCTGGGAAATAGGAATTCAGCAACCTGAAAAGTCCTTATTTCAGGAAATAGGAATTCAGCAACCAAACAAGTCTTTATTTGGCACAACAAATAATTCAGTCCAAGAAAAAATGACTAGTCTAACTGCAGTGGCCCAAAAGGCTTCCCACTCCAATCTCGGCCTAATACAATTTTCAACCCCATCTCTCTAGTTTTTTTTTTCAAATTCTTCTAGCCTAGTGCTTTGGCCCAAAATTAATATTCTTCAGACTAAAGTGTAATCTAGCCCGACCCTACCTTTTCCTTTTTTTTTTTTTTTTTGACAAAAACCAAATTAGGGTTTTGGTTCGTGGCAGCAGCAACGGTGTCTTTTAGAGACTTCCGCTTGTCCCATTCTCCGGCTACCAGAAAGGTGGCACTCGGTAACACTTGGGGCAGCATCGATGGTGGTTGATGATGTACAATTAACGGACCAGTAGCGTTTCTTCAGTAGAAGAATGGCTCAATGTCGTGTGGTGGTTTTCAATCAAACTTCTCTCTCATTTAGTAACATCTTAGGGCGGAATTGGGTGGGCTCGCAATGGCAACCCCCTCGTGGATGATTCTTGGCCTGAAGTTAGTGGATTCATTGGTGGATTTTGGAGGCTTTCTGCCGTTGGCCTCTTTGTTTTTTTTTATTTTTTTTCTAATTTTTCATTTTTTTAAAAAAAAATCTAGACCGAGTATCGAATTCGAATTTGACACAATAAGCTCTGATACTAACTGACGTGATCAGGAACATATAGAAGCAGAAAAATAGTAGATGGCATAACTGAACCTAATCCGAGAATCCCAAGGGCAAACCAAGCGTTGATCGTCGGCCCAATGCCGTATAATTGGATTGAACCTAGTGTAAACGGCTACAATTTGTACATCAAAAGCTGATTGATATATCACGAATCATATAAACCACTTCGGAATGACTCAATTTGGGAGGACAGAAATTCACAAGAAATTGAACATGCAATTTCAGGGAATTTGAGATGAGAATTCTGAATTGATTAAAACACTCTTTTTTTAATAATGAATTGTGAAACTGTATTTATAGGTGACCTGAGAATCCTAACCTACCTAGGATTGGGTTTCCCCTAATAGGTTTACTTACATGTGGTCCAATATTAAAAATAACCTAGAAAAAAATAAAATAATAAAATAAAAATTCGATTTAGTTCTCTTGTTCCTTTATTCCCAAATCATCAGTCTAACATAGAATATTCACTCGACGCTCCTTGTTGGATTCTTTGAATTTATGTTCACATGTAATCCCCTCTTGATTTTCATGCACTAGAGCGTTAATTACTTTCTTAATTCTCTTTGCATGTGTCCTGACTATAAGTCCAACTGGAACTTCTAAAAAATCCTCTATCACACTGGACGCCCACCTTAGTTTGTTATTCACACGGATCATAAGTTACTCAATCGGCTCAAGAGCAAAGGTGAGTTGAGCGAAAGACATATAAGTTGGGTATCTTTTATAGACATATTTTCTTATGTAATTAAATATCAGAAAGGACTGGATAACGTTGTTGTGGACACTTTGTTGTGCCTTTATATGCTTATTACCACTTTGAATGCTAAGTTTCTAGGATTTAAACTTATTAAGGAATTGCATCCTAATGATGAAGATTTTGGTAAAGTGCTTGAGTTAACTAGCAAAGGAGCATATGAAAGATATTTTTGATATGATGGCTTTTGATTTTATAAATATAAGCTGTACATTCCAAGATGTTCTTTATGAAAATTACTTGTGAGAAAGACTTATAATGGTTAGTTAATGGTACACTATGGCATCACTAAAACAAGTTCTATCTTGTAAGGACATTTCCATTGGCTACATTGAGATGATATGTTGAAAGAATTATTGAAAGATGCACCAAGTACAAGGAGGCGAAATCTAAAGTACAACCACATGGTATTCGTATACCTTTGCTTGTTCCTAGTATGCCTTGGGCTAAATATTCCTATGAATTTCATCTTAGATTTACCTAGAACAAGAACTAGTAAGGATTGCATATTTATAACAGTTGATAGATTTGCAAAAATGACTCATTTCATTACATGTCACAAGTTTGATGATACATCACATATTGTGAATTTGTTCTTTAAAGAGATTATTAAATTACATGCCATGCTTAGGACCATTGTTTCAGATAGAGATGTGAAATATCTAAGTTACTTTTGGAAAATATTATGAGGTAAATTAGGGACCAAATGTCATTTTCTACCATTAGCTACCCACAAACAAATGGCCAAACTAATGTAGTTAATTGGACATTGATTAGGAAGAATATTAAAAATTCGGAAGAGTGTTTAGCACTTGTAGAGTTTGCATAATATTGAGGCATACATTCCTTTATTGACATGTCACCTTTTGAAGCTTTGTATGGTTTAAATCTTTTAATACTAATAGATTTATGTAGATGGTGAAAGGAAGGCAAAGTTTGTGAAGCAACTACCTAATAGAGTTTGGCAAAATATTAAGAGAAGAAATGAGCAATATGCATAATACTCTAACAAGAGGCATGTGAGAGTCGTATTTGAGCCTAGAGATTGGATTTGGGTACCTATATGGAAAGAAAGATTCTTGGAGGAGAGAAAGTCCTAAGTTGATGCATAGGGGAGAAAGACCATTTTAAGTACTGGAGAGAATTAATAATAATGCTTACAAATTAAAGTTGGCTGATGAGTATGGAATAAGCATCACATTTAATGTTACTAATTTGAGTCCATTTAATGTAGGTGGTGAGTAAGAAGCTGAATTGAGGAAACTTCTTTCTAAAGATGAGGGGATGGCGTGAGCATCTAGTCAAAGTAGGAATACTCAAGGCTAACTAAAGGACCAATTACATGTTCCAAGGCAACGAAATTTAAGGAATCAATGATAACACTTTTTGAAGGGTTCCAAGAAGAGTTTGGATTTTAAGAGAGGCTTAGGAGACAAAGGAGTCTTTGTAGAGTATTTGTAGATCAACCAGGTGTAATGCAAGGGAGAACATAGCGTATTGGATGCATCAAGATTGATCTTGCCACAATCCAAATCAATTTTAGTGGGCCAGATTAATCACACACTAATGGATCGATAGGATTAGGACTCAACTTTTTGAATTTGCAATCCTGCTACATCCAGATCGATCCAGGGGAGTATGGATTGGCATCCATGTTGATTGTAGGAGTTCAAATCGATTTTAATAAGGCATGATCGATACGTCAGAATGCATATCTTCTAAAATTACGATCATGGCAGAGCATCCATAGGGATCGATTTGAAGGATGTTTGATTGATCAGGAAGACCTTCTTATTGATTGCGATGGCAGCATGAAGCAAAAGTTTTCCTTGTTTAGTTAAGATTCTTTACAAGGACTTTTTCTAATTAATTGTACATGGTTTTTAGGTATCTTTATTAGACTTTAAAATTTTAAGACAAACTTCAAAATTTCAATATGAAAAAAACATCATTCTCAAAAACCACATGTAATAAAAACCTCAAGGGGTAAACACAGTCTGAGCTCTCTAGATTGATCGAATAAATGACTCTTTGATTGAGATAGTGACAGTAATGCTCCCAAAAGATTGTCATCAACTCCTACTTTAAACCTCTTGTAGCAAGTTTGATGCCATGGTCTTTAAACTACTTGAAAGACATGAAAAATAATGATGTACATTTATTATTATTATTATTCCTTTTTTTTTAACATATAAATGTCAACTTAAGTAGTGGTTTTCCAACACCAACTAATGGGACCATACCATGATTTGGTGTTAGGAGAATTTTGCCACAAAGTAAAAGCAACAATAATTTATTTCAAATTACAAACATTGTGCTCTATATTGTTCCTATACTTTTTTGAACATGCACATGCACATATGTACGCACGCATGTGCATGTGTGATATATATAATTAGTCTACCATCCAACGAAACCACAATCAAGAGTTAGAATGAAACCACAAAATAAGAACTCCATTTGACTCTAGTCCAAATTTATGAAACATATAATATTGGTTCCAATGTAGTTGAAAATATAGGTTAGGTTAAATACAAAAATGATTGTTATTATTACATTTTCTTTCAAATTGTTGTCGATCATGCTCCGTCTATAGTATTAGAGCCATAGATTTAGTTTTCTAAAATTAGGATTCTTTAGAAAGTCTCAATTTAATTGAATTGTTCAAGGTTATAGAAGTGTTCACAAGCTGTTGGCAAGCCTAGAAGAGGTGTTCCCAATGCTTCCACTATGATAGCATTGTGCTTTTCGTTTGACACTTAGATTGTTTCTAATGGCTTCTAGATTGAGAATGTTAATTCTTGGCAACTCTAGTACCAAAGACAATAGTGCAGTATAATCTCAAAAATTACATGTTCCAATTAATTATTCAAGTTGGACTATTCTAGAACAAAAAATAGAAGCTATATATACCAAAAAGGTTCATTAGATTTTAAAACTATATTTTCTATAAATACGCATGAAGAAGCTTTGTCTGTTCAAGGAGAACTTCAATATATACCTTTATTCTCAAAAGTACTAGTACAAAAGTATGTTGAAAAAAAGGATATAGACATATTCATTATGGTCTGATCTAAGTAGCTGTAAAACCTTTAGTTCAGAAAAGTAGAAGCTCCAATTTATTTAACTTTAATAAATAAAAGACTCAAAAGATGTAACTATTCTTTGTTAGCTATGATTCAAACCAATGTTTGTAATGATCCAATATATTTAAATTGTGCTCCTAATTTCTCCATTGATCTTAAAAATCCTTTAATAAATAATTCTCTAGTATTAAATATTCATTTAAAATGTGATGAATTTGAAAGCATTTGCAAAAAATTTGCAATAATTTGTCTAGTATATTTTAAACTAATGCCATCTCACTTAAATTCAAAATTTCATATGATACTACCTAATAAAGAAGAAACAATTTTATTACAAGCAGAAGCTAAAAGACCTATAGTTCTTGCTCCTAAAAGATTAACATGGGATGAAATTATTATTTCAAATGTTTCTTTAATTGAAAATATTCAACTCCTAGAAATTTAATAAAAAGAGAAATTTCACAAATAGAAGAACCAAATAGAAATGTCTTATTGAGGTTTAATTCATTAGAGAACCTTCTAGACTATTCAAATTCTATCTAGTTCAAAAAGATAATTTTTGGAATATTTATATCCTAGATAAAGTACACAAGAATCCTCAGTTAAAATTAATATTAATACTCCTATACTAGAACAGTATATTCACCACCCCAATCACCAGCTACATCTCAAATGCAACCGGAAATAAATATGATAACAAAAACTAACTTTAAAGTAATTTTCAATATTTAGAATAAGATTATAATGACAAAGAAAATAAAGAAAAAAGAATTTGGTTTGAACAATCAGATAGATCTCCTACCCAAAATAAAATTAAACAATAATGGAAAAAAGAAATGAAACAATTGTCTCCAAACTTTTATTTCTTTGATTGGTTTAATTCAAACACTTTTAAAAATAATACAAATAAAGTTTATTTACTTTCTCAAATAACTTTAAAAACAAAATTACATAAAAATTGGTGTTTTAATGATCATATAGTAATGACATCAATACACCCTCCCTCCAAGCTATTAAGATATCTCAACCCGAAGGAGAAATTCCAATTTCTCCATTTAAAAACAGAAGAGATGGAAATGATCAACCTAACCTGGAAGACACAAAAAAAAAATTATTGTCAACATAATTATTTATCAAATTTTCCCCATTGTAGCTAGTGAATTAGACCAAATAGCTAAAAAAATTGATTCTATACCTAAACCTATATCTAGATTTCCACATGATATTTTTAACCCTCATCTCAATCTTAGAAGTCTACCAAGAAAAAATGAAGTTATAGACCTTCTTATTTCTTCAATGAAATTAAATGCAAAATTAGGGCGTAGCCTATCCAATATTCCTTCTACTAGTAAAATCAATTTTGTAAATGAATCTTATACTAAAAGATTGTTAATATTGGAAGTGATGATTTGGAAAATTGAAGAAACATAATAATGAGAGAATAGCTAACTTAGAACAGCAATTTAAAGAGAATAAAATTAAAGTTCCAATAGGAGTTAGCGTTCCAAACTAATTCCTCTTGATATATACAGTATGAAGAAAGACGGAAATTGCTATTTGACGGATCTTCTCAATTTTCTTTTGATGTAGAAGATGTGACTTTTGCAAAAGTTGTAATTGCTAGAATTAAATTCTAGATTTAATTAGGCATTGTGGCCACCTGGCATTCTTGCACTAGAAAAAGCATATTAAAATTTTTGATTATTTATCTATGAATTAATTTAAGAGCATCAATGACAATTCATATTGTTCCAACTTCACAAAACAAAAAATGAAAAAAAAAAAAAAAAAACGATCAATCGTCAACATATTCAAAAGTTGCCATTTAAAAATTTCACACGAACTTCCAAATTTCAATATGAGAAACACCGTTCTCAAAAAATCATACGTCATAAAGACCTCTAAGAGGTGAACAAATGCAAACAAACATAGTCTAAACTCCTCAGATTGACAGAATAAACGACTCTTCGCTTGAGATTGCGACAACGATGCTCCAGCAAGTACGATACATAAGTTTTTACACAATTTTTTTTTTCACTCTTAAGTTAGCCAACCTTTCAGCAAAACCACAGCCAAGAGTTGGAATGAAACCTCAAAATTAGACCTTGATTTGTCTCTAGTTTGACTTTGTGAAACATTTAATGGGACACGCATTAGGTTAATGACATGTACTGAGTTTTGATGAGTGTAGTCAAAACCCAATAGTTTGATGTAAACTTTAAGAATCCACGAACGGAGTGTAAGTGGCTATTCGGAGGTTTGTGGTCTTTAGGCTATTTTCTTGGAGCCCAACATAATGCTTTAATGACTCAAGTTGGCTTTTGAGAAAGGATGCAGCCCACAAACCAACTTGACGTAGCCCTGTGCTGTTCGTTTCAAAAATAGTCTGATTGGAAAGATAATAATGAAAGTCAGCAGTGAATCATCAAAACCAACATTTACACTCCACATGCGTTCACATACTCCTGCATGGGGAATTTAGCATAATTTCTTGGGCCTGGTTTTTGATTAGATCAAGATATTTTTTGCGCTTCCGAAAATGATCTAAATGTTACTATTCATTTTCCTTTGGGTTTGAAACTTTCCAAATCATTCAAGCTCAATCGACAAAAAAGGAAGTGTATAAACATATACATACATACATACTAGTAATAAATACAAACTTGATACATGCCAACAATTACATAAGTAAGTTAATAATATCTTTAACTGTGAGCATAGTAGATGGCACAAACATAGTGACAAAATAATTTCATCATTTTTAACATCTAGCCAGATTCTTATAAACTAAATAATAGAACGCAAGTGTGAGATCTAGTCAAAATGAGTTCAAGTAGCAAGTTAATCAAGAGCTTCACTTGCAAGAAAAAACATGGTGAGCTCAAGTTGAGTACTTGAATTCGAGCTTGAGCTTAGACATAGAGTAAAACTAATCTTTTAATTTTTGGAGAAAGAACTCGCAGCACTTGAGTTCAAGCTAAATATTGAGGAAAAAAAAAAAAAACTGTTGCAACTCTTAGAGATTAAACTTGCAACCTCAACCATATTTAACACGCTATTGTCATAAAAAAAAAGGATATTTTGAAATATTTTTTCAGTTTTAATATAAGAAAGAAATGAAGGAGTAAAAATTCAAAAATAACACCATTACACAAAAAAAAAATTATAGGAAGGATTCTTAATGAAAAGGAAGTCAATAGATGGCTAGAGAATAAACTAAAATATTATTTAAGCTTGATCAAACTTGAGCAAATACTAGAATATATATATAAAGAGATAACAAACTTTTCCTAAAAATCTTACATGAAGGATACTGGAAATCTAGAATGATACTAGATTTGAGCAAAATGCTCTTGTTAACAAATTCCACCAGAAAAATAAGAATTGAAAAACAAATTAATAATAATTGACTAATGACAGCAAACAAGACCCACAAGTTGCACTAAATTTTAACATTCCACCTTAGTGCACACTTACGGTCAATTACTCCAAGAGTAGCCCTTAAGTCTTCAAACTTTGGTTTAGCTAAAGTCTTTGTGAAAATATCTGCGATGTGATCTTTTGTAGAGATTCCCTTCAATTCTATTTTCTTGATTCAGTACCTTCTCTCTTATGTTGTCATGATGAATTTCAATATACTTAGTTATCTTGTGAAAAACTTGATTTGATGCAAATTTAATAGCACTTTCTTGTCACATTTTATTTGCACTACATAATCAATTTTACACAGCATATCTTCCAACAATCTCTTCAACCACACACATTCTTGTGCAATCATTGTTGCTACTACATATTTAGCTTAAGTGATAGATATTGCAACTATAAATTGCTTCTTGCTACACCACGAAATCATTGCTGAAGCAATAACCTAAAATTGAATGCCCATCATTTGCATCCCCTACCCAATTCTCATTAGTAAAACTAGTTAATATGTAATCTCCACCCTTTTTATGCACAAGGCCATGATCAAGAGGGCCGCTTTACATATCTTAAGATTCTTTTTGCTGCATTCGAATGAGTAATTCTTGGACATTGCACAAACTAAGAAATAATTTGAACAGAATAAGCTATCTATGGTCTTGTGATGGTTAAATAAATTAAGCTTCCAACAAATTGTCTAGATTTTTCTAGCATATTTCAGCAATTCTCCATCTTTCACCAACTTGAGATGTGGATCCATTGGAGTAACTTTTTCTTTTGACTGCCCCATGCCAAAACGTTGTACAAGCTCCTTTGCATACCTTTTTTGAGAAATAAAAAGTCCATGGTCCAATTTTTCAACTTCCAAATTAGGAAGGCGGCTAATTTCCCCCAAGTTCTTTATCTCAAATCTAATGGATAAATCATTTTGCCAGATGGAGATCTCAGCTTCATTATTTGTAGTGATTATCATGTCATTTACATACAATAAAACCAACAAGTGCTTGCTGATTCTAATTTAATGAATAAACTAGAATTTGCTTCAAAAGGTTTGAATTCGCAGGAAATAAAATATTGAGCAACTTTGCCATACCAAGCATGGTGCTTGTTTAAGACCATACAATGCTTTCTTCAATCGGCATATATGGTAAGGATATTGCTGTAAAACATATCCTTTAGGTTGTTCCATGAATACTTCATGATCTAATTCACCATAAAGGAATGCATTCTTTACATCGAGTTGCCATAGTTTCCAATTCTTATAGGCTGCAAGAGAAAAAATATCTCTCAATGTCACCATTTTTGCAACTAAATTGAACGTCTCCTCATAATCTATACCATATCTTTGAGAAAAATCACGTGCAACAAGTCAGGCTTTGAATCTGTCAATGCTCCCATCTAATTTTTTCTTCAATATATAAACCAATTTACAGGAAATAGGCTTGCAATTTTCTAGTTTTGGCACCAACTCCCATGTTTAATTCTTGTTAAGGCATCAATCTCTTCTTGCATAGCTGCTTCCCATACTGGATTATTTCTGGCTTGAACATAATTTTTTGGTTTTTTTTCATTTAGTACTCTAGCAAAGAAGCATCAGGTTACTGTACAGTGGTTTAGCTGCGCCTAAAAATCTTTAAGGTATTCTGGCTGTTTTTTCTCCCTCGATGACCTTCTATGTAAGTGTTCATTTTTTGAACCTAAGATGTCACTTCTTTCTTTAGATTCATCACTTTGTACATTGGTTTCAAAAAATGACTCTAAGTTATCGTAATCATCATGGAAAGCATCACTTTAAGCAGATTTCTGAGTAGGATAATGGGTTGATACCTGATCAAAGATAGCATCTCTAGATGTAACAAATTTCTCTGTCTCTGGATCCATGCACCTCCAACCTTTTGTGCATAGATCATAGCCTACAAAGATACATTTCTTTGCTTGGGTCAAGTTGAATTCGATTAGTTTTAGGAATATGAACATAATAAATGGAACCAAATACCCGAAACTAATTTACATTTGGCTTTTGATTGAAAAGGTGTTTTTTCTTTACCTGGCCACGAAGGTAGGCAATTTATTACATGACATGCCCACTGGAAAGCTTCTGCCCAAAGTTCCCAAGGAAGATTCTTACCGTGCAAGACTTGTTGAACTAAGGTGTGCCAACTTCCTTCCTGCAACCCCATTCTATTGAAGAGTGTTAGGACATGTCATTTGTCTTTGTATGCATTCTTTCTCAAAATACTAGAAGAAAGCACCTGACATAAACTCATTGCCATTATCACTTCTTAAGCATTTTATTTTTTTGCCCCGGACTCCTTTTCCACAACATTATTTAATTCAATAAATTTGGGGAGAGTTTCATTTTTCTCTTTCAGAAAATATATCCAAGTATACCCGGAAAAGGCATCTACTAATATCATAACGTTTTGGTGACCACTGTAGCTTGCTGCTCTATTTGGTCCAATTAGATCTGCGTGAACCAGTTCAAGGGGAGTTGACTAGCAATTTGATTAGCTTTTGAAGGGGAGACGGTGTGATTTGCCATATCGACAACCTTGACATATCACATTCACTTGTACATTTTTCAATGTATGTGGTGTTGGGAGTGCGGCGGGCCCAATTACAAACTTTGATTGAACCTTATTGGGCCAGAGGAGAAGCTCAATCAAATTGGGAGCATCACCCATGAACAACGTATGTTGGGCCTGGAGCGGAGCCCAACAAGATCGGGGAGAACCGTTCACGAGCCTGTACGTGAGCACGTATATAAGTGGGCTTGACACCATGTATTAACCCAAAACCTTAAGGCTGTGAGTTATGGGTCAAGTATCCACTTTATATACAAGTCACTTTTTTCTTTTTCTATCAATGTGGGATGCCACTTTTTCTAACTCATATTTGTTTCCTAACAATCTATCCCTCAAATATGAGTTTCTTCCACTTACTCCCTTTCAATCAGAATTTTTTTTTTCACTTACTCTCCCTCAATTAGAAACTTCTCAAGTATCTTACGGTCTCACCAAGTTGCTCATCAATGCTCATCAATTCCGTGGGCTTTCTTTCCATGGGGTATGGGCTTCCTATGAGATCTCCGAGTACACTTACATGCCCATCACTTTTATGGGCCTTCAATGGGATATGAACCTCCCATGCGATCACTGAGAACCGTCTTCATACTCGTTCCAAGCCGAACCATCAGCTCTGATACCACTTGTTGGGAGTGCGGCGGGCCCAATTACAAACTTTGATTGAACCTTATTGGGCCAGAGGAGAAAGCTCAATCAAATTGGGAGCATCACCCATGAACAACGTATGTTGGGCCTGGAGCGGAGCCCAACAAGATCGTGGAGAACCGTTCATGAGCCTGTACGTGAGCACGTATATAAGTGGGCTTGACACCATGTATTAACCCAAAACCTTAAGGCTGTGAGTTATGGGTCAAGTATCCACTTTATATACAAGTCACTTTTTTCTTTTTTTATCAACATGGGATGCCACTTTTTCTAACTCATATTTGTTTCCTAACACGTGGATCATCCAATAATTTCTATGCGGAGATTTGCTGCAATATTTGATAGCCTAAATGTCCGAATCATGCATGCCATATTGCAGCATTATCGGTCTGGCCCGCCTTCTTTACATATGCCTTTCCTGCTGACATGACAAATAAAGAACCTTTCTTGTCACTAGTAAGAACCACATCAGCTTCAACATTCCTTACATTTTCCAACACGTTTACATCATTTGGACAAAACGAGACATACTTTCCGTAGTTCGTGATTTGAGAAATTGAAACTAAATTCTTCTTCAAACCAGGAACATGGTAGGGATCATTTTATCTGATATTTGCATTGTTAACTCCAATCTTCACAACTCTTTCTTTTACTGCTAGATAAGTTGAATTATCAATTGTGACAATGACACATTTTCGACTATGTCGTCGAAGTTTTGAAAATAATGAATCGGTTCCATTGACATGATGTAAGCAACCAAAATCAATGATCCACTCTCGTTGATTGTCGTGGGATTGATCAAGTTTTGGTTTTAAGACATTTGCATCTCGCCCTTCAACTTCTGTAGTGGTAAAGCATTGTTCCCAATTGAGTCGATCATCTTCTTCATTGTCACAAACAACATTCACCTCGGAGATCTTCGCACGACAAAATTTTTAAATGTGCCCCATCTTCCCGCATCGATAACACTTGAAAGATTTTTTACCTTGTGAGCTGTCACTGATGGCCTTCTTCTTACTGGTGCTATCTTCTAAATCATTCCCATTCGATTTTCCTACAGAGAAAAAAGCAGCATCACGTTCAGGACTGAATTCCCTGGTCATCTGTTTAGCTAACGCTTCTTGGTTAGAAAGCAAATTCTCTAGCTCTTCAATTGATGGTTGAATTGCCCATCCTTGGATAGAGGTAACAAACGGCATGTACTCTTTATTTAAACCACGAATCAAAAATCTTCTTAAATGAGATTCGTTGATTTTCTCATCAGCATCTAATCTAGAGATCTTA
The DNA here is from genome assembly GCA_019155195.1 of Avicennia marina. Lineage (NCBI taxonomy): Eukaryota > Viridiplantae > Streptophyta > Magnoliopsida > Lamiales > Acanthaceae > Avicennia > Avicennia marina. The sequence goes on along the minus strand of CM032756.1, from coordinate 13,320,439 downwards.
GAGTAGATGCTTTTCACACGCAAGAAGTATTATAAAATTGACATTCCTCCTTCTACCATCTTTGTAAGAATTGTAGCCTTGGTATATTCTTCCGGGAAAATAGCCTCTCAAGAATCTCCTAGATTTGTTTTGGAGAACAAACATCACGAACATGATCCATAAATTCTTTACTGGTCGACGTCCTCAAAGCAAACAGAGCCTTTCCACTCTTAATCTTCCATTTCCTTAGTAACTCAATATTATCAGGAGTATCGACAGGAATTTCTGTATCAGAATTGGCTACTAATTTCCACAAGTCTTGTCCTTGAAGATAAGCTTCCATTCACATTCTCCAATACTTGTAATTTGTACTTACAACAACTTTCTCAACACCACTACTTCTGCCATTGACCAACTCCATGGAGCAAACAAGAATCTTTCTGTTAAACTTTAATAAAACAAGCTCTGATATCATAAAACAAAAAATTACAGAAAGGATTCTTAATGAAAAAGGAAGTAGAAGGATGGCTGGAGAACAAAATAAAATATTGTTGAAGCTTGATCAAACCTCAGCAAATACTAGAGTATATGTAGACTAAAGAGATATCAAATTTTTTCTAAAAATCTTACTTGAAGGATACTGGAAATCTAGAAAGATACTACACTTGTGCAAAATGTTCTTATTAACAAATTCTATCAGAAAAATAGGAATTGAAAGACAAATTAATATTAACTGACTAATGACAGCAAAGAAGACTTGTAAGTTGCACTAAATTTTAACACACCAGCCTACATTAGAGCCCATAACCTCTTCCAATTATGCATACATTTCCTTCACCAAGGCAAGTGGCCTTTTAATGCATTTACCAACATAATTAAATTTATATTATATGTGATGTCGAGTAACTTACAAGCATCTAGTCCAAACAATGCTCGTGTTCAACTCAAGCTTAATCAAACTTGAGTTCGAATCGAGTTTTGACAGAGTTAGTTGATCAAAATGAATCGAATAACTTAGTTGGCTTGTAATCCTAATTGAACATAAAATAATAATACAATGTGAGTCATGTAACTCCGTTCAATAATCAAACTATTTTTGAATTATTATTTGTGAATTGAATTATAATAAAATGATTTTTTTTTCACTTTTCTTTTCATGTTTTAAAATGGTGTCTCATTCTTGTAGCTAGATCAAGATTTGGATTGAATTTAATCCAACAACTCACTACAATAACTATTGAGTTTATTATTTTATTCCTTCTTCGCTTTCTATTTGCTCAACATTTAAATTACATTCAATATACGCACGTGTAAGTGTAATTCTACCCCTTCACTACAATGACAATGGAGTTTATTATTTTATTCCTTCTTCGCTTTCTATTTGCCCAACATTTAAATTACATTCAATATACGCACATCTAAGTGTAATTGTACCACTTGATTACTATTTCAAATACGCTTGTTAATAGTTAAATTGTATATGGTATAATATATTTTCTGAGTAATATTTATATAAATGACAAGGCACGAAACTCCTCTTAGAACCTAAGAAAAACCTCAATCAAAATATAAGCCCACCCTACCAACTCGCCCTAGGATACTTGAATGTAGACAGCTCAACACAATCAAAATAGAGTCTCATAATGTTAATCGACCTTAAAATTTCACTCTAATTCAGTGTGTGACCATGCATAAATATACAGAAACAGCTTCTCTTCTTAGCTGTCTGAACAAACAACCATCACAGAAACCAAAAAGGAGAAAACACAGCTATCAAACAGTCGAAAGAGAAGTATTCAATGGGATTAGTAATGGTGGCATTTGTGCTGGTGGCTCTCATTAATGTGCCCGTGCTTCTTCACCTACTTCTCTGCCATTGCCATTACTCGGACTCAATCCCAATACTTGCACCGTGTATATGTCTCCTTTTTTTTGGGGTTACGTTTTTTTGTTCTATCCCAATTCTCTCACTCCATCATCAGCTTTATGTAGTGCCAACCCTCCGTCTTACACGTCCCTTTGTCTAATGCATTATGCACCAACACTTGGTCACTAAATTTGGAGGTCTACTCTGATACCTTGTCTGAGGTGTACGACATCTTAAATGAAGAAATTAAAAGGGCAAAAACATGTGGATTCCGGAAGCCCATATGGCTTCATATAGACTTGTTTGGCGTAGGGGGAAGACTTTACCTAGATCCATATTTTGTCCACCATCCAATAAATTATGTCCGACTGTCAAGTGTTAAGATGATTCCTCAAATAATGCTAGTTGATAGTGAGCATGCATCGGAGATACAGGTAAATGGTAAACATGCAAGAAAGATCTTGTTTAAATTACCAAACCTCGAAAAGTTAAATCACGCACACGCACTCGGTAATTGGTCAAATTAGAAATGTTTGTGAAACAAAATTGAAGGCGTTTACGTTTAGTTAACAAGATGCTGCTCGTTAAGAAGTATTATTGGCTATAGCTTGCTCATAAACCCACAATCAGTAGCCCCGAGGACAGTATTACACAGGCAAAAAAGTGTCCGTTCGGGGTGATGGGGAACACGAGAAATCACATCGTAACTAAGTTCACAAGCAAAGTTACGAGACTCATCCCCTGACATAATATGCTTGGTAGTCCGTGAAACTTGCATGTGTCATAGAGAAATACCACTCATTGGCGTCGGCAACGTTGTAATAAATTGATGCATCGAGTTGGTTACCTGTGAATGTTGCTTGGGCTGGAGTTCTATCATGTCTAAAAATATCGTGCAGAAGTTGTCAACGTGCACTCTCCTTGGAAAGGATCTACCATGGCAACACAAATGAAAATAAACACTGTTAGCATAATGTGCAACGTGAGATGTAAATGCACCTGCTGCACATACAACTAACCACACGGACTGCTTCACCTGCTTATATTTACTTCGGGCTCTTTATCACTCTTTATAAACAGTGCTCACGCTTGGCATCTTCCCCATCACTTAACACACACTCTCTCTCTCTCTTCCCCTCGCTCTCTCCCTCGTTGTTCTTTCTTGGTGCTGGTTTCCCTTTGACAGCATGGACGGGAGGAGAAGTAGACAGGCAATGCTTCTCCTGTGGACGGCTGTAGCTGCACTGCTTTCAGAAAACTTGGTTGTTCCCGTCGTTTCTGCAGCTATCTTTGACGACCAGAAGAACTACTACTCTCCAGATCCACATGCAGGAACTCCTCCCACAGGTCCTCCTTCTTCTTGCGCCAGCACGAAAGAAGGAAGCAAGCGTTTAGAAAATCTTTGCTCACAGCTAACATCTTTTGTTTTTGGGTCACAGGGTCACACACCCCTCCATCACACGGTTCAGGAGGTGGCCATGCAACCCCAACACCCTCTCTCGGAGGCGGCAGCTACGGAGGTACACCACCCGCCAACTGCGGCAATCCCCCAAGCCGTGGGTATCCCTACAATCCATCCCCTCCTGCAGGAGGTGGGGGAGGAGGGCATCACGACCCTTCACCCCCTTCTACAGGAGGTGGGGGTGGGTATTACCATCCCCCTCCAACCTCTTCCCCCACTACTCCGCCCATCATCGTAAGCCCACCAACGTTTGGAACACCGCCCAGCACTCCGACAGATCCAGGAACTCCAAGCGCTCCCCCTTCTACGGGAGGTGGGGGTTGCCATTCCCCTCCAACCTCCACTACTCCACCAACCACTCCGATTAGTCCGACCCCCTCTACTCCGATTGACCCAGGAACTCCAAGCACTCCCCCTTCTACAGGAGTTGGTGGTGGGTATTGCCATTCTCCTCCAGCCTCCACCCCCACTACTCCACCCACCATCGTAAGCCCACCAAACTTTGGAACACCGCCCAGCACGCCGACTGATCCAGGAACTCCAAGCACTCCCCCTTCCACAGGAGTCGGTGGTGGGTATTGCCATTCCCCTCCAACGTCCACCCCCACTACTCCACCAACCACTCCGATTAGTCCGAGCCCCTCTACTCCGATTGACCCAGGAACTCCAAGCACTCCCCCTTCTACAGGAGGTGGTGGTGGGTATTACCATTCCCCTCCAGCCTCCACTCCCACTACTCCGCCAACCACTCCGACTTGTCCGACCCCCTCTACTCCGATTGATCCAGGAACTCCAAGCAGTCCCCCTTCCACAGGAGGTGGTGGTGGGTATTCCTATTCCCCTCCAACCTCCACCCCTTTTGTAAGCCCGCCAACCTTTGGAACGCCGCCCAGCACTCCGATTGATCCAGGAGCTCCAAGCACTCCACCCATGACAATACCATCGCCTCCATTTCCAATCACTCCACCTTTTACATGCATGTAAGTATTATTATTCATACATGGAGGCATCTAAAAGTTTACGTTGAGACCTTAACTATATGCCATCCATGTAAGCGGAACACACTAATTTCTACACTCGTGAATCGCAGTTTCTGGAGGAATAACCCAACATTGATACGGGGTCTGGTAGGCTGGATGGGAACAGTTGGCAATACACTCGGTGGGCCAAGTGTTCCTGGTTTCGGGGCCAACATGAACTTGCAGCAGGCTCTCTCAAACACTCGTACGGATGGCTATGGAGAACTGTACAGGGAAGGCACAGCAGCTCTGCTCAACTCCATGGCACACTCGAAATTTCCTTACACCAGCACCCAGGTCAGGGATAGCTTTGTCGGAGCACTTCGCTCAAACAAGGCTGCCGCAGCTCAGGCACAGCTTTTCAAGCTGGCTAATGAGGGAAGAACCAAGCCCAGAGCCTGAAAAACCTCTATAATTCTTTATGATAATCATCAGTATTCTTATATTCAGTTTAGTTCTGTTGCATTTCGTTCACTAGTATGTGTCCTTCATGAAGACATTGTATGTTTTATTCCGCCTGCAGCGCTACAAATCAAGATGGATACGAACCTTATGCTCTGTCATTTTAAGTAGTATGTTGATCTGTGCACATTTATGTCCCCCTATAAGTACCTTAATTTTGTCATTTATCATTTTCTGAATTTAAAAGTAAACTAATTTCGTCTCTTTTGGGATATTTAATGTGGTGCCAAAAAAAAAAAAAGGAAAAGTCAAACGAAATGCTTCTTGAGCAGCAATAAAGAACAAAGAGTCCATCTGTTGTTGGGACCTTCCTCCTCTTACAAAGAGAGTGCATGGACACAAGCTATACGCACTTAAAAGTCCGCATGAATATAGAATGCGTTCGGCTTCCGGATGGGGTGCAAATGTGTAATTAATTCACTTCTAGACAAATCTGGCTGAAATCTTTGAAGTTCCATTAAAACTTTCGAGTCCTTGAAGAAAAATCTTAGCATTCTATCAAGTGCAAGGAGATGCACTGAACCCATGGAACGGCTACTGATAATATATTCTGTTAATGTTGATTTGGTTGATGTAAGCTGGAATGTATCATGAATTATCACAAATTCATACACGTAGCGAAAATGTAAAGCAAATTGATTTGGTTGATGCTAGTTGTAACGTATCATGAGTTACTACAAACTCATATACGCAATAGAAATGTAAAATAAACACTAGAAATTTGTTTAATTCGAAGATAATTTTTTTATGTTTGCAAGGTCTCGGTTAGAAAATTATACTAACAATGAAAATACTTGTTAGGATAAACTGGTCAAAACTAGTAAACAATCACTCACATTATCAAAACTCTCTTTGATATCAATTAGTTGACACGTTTTTAACTTAGATCTTCTAAACAACTGAGTCTTTTTGTCTATGCTTTGTCAAGACTTCCTCTTCACGCTAACATCTAACATTGATCGTGAGTTTCCTCTTTTTGAGGATGATTCTTCACTTATATACTTTAGTGGGTGGTTATAGAGAGACTTGAAATCAGCAACTCAATTGGTTATCTTTTATTCTTTCTTCTTAACGATAAAATAAGTGAAAGACTTGAACTAGGGTAGAATTACTAAAACATGTATTCATCAAAAGTTATGCTAAGAATTCTTTGAAGAATGTATAAACTCTCTCAATGTAGTCTCTGGTTCGGCCTCTTCAACTCTAAAAAATCATCTGTCCTATCAGCATTTAAGATTAGGAAACTATCTCAATAAAATTCTGCATTTAAGATTAGGAAACTATCTCAATAAAATTCTGCTATTGCCTCATTTTCCGGATTGTTTCTTTCCTAAATTTCCCATAGCACCAACAACCTTTTCTTAACATTTGGAGATGAAAATATTTTGGAGATCCTTTCATATGCGCCAGATTTTATTAGATATAGAAAATGGGAAGATATGGTCAACTCTACATATTCTCCCATATTTTTGGGATAAGACATGTCAATTATATTCTAATCACTTAATTAAAATCTATTTAGATCGTCCTAAATTAGGTAAATTAGCGCATCATAAATTTCATTAAAAAGGAATAAATCCACTAATAAATATTTAAGAGATTTGCATGATTGCAACAAATGTTATGACCCATCACCAAAAATTTAGAAATTCCATGAGATCAAACATAGTCTATGTGACACAACACGACACTAACATATTCTTTAATGATGTATGGATTAAGAGAAGCATCATGTTGGTTGTTAGAAGTTTCCACCATAAAGTTAGGGAAACTTAAGACGGCAAGTGCATGCCCCTACTTACCATCAAGTTGGATATTAATTACGTGGACTTAAATCTCCACAAAATCATTTATAGAGCCTTTTAAATGATAGAAAACAATGCATACAAGGATACGCGCCAATACTCTAAATCCATAGCAACAAATTTCAATTGGCGTTATGACCCACCGACTGTGGATTGAACACAAAAGAAAGCAACAAACGGAGAATGACTTAGACATAAGGTTCTAGATCTACTCCCGAGTCCCGACATAAATCTTTTAAATTGCTTCACCACCCGTTTCTCTACTCATATATACCGTAGTACGATATTTAGGGAATGAAAACTGAGTGAAAAAGACACACACACACACACACACACACACACACACACATATTCATGTTCTTTTTTCTCTATCCTCTGACTCACAGTGACTTTGATTCTAGCTTAAGTTCAGAAGCCATCACTTCCCTACACTCACGCAAAAATTTGCATATTCTATATATATAAAGATTTATTTATAAATTATAAGATTATTATATTTTAATTAATAAAAATAAAATTATTTAGTAATAAAACGTATAAAAAAATATTTAAAATAATGAAATAAAGAAATATCAAGAGAATTAGAAACAAAATAGAAAATTTGAGAGAGAAAACAAAAAAAAAGTTCAAGGAAAAAATAAGTGATTTTATATTGTTTAAAATTATTTCAAATATAAAAATGATGAAAGATTAATATAATTTAAAAAATGATAAACATTCGAGAGAATATATATTTCGAATGATTAAAGAATTTTAAAATGATAAAATTGTAAACTGGATAAATAGAGAAGAAATTGATAGAAGGAATAAAAGTATTTCACATAAAGTTAATTGAGTAAATTCACTTTATGCAACATAAAATCTTTATTAAAATAATAAAATAGTATGTGTGTGTGTGTGTATTTTAGAATCAAGACACAGATGATGACTAAAATGATACACAGCTAAGATCATGCATCAAGGGCGAGTTTAATTATATAAATAAGAAAAAAAACTGTTATTATTACGTATTATTAGGAGCATCATCGATGGAAAATAAAGAATAATGAAACTAAACTAAAGTCGTTAGGGTGCGTGCATGTAGTTTGATTATTTAAATCTCCTGACTTCAAAAGAGAGATTGAGTGTTAAATCCATCAGGCCATGGTTGAGTGAAAAAAGAGAAAAAAAAAAAAGAAAAAAAAAGGGCATTAAAGTTGAGACTCACATTGACTTGGTTTCTCTGCATGCTACCCTTTTATTAAGGTTAATTACGAATGCATTATCTGATGTTAGCAAAATTTCTCCTTAAGACATCGTAATTATGCATATCTTACTGCTTTTTACGAACCTTCACCTAGACCAATTGCAATGACAGCTGTCAATGAAAATGTTGTAATGGGTATTACAAAGTAACACATACTCTATTACTCTTTCAATCCATAGTATCAATTCTCGCCAGATGCCGTTGACTTCCCACCAGAGGAATGATATGCTGGAGTTTAGGGCTCCCCCAGTGTGCCAAGTTGTGTTTTTCCTTTTTTAATCTTTTGAGCTTTAATGTTGTAGTTGCATCTAGCACAATGCAATATCCTAAGCATAGGGTAGGTTATGCTGCGATGAGGGTTATTTGATTTGTAACTATCTATTTGATGTAATGGCTGTGGATTGTAACCCTTAAACTATCTATTCTTGGTAACATTATGGATGCTTTAACTTGCACTTATTCATTTATGTGATTATGTTGCATGCCCCCTAATCTTTGCGTAAATTTTGTGCTTTAGTGCTTTATGTAATATGACCGAAAAAAATTAGAGATAGCAGGATATTGATGATATTGTAACAGTAAAAAGGTACGATTTCATGGCCATCAAACTTAATTTATAATAACAGGTGATGTTAAAGTATGAATTGATAAGTTGGTCGGTGGTTTCTTGTCTATTCTTGGACACAACATTCCCCGGATTAATTTGTTGCAAATGTGATCCCCATAATTTTAACACATCACCAGATCCCTAGTTGCTTGGTGGTTAGAAAAGTTATATTGCTATGAAGAGGACGATGGTTGAGGGGTATAAATCTTACCTTACTATAGCCACGAACCATTAGATTGTGAATGAAGATAGCGGATGGAATGGGAAATGAAGTAGGCAAGAGCTTGAACTCCTTGAATCTTGTTGATTATTTTGCATAATCCCTATCACTTGATATCCAAAAAGGAGTGATGAAACTGAAAACAATTGGTTTACTATGTTAATTAGAATGACTTAATTACTAAAATTATACAGAGACCCTTGTTTATTCTTGCATACAATATTCATTTAATTATAAGTATGTAAAAGCATTTTAAGTATGCTGTGAGTTAAGTAACTAAGAGTGTTTGATAACCCTTATTCATTTTTGCATAAAAAAGTTCTCAAAAACTTGAGAAAACATATAATAGGCTCACAAAAAAGGTGGAAAAAAATAAATGTGGGAAAGAAAAGTAAAAATATAGAGGAAGTAGCCAAATATTTACTCTACCTCCTTCACCTAACTCCACCAAGGTTCCATTGATCTATGTTCTATTCATTATTTGAATTTCTGTAAAGAGGGATAAGTGGATGTATTGAGGTGAGTTGTCTATGAATTAATTGCCCTTGTCAGGTAATATCACCATTAAGTGACTAATGCGATTAGAGGAATGGGTTGGCTTACACACTTACAAGGAAATTTACATTGAAGATGGATGGCTTAAGGATGCTTTGTTTTTTAATAATTTTTGGAATTGCTTGACTTGTTTTAATAAAATTTTTTTGAAATTAAGAAGGGTGGCCAATCCAATTCTACTGATGTGTATCTTGATTATGCATATTGAGTGTCATATGTCTTACCGTTGAATTTTAGTTAGCTAAGGACTAGCAAACTTCAAATGTGGGGGTGTGATCATTCTTAATTTAATAGTGATTTTTGGCCTCTTACTTGGGTGATTTTGTGTTTAATTGTAATCTTGAGTGTTAAAAAATTCTTATGAAAGTGGTCTTATTTGAAAATCATATATTAGGATGTGATTTGATGAATTTAAAGTGCAAAATATGATTTCTGAACATAATTTTAGAAAAATTTGTTCTACTTTCAAGATTGCAGTCATAGAAGGATTTATCGTGCCTGCAAACGAGCCAATTGCACCAACGTGTACAGAAGAAGCAAAGGAATTGGTGTGGTAAGCTTCACAGCCGCAAAACAGATTCGTGACTGTGAGAAGGAAACTAGTAGCTACAAGTCCAAGTTCGGAGCATTCTAGAGATGACAACTTTTGAGGACTGCGACTACGAGGATGAGAGTTGTGATGGTGGGAGTCAAAGTTGTGAGCATGGAGAGAATGGCATAGCATTCTGTTCGAATTTGCTATTGATGGTCGCGAGGGCGGAAGCACATTGCATGGCTGTAAGAGCCAAGGGTGTGGCTGTAGATTATGATTTCAGTTTTAAGGTAATGACTGTGCCCAGTTTCACGACAACAAAATTGAAGCTCACGCCAATAGAATTAAGGTTCGTGGCCAGGAGAACCACAGTGATGAAATTCTAAATTATTTTTGGAAGCATTTTTTTCACTCCATTTTTGCACTTCTTTTTGATACCCTAGCTATCACATATATAAGGCAAATGAAAATTAAGTCTTGAGGAGTTTTTGGAGAGTCTTTAGCGGTCTTGGAAGGCAAGAAACACATTGAGAAGGTTGGCGTGCGGGAATTCACATCAGTTTTAGGAGACTTCATCCTATGTACAACCATTCAAAATTATAGAATAACCGTTTTTTTTTTTTTTTGTCTTTTTCTTTAATTTTGAATTAGTAGATGATGACATTTAGTTTGGTTTTATTGACAAATATTATGAATTGATAAATTTTTTTCTAGGACCTTATGTTAGTGATTGATTATTGATGAATGAATGAATTTCTTTTTAGTTTTCATTGTCCTTGTTAATTGAATTATAACCATGTGAGAAATAATAGAAGTGAAACTCACAGGTTAGACTTTCAATTGCAAACATTTATTTTGAAAGATTAATGAAAGCAAGACCATAATTTGGTGTGGAATAAATTGTTAATCACAAACTTAATCTCAATTTGATTAGGTTGCAGAAACATATTTAGTTTGAAATCAAAGTTTCGGGAGAATCTAAGAGAATATCCTAGAGATAATAGAATCCACAATCCATTTCAAGACAACTAAAATTGATTGTTAATGCTATTCACTATTTATTGAAAATCGGCACCACATAAGAGACTAAAACACTTCATAATTGAAAATCACCTTTAATTTTATTGTTGCTCTATCATCAAGGCACCAGACTTTTTATTTCCTTTTATGATTCTCACTTATAGTCAATTGAAATGGTCTAACTAATATACACTTAGTGACATCAATGAACACACCTTTGCATCCTCTCGATAGATACAACATCCTACTCGCTACTACACCTCATACATTCTGTGTGCACCCACAATGCGCATCATTTACCAACATATGTTGTGTGTGAAACTTCACAATTTAACTTATAAAAGTTTAAATTTTAAGGAGTATTTTGATGAAATGAAAATGACAGTGATGACAGTTAATATGATAGAAGATGGTCAAGATGGTAAGAGCTAATGATGATGTCATCATGTTCTAAAAATTACCTAATATTTTATTTATTTATATTATATTATTAAGTGTTAGAATTTAAAAGTAATTAATTTTTAATTTTTATCATTCTAATATTTTTAAAATGTTTTTATCAGTAAATTTATATCTGTACAATCTGTCATGGCTAAACAATTGAGCTCTATAGTAATTACTTTTCATACATAAAATAGAAATACTAAAATGCCTCTATTTTGTTTATTTTCTATTTTTGCATTTTCTCCTTTTTATTATTTCTAATTAAATTTCATTTAATTTATTTCTTCTTACTTGATTTTCACTTAAACTATTCTCTTTCATTTTAATTAAATTTTTAATACATTTTAAGACACAATTATTTATATTTCATTATCATTAATAAAATGGTATAAATTTTATTTTAGTTAAAATAGATAATTTTTGTTAGATGATGAATTATAAAAGGGATTACAAATGTATATAATTTGAACTTTATATAATTAGAACATAAGTTTGTGTCTATATATGACAATTATATTTTAAACTTTAAATACCCTAGTTTAGTGTGCATAAGTTGTTATTAACTATAACATGAGTTTTGAGTTTACTCAATTATGTCTTTCATTCCTCTAGTCTACACAATATAGTTGTTAATGGCACATGGCATATCATAGCACAAAAACTCTCTAGATCAAAAGGGCATGGTGCATAGTGTGATGTGCCTGTTAAAGTACGACGCACAATTATACAAATATATAAAATTTACTTGTATTATTGATAAAATTTAAAAAAATAAAATACGAACAAATTTCACAAAATAAACAACAAAAACAAACATTTTTAACTTCTTATTTCATATAAATACAAACAACATATTACTCTCTATTTTGACCTCTTTAGACAGAGAGAGAGAGAAGCAGGCAGCAAGACCTCCTCCCTCGCGTCCTAAGAATTATTGAAAACAGTTTCCAATTACCAACATTGGCATAAAATTAAAAAAAAAACAGTAGAAATGGATAAATAATTCATACACTGAGGGGTATGTGGACCCTCTAACATATATCAAATAGAATAAAGATGGGAAAATTTTCATAAATAAAAAACCTCCTAATAAAATATAGTTAAAAAATTAAAACGCAAAAAAATTCTCATATAACTTGATATTATTGATTTTCAAAAACAGCAGCCATAAGAATTAGAAAAAAACCACGGTGGAGCAAATATTTTTGACAATAAAAATCTAAGTTTGTTGACTGTGATGCACCAAATAAAGAAGAAGAAATTGTGATAAACAAGAAAATCCATTAGTAGATAAGAAAATAAAAATTTGAAGTATTTCATGAGAATTGGAAAATGTAACAAAAGAAAATTTAGTCGAAAAAAGAAACCTTACTTAGAATTACAGAAGAGAATGGACAACAATTTAAAAAAATCATAACTTTCAAGAAAAAAGAAAGGAAAGACATAAATAAAGAAATAAATTGACCAACTTTTTTAAAAAATAAAAAGGAAAAAGAAAGAAAAGTAAGAACATACGGTATCAAATGTGCAATTTAAAAGCTACATTTGTTTTCAAATTATGATCTCAAAAATACACACTTAATTATTATATTTTTTAAATTTTTTTCTTATTTTTATGTTATTTTTAATTAAAAAAGCTTAAAAACACACGTTCAAAATCTGAAAACAAACAAAGCCAAAGTTTTTTTGTTTGAATAAAAATTAATTAGTGCTTAGGGTGCTTTGGACCATGGTGCAGAATGGCACCCCGGAAACCATACCATTTGCCTGATTCAATTTGTTGCAGTAGTTCTAATCAGATATTAATCCTCGTATACATATTTGGCGGAGTAGTAAAGGAGTTGATGCTCCCTAGTTGCCTATAACTTGATTTCAACTTGGATTGCATCTCCACCGCTTCACTATTCTTCTTACGAATTCTGCCCTTCAAGTGTCAAATCGATTTGAATTCAGTAGTAAACTTTGACTAAGTTGTCTTCTCTGTGCGGGTGGGTTTCGCATTCCACGTCTAAATTTTTGAAAACAGAATGCGTTTTTTTTTTTTTTTTTCTAATTTTCGCGATATTCAAAATTCTTGATTTTTTAGGGAAATTAGATCAAACCATGTGAATTCGATTCTGCTTCCGACCGCGAGTTAGTTTCTTTGTGTTTGTCGTTGGCCCGCGTGAAACTTTCGATTAGATTATGAGTCTTTACTTGTGCTGCTATTCTGAAAAATTTTGCATGGCATCACAACCGTCGGAATTTTTTTTATTAAAGATGTTTTGTTTATTTCTGTCGGTCAGCATGATCTATTTTGTTTTGTTTTTCTTCTTTTTTTTTTATGGTTATTTTTCAGAATGGCTTTGTGCTGATTAAAGAGAATTATGTTGTTTATTGAGAAATTTCTGCTGTCAATTTATTCTTGATGCCAATCTGTTGTCACCTGAATTGTTGAGTGTATGTCGGAATTGTTTTAGGTGCAATCAATCTTATGATATCCCAAATTTTGGTTTTTTGTTGGGTTATAGCCTTCGTTGCTTAAATTGAATATTTTGTTTCTCTTAATTGTTGGAAAGTGATGACTTTTCTATTTGGAGGGTAACGGTTGTTCTTTTGCTTATCAGAGTTCTCTTTTTCCCTTTTTTTTTTTTTTAAGTCGAGATTAAAGTGCCTTCGTGAGTTTGTTTCAATATGGAGAAATATACACCGAAGAATATCTTGCTTACTGGGGCTGCTGGATTCGTAGCGTCGCACGTTGCAAACTGCCTGACAGGAATGATTCTTATAGATTCATTGCTCTCGACAAGCTGGACTACTGTTCGAACTTGAAGAACCTAAATCCTTCAAAATCTCTTCCTAACTTCAAATTTGTGAAAGGCGATGTCTGCACTGCTGACCTTGTCAGCTATATACTTACTGCTGAGGCCATAGACACAGTCATGCACTTTGCAGCGCAAACACAAGTTGATAATTCTTTTGGGAACTGCCTTGAGTTTGTTAAGAATAATATTTCTGGTACTAGTGTCCTTCTTGAAGCTTGCAAAGCTTTCGGTCAGATTAAAAGATTTGTGCATGTGAGTACTGATGAGGTCTATGGGCAGACAGACGAAAATGCTGCTGGGGGAAACCATGAGGCTTCACAGCTTCTTCCAACAAACCCTTACTCAGCATCTAAAGCTGGGGCTGACATGCTCGTTATGGCGTACAAACGATCATACAGACTACCAGTGATCATCACAATTGAGAACAATGTTTATGGGCCTCATCAATTTCCTGAAAAGTTAATCCCTAAATTTATTCTCTTAGCTATGGCAAGAAGCCACTCCCAATGGGTCCAATGTGAGAAGTTATCTTTATTGTGAGGATGTTGCTGAAGCTTTTGATACCATACTCCACAAGGGTGAAGTTGGTCATATTTATAATATTGGCACAGATGAGGAAAGGAGAGTTATTGATGTGGCAGTGGACATTTGTCAACTATTTTCATTAGATCCGTCCGCTATGATAAAGTTCGTGGAGAACAGACCTTTTAATGACCAAAGATACTTCCTGGACAATGAAAAGTAGAAAATGTTGGGATGGCAGGAGAAAACTAAATGAGACGACGGTCTTAACAAAACTATGGAATGGTATGTCAGAACTCCTGACTGGTGGGAAGATGTTTCTGTGGCATTGCTCCCTCATCCTAGAATGCTTTCTTTCCCGAGGATGGGGAAAGATCATCTCAAAATCAGAGTTAGTGAGTCATCTTGTACTTTGCAAAATTCTGTCAGTGAGTCATCTTGTACTTTACAAAATTCTGATCAGCAGCAAGTAGGTTGTATTAGAAAGGGATCCATCAATTCATGCAAAAGTCGCCTTTGAATTTTTTATGCAAACTTTAAGTTGTTTTATCAATCATTTTTTAGAAAGACAGAGACAGAAGGTAAGTGAATCCTTTTCCTGATCAGTCTCACATTTGTATATTTAGCCACTAATTATTGGTAGTGCTGCTGGAGTGTCTTAAGTTCTTATAAATCTCCAGATGATTTTGCTGCAGCTTGTCTGTTTTGGACAAAAATTCTGACTGCCTAACTATTTGTTTGATAATAGTTCAGGTACCCTCTCTCTCTCTCTCTCTCTGAGTGTGCTGGTGGGTGGGTGGTGCGGTGCAAATGAATACATGTAACCACAAAGAATAGGAGACTGAAGTCCATTTGGTCAGGCTAGACAATAAGTGAAAGTGGTAGTAGCATTAGGGCGAACAATCTATCCATGCTAATCTGCTGCTGACAAAAATGTTGATGACAGCATAGACATCATTCTTTGAGTACTGATATTGGTGTGGCATTACTACCTATTCAAGATAAGAGGGCTAGTACGTTTGGCATGAACAAGCAGCCGATTTTCAATGTGGTGGATATGCTTTATGGGGTTAATGATAAGACTACTTTAAAATAACAAAACAGAAGTGTCTTTAATACAGTGTGAAAGTAATCTAGATGAATATCTCATATACACAAAAGCTATACACATAATAAGAGACACCTACACATCATGCATTTGTAACATTATCCTTTTATTTCATGCAGTGAGCTTCTGAGAATGGTGTATATTACCCATTGGGGACTGACATTTCAGCTCTCAGGGACAACTTGAGTATATGGTGTTTTCTTGATCCAAACTAATTCTATTTTTGGCTTATCATGATCATCATGTCAACATGAAAGTTCTTAATGTTTATTATGTTTAGATTCTGCATTAACATGGCAATGAATAATCAAGCATGAATGAATATTCTTTCATGAAGCTCTGGGCTAGAAGAAGAGAAACGTTGTATTGCTGTGACTTTCGTCTGCAAGTATTGAGAGGCTAGGGTAAAATTTTGTTTGCAGTGCTGCTCCTATTGATCTTTATATATATATGCACACACTCACACCTATATTTTTTAAGGGAATTCTAGTCACACCATTTCACTTGATTTAGTGCATCCGCTTGAGAAAATACACTGAAAAACTGTGCACCGTCAGAGGAATGTACACACACGTGCCAGTTTTACTGGTGACTGGTGTTTCATTGAAATGAATTTGTTGAGGCATCAAATGTTGTCTGCCCATCGCATAGGACAGGAGAATCTATGGGGCCACTTAGTACTCTAGATGATGACTGTGGTGGGACCAAGTCGCCTGTTCTTTGCTCGGGAGTCTAGACCTCAAATCGATGGTGGGAGGCAGAGAAAATGGAAAATTTTGTTGGACAAATTTATTGGATCCCCACACTGCATTTAGTGTCATCCTTCTAGTTGGTGGGGTATGTGGGTATCATCCCACAACTTTTGCTGCATGCATGCATGTGACCTCTTTGGTCCTATAAGCTACGTCTTTGACAAATTTTCACAGTAACCTAGCTACGTGTCTGCAAGGGAATAATGACATTTTTGACTTATAAATTTTGTCTCCACGTTGGGCCATTTTCACATTGATCAAGCTATGTGTATACAACGAAATAATAACATTTTGTTTCATTATTAGTATAATAATTGATAAAAAGCCACCCCTCAATTTCATTAATGTTTTAATATCTCTGAGCTACCACAACAATTAGAAAGATGTTATGTAAGGTTGTCAAATCTTGTTTTATAAATCCACATTAAATTCGCTCATACTCAATATTGTTAATAAATTTAAATTCGAATTCGTAAATATTTTTTTTCAGATTTTGATCTAAACTAAAACCACGTATTCTTATGGGTTTTGAGATTATTTTTTATTAGCTTACACTTGAAAAAAATATATATATGAAAGTTTTTGGAAAAAGATGTGTTATGGCTTTTAATATTTTAATTTAAAAATGTTATTTAATTACAAGTTAAAAATTGTATATTGTCTATGAGCTTTCCTTTCGTTGTTGTATAGGAAAGTAGTTGTAGTAGCGCATGTTTGTTTTTTGGATTGAACTTTAAAAAGCATTATGTGTTTTGTATCCTTCGTAAAAGGGATAAAATAAAAGTAGAAGAACGTGAAAGTGTGTGTTTTGGAGGAGAATACTTAAAAATTATTGACACTAACATAATATATATATACTAATGAACGTAGCACACCCTATGTCATGTGTGTGTAAAGTTATTTATAAAATTATTATATTTTAAGAAATATAAATAAGATTATTTAAAAATTAAAGTATACAATATTCATAATAAAAATAAAGAAACATAAAAGAATTTGAAATAAGAGGAAATTTGAGAGAAAACATAAATTAAAATAACAAGTTAAAATAGGAGACAAAAAATGATAAAAGAAATTAGGGTAATTATGTAATTTTACATAATAAAACCACTGAGTATTAATAACTTAATAATATAGTGTGTGTGTGTGTGTGTGTAGTATGTATATGTGTAATTAGTTGGAGTTGATTAGGCTGAGCCTTGTTTGGCTCAAATTCAACAGCAAAATTTGTCGGACTCAATTTGGATATTTAATTTAACCTTATTCATATTTAATTATACTCTATTCATAAAGTCGGGTCAAGTAATTATAATCCAAGTAGGTCCAACTCAATTGATAGTTCTAATTTTATGCCACTTGCAAAAATGAATATATTGTGCGGATCATTGAATTAAAATATAGGCAATTTTATAAAGTAAAAAAGATAATGTTCTAAAATTTATGTACCTGTATATAATATAACAATTTACAATATTATAAATTATCATGATACATAGAAATTAATAATTTACGACAAAATATGGTACTGCAATGGTCAATAGAATTATTTTATTATCCCTTGCTAATTAATTCTCACCATTATTATTGGTAATAATATTTAATTCATTAATTGTCATATTCTTGCAATCTGTTTTGATTCTAATTTTGTTATAGGTGGAAAATATGTGTTTTGAATTTGAAAATTTAAAAATAGTGTCAAATTATAAGAGAAGAAAAATTATGTTAAAAAAATTAATATGTTTAGAGTTATTGCGATTGCTACAAGGTCTGAGTGAGCATATAACTGAATAAATTATATTCTATATTATTTATATAATATAGAATATTATATATGTATATACAAGATAGATTATATGCACCTACAATAAAATAACTTCAATATTAATTTGTAGAAAATTATTACTGCTATTACTACCACGACAGCGTCGACTACTATTACTTACTATTATTATTAGTAATTTTGTATAAATGTTTAATATATTGTTTTAACACAACAATAAAGTCCTTGGATGGTATAAATAATGTTTGGCATTCCAATCTTCTCTCCTAATATTACTTTTTACACACATACACACACATATCAGCGTGTGTGTGTTTGAGTTTATTTCTTTATTTCTTATTTTATGAATAATACAAAAATGTTATTTCTTATTTATATCGCCATATACATATAAAGTATGTCTTTTATCACTAATATATTAAGAGAAGGGATTCGGAGTAACCACCTTTTGGTTGTTAGATGTTAATAGACTAAAATACCCATTACTTTTATATTTATTTTTCTTTTTTGAATTTAATTCATTTTGTTTCTTTTAACTCTCTCTCTCTCTCTCTCTCTCTCTCTCCAAATTATTTTGTTTTCTTTCTCATTTTATACGAAATTTTTAATGCCATTTTGATCTTAAAGTATTCCATTATATGTTATTATATTTAAAAGGTATATTTCAGCGAATTAACAAAATTATATAAGTTTTTAATTATGCTCACACATAGTGTATGCCATTTGTATTAGTATCCTTAATATATAATATAAATAGATATAAAATCACAAGCGACTTAAATTGCACAATGTGCATGACGTGGGTATCAAAGTCAAGTCAAACTATTTGAGAAATTCTAGAGGACCTATGATATAATCCAAGGCTAAGAAGTTCAAAGCAATCATGGTGATTGCAAGCAATTAAAATGTTCGCCCAATCAGATGCTGCCACATAACAGTTTGCTGTAATAAACATTTCAATAATTAATCATTTATATTTTAGGAATAAAATTAAACATAATTTCTAAAATTAGAAAATAAATAAATTAACATTTTTATTGCAAGTGGCACCGTCCAATTAAATCGTGACACATGTCAAAATAACAAATCAAATATTTCTGACCAATCAGGTTGCGCCATGTCACTTGTCAAAAACGGCAGTCAGCCTCTCCGCCCCTATAAGTATGGGTAGCTTTTGATAGTTCAAGACACAATACAAGAACCAAAGCAAGTACAACAAGCAACTAGAGGACACAACACACCATGATATATCAACCAACCGAAGAAGCAACAATAAGACTTCAAGTGCAGAAGCATTCAAGGAATTCAAATCCTCTCTACCAACTTCAAGAAGTTTGAAGAAATTTGTAATCAAATTCAAAGTGTTCTTCTCAAAAACTTATCGGATCCTGGCGTTTGTACCACATTTAAGGTGCTAAACAAGTGGATTAATGTTATTGAAGGCTTTAGTCAACATTAAGGAGGATCAAAGCTCAAAAGCTCTCTCAGTTTCAGTCGGATCCTTCGACCAATATTCAAATCATATAAGTTGAAAGAAGAATCAGAGGATTAAGTTAGAGATTGTACCCAAAAAATCTTATTCGATTCGAATTATAATTGGCTTGTACAAATTTCTTGTGAATAAAAATTCAATTACAAGATTTTTTTGTCCTACAGTTTCTGGCACGCCTAGTGGAACCTCTCTCTAGCTCTCATCTCTTCTCTCCCTCAACTAAAAATAAATTCAAGAATCCCCAATGGCTAGAGAAAAAGCGAAGTTATCTAAAGCTACAGCCTTAGATGTCTTAGGAGCTGTTCCTGAAAGAGGTGTTTTCACTAGAGGCCGAGTAAGGGAGTTAACTTACTCCGACCCAATTGCTATCCTCAAGGCCACTGATGAACCATACTACCCAAGCCAAGGGAGCAAGAATAATAAGAATGGGTCATAACCCTCCAACCATCGCCCAGTCGCCTCACCCGGCTTCAACACTGCTCCAGCAATGATGACTAGTGTCTCAAGTCTAGAGGATCAAGTTGCTGCATTGACCAGGTTAATTGAGGATCTTGCCAAGCATGTGCAAGAACAAGACTCCAAAATCTCTAAGCTAATGGGAAAGACAAAACCTGCTGAGCTAGTTGCGTCGAAGAGAAGCCTCAAGAAGTTTATCATGAGGCCGAAACATCTAAGCAGTAGCCAAACAAAGGAAAAAGGCCTACTGTTGAGGAGCTGCAACCCTCTACAGATGGCTCCATCCCTCTCGATCAACTAAAAGATTTCATCGAAGAGGCCACCAAAAGCAAATTTGAAGGGACCACTAAATTGTCCTTGACTTACGTAAAGCCCTACACGGCTCAGATTGATGGCCTGAAAATACTAGCAGGTTATCAACCCCTTAGGTTCCAACAATTCGATGGAATAGGAAATCCAAAGTAGCACATAGCCCTTTTCATCGAGACCTGCAATGAGCTGGAACCTACGGTGACCTCCTTGTCAAGCAATTTGTCCGGTCTCTAAAAGGAAATGCTTTTGACTATTACACTGACTTGGAGTCAAAATCCATCAACAACTGGGAACAGTTGGAGCAAGAATTTGTCAATTGCTTCTACAGCACCAGGCAAACAGTTAATATAATCAAACTTACTAGCACTCGCCACTGGAAGAATGAGCCTGTCATTGGATACATCAATTGCAGGAGGAATAAGAGCCTGAATTGCAAGGACAGGCTTTCAAGGGCTTCAGGTGTTGAAATGTGCATTCAAGGAATACATTAGGGGTTAAAATACATCCTACAAGGGATCCAACGAAAAACCTTCAAAGAGTTGGCCACTCTTACTCACGATATGGAGTTGAGCATGGCGACCAGTGTAGTTTATGGTCCACCTACACAAGACTCTCAAAAATTCAAGGAGAAACAAAAGGGGGGCAAATCCTTCTCCAGCAAACCCGTCACTAAAGTACCAGCCAAGGAGTTAATGGCAGTCAAGAGTACTGCAAGTACCACCGCTTGGTCGGGCACCCCATCCACGACTGTTTTGTATTCAAGGACAAAGTCATGGAATTGGCCCTCCAAGAAAAACTCATATTAGAGGATGATAATGCCAATGTTAACACCACCACCCTCAACGATCAAACAAATAGAGTTGATGAGACCAGCAACTTCCTTAATGAAGTTGGCTGCTTCTAAAAGAAAAGTCAAGAACCCGTCGAAAACTTTACGACTGTAGTGGTCTTCACGGACGAAGATTTGATGCTAAGGTCCCAATCTTACAACAGGCTATTATTTGTGACAGGCTATATCCACGAACAAAGGGTTAATAGAATCCTAGTTGATAGTAGCTCTGCAATCAATATTTTGCCCCTAAAGACACTAAGAGAGTTGGGGATCCCGACCATTAAACTTTCAAATAGCCACCTGATGATTCAATGATTCAATTAAGGGAGGTAGAAAGCTTTGGGCACCATAAGGATGGAGCTGCTCATAGATGATATAAAGTCAACTGTCCTATTTCATGTCATTGATGTTAAGATGTCATATAACTTACTTCTCGGACAGCCATGGCTCCTTGAGAATGAGGTAGTCCTATCTAACTAGCATCAATGTTTCAAATATTGCCACAACTAGGTAGTGAAGAAAGTCTTGGGCAATTGCAAGCCCTTCATTGAAGCCGAATGCCACTTCGCCGATGCCAAGTATTACTTGAATAAGGTCAGAGCTCCTAAAACTAGTAACTCCCAAAGTCAAGAAAAACGAGAAGATGGTCTGATAAAGAAAGACGAGGCCAGAAAGGTGTATCCCAAAAGCCGTTAAGGCAAAAGCCCAGTGATCAACAATGCTCTTAAAGGTTTAACCCTACCACTAATCTAAATTAACAACAAAGCACCTGCTCCACAACCTAAAGAAGCTGTAGGGGAATACCAAGAGGCTCGAGAGTTGAGGACTGCAAAATGCTTTGGTCCCAAGCCATACAAACTCCTCTTCAAAGCTGGATACAACCCACATGAGCAATTGCCATTGGGGAAGCTTCCTCAAAAATCCTCAAGTCAGACTCTGTGAGCAAGGCTCGGGTATGAACAGCCCAGAGGCCCCATCCGCATTGCCATAAGAAGGGCTACCACCAACAATATCACTAAGGCCGACCGCTCTTCAAAGGTCAAGGGCAAGCTAGCGCGGGTGTCGGTCTTTTAAAGACTTAGTCCACCTAAAAAACAAAAGTGCTGGAAGGCAAAAGGAGGTATCAGAAAAACGTCAAAGCAAGATGAAAAGCTTTGAAACTTGATCCCTTTTCGCTTGCGGCGACAAATAGATTTGGTGGTATCCTGTGACAAAGTCCTTAAAGTCAGATTCCATATAGTCATCTTCACTAAAGCTCAAGTGGCAGAGGATGATGATAAGGAAAGTGTGGGCTCGTCCAACCACATTACACTATGCGAAGAAGAACAAGTCATCAAAGAAGATGTCCAGGTTGCGTCACTCCAAATAGAGGTAGGAACCAAGTCCACAATAGATGAATTAAAAGAAGTGGACTTGGGCGATAGCAGCGATCCTCGACCCATTTACTTTAGTACTTTACTAACAAATGAAGAGGCTAACATGTACATGAGGCTTTTCAAAGAGTTTAAAAATGTGTTTGCTTGGTCATATAGGGAAATTCCAAGCCTAGACTCGAAAGTTGCCGTACATCACCCGTCCATAAAGAAAAGAATTCGGCCCGTTAAACCAGCACAATGCCAGTTCCGACTAGAGTTGCTTCTCCAAATCGAAATAGAGGTCAATAAACTGATCGAGGCTGGATTCATCTGGGAAGTTAAATACCCCACGTGGATCTCCAGCATTGTCCTGATCAGGAAAAAGAATGGACAAATTCAGGTGCATGTTGACTTCAAAAATCTCAATGAGGCATGCCCAAAAGATGATTTCTCTCTACCCATCACCGAGCTCATGATCAATGTTACTATAGGGCACGAAGCCCTCTCGTTCATGGACGGATCGTCCAAGTACAACCAAATTCACATGGCACCGGAGGATGAGAAATTAACGGCCTTTCGTACATCCAAAAGCATATACTGCTATAAGGTGATGCCTTTTAGCGTCAAAAATGTAAGGGTCACATACCATAGGGCCATGCAGAAGATCTTCGATGATATGTTCCACAAGAATGTCGAATGCTACGTCGACGATCTTGTGGTCAAGTTAAAGAAGAAACTAGACCATCTGGACGATCTCAGGAAAGTTTTCGAATGACTCAAAAGGTACCAACTGAAGATGAACTTGTTAAAATCTGCCTTTAGGGTTGCTTTTAGCGAGTTCTCAGGCTTCATCATCCGCTATCGAAGTATTGAGATTGAATAGGCAAAAATCGATGGCATCTTAATAATGCTAAAGCTAAGAATATCTATGAGCTCAAAAGCTTGCAAGGAAAACTAGCATATATTTGGAAGTTCATCTCAAATCTCGTAGGTCGTTGTCAACCATTCAGCAGACTTATGAAGAAAGATGTTTCATTCGAATGGGATGAATACTACAGGAAGGCCTTCTAAAATATCAAGTCCTACCTGACAAAACCCCTAGTATTGGTGGCCCCAGTACCCAACCGTCCTTTGATCCTGTGTATCGCTACACAAGAATGCTTAGTGAGGGCCCTATTGACCCAAGAAAATGATGAAAGGAAGAAGAACGCCCTCTACTACTTAAGCAGGATGATGACGCCAAATGAGCTCAAGTACTTGCCGATTGAGAAAATCTGTTTGGCGCTTATCTTCGTCATCCAAAAATTAAGGCACTACTTCCAAGCATACAATTCGCTTAGTGTCTAAGGCTAACCTATTAAAGTACGTTATGACAAAGTCCATTTTCTCTGACAGGCTTGCAAGACGGTACCTACGATTCCAACAATTTGAAATTGTGTACGCGCCATAAAAGGTAGTGAAGGGACAAGCGTTGGCTGACTTTCTGGCAGACCATCCTATTCTAGCCGAATGGGATTTGTCTGATGACCTGCCGAACGAAGATGCTCTAATAGTCGAAATCACTCCTTCATGGAAGATGTACTTCGATGGAGCCTCCCATAGGGGCGGAGCCAGTGCAAGGGTAGTGTTTGTGACATCAGAAGGCGAAGTCTTGCCTCACTAGTTCACCCTCACAGAAAATTGCTCCAACAATGTAGCTAAGTACCAAGCCCTGATAATCGGGCTCGAGCTATCTATGGACATCAAACAACTCCACCTCGAGGTCTATGGTGATTCTAAGTTAGTGATCAACCAACTGCAAGGAGAGTATGAAGTCAAGAAGTTTGAATTGCTTCCGTACTATAGCTACGCCAATTCACTTATGGGATGGCTTGGATGTATCATAATTGAGCATGTGTCGAAAAGCGAAAACAAACAGGCAGATACATTAGCTAAGCTTGCCTCCGCTTTGTCCTTACCCGATGCTAAATGTCACGTCCTAATATGCAAGAAATAGATAGTACCACCAACACTTGAGGACGAGGAAGAGGGAGAAAATTGCTCCGTAGAAGTCCTCAACGTGGAAAAAGAAGACTGGCGCCAATCATTCGTAGACTGCCTGAAATATGAGAAATTTCTAGATGATCCACGTTAAAAGGTCGACATTAGCCACCGAGCAGCTCGCTTTATCTACTTCAAGGCATCCTGTACAGACGCTCATTTGATGGAGTATTCCTACGCTGCCTGGGCGATGATGAAACCATTCAAGCCATGGAGGAAGCACACTCTGGGATTTGTGGTGCCCATCAATCCGGACTAAAACTTCATTTCTGGATGTAAAGAATGGGATACCACTGGCCGACAATGGTGAAAGATTGCATGGAGTTCGCCCAAAGGTGCTAAGCATACCAGTACCATGCTAACTTCATTCATCAACTGCCTAAGCTATTACACCCAACAGTAGCTTTAGGGCCATTCGATGCTTGGGGATTGGACGTCGTCGGACTTATAATGAAGTCATCTGCTAGTCACCTTTACATCCTGGCTGCTACTGACTATTTCTCCAAATGGGCAGAGGCAATCCCTCTGAAGAAAGTGAAAAAGGAAAATGTTGCTGACTTCATCCACACCAACATTATCTACAGATATAGAGTTCCTTGGTACATCATCACTGACAATGGGAAGCCATTCGTCAATAACACCATTGACAAATTATGTCAAAGGTTTGGATTCAAGCAAAGAAAATCCTCAATATACCATGCTCTGGCCAATGGTCTTACAGAAGCCTTCAATAAGACTTTGTGCAGCTTGTTTAAAAAGGTGGTGTCAACGTCAAAAAGAGATTGGCATAAAAGAATTGGGGAAGCTTTGTGGGCTTACCGAACCATTTTCAGGACACCTACGCAAGGAACTCCTTATGCACTAGTGTACGGGGTTGAAGCTATCGCCCCCCTTGAGCAGTAAATTCCATCGCTGTGGGTTGCCATGCAAGAGGGATTGATTGAGGAAGACAATGCTCACTTGCGTCTTGAAGAATTGAAAGCGCTTGATGAAAAGAGACTCGACGTACAACAAAGGCTCGAATGCTATTAAGCCCGCCTATCCAAAGCCTTCAACAAAATGGTGTGTGCCCGGTCCTTTCAAGTTGGGGAATTAGTGCTCACTATGAGGAGGCCCATCATCATCACTCACCGCACTGGAAACAAGTTCACCTCTAAGTGGGATGGATCATATGTCGTCCGAGAGGTTTATACAAATGGTGCCTATAGATTCGTCGATCAAGATGGTGTACAGGTTGGTCCGATCAATGGGAAATTCCTAAAAAAATATTTCCCTTGAAAAAAGAAAACCTCCTTGGTATGAGTATAAACTGTCTGATCAAATTTCAAGTCATTACACTCCTTGATACAAGTTTAAATTGTCAAATCCGTCAAATGAAACCCTCCTTAACACATGAATCTAAATTGTAAGTTGCTCTTGGCCCGCAAGAGTATACACTGTAAATGGCTAAATCTTTTGACATATTCAATTGGTTGAATTACATTATAACTTGATCTCTTTATAGGGTATGTAGGCAGCTTGAAAAAAAAAAAAGAAAAATGACAAATTTCAAGTTCAGTCATAAAATGGCAGATGTATTTCAAAGAAAAAAAAAAGAGCAATGGGTAAAAGAAATATTTTATTCATAGGTCAATGATTACAACACTTTGAATACAGATGGTGAAAGTAAGCAAGTCTAGTCAAAAGGTTTCAAATCATCCAACCCCCTCTTGGTAGCCTCAACAGAAGCCCTCAAAGACTTCAAGGCCTTGGCCATCTCACCATCTAATGGAGGGGTTTGGGTTATGATCTTGATCATTTCCTCAATTCTTTGACTTTGGTCAAAGCACCTTCATGAGCTTTGAGCTATAACTCCAAAGACTTGGAAAGCTCCTCCCGCTTCTTTCTCAAAGCTGCAAGTTAGGCTTTCACGTTCTTCAACTCTGCCTTTGTTCGGTCAATTTGTTCTGCCCCTTTACTCTCATCAGCTTGGGCTTTATGCAAGCGACCTCGGGCATCACTAAATTGTTGGGCAAGAATCTCCTTGGTTGGCTTCTCAGATGCCTAAGACCTCACATCGTCATAAGCTGTAGCTCTAACAAATAATGCGCCCAGTGAAGTCTCCAAGTAAGAAATATCAAATTGGCCTAGATTTTTCATTGACTGAATGATCAACGAAACGCTATCACTAAAGGAGGAGATTGACTTGGTTCGGGTTTTCTTTATCCGCTTACAAAGATCGGCCCATAATTTCTGCAGAAATTCATTCTGATAATCACAAAGTAATTTGTTGGTCTCAAAGATAGAAACCCCCACGAAAGGAGTAGCCCTAGCAACTACCCTCGAAGTTGAGCCACTCGGGTTGCCAATGGAAGTCGGAAGTGGATCACGTTCGCAAGCAGACCCCTGTGAACCTTCACTAGTATCGTTCCCAAAAACATGCTCCACCAACTGAAAATAACAATAATGATGAATAACAATTAGATTATCATTATTAACAAAAGTGTTATTGCATAAAAAAATGTGAGCCGTAAAATACCTCTTTGGCATTTTCCTCTGTGGACTACCCACGGTCTAGACCCCCATCTTTTGGAATCGAAGAATTCGAATCCCTTTTAGTTCTCTTCCAATGACAGTCGACAGTGCTACTATCGTTATCCTCCAAGATCTCAATGGCCTTTTTTCCTCTTCAATCACCCGACGGATCAGCCATCATAGTAGAAGCGAGATGTGTGTCTTAGGCATCGCCGACAGATGGACCAGCATTGCTATCCCTTGAGGAAGCATCGCCTTGTGACGGGTCGACCAAGCGAGCAGTATGTTCTTCCAAAAATTTTCCATGGACAAAAGTTCACCATTTCTTATAGGAGGCTGAGAAGTATCGCCGGGCAAAAGTGGGGTTATGAAGGAAACGCGCCTTAACCATGGATCGAATAAAAAGGTATAGGCACCAATAGCAAAGGTCGTCCTTCAAAGAGCATTACCTCGCATCATGGACAAACGACCTAGGCAACTCTTGAAAATAACCGAACTGGCGACTGAATCGATGAGGACTAGAAAGTTTGACATCAAAATGATCACCTCGCCTCAAAGTTAGGTAGCTTGTACAAATAGCCACAAAATAATCTCGCTCGAGCTCCCCGACATCATCATTATCTATGTAAATGATGTCATTGTCTTTGGTGACCATGTTGCAAGTCCAACAAGCATGCTCGCCTTAATGGATTCGCCTTCAGGCCTCGCTTGGATCGTGAAACTTGGCGCATCCCTCTTTGGAATACACCACCATCTTAGGTTCCGCCATGCCCTTGAAGACCTTAAAGTGGGTCCCGAAATAATGTGAGATCCACTTGTAAACATAATGCACTGGGAATACTGCAGGTTCGCGGGATGGGCGGCAAGAGTTGGCAATTCTGTTCAAACCACTATAAATAGAGGTTAGAACTGGGACTGCAAGGCTCACATATTGCCCCGTAGCCATAATTCCGATCATTTTAAATGTACCTAACTATATAAACCCAATACCCTCGTTGGGGAGAACGAAGGCACATAGCCAATGTGACAAAAAGTCTGCCATATACGTCTCCTCCCTAGCTCCCTCACTGATGTTAAAGCTCTCGAATAGAGACTCTTCTGATGCTGACCAAGGTGAATAGAAATCAATATCCTCAGAGGGATTGTATGTGGATCGGGGGCGTATCGTCTTCTTTTCCCTACGGGTAAGAGGCGCAGAGTATTTTGTGGCCCTCTTGCACCAGAACTTACCCACTCGACGATTGGCACTTTCCGAGGTTGGCCCTCAGAGACCTTACCACAAAGTCTATGGAAAGTATAGAACAAATATTTACATAAGTGGAGAACAAACTTTGCACCTGTTCCATCAACGCCAACCAGCTCCTTAGCACTTGAGATGACCTCATCATAAAGTTTTCCCCTAATAGAGAGCCCGGCCATCGAATGTAAGTCATAAAGGGATATCGACATTTTCCCGAGTGAGGATAGCAAGGTATTGGTGAGAGGGCATTAGGCCTCAAGAAATGCCTTCATGATCTCCGTGCTTCGATTGTATGACAACAGCGAAGTGTACACCACGTCGAAGATTCTAGCGGCATCCAGCTTAGGTTTACACTTATTGAGAACATCCTCAATCCATTCCTAATATCTAGGGATGTATTGAAACTTGCCAACTAAGTCAAGCTGACTAGCCCACTTAACCTCCCCATTAACTATACGATGGCCAACTATAGGCAAAGGGACGACCTCATCAAAGGGTTGATGGTGGCTAGGCTGTAGGGTCTATGCCTTGCTGGACTGCCCCAGAGAAGCAGGCTGCGATCATTCATCGTTACGCCTAGAAACAGTCAACCTAGACCAAAAAACTATGAAGCGACCAATTAAGGGAGCATGCACAACCAAAGAGATGCCTCGCTCCACCCGCTGGTTTCTATCGTCAAGCATTATCAAACATTTTTTGCTACATTATGCAACATAACTCGTGAAATGTGCCATCGTTAGAACTGTCATATAGAAAAGAAGGGAGTGTTAGATTCAATTGGATTGAAACAGGGCTAAAACCATACATAGCGATTAAAAAAAGATTAAGCCCAAGTCCATGGGTCAAGCCAAAATCCATGGTTCAAGCCCAAGTCCAAAGGATCAGCTCAAATCTATAGGTCAAGCCCAAATCTAAGGGACTAGCCCAAGTCTATGGATTAAGCCCAAATCCATAGTTCAAGTCCAAGTCCAAGAAACCAGTCCAAGTCCATGGTTCAAGCCCAAATCCAAGGGACCAGCCTAAGTCTACAGATCAAGCCCAAGTCCAAGGGACCAACTAAAGTCCAATGGATTCAAACCCAAGTTTATGAGTCCAAAGCCCAATGAGTCTAAACCTAAATCTAAGAGTCCAGATTCTAATGGGTACAAACCCAAGCCCAAGAGGCCAAAGCCCAATAGATCCAAACCCAAATCTAAGAGTCCAGATCCCAATAAGTCTAAACCCAAATCCAAGAGTCTAGGTCCTAATAGGTCCAAACTCAAATCCAAGAGTCCAGATCCCAATAGGTACAAACCCAAGTCCAAAAGTCCAGATTCCAATAGGTTCAAACCCAAATCAAAGAGTCCAAATCCCAAGGGTCCAAACCTAAGTCCAAGAGTCCAAATATCAATGGGTCCAAACCTAAGTTTATGAGTCTAAAGTCCAATGGATTCAAACCCAAGTTTATGAGTCTAAAATCCAATGGATTCAAATTCAAATCTCAGAGTCTAGATCCCAATGGGTCCAAATCCAAGTTTAAGAGTCTAAAGCTCAATGGATCTAAACTCGACTATGAGTCTGAATCCCAATAAGCCCAAACCCAAGTTCAAATTCAAGTTCAAGAGTTCAAAGGCCCAAGTTCAAAATTTCCCAAGTCTTGAGGCCTAAGTTTCAAGAAAACATACAAATATGTTATTCTTAAAAAAAATGGAGGGGGGAGGGTGGGCGATAAAAAATATATATATTGTCATTGTTCAAATATATATATATATATATATTGTTTGTTTAATTAAAAAAAAACTAGGAGTAAAAGCGGCTGGGCCAGATTTGGGTCCAACGGTTTTTTTTAAGCCCAAAAGACCAAACGTGGCCCTAGCCCATTCTTCTCCTTAATAAACCAGCCAAACATGCCCTTCTCCCACTGTTCTTTTTATGCCCAAACACAGCTCTCTCTCTCTCTCTCTCTCTCTCTCATCGCCGGCTATTCAATTCGTCGACTCGAAGACAACACAGGCGTCATCCCCATCACCACCGCTCGCTGCAGCAACGCTCGCCATCACCTTGGCCACAACCTACTAACAAATTTGACCAATGGACAACGATGACCGGCAAGCAAGGCAACGAACGAACGGGGACGATGCGCGCCAATTGCAACAACGGCCGGCGCACTTTCTTGCTTTTTTAAAAAAAGACTTTATTGTGGGGATTGTTGTTGAAATCACCTTGGGACGTTGAGGATTGATGGGAATGGGGTACTCGAGTCTGTGTTCTTAATAGTCGGGGAATATGTTAACGCATTTTTTTTCTAGCCAGAAGTTGGGAAGAAATAAGTAAAGAACTCAAAAATGTATATGGTGGGAATCCGGATGGTGGTTTTCGTGGTTGAATTCTTGGCACCAATCGGCCTTTACATAAGCCAGTTAAACCTTTTGGGCTGTGAAGGAAGTCAAAAATCACCAACGAAGGAAATAAGATCACTGCTTGAGATATTCACCTACAATCTTTAAGGATCGAGAAGATCGACCAGTCGAGAAGGAAAAGGAAAGAAAAAAAAAAATTCAAGACTTATCCACACCGAAATCAAATTATATGTAGACAAATCTCGAGGGCATATTTGTAGGCAATTAAAATGTTTGCTCAATCAAATGCCGCCACATAGCAGTTTGCTGTAATAAACATTTCAATAATTAATCATTTATATTTTAGGAATAAAAATAAACATAATTTCTAAGATTAGATAATAAATAAATTAACATTTTTATTGCAAGTGGCACCGTCTAATTAAATCGTGACAAGTGTCAAGACGGGCCAATCATATCGTGTCACATGTCAAGTCTGGCAAGTTTGGAAGGAGAATATTATTGATTCGACAATTAATTCATCACGTCACTCACCAAATACGGCAGCCAGGCTTTCCCACTCTTATAAATACAAGTAACATTTGATGGTTCGAGACACAACACAAGAACCAAAGGAAGTACAACAAGCAACCAGAGGATACAACACACCATGATACATCAACCAACCAAAGAAGCAACAAGAAGACTTCAAGTGAAGAATCATTCAAGGAACCCAAATCCTCTCCACCAACTTTAAGAAGTTTGAAAGAGTTTGTCATCAAATTCAAGACATTCTTCCCAAAAACTTATCAGATCCTAGCGTTTAATCCACATTCAAGGTGCAAAACTAGTGAGTTAACGTTATTGAAGGCTCCAATGAACATTAAGAAGGATTAAAGCTCAAAACCTCTCCAAGTTTCAGTCGAATCCTTCGACCAATATTCAAATCATACAAGTTCAAAAAAGAATCAGAGGATTAAATTAGATATTGTACCAACAAAATCTTATTCCATTCAAATTGTAATCGGCTTGTACAAATTTCTTGTTAATAAAAATTCAATTACGATATTTTTTTGTCCTACAGTGATACTTGTGAAAGAGTTCCAAGATGCTTTTCAATGTTTGGAAGACTTTAGGGAGAAAGAAGAACATCTGTGGGTTTGTTTGGTGTGAAACGAGCTTTAGAGTAGGATTTGGATTGATTAAGGTTAGGAATGATCAATCTAGCAAAGCTCCAATTGATTTGATTAAGCCAATGATTGACAGGGTTAGAACTTGGGACACTCTAGATAAATGATCGCACCTAACATGATTGATTGCAAGTCGTGGAATTGGCATAGCTAAAGCTGAGCAATTTTCTGTATCCAGGATACCAGATTGACATCCAATTGACCACGAGAAGTCCAAATCGATCCCAGGTGGCTCCAAATCAATCCGAGACTCACTTGGAGCCTAAGTTAGCTAGGATTCTTGCAGTTCATGCTTAGTTTATTTTGGGACTATTTTTATTCAATTTTTGGCATATTTTGGGATCCCAAACAATATATAAAGGGACCCTTAAATATTTATTTTACAACTTTGGCATTTTTGATTATTGAATACAATTTATTCTTTCCTGGACTTTGAGTGTTTTCTCAAATTCTTGTGAAAAATATAAATCGATTTTTTCCAAGTGTTCTTGGGCAATTCGTGATATATCAAATAATGTGGCATGTTAGTTGTACCCGTTGTTCATTAGAATTCATCGATAGTCATTGCATTTGGGTAGTTTCCTACTCAGTTGGCGATAGTAGATTCTCAATGGGTTCAGGCATATGCCAAATTCGTGTCTTTAAGCATCCACACATGCATTAGTTGGCATCGGAGCCGGTTGTATCAAATTTTAATCCTTTCACTAGTCCATGTACCAATTATATCTTAGTTCTTTTCATGTTTGTTTTCATCCTACTCTTCTCCATCTTTTTCATAGTAAAAAAAAAAAAAATCATTGATTGAACTTTCATGAATTTCTAGCATATTTTAGTTCCTTGTTTGGTTGTGATTGAGAGTATTGAAAAGGTTAAAAAAGAAATAAAGAAGTCATGTAAAAAGAAAAACAAAATAACAGAAAAGTTTTAGAAACATTCAAACTAAAAAAGTGAGAAAAGTTACCAACATTGGCTAAAAACTTGCTTAAGAGAGTTCTTTCCTTGATAGAGAACATTTGAAAAACCAAAAAAAAAAAAAATTATCGTAAGATCAATTGTGCTATCACCCCAAATCAATCGCACACCTTGTTTGGGTACTACCTAAATGATTTGCTTTGAGTTTGATTGATCACGATTTGCCTCAGGTCGATCATAATCCTAGGTTTTTTTTAAGATTGATTGCTTGCCTTTTTTTTGTTTCTACCTAAGATTAATCTAATTGTGCCTGGATCAAACCAACATTTAGTTTTCATCCTCAAATTTTCACCCATTCACGAACTTGCACACCAATTGGGGGATACATTGCTTGAATTTTTTAGAACTATCAGAATTTTATGAGGCAGGCATGATATTTAAGATGGTAAGTACATTAATTGAGTGATTAATTGTGTGATACAGAAGTGAAAGGTAAAAAAAGAGTGATTACATTTTGTGAGGTTAGAGGATACCTATGCACACATACATGTTTTTCCTTTATTTCTATATTACACAGTTTATAGGATATCTGAATCAATTGTTGGAGATAATACCTTCCATATGAAGCATTACAAATATGTTTGTTAGTATCAACTGGTGTTTGGATAACTTGGAGGCATCTTAGGTATCTACATGAGATATTCCTATACCTCGAGAGAATTAGTGTCGAGAGAGGATATTCTATACGACAACCTCGAAGGGGAAGATATGTTAGTAATGATAACTCTAAGTATCTAAACAATTTTGAGAATTTGATAGTCTTAAGAAACCAATAGGCATAAGAGTGATGAGAATGATGAAATCCTGAACGAAGTGAAGCTTACCATTCCCACATTCCAAGAAAAGATGGATCCCAATGCTTACCTGGAGTGGGAGAGATGAGTAGAGCTTGTTTTTTTCTACCACTGGTACTCTAAAGTACAAAAGGTAAAATTAGCTATGGTAGAATTTACTGACTATGTAATTGTTTGGTGGAACCAAGTTTGTATTAGTTGAATGAGAGCTAGTTAGTGTCCTATTGAGACATGGAGGGGTTTAAAGGCATCAATGAGGAAGAAATTTGTGCCAAGTCATTAATATAAGGACTTGCACTGTAGATTACAGACCTTGAATTAAGGAAATTAAGAGTCTTGAGGACTACTTTAAAGACATGGAGATGGCCATAATGAGAGCTGATATAGTGAAAGATAAAGAGACCACAATGGTTAGGTTCATGGGAGGATTAAATAGGGACATTGTTGATATACTTGAGCTACACCATATGTGGACATAGAGGACTTAATGGAGAGAGTCATTAAGGTTGAGAAGCAACTCAAGAGGAGGGCTTGATAGTAGTCGCCGAGTACCACTAGACGGCCATTCCTTAGGTGTGAGGAGAAGCAATTGATCACCCTTATTGGAGCAGCCAAACCGAAGGTGACACTAAAGGCCAAGACATTTAGAGTACTCAATGCTAACCTTAGTACTTTGCTATGCGTAATAGAGATATTGTATGTTTTAAATGCTAAGAAAGGGTATGTAGCTACTTAATACCGAAATAGGAAAACTACAATTTGACAGATGAAGGAGAGATAGTGGAAGACAAATAAAATAATAGCGAGGATGATATGCCACCTTCGGAGGGGGCATTGACTAATGATGATGAGGGAGTTTACACAGGAACCAAGAACGTGAGTTTGGTGATGATGCAAACCTTAAATGCGAAAAAGGATTTGAAGAATAAAATTAAAGGTAAAACCTCCAATTTAATTATAGATGATGCGACTAATGTGGCTAGTACCATATTAGTGGAGAGGCTTATACTTCCACTTAGAGATCATGCACGGCCTTACAAATTGTAGTGTTTAAGTAATAGTGGTGGAGTAGATGTGGCAAAACAATTCTTGGTTGTATTTCAAATAGGTATATATTAGAATGAAGTGTTGTGTTATATTGTACCAATGCAAACTAGTCGCATTTTGCTAGGAAGGCTTTGATAATATGATAAGAATGTTGCATTCAATGGCAAGCTGAATAGGTATATATTTTATCACAACAACTGGAAGATCACTTTAGTAACACTCACCCTAAAGAAAGTTCTTAAGGATCAAAGGCATTTGCATTAGCAATACGAGCTAGAGTTGGGGAAAAGGAGAAAAAAAAAAGGAAAGTGAGAGGAAGAGTGAGAGTGGACGAGAGATGAGGAAAAGGAAAAGAAAGAAAAAGACGGAAAAAAAAAAGGAAAAGAATGTATGCTAATGAGTACGAGGGATATGAGAATAGCTGTAGGAAGTGAGAAAGGCATTGTGTTACTCATGTATAAAAAAAATCACTTTATATCTGAAGAGGTTGCATCTTCTCTTCCCGAGATTATTGTTTCTATTTTTTAGGATTGCCAAGATGTGTTGTCAGAAGAATTATATAGTGGGTGACCACCAATTCAAGGAATTGAACACTGAATAGATTTTGTGCTAGGTGTAACCATTCCTCATCATCCGGCATGCTAAACAAATATGAAGTAAACTAAAAAAATCCAAAGGCAACTAAAGGAGTTGATTAGAAAAGGATAAGTTTAAGAAAGCATGAGTCCTTGTACAACCCTAGTGTCACTCATACCTAACAAAGATGATCCTGAAGAATTTGCATGGATTGTAGAGCAGTGAATACTATTACAGTAAAATACTGTCATCCTATTCCTAAACTTGACAATAAGATAGATGAATCACAAGGTGCCACCATCTTTTTCACAAGTAGATCTTAAGAGTGGCTATCATCAAATTTGCATAAAAGAGGAGGATGAAAGGAAAACAATATTTAAAACTAAGTATGACTTATATGAATGGTTAGTTATGGATGAAAGGAAAACAATTTAAAACTAAGTATGATTTGTTTGAATGGGTAGTTATGCTGTGTTAACAAATGCACCTAATACCTTCATAAGACTCATGAATTATGTTTTACATACTTTCATAAATGAATTTGTTATGGTATATTTTGATGACATATTAGCTCACAGAAGGTCCATGGATGAGCATGCCATGCATTTTAGATGTGTATTTTAAAACCCTATGTAAAGAACAACTGTCTGCTAATCTAAAAAAGTGCACTTGTTGTGTGGACTATTGTGTGTTTCTTAGACTTTTTAAGTGCACAAGGTATTCAAGTTGACGAAAATAAGGTGAAAGCCATACGAAAATGGCCGACCCCTAAATAGTTTTAGAGGTAAGAAATTTTCATGGATTTGGGAGTTTTTATAGGAGGCTTGTGTGGGATTTCAACACCATTGCAATGCCTCTAAGTGCAGTTACTAAGAAGAATAAGAAGTTTCATTTGGGAGAAGTGCAGCATCGAGCATTTAATAAATTAAACAAGCTTATTAATGCTCCTATCTTATCCTTACCTAATTTTAGTAAAATTTTTAAATTTGAATATGATGCGTCCAGTGTAGGTATTGGGGCTATACTTATGCAAGAAAGGAGACATATTGCATATTTTAGAGAGAAATAAAATGAGGCCAAGTTGAACTAACCTATCAATGACAAGGAGATGTATGCATTGGTGAGAGCTTTGGAGACATGACAGCATTACTTGAGGTCTAAGAAGTTTGTTATTCATATCAATTATAAGCCTTTAAAGCATCTCAAGAGTCAAGGTAAGTTGAGACGAAGATACATCAAGTGGGTATCCATTATTGATACATTCCCTTATGTCATCAACTACAGTGGTAGAAGGATGTAGATAATGTAGTGATAGATACATTATCTAGGCGACATACATTGTTTACTACATTAAATGTTAGGTTGTTGGGATTTGAGTACATTAAGGGATTGTATGAAAAAGATATAGATTTTGGTCATGCATATGAGCTCCATGAGAATAGAACACATGATAAATACTTTTAGCATGATGAATATTTGTTTCATGTAGATAAGTTATGTATTCTTAAATGCTTGTTGTGTGAATTACTCGTAGGAAGGCACATAACAGTAGGTTAATGGGATACTATGGTGTTACTAAAATAATATTTGTTTTGCAAGAACATTTTTTATTTGCCACACTTGCAAAGAGACGTGGAGAGGATCGTCGAAAGGTACATTAAATGTAAAGAGGGTAAGTCGTGAGTTCAACTACATAGGATATACTCACAATTACATGTTCTAGATATGCCATGGACAGACATTTCATTGGACTTCTCGTTGGAATTACTGCAAACTAAGACGAGTAGGGGCAATATCTTCATGGTTGTGGATAGATTTTCGAAGACGACACCTTCATTGCATAAAATAAAATTGATGATGCTACACACATTTCTAATTTATTTTTCAAAAAGAGAGATTACATGGAGTGCCTAGGACAATTATGCTAGACAGAGATGTTAAGTTTTTGAAATATTTTTTAAAAGACTTTATGTTGTAAACTAGGAACGAAGTTATTATTTTCCACCATAAGTCATTCACAAACAGATAGGTAAACTGAAGTAGTAAATAGGACTTTAATTACCCTTTTAATAGAAGTGTACACTTGGCCACACAAATGTGACCTTTTGAGGTAATTCATAGTTTTAATCTGTTAAGCCCCTTCAATTTAATGCCATTACCACGTAATGAGTACGTTAGCATAGATGGGAAGTGCAAGGCAAAGTTCGCAGTTGCACGAGCAAGTGTGTCAAAAAATCAAAAAGAGAAATGAGTAATATGCACAAGAAGTAAATAAAAGCTGTAAAAATGTCGTTTCAAGCCTGGAGATTGGGTTTGGCCTTACATGTGCAAAGAGCGGCTTCCTAAACAAAGTAAATCAAAATTAATGCCAAGAGAAGATGGACTATTTCAAGTTGTGGTGCAAATTAATGACAATGCCTACAAGTGCGATTGCTAAGTGAGCTCAGAATTAAAGCTACCTTCAATTTATTTTATTTAAGCCCTTTAATGCAAGTGATGAAGAAGAACTAGAATTGAGGGCAATTTCTTCTCAATAGGAAGGGGATGAAGTCGGCATCAAAGCTAAGCTAGACTATCCAAAGAATTCCGAAAGACCTATGACACGATCTAAGGCTAAGACGCTTAAGGAAACCGTGGTGATGCTCATGAAGAAGTTCGAAGATGCTTTTTGGACATTTCAAAGGCTTTAGGGAGCAGGAAGAGTGTCCACTGGCTCATTTGGTGCAAACGAGCAAGAAACAAGCTTTGGAGCAGGATCTAGATTGAGCCACGGTTAAGATTGATCCAATAGAGTCCTGATAGATCCGATGAAGCTAGCAATTGACAAGGCCTGGATTTGGGTCGCTTTAGAAATATGATCACGCCCAACGCATTAGATCTCAAGTCATGTTATCGAAATACTTGAAGCTGAGAAATATTCTATTATTACAATTCAAAATACTAAATTGACATCTGGAAGGATCACGAGAAGTCCAAATCAATCCAAGGTGGCCCTAGATTAATCCAAACCACTTAGAGATCAATTTAGCTAGGATTCTTGCCTTTTCATGCTTAGTTTATTTTTGGATGATTTTTACTCGATTTTTATCATATTTTGGGAGCCCTAACACTATATAGAAGGACCCTTAGACGTTTATTTTTACAACATTTGCATCTTTGATTATTTAATACAATTTATTCTTTCTTGGACTTCAGTTGTTCTCTCAAATTCTTGTGAAAATACAAATTGCGTTATTCTAAGTGCTCTTGGATAATTCATGATGCATT
Source organism: Avicennia marina (assembly GCA_019155195.1). Lineage (NCBI taxonomy): Eukaryota > Viridiplantae > Streptophyta > Magnoliopsida > Lamiales > Acanthaceae > Avicennia > Avicennia marina. The sequence goes on along the minus strand of CM032756.1, from coordinate 13,281,850 downwards.
AACTAATTTGGCGTATTAGTTGTGGCCATCATTCGTCAGAATTTATTGATAGTCATTAGATTTAGGTCGTTTACTACTCGGTTCGCACAAGTAGATTTTTGTTGGGATTAGGCATCTGCCAATTTATATCTTTACGCTTCTGTGCACGCGTTGATGTATTTATTAAAAAATCCTTAATTTTTTTTATGTATTTTACATTTTCTCAATTTTCATTAGATTCCCAACTATAGGCCTTTTTAACTTTTATTGTTTATTTTATATTTTATACTATATCTAGGCGAATAACTTAATGTTAATTGCACAATATTAAATTATTATAACATCCTTATTTGAGTTTTTTTATTTATTTTTCCTTCTTTGTCTATTATTTTTTACTATAATTTTATATTTTTCTCTCCAGTCCTTTATATCTTCAAGTTTACAATTTTTTATTTTAAATTTTCTATATATATATATTTATCTTTGAATTAATTTTATTATCATTGCAGCTTATTACGATGAATAAAATATCATAATTCATATGAAATGTTGTACACATATCAAATATGTCATCATTAATAATATATGAGCAGAGCTATATTATGAAAACAATATTAAAATCAACATTAATCAAATAACAATTTTTGCTAGTTTAATTAAACTAGAATTTTTAATTAGTCAAATAACGATTTTTTTCTAGTTTTTAATTACGCCAAGAATTATGTGTGGATATCAAGAAACACTGAAAATCAATTACTTCAAAATTGTGCATAAATTTTAATTACTGATAAATAATAATAAGTAATGACAAACAGAACACACATATGCATTCACACATATCTATTACTATGTATTATGGGATAGATCCTAAAGTAATTAACTTTAGTCATTTAATATATTTCTAAAATATTGTTTTAATAATTTTATATATTATTTCTTATGACTGAACTTCCTATAATAACTACCTTTTAGAGACTTCTAAGTAGAGAAACTAAAATGTCTTTCTTCGATTGATTTATTTTTGTACTTTTTTCATCTTTTTTTATATTTTTCTCTTTTTGAACATTTTTAATTAAAGTCTATTTAATTCATTTTCCTTATCTAATTTTTCTTTTAACTTTTTCTCATTCTACACTCATTTTTAATTAATACATTTTAAAACAAGATAATTTATGTTTTATTATCATTAATAAAATTATTTGATTTTATTATATTTAAGATAATTATGTTTGTTAAATGATAATTATAAAATAAAAGGCTCATGCACATTATTAAAAATATTTCTATAATAAAATGTAACTTTATGTGTATACATAATAAATTATATTTTAAATTTTATATGTATACGCATTAATTATGCTTGAATTAAAAGTATATTGGAATGCATATGACCCCATGGATAAGTAATCCAATTACAAGAATATCCTACTTGCAAATGAATAGTTACAAGAGTAAGCTCACTTTTAATATAAAACATTATAAAAGAGGATTAATTAGTAAAATCACACTTTCTCTTTTATAGCTCTCTTGCGTTCAAAACAAAAACTAACCATAAAAATGCAATCAATGAAGAGAGAAACTACCATCAGCAGGAAAACTGCTATATATTAAGAGGGTACTTCGATGAGCTTATAAATTCTTTAAAAATGTTCAATAATTATTTTAGTGAAAGAATTTATAAGCTCTCAAAACAAGATGTTTGGAGTTTATAAGTTCTTAAAATAAGTTAGCTTTCTTTAATTTATTTTCAAATATTTTATAAGTTACTTCATTATATATATATCTATTAAAAATGACATAAATATATTCAATTACATTATATCCATGATATTTAATTTATTTTTATTATTATTACAACAAAAAATAATAATTAACTATAATTATAAGTTTTTAAAAAATCTTATTAGATAATCTTATAAAACACTTTATTACTTTATTTTTAAAATAAGATCTATGAGTTTATAAATTGTAAAAACATCTTATAAATTACATGAACTTATAAATTATGTAAAATAAGCTAACCTTAACACACTCTAAGTCAAAAATTGCCATATATAAAAAAAAAATACAAGGTTGATTGTAAAGATTGGTTTTACAAACTTCACTTACACAAGCGTAGATCTATTTCAAAATTTTTATCAAATCACATTTCTTTCTATTGAAAATGAAAAAAAAAAAGATAAAATAAAAAAGGAATCAAACCATAATGCCTCCTTTCTTCCGAAACTATCAAAATTATTTGCAATAAGATATTAATTACCATTGAAAGGTCTTCTCAATAAAATTTTCATTTATGTGGGACTTTGGCATAGCTAACAATTCATTCTTCACATTATCTCTTGTGGGTAAATGACCCCGCAATGAAGAGGATTGTACGTACAAAAAAATGCACAATATGCTTTGACAATTGTAACAAGCTGAGTCACCAACTCGAGTAAATGGTAGATGCCATTATCTTCAAGACAAAAAAAAGGGAGTGTGATGACGTCAAGTCCGCCAAGGTGTCCAAATCAGCAACTGTCGTTTTTAGGGCTTCTTGATAATATTTGTGGGTATTTTGAACGTAGAAATGTTATTTTATAGTGCAAATTGTATGGGAATATGAGGCTATGAAATAGCAAAAGTTTACTAATAATATATGTTATTTAGGTGTCAAAATATGTAATAGTTTTTATTGACTTTTATGTTTGTTTGATTTAAATTGCTGCAGCATTGTACACAATTAGTGCTGCATCATTAATTTTTAAATGTACACATATTGAACGTGCTTAAATTGTTAGTGTATTGTCTATATGCGTCGTTCGTGACAGCAATCGAGCTACAACTCTCATTACAACAATCAATCATGAAAAAAAATTGCTGTTACAATTGAAAATTATTGTCTGTAAAATTCATGATACAAGAAACTAAAGAAAAAAAATAAATTGATGGTCGGAAACAGTGGAGACACAGCATGGATTGTTGTGAAATTAATGCTAGTCTAGAAATAATTATTACTTGGCACTCAATCAACAGGCATCACGAGTCACGACTGTACATATTATTTATGTTTTTATATTCAGCATAGAACTCTTGAGGATGGATAAACCACAACGTACCATGATGCAGTTTGAAAAGAATTTATGGTAGTTTGTATTTTATTGGTACGATCTGTGATTAGTGTTTGGTGGGATTCTGGTTGAGAAACAATAAAGTATATTACGACTTTGTTTTGTATGAACAAGACTTGCATGAAATTCGGTGTCACGTTTGTCCGTAAATTTTAAGGGAAGAAAGTTTCAAGTTTAAGTATTGTATAAAAGCAAGAGGAAGAAAAAAAAATATTATTTTAGTAATTGATATATTTGAAAGAAATGATTTTGTAGGCTACAAATTTGCAACTAAACGTATATTATTTCATTTGACAAGTAAGACGATTTGTTCAACAGAAGTTGATCCATCTAAATTCTAGGATTGAATTAATGGGAGTGATGCAATCTGTCTTTTGAGAACAATCTGTATTTTGAAAATTGGGTCGGAATATTGGCCAATTCAATCAATTTAATTTTGAACCATGCTCAATTTAAGGACATGTACTCATGTTGATTGTACAATGTAATTATACGATTATTTATACATTTGGTTTTTACATTTATTTTCTTATTTTAAATATTTTTATAATGGGTCATTGCTATTATTTAAAATATGATTATTTTATAATTTATAAATAATTTTGTTCATTTATAAAGTGTACAACTTTTACTAATATAAAATTAGATGTATAAAAAAATTGTTGTGGTCAAAATTGATCAAAAATTTGGCAAACCAACAAAACTGAATTTATGAAAAAAAAAATTAACAAATGTTATCTTTTACACACACACACACATATTCTTGTGATTTCTAATCTTTTTTACTTTCTAAATGGCGGCTAGTATATGTGAATTATACTATTCGTTATTTATCTTGACTTTTATTTAGTTAGTACTTTTATTCATACAATGTGTAATTGGATTATCAAAAATTTAAATATTATTACATTTCAACTTCATTATTTTCATTAATAGAGTTGTTTTTTATTTTTTATTTTTTTGCACATTAAGTTACCGCTGTTCCTATGTTTGTCTTTATTTTTATGTCTAACCAAGTAATTTTTTAGACTTTTATAATAATATTTCCTTCTTAATGAATTACTTGCCATTTGACATGTCCATAAATAGGATTAGCTTTTTTTTTTTTTTTTTGAAATTAATATTAGCATTATTGTATCTACGTAGGCGTTTAATATTATATAATTTTAAAAAATGGTCTTTCAAAATAATTCAACTGATAAAAATATGATGTGCAATATATTTTGTAAAAACACATCACTAAATAAAGACTAATAGAAGGTACAAAGAATATACTTTAAAATTTATTAAGGACTACGCTTGAAACAGAATCAAGTAGTGTAAATGTGGCTTTCACTGAAAAATGCTATAATTTGAATAGCTATGGTTGAACAAAATTTTCATCCGGCGGAATCTGAGGGTATTATCCACTCACACATATATAACTAATATATCAAAATCACAACTTAAATTTTACAAATCAATATAGCAAAAAAATTAATAATTTTGAAGTGCATACAAATTTATGCTATTTTTGCAAATCCGAAATGGGTCTCAATTATTTAATGTTTTTAGTAAGTTATAAAAATAAATAAAAAATTATAGTTTGAACGTAAATTATGTTACGAATAAAAATTGATATAAAAATTTTAAAATAATATAAAATATAAAATGAAAATAATAAAAAAAAAAAAATGTAACATCAATGAATTTGGAAAGTGTACACTCCTGAGACGAAATGGGTGAAAAATGAGCATCTACACATATAACAATTGTCATGATTTAATGATTCTCGTTGAAAATTTTCAGGTCAATCAAAGAAATTCAATGACTTGAACCACGTCGATGTGTCGGTGATGTACAGTGGTGACGGATGGCCCACGTGGCAAATGTTATTGCAAAGTAAGGGCAAATACGAAGCCAACAGCCCTCCGTACTCCTCGCAATGCACGACGTACAAACGAATGACGGCAGTGATGTCCAGTTGCTATCTGTTACTTCCCGCGGCAGTCCACCGACGCGGGATTGGTTCACCCTCTGGGCCCCACCATGCCTCCTTCTCCCTCCCCACAAAATATATATTTATACATACTAAGCATTATTCCCCTCGATTATTCTTTATCTTGCGCGATCGTGTGTATGTATATATGTATATTCAAATGCCTGTATGAACTTGAGAAGGCAACGATTGGACTGGATAGTCAGAACGATTGATTGGAGGTAATGTGGATTTCGATTATAAATCCAGTTGTTGATTTCAACTCTTGGTTGCTTCTTTAATGCGTTTCTTGGTATTGGTGATATATGTACAACTGCAGAAGTTTGGAATCTGAAGCTGCGGTTGAGTAGATTGCGGAGATGACGATGCTTTTGAGGAAGAAGAAGCGGAAATCGGAGCTCCAAACATGAGGATGTTCTATATATCGGCAAGTGGGATTAAGAGACAAACGATATCCAGCGTCGCCTCCGGTGGCGACGGCGGAAGAGGGACCTGACGGGGGATGAAGGTGAAGAGTTCGCCGGGCCGGTTGTCTCACCGGACGGTGAGGTTGCTGCTTGGGCTTCTTTTGCCGTTTCTTTTCGTTAGAACTGCCTTTCTGGTGCTTGAATCTGCTGCTCTTTGCTCTTCTTCCATCGGTAACTTTACTGTTATTAATTTTTTTCTCTCTGTTTTTTTATTTTTGGAAAAAATTGTTATTTGATTTCTCGGAAGGGTAAATGTGTAACAACACGTGGTTGCAGGGTGTATAACATTGAGGTTTTTTGGCGGGAGCAATGCCGCCCTGGTAAGTAGACTGTAAAAATTACTCTCCTTTTGTTTTTGTTTTTTTAAAAATCTTATTCAACTATTTTTATTTTTTATTTATCACTTCAATTTGTTCTTTTGTTTTATGAATAAGGAAAGATTTCGGTAATATCGAATTGGATTGAGGACTTCATAGTCACGGATTTTGGATAATAATAATCGGATACAATAATTTTTTAAATCCAAATGCTAACTCCGAAATATAACTCTAAAAGTAAATTACCCTAATGCTGGATTCAGAGTGAGTGTCCTGTTGGAAAGCTTTTCAGCTATTTTTTGGAGAAAAAATTTATTAATATAAAAATAAAAACTTTTTTTTCTCCCTCTCTTAATTACTTGGGGGCCCTAATGTTGTGCACGTGGTCCATCTTTATCTTCAACTCGTGATGCAGTCCAAGTGCCCAACCTTCATAGGCCAGTGTGCTTTTTGTTGGTTATATGTTTTATAGATCTCAATTACAATTTGATTGCGTCATTAGAAAAATGGTTAATTTAGCTCAATATTTGATATTAAATATTAATCATAGAACATGTAATACAATATTTTTTTTATTTTTCTTTTCCTGGGTAGCAATTACAAACAGCAAAAGTTTGACGTTGTCATGAAATAAATTAATTTAATTAAATACTAAAAACTAAGCCTGGGTATTGAAATTGGATGGCACAGTGGGCTGGGGATGAATGTTTTCTAATTTTTTTATATTTTTAAATTTTACTGTCTAAATTTTGTAAATTCTGTATTTTATCATCTCTAACCAAGTTTCGGCAAAATGTGAATTGAATAGTTTTCCATAGTATTGAAAATTAATACTGGCGGTGGTCAGTAAAATTTAAGTAAATTATTCTATTCGAACATGATCAGAGATTGTCTAAATATATGAAATTTATAAAGATACCAAAAAATGTCTAATAAATACAATATAAAAAATATACGTAATTTAAATAATGACTATAATTTTGATATGTTTTTAACTAACACTAGCAATAATAAAAGTTTTACTCCTTTTCATTTTCTATATCCAATTTTATCACACAGGGATTTTGAGATTTGAGTTTTTAAAAAATAATTTTTTAATGTAATTTGCATTTTTCTGAAACGTAACTGTTAAAAATTAATGACATCATTTTGCTGAAAATATATTACGTTGTGCTCACGTCAAATAGAGCAATCCAAAAAGAAAAGGAGCCACCCCTCCACTAGTGAAGAACAGCCTAACAGTAAGTGTAACGCACAAGGCCTTGATGACTGAAATCGATATGAGGGCTTCCCAATTTCTTACACAAACATCGACCCCGGAAACCACAATTGAATGCCAACAAGCAACAACATATTTTTAACTCCATTTTTGTCGTTACTGTTTGGCTTACGATTTTCTTGATGCAATAATGATGCCAAAAAAAAGCTCGGAGAAGAGCTGACAAAGGCCCTGCTGGAGGCAAATGATGGTGGGGTTGGAGTTGGAATTGGCGCAGCTGAGGAATCAAGTTCTGAACTAATTTCCTTCAAGGATCTCGTGAAGGATGTGACGTTGGAGAGACAAGATATTAAAGCCTTCGCTTTCAAGACCAAGGCCCTGGTAAGTTGGTAACTTTCACTGTCATATTATAGTATGTTTGTCACTACCATCCATCCTTCCTACATATTGTTTTTGTTTGTGGTGTTTTATTTGGATTCTTCTTGCCTATTGTCCAGTTCCATTATTGCAAATGGCCATAGGGATATGTACATAAATGAGCTCCCACTTTTTCACTTGCATCCGGAATTTGTGGTGTAATTGTGTAAGTCTGTATGCCACAGAAGGGGAAAGGGAAATTGCTAGTGAATGACCTTTTATTATTTTTGATAATAATAAATATTAATAAACTAAGTTAGCCATTCCTCTAGAAGTTCTTATATAAGAGGTTGCACATGCGTTTACCCGTATAGTATATCAAGGGTATAAAGAATTTGGTTGCACAATTACAATTATTAAATTTTTCTTAATTCTTTTACATCTGTTGTTTTTCCTATTTTCTTAGTACTTCATTCGCCTCCCTCAATTTAATTTATTTGTTTTTTTTTAATTTCGTTCTTTATTTTATTATTTTGTGAATTTTATAAATAATATAGAATTTATATTTAAAAATTTTATTATTTTATTTATATATACAAGTATTGTGTGCTCCCCATTTCAACTTATTATATTTTTTCAGTTTTCTTATAACTTTTATTTATTCTATTTTTTCTCTTTTTTTAAGTATTTTTTCTTTATCTCTCATTTTATAAATGATATAGAATACTTTTTACTAATATACATCATTATGCAAACGTAAGCGTGGCTTTTGTTACTAGGTTTTGGGGATTTTTGAAAATTATATAGGTGAGGAACATGTGGAGAGTAAAACAATTGTATATGTATACACACACACACACATATATATATATTCTAATAATAAAATTTAGCTGTAGTTGTGTGTTTTTCTATTATTTTTTTATTGAAGCCTTTAACTATGTTATTGGCGCCAGGCTAGTTTTGTCAGATAATATTTAGTTATAATGGTACTCTAGCTCTGGCTCCTATCTCCATTGACCTCCGTTTCAAGTAACAAAACACATGTTACATGAAGCATATAATAGTTAGGATATATATATGTATTGTAAAGAATAGGATTTTTCACAATTTTTGAAGAAAGATGATAGTAGAAAAATAGAAATTTTTTTAAGTTTATTTTGAAGGGATGATGGTAACATTTTGGGGAGCAATACCAAAGAAACTCCTACTTATTGTTGCATGCTACATGAACAGTAATAAAAAGAGAGGAAATAAATGACAAGAAGAATCCAGTGGGAAATGAGTGGTGTAATACAGGCTGTCCAGTTCTTTTATTTGTTTTGATGTATAATATTATCATTATAATCATTATGCCATGGCTCAAACAAATATCTTGTCAATTGTGATGTATAATAATATACCATAGAAAATTAGGCTTAGCATGATGCCATGATGGATGATGAGTTGGCAGCACATGTAACTACCTTATGCGTGTGGTTGTTCACTCACATGTGCATTTCTTTTCTTGTTTTTAGGCAACATGTGAACTTCCTTGTCGTTTTTCCCAAGGCTAAAAACGAACCTTGGGAATTGGATTTACTGTAATTTTATGCCCTCCTCTCCTTTTAGATATTATTTTAGGTTCGCAAGGTTTGAGATAATAAAGAACCTTAGTCACTGATTGTATTGAATGTGCTTCCTTTTTGGGGACTATTACATGATTTCATAATCTAGCGGTCCTGGGATTTTGCTCGATGTAAACTACCCCCCTCTCAGCCATTTAGTTTGATTGATTCATGAACACTGGGGACTCTGTGCAGTACCACGTGCATGTTTTTGACAGAAATTCTTGAGCCATGGTAGAATGGCTTGTTATTCTCTGTAGCATGGTCAAACTTCCAAATCACCATTCTTTATATGTTCTCTTCAACCAAATGACAATGGTAAGCAAAAGGTTATGATTAATTAGGAACATTTGTGTATAGTTAAAAGCATAAATAAGTCATGTAACTCAGATATGGGAATTATAGTTACCATGCTTAAGCCAGCTTGAAGGCCTGATCTTTTTGAATGAAGCCTTGAAGTAGCCCAACTACATTTTTTTTTTTTTTTGCTTATTTGAAACAACTAAGTCCTGCTGTAAATTGTCACAAGGACTTGATAAGTAGATAGTTCATGATTAATTTTTAACCTCTAACTTTTGATGAACTTCTGAATTCTAATTCACAATTGCCTAAATAATCACATTACCATTAAAATCGTGCTGGGTGCTTGATGGGTTGTGTTTTGATAATCCATTGTTCTTGTAGTGATTTTGGTAATTATATGCATCATTTTATCTATTCTATTCAAATAACTAAGAGAAATTCTTCACTATGCAAGCAGATTGCAAAGATGGAACAGATTGTCAAAACAGCTAAGTGGCATGAATCTGTATACTGGCACCTAGCTGCTCGTGGTGTACCCAAGAGCCTACATTGTCTTTCACTTAAAATGGCAGAAGAATATGCCATAAATGCTGCAGCACGTTCTCGATCACCTCTTCCTCAATATGTTTATCGCCTCACTGATCCTTCTTTTCATCATGTTGTTCTTTTAACTGACAATGTCCTTGCTGCTTCTGTTGTTATCTCCTCTACTGTTAAAACGTCAATCAATCCTGAAACATTGGTATTCCATGTGGTCACTGATAAGAAAACATATACATCAATGCATGCATGGTTTGCAGTGAACCCAATTGATTCTGCCGTTGTTGAAGTTAAGGGTTTGCATCAATATGATTGGTCTCATGAGGTAAATGTTGCTATTAAGGAGATGTTAGAAATTCATCACCAAATAAAGAATCACAACTACCGAAGCCTGATGAAGGAATACTTTGAATATGAGGAAGAGAGTGATCACAAACTGCATGTCCTAAATCCCACCTGTATCTCCCTCTTAAATCACCTTCGCATTTATCTGCCCGAGGTAATCTCTTGAACAATTATAGTTTGGACTAATCATGACTCATGAGTATGATCTTCTGGATGTACGATGATGATCAATTCATTATCTGATCTAGTGTATCTCACAGCTGTTTCCAGATCTAAACAAAGTTGTGTTCTTGGATGATGATGTTGTGGTGCAACATGACTTATCATCTCTATGGGACCTGGATCTCAACCAGAAAGTTGTGGGTGCAGTTGTTGATTCATGGTGTGGGCCCGAGTGTTGTCCAGGAAGAAAGTACAGAGATTACTTCAATTTCACAGATCCAATCATATCATCCAACTTGGATCCGGATCGTTGTGGATGGCTCTATGGAGTTAATGTTTTTGATCTCGAAAGATGGAGGAAGACTAACATCACTGCAGCATACCATCAATGGCTTAAACTTGTGAGTATATTTTGCTTAATCTTATGATCTTGCTGCTGCTTTCTCGCTGCGTCTTTATCATTTAGACATGCTGTAGCTCTCCACCTTTGTCTTCTGATACTTTAAACGCCTACAGATATCAACAAATAGACAATTACTTTTAGAGCAGATTTCTTAAGACACAAACAATTGTTAAATGTAAATTTAAAAACAAAAAAGAAGGGCTGGCTGGCTATACAGGGAATGATTAATGGCTTTTGGCTACATTTCAAAGCAAGACATAGAATAGAAGCAAACAGAAGTAAAATTATGCACTAAATCATGAAGTATCCCTTTTCCGTGCATTCTATTACGTACAGTTTTTCTTATATTTCACAGAGCCTCAATTCTGGTTTTGCACTATGGCATCCTGGAGCTCTTCCACCTGCCTTACTTGCATTCGAAAGTCACGTGCACCGCATTGATTCTTCATGGCACATAGCTGGTCTGGGGTATCGCGATCCACGAGTAGACAAACACGGGTTTGACGCTGCAGCAGTTGTGCATTTTAGCGGGCCTGCCAAGCCGTGGCTCGAAATCGGGTTCTCAGAGGTAAGAGGCCTGTGGACTAGATACGTAAATTCATCAAATGAACATATTAGGGGGTGCGGACTATCAGGCTGAGGGGGGGCACACACGAGAATACACACATCTACATTCTACCCCTTATTGAGGCACGTAATTTCGGTTTAAAGGCGGAGGAATCGTTTGGGACAGAGGGAAGAAGGTTTAGCCTTCAGCCTCTTTTCAGGCCCTACTTTCTTGTGGATAATAATAGCATACGGAAGAAGTTAGCCCGAAATATATTTTTCATAGTCTAGATATTCGATCTAACTTACAAACGGTTTACAAGAGGATGAATTAAGGATATGTAATAATGTCCAAAACTTGATTAATTCATATATGGTTACTCTCCTAAATATTGAACAATAAATATATTGCATATGCCTATTCAACAGTTGATTCTATTTGATCACCATGAATGCCATACTTGTTGTTGATGACATCATATAATTTGTTTCCGTACTATCACTTCGTCGCCGTCTCTTACATAGTAGCTGTACTATGTATTTCCAGATAAATTACTACAGTTTAGGGGATTTTTTTGTGGATAATCTTTATTTTAGAAAGAACTTCTACGTATTTAGTTCTAAAGAAATATTGTGAAAGAACTATGAACGGGATTATTAAGTAGATGCAAATGTAATTATTTAATTTACAATTATAAGCATTTATATTTCTATGAATGTTATCGTGAGTGCTTATAATTTTATAAACAAATTTAATGCAAATCAAAATTTAGTTTCTTTCTAAATTGAAATTTTCCAATTTAATTTGGTTTGCAGTACAGTATATTTTTTTCAAATTTTAGTACTTGATTTAATTTTGATATTGGTCTTTGATATATAGTATCAAATAGAATATCAATTTATTTTTATTATCTTTTAATGTTTTTTATTTAATGATAGCTGTTTTTTATTTTAGGCTTCTTCCTTTGAGCTGTTTTCTTGTTCCATTTTTCATTTCTCTTGAACAAAAATACAATTATCATATATATGGGCACCAAAAAAAAAACACTCTAGTTTTTTTTTAAAATTCCGTTTACTAAATTTTATTTTTTTGATTGAGCCAACAATTGAGTTACCAAGAATCTGCAATTCAATTGTATTTTGTAAATGCAAAATTGTTGATTAAGAAGTACCGTTTTATGCTTGCATTTCATATATGAAGAATTATGCAGCCGTTTTGTTAATAGACATTGACAACGTCCTTTTAAATATTACTTGATAATCCATATTTTAGTTTGCTTGTTCTTTATTTTTGTTTCAAATTATAATTTTATAGTTTAACAAATTTAAGAACATTCATGGCTAAATTTCAACACACTCGTGTGCAAGAAGAAAGATCAAGGAAAGGAATGATTATGCATTCATACAACTTATCATGCTACGGTGTTATCTTCCTTTCATATGGAAGAGCAGTGCCATTAATAAAATGACTGGTTAACAGAAGCACATTGTACTATTCATCAGTTGAGGTGAAATTAAAACTAATTAAGGGAGTGAATTTCAAATTCTTAATAATAAATTTGTCATATTTGTTTAGATAGTAATGAATTCAAATTCTTAAGTTTTCTTTTTGAATCATAATTTGAATAATTAGGATGGATTTGAAATTATTTTTATTTAGAGTAATTTGAAACCCTTTCATTTAATTTCTTCCTTCAAATTCAAATCTTTACATCCAAACAGGGCCTAGAGGGAACTAACTAAAGGTACAAACAGAAAAGGGAAACCCACAGAGCATTTGAAGTGGGTACAGAGTTGGATATCCAAGTATTTGTTGCTGCTTCATGATTAATATAATTAATTTTACACCCCCTCTAGTTCAAGCTTGATGAACATCAATTAGGACCAACTTGGAGATAAATTGATGGAATAAAGGTGCTGCAAGTGGCTTAGTGAATGCCTTGCAATTTGAAGTCTTAAGTTAAGGTATTGTGCATCGACAAATACTTCCTTGTATTTGATGCTCACTATGTGGCAATCAATAGCTAACTACTTCATTCGTTCATGAAAATCAGGGCTACTAGTGATGTGGAATGACTTAATTAACACACCACAAAGTAATCGGCATAGATGACTCGACATGAAAATCCTTCAACAATGATGCAACCCATTGAAGCTCTCAAGCTGTAGTTTCCATGCTGCAATATTCAGCCTCTGTGGGGGAGATTTTCAGATTGTGGTTTGTTTCTTAGTCTTCCAAGAAATGACGGTTGAATTGCGAAACACACAATGCCTTGTGAATGATCTTCTAGTATCCAAGCATGATGCAGTATGCTTTACAATATGCTTTCAAATTTGTGCTATTAGATGAAGGAAAAAATAATCTTTTTGCAAGACATCCTTTTAGGCATTTGACGACATGGGCAGCTGCCTTCCAGTGTTGCTATTTTGGTGATTACATAAATGAACTGAACTGTTGGACTGCAAAAGCTATATTAGGTTCAGAAAGAGTTTGATATAACAATTTTTCAATCAGTCTTCTATATATCTTCACATTAGGAATAGAATCTCTTCCTTTAGTTGTAAGTTCTTAAGACTTTGCTAGTGGTATTGTTGTAGGCTTGGCTACCAAAAGTCCCATGCCTCTTACAATATCAAGAATATACTTCCTCCAATTGACATATATTCCAAGATTTGGTGTTGTAACTTCCAATCCTAGGAAATACATAGCATGGCCTAGATCTTCTACTGTGAATTTTTTTTCAGAAACTCCTTTACTTTGGTTATGCCCATTTTTTTATTCTCCAATGATTATGGTATATCTAAGTAAACTACAATTGTAATCAATGATGAACTACTTAATGTTTAAACAAACAAGTATCACTAGTTGACTAAACAAAACCATACAACACCAATTGGTTTGTCAATTTTTGATTCCGTTTCCTAGAGGTATGTTTAAGGCCATACAGTGATTTCTTTAGTCTATACACTTGTTTGAGGATGCTTTTAAGTAACCAGATGGAGGAGTCATATAAAGTTCCTCATCTAGTGTTGATGTCTAATTGAAGAATAGGCCATGAGTTAGAGGTTGTAATTGCAACGATCATTCTTATTATCACCATTTTAGCCATTGAAGAAAGACTATCCAAATAACCCACCCTTCCACTTAGTTACACCCCTTCACAACCAACCTAGCCTTGTATCAATCTATGCTCTCATTAGGCTTTAGCATTATCATGTAAACCCACCTACAACCAATTGCTCTCTTTCCTAATTGTAATTTAGTTAGTTTTGAGGTGTTGTTCTTTTCCAAAGCACTTATTTCATTTTCATTGCATCAATCCATTCTGCTATTTGCGTTGCTTAATCATATGGAGCAGGCTCTTGAATTGCAAAAATATTTGCCAAAAAAGATGTGTGCAAGTGTGAAATGTGAAGGTTTAACATATGGACATGCATTTGGTAAGTAGGAAGTAGATTGAGGGGAATTGCTTTTGGTATCAATTAAGTATGTAGTGTCCTGTATTTGGGAGACAAAGGCATTCTACTAGTAATGCTTTTGCTTTTCTCTGATGCTACCTCTTAAAGGTAGATTAGGATTTGATTTAACTTTAGGAGGAATTGTATATATTTCTCATAATGATATGATAGGTAGTGTAATGTGGGTGTTGTTAAAAGATCTTGAATAAGAATGGTGATTATCTTCATATTCAGAAACACAAAGGAGAAGTGCAAACTCTTTTGTATCTTTGATAGTCTTGAAAGGAAAAGGATTTTCATAAAAGTAACGTCTTTGCTAACAGAGGTCTTGTATGTGTCAAGCTCATAGATTTTATAACCTTTTTGCCTCGGATTATATCCCATAAATATACTTATTTGCTTTTACTTAAAATTTATCTTCATTGGGATTATTATTGGCTACATGTCATCAACACCCTAAAACTCTAAGGTTGGTGTAGTTTGGTGTCTTACCAAACAATGCCTCATAAGAAGTCTTTTAAACTATGATTGATGTTGGGATTTTATCAATAAGGTATGTTGCAGTTAGAATACAATCCCTTCAAAAATGTTTTGCTAAAGAAGCTTGACACACAAGGGACCAAGCCACTTGAAGAAGGTGTTTATGTTTTCTTCCCACCACTTTATTTTGTTGTGGAGTGTGAACACATAACCTTTGATGTAGAATTCCTCTTCGCAACAATATTTTTTTTACATTTAACACCTATAAGTTTTGTCCCATTACCAATTCTTATGGTTTTAATATCCTTCTTAAATTGTCTTCTAACCATGTTCAAGAAATTCTAAAGAGGTTTAGTGGTTTAATCCTTGGTCTTCATGAGGTGGGTATAGGTTGGTCTACTGTAATGATCATCTAGAGTTAGGATATATTTGTATAAGACATTGTGTCTATCCTGTATGACCTTTAAAAGTCAACATGTAAGATTTCAAAAACACTTTTAGTTTGTATGGAATTGATAGAAAAGCATAACCTATGATACTTTGAAAGATGACACACATTACAAATTACATCCCTAGTAATTGTGGAATTTTGTGCAAAAGGTGAGTGTTTCATAGCAATAGGTGAAATAAAGCCTAATCTTTGACATTTACAAAGTGATAGAACTGTTGTGTCTCTTATTTTCATGACAACTTCTTGCTCCTACTTGATACAAAACATGACTATCGATTAATATAGGTATAATTTTATGTATAGGAAATTGGTGTGCTTTTAGGACTTCAGCTGAGGGAGAACCTTTGTCTAAGATGTATAAATTGTCTACCACTCTTCTTATTGTCATAAGCCCTTCAATTTTCAAGTCTTGTAAAGTGTAACTATTTGGAGAGAAAACAAATCTTATCAATATTCTTAAATAATTTGAAGACTAAAAGAAGGTTAAATTTAAAGGTAGACATATAAAAGATCCTCTAAGTACATTTTATTAGTTTAAAAAACATCACTAAGTTGATGCACAAATCAAATGGAACCATCAAGAAGATGTACTGGTGTTGGTTGGTTAATGGGGGTATAGTTAGTTGGGAGTTTTATGTCTACCCACATATAATTTAAGGTTCAAGTATGCATACTTTAAGAGATAGGTTCTAATGATTCAAGTGAGCTAAGTACTTGGTTAATGAATGCACCGACAAAAGTTATGATGTGTTCAAAATTTAATGTCTTGTCCTCCACATACAACAGGTTTTTCCCTTTCATGTATTTTTCCAACTCAAATTTTATCATCTTACTTAGATTTGATGTCCAGTTGCTTTCTTTCTTAGAATCCACACCCCTTGAGTCAAGTGGTAAATCAACCATATTCACATGTGGTTTGTTCTTTGATTTAGTTTTTACCCCTTCAATTCCTTTAACAACTCTGGAATGCCATAAATCTTGAAAAAAATTTCATTGTATGTCCACCATGCTCACATTTATGATCAAGTTTCTTAGCATTTCCCTTTCTCTTGTATGAAACTTCACAAGTCGTACTCCTTTTGAGTGATGCTGACTTGATTTTGTTAACAATTTACTATACTCCATGTTATCTCCAATGTTAGATATGCATTTATCTTTATTCCTCCACTCTCAACACCGTAGAATATGCCTTGTTTATACAAGGTAATGGATCCATTACTAAAATTTAATTTCTAACATGATCAAAGCCGTCATTCAAGCCCATCAAAAACTGTATCAACCTATTGGATGAATTTATGTTTGCTTCCCAACCCCACAACTGAACATTGGTATTAGCATCAAGCATGTCAATTCATCTCAAAACTTCTTCAATCTTGTATAATATTGCACCACAGATTGACCTCCTTTTGTATGGGTGTTTATTTTCCTTTGTAGTTGGCATAGGAGAGGTCTATTGAATTTCCCACATCTCTTTTCCAATTTTAACCATAAATTTTTAGTCAATGTGTTACACAAAAAAGGATCAACAATGTCCTTTGAAATTGAGTTTAAGATCCAAATTTCACCATGTAGTCAACCCTCTTCTATTAGACATAATTTGGAGTATTCACTAGGCATTTCATATCTCTAATCTAGTCATTTCATATCTCCCATCGACAAAATCCTTATTTAACCTTGTTAAGTAATGCTATCTTTATTAATCTGATTCATGAAAGGAAGTTATTATCTGAAAATGGAACAATAACTAGTACCATTCTTGGAAGATCTAAACTCCACAAGAAAAGTGGATCACCATAGTTGTGACTTCTATTCTCCTTAACACCATCATGCATGTTTTGCAGTCCTACCTCCATGTTTCAATGCTAAAATTCATTCCAATTGAGAAATTAGCATCTTATGGTTCTGGTACCATGAAAAAATTTAAAAATCATTCATGGCTAAACTTCAAGACACTCATGTGCTTGAAGAAATTAAAAAGGAATGAACTTTATCCACTCAAGCAACTGATTGTGTTACAATGTTATATTACCTTCATATGGAAGGGTAGTGCTACCAGTCAACAATAAGAATGACTTAAAGAAGCACATTGTACTATTAACAACTGTAAATGAAACTAAAACTAACAAAAGGAAAATAACAACTGAAGTTAACTAACTAAAAAACTGATTACAAAGAGAAAGTATAACCAACAAAAGCCAGCAAAGCATCTAAAGTGGATATTGAATAGGATATCCAAGTATTGATTGTTGCTATGTTCATAATTGATAACTTTTATAATAGTACAGAAGTTTATACAAACATACATATATATATATATGTATATGTATATGTATAATTAATTATACATCCATATGTAGTGTTAAAAATAAGCTATATTGATAGACAATTTAAAAAGAAATATATTGCCTCTTATATTTATTTTCAATATTTGACTCAAGAAAATTTTACAATGTATATTTATAATAAACTCAACTGCAATAGCAGCAACAACAATAATTTGTAGAACTATTAGAATTTAATTTACGTTTGACTAAATTATATTCATTTAAGTTGTTGAGTAATAAAATTTAACTTTTATTTCAAATTAAATAATCAATTGGCAGTTCCCTGATATCTCAAATTCTCATTATTTCAAGTTTCAAAGCTTTTTAAAAAATAAACAAATAAAATTTTTTTGCTAATAATTTTACCTCATTCAAAATATATGAAGAAAGTATTTTTCAAAGAATTTCTTAGACTAGAATAAGGATAATTCACAATTCTCATCCATGTTGATTTAAAAATAATCACTAGTAACTTGGGCATGTTCAATGCATATAAACATAGAACTTAATATATAGTTTATTTTATAACAAATAAATTTGTGTTTTATCATATAAATATCTTGAATTTTATAAATTTATATTTATTTTATAATTTATCATAACAAGTATTTTAAATATAATAAAATTATATAATTTTTTAAATTAAAATAAAAATAAAAATAAATTATTATGTTTTAAAATGCATTATAAATTTACATAAAATAAGAGAAAAAAGAAAAGTTTAAGAGAAAATTTTAAATAAGAAGAAATAAATTAAATGAAATTTAATTGGAAAGGATAAAGAAAGAAAAATATAGTAAAAAAGTAAAAGACAAATAAAGGAGAGGCGTTGTTGTCTTTCTATTTCATATAGAAAAATTTCAAGATTTTAGGTACAATAAATAATACATATAAATTTATTAATGAGACATTTTCGAAAATATATTAAATAGCCAAATGTAATATAAGGGACACATACTTGATATTATAGCATAAATGAAGGAAAAGGTATGCTTTGATGAAAATGTTTTGTCTTCTCTAATTGCAGCCCCCAAGAATTGATCTTTTGTATGATTTAAAGTGAAGTTTCAATTTTTACAATATTGATACAATATATTTTCTCCATTGGTTTTTCAGTAATCTTTTAACATTCAAATATTTAGTTTGAGTTGTCATAATTACAAAGATTGATATGCATTCATCAACTAAAATGACTGATCAAAGTGATATAGATAGCCCAAGTGAATTGCATAAAATCACCGCATATCAAATATTGCACAAACTTTCTAATTTAGAAAAATACCCACTTACAACACTCCACAATCATTCAAAATATTCTAACACCAATAATTGAAATTTGAGGTGAACCTTTAATTAGGCTCTGAAATGTCCATTATACCTCTTCATTGGATATGAAAGATTTTTGCAAGTTTAGAATCTTAACCTTTTGGTGATTCCATGTATCATAAAAAATGCTATTAACCATTAGTTTTCTTCTTTATCAAAATTAAAGAACCATTCACCATAGTTTAATTTAATTTTCACTACAAGAAAGAAGCAAATTCGCCATGGTCCACGTTTGTGGCTAAATGGCCATGGAATTTGCAACCAAAAAGAAAAAATATATATAAATATTAATGAATTTGTGGCAATTGTCGTGGCTAAACAAACTTGAGATAAAATCCATGGCATATTTGCCACAAAATTACCGTGGCAGACTTGCCATGGAATTTGCTATAGAAAAAATTATGAATATATAAAAAATACTGTGGCTAATTGCCACGAGTAGCGGTCATGACGAGTTTGTAATGGCATTTGTGACACAAATAATATATATATATATTGAAAAATTAAAGACTGTAGCTAACATATTAATGACTTGGCCACGGCAGCGATGCATGGCAAATTCACCATTGCATTTACCACAAGAAGAATATAAATATATGTAATGAAATTTGTGACACAAATAATATATATATATATATATATATATATGAAAAATGAAAGACTGTGGCTAACATATTGATGACTTGGCCACGGCAGCAATGCATGGCAAATTCACCATTGCGTTTACCACAAGAAGAATACAAACATATATAAAAACCTGTTATGTTATGGCAAAATTTGTGACAAATTAACCCATTGCAATTTTTAGCGAATATTAGCTTTACATTGCCACAATCCTAGACACAGAGGTCTTCGATTTCATGAAAAATGCTATGGCAAAATATTAGTGGCAAGTTTACACAAACGTGACCTTTACTTTGCCATGGATTTTGCCACTATGTTGTTGGAATTTGCAGCAAATGCCATGGCAACGTTCTATGGCAATGTTTGTGGCGATATTAGAAATTCATACTGTTACTTTGCCATGGAGTTTGCCATGTTATTGCAAGATTTTGTGAAAAATGTCATGGCACATCATCTGTGGCAACATTTGTGGCATATTTAAACAACGCATATTGTTACGATGCCACAGTGACATTAGATTTTGTAGCCAATGCTATAGCAAAATAACAGATAGTAGTCGTAGCAAAGGTCATGGCTAAAAAATGAATATTTGCTGTGGCAACCGTCGTTGCAAAAAAACGATCAGATTTATGTGCCTATAATTGCATATCTTCACCACTCCATTGTTTTTACCAAGATAATAAGTTTTTAGTTTAAAGCCCTCTTAAAGTTCTTTTATATATTCTTACTGAATTATATAGGCAATCATCAACTCTATTAAAAGTGCTAAAATTGCAATTAAAGATTTCTTAGTCAAAATTCTACTTATCCTTGAGGTAATGATTCAAGTCTTACAATTTTGTTTTAATTATAATGTATTTGCATATTTTAGAGTTGTAATCTAATTCCGTTGAAATATAAAATATTTATAGTATTTCATTTCAAAAATAATTTATATTTTGAGTCATATATATATTTTTTAAATTTTGGAGATATTGTTAAAATATAGAATATAAAATATAAATTGAAAATTAGATATAGTTATTAATGTTGTACTTTTGTTGGTTTAGATGGTTAATTAGAATTCTTTTAATAGGCTCTTAGAAAGACAAATCAAGTGCCCCAGTCGAATCAATCAAAATTAGATTCAAGTAAGTAGCTTCTTTATCTTATTATATTGTGAAAATGGTTTTCTATCGAGTAAATGCATTTTCCAAAAAATGTTTGTGTAACGTGTTTTTTATATATTATAAATAATATGCCAGTTCCTTTTAATGATATATTATGAGTAATATTTTGTGAATAATATGTCAATTTCTTTTAATGATATGTTGTGAATAATATAATTAAACAGTCTTTTATTAGTATATGTCATTTCCTCTTAATGATATATCATAAATAATATTGTTTGTAACTAGTTTTATTATTTAGTGATTTATATCAATCAATAAATAATTATTGATCAATATGTACTTTTTTAGCAATAATGTTGAGGCAATTAAGGGTATTGATATATAACAAGAGTCTACTTAGACGTCAAGGACTCACACTAGAGTTTATTGATGAGATTAATCAATTTGTAAACTAGGCAACTAGACAAAAATGATTTATAGACGGAGAAAAAATTAGATGCCTTTGTTATAGGTGTAAAAATCATAGATTTTTTATGGTGGATGAAGTGCTCACTTATATTTAAAGGGATTTATTGATAATTATTACAGTTGTATATTTCATGGGGAGCAAGAGTATTATAATCCACCTTTAGCAAGTACAAGTCATGATCGTATGGGGAGTGGTTAAAGGTTTGGTGATTTATATAATCAATTGAATTAGGAACAAAGAATGGTACTTGATGTTGTTGGTTTAAGTACTAGTGGTGGATGGGCTGTTGAAATAAGCATGGGTTCAAGGACAATAGGAAGTGTTGATCAATCAACAAATTATAGTGTTGAAGGATTACGTTATGATCATGTAAGTCTAAATTTTGCACAAGGACCAAGTGAAGATCACACTGCTTGTTCAAGAGAGAAATCAACCACTCTTGATGATGTTACTACATAGACAAATTTCTTGATGTTTTGTGTACTGTTGACCAACCATTATAAAATGGAAGTGAGAAGCACTCTCAATAATTTTCAGTTGCTTATTTGGTTAATATTAAGTCTGAGTACAACTTGCCTCAAAAGTGCTATGATGATTTATCCTAATTAATTGGAGAACTAGTTTATAGAGATCATCAAATGCCATTGAGTTATTATGCCACGAAAAAGCTTGTACAAGATTTAGGTTTGGCAGTAGTAAAAATTGATTGTTGCAAAAGCGGGTACATGTTGTACTAGAAGGATGATCAGTATCTTGAGTATTGCAAATTTTGTGGGTAAACAAGGTACAAGCAAACAAGAAGTAAGAATCCACATCGACAAAAAGTTCCATATTCTCAATTGCGATATCTACCATTAACTCCAAGGCTCCAAAGGCTATATGCATCCACTATTACAGCAGAGCACATAACTTGGTATGCTACACATGAAGTTAAGAAGGATTCCATATGCCACCCTTTAGATGGTGAAGCATGGAAATATTTTGATAAATCATATCTAGAATTTTTTAATGAACCTTGCAATGTGCGTCTAGGGTTATGTGTGGATGGTTTTTCCCTACATGAATCATATAGGAAGTCATATTCTTGTTGGCTAATTGTAGTGACTCCTTAAAACCTCCCCCTTATAATGTGTATGAAGAACTAGTACATGTTTCTTTCCCTAATCATTCCTGGGCCTACAAATCCTAAAAGTTGAATTGACGTGTATATGCAACCATTAATTGAGGAGTTAATTCAATTGTGGGATGTTGGTGTGCGAACATATGATGCATCGACTAAGACTTACTTCTCAATGAGGGCATCTCTTATGTAGACAATTAATGACCTTCTCGCTTACGAGATGTTATTTGGTTGGAGCACTACAGGTCTTATGGCTTGTCCTATTTGCATGGAGGATATTCAAACTTTTTACCTAGAACATTGTAGAAAAGTTTGTCATTGTGATTGTCATAGGCAATTTTTACAACCAAATCACCCATATAGAAGGAACAAAAATCATTTAAAAGAGGACAAGTAGAGAAGAAAATTGCATCCTAGAGAGGGGGGGGGGGGATGAGACTTGGCAGCATGTATGTTACTTCCAAACTGCGTTGAGAACCCTCATAGTCATTCCCATAGTTATGATACTGAACATAAGTAAACTTAAAAAAGTATTTTTGGGAAGTTGCCTTATTGGAAGACATACTTGATTCAACATAACCTTAACATCATACACATTGAGAAGAACGTATTAGACAATATCTTTAACACTGTTATGAATGTTAAAGGAAAGACTAAGAATAATTTGAATGCTCAAAAAGATGTGGGCATTGTGTGTGTAATTGACTTGAGATTGCTATACCTCAAGATAGTAAAAGGCCTATCCCTAAGGCCATATACACATTGGATAGTGATCAAAATAAAATTATATGTCAATGGGTGAAGACTCTAAGATTTTCAGATGGTTATACTTCTAATCTTAGCAGATGTGTAGACATGAATGAATTAAAGTTGAATGGCAGGAATAGTCATGACTACCATATCTTTATGGAAAGATACTCCCAATAGCATTCAAAAAGATGTTACCAGATTTGGTATGGTGCATACTGACAGAAGTTAATCTATTATTCCAACAATTATGCTCCCCTGTACTTAACGAGAAACAAATGAGGGAATTAGAGGAAAAGGTTGTGATTATTATATGCAACCTGGAGAAAATTTTTCCACCTTCTTTCTTTGATTCAATGGAACACCTTCTTGTTCACTTGCCATAAGAAGCGAGAGTAGGTGGTCCTAACCAATATCGATGGATATATCCATTTGAAAGATAATTAATGTTACAAACTTTATTGTAGAATTACATACATGCCATAATTCACAATACATTGCAACAATTTTTTGTGTATAATTTTTGTTAATTTGAAATCTAGGTTTTTGCATGATGTTAAAAAGAAGGCAAAAACAAAGCAGCCGTTGAAGCTTCAATTTGTGAAGCATATGTGCTTGAAGAAATATTTACATTTGCTTCATACTATTTTGAGCTTGATGCTAATACAAAGAGAAGAAGACCCAATAGAAATGATGAAGGACTAAACTGTGAATCATATCAATCTTTCTTAATCTTCAATCATCCTGGTTGATCAAACGGAAAAGCATCACCTAAATACCACAATTTGGAAGAACGACATGCAGCAGAAACCTAAATCTTATTGAATTGTCCAAAAGTCAAGCCATACTATCAGTAAGATTTTATATATATTTTTGTTTAAAAAATTTTGTAATTTTATTACTATTACCTTTATAGTTACAAACAAGCCTATGTATGCTTTTTCATGCAATCTAATTTAAATCTTATTAATTTTCATCTTATACAGTATCTTCTTGGATCAAACATGTGGACAATACAACGAAGATGACTTTGAAATTGATAATGTGATTTCCCAACAATTTGTTGGATGGTTCAAGTCATGTGTAAGTATACATTTTTAATGCAAATATTGTGTATATAAAAAATAAAATTATTTATATTTTTGAAATTTCCTATCCCTACAAATTTAAATGCACATTCTTTATATAAGCCTTATATTTATTTCTACTTATACTCTATAACAGGTTAAGAATCTTAGAAATGGAGTGACTAATATGGTTATTAGAGCTTTGTCGTGGGGTCTAGCAAATGATGGGACTACGCTTTTGGATTATTTTGTCAATAGTTACAATTTCCACACAGTCTGCTATTATGAGGGAAAGTCAACAATAAATTACGGTGTTTGCTTGCACTCCTCAAATTAAGTCTAGTGAAAATGATTTTTATGGTATACTTGAAAAAATATGACAATTGGATTTTTTTCAAAATCCAAATATGCATGTCATATTATTTAAATGCAAATGGGTCGATCCATTACGATGGCAGAAGGTTCATAGAAATTATCATTTGGTGGATATCAATCTTTCACAAGTTTACAAGATACAAGAAGTTTTCATATTTGTCCAATAAGTCGTGCAGATTTACTATACACACTATCCAAGTGCGAAAAGAGACAAACTAGACTGGATGACAGTAAACAAGATTAAAGTTAGGCAAAAAGCTGAAAAACAGTGAACGGATAATCCCTACTAGCCTGAAGGAGGTGATGCCACTCTAGAGTATACTACATTTAATCAACTTCCTGTGTTACGTGATTCGGCTAACATTCACCTTTTTGTTGACCTTAATGAGGCCATCGAAAATGTAAGAAACTTTCCAATGACTGAGACTGACAATTTGATTTGTGATGATGAAGATAGTTTTAAATTTGAAATTGATAGCAATGACAATGAGGCCGATGAGTATAATGAGGATGATGACTATTAATTTATTTTAAGTTTTAATTGTGCTGTCTTTTAATTAAAGAGTGGGATATAAATTTGATAATTTAATAGTGTTGAATTTATTTTAAATTCGTAACATACTTCTATAGCATATTTTAAAAGAAAGAATGATTATTCAAATAACTTTTTAACTAAAATATTTATTGTAATAGTCTGTTAATAGCATTATGTGTGTGTGTATACATACACATGTGTTGAATGTAAGAGCAAGTATACGAAGAATGCTTGGATCCATTCCTCTTAAGCATAGCAGCAAAGAAAACTTCCATGGCACTGTATTTTTTATATCTTGCCATCTGTTGTATGTGGGGAGAAAGTATATAAATAGCGTCAAGATTTGCTTATACAATTTCCAAAAATCATTTTAGTGTTTTCACTCTTTTTTTGGTGTATTCTATTGTTTTGATTCTTCCGATAGAAATTATTTTTTTGATGAATGAGCTTAACTTATCAACAATAAAAAATAGTGAAGGGAAATTGTAAATTGCAAAACCAGCTCGGTAATACATTCCAAGAATTGCAATTTTTATTAGTACCTTTTTCTACTAGAATTGTAATTTTTTCTCCAATCTCTCAAACCCAATTTTTATTTATTTCGCTTTTTATTTTTATCTCTAAGTTTTGTTTAAATATTTTATTATTTTTATCTCTAAGTTTTGTTCAAAATATTTTATTATTGGTATCTCTAAATTTTGTTTAAATATTTTATTCCTTTCTTCACTTTTCACCTCCGCCCGCTTCTGCCTTTTCCATTCCCGCGCCACAGTTGCTCTACCCATGATTCTACCCGCTTCTTCGTTTTCCCGTCGCCGTCAAGAAGCTTTCACAGCTGGTGACGTTCGAAACTGGGAACGCCAAGAAGCTTTCACTGCGTCTAGGCATGGAGATTGTTTTTGTGATTTCTGACTGGGTTTTGTGTTTTTGTGATTTCTAACTGGGTTTCCAGATTAGCAAAGAGAAGGCTTGATTTGCTGCGAAAGAGGTAAGCTAAAACGTGGACACAATATGTTTGTAGAAATGTTTTCTTATCCGCGACCTGATCAGTTGGTTCTTACTGGAATTTGGTTTCGTCATTTGGTGAATTTGGTATGGAGATCTTATTGGTGCATTGGTAGTTCCATGTTCTGTGTACATTTCGGATAATTGCAATGAGGCTTGGAGCATTCCATCTTAATGTCACATGTTTATCCTTTTTCATACATATGGTATGAGGACAAAGTTTTTCGTGCATAGCCACAAAAAAATAGAAGCTTCACACGTCATACCAGTATATATGTACACTGTTCTTGTTGTTATTTTACCATTCCTGGTGAATTCTGTTAGTTTTGGCATAAGTAGAGCATTGTTTGGCATAAATGAGGGTCATTCTATCTGAATCTGAAAATCTTCCAGCAGACAGTGGCCAGTTGATGTAGGCAACCTGTTAACATTCAGGAAACAGGTCTTGGCTCGAACAGCTCGTTCTATAATTTTTCTTCAATTGCAGTCTTCGATGGTTGCTAACTTTTATGTTCATGGAAAGAGGTGTTCAACATTTTCTCATTTAAATTTTGTCAGCTGGTGACCTCTTTTCTACTCGTTTATTTATGTCGTTTTCTTTAAAATGTTGGAACATTCAATGTGTGCATGAAAATCTGCCATACAGACTTGTTTGGCTGTGTTTGATTCCCCCTTTTTCACTTTTCGTCATGTTTATTAGTTGATATGTTTTTACGGCAGCTATGATGGCGTATTTCCATTCTGACTAATTATGATAACCATTGCACGCCACCGATGGATGCTTGAAATTAGAAATAACTTGTTATTTATTTCTTATTATCTTCCTCAGTTCTCACAGTAATGGAACATCCTCAGTTCTCTAAGTAATGGCATCACTTGGAACTCTGAGCATGGTAAAATGGTATATAGAGTTGTAATCTCTAAGGCATCACAAATGAAAGCTAAACATACCAATTTTTAACACAAGAAACAGTAAAAAACGAGCAGGCACTCCAGACATTCAGATCAACATCAACCTAATTGTCGTTGCTGTTATCAGTATTGTCATTGTCATCATCCACAAATTGGTCACAAATATTTTAGTAAATGCTGGAGCTTTCACTATAGATATACAGACCTTACAAAATGTGCATGTTGAACTAATTAAAAGTTAATTTCCACTATTTCTAGCTCAATTCAAAGTGACTTGTTATACTCTTTCTTAATATATAATGAATAAAATGTTGCATGCAAACGCGATTATTTTCTTTAACTTACTCTTGCATTTTCTAAATTCTTTCATCACTATAGGTTTGACAATGTGGCTTCTCAAATCAAGTTTTAATGTGTTTTTGTTTCCAAAAATGCCAAAAATTCTGAATTATTTTTTATGGAATTCTTTATTTATATAATAATTATTCATTTTGTTGTAGCAGGTTTGTTAAGGAATAGTCCTCTTCACTCCATAGTGATGATCATTGTTTCAATCTTGGCTTTCCTTTATTGAGACTACCACTTGTGAATGAGTTCTGTGCCTATGTTTGGATGTAGGCAGTGCAGGGTCATTCGCCTTTCAAAACTTTCTTGAGGAGGTATATCAACTCCTTTTTGCATACTGCATTACTTTCCTTTCAACTTTACATGCCTGCAAATTTCTAGATACCTCTCCTAGACACTACAACAGCAATTAATATGATATGTTTGTTTTGAGATTTTTATAGATATGAGATCGCTCTTTAGTTCCGATCGAGGTGGGGTCGAGAAGCTACACCTTGTCAGCATATTAGCACTCCAATGCATCCTAGTACCCAAGCTACTACGCCTCCGTCCACCATTTTATCTTCCTCAAGTGTTATAACTTCCTTTACAGTCACACATTCAGTTATTGCACCTCAATCCAGCACCATACCTCCCTCCAATGTCACACCCTCTCGCATATTCACAACTTTGGTCACTACTCCTCCATCCACCACCATTCCTCCCTCCATTGTTGCACCTTCTCACACATATATATCTCTAGTCACTACCCCTTCATCCACGACCATACCTCCTTCCATTATCCCTCCATTCACTACCATACCTCCTTCCACTGTCCCTTCATCCACTGCTGCCACCTTTGACACTCCATCAAACGAGGAGTTATTATCTGCAGATGGCCTATCTACACTACCTACGGGGCAATCATCGTCAGTTGATAACTCATATTCACAGTCAGGACACGAAGCACCTTCTTTTCGTATAACCCTCAAGCCTAATGACTTACAGTAAGTTTTACATTTTTATTTACTTAATATTTTTAAAATATAGTATTTTATTTCTATATAGTAATTATTCTTAATTTAATTCATAATATTTTTGCATGACTTTTGCTTATCGATATGCCAGAGAATTTAAAAAGTAGTGAAAAATGCCATAAAAAAAGAAATTTAATGGGCCATGGATTTGTATAGGCAAAGTTCCAAAAGAGTACAAGTAGGCGTGGTTTAATCTTGTTAAGGTACTCAAATTATTTTATCTTATTTAATATATTGTAAATAATGAT
This sequence comes from Avicennia marina, assembly GCA_019155195.1. Classification (NCBI taxonomy): domain Eukaryota; kingdom Viridiplantae; phylum Streptophyta; class Magnoliopsida; order Lamiales; family Acanthaceae; genus Avicennia; species Avicennia marina. The sequence goes on along the minus strand of CM032756.1, from coordinate 13,252,905 downwards.
TATCATTATATTCTAATTATTTTATTATTGCGATAAATTTTGTTATTATTTCTATCAAGCCACTTCACTTAGGATCCTATCTATGAAATCTATTTTTTGAATATTTCAAGTCTACAGGGTCGGATTGGATGCGAAATGCTTTTTGTTAGATGTGTAGACATAGAACCAAAGGGGGTTGGATTGTTGAGGAGTTGTGGAAACAAATGTTGGAGCATTGGGATTCGTTGGTTCATCAAAAGATTAGTGAAAGAAATAAGAAAAATCGTTTCTCGAATTCCTCTTTAGCTACAACATTGTATACAGGTGGTTCAGCTTCTATGTCAAAGCATAGAAAAAAGAGGATAAATTAACTATAATGAATATATTGCATATCTTATTGGTATGTATATATTTATTTTATTTTTCATTTTAAAATTTTAGAGGATAGAGATAGGGAGAGAGCCCACTATCTTGGAGATGCTTAAGCGTGGTTGGATGACAAAGAATAAGCAATGGAGTGGGCCTTAAGATAGTATTGAGGTATGTAAACTTTAAAATATTGATATTGAGAGACTTTTGTATTTCAAGTGCTATTTGATATTACTATTTTGACTAGATCTGGGCATTCTTTCTTTTCTTGAAGGTGCTTTCTTTTCTGGCTATTTAGTTGTCATATATATGTGGGAAAGCATTTGCTGACTATTGCTTGTTAATGGCTTCTTTTTTGAAAAATCAAAAGAGAAGAAAGAAAGGTGAGAAAAACTTTGTCACACAGCTGCCGTCCATAAGTTTGCTTATGCTTTCTTATGAATACAGTGGCTAAATATTATTTTTGTTCTCTTTTACATACTAATAATTGTCTTTGGTTTTTTTTTTTTTTGTTAACAAGTAATTATTGGAGGACTTGTATATATAAACTTAGTTTCTGCATTTTTGTTGTCATATACACTTCTCTCATTTTTTTAAAATTATCCTATAATTTCAATTTTATCGTGTCTGCATGTTTATTTGTTGTGCAAGAGAAATGGGAATGTTTTTATAACATCTGATTGTTTTTGGCTTTTTTCTATACTTTTTGTCTTGTATAAACAAGTTTCCATTAGAAAATTTATGGGCTTAAGAAACAATTACTTATCGCTAGTGGTATTTGGGTTATAATTGAAGATTGTCTAACCATCGAAATTTATCTCATCAACTGTAAGGAGGATTGTGAACTTGAGAATCAGAGGGGCTAATTCGATCACATTCCAATTAATGAAAGAGATGTAGTCATTGATATTGAGGGCTGTGAGGATACAACTAAAGAGAAAGGGAATCTTAATGTTTCTAATAAATTGATTCTAATAAATTCAGTGATGTGAAGCTTGAAGGATTGAAAAAATTAGAGGAAAATAGAAGGGAACTTTTACTCACTCATTCTCAAATGGTAATACCCTCTTTTCCTGAGTCTCTTGTGAGCATATATATAACTACATTTAATGTTGTTAATTTTGAATGATGTTCAATCTACATGTATTTGATGAAAAGGCGTGCATATGTAGACACACCCATAGAAAGGACAAATGGCATATATAAGCGTGATTTTACTAAGATAACTAGTTTGAATTATACTTTCTAGTACTTGTTTCATCAATTAACAAAACATCAATAACTTGTTTTGAATCTTTAAGTCATTTCTCTTCATTCGATGTGAAAGATTTTTGCAAGTTTAGAATCTTAATCTTTTGGTGACTCCATATATCATAAAAAATGCTATTAACCATTAGTTTGCTTCTATATCAAAATTAAAGAACCATTCTCCATAGTTTGATTCATTTCTCAATATATCTCCTATAATATCAGGGAGGATCCTCACTTGAAACATATATATTTTGCTTACAAATACTAACAATATATGAAATAATTTAACACATTCTATCTTTGGCCCTTCCAAAATTTTATTCTGCCCCCCCAAACTTCAAAATTCTAGATCCGTGAGTGTCCCATATTCATCTCATTTGAAGTACTTAAATTATCTCTATTTTCTCTTCAATAGACCTCAAAAAGAACACATTCAGCCCGAAACTGCAAGCGTCCTACATCAAAGACTCCTCTTAATTTGTTGCTGCCAACCTCAACCAAGCTCCCCACAAAATTCCAACATTGTCCATGACAGATTAAGTTCTTCCTTGTATGTAATTTGTCAGCAATCCGCCAAAATTATTTTCTGGGAATGCATGCTATAATAGGCACAACCATCAATTTTGAAAGTTTAACAAATTGATAGATAATCTGCAGGAAGTAAGCCCACTGTATTGCAAATGATCCATGGATACTATTGGTGTGAGTACAGTTAGAAAAATTCATGACTGGTCATAACTCTTAATCAAATCAGCTAGCTGGTGAGTACTTTCACACGAGTTTCAAGAAACAGACGAAAATCTTGCAGGCCCTGACGAGAATATATATTTGATGAAGCCCGTCTTTAGGGGATATGAAGTTCTTGACAACCAATGGCCAGCTCGCCCGAGACTGTTAGCTGCAGAAACATGAAAATGTTGAACAAGTATGTATGTTGAAGAATGACATTTTCCTCAAAGAAAATGACTGTCGACGGCAGTGGAGAGGATCATACACAGGGTGGAGGGCTGCTTGGTCGTGGTTGGTTTCCATGAGGTTCATTGGGAAGAAGGTTCGGACATCATAAGACTCTGAAGTTACGGGCTGATAGTCGGGTCCTGACATCAAGCTCATCTGCTGCTGTGCTCTCTCATTCTCAGCTATCTGCACCACATTAATTGAATCAAAATTCCACCATCTGTGGGTATATATAATTCTTGATGACTGGGAATCCAACGCTGATCGCACCCATACATCCAATCAAAATGAAGGGGTAAGATCTCCCAGGACTTTGAATCTTGGGATTCTTCAAGAATACTCGAGACAAATGCACACATATTTACACATAGGATTGATGGAACGACCTTTGCTCGTAGAAACACGTTGGCATTGTGCAGCTCCAGCTCCTGATCGTACATCAAAAAGTCACCATATATTTTGATCGTACGCATATACTTGACATAAAACATTCAACGTCGAGAGCTTTAAATAGATCTTAACTGGGAATGATCTACGAATTAAATTAAAGTATGTGTAAATCCAATGTATCATGCACGATATGCATTCTGCAGGAAGAACTTGGGAAGGCAAAGGTTGTCTGCCTGGTGGTTCAGTTCAGCACTTAATCACGTGAATATCAAATGCATAGCAGTCGAGTTATTGGATTTCACTATTTTAAAAAAAAAAAAAACAAGTAAAGAACAAAAATCATAGGTCGCTAATTTCGATGCTTTGAAACTGAGTGATGGTAAATCCCAGCATTGAGACTATAGATATATATGAAATAAATCGAACAGGCACATGATACATATTGTTGTTGATAATCATATTGTACATCAATCAACACTCATTGCAAGTGGTGCTTCAAGCAAAGAGAACTATCTTGAGAAAAAGAGAGAAGTAGGTAGTTAATTACCCTCTTCTGCATGAGCTCTATCTCTGCAAACAACAACTCATTCTGGAAAATATTTAAGATCGTCAGTCAGAATTAGTTGATTATATATATATATATATATACATATATGTATGGATGTATGCATCAGGTATTATGGGCTTTAGGGATTTAATTAATTTGTTTACCTTCTTGGAACGAATTCTGCTGATGGCTTTCTCGATTTTGGCTTCCATGCTTTTGAGATCCTTCAAGGGCAGACTGCCAACACCCTCTCCAAGAATTTGTCTACAATACATGTAAGTTTGTGAATTAAGTACTCAAGAAATACGCTAATTAATTAATTAATTAATGCAGTAGCATAAATGTTTTGTGCCTGCTCGAATTCTGTATCTCTCGTATTTTTCTGCGCAGCTTGTTGGCTTCTTGTTGGTAAAACTGATAAATTCAACATAGGTGAGAGACAGTAACACAAAAGCTTATCCAGAAAAATATATATAGTGATGGAGAAGGATTGTTACCAACTCCTTTTCCTATCTTTTAGTAAATTAAGACTAAATACGGGCTATGAAAGGCCACACCTCAAAACTAAATCCATATAACATATTTTTCAGAATTAAAAGACTGCTAAGAAATTAACTGCAGTGTATGCCCACACTTTGCCAGGTTGAGGGCTTGAAGGTCTTGAAACTAAAAGATTGCATAAAGATAAAATTTCACAATCGGGTTTCCACACCCAACCTTGTTTTTCTAGTTTTGAGGGATTAAAGCATGACTGCAACATGCTTCATACTGTATCTGTTTTGAAAACTTGAAGTTTCAGTCAATGATTGGAAAAGAGAATGAAGCAGTTACCTGAGTGTTAGCTTCAGATGTGGACACAGCATTAGTGGGATCAGCGGTTGCTTTCTCGTACCTCTCAATAGATGCCCTAACACTGCAAGTAATAACTCCACCCATCAGATTGTATACGCTACACTGCCATGCCATGCATATTCCTAAATGCATTCTACGTTTCAATCACTTGCAATAATTAGGGACGATTACGGTGAAGTTTTGGTTTTTTTTCTATAAGTTTTCAAACCAAATTGGTCTGATAAAAAATTGAAATCTGTGGTTTGAAAACCACAACCAAAGCTGTGGTTTTGAGCGGTTTACATATTATCTCAATTTGAACATAAATAATTAAAGCACGATATTTATGTATGCAACAAATTGACGGATATCATGTAAGAAATCTCAATATACTAAGTTGATCATTCATCAATACTTTTAATAATACTTTATAGCATCTATGGATTCCAACTTGGTTTTGATAAACTAATATTATATGCATTTAACTCAAAAAACGAGACATTAAATAAATTTACAATGTGAAGACAACATTGCTGCAAAACTAAAATTTTTATAAGTAATAATATAATCCACTTCTCATTTGTCCAATAATAAGATATTATGGAAGATAAAATGTTAGTAAGCATGGATATCATTCAAAATTTTGCAACACAAAAATGAAATAAAGAAACTAATAAAAAAAAGAAAAAATATCGTGAATCAAATTTAAACCTAGGATTAGCTCATAATTTAAATTTTACCTTCACAATATATGTATAGTTTTATTGTTTTTGTCTAGAGTCATTGTATAGGTTTATCATAATTTGATAGAATTTAAGATATTTATATTATATGTAAAAAAACATTTGTTCAAAAAATAATTATATTAATTCAAAATAACAGAAATTTTAAATAAAATTCAATAATGAACCATTTTTTAACTTAACATAAATATTTAATTTTATTTACTTTTTACATATATAGCAAAGCGGTTTAGTGTGGTTTTCTTATTTCAAAATCATCACCAAACAATAAAACTTTCCCTGATCACTAGAATTTCTCTTCTTTTCTCTATACCAAACAAAGAATGCACATTGTACGTCATATCTGTACCCATCTCGCTGTTTATATATCTATCATAAAAATGCGACTCTGTCTTGTAATTTTTGTTCAACTAAATATCATTTTTATGTTGCTAATTTAATGAAAATTATGTAACTATTTTTACAAATTGACTTAATTGTGTTGTTACCTCCAAAAAAAAAAAAAAAAGATTCTATTGACGAGAAGATTCAGCTTTCAAGCTTAAACCAATAATAATTGGTGATGTAATAAAATTTCTTAATACTTCCTTCAGTCAAGGGAAAAAAAAATTGGCAATACATAATTTACCTGTTGAATATCAATTATTTAACGTATTTGAGCTGCTAGTATTTTATAAATGCCACATACGTCTCAAGATGCGCATTTGATTGAACAAAACTCATTCTAGATAAAAGTTTTCTATGTGTAAACTCGTTTAAATATATTTCTAAAATTCAAATTAAAAACACAAATTACAAATTTCTCATTGTCACTTTTCAAACATTACAGAACAACTAGTGTTATAACCCAAATTTTTTGGCTCAAATAATAATATTTATAAAAATACTATTAGTAAGATTTTGGTGGGTTAAAGAGACTTGTTACATGGGTAAATAGGGTTAAATTAGGATGATTAAGGTTAGCTCTGGGCTGAAAAATCCCAAAAAATGCGTGTGAATTTTCTGCCCAAAATTATGGGAGCCTTAACTTTCATGTATAAGACATATCACACTATAGTATAAATATAACCTCAAAACCTAATGGAAAAAAAATTTATTTTTTCACCCCCAAAGTCTTAGTAGCCGTCTAGAGAGCAAGGAGAAGGAGGGGGGTGAAATTTTGAGGCAAACGTATCGGATTCAAAGTGAGCAATTGGACCAAACTTGGAAGAATCCACCCAGGTTTGTAGGAGTTTTATTTTACACTCGTTTAGACACCAAACGAATGATGAATTATAAGGAACACATGAACAAAATCTTGAACAGGATATGGGGACCATACAAACTAAACCATGTGTTAGAAATAACGAGCAAAAATCACACAAAAGCAAAATACGTCGGGTTTTGACAAATTCTTGTGTTTTTGAGGTATTATGAAGAGAACTTGAAAAAATTAGACTTTTGTGATTAGAATATGATAAAGTCCCTATAATTCATAGATTATGTTTAAGTATCAAGTAGGGTGGTGAAACTTGCATGAAAAGAAAATTCGAACCAAACAACACCTTATGCAATGGCCTCCCAATTGCAGGGAGCTGGTTTGCAAGTGCAAAGCAGGTTGTGGTAAAAACCGAACGCACCAGGTTGAAAGATCGGTTGCCAGAGGACTTTGTGCGGTCGCAAGGGTCAGAGTGCTATCTAGAATGCACTGCGGTTTACTGTGCAGGCACGAAACCATTTCTCATGGTTAAGAGTCGTGGTTTTGCAATCACAGAACTGGAAAATGGGAGGAAATTTTGATTTTTCATTTTCGAACCCAATTTTGAGCATTTTGAGACTTTAAACACATAAATATTCAAGATAAAAACTTGACAGTGTATAGAGAAAACTAAATGCGTGAACCTGGATAGAAAAAGCCAGTTCGTAGGCAATTTACAATCTAAGGAGGTAGAAATCCAAGACACTAAGATTTGCACCAATGACACTAAGTGGGAATCAGGTAAGTGCTTATTCTTTAAACTTTTATAGCTATCTTTTTAAAATAATTTTATTTTATAAATGAAATTATCATTGCATAAGTGAATACTTGCAAATTTTCTAAAGTCTTTTAAAATAAAGTACTTATGGGAAAATTGATATTTTTGTTGAATTTATTCCAAGTTATTTTCTGAAAATCTGTATTTTATTGAACCGTATTCAAAAATATTTCTGGAAAATATTCTTGTTTTATTTACACAAATTAGCATGACCTTGATTTTAAAATGCTTTACTCTGGAAATATTTTATATGTGAATAAGTACCCATTGATTCATATTTTTAAATTGTTTTAAACATGTTAATTGTTATATTGAGATATTGTAATGTAATATCCAGAGAGACTAACTGGGATAGTGTAACAAGGTAGTCTACCCACTTATCAGGCAATAAGTGAGATATGTGCTCTCACAATCAGGATAATAGATTAAGACCACGTGACCCACTCAACTGAAATTATAGGTTGAACACGTGACCCTCTCATTTGGACTTGTAAAATGAGACATCTGTGAAGGTTGCACATGGTTTTCCTTAATTAAGATTATAGATTAAGGTTCTGATCAATTAAACAATATACAAAGTGCTTGAGTCTTTGGGTATGTCAAGAAATGATATACTATAACTGATTATGGTACATTGCATGTGAAACTTTTAACGATTATCTTGAAATTTTTCAATATTTTTTTGATTTTAAGATAGTTTTGTTGCGTTCACATCCAAACAACAAAGGGCAAATAACCTCTAAATTAGCTAATTAGTCACTCACTCACGTTTTTCAAAAACTCTTTCGTAGAGAACCCCGGAGAGGAAGAGTGTACATGGGGATGGTAAAAGAGCATAAGAAAGAAAAACTCTAGTTAGAGATTGCTTATGAATATGTTCCATGGTTGTTATAGCGTAGGATATTTTATTTTTCACTGCAATAGAATAGACTAGTTTTAATTGATTTTTCTATTGCAGAAATGTAATTGATCTTTTTTCACAATAAAAGAAATTATGGATTAATATCTTTGATATGTTAGCTTTGGTATTTACGAAATTGTTTACGAGTACTGTCATGTCGCAACATTTAGGGGCATGACATCATTCAAATGCATAAAGAAAACAAATCACATTCAAGTTTAAAGTAAAGTTCCCATTAACCTTTAGAGTCTATGGCTATGTTTGTTACCCAATTCTACCTTCCATTATTTTATTCAATTTCACACAACTAAATGTCTTGGCTATGTTTGTATCCTTTCCCTCAACTATGTATCACCACTTCAAAATTTTAGCAACCAAATATTTTATCATACAAATTTTATTCAAATTCAAATTTAAAATTATCTCTCTTATCTTTTATTATTAACTAATAATTTTTCATTCATTATACTTATTCACAATTAAATCAACACTTATTCTTATAATTTTCCTACTCATATTCTTTTTTTTTATTATTTTCATCTCCCATCCTACTTTGGAAACAAACATAGCCCTTACATCACAAAATTTTTATTTAAATTTAAATTTAAAATTTTCTTCTTATATATATACAACTAACTAATTATTTTTCAATCGTAATACATATTAATAATTAAATCAATTCCAACACATATGTCTAGATCCACTCACACTATCACACTATTTAATCATTATTATATATTTTATACAATTATAAATAAAAAACAAATAATAATATTATTTATCACATTAAATTATTTTTTTAAATATATTATTTATCTTAATATAACTTTTATCAAACATCTTTCTAATGTCCCAAACACCCCTTCCAAGCATGGCCAGCAAATCTCTTGAGTTTTCAAGTCAAATCAATCATGTTATTACTCAACCCTAATCAGCTAGCTAAGACAGGGGCTTTCTGTGTGAATATTGGCACAATAAAGTAGGCTAATTAAAGATTACTGGATAAGGAAATGAACAATAGAAACACCAATTTTTATATTTTGACACTCGGCATAGACTAATTAATCGAAAAAGGGAAAAACTCTCTAGAGACATATTCTGTCTGTCATGAGTAGAAGAGTACAAGGTTAAAAAGGCCAATTAGAACAAAAGAAAAAAAGGATGGGAATTGCATATGTTTGTTTTTCTTTTAACTAAAATAAAATAAAACACAGTATTCAATTACTATACTTTTATTATAATTAAACTTTGTTAAATTGCAATTATATATATTTTTTTTCAACTGTATACATCGTTACATTATGAAACGTAAAATAACAACAATAGCAGTAATAAGAAGGAAAGAAGCAAGAAGAAAATTAACAACAATAATAGGAAAAAATAATGGAGAAGATGCCTGTAATTATTTTTCATCATAATTTTGTTTCAAAGCCTTTTTTTATAAATTTTTTACATTGAATAAAACAAAATCACTTTTATCAATAGATAAATATATAAAAATGCTATAACACTTTCGTTTGGAACACTAATCTAAGTACAGGACACCCAAACTCTTAACCCAAAATTGGAAGGAAACTCCAACCACTATTTATTGATTGTTCATATAAGTGTCGCAAAAATTAATCAATCCTGGCATTCAATTATTAAAGCAAAGCTATACATCTTGTCTGATATAATCGTAACCATGTGACACGATTGATCAGATGGTTTATCACACAATCGTCCTTCAAAATAAAACTTTATTATCTTAAAATAAAAATTATTTCAAAATTATAGTAACCATGACAAGACTAATTTGTCACATCATTCCTCAATGTCCAATCATCGCATCCTAGTATTAAAGAAATAATACACACACACAATATTTAGCATTGCCTATTTTGTTATTGTTTTTGAATTTCATACAAGTTCGGAAAAAAAAAAAAGAAAGGATGTATGCCAAATTTTTGTCTCAACATTTTCAGAGTCTTTCTTAAATTTGCACATTAAGTTACTTAAAAGGGCCTCTTTTTGGAAGGGTGAGTAGAAAAGAACTATAATTTTGCTTTTTTAATTATTTAACAATTAAATGGTGTATGTCTATAAGTCAATAAAAATAAACATTAATTGCTACATTTTTTTGGTTATTACCCCGTCTTCTCCCTCTATTCATAGATTAAAGATTGCCTCCAATTAATTACATATATAGTAGCACGTAGAGTCACTGGGATTAGCTTCCCATCAAGAAAAGGTTACCTCCACAGAATAAAACAATTAACGTAAAGCAGAAAGATCAGTAATTCTCAGTCTCGCAGAAGACATTACAGTGAAAACACATACATCCACTGATTGTCGACCCAGTGATTGGCTGACCTCTGCCACGCTGGCACAAGATCCCACTATATGATTGGTAGTAACATTTTTTTGTTCTGGGAACTCGTCACGTGTCACCTCCCAACGCCCCCTTCGCCCCAAAAGTTAATGGCCCGGACCAATATCTAACCCCATTCCCCAACTGGTTTGTTCAAAATTTTGATGGTCTTGCTTCGCTCCTAAAATTTATATATCTTGTTAAAATTATTATATTTTTTAAATTTTATCTATTTATTCTTTAATTTTTATATAATTTGTGGAAAGAACAAATCTAAAAATCAAACATAGCCAGTTATAATTTTTGAAAAAAACGTATCTAGAAAACAAACTTAGCCATTTTTTCTCAATCATTCGGCGTCTAGCCGCATGTACAAAAGCATCGTTTTTTTCTGTTTTTCTTTTGCTGGGTTTTGAACACACAAATAGAATTTTCTTTTCAACATAGTAATGTCTACAAGAATCTCTGTATGTTGATGTATTAAGTTTTGTTTATCAGTCTTGGGAGTGCCTCAGTGAAGCTGTCGGTTCAGAGCATCCGTTTTTCGATTTTCACCATCGATATGCTCTTCCCCATGCAATGAAAGAGCTCAGCATTTCAAGTAAAGAAATCATCCATCGGCTCCTTTTCAGTTTTCATCTCTCTTTTTCTGAAGCTTTTTTAATGAGAAAAAATGGCGTTTAGTCCATTTTGTTTTGTTCTTCTCTGATATTGGAAAAATGCAGAAGGAATTTTTTCTTTTTCCTCAGGTCCTTTTCATTTTTTTCTTTAAATTTTCTCTTTAGCTTTTCTTGAATTAATGAAAAAATGAGGAGGTTTTATGAAGTGGACGGTCAACCAGTACACTTGGTAGTATCATATTTTTTTTCATGTTCAGCGCTCTCTCTCTTTTGATGCAGAGAATGGCTTTTCCAGCTTCACAGAGTCTTGAGTTTTGAGAGGGATGAGCAAAGTGGTCTTGCTTGTTTTTTGAAGAAAGGAAAACTGGTCTAAGCAGGGCAAATCTGCTGTAACACAGAAAGAGCAAAATCTTCACCTCGAGAAACAATGAAATGTTGGGCCACAACTCAGAAAGGGGTGATTGAAATGGAATGGGAACATGACTACTGCCCTCTACCCCCACTTCCCTTGTCATTAAGTGGCTTGCAGAAATATCATGTCTGATATGACCAAAGATTCCCGTATGGCTCCAGGACACACGACTCAATTTTCAAACCCGAGCCATGCCCTAAACTGACAGTACGTACGTCTACACAATCCCCACTGAATGTTGAAGTGGTCAAACGAGAGGCCATCTTGTAAAACTTAAGAGGATTTTGGCTCTTGGCAAACTGAAAATGCGTACGGCCTTTGAAAAGATTAGTCTTGCAGTTTTGGAGTTTTGAAACCCTAGTCTGCTAATTGGTTGGTTAAATTTCCATAGTCTGGTTTGTTGTTGAGCTGACACCGTCGGTCAGGACAAGTCAAGGAGAGGAAGGGAAGTGAGCGAATGGGAACTTGGCACCTCTCCAGTAGTGTTTTCTTGAGCGGACAGATGACGTGGAGAATTGAGAGGGAGAGGGGGAGAGAGAGAGAGATTAATGGAAATGCAAAAAACAGTAGATACGGGAGAGCTGATTTTCAGGACCTACCAATAATTCCATAACTCTACTGGCTCTTGAGAACTTAGACTGTTAAAACTATAATCCCTGCTGTTTCTATCTATGAGAACAGATCTTCAAAGTATATCAAACAGGCAACTGAGGAGAAGCACAGAGAAGAAATACAATAACACCACAAAGCTCATAAAGGACAAACAACAAAACCCACCAAAAGAAAAGAAGGAAAAAGAAAAGCAATCAATTTAAAAAAGATAAATGAATATGTAGCTCGATGGGAGGGAGGTAATCTCTATCCTAACTGCACAGAACCTATGTCAAAAAAACCATTAGATTTCCATGACAGAAGCTCAAATCTTTTATTTATATATAACGAAAAAAACAGGTGATCTTGATGGTTAAGCTTTTCTATGCCCCAAAAACGGATGAAAATCTTTTGACATAAAAAAGCCAAGAGATTTGGTTTACAAGGCCTAGATACATTATGCAACTTGACAGAAAAAAGTCAGAGCTTCATAAGATCTGATCTATATATCAAGAAGCAAAAGAAATCGCATGAAAATATGTGCCCTAATTGTCAGAAAACGGCAAAGATCATGAATAGAAACTTTAAATTTCACCTGTTGTTCGCATATTCATATAGCCTGCCACGGCTTGAGAAGACAATAAGGGCCACTTCGGCATCACACAGCACAGACAACTCGTAAGCCTTCTTAAGAAGGCCATTCCTGCGTTTGCAGAAGGTCACCTGCCGATTTGTGGTGTTCTCAATCCTCTTGATCTCAATTTTCCCTCTTCCATTTCTCCTCAGTGAGTTAGATGGCTCAGATTCTTGATTAGGAAAAGCCATCATCCCTCAAAGCTGAAATAAGCAAAACAAAATTAAAGAGCTTTGATGGAAAGTTGATCAAGATCACATCCTGATATGGGGAATTGCAGCAAACGTTAAGACAACAAAAATTTTGAAGCATCCATAACAAGCTAAACATGGTTTTGTCAATAGTTGCGTATGCTTGCAATTAGCTTAGTCACTAACCTGGTAAGGAAACGAAGGAAAGTGTAGAAGAAGGGAAGAGCGTGAAACGATGATTCTCTTTATCCTTGTCAAATTCACTGTATGCTATCCTACAATTGTGTAAGAAGGGTCGCAGAAAATGGAATTGAGTTGTTTCAGCAGATGGAATATTTATGGCTAAAAAATACACCCTCCGCCTGCATTCTATGCCTACTTTGTACATGCATATATGCACTTCAATTTACGAATGGCATCGTATGTGTAGGTAGGTCGCACTAGTGGACAAAAGAGAAGCAAAATTGGGATCCCAACAAGTATGAAACTTCACTTTTCTCGAAAAGAACACATGTGATTTAAACTTTCCTTTTTGAAAAAGAGAAAAAAAATCAGCAGTTCAACTCAACTTTACTTGGGATAATTGCTCTTGAATCAAATGGATTTCTTGTCCGAAGGGAATTTGATTTGGGTTGGCTTTAAAGTACACCTAGCTTTAAAGTACACCTAGCTACTACATGCTGTTGCAGAAATTAAAAGGGTCATCCATTAATTTGAAAATGATGCAATCAATTAGATATTTGACACACATTTATAAATTTATATATGCTTTTATTAAGTGTAATTGACACACAATTACCCTTCGGGATAAAAAGGTGTATGATACTTGCACTCATTTCTCAAGTCACTTGAACAATAATGATGCACTTTGGCATAATTAACTGAATGAACTAGGTCATGTTTTTTTTGGCATTAAGTTAGGATCCATTTCATTTCTATTCATAGAGTTGGAAGCCCAATATTTCATGCCCCAAACCCAAAATCATAACACGACAATATTCGTAAATTAACTTAACGAATACCAAAATCAATGTGTAATAATGCAAGCTAAACTAATAACGTGATTCAATAATCATTCCAAAAATAACATCACAATATTCATGACAATAGTATCCCATCTCAAATACACAACAAAAGAACGGAAATGTATCTATTACATCTCAACAGTCTTTAGAAAACAATATCAATGAGCTTCCTCATTTTGCTCTACTATTCCCAAATTTGTCCTTTAGAAAACAATATCAATGAGCTTTTTCACTTTGCTCTATCATCCCCAAATTTGTCCTTGATCATTCGCTCCTTTTGCAAAATGTCAACTAATAGTGGTGAGCAATCAATCACTTTGTAAATAATAGCATTTATCTATTTGGTTTTCAATAGCGGATGGAGCAAGCAAATAAAAATTGCAAATATTTCACAATTAGGTAAAACGGTTACCTTCAAAACAAAATACAAAAGCAATACAACATTCACATAAAATTTAGGAAAAGTCGGTTGCATTTAATCACTTTATTCCATTGTTCTCACAATTCACATATTTTCATGTCCCATTTCTCAGTCAACTCATAATCATGTACACTGTACGTGCTTTCACTAATTAGGGCTTTAGTCTATATTTCGCCAGCCCTAGGTCTTCAACCTCACATAGGAGGTATCCTAATTTATTATTATCCAACTAATAGGGTCAAGTATTAACTTCATTCGCTGCTAGTCTCAATCTTCACCCTAATTTGGCAAATCTTAATCTATTACTCGATTAGTAAGACGAACTCGTTTCTCATGCTCATTGGAAATTGCATGAGTGGTTATTATGTTCTCGTTATATATATATGTATTCAATTTCCCATATACAATTAAAATCACGTTTGTATAAGCAACTCACATCTAGGATTGAAAACAATAACACTTTCAGGTTTACAAATTATCACGTAAATTCCATGCTTTTGCAGTTGAGAAAACATTTAGAAATTTGATTTAACGTGCGCATAAACATTCAATTATAGAAGTAAAACAAATTTAGAAATTTTTTGAAAAAAATTGGTAATGTGTTACCACTTACTCATCACTTAACTCAATTGAAGATCAGGTTCTTCGACTATTACCGCTCGATCATTTATTCAATCATATATGAGATCCTTATTTAGTATTGAGTTCGTATATTGATGCATGCTTGTCAATACTTAATGTGTCCTAAGTATTTGTGTTTACTTGAATCCTTTCAATCATTGTTTCTTGTATTCCATTATACCATACACAGTAGGTTGATGCCTATTTTTGTCTCAAAAGTGAAAATTTTGGATTAAATTTACCGAAACATGTAAATTATTTAGTGGTCGCTATCTTGCATGACATGTAGGTTCGCGACCGTGGTGGGACCTCAATCCACATTTGCGATGTTTAAGTACATAACATAGTGAATTTTTGGTATTGTTCTCATGATCGCGATGTTCCACTCTATGACTGCAACTCCAAGGTTTGCAACCGTGCCTAGTGATCGTGGGGTGTTTTGAAATTTCTGCTATCTAGGTCCAAAATTGCATCCTGCCTTCCCGTGACTGTGCTGCTTTGGTCTGTGTTCGCAAAAACAATTGTAGCAGTAGGTAGATTGTTAGGCAAAATAATGTCTATTGAAGTTTTCTTCATCTACTTCAATTCAATCCCTAAAACTTATTTTTACCTTTGTTCTCATGGTCCTTAAGCATGTCTTAATGAATTAAAAACCAAAAAAAAAAAAAAACCCATTTGACATTTATTTAAAATTTTTGAAACCTCAACATGTTTTCAATTACTCACACATTATACCAATACGTGTACCTACGATTTCTACACATTATTCTATGGCCTTAACTCATTTTCCACATTGAAAGACATGTAATCCTTCAAAAAGTAGCATTTTTAATATGCCTACATGTGAAAATTTAACAATCCTATGTGTATGAATGATAACCAAGTAGTTTGGTAGGAAAATTACCTCACATCCACACGTTTGAAGGCCAAGAATTTCTCATGCTTTCTCGGTGCACCATCGTTGTTCACAGACTGATGAATTGGGTTTTCAATCCTTAAATGGTATTTATACCTTAGGCTAGCTAATATTTGCATAGGATTGTAATTCCTAGTAGTTTAGGTCCTTAAGATTAAATTTACCACTTTTTTTATTTTAGGCCTATTTTTAGCCGAATTTCCATGCCTTTAATCCCATTTTTCTTTTTTCCATGGCTTGGAACTATCTCTGTAATTTATTAAATGATGTGGCAAAAATTTTCAAGCCTAAAAAGGACAAATTTCTTTCTTAAGCTTCCTTATTCATCTTCTAATAATTTCTCTATAAATAATGCAAAATTTTAGTAAAATAATTTCAACTATAATTCTACAAAATTTCACAAACTAATTGTTTCAAAAATTTTCCAATATTTTGGGACATTACATAATGAATGCAACTTTTCATTATGAACAGTTGCTTCTTTTTATCAAGAAAGGTTCCCTATACTTAATCCATGGTTGAAATTTATGAAGAGTCACAACTACACAAAGGTTTCTAACCAAACTACTCATTTGAGAAGTTGGGGGCTAGTGCCATTGCTCTATACACATGCAACTAGTGTTGGGTTTTGTTGAAGTTGATATTACAATTCAAAACATGATAAAAATTCATACATGCGCAACAAGATAATTAATTCTCAAACACAATACACTTTTCCTCATATAATACGTATAATTTAATTTGCTGTAGAATAATCAAATATTTCTGTGTATGATTTCCTAGCCACAAAACTTGAATCACGACCTCTAAGGGAACAAGCTTAAGTAAAAATCTTTAGAATTTTCTTCATAAAAGTCCCTTTTGTGAAATATGGAGAAGAAACTTAAAGAGAGAATACAGAATGGGCTAGCAAACTTTTTCTCTCAATACCTAAGGGAGTGTGGCTACTGTACCTCTTTAATTATTTTTGTAAGGTTGTAATAACTTTGAACCTTATTTATTCTAAGACACTATTTTCATCTTACAGTAAGAGAGAATCTTTCCATAAATAGAAAGTAGATTTTATGAAATGGGCTTTAACAGGCTTTTACATAGATATTTAAATTAATTCAAACCTAAACCAAATTTAATTATTAATATCATCAATAATTAAAGCCCAATTATGTCTTAAGTTTTAATTTTAGATAATTTCATTAATTAAGTTAAAAGGCCATTATATTTTCAATTGATAATCTCAGTGCCAACAAACTTAAAAAAAAGACCCTTTTGGCCTAATAAATTTGATCCCTAGCCTTCTCAAGTCTTGATCAAATCATCCATTACAAAATTACCATCTTATCTTTGTACATTTTTTTATGTGTACAACTATCTAATTTTATCTTTAATTAATAGCAAACATAACTTAAAAGATATAGGTAACACATAGACAACTACTCATATCGATTCCTAATTAAGATGAAGTGATTTGATTACATGAATCATTTCAATCATGAATATCATATGGTATAAACTATTTATCTTTCCATGTCTTAATCAAATAAGAGCTATGGATTTAGTCAAGCTCACAAATTCAATTACTTGGCCAAATCAATGCTCTTCATAAGACCAATGTCTATTGGAAACTTCTTTTTTATTCATTCACTACCTTACTTAAAGATTTCTATCTCATAAGACATTGATTGAATAAGGCTTATACTTTGTTTACTTACGAGGAAACAAATTCTTTTTTAGTTACATGTATGCCACCTTATGCACATGACTAATGGCACTTTATGATTATAACTTTACCAAGGTTGATGCAATTCTAAATGATCTAATGATGCATTGATCACATACACATATGGCACGATGTCATCCCATGTCTAAGACTTACTCACACTTAACACAATCATAAAGTAAGACATTGCTAATAAAGAATAATCCCCATGTGTTAACTTTGTTTTTCGAGTCAATGTTCGACCACATTATTTTCCAATGATGTATCTACATGCATGCTCTCAATACCTCGTATTGAATAGCATAATATTAAACACAAGGTGTCTAAATCTTGCCGATATCTATAATATCCAATTACATATTCTGTGACCTTCAGACATGTTTTAATAATCGTGTGCTAATAATCCTCATGAGTTATGAATAGGACTTCGTAACACAATTATATTGCACATAGAATACTTTATATCATATCAAGAGTTACAAGCATAATCAAAATATCATATATCGAGAAAACAATTTAATCAATATCCAAGTACGAAGAGCTAACATTTGCGATTGATATCTCTACAATGTATGAAGATTTAGGGTTAAAAGACATATTACTAACACCTAAAAGAGTTATACTCTTTCAATCATGAAAAGGTGTAACCTTTTAAATTAGTGAAACCATTAAAGTTTGCAGCTTTTTATACGTACAATGCTATGCTTTTTAATTGTAAAAAGTCAAAAGCTTTAAGTGAAACCCATTTACATGAAAAGTTGAATACTTTTACATTAAGAATGGCAATTCTTTAATGAAGCCCCTTCTCATGAATGATTTCAATATATTGTATGAAAGTTTACTAGAGATCAATGAATGGTTGTAATTATTTATTTTAAAAATTAATTGAGAATTCCAACAACTCCCCACCATTTTCAATAATCTCTAAAAATGATTAAGATCTCTACTTATCTTAAAAATTATATGCACGAGAAATGGTGTCTTTCAGTTGAACCATCATATTAGTGACAAGTTATTTGTAACAAGTTTAAAAGAAATGATAGCCAATATGTGAACTATCTAAACATATGACAAGTTACATGACAAATAACCCATTGATTTCATGCACCATACCCATTACTTAAATGACAAAATTGAGGATAATGTATCCTTATTCCCTTGAGTATTTTGCAGGTAATTCCTCAAGCTTTGTCAATTGCCCAAATTCTACATTTATATAAGCAAATTCTTAAATACCCTCACCAATATAAAGACTTCTTAAGATTTGTTAGTCATTTAAAATTGAATCTCCCATATTCAGGCTAGCATCTCATTCTCTATTTTATCTTGCCCTAAATTTCATATGGTGTGCAACAATCACAATATTTTGAAATTGTTGAAATTAGATTTTGTCATAAAGGATTTTCATACATATTTCAAAGCCATTTTATTTATTTGCTAATTCTGAAGCCAAAAATTCAATAGTCATAGTGGAGTTTGTTATAAATGTTTGTTTCTTAGAATCCAAAGAAATGACTCCAATGGCCAGCATAAATATACAACCACCATTGTAATTTGCAATCTTAAGATTCAAGTATCATTTGAAAATTGAAGGATCGCCTTCATAGCATATTCTAGAATCTTTTGTATCATTTAAGCACTTAAAGATTTTAGTAACACTTTGCAAATATAATTTATTTAGATTACTTGTCTACTTGTGTATATTGATTACATGAGCAATATTTAATTTAGTACACATTATTGAATATATCAAACATCCAATCACCTTGGCATAGCCTAATTGAAATGTTGGACTCCCATGCCTTTGAAGGATAAATGATTGTCCTCTTTTAAGCACAAGTACTTAAGTGGAAGAAACATAATTTACATTAGAGAATATTTCTTCTCTTACATGTGAGAGCAATTTGAAAGGATTTGACAAGGCTTTCTCAACTTATTAGTTATGAAACTCACAATAATAGATTTTTTCCACATGTTGTGTTCAATAAACCGATTAAAGTTTATGAAATTCATTAAAATTATTTTATAATAGACGTAACACCAACTATTTTATTATCATTAAAAGAACTTACTTGTAGCAACTTCTTGATTGAATTTGAATTCTAGTTATCCGAAAGCTCCGTTGTAGTTGATACTAGTATGACATGCATTAAAAATCCACACATATTGCATTGAGTATGTGGCTTGTACAAATTTCATGATCATTTTCTTTGTGAGCTTCTCCCTCATTTTATTATGTGTTTCTTCATCTATTTGTATTGTGAGCTTTAGTACATTCAACACATGCCATCTTCAATATCACTTGGAAAAAGTGCACCTTGTTTTACTAATAAATAAACTTTCCACCTTCAAGTCTTTCCAATTTTATCATGTTGATTGCCAACCATTTTATAAAATTAGTCATCATCAAATTCAAAATATAACTTTAAGATTTTTGAAGAGATATTTAGATAATTAAAAAGGATGTTAAGTAACTTGAAGATGGTGAAATCAAGTTCATATATCTATAACTTTTCTTAAGGCAACATTTGTCCCTAATTAAGTGCAATTGATAGATAAATAACCTTCAAAATAACATTGTATACGATGTTTGAGATAATGTGCACTCATTTCTCCAACTACTAGGATAAGAATGATACTATTTTATAGAAATACCTTAGAGGAATGGGTTCCAATTTTCTGCAGCAAATTGGAACCCAATTGATCATTATTTAATAAGTGGAATTGAATGAAAAGTTTCAATTCTTTTGATTATGAATAATTGCATCCTTTTATCATGAAAGGTTGCAACCTTTCGTGCATTTGATCCATGAAGGGTTGTAGTCTTTTGTTCGTGAAGTATTGCACCTTTCATTCATGATTCATAAAGAGTCAAAACCTTTAAAAATATTTAATCCATGAATATTTGTAACTTTTTCTTCATAATTGTTGTGCATTTTCAATATTAAGAGTTGCAACCTTTTGATGAAATCCGTTTAAATGAAAAGTTGCATTTCTTTAAATCAAGAATTACAACTCTTTGATGGAGTTTATTCACATGAATAATTGCAATATTTTGTATAAATAGTTTCAACTATTTAATAATGATGACCATTAACATGAGTAGTTAAATTCATTTATTCAAAAAATAACTAAAAATTCCAATACATGTGGGGATACAAATTAATGGGCTTGCATGGGATTCTACAAGATATGATGCAAATATTACTAATAAGAATAATTTGTTTCGATTAATTCATTTTTAATTTAAAATATAATAGTAGTATTGCTTGTATATTCTAACTTAGATATTAATAGTAATGTTCCATCGACAATGTGGTCTCAACTACTGTTATTCCCTCACCCTTTCATGCTGAAACTAACAAATGCTAGCCACCCAGCTAGGTCAAAGCCACTACAATAATCAAATCAAATATCTATGCATGATGACACCTAATGTCATGGGATAACTACCTCTAATGTCTTGCTGTTACTAGACATGGGAACTTAGAATGTGTAATGGTCATACCAATATATATATAAATAGGTAAATGCATATGACTTGAGCATCATTCTCAACTGTATCCTAAATCCCATTTTGTACAAAACTTTTATAAGAACATCTTTCTTAGTTTTTGTGGATGTAGGCTATAAGCCAAGTGCACAAATTTTCATGCATATTTTTTTATTGTATTTGATTCTAAAACTATTTGAATTTTAGTCTTGGGTCATATAACTTGACTCAATTTATGGGAAACATGGTTTTTCATAAGTTTTTCTAAAATTGTGAATTGCATACCCTTTTTTTTTTTTTTACAATGGAGGTTAGTTCTCATTGTTTCCCACCTCAAAAAATACATCTCATAATGGATTAGTGGCAAGGTATGATTAATGAAGTTGGGCAAGCAACTCTTCATTAGCATTTGAGTGTTTAGAGTCCTCCGATAGGGTTGCGTATGAATGATCCTCCAATATAGCAAGTGTGCATAATGAAGCGAGTTAGAGGCTCACCAAGGGAAAAGATCATAAAGGTCATTCTCATAGAAGGGGAGTTGGAGGTTTAGGAAAGTTGAAGCTCCATGGAAAAAAGAGTGACCCTTGTGTTCTTGAGAAGGTCTACCTTTTTTGAAAAGGTTTTGAATGACATCACTATAGGAGATAGGTTTTTCTCTATATAAGCAAAAGCATAGTTCAAAAGTGCAAAGTGTAAGCATTAATAGTTTGGTCATAGTTTTGCAATGATTTTGCACCTATAAATTGACTCACTGTGGTGAAAAAATTAACTATGGTACCTAAAGCATAGGCATTGTAATAAGGGCGATTTTTCTTTCTTTCCTTTTTTTTTTTCTGCCTATTCTTTTCACTATTGTTACTAAAAATATTGATTTAGTATCTGGATATTAAAACTATAGGAACTAATCACTATGGTTTTTCTAATGCATAGACAATAGTATGTAACACTTCGCAGCTAATATATTTATTTGGCATTAACAACAAATATTAGCTACACTCTTAAGACATAGTGAAAAATTAATTAGTATTGTACAATATTAATTCTTGATCAAGACATTAATTATAAATATATTTAATTCATTGATCTAAACTATTTAATATATTCAATAAGAAATAATCCAATCAAAAATTGCAATATCTTCATCAAAAAAAAAAACAAATATCCATGGAATGGTATTGAATTATGAAGTGTACAACACATAGTGTGGTTCCATGTTGTTTTCAAACTAAAGTTTATCAAATGCTTCCAATAGTCTTTGACTTTCATTCACCCACAAAAGAAAAAAAGTCAATGACAATTTGATTAAATGTGATACAATTGCTCACATTAATAGTAATCATTATAGTCCTTATCTAATGGTTTTTTGCTCACTATAAAAAAAACATTCAAAAACATTGTATATGGAGAAACTATCTTATGCACACAATGTCCATCAAATATATCACTCGTTATAAAGAGCATTGGAATTGGAAAATTCATACTAAGCGAAACCAATCCACATAAAAAAACTCAAAACCATAAGACAAATCAATCAACCAACTAAACCACCAAATTCGTGATCATACTAAATCAGATAATGCCAACAAATAAAATTCAAAAATCAAATTATTAATGTCACATGCAACTATCAAATCATTTCATAAAGTCCTTAACTCCATTTTCAATCACAATGCCATAAAACATAGTAAAATAAAAGTCCACAAATATCACAAGTACAATTTTAGATTTGTAACTGCCTACACAAACATGGTATCAAATAAAATTGCCCTTTTTTGCCTTTGAAATCATCCAAAAATCATGGTAGCATCATGAGCAACTCATAACACGTAAACTAAAATATTTTAAAAGTATGATCAATTGCCTAATCGCCTTGTGTGCAGCAATTATGAAAACAATCAACATTATTCTCATGTTCTAGATGATTGCTAGATCTAGATATAGCCTACATTAAAATCCATGGTAATTAATTTTTTGGTTTTTTTCTAAAATATGTAATTAGTTTATATTTTGAATGCAACTTGAACATGTAAGCCATTGTTAGGACTTGATCTTTCACATAGAGTTGATGAGGAACAACACCAAATGAACTATATGCTACTTGAAATGCTTCCATAGCACAAGGACCTAATATTACGCTCCAGATTCAAGACGCAACATGGCAATACCCGTGAAATGATTGCCTCAAGAATATCAAGCCCATTATACAAGTATCCATGCCAAAGAAATTTTACTCCTATCCAAAAACCTTATTATCATTACAAAGTTGCAGTAGAAATACATAATTAACATTTCTATTACATTTAAATTTGTCAAGGCATACATATTTGAAAAAACCCTTTTCTATCTAATTCTCCTCTCCTTACCATTCCCAAACATCCTTGATCTTGTCAACGTTATCTGCAAAAAGAGGTTTTGAAAATCTTTGTGAGTGACAACTTGCCCAATAAAAGGTTTACATTGGGATGTGAGCATGAAAACAATTCTTTCTTGAAAATAATTGCTAGAAATCTTCTGAAAACCACAGTAATCCATTCATAGTGAGATAGTTGGAACATTAATTATCACCTAGGTTTACATTGCTCATGGGCTTGGGACATTTCGCGTATCATTTTCACTGATCAAGGCCTTAGTCTATAATTTTAGTTAAGGAGGGTTACGTGTAGCTTTAACAACTGTCTCAATCTTTAACATTGATTGAGTTGGTCATGTACTTAATCATTAATCTCGATTGAGAAAGTTATATTGCTTAATCTATAACTCTGATTGAGAGGGTTATGTATAGCTTGTTAGCTATCTCATTCTTTAATCCCAATTAAGAGAGTCAGTTTAATCTTGATTGAAGAGTATAATACTTTTACCCTAATTGGAAGAGTTGAAATTTATTCTTCTATACTAGAATTCACTACTAATGCATGAGCAGTCATATTGTGAAACTTTTCATATGCAAAATCTTTCATCTCAAAAGTCAAGGTAACTAAAGAGGCATACTTGCTCACATCCCTAACTGTTTGTAACAAGGAAGCTTTTGAACTTTTGTAACGAAAGCACATAAAATCATTAGCAACAAAAACACTTGGATTTTCATGAATGAAGGGAAAGAATAATTTGAATCACCCTAAAAAATTCATGAACTTGGTAAAATAACTTTTCATGAGGTAGTTAAGAGAATAATAGTTAAACTCAAGTACATAGTGAAAATTCTATGTATGTGATGAGAGCAATTTTCAAGTAGGTAGTTATAAAACTTTCATGGTAATCCACTTACCTGACTTAGCTCCACTAACTTCGTTGTTCAATGGATTTGTATCCTTGAGTCCCTATTTAATGAAATAATTTTTTTAAATCCCAAATTCAATAAGTTGTGTGTCTTATCCTTTCCCCAAGTGCTACCTAAATCCTTAGAATGTGAAGGTGGTTCTTTCCTATGTAGATTGTGCTAGTTCTTGTGTAATTAATGATTTTCATAGGGTTATTGAGTCTTATGTGCTCAAGTTGGGAGAACAGTGTTTTACGAGAGTCTATTGTGGACACTTATGGGTGCATGGCAGCTGCGGATGTGGAACATAAGGAAAAATTATGAAAGACGGGCTCTTTATTAGCTTTGGGCACTATTTGAACAGTTTGGTCAGCCTTAAGATCAATCGAAGTTGGTCCAAATTGATCAAGTGAGCTGTGATCATTAGTGGGGGAGTTTTGGAATTATGATTAGGTTGTATCGCAATTAATTGCGACTCCCAAATCAATTGGAAGATCGATCCTGCCCATCGTGTAGTCGATCGAGAGGCCACTAAAATTATGATCATGGCCTCTTGTGATCAATTTGAGGTTGGGTGATCAACTTGGTTGAGTGAACAAAACTCAAATTTTTACATGCTTTTAGACATTCCAATAGCCTATACAGTTGTTTTAAGGTTATCTTAAAAGGAAATACATAATATGACGTGTTCATATATATTTATATATTTAATGTGGTTTGATTAGATTATTAAGCAATATGATATGATAGATGGGAACACAATAGGGGTGTACATACGATTCAACCACATAGTCCTAGTCATTTTTCTCCATGCATATGCACTTTTGTTCTCATTTCTATGCTCATGTAAGTTCACCAACGTTCATGAAAAATCTATGCATGAATGCATACGGTCCAAGGATTTTACTCCCTTACGTAACATTGTAAGAATACAAAGGCTCAATTTAGTGGTTTACCTCGAGGTAGTTTATGCAAAAGTTCTTCTTGCTTTTGCACCCTTGTACTCGGCTAAAATGAATGGATTGGAAGGATAAGAGCTAAATAAAAAGTTCCAGCAATCCCCATAGAGTTGTGCTTATTTATTTGGGGTTATGCATGCATATTAGGGTAAGGTTGACCCCTTAACTATGGTAAATATTCCCTATAATATTCCTCTCCCAAACCAGCCTTCATCAGCCCAATCATTCCTAAAATCAGCTCAATCAATTCTCCAATCATCCCTTAGTCATCTATGCTATTTATGGTATGATTTGATCATCATCTCCCCTAATCTTGGCAAGGCTTATTCAAGCAATTCTTCCATAAAATCAGCCCCAATCATCTTCAATCCTTCCAAATTTAGCCTGAATTAATCCCTAGTTAGTTACCTCATTTTGCCATGATTCGATATGAGGCCTTAGTTAATATTTTACTATTTGCATAATTTGATTGGGTCGTTTCATTTCTATTCCCTTTTCTTGTACAAATATAAGATAATGATGCCAATAATTATTATAATTATCATTGCCATTCTAATCATGATGACTTAATATTGTAAGAAATTCTCAGGTTTTACACCTAATAAACTCACAATAGCCTCTAATTATTTTTTAACCTCCATTTGCACTTTAGTAGCTATCTCAGCTTATTTCTTAATTCATTTCTCTACTTGTATCTTAGCTCATATCTCCTCTTTCATAACTACTTTGCTTGTTCGCTTGTTTGCTCAAAACTATAATCAAAAGAACATTCACTAAACTATATAGGTGTAATCCCTTTACCCATGTACTTTGCAAGTCCTTGCCCATCAATTCCAAAGAAATTTTCAAATAAATCATCTTTAAATTTCTTTGTTTTCTCAACTTCAAATACTTGTTTTACTTGTTCTAATTTATCCTATTCCATCAAGGAATAAGACCAACAATGTATTCTTAAAAAATCCAATGTGATTATAAATTTAAATTTAACAAAAATATTTTAAAACTTACACATAGATGCATTGTTCCTAGTCTTCCTTTCTTCCTTTTCCAATAGATGAAGACTTTAGTCATAAATCTAGTTCGGTAGGATCAAATAACCCACCTTGCTTGAACTGAGAGTGTAAGCCAAAATATTAAAAGAAGAAAAATATGATTGTAAAGAACTTTTGCTAATATTTATAAATTTTTGCATACCATGTCTCTAAGCATAGGATGGGATTTTCTACCTATCTTATGCAGATGCTTTTGAAATTTTCCATTTTCAACATTTTTTTGATAATTCCTATATTAAATATAAAATATTAAATTATTTAAACAATAATCAAACTTTATAAAATATTTAACTTAAATTTCTATCAATTTTTAATTTATTTTCACTTTTGCTTTATTCTACTACTTCACAAGTGCAAACGATTGTTAAGGTTCTAATAAATTGTCTAGCACAATTGTAAGATGCTTTGGATCATCTTTGTTAGTAATATGCCCTCTAAAACCAATTATTGATGAGGAATATTGATTGTAAATATTATTTTCATTGACTAGTAAAATATTAGTATTCTATTTTATCAATACTTTGGTAGTATTTATCATGCATCTAATTTTTATTATAGCTTAAAGTCGTGTGTGTGTGCCCATTTGATTCAGTTAAAGTGTTTTATTCATAAGGAGTTCCAAATATAAATATTAGACTCCTTAGTATACAATCATCAATACATGTTCATGAGTCACAAATTCTCCAAACAGGCATTGGAGAATTGATATGGCTTGCACATCATTTGTTTGTGTGGTTAGTGGCATGTTTTTCGGTATGAGATACAAAGAACACATGCTTGTGGATAAGTTATTTGAAAATGATGTATTCAACCAATGATTCAAGAAATGAAGTAGACACATGAAATTCACTCTTTATTGTCAATGTCTTTCTTTATGATCATGTTAAGTCTATGTGGGTTTTAGATCTAATAAAACATGGGTTTTTTGTGCATATGATGATCATTGTCTCATTATGGCATTAAAGTCCAATGAGCCATTGTCCAAATATATATAGAGACATGTGTGTAATCGATAAGGAATTTTGTCTCCATACAAATGAGTAATGCATTTGTCTTATGCGATTGACATATGATCGAAAAGAAGTTTGATCAATGTAGTGTTTGATCGAAAAGAAGTTTTTGGTGGGACATTATTCTCTTGAGGTAATATCAATTTGGTTATATGCTCGAGCCAGTGAGTTTGATAAATTCATGGTTCTTGCTCGATTGGAACAAACTAAGACAAAAGGCCTCTACTACATATTATTCATAATCGGAAGGTTCATATAATCCATTCACTTCATTTTAAATGGGCTGCAACATGGGCCATATGCTAGTTAGGTATTATTCATATCCTTCAAGTTATACTCATTACTAACTAAATATGAACATAAAAAGTTATACACATAAAAACAATGTATAGGCAACTTTATCTTAGATGGCTACGATATGGGTTTAAGCTAGGTGTTACCTATATCGTTTAAACTATACTCATCATTAGCTAAAGATGAACTTTAAAAGTCATACACATAAAAACAAGATAAAGGCGAAAGGCTTTTGTGAAGTGGGACCATGAATGAAGCTTGAGAAACCTTGTAGTAAAATTAATTTGGTGACAATTATATTAGCCCAAATACAATTATTTATTTCTCAATATGTTTATTAGTAATGAGATTATTAACTGAAAATATAACGAGCTTTTAATTTAATTAATAAGAATTAATTAAATTAAAGGACAATACATAGATGGACTTATTTTGTACCTATTATTATTATTGTTAATGATGGAATTATTAAGTAGAAATATAATGGGCCTTTGATTCAATTAATATGATTAATTAAATTAAAGGATCAAATGGATTTCAATTATTAATTAAATTAATAATTAAAGATGGAATGTACTTGAACTAATTTTAAGTTCATGTAAATGCCCACAAAGCCCATTTCATATGCATTAGGTGGATTAAGAATTCAACCATATATATAAAATTTTGTCTTGAAAATAAAATAAAATAAGTCAATTATAAGAGTTCTAAAACACAAGAGACACAATTCACATGGCATTGTTTATCGTGGGTTACTGTTCATACTGAGGGTACTATTCATCTACCCCACTTGAATAAGAGAGACAATATTCAGTAGCCTCCACAATGTTTTCTCTAGTTAAATTTCTCCAATCACGGAGCTTGTGGATTTCATGAATGAATTCATGAAAATTTGTTAGAGAGGCCTTGCAACTTTTGGATCACAAATAGAATCTAAAGGAATTTAATTCTAGGTAATTATCTATATAATTAAATTATATTTTAATTTATACAAGTTATGCGAAGAAAAGTGGAATAGAAATTTTATTTCATTGCATTATTTTTTGATATTTTATGTTTTAAATTGAAATTTTTTACATCGTAAACCCGGTAAAACCTAACAATCTTTACATAGCTCGTAATACTTAAAACTTGACTTCATCATTCCAACACCTCCATAGAGAATTCAAGCTTGTCAATACATCTTTTTTTTTCCTCAAGAGGTAAATTTGTATTTGTTTGCAAAATTATGATTTTAAATTGTAAGAAAGAGCATAAACTATAAGACACAACATTGTAATTATATAATAATTTATTACTCTGACTTCTTTTCAAATGTCTTCAAGCATTGAATTTGGCACATCGAACCACTTTTCACAATTTAAAGGAAAATAGTTGCCCCATCTTTGCAAGAACCCCTAAAGCAATGCTAAATTGAACATGTTCCTTGCTAGTGATATGATTAAATTCATTTAATTCTACTTCTAATGATGTAATGCTATTCCAATTGGGTAGTAAATGTGAGGTACCTCTACCTTTTATCTTGTGTCTTATTAAACAAAGCATAATATTATTATTAATATAAATAAATTGTGCAATATGCATAAGTAGTTGTACATTAGAAAAAGATACATGATATTGTTGAGCATCATTTGCATCAACTAAAGTTCCTTTGACCCTATCTCAAACCTTATTTGTATCATCATCATTGAGAGGAATGTGCCAATCCGTGACTTGGTTACAATAGAGTTTTATTTCATACATCCTTAAGTATACATCAAAATCATTTCTTCTAGCCACACTCCAATCTTGATCAAAGGGGTCATTAACATACCACCCTTGTTTTGCTTGATTTGATAAAATAAATGGCTCATCACTACACTACTAGAAAAACTTTGGATTGGAATGGCTTTTAAGTCATTCTAAAAGGCCGTGCAAATTTGCAACGGTTTTGGAATGGGTTTGGAATGAAAATAGCAAAATTGTTCCAAATTCATTCCAAAATAACCAAAGCATAAAAGCTTATTTCAATTCCATTTCAAATCGAGATGGCTACAAAACCCATACCAAATCTAAAGCAACTTTTTAAAGCCAATCCAAATTCCTAAAAGTGGAAGGACTTTCGAAAGCCATTCCACATTTTGGAACGATTTCCAAAAGCTGTTCTAGATTTCAAAATGTGGAATGGCTTTTGAGAGCCGTTCCAAATCCATCCTAATTTCGAAAATATAAAACTGAATCTAGAGTTCACCTAACTCATTTTTAGCAACCCTTTCACTCTAGAAACACCTATAAACCATTGCAACAAATTAGAGGAAGCTTCTAATTTAATTTTCAAGGTATCTGCTTATTCTTTGGCTATTTAGAGTTCTCTATATGTATGAGGAATATTAATTATATGAAAAATGTTAGTATTTGTGATTCTCTATTTTGGTGGGTTCATATATTAATTAGATGCATGTTGTTTGTTGGTTTAGGAATGTTGAGCAATTATTTCAAATTATTAAGGTTGAATGCTATGTGTGTATGTTTTTCTTCATTGTTTTTTGGAACTTAATTCGGTGAATTTGTGTGTGTTCTGTGGAATATGTTATGGAGTGGTGACAATGTAGTCTAGTGCTATTCTGCTAATGTTTTTTGTCTATGTTGTATAGGGTGTTGATGTTTGCTAATTCTATACATTTTGTCGTAGAAACACTTCAAATGTTAAAAAATCTTAGGGCTTAGATATATAACGAAAACTTCCTTGGTTGTAGAGGGTTGGTTTCAGAATTCAACAATGATGTTAATGAATTTGTTGAATGGGTATGACTTCAACACAATTATATGGACAGTTCTAAAATTAAATGCCCTTGTGCTTGATGCAGGAACAATAGATTCTTGCATCCTAAAGAAGCGAAAGTTCACTTGTTCAAGAAAGGCTTTGTAAAGAATTATTACAATTAGATTAATCATGGAGAAGGTGAGTACTTTGATAGCCACCACTCTGTTGACCCCAACAACTCAGCCACACCATACAACGTGGGACAATGAGCTTATTTCATGGGATTCAAAGATGATATATGATACCCAGAGACAACATGTAATACCATGTACAGTAGAAGTAGGGCCACGATGGTATAATGATTTACTTGATGATGATGGTGGTGGACATCACATTGAGGTTATCGATGTTGGTGACGTTGATAGGATTACTAATACATTTTTTGATGTGCTTTAGGCGGTAGACCAACTATTGTACAATGGATGTGAGAGTTCATCACAGTTATCGACTATGGCATGAATGGTGAGTATAAAGGCGGAGCACAGTATGTCAGATGGTTGCTTTAACAATGCTTGGTGTTTGATTGGAAAGTTTCTTCCTTCTAACCATCGAATGTTGTTGGACTACTAGTTGATAAGAGAGTTGGGTCTTCCCACACATAAGATAGACTGTTTCCCTAACGAATGCATGTTATACTGGAAATCTAACAATGATCTTTAGAATTGCAAATTTTGCTACACACACCTAGTTATAAGCGTAGGTTAAAAGGGAATTGTGCAAGGAAAAAGATCTGACATGCACGTCTACATTACTTACCTCTAACTCCTAGATTGTAAAGTTTGTATGCATCAAACATGACTACAGACCAAAGTAGATGACACGCAACTCACATGACACATGAGGGATCCATGTGTCACCCCTTTAATAGCGTGGCATGGAAGCATTTCAATCAGAGTTATCTAGAGTTTGCTACAGATCCACTCAATGTCTAACTTGGTCTTTGTACAGATAGTTTTGCACCTCATGGATCGTATTGAGAGACATACTCTTGTTGGCTAGTCATTGTTATGCCATTGAACTCTCCTTCAGGTTTGTGTATGAAGAATCAATACATGTTCTTATCGTTAGCCATACTTAGTCCTTCAAATCCTAAAAGACTTATTGATATTTACCTTCAATTGTTGGTTGATGAATTACTCATATTGTAGCACAATGGTGTTCAAACTTATGATGCATCCAGACAAAGTCATTTTATTATGAGAATTGCGTTGTTTTGGACCATTTATGATCTTCCTGCTTACTCCATGATTTATGGGTAGAGCTCATCTGGGCTTTTAGGGTGTTTGGTGTGTATAGATTATACATGGGTATTATATCTTTAACATGGTAGGAAGGCAAGTTTTTTTTTTTTTTTTAAAAAAAGACTATATCATTAATTCCTTCCTCCAACCACCTTTATAGGAGACATGGGAAAAATTTCACTAATGGTAGTGTACAGTGCCACACCCCTCCTCTAACTAAGTCAAGTGGATGCATGTGGAAACGTGTGTGTTGTATTCCATAGGTCGTAGATGACCTTATGTTGATGGTACCTGGTTATGGTTGTGACCACAAGTGGACAAAGAGAAGTATATACTATGGGACTTGCCATATTGGAAAAATAATATGCTCCGTCATAATCTAGATGTTATGCACATTAGGAAAAATATTTTTGATAATGTATTCAGTATAGTTATGGATATCAAAGGGAAGATGAAAGATAATTTGAATGGTCATAAGGACATTAGCCAGATTTGTGACTGACCTAAAATTGTTGTTCCACCATATACCAATGGGCTGAAGTCAAAGGTCGCTTACACATTTAGTCATGATAAAAAACGCACTTTATGTGAGTGGCTTAAGCGTTTGAGGTTTCCAAATGGGTATGCCTCAAACTTTGAACATTGTGTTCATATGACAGAGTTGAAGTTGAATGGTATGAAAAGCTGTGATGTGCACGTGTTCATGAAGAGGCTACTCCCATTTTGTTTAGAGAGTTGCTGCCTCTATTCGTGTGGAATGCATTGATTGAATTTGTTGTTCCAACATATTTATAAACAAATTCTAAATGTACATCACATACAGGAGCTAGATGAGAAGGTCCTAATGCTAATTTGCAATCTTGAGAAGATATTTTCTCGAGCATTTTTTTGACTCTATAAAACATTTAATTGAAGGCTTCAAGATCCACTCCTGCCTTCTAGCACAACTTTGTAATTACATACATGTGTGCCATGCTGGCCTTTCTTTTATCTGTAATCTTGACAATATTATCATAGATAAAATGGCTAAAGTCTAAACGGATACCTTTATAGATGACATACAAGATTAGAATTGCTCAATGCTAACAGTGGTTTGGTGTTGGTTAGGCCGAATTTAGCTGCAAGTTCAAACCCACCAAACTCTAACCAAATGTGGCAGGTTGCGATAGTGAAAATTAAAATGCCTTGTGTCTTCCCATTGAATGACCTCAGGGCATAATTCTCACACCAATCCCTTCTTAAACCATGTGTTCGATAAGTTCCTAATTACAATCATATCTAATGGATCCACCTAAAATAAGCGGTTGATTTTGGTTAGGACTAAAGTGAACCTCCACACCTCGAATATTTATTCTCTCAAAGCACATTGGCATAAAATTCCCACAATAACTCCTTTGAGATCCAATTTGTTGTGTGTTTGACAGCCGTCTCCCATCCTTGTTAGGATTCTGATTGAGCAAATTTTAAGTGAATGTTTGTAATCTATTGAAAGCCTCTTTTAAGCACCACAACCCAGTGGATCGTGTAATTCCTATAACAAAATTGAACCTCTTCTGTTATGAATTGGGTGATGTCATAGACAATCACCAGAGGGACTTTTTACATTTGAAAATTTGAGATGGCAAAGATGTACACTAACTTACATAAATAGAGCAATTTTGGGACACCTATTGTAAAAAATCCTAATTTTGGTCAAAAATTGCCACATGCATTGCACGTAACCAGCAAAATTGGGGATTTTTTTCAAGTTTTTTAAAAAGTTCTACATTTTATTATATTTTTAATATTATTATACTTAATTTAAATTAAAAATAGCATGCTTTATGAATATGTAAATTATTTATAAATTATAAAATTATTGTATTCTACACAATAGAAATAAAAATACCTAAATTAAAAATAAAAATATTTAAAATAAGAACATAGAAAATCATTAGAATTTAAAAAAAATCAAAATTGAGAGAAAATACAAATAAAAAATAATAATTTAAAAGAAAATGAAAAAAGATAGAAACATAAAATAATTTAAAATAAGAATAATTGTGAAAGAGTGCTTTCTTCCATTCTCCATTTCATAAAGACTGACTTCTGAAGCATAATCACAAGTTAGCAAGATGATCGCCTCGCCTTTCTGCATTGAACTTAACCAATAAAATTCAAGAAAAAAACAATCTACAAAGGATGGACAAAAGGTAGTGATATTGCCTGCTACTTTCAAGTTTGCAAGTCCCAATAAGCATCCCCTCGTGTCTCAAGTATGGGCAAAAGGTGGTGGGTGAGTTGATGGGAGGTCCTTTTGGAAAGTGACTGTTAATGGCATTGAATGAGACCTTGATGAACTCGAACTCAACCTTGTAGGAATGGAGTCCAAAGCCAAAACAACAAAAAGAAGAAATTATGCTTTTCATGTGTGCATTGAATTTATAATCTGGAACGAGCCAACGACATACGTCGGACAGGTTTACATGAAGAAATACATGAATGCATGACAGCCCTACTTTGACCTCAACCTTCTTCAGAAAGGAGTTGTTAGAAGCAAAGCGCCTGTGGCGGCTAACAGATAGAGGATGCAAGTTCGCTTTGGTAGACAACCCTACTCTGACCTCAACAAGCTAAGGCTCAAGAACAGCAGAATCGTGCCTTCGTCAATTAGGATTATTGTGTTTGGAAACTTCAAACTCCCCCAGTTAATGTTAAAGATCTTTCTCTGGCAAGGCAGAACTGGTTTGAAAATAACACCAGAATGTCATCATCCGGAACACCGTCTTTATTGCAGCCATTAGGTCCGGCTCACCACATCAAACCGTTGGCTTGGGATATTTAATTTCTCATGCATGCTTACAAGGCAAGAGAGACCAAACAGTCTATAGAGTGAACTTGGGAGAGACCCTGCTGGCTGGGTCAAACTCAGCACATAGGGAACAATTCAGGCACTGATGATGAGGGATGGTCCGGGGAAATGGCAGCCTGGATTCTTAGCTAGACTAGGGGAATCGCTTTGTCAACTGGAGGGACGCATCCAACTGGCTTGAAAATCCAGACATGCATTGGGAGGCCAGGCCTGGCTTAGCCACACCAGCAGTAATTGCTTGGAAACTATTGTGCTGATGATGATTGTACAAGAAAATACATCAATGTACGTTGATCTGATGGTGTGGAAAGATAAGGCTGAGAGGATGCAAGATGCCCCCATTGAGGATGAGCACCCCTTGTGATCTCTTAATTCCATTTTCGAAATTTTGGATATTTTAGTCAATGTGAGTAGTAGAAAATTTCACTATTCCAATGGCAAAAATATCATTATAAAGTCCCCATGTTTCGTCCTACTTAATTCTTCGAAAATTTGATCTAGTTATGTACGTGTGTGTATGTATGTATGTATGTATGTATGTATGGTGAGTAGGTGACACAATGGGTTTATTTACATACATACATACAAACATACCCTATTATATTCTTGCTGGGACACATATTTGACTTTTTGATTATTTTTTCAAAATACTCTTCATAACTAATTATCTGTAGTATCCATCTATATTTTGTATTATGGCCCGATCTCCTATAAATAACTATTTTTTGGTCATTTAAATAAATTCTCTAAAACATAATGCTTTTAACAAATCCATTTACACTATTTAATAAAATAGGTTTCAAATATAAATGAATCAAAATACCTTCAATTTTTTCCTCTTTATTACTATTATTTTAAATTATTTCTGTCTCTTTCTTCTTAACATTTAGTTTATCCTCTTAATTTTTCTTACCTCTAATTTTTTTTTATCTTTTTGAAAAATATATACTTAAGCAATTTTTTATTATTGAACTACTAAATAATATATTAATTTCATATTTTATTATAATTAATGAAATTATATAATCAATAACCGCCAACGATAAAATTATCTTTTTATGTTTGAAAATATTTCTATATTCCCCAAATTATAACTACAGTTCCGTTTTTAATAATTCAAAGTTTGATGAAATAATAGTAATGTATTCTAGTTTGATGAATATATATTGTATATGTTTGATGAATTAATAAAAGTATATACTAATATTGTTTGATGAATTTCGAAGATTGAGGTAAATTTTCATTTTACCTCTTAATAATGAATCAAAGGTAGAATCAATAAAAATTTCAAAACCAATTAGTGCTTTGTAGAAGTATTTGGAAAACCAAGTTTCTCAGTTAATTAGGATCTAGCTTCTAGCAAGCCTAGACCAATATATCTCATGTGACTAACGTAGCTCAGAAAACTAAATTTTCGAAAAAAGAAAAAAAAAAACGAAAAAACACAACATTTTCGCCCTCAATTTCAACTTATAGTCAACATTTTCCAATTGGGATTGGCCTACTGGAAGCATAAAGATTGAACTAGTTGAGCCTAATTATGTATAACATTTTGGTGCTGTTGAGTTGAGTTTGGCCTTGATACAACTCAAATTTTCAGAGTGCCATATCGGTATTATCTTAATAATATTTTGGATGTTGTTTTAATTTATTTTCGTTGATTGTACATTTGCATTAGAATAATATATAATATTTTAATTCATCAAATAATATTACTAACTGCTAACATAAAATTTAAGAGCAAATCAATAAATATATATATAAAGGTGAAAACGGGCATTTAGCTAGAAAATTATATAAGCTGATTTATACTCCTTTGTTAAAACGTGGATGATTAAGTAAGCTTAGTTGAAACTAGTGAAAATCACACACTTTATGTGCAAATTTATTTATAAATTATATAATTATTGCATAATAAATAATGAATCATTATCAAAATTTAAATATAAAGAATATTGTAAATAATAAAAGATGAAAGATAAAAAGAACTTGAAAAGAGAGAAAATTTGTGAGAAAACTAAATAAAAATAATATGTTGAAAAAGAGAAAAAAAATAAAAGGATAACAAAATAAAAATAAAATTAATGATAGTCGTGTAATTTAATAATGTGCAACTTAAAAGTCTTACTTTCAAAATAATATAGCATTAGATATGGATTAAAAATATCAAGAACATTTAAAATAAAGACAAAAGACAAAAAAAGATTTTGAAAAAAGGCAAATATTTATGGAAGGCATTTCACTCAGCATCTCCCAATACAGAATTCTTTTGAAAATTAAGTATTGTAGCAAGATAATTCCTGTAAATGGTAAAGTAGTCAATTATATTTATTAAGTAATAAGAATTTTTATTTAATTATAATAATGGCTTTAATAAATTTAATAGGGACAGTGACTATGCATGGTTAGCATGAATTATTACATATCAATCTATTATGTCGAAGTACCAAATACAATCAAAATGCTAAATAAAAACAACCACCATATACGTGAACAAATGCCGTATTCGTACTCAGATTCATGGCCTATTTGTAAGGGGGCATTCAACTAATGAAGTGTTCGAAAATTTTCATTTATTTAATTTCGTTATAAGATATCGTGATAGTCAAAGAATTAAAACATAAAGTAAAGATGGAGGGGTGTTTGTAAACTTTGGTAATAATCCAAAAAAAATTTAAAAAATGATGTGAATATTTGAGAAAAAGGCTATCCCTTGGTTAGATTTATCATGTAAAATATTTTCATCCTATTTAAAGAAAAAAGACAAAAAAAAATATTTCAGGCATTTTTTAAAGAAGAAATGAAAGATGTGCGTGTGTGTGTGTGTGCAGGCGCATGTGTTTAGGATATTTTGAATTGAAATATCTGTATTAATTTTGATTTAGTTACCTAAAATTCAGAAATTATTGGAAAACCAAAAGGAATTTCTAGATTTTACCTCAAAAATGACTTTTTTTAACAAAAGTCAGTTTCGTAAATATGATTAAATACTGTTTATATATATATATATATATATATACCTATACTATATATTAAGTTAGTAAGGAAATTTGGTTGCACAATACAAAATTATTCAAATACCCTTAATTCTTCTCATTTTATCTTTTCTATGTTCTCTCAATTTTCAGTATCATTCACTATTTAGTTTTTATTAATTCTAGTCTTTCAATTTTCTGTTGTTTATCCATTTTACATTCTGCACTATGTATTCAGACAAAATGACATTGTTTTCATTTTATAATATTAAATTACAATAATACTCTTATTTAAATATTACTTTTCTTTCTCTCTCTATTGTCTTTTAATATAACTTTACTTTTTCCTTATATTTTCATAACTTTCAATTCACTCTCTATTTTATTTTTTTTGAATTTTCTCATGCTCTCTTAATTTTAAATTAATATTATTTTTATTATAATTTATTTCAACTAATAAAATAGTATAATTTATATAAAAATGTGCACACATATCGGATGTGTCACTATTACTTATATATATAAGGTAGAAAGTTGTTTTGTATTCT
This sequence comes from Avicennia marina, assembly GCA_019155195.1. Lineage (NCBI taxonomy): Eukaryota > Viridiplantae > Streptophyta > Magnoliopsida > Lamiales > Acanthaceae > Avicennia > Avicennia marina. Next base: position 13,214,942 of record CM032756.1, on the reverse strand, counting down.
AAGAGTTTGGGTCTAATTTGGTTTCACATATTGAATTTACAGTGTCAACCTTAAATTAAAAATATCAAACTCTTTTTATACTATATATCTATACTTATATTATTATGAAAGTAAGACTATTTAGTTACATATTACAAAATTACAAATCCATCCTTAATTAATGTTTTTATTCTTCTATTCTTTTCTTTTTCTTTTTTGACTTATTATTTTTATTTGCTTTTTCTTTCAAATTTCCTCTAATTTTAAATTCATTTTTTCTTTCTTTTTTATTTTAAATATTTTTTGTACTTTTAATCTATATCTATACTATATTGTTATGAAAGTAACACTTTTTGATTGTACATTATAAAATTACACTACTACTATTAATTTTTTTTCTTCTTTATATTTTAAATTTTAAAAAATCTTTTATTATTTAAAATACTAAATTTTTATAATTTATAAATGAATTTGTAACTGAATATGCGACAATTATTAGTATTTATTTATTTACTTATTTTAGTGTTTGCTAACACTCGTCAAAGCTGCATTGTTGCTCTGCCCGAGACATGATCATCGGCAAGCTTCGTTGGCCCATATTCTGGCAAACTTAATATTGTCACCTTGTTCAGTCCCAGATTTTGTGTTTCTATGGGTTGTGTTTTTCAATTACGGTTATTTATAAATAGTATAAAAATAATGAGTAGTAGTACATTTAATTTGTTTGTTTAGTGTGTTTCAGGGTTCAAAAATTGTGTAGAAGTTAAATCATGCTTAATTAGTAGAAAATTTTCATAAATGTATATAATATAATGCAATATAATAATTAAAAGTATGCTACTCGAGATTAATTTTGTTGATTAATCAAGAATCACTCATGAAATATAAATTAAAAAAAAAAAGAAAAAAATACAATCTAACGTGATTCGGCCAAATAGTGCCAATGTTTATCTATCAGATATTGAATACTCTATTTGAGGAGTAAATACATGTACAAAACTTTAGAAGGAAAAAAAAATCCATAAATATTATTACAAAGAGTAGCTTTTTTTTTTCTCTTTTTCCTTCTGATGATCTCCTCCTTCTGTGTTTTGAACATTTTTACTTATGAAATTGTAGTCTATATTTTGTGGGCCCTTGTCACAAGATGGCCATCCAACCTAAAGTTGTTATTGCCCTAGCTATGCTTAGTTCTAGCAAACTATGTAGTTGTTAACCTAGCTAGGTTTTGTTAGTTACTCTAATGAGGTTTGTCAAGCTATCTAATAGTCATCTTAACTAGTCTATTAAGCTATTTAGTAGCTATCCATGTTTAGTAGGGAGAGAAAAGCCTCAATAAATGCATTCACCCTTATCATTTTTCATATATTTTATATATTTAATATTTGGGTCCACGTAAGAGATTATGATTCATTTTAAGGTAAGCATATCAGTGTTTGTAAGTATGTGCACATGTCTATAAACAAGATGATTTCAAACTAAGTTATTAATCAAATTATGGATATTTTTGTTTATATCTGCTATACATGAAAATAGAAAAAAAAACCAATAAATTTTATGGGTTATGCGGTAAGTTTATAATTTTAGGTTGCATGTTGGACCAATTCGACTAATTCAATCAATTTGATTGGAAATCTGTTGGTTTTCTAGTTTAATTGAGCTATGAAAATTGAAAAGTTTTTAAAATTGGTGCGAACCAATCAAAACCAATAAAAAATGATGAAAAATGAATCAAATGGATTGTGATCAATTTTAATAAATTTTAGCAAATTTTTAAAATTTTACAAAATAATTTTCACTTTTTCTTGAAAATTTCTTTCATTTGTAACCCCCCAATATTAATTAGAATATAAAAATTTTTATTTTGACTTTTGTTATCAGGTAATTTATATCCATTTATTTTTCTAATCTAGTTTTTGAAAGTTTAATTATTTATCTTAAAATTAAAATTGTTCATATTAATTGATGTGTCCTTTTTTTGCAAAACTAATTTTTAAATTTTATGCTTCTAGTTATTTTAAATTTAACAAGTTTTTAAAAATTTGTGCAATAATTTTTTTATTTTAGTTGAATTATTAAATTTTTAACCTTACATCTAAAACCCATCATTTAATATATTATGAAATTGAATTACATTTATTTTGTAAAATGAGCTTAATAGTAATATATATGTGCATATATAATGTTATATAATTTAAAATAACTATGTTTTTCTAAACGATTCAACCAATCAGACTTATAACTTAGTTAGTTCTTCAATTCAATTACCAATCTAATTTTAAAAATATTATTGTAATGTCCCCATACAAGTCTAAGAATGTTGACCACGGCCAAGATTTGTAGTTTCAAAGAAAAACCACTCAAGTTATCTATAGAGTCATAGTACGAATGCATATATAAAAGTTGCACCCTTGATGTGAGTGCATGGTTACAAAAAGATTATATAATATTATTAGAAATTTTTTGAAGATTTAAAGTTGATTGTATGAAAATTTCAAATTTGTAAATTTGAATATACAATCACAAAATTGTAACAATAAACAATATATAAATGAAGATGACATCTAAAAAAACTAAGCCCTAAACTCTAAATGTAACAACCGCGACGACTTCCAATATCATATAGAGGTGGTCCAACTGTGCGCCATTAATGATGCTTCGGTTTGCTCCAAATGTAGTATTATCCTTTGAGTCATACTATTTATCCTTCGATAGAGAAGGCAAGAAATTCACGAATGGTATAAGTAATACATCAAAATCATGCAATCATAATGGAATTATATATCTAATTTGAAATGGTATAAAACTAAATCCCAACTTAAAATCTATAAATACTTCACTATTGATTAGGGGAATATGATCTACCCAACCAAGTGTAATGGCGCCTGGTGGTAAGTGGTATCAGGTGGACCTCATATGTAGACATCAGTGTGCTCCTCTAGGTGGTACAAAGTGAAAGGGCCAGGTATATTCATATGATAAGATGTTGAAAGACCAGGTACTTTTGCCTAATAAGAAGTGAAAAGTCTAAACATGTCTATATAATATGAAGTCAGCAAATGTCGTACGCCCATGTCTCCTACACGCAATGCAAGGGATGGGAGGCAAAGGATGACTTCATACAGAGTAAAGTTCTTTATCATGCGTAATATGCACATGCTCGCATATTCTAAGGGACATTATTGTCATCGCGATGAATAGTTAGGTGGTCTATTTGATCCACTTGAAATGAAATATCATTATCCAAACATCATGATTTGTATATGAAAATATGCAAATAGATATGATATCAAAATGTTTGTGAAAATAAGATTAGGAAGACAATTTTATTATATACTAAATATGTGAAGATGCTATTCTGACCTGGCTAGTAGCCCTTGCCCATGAACTGCCTTAGTCAATTGATATACTAGTGTGCGGTTGCTCATTCCACTTAACATACCCACATACTATACGAGCTACACAGTCACGGTGAACCTCTCCCCTAATTAAGTTCTCTCGTCTCATCCACCGTGTAATGTAGTCAACATGGTGTTTGGACCAATATACTCCCAAACTATTACAACAATTAACTGTATACAAGGAGTCCTCTCGGAGTGCGGAGTCGTCCAGTATGTATTGCATAATCCTAAACTGTCATAACACTTTCTTTGCATGATGCATCTCGACCATATCATACAGTATAAATCTACATATAGTGGGTGACATGGCTAGGCAACTAAGCATAGCATGCGTTAGGGTAACGTTGCCATATGAACTATCACGCAATCAAGACTTATTAGCAATATCACAAAACCTATATATTGGTAGATTTTGTATTACGAAATGTAGCATTCACCTAACTTCACACCTCATTGTTCAAGATATCACATATAAAGCGAGAGCCGTGGGCCCCAATCTCATTATAGTATTTATCCCTGTTGACCTATTGTAGAAAAGACATTACCAGTTAATTTGGGAAAAAATAACATACTCTATTTAAATTAATTAAAAAATTAATAAAGTAAATTTTTTATTACCGTGTAACAACTGGCAACTCCTCGCTAAACCCTTGAAGTGGGCCCATGTAAAAACTCTCCAACTGACCCAACACAGGAGCTACGCCAAGAATCTTGCTTCATGTTGATATTTGCATGCACAACATACACAAATAATCGGTAGACTTATGTCCCATACAACAATAACATTAAAATTAATATAATATCCTTGTGAAAATATATAAGCACTACCAATAAATTTAATGCCAGCTGATGATGCTGTACACAGCTTGTGGTATAGATGTACGAGCACAACGGAACCTCAAATGAGGTGACTTGCCCTATCCAAATCCTCTAATAATTATAAATATAACAATTTAAGCCTATTGCCTAATGAATCAAGCATCATCTTAGTTCTTAAGAGTAACAACGCACAACAACGAGGATACTATGCAATCTCTAACTCAATGTTTTCATCTCTCGGTGGGTGACCTTGCATGTGCTTAGCAAGTACAAGTAGTTAGATGGTGGCAGCCTTGTGAAACTCAATAGCTTAGGTCAATTGCCTAAAACTGTTTCGCAATACGCCTTTCATACTACCTTATCCCCTACCAGGTCACTTTTAGTAACCAGCTCCTTAATGACTAGCAATTACCATATAACATCCACATCCTCTAATGTAACAGTAGTCCCACCAGACATAAAGTAAAATGAATGCATCTCACGTTGCCACTTCTTGACTAAAGTTGTGATCAATTGCTAGTCTAGTGATACATGATAACACCTAAATACTTCGTAAAAGCCAATGTCCTATAAATCCATACCATGCGATCTGGCAACTCATCAAGCGTGAAACATACTCTATCAAGATACCAAGCCCAAATCACAAAATACAACTCGGCAACCCACACACTCTTAGACCTATGCTCATCTTACCTCCACAGCATTGTACAGTTCACTAGTCCAAACTTTATATATCCTATAAATCAAACAAAAATTAATCATTCATTCATGTAAAATCAAATAATTCAAAGAATGAAAACTAAGATATGAAAAATCTTATAACATAAAGTTAAGCAATAACCTAATTCTATAATCAAGTAATAGCCAAACACCCTATAAAAAAGATGCTTGGGTTTTCTATAAATATATTTATGTGGGTTCCTAAGGGCCTATCCTTATACGCTTTTGAGATTTGATCAGAAATATCAGTTTCAATATTTATAATTTTCATTCTCTCTACACCTTAGAATACATGTAAAGTTGTAAGATAATATGATTTTCTTGAAGTAATAATGGACTATCATTGATGAATTGTTTTAAGTGAAGTTAAAATTAAATAATTCTTAATTTTGCACTAACTTTGTAATAAAAATATGTCAGCATAATTATAAATTACCATTCATTCAATTAGTACTAAATTAAAGTATTTTAACAGATAATACATAAGATATTCCCAACATACACTAGATACTTAATTGCATTACAAAGATAATACATAAGATTTTCAATGTCAAATTAAAAGTTAATGAAGTCATAGTTGTGGGGATGAGGATGGTGCTTGCTGTTGGAACGAGAATACTGTTTGCAGTCTCATGCATTGCTGTCTTGCATGAATCTACACCTAATTCATTTCATTCTCAATGCATATTGTGCAATCTCACTTCCTTCTCCTCCTTATGCAACAAGTTGGATTGTGTACTAACTAAAATGGTGGAGTATTCTAAAAATGCTTGCCCCATATTGGCTAAAATCTCCCCACATATGTTCTTAGGTAACCCCAAAGGGAGTAAAACTCCTTCACAAATCTTTTAGGATTCCAACCTTTCTTTCAGCACATGGCAATTACATGTAAACAAAGTATTCTATAGATTCTCCATTGTCCACACGAACATTCTTCACTTCTAATCTTCACAACATGTGTGTCATTCTCAGTGATCACATACGTTGACAACATTCTATTATCGAACATTTGCACCTTGTAGTGGATAGATTCCTCTTCAACCTTAGTATATTTCGTATAATGCCAGTCAGGCCATTCTCTCCCATTTCCTAACATACCTAAGCCTATTATTTACCTCTTCAAAAATACACTAACAGTCCTTTCAAATGTAAGTTGATCCATTACACAAATTGGGAGACGCCTAACTCCTTTAAGCACTTCATGTGAGCTTTTGCTCATATTTGTAGTCAAGATATCAGTGCGTTATCTATCATCAGGTGCAAATGCTCACTTTTGTCAATCGCAGATAACCATGCAACCACTTGTGGTTCAGTTGCCTTGATCTGTTTCATAATCTTATCAAATTTATAAGCCTGGTTTTCAGAGTCTACTCGCCAAAACGTTTTTCAATTGCACCTTCTTGAACGATTTGTTGAAATTTGAACACAAATGTCTAAGATAAAAACTGTAGACACCACAAGGGGCTATAAAATCACAATTAATTTGCACAGTAGATATGGTGCCCACATGTCAATCAGAAATCAAGTAGTTACCCTCAACCTCTTTTACAATGTACTTGTTAATTATGTCCAAGAACCATTGCCACAATGAAGAAGTCTCTTCATCTACTAGAGCAAAAAATAGGGGTAGAACTTAGTGATTAGCATCCAATACAATAGCAGTTAATACTGATGCTAATACTTTGTGTGTCAGTGAGTTTCATCCATACATATCACCCTACGACGGTGTTGGCATCCATTAATACATGACTTAAATGTCTAAAACACATAATACAACATATATCGATTCGAGTGCTCCATGAGAACATTTCTCTACTCCATGATTGTGCTTGAGTTAAACTTCTGCAAAGCTCTTAAATACTATGGTAGTTTCCTCATTGAACCATCCCAAGCCCTCTACACATTCTCAATGACTCTCCTCAAAGCATACCAAGCTTTTGCATACTTCATTTCCTATCCATACTAATCCTTCACTATCTACTTGATATGTTGTACGTCATACACCTAATTCTCCTAGATTATTCCTAACAACATGGTAGCTACCATGTTTTTATCGAAATTAGCATGATATACTGATAGATCGACTGGAAAACATGTATGCTCACCTTCACATATTGTAATCTTCCACAACCTAGTAACACACTTACAAACTAACCTTCAAATACCAACCATACATTTGTGTAGGTTACTATGCCTACATTTGACATGCTAAACTATTGTCATGCTCTTTTGCATAACATACTCACACTTGGTAACACGCACTGAGAAATCCTTAACTGCTACCTACTATCGGTTTTTATATTTAAAAATTATGTCTACTTTGAGCACCCCTTATCATAATTATAAAATTGCCCTTATCTTCAGCTCAGAAGGTTAACTAAATCTTGCTCCATGTCGAGATTAATATTAGAAAAAAATGGGATCATCAGATATAACATTCTTTTTCCAACTACCGGTACAGCCTTATGTGTGGAATGCCCTTCATCATGTTGGTCCCTTTTTGCCTCTACGAAGGCATCATTGTCAACTTCTTCTTCGTCATCTATGCCATCACCCTCGACTCCTCACCATCATCTTCAACATCATCATTGCCCCCATCAGACATAGCTTCATAGTCATCTCCTTGTTCACAAATATCTCCATTTAGGTTATCTTCAAAGGCCTGACCGAGTTTTTCCTCCACTTATACCTCCTCCAAGTGTGCACCCACATTCAAAGTTGTCATATTGATGTGCTGTTGGTGAGCCCCAAACATGGAACTGAAATGAAGACTTAGTCACTATAAGCAGGCTAGTGGATTGCTTAGCAGCAGAATATCTCAGTGCACTCTCAAACCCCAGTGAGACCACTGGTTCCCTTTGATCTATTTCAATGTACAATTCAGATAGTTGAGATAGTTGCTCGAATTTAACAAGATTTATGAGTAGTAAAACAAACTGCTGCCCCCCTTTACATATCCCTCAAAACATGTTTCGCAAAAACTTTTAGTATTATTTGTCTAGTATCAAACCCTATCAAGTCATGCAAACACCACCAGAAATTAGTTAAAATTTGTGCAACGAGAAATTATACAATCATACATAGTCACAGTCATATCCTATAAAATTCTAACTCCACATTATGTTACCTCCCTAATATAGAATAATTTGTATGTTATCATCCATTAACATATCTTAATATCAAAATAATCATCATAGTTAGTCTTACGAAATTTGATAAACTAATGTTTAAATATTCAATGATCAAACTATTTAAATATATATAATTCAAATATAAATAATGACATATAAAGTACAACTACTACAATAACATCAAATAAACATAAATTTTTTTAAAAGATTAAGCATAAATCCTGATAGATAAATTACAAAAAAATAACATAAATTGTAATGACATAAATTTAAGAATAAATAATGACATGTAAATTATACCTATTGCATTAACATCAAGTAAACCAAAATTTAAAAAATTATACATGAATTTTGACAAATAAATTACAACTACTGCATTAACATCAAATTAAAATAAATTGTAATGACATGAATTTAAGAATAAATAATGACATATAAATTATTTATGATGCATTAACATCAAATAAACAAAAATTTAAAAAATAACACATAAATCATGACAGATAATTAATGCCTTAAAATCATGAATTTAAGAATTGAACATAACTAATGACATACACACTACAATTAATACATTAAATTCAAATAAATTGGTCCAACACTGAAAAATTGACCAATTTAATACACAAATTGCATTAGTATCAAATAAATTGATCAAATAATGTAGTATATAAATTTAAAAGTTTGACTAAATGAATATACTAATTACATTAATATCAATTAAATTGGTCAAATAAATAAATTTTGCAACTAATTTATATAAATAAAAATTTCCTAAAAGCTTGTATAAATTAGTCACATTAATTTCACAACCAATTTATATAAATAAACACTAAGAATCTAATTTAAATGCATTGTCACAATTTAGTTACCTAACCTATAATTTTAAGCAACTGCATAAAAACTAAATTTTAGTTTAACATGTTCAAATTTTTTACCCATTTTTCTTTTTTTTTTCCTCATATTTTTATTTTACTTTTCACAAATTCTTATCCTTTTTCAATTATATCCTCATTTTCTCCTTTATTACATTTCATGCCCATCTCTATCATTTTCCTAAATTTTTATAAAATTGGATTATTTTATTATAAGACCCATCGTTGAAGTGAGGGGAGGAGTCTTTTATGAATTTATTCCATTTTAAAATATTCTTGCCCAAATAACCCGATTGGTGAGAAATAATTAAAAGTAGATTATTATTCTCATCCTCGTAACAGTTCGCAACACAACAAAAGTCTTTGCCTATTTTCTCTTAGAACTTCACTTGCCAAAAGCTTAGTACGGTTTGATAAGACACCACTCCTCAGCTTGAAGCACTGCACTATCTGAAGCTGGAATCCGAGTTGTGCGCCTCAATGTTCAAATTGAGAGCTCGCTCAGGTATTCACATAAAGGGCTTCCTAGATTGCCTAAGATACCTTGGTTTTGGACTTCATAAGATTCCTCCTGATTGAAGCAGAGCACCAAAACTGAATAAAGTCAACCAACTACTGTCCTCATAAATTTTCTAACTTCTACCTTAATCATCTTTTATGATAAATGGTAATGGAGTTGTTGGTGGACCAAGCTGTCATCTGAAATCTCAACAAAGTTGACTCTCAGTAAGGTGCTTTTAAGGGCTTTTCCAATTGGATTGATCTACCGACCTGTCCCCACAATAACAACCTATAGCATTGCTTTCCTCACAAAATTTGCTACTCCTCACTGGCGAAAGAAGAAACTCAAATCAGTTTCAGCATCCATAGCCAGAAGGGACGTTCCATACAGCATAGAGTCTGTACATTTTGATCGCGTTTCACAATAATGACGCTCAACCAGGCAGTAAATTGTTTCTCTTCTATACATCTCAAGTTAAAGGAATAAAAATAAAGGTGTAAAAGAAAATAATGAATTCCTTCTATATGTTTGAAAACCCACTAAAAGGGGTACATATTCAAGACGTTACAATGAGCTCACAAAATAAAAATCCAATTAAAATAAGGAAACCACATCAATCACATCCCTAGACTTAAGGAACAACTATATCTATTTTCAAAGATTACAATCAAATATACAAACTAAGAAGGATGCAGCAGATCTTTATATACCACTGAAGACACAACAAATCTTTCCGTACTAAGAAAAGATGTATGTCATATCTTTCCATGGAAGCCTAGTCGCTGACTGCAGAAAATTTCAAAAATAAATGAACTAGTGGTTAAAAGATGCCTTCAACAATACAGGTTAGCCTCAAGGCCGAATAAAGTCTTAAAACGTTAGTGTTAATTCAAATTTCCCTGCAACAGTGGATTTCGTGATCAGCGAAATGACAACCACCATGGCCCTCCCCCTCATCTAATCTGATCCTATTTAGTGTTGAAGAATATAATGCTTAGATCAATTGACTTATGCGCCATCACCCTTTATCTGAACTCCCAAAAAGACATTATACTTAGCATGCCAGATTTATCTGAATAGGAAATACTGAAACTTCACAAGGATAACTTCGTTGAGTGCTACAAGGATAAATGTTCTCCTCTGAATGTTTCTCGTCCTTTCTTCTTCTCAACCAGGCAGGCAGACAAAATAACATGTACATTAATCTGTGCCACACTGTCATCACCAATCACTGTCAACTATTGCATCCAAGCTTGCGAAACAACCGTGAGGCACTTGATTTCCTAAACTACAGCTAGGTTCTCTTTTTCAGCCTCTACCATATGCGCAGAATGGAAAGGATTGAAAGAGCACTCGATTAAAAACCAAATCCTCCTAAAAATATAAACTTTAAGATAATATAAAGAAGTCTCTGCCAAATGCCAGTTACCGCGCCATATGAATAGCTTTTAATTTCATGAAAGACTGAAACCATTGCACAACTTTACAAGGAAGTTACTGCAAAACATATTAACATTTAACATAGAAAATGACAAAATAGGTCTAGGATCTACAAAACAAATGCAGACAAAATTTAAAGATGGCAGGCGAATCAGAAACCATTCCAGTAATTTTTAAATTGAATCATAAATATAAAGAAAAACCAGGATTACAGAAAATTTTGGAATCCATTATTACAGTATATTGAGATTATCTATTAGCAAACTGCATGATATCCACAGATTCAACATGGAAGAAAGCATCTACCTTCCAATTCATTGCGCAGCCAATCTTGAGAACACATCAAAGCTTGCAGAGTATCTGGCTTCACTGAGGTCCAACAATGGTCAAGGGCCCTATCTCCAGTAGTATTGAACAGGGATTCAGGCGCAACTTTTGATATTGGAATCCCCAATATATTGCGGGCCATCATGGAAAGCACAGGATATCTTGGTTCATGAACTTTCCACCAGTTTAATATGCTAAAATCAACACTATGTGGGAAGAGTGGTTCCTCCAAGTACTTGTCTAATTCTGACTTTGTGTTTTGGCCAAGTGAAGTTTCATGGAGGAATCTGTCAAACCCTGTAAGTCTATCCTTAACAACACTACCACCACCCTCAGAAGCTGAACTCTGGCTATGATCAGCTAAGGGTGCATAGATAGCATGACCACTGTAAAGAGCTTTCATACAATTCGAAACAATCTCTACGCACTCTGGAGCATTATTCACATAAATTTGAGGATAGTAATACTCCACCAGTTTCATCTTGGATCGCGGATCTAAGATAGCTGCAATTGCCATAATCAAGCTGCATTTCTTCCAATATTCATCAAATTTTGATTTCAATTTCAGAGCCAAAGAACTAATAAAATCATCCGACTTCTGACACCATTCAATCAACTGTAAATGAATATCACAAATCTCAGAAAAATATGAATTTGCGGTGACATGCTTCAATCCAACAAAGATATCAGAAACATCATGAAAGAACTTCAAGATGCTGGAAATGGCTCTCAATCTGTCCCAATCTATACCAGATGGACACATTGAGAAGCCAGGATCACGTTCTTGTAGTTGAAATAAGGCTTCTTTGCATTCTAAAGCAGCTTGAAGCATTACAAAGGTGGAGTTCCACTGAAATGGACCGTCAATGGGCAAACCTTTCTGCCAATTAATGCCAGCCAACTGTGCTATCTCATTGAATTTTTCTTGTGTGGCCTGAGAACTTTTAACATACTGTATGCTTTCCCGAACTTTGTTGGTTATGTCGTGTGATGTTTCTAGGACATCTTGGACCAATAACTTGACAGTACTTGCTGCACATCGTACATCAAATAATTGGCCTTCACACATAAGGAACTTGTGCTGGCATAGTAGGTCTCTAATTTTACAGACAATTTTGTCATAGTTGGAATGATTGTCAATCGTCAACGAGAACATCTTTCGATCAATATCCCAATTCTGAAGACTTGTCATGATTACTTCTGAAAGCATGTCTTCTGCTTGAGAAGGATCAATAACCAAAATGTCCAAAATCTTCTTCTTTAGTTCCCAAGAATCATCAACATAATGTGCTGTCAAGCCTAGATACTCTGTGCCATCTTTACAAGACCATCTATCAACACTAAGGCTGATTTTTCCAGGTAATTTATCCAACTCCTCGTACACTCTTTGTTTCTCCTTTTTATAGATCTCCATACAGTCAGCCTCAACTCCACTAATGGACACTAGATCAAACAAGGGCTGCAGATTTCGGACAAATGTCTTGAAGCCAATATCCTCAACCATACCCAGTGGATATCCATGTATTATAATCATACGTGCAAGATCTACCTGACTCCTCCTGTGATCAAAATTGAAACTTCCTGTATTAATATTTCCAACTTTTAGCCCTTGCTCCAAATTTGAACTTGCTACAGTGACCATCTCATTCTTCATGGGAGCTTGATTGTAATTGAAACTGGTAAGGGCAAGGGAGTTCTGCTTCCTCTTTCCCCTCGTTAACAGTTGAGTCATATCATGATTCGATCTTCTGCGACACCTGATCAAATGATTTCTCAAATGAGATGTTCCACTGGTACTAGACCCGCTAAGTATTCTTTTACAGTGCCGACAGACTGCAGCAAATGTTTCGCCTTTTTTAACTCTGTCAAAGTCATTCCAGACAACAGACTTCAATCTACTAGAATTGACAATCACTGCTTCTTCTGAGATCTCCATCAGCTCACGATGCAAAAACTGCAAAAGGGCAACAAAAGTAAGTCCTGACGAGATAACGTTTAACGTTTCAAATTAACTTTTGACAACATGTCCATTGTATTGTTGCAAGGCCTACATTGCGGAGAAAAATATAAATCGTTGGCCGGCCTCTATTACCAAATTAAAAAAACAAAAGCGAAGCCTATCAAAGTTCACCCTACAAGAAACCAAATCACTCGAACCTGAATGGAGTTTCATCAACAAGTATAACATAATACCATACAAACCACTTAAAGAGCAGCCACACACTCTAGCACATAAGAGATATAAACTGCCTCAAAGAAAATGCAAAACGCTCTCCCAGGACTAAGAATACCGCATAAGCATTTGGTCTTCAAACTTTAGGGGCAAAAAAACTGAACTTTAGCACGGTCCGAATCCTGTTTAGCTTAAAACCCGGGTCTTTGACGCGCTAACAAACCGACCCGATATTCGATGACAAAACGGGCCGAATCGCAAACTACTAAAATGAACCCTAATACCGGATCGTAACCTGACCCGATAAGCGCCACTCGTATTCTCTCCATAAATAAAACATAAAACATTGTTCGGACTTCGGATTTAACCACTATTAGCACCCAAACGACACAAAGGGAAGAATCATTACCCAAACCTTGGCCTAAATCTTAAGAAATGAAGCAACTGGACTTACCGGCAAACGAAGGGAATTTCAATGTCTCTGCAAATTAGGGTTTCTTTAGCACAGCTTGGGGTCCATGGATGAGAGATGAATACAAGCCCGTGGCTTTCCAGTGTATGCTACGTGTGGGAGAGGGAGAAATCTTGCGTTGGGGAGAACAATTGGGAACACCCACCCGCCAAAGTGTTTGGGCTTTGCTTTGGGCTTCTTGGAACTTAAAACATTGGGCTCAACCTTTAATTTGAAAGTCTGAAGTCCTTTTCTGGAATCCCATTTTTATCTATTTATTTTTATTATAAATCTATTTTGGTACAATTTTCATTTTCTTTTTCAGAAAGATAGCCTTATACGTGAAATGAAAATATATTTAGATTACTCGAACGTCAAACCAATTATTATTTGCTATAAAATTATTGTCATAATATAAGCTATTAGAAATAAGAGGTATTTAATGTGAATTTTGAAGCCAAAGAGCCAAGAGAATGGTGTTCCTTTGAAACATTTAAAATGGGATACAAAGAATTGATCAATTCCATTGTTTGATGCCAATGAATTGGTCGATTTTATCCTATCAAACAATGGAATTGCTTGGTTAGCCACACACATCACCTGGAAAACATTGATATTGGTTTAATTCTGACATTATAACTAGAAGCATCCGTGATTAACTAATGATACGTTAGGGTTTTTGTTTGTTTAGGGTTTTAAATATTTAAGAGGTGTTTGAAAACAGAGCTGTGAAGTTATGTTTTTGTAATAATAATTAATTTTTTTTGAGAAAATATTATAATTTATAAATTAATTAAGATTTTGTTAAAAGGAAAATTATGCATTTTTTTTATTGAAGTGTATCAATTCATGTTAATATTCTATGAACAATGTCATGAACAATTATTGAAAGTATTTGCTGGAGATAATATAAAGCCCCTACTATTAAGTTGTCTCCAAATAGCATATATTGTTTTAAGAAGAGATCCCACATCCACATTTTTTTTTTTCGAACATTACTTTTCAAAAGTAATCTTGTCAAAATCTCACATTGTATATTTTTATTGGAAACAATACCATGGAGCAAGTAATTTTCCCTTGATTTAAAAACAATTGAAAGAATTCAAGGCACACATTTTATTCTACCTTTATGAAATTAAACCAAGGCTAGGAAGCCCAAATCTCCAACCTCATTTTTCGAGGTGTTAATCAAAGACTTCACCAATAGACTTGTAAGTTTTTTTTTCTTCAATATACTTTGTTCCATATTATCACTAACTTGTTTATTTAATTAAATATACAATGTTGTTACTACATGATTAATCATTAATTTATAATTTTAAGTTTTGTATAAGAAAAGTACGCAATTACCTAAGAAATGAGGTCACAATTAAGAACTAACAATGCACAACACAAAATGTCATGAAAAAATAATTAGTTTCATTTATACATGGCATAAACGTATACAAGTAATGAAAAAATGACCAATTATACAAAATACGTAAAAAATGTCTAATACTATAAATGACCCCCCGTGCTACACCTTAGTGGCCGTGTATGACAACATGACTTTTGTTGTCACTGTGGGTCCTATCTCTACAATGCAAGCTGATGCTTGAAATCATGACTAGTGCCACTGTCATAGTTTTAGGATCTTCCTATATAATATGATGGCAACAATGAGAAAATATCACCAAATGTAATGGGAGATGTAAAATAGTGGTAGAAAGTGTTGTACTACATCAGAGAGGTAAATTTTAATTACAGCTATAAATCTAGCGGCATGTAAGGATACTATACTTGAGATAAATCTAACCTTAGCGGTGTGTACAAAGACTGCATATCAATGTTTTGTGGTGTTAGTATGTAGCAGTCCTTTTTGAACCCAATGTCAGTTAATGGTCTCGCGGTTGGCACATTACTAAATGCAAAAGCGTATGAGGAAAGTCTAGGCATGTCTAGAGTCTAGGCATGTCTAGATGAGGAGGTGGGTACGATAGCCCGAGTATGTTTAAATGAAGAGGTGGGTATGATAAGCCCGACATATCTAAATGATGAGGTGAGATCTGACTGTATGACTTGAAATCTTAAGTAAGTTTCTATGAGGCTATGATCTCAAGACATCCAAACACTATCGTGTTATACCCTGTCTAATGCATCTACTATATCTATTAGGCTTGTAACGAAATGTCAACAATCATGCATTAATATATATTTATTATGTGATTTAATAAGGTATATACACACAATGTAAGGAGATTGAGGATATCATACCATATGTGTGAAAACTCCAGCATGGCTCGACTGGTATTCTCTACTAACATAGTGCTGCGTGGTACTAATGATTCACACTATGACTTGCTAGTACTATTCCCAATATCCCTCTTCAATACACAACCGGTCATAGGGATGTGTAGCAAAGTGGCACACATGAGATGGATCCTACCACTGCTGCATGTATCTCTCATGCTCAGTAGCCCAATCCTTACCTACATTCGATTGTTAGGTAATGTGATGCAATAGAAAAAGACTCTTATCAAGGTTCGCTAGGATGGGTTGTATTGCCTCAAACTGCCTGTCCACTCTCTTAATGTAGTGATACTCGACTATCTTGTATAAGATGGGAGGATGAAGGGACCCGAGGATGTCCACCAAGCATGTAACCTCTCATTAGACAATGACGTGAAGTCTTATTCGTGATAGGGCTATCATATGAACTGTATATAATAAAAACCGCATGACTATTAGTATGCCATTAATTAAAGTTTATGTTGATGCATTAATGCAAACTTAGGTTTGGACCTCAAAATGATGTATAAGGAGTGGACTGCTATCTTATACAACTGGTGGCTGATTCTAGTGTATCTATAACAAGAAAAATCATCTAAATGCATTAAATTGTATAATAAATTAATGCTACATGTGTCAAATCAATACTATTATATATAGATTACTGTACTATGCACCGAATGGGGTAGTAGAAAGTACTTAACCATTGGCTAGCGACATCGGCCTTAGGTCCTTCCATGTGTGGCCTAAGTGGGGGCACAAGCCTAGGATTTGAGACCATGCCTAAATCTGTACCAAACATGTAATGAGAATCATTAAGAAAAAGGATGCACTATGTGATTTGAGCCTAAAATGAAATTAGACTTCAATTTACTAGTAATAGCTCGCATGCAATAGAGATAGTCTCATGTCCTCGTCAAGATAAGACACAAAGCTCTCTATATAAATGTGCCACCACAGCATTACCCCAACTATACTCACGTACAGAATCGAGTTCTCTGAAGGGCTAGCACAAGTGTAGCTTGAACCTATTGCCTATGGTGTCAGGCATTATTGTGCATGCCAGCATCAACACAGCATATCCACGTACATACTGTGCGACCTACTCTAGAGTGCTTTGTGGCTATAATGGGGTCATATGTAAATGGTTGGATAGATCACAGATTAGTAGAGCGTGACCCTTAAACTGATCCACATCTAGGGTGAAATTTCAATAATAGTGGCAGTACACATAACAATCTTATAGAGTCCATGTGACATCAACCCCTATCATTGGGTGACTCATTGGAGGCAGTTGTCACAGTAATGCCACATTCTGAAAAGTGATCATGTCCTCTCCTGATCCCAAGTGAAAAGTGCGGGTCTGTGGGTACCATCTCTCAACCATAGCACTCACCAAATGATAGTCTATCTAAAGGTGACCGTACCTATAAACTTTGTAGAAGCCAATCCGAACTAGAATGTCCACTACTCTCGCATTTGGTGTGAAATCTTGTAATTGGAAGTCTGAATTTTTCGAATGAAGGGTTAAATCTAACTCTTTAGCTCACACTTGACTATATTTATGATTATGGTGAACATGTAGTAAAGTCGGATCAATCAACCTAGGGTCTATCCTACAACATTAAAGCAGATGATTTTAGAGTTCTTAAGTATTAAGAAATAGAAAATTTGTGTATGGTGTGATTTAAGTGTTGAGGATTAGGAGTCGTGACATTATTAGGAATTAAGGTTTCGTTGAGTTGATTTTGCAGAGTGTGATTTAAATGTTGGGGATTAAGGGTAGTGACATATTCGGAATTAGGGTTTCATTGAAGTGATTTTATAAAGTCTGATTTTAGTGTTAAGAATAGGTGGTTGTGATAATATTGGGAATTAAGGTTTCGTTTGAGTGATTCTATAGAGTGTGATCTGAGTGTTGGGGATTGGGGGTTATGACATTATTGGGAATTAAAGTTTTTGTTAGGGTGATTCTCTACTAAGTGATTTGTGAAACAAAAGAATATAGTTACCTAACAATATATAGGGTTTGTAAGACAAAAGAATATGACATTTTATTACTATAAGTAAAAGTT
Organism: Avicennia marina; assembly: GCA_019155195.1. Lineage (NCBI taxonomy): Eukaryota > Viridiplantae > Streptophyta > Magnoliopsida > Lamiales > Acanthaceae > Avicennia > Avicennia marina. The sequence continues at coordinate 13,196,781 of CM032756.1, read as the reverse complement.
ATTGTACTCAGACAAAACACATAATACTTCATCAGACATAACACATAACACTTTATTGGACATAGCTCATAACACTTCATTTGACATGCACATAAAAGTACACATGTAATAGAGAACAATGTCTAGAGTACTAACAAAGATCGATGGTTATAATACTATCATCGTCGTGGCTCTTGGGAGGACAATGACATATGTTGAAGTTGACGATGGGCCTTTTACTTACTTTCTCTCCACGTTCAATGCTATGGCCAATCCATCTTGTTTGAAATCTTAGAAATTGGGTCGTGTCCTCTACGCCTGATGAATTGGCAATGAGGATAGTGAACAAGTTCAAATTATAGCTGCTCCTAATAAGCCTTAGCCCAAATTGGGTGAAACTGCCCCATGTACAGTTAACATAGGCTGCACTGGGGAAGTAGGACTTCAAACTAATCTTTGAGTTCAACCCCCATTTCTTGCAAACCTGAATGATATGAAAACTAAAGATACTGCACAATGCCCACTTCCTGTAAGAGCATAGGCAATTTATGATCGAAACAGTTTGAACGTTCCAACCTCTATGACCACGAGTGCTTGTAGTTATGACTCAAGCTATTCCCTCACACCTATCAACCAACTGCACACTACGTCCGATTAATTTGGCCTCTGTATCTACATAGATCTTACTTGGTCACGTTGGCTAATTATTCTCTACTGTAGCCATTCATTGCCCCTTTGAGTACCACTCATTAAAATATGCCACAATACAATCAAATGCTAGCTGTACCATGTCATAGATAGGTAATCGTTTGATTCTCTTGATGACCTCATTTGTGAATTTTCAAATGTTTATCGTCATTATCCCATGATGCAAGCTACCATCGTGTCCAAGAGTCTACTTTGCGGGATCCATTTGGGACAACCAATCATGCACACATGGCTCTAAGGTCCTAATGTGCTCCATCGTCTTCTCAAATTTGAATGATTAAACTTTCCTCCTAGCATACCAGCACAGATCTCTATAGTAGCAATTTTTAAATTTTTTCAATAAATTCACACACACATGCCTCAGGCAGAATTGATGAGCACCTTGAGAGTGTTTGAACTCATCAAACATCTCAACCACTGACAACAAACCTAAATGGTAGTCAAATATAAGATACGTACCTAATCTATCTTCAATAACATGTGCAACAATCATCTTCAGAAATCAATGCCACAATTTAAAAGTCTTTTCATTTACCAATGTAAGTGCAAGAGGCAATACCTGTTGGTCAGCAGTAACTACCACAAGGAGCAATTTGTGGTTGTAATTGACATACAAATGATTCCTATTAACATTAATTAACATTAATGACCTGTAAGTAATGAGCATAGTCATCTATGAATGGTTTGAATACCCAAAATATATAGTGCAACATTTTAGTCATGAGTGTGTTAATGTCCCAATGTTGCCACTCTACCACTGTACTGGGATTCTATCTTTGCAGCGCCAACATAGATGCAAGTAACTTCTTCACGAAATCCTCCCATGTGCCATACACCTTTTCCACCACATGTTTCGACCCGTGTCATGTCTTACCTTATTTTATCTCAAATCTATCCTTGTCCTTCACCATTTAAATAACATAATTAACCAGATAGGCGAGGTCATGGCAAACCATCCCAGTCAGGAGCAACACGACCATATTTTTGTCCAAATTTGAATAGTCCATTAATAGTTCCTCTAAAACATAGGTGTGTTTGGACTTATACCGAGTAATTCTCTACAAACCATACTACTGACTATATAAAGTGGTTAAATACCACTAGTAAGGCTGTTCTTCGGTGGTGTGGCGGCAGGTAAGCTTCCACACAGAGTACTCTTACCCCCCGAATATTCCATATGGACAATCTTAACGAAGTGGTCTTTCATAGCTACCTACAGTGTTCCTTAGACTTGAAAATTATATTGATACACAAGTCTTTAACCATCGTGCACCATAACTATTAAAATAAATTTTCTCACTTACCTATATGAAGAATGGCATCGATGGGTATATGAACATCCTAGCAGGAGGTACTGATGGGTACATGGACATGCTTGTAGATGGCACTAATCTAACCTATGCCTAGGATGTGACCAAAAGGCCTGTTGCTGCTTGTGCCAATAGCTCATCCACGGCTGTAATGTCAATTGTGTCATGGTCACTATCCTTACGCACTACCTCTAATTTGCATCATTTACACCTATATCCTCATCCTATTCTTGTTCCAATTGGGTTGCTTGGTACAACTACTCACTATATGACTGCACACCATGTGCGTCTTGCCATATGTCTACCACACAAACGGCACCTCATACAAATAAGGTTTAGCATTCAGATTAGGAATCTTAGTTGAATCATAAATACCAAATTGAGACAGCGCTTTAGTGACTCCGAACACACTAGTTACGTCTTCGCCAATTAAAAAAGTTTAATGCGATGACATACCCTTGTCTAGTACTCCTAAGGCATATTTAGACTGATCACTAAAATATTTCAGCTCTATTTGTAAATGCAGCTGCACATAATTCAATTGATTCCTAGAGTTTAGTAGGAAGTTCAAGTTGGTCTCAGTGCTAATAGGAAATACTAATACCATTTGCTCTCCATGCTAATCCTTGAAAACGTAACTAGAGTAAATTCTGAACGAAACCCTACTACTATCTAATCCAGAAAATTGATGCATAGTACCTATGAATTTATCAAAGTCAATTACACAGGGTATAAGGGTCACTATTGATGAATCACAATTGTAACTTACAGAAGTTGAATCATGCAAGATAATGCTTCCCCAATACCAAATAATATATATTTGGCTCCCAGATGACATGGCTACAGTAATAAAAACATCCAAAAGATAAAATTACATTTTCCTAATAGAATATATTAAATCAAATCTTACAACAATATATTAAATTAAATCCACTAACAAATCTAACACATAATCAATAAAATGTAACTCACTAATAAAATATAAACAAAATAGAATCTATGTCAATATTATAAAAACATATTAAAACATAATACCATATACTAAATCAAAATCTTACAACAGATGAAATTAAACTAACAATTAAATGTAACACATAATCAACAAGATATATAACGCACTTATAAAATATTCACAAAACAGAATCTATGTCAATACTATGAAAACATATTAAATTATATGTTATATACTAAATCATTGTGTGTGTGTGTGTATTTATGACTTGATTTTTTAATTATTAAATTTATCTTTTACAAAATTTGATGATTACCTTATGCATATTTTAATGGTGTCTTTTTACGTTTAAAAATTTTTAAATCAGAACAACGAAATATTAAAATAAAAATGTCATAACATTTGTTTATAAGTTGTGCAATTAAAAATTTCAGATTTTGAATACGAAATTTATGCTTTTCTTTTTATTTATCAAAATACCAAATCAAATTACTTGAAAACATTTGATGAATTATCAAATTGTATTGAAAATTTAGATTTTGATATTTAGTATATAAATTTATCGTTCAAAAATTTCAGTATATCAAAAAAATTTTATTCAATTCATTATATTAATATCTCTTGACTTATCGATGTTCAGGATACCGAATTTTTTTTAACTGATTTAATTTTATCGAATAACACTCTTAGTAATTTTTAAAGCAATATGAACCTATAAAGTATGTGATTTTCAATAATTAACCATCATAAAGTAAAGTGTAAGAAACAAACCTATGAAGTATTATGGATTGGTGTACAATAAAATATTGGCCCTCAAAAGTGGCATATGCATGAAATACTTTTAAAATAAATGGATGAAAGGTTCTTTTTTCAATATATAATTAAGGAGACTAATATTAGGATTTTGGACCAATGACAATAGGTTTGGCCCACGCCCTACATTTAAAAGAAATAACAGGTGGATGACATCCATCCGCTCCCACTTAATTAGCTTCCATATTCAAGGAAGCATTGATTTGATGATTATGACATCTTTAATGTTCAATTATGTCTGGTTTAATAGTTTGTTAGGAAGAAATTTTGTATTTTATGTGTAAAATTTTAAAAGTAATGTAAAAAAGAGAAAAAGAGAGTAAATAATTAATTTTATTAAATAGGACATTTGAAAGATATATACTTTAATGCAATTGAAAAGAAGATGTAAATTTTGGAAAGTTTAACCAGTGCATTTGGCATTTTTATTATCAATATTTTTTTCCCTCAAAGTTCTTCTAGTTGCAAGTTGCAAAGAAATGATACATCTTTTTAACACTATTTATAATAAAAGAATTAAATAAAGTTGTCAGATTCTATACTATATACTGTTTGAAGTGAGTGCTTGGTTTTTAGTAGTCAATTTTGATCGAACAATGAGCTCTCAATTTTTTGAGAGATTTTTTGTTACTCCTAAAATTAATTGATCAATTATTAATTAATTTATTATTTTTTATTATGTATTTGGTATACAGGTATTTACCAAATCTAATTTACTTATCCAAATTATCTCAATACATATTTAATTTTGAATATTAAATTTATTTAATAAAATTCATTAAATCTGCTGCAACTAATCTATGTTAAGAAACAAAAGGTTTAAAAAGGAAAACCATATGTTGATCCCCTATGTTTCTTTACATCATGTGTTAAGAACCAAAAACTTATCATAAAAATCAAATGTTAGTTATACTATTATTTGACTTTCGAAGAATTTCTTGATCATTCAAATTTTTGTAACTTTATAATTTTAATTACTAGATTATTCTGTTGGTTAGTTTTAAAAACGAACAAAAGAGATGACAAAAAAAAAAAAAAAAACAAGAAGAGAGAATTAGAAATAAAAATAAGAAAGTGATAAAAAGTGAAGCTAAAGAAAAGACAAGAATGTTAGAGGAAAAAATAAATAATAATGATTTTTTATGCAACTGTTGTGGTTATTCTAATGAATAAATACAATATATATGTTTGACCCCCAATAGCCAATTTCAACCCAATAATAAGTTCTCAAAAATTGGAAAGCTTTTGCAAAATCAATTGATCAATTAAATGTTTTTATTCAATTTTTTTGACTATATATGCCATATCGGTGTTTGTCAAATCTAATTTACTTATCACATATAATATCTAATAGCAAGGCAGTTCGTTAAGATTAAAAAGAAATGGTTAATTTATTTAAGCTAAACAAATAACAGAATTATCAATGTGGATAATTGGACCTTTTTTCATTTTAAAAAATAAAATATTATATCCTTGTAATTTTTATATAATTAATTTACTTAGATAAATTGTATTTTAGAATAAATAATTTGTGCAATTTTCTTTTTGTGTTTTAATTTATTTGAAGTAAATTTATTGCTGAATGATTTTATTTGAGAATTTCCCTTGATTTTTTGTAATTTATTTACAATAAATTTAAAGTAGAAGAATTAATTTGTGAAAGTTTCCTTTTTGTTTATTTTTTTTAGAACAAATATATTTTAGAATAATTAATCCATGCAATCTTCATTCTTATGTTTCAATTTATTTAAATTAAGTATATTATAAAATAATTATTTTTGAAAATTTTCTTTTTTTTTGTTATGTCAAAAAATGAAGCGGATATGTAGTTTTCGAATTATTTGATCATTTTACATGATTTACAAAAAAACTCTCATTAAATATTTTATATAAAATATATAGAAATATTAAGTTACAAAAATTTTATATTACTTTATTTATCTCATTTTATAATTTAACAATTATATATTAATTACATAAAATAAAAGTTAGTATATGTCCCATTATTTCGATGATGAAAATATATCATTAAATATTTAAATATGCATTAGAAATTGTATGATAAAATGAGATATAAAGAAAGTAGTTCAATAAGAGAGAAAAACAAAAAGAATTATAGTAAATTTCAGTCTAGTTGGGAAGGACAAAATGAAAAAGAAAACTATAGAAAAAATAAGAAGTAAAGTGTAAATAAAGTATGGATAGTTTAGTCCAATTACATTTAGAATCAAATGATAGTTTTTATATGGGTTTCCACTTTATACGTACTAGTTAAACCTGCACATACTATGCTTGTGCATGTTTGTGAAAAAACTTATATAATTTCATTAATTCTAGTAAAATATAAAATTGTTATATTGTTTAGCACTTCAATAGTAAAATAAAATAAAACTACTTAATTATATATTTTTAAAAGAATAGAAAGAGAAAAATTAGAGGTAATAAAATGGATAGGGAAATAAAAAAATTAAAGGTTAAATAAAAAAAGAGAAAGAATTTAAGATAATATTAATGAAGATAGAAAAAAAATAAAGCATTTTTAATTAATTTATAATTAAAATTAAAAGTACCTATTAAATAGCATTAATAGATTTATTAAGAAGGGAATTTGAGGAAATTTAATAAAATAACCAAAATTAGTTATTATAAGAGTAAAACCATAATATATAACAAGAAATAATGGCACACTCTATGTGTGTGGAAATTTTTTATAAAAATTATATTATTTTATTCGTTGTGAAAAATTATAAAAAAATATTAATTTAAAATTAAGACCAGGTGAAAAAATTTAAAAATCATAAAAAGTTTGAATTGAAAGTTATAAAAATAACATAAGATAAAAAAAAAGAGCTATATTAAAAAACAGAGAAAGAAAGAAAAATTAAAATATTTAAACGAGAGTACTATGTTAATTTAATATTATACAAATAAATTAATTTCTATTGTTTTAATAAATAGTATGGAATATAAAATAAATAAAATAGTTAAAAATTGAAAAAAAATAGAACAAATTAAAACTAAGAAGTGAGTGATATAATGAAAATTGATAGAAAAGATAAAAGGTAATACAGAGAGAAGCATGGGTATTTAAGTAACACTATATTATGCAGCCGAATTTCCTTACTAAATTAATATATAACTAGTAAAATTGCACACTTTATATATGTGTAAATTTATTTATAAATTATAAAATTATTATATTTTATAAAGTAGAAATATAAAATTTCTAGATTAAAGGTATAAAAATATTTAAAACAAGAAAATAAAGAATGATTAAAAACAATGTGAAAATGATAGAAATTTGAGTGACAACCCATGTAAAAATATGAAGTTAAAAAAAGAAGAAAGAAAAGGATAGAAAAAATAAACGAATTTAAAATAAGGGTAATAGTGCAATTTCACATTATGTATCAAAAAATATGATCTTAATAATTATATAAAATACATATGGTATAGAAAATAGTAATGGTATATTAGTAATTATATTTGATTGAGCTTGATCTCTTTAATTAAGGAGAATGGTGTTAATTTACAAACTGAGGATAATATTATAAATTTAAAATGTGTAACCAAATTAGTTCCAAAGTTTAATAATACAATACAGATATGCATTAGAATTTAAGACCAAAAATAGTTATTAGATAGTATAAATAAGTCTAACAAGGGGAACATTTTGGGACACCAATTAAAATGAAGCCATTGTTATATGGCATGGAGCCTAATATATGGCATAGGTATATATACTAGTAAAACTTGCATATTCTTTGTGTGTTCGTGGTTATAAATAAAAAAAAAATATATATATATATATAGTCACATTAATTATTATAAAATATACAATAATATTATTTTATAGTAGTTCAATAATAAAATAAAATAATTAATTATATTTTAAAAAAGATATAAAGAAAAAATTTAGAGGTGATGAAAGAATTGAAAAGAAGAAAATAAATGTTAATTAAAAAGAGACAAATAAGTTAAAAATAGTAGCAATGAAAGGAAACAAGGAAAAAAATTTAGGGATTTCAAGTCATTCATATTTAAGACCAGAAATATGTTTAGTGTAAATACATTTATTAAGAGGGGAATTTTATAGTATTATAAAATTACCGAAATTAGTTATTTTAGTAGATAAAATTACACAAAGTATAGTTAGTATACATAATTAGTTATAAAGGGTATTTAAAATGTCAATAAAAAAACCAAATAAGGTGGGGGGGGGGAGGGGGAGGGGGGGAGTTTAGACTTTTATCCTAAAGGTTATGTTCACTTTAAAAGTCTACATTGAAAAATTTTATCTATACTAATTAAACATTATACAATAAAAACTCAATAGAGGATAACTAAAATAATAAATAAACCAACCAATTTATAAAATAACCTCTCAAAATTACAGATTATGGGATCGCATCAATCTCTCACCATCAATAAAAGTGAACATGTTCACAAAGTGCATGTCGGAGGAGGTTCAACTGCTTTTACGACCACCCTTTTTGTCTTCCTTGCCGTCCCATTTTATTGCACATTTTGTTATTGTTGTTGGGGGAAGAAAAGAAGCCATGGGCTCTTCCAGAGAGAGATACTTTCCTTGCTAGCATTGAATGCCAAACCCACGTAGCTAGCTATTCTATAAAAAGACTTTGAATATATCATCTCATCAGTTATACCTCTTCGAACAGTTACAATTCTCCTGACTTCTAGGCAAGAAAAAAGTTGCAAGTTTACTTGGGCATAACGGAGAAAGAACCAACCATGGGTGTTCTTGGAACTGTTGCAAGGCATTTTGATGCACTTATTGGGTACTCTTTTTTCTCTCTCACTTTCGTTTTTTTCCCTTCTTGTTTGCCTTCCAGTGCCATTTTTGTTATGTTTGTTGAGTGTAAAATTTTTATTCAGCATTTGATTGTCGAGAGATTGGTAAAGCGTATTTCCTCATGTTCTTTTTCCCCACCCCTCTCTCATTTGGTATAGAGCCCAAATATTGAGTTTCTTGTTAGAACCCCTCCAAGAAGAATCTTTTATCAAGTGAAAGTTTTTCATTAATTACGACGGATTAAATCTAAGGCACGCAGGATGAAACAACTTTGAGAATGGCATGCTTTGTTTCCTCGAGAAATTAATTATCCACCAAATCCGTATCTAATAATCAAATTTCACTGTTCTTTCCATTGGCTGGCAAACACCCATCATATATATTTCCTTAAAGAACTAATTCCCTGACTAGATTTGTTCTTTGTGTTGGGGTTGATTCACATGTTGAGCAGACCCGGAGTGATGCTCCTGTATCCCCTGTAAGTAAGACATCCTACAGTTCATCCGCCGCTTCAAAATTAAATATCATAAGAATGGATTGTCGAACTCTGTGTTTGAATGAATTAAATAGGTATGCATCCATGCGGGCTATTGAGAGCCCTTCAACACTAGATGATCAACAATGGCTAACGTACTGGGTTATATACTCCTTCATAACGCTATTCGAGCTTTCCTGCTGGAAAATCCTGCAATGGTAATTCCCTTACGTCTGTACGTGTATGTTTGTTGTGTCATTTCTATCACATACCATCCCAGCGGGGCTTTAGACAACTTGGGAGATGATTGCTGTCGGAAAATGAATGTATACAGGCTTCCTTTCTGGCCATACATGAAGCTGCTATTCTGCCTGTGGCTGGTGCTGCCCATCTTCAATGGAGCAGCTTATATATACGAGAATTTCGTGAGGAAGTACGTGAAGGTAGGGAGTCACGTGAGCCCGAATCATCCAGAAGGTCAGAGGAGGGCTCTCCAGATGATGAGCCTGGATTCAAGGAAGTCGGTGGAGAGATACATTGAGAAATACGGTCCGGAAGCCTTTGACAGAGTCGTGAAAGCAGTAAGGGGTCCTTAAAATTCATGACAGGCCTATCCAAGGCGATGAATGAATGTAGAATACAGTTGCTGACGACAAAATTTGTATCTTTTGCAGGCTGAGAAAGAAGCAAAGAAACACTGAAGACACGGAGTATCTGTGAAGTTTTATGTATAAAGAGACTAGGACCTCAGGGAGGACATGGACATGGATATGCATATGCACACAGATTTTCGACTGCAGTTTATGTTACTTTTAGAACTGAAAATTGACTCTGTAATATCTTTGTGAAAACTATAATCATGCCAGTTTTTCTTGCTTTCAATCTTTACTTGTTATCTTTGGTTATCATTCGCTTTCATGACATGATCAAGAGTTTTAGAATTGTTTCAAGGTAGTTGTTGCAAGAGCTATTTTACCATGTGTTTATCATATATCATGAGTTTTTATCCATTAAAATAAACATATGATTAGCACTAAGAAAATAAAATAATTTATCTGAACTAATCATGTAAAGTGAACTTCCTTTATCGCCTTCATTTCCACTGAGAAAATAAATGAGACGGTTTTCACTTTCATCAATAGTTAGATACAATTGTTTGACTTCGCTGTGCTGTGCCGATCTTCATTAATGGTTTTAGGTCATTGGCTTTCACCAAACTTAAACTGATTTAGGACAACAAATTCCAGAGTGGTTGAATACCCATGCGTGGTTCAAGAAATGGCGTGTGTGCGCGTGCCTAATAAAAGCAGCATAATATTCAGTCACCTGTTGCCTTGAACCAAGATGCTAACGGCATTACCAACTTAGTTCAGATGAATAAAATTCAAAAGATGGGTTACCAACGATATTCAGACAAGGTAATCAGAAGACACAAGTCATTTGACAAGACATTTTGGCCACAAAGAGATTTAGTGGAGAGAAACAGCGTAACATGAACTTATCCCATTTCTTCCTCGAGCCTCACACATGTAGCGGAAATGTACCACAGAGCTCCATCACACAAAATTCACCTGGATTTCGGGCCAGAGTTTATATGAAAGCAGTATGATTATGATCTTGGTTTTCAGGGTTGATATCTCCTCGTCCTGGCAGCACCGCATGGATCAGTTCTTTCTTCATTTTGATTTGTTTGTTGCCGGATATGATTCCAATGCTTTTCAGAGTTTTGAACACCTTCAAAGTGAACACAGGTGGTTGACTCTGTAGCATCACATATAGGAACGTCTTCAAACCCCAAGTAAGGAATCTCCACGGGCTTCAAGGATGAGTTTGATAGAGCCGATGGTTGCCCTTTGGCTTTCCCACCATGACCAAGACCTCTGATGCCAAATCTTGACTTGATTCTTTGTCTGACGTTCTGATTTCTATGCCTTCTCTTCACAGAAGAAATCGGCAAAACTTCATGAGAGGGAAGTATAGGTGCCTGTGGAGTCAACAAAGTTGCGGGCCAAGAAGCTGGACCTGTGGGGCTCTGCTGTATGGAGCCTAAGGAAAAAGGATTGTACTTAAAAAGAGCTTCAGGATTAAGAGACACCGAGGAATCAGTCCCTTGCTTAGTTTCAGGTATCAGACTGGGACGATGACTACATCCAAAATTACTACCAGAAGACTGTGGGGACCCTTCAACATGAGCGGTTGGAGTTCCAGAAGATTGGACATGCCCTTCAAGATGAGGGAGCAAGAAAGGAAATCTCATGGCTGATCTCGGACCAAGAGGCAGGTTTTGCTTGTTTTTCAATTGAATATAACTTGAGCTCACATTGGGAGGTGAACACTGACGAACAGCTGATGGTCTCAGGAACTCAAGGTCACATGCCTGAGACTCATAGCAATTACAGAATGGCTTTGGAAATAAAGACTTGCTACTGTAAGCGGCAGAGAAGGTACCTGGAGAAAGACCACGGTATAGTTCGTCGTTTGGGTTGATTTTTCTTGTGACAAAACCAACCTCATGTTTGGAACTAGTTTGACAATCAAAGTGAGGAGGGAAATTATACGTACATGATCTACGGTTGATTGTAAATTGAGATGGACAAGACAATGTTTCTCTCAGTTTCTCTAAAGATTGGTTCTGATCAGGTGTCATTACATTGCTGATGGGAGCATTGCTAAAGTGAAGCTCATATGTGATCTGCTGCTCATCTTTCCATGCATGTCCATCTTCACATTCTTGAAAGCCCCTTCCATCAACTTTGAAAAACTCTTTACCCATCAAACGGATTGTTGACAGAATTTTTTCATTTCCATGAGTCTGCTTCTTGACGTGGTTCTCCTCTTTAAATAGTGAATTTTCGGGATTACAGGAAGGATCATTGTATTTTATCAAATCCAAGTCAAGATTCGTTTCATTCACATCAAAAACCACAGGGTTCTCTTTCAAAAAGCCTTGAGAAGGGAAGAGGCTCAACTGATCTTTTGAGGAAGTTCTGCAATCCCAACTTCTGCCAACTGAATGCTCACCAAAGCATTTTGAGGGGAAATTACTTGGTGGGGATAGACTAATGGGAGGAGCAGCAGTGGTATCCAACCTTTTCATCTGGTCAAAATCCTCTTTAGCATTGGAGTTCTGTGTGATCAACTCTCCTTGTGAATTGAGTGGCAACCACACAAAATCATCATTCGTGACACATATGCCTCTCTTTCCATGAATATTTTCTGTTCGGTATCCATCTGCTGGGGAATATACAGTTTGCAGAAATCCCCTGGAAGAAAGACAAGGAAACGTTTCGTCCCCAAAAGGATGTGCATCATTCCAGTTGGTTCCTTGTGAGGAAGCTTGAAGCATTTTATTCACTGATCTCTTCCCCAAGTTAGATGGGATGGATGCTAAAGGCCGATCATATGCTTTCCGATAATCCTTGAAACACACCGGAGGAAATCTACCACTGGGAGTTCCCAAATCTTTGATCAATATCGCACCGGTAGAGCTTGAAGAATTTGCTATTACCTTGATGTTCTGGCTACTATAACATGCCTCATGATGCTTGCGATAAATCCCTTGAGGACAAGCATATGTTGGTGGATCATATAGCATTTCTCCAGGGCCTGTGTCAAAAAAATGTTGATTTTTGCCACCACATGTTCTATTGGAAGTTACGGATCCACTGAAAGGTTCTTCATTCATGAAGGTACCTGCATCAACAAGAAAACAAGGGATAGTTAACTGCTCCTTACTTGCAGGTCTACTACCATCCACCTCATTTCAATTCTGTTAAAAACATCCTCAAACTCACCGATTTCTGCAATAGTTGAATCTGTTTCAACACTGCCAGGATGATGAGCATCATGCATGTCTGAACCACTATTCTGCTGCGACTCAAAATATCCTTCTGGGAGGGAGAGCTTTTTTCTTCGTCCAAGTATGCTATCCTTTAGTGAAAAAGTGACGTGTTTTCCTGCCTTCTGTTTGCCATAGTGACTCATTTTAACAGCAACCTGCAAGACACATTTCATGGATTGCTGCAGAGTAAATGCTTTGGTTGGTTCTTTGAAATGCCACACTTAGGACTCCCTAGATGTTGGTTTTGTAAAATCAACTTAAAAGTTTTACAGCCCGTCTTCTTGGTTGCATCTAAATGTTGCACACTCGGTCTTTTGTTTTGTATCTTAAGGGATAGATACAAGATCATCGACCTTATTTTCATTCTCCATGACTCAAGTTTTCAATAGCTTTGTCTTGATCTTGCATGAGCATAAAACAATTCTCCTATCAAAGCTTACAACACTCTTGAGTTGACAAGACTCTAGTCCAAAGTATGAAACATTACAACCTTTAGATTTTCTGAATTTCACTGTAATTGCTGAATATAAAGAGAATACAAAACATATTTCCATGATTAGTAACAACACTGAAAGAAAAATAAAGGAACTGCAATCCCTGAAAAATGTTGAACATAGAATGCACAAGCGATTTTTACTGTCATTCTTGCAGCAGCCCTTGCAATAAAATTATAGCATGCACTTAGATATTAGCTATTATTTAGATTGAAGATCAATAAAGTAGAATGCAAGGCTTAGATAATCAATTGTATATATTCTGCTTCATCAGCAAAATATGTAATCAATTATATCTGATGCAAAAGGAGAAGCACCCAAGCCTGCCATGAATAGCTACCGTACCACATAGGAATATGAAATGTGTTTCCTGTGGCTATAAATACAGGCATACATACTAGAAAGGAATTAGGCAAAAGTACATAGGAATTAGAACTTGTTTCCGGTCAGGCATTTGATTTTACCTTTTCACAAATCCAATTTATTTATAGGTAATGCAGCCTGTAACGAAACATATTATGAAATTAAAAAATATGTTAGAAACTATATAATTATGCAAAATTTGACTGCAAATTTATTAAATGAGTGATATCCTTTCGTTAAATTGACTTTATTTTAGAGTTTAATTATCTATAATATAATACTATAGAGATGATATAACAATTATCATGATATAAAACTTTTTATTGTGAACATAAAATAAAATAGTTCTTCGAAAACTTACTAATAGATTCATTTGACTATAGCATTATGAAAACACATGTAAAATTTAAAATAAAATTTGCAGCATGCAATATAAATGATACGTTAAAAGAACAAAGATAATTTTATAAAAATGCATAAACATGCAAAAAATATTGTAATAAATAGTCAAATTTAATATTTAAGTAAATTCATTTTGATATTTCATAAATGTGCTCTGATTAATAATGTATAAAAATACACAATATAAAATGATAAAATAAATAAAGAAAATTTTTTAAAAAACTTATAAATTAGCATAAAAATACTGAAGAACAACATTTAATGATAAGTTTATATGGGTAGATTGATTACAAATTATATTGTAATTGCATATCAATTTTATAGATATGATTTGTCAAAAAATATAAAATAACTAATTTTTTGAAATATAATATTAATAAAAAATTAGATTTCATTAAAATAATCATTTATGTTATAGATACTTATATAATATATCTAAATAGAAAGTATGTGCGTTAAAAAAATAAATTATAGTTTGAAAAGAAATATAGCAAATAAGTATTAAATAGTTAGATAATAAACCTCGCAAATAAAAAGTTATTTTTCTTTTCCAAATTGAATACACTAATAAATATCCAAAATGAATGCATCTATTCAGTAATTGTAATTTAAACTTAAATAACTAATATGTGCAATATGAAAAGCTAATAAAGGACAATACATATTTAATGAAAAAAAGGTAAATTCATAACGATGAGATATTATGGAAAATATTAAGAATAAATAAAAATCAAAGATTAGCAATGCATAGATGAAAAATTATTCTATTAAAAATTATACTTTTACATATAAAAACTGACATGAACTTATCTTACACGCAACTTTATCAATCTTGAAGAAATATTTCAATACATGAATCATGGATGAAAATAATTGAAAAATAAGTAATCCAACTCTATAATTAAGAAAATGCATTATAAGTTATAAGAAATATTATAAATTCATAAAGAGGATGACTCAAAAATAATTAAAAATATTATTTTTTAATTCACTAAAATCTAAAGAAGGAACAAAAGTGACAAATTATTATATAATATTATTATGTAAAATAATTAAAAGACATAATTTTGACAAAATATTGTAATATATTTATATATATGTATATGTGTGTGTGCGTGTGTGTGTGTATTGTATCTTCATTCATGAGATATTTTCTTTTAAATGTCATTGAAAGTATTTTTACTTATATTTAAAGAATGAATTTATATAATAAAGTATTATATGACATTTTACCAAAGAGATTTTAATATACGGCTTCTTAATTTATAGAATGCTTTGATATCTAAGTTGCATGAATTAATAACATAAGTTGTGTTTTTGTATTGATAAATTTTGGCATGAATCATTATAGTTTAGGTCAATTCTTGCAATTAAATTAAACTATGAGTAGCCAATCTCATATGACATTAAACACAATCAATACTTAGAATTTATTCAAGAAAAATAAATTAAAATCAAAATATGGTTATTCATTCCAATCTATACAATAACCCTATCGTTAATTTAGTAATTCATAAGTCTCAACAAAAATATGTTCAACTTTACCATCTGACTTTATAGCTTAAAAGAAAAAATGAAAGACAAAATTGACCAAACCCAAAGTACTAGCCACTTTGAACACAAAAATGACTGCGGTAACTCTATTAAAGCAAAGCTACTACTACAATATTTTTTATGAATTATTAATTTTTAGATGTAGATAATTTTTTCATTGTGATATAGTAGAGATGTAAAAATTTGAAGTTGAAAGTATATATCAAATAACTGACAAGGAAAAGTACTTTTAATTTAAGTTATATGTCGAAAATAGTATATAAAGTTACTTAAATATATGAAATAGAAATTCAGAATGCAATTATTTTAAAAAATATATAATGAAATTTGTACATAAGATTGTGATGCAGAAAGTTTAGAAAACTAGATACACACACACTCACAAACTCACACACGCCATCCTTGTTTTCTAAACATGAATTTTGAAACACAAATATACTTTTAAATTAAAAATCCAAGTCCCTCACTTATAAAATAATTTTAAAATTATTTTCTTCATTTATTTGCATAAATCAAAAGTTAAATAACTATTCTATCACTCTTTTAACTTAAATAAATACCTTTGCGATGGCATATAAAAATATAACTCTTTTATATTAATCAAAATTCATTCATATAAATTAAAATTTAATCGAACTTTTTCTTATTCATAATTTTACTTGACTAAAAGAGATGATAGAAAAATTTTCTTATTAGTAACAATTAACTGACATTTTGACCCTTATTAGAAAGAATAAATTGGCTCTCATAGTACATATCAATTACCCAAATAAATTCCATCCTTTTTGAACTCTCGCCTCTCAAAATAACTTCAGCCATTTGATCCAATAAAGTCACTATTTGTCACATAAAATAACAATTAGCCCGAAGATATAACTGGCTAAAAGATATCGATTATCTGAATTATTTGCAAGTACTAACCGAGTTTACAGAAATCAAATGCCTACCATAGGATTAACTAAGCCCTTATAGGTCTAATAATTAGTAAAAGCATAAACCAAATGTGTACAACTTCATGCCATGATGATCACCAACATTTACTCAACTTTTGGATATCTATTCACATATATTATTACACAAAACATATGCGCACTTCACAGATCACAACATCATATTTGAAGCACAGACCAGAACATCCCAAACTGCATGTGCATTAAGCACTTCAATACAATTCTGAAATTTCTGAAACCTGCTAGCAAGACCTATAATTCAACACCTCCTCAAGGTCCCACATGCGTTATTATGAATTCCTTGTCTTCTCCATTCACCTCATAACAATGCAATAGCTTTGGCTTGCAGCGTTTGTTGATCATCCTAAAGGCATAATAGGTGACCCAAAAACTCACCCCACACCTGCGACTGATCCCACACTGATCAACAACCTACATACTCCGCCAAATAAAATCCACTGTCACCTCCAAATACCCTCATACAGGTAAGCAGTCCTTGTTCGCAAGATTTGAGTAAGAGTAGCTCAATGCTAAAGCCTACCACACAAATTTCCATCCACTCATTTCCCCAAAAAAGAGAAATTACTTTGAATAAATAAATACAGCTGGAGCATCATAGCCTCTTCCCTTATTATCAGCTCAAACCCAATCTCCTGTTTTCTTTGAACTTTATCTCTTTGTTTCTCCTTCAAAGGTCTACAGTCTTCAACCAGTCTTTTTCAGTGGTAATTTTACAACCCCTAATTCTGCGCTGTGCAGTTAAGTGTACCTAAAATGCGGTAAATTCTAAAGATACTGTACCAAAAATCATGCTTTCGGCAACACAGAAGCTGTAGAAACCCTCTATATTTTATGCTAGCGTAACGTGCCTAAATCACGATTCATCAAGAATATGACTACATTCATTGCTAATAAACAATCAAATGCATTTACAGTTCTTGTTATGACCAAGAATATATGATTATCGACGCCACGTACCTTGTTCGGAATTGATAGATCCGTTTTGTCACCTCCTCTACGCGTCCTCTTCCTGATTTTGTTGATCGCTTTCTCCGCCTCCTTCAACTTGCTCAAGATAATCTCTTTATTCTTCCTCATTTTCTTCTTGCCTTTCTTCTCAGTCCTCCTTCCTTTAAGACCCCAGTTAGTTTCCTCGTTGCGAGCCAACTTAGAATTAAGGCTAAACCCATATTCTTCTTGGAAGCTCTTCTCCTCCTCGTCCTTACTGCTAATCCTCTCCACCGGCGGCGCCACCGCGAAGATTTCCAAAATTGACTTCTCTTTACGAGGCTTTGGTTTTGCCGTTGAAGGCTTCACCTTTACCACTCCCATGGTGCCTCCAGCATCAGCATCGGACTCCTCCACATTATCCCCGCTTCTCAAAGAAGATTCTCCTTTTCCTTGAACCCTCTTCTTCTTCTTCTTCTTCTTCGACGAGTTGTCGACATTTTTTGAGGTTTCCGAATGGAAATATTCGAGCCCATCAAGCCACCAGATGAATTTCTTGATGTTGATGGGAGGAAGCAAAGATTTTACAGATTCTTCACAGGTGGTCTCATCAAATGGCCAGCATTTCGCCACGTTCACACTTCTCATCCTACACACATATTCTCTACCACAGCAAAACAAACACCGACCCACCAACGATACAAACGATTACGGAGAAATCCCACATCTCAAACGAAACAGAGATCTCAAAATTAACAGTATTTAACAACTTACCGGATGGAAAAGCCCTTGTGCGTCTCCATGGCCAGATTGAAGGGTTCCTCACCTAGAGAGAAAAAAGGGTGAGAAAGAAAATAAAAAAAGGACTACCTAAGCGATCATCATAAACAAACAGATAATCAATAATGCCGAACCTGTAAAAAGTGAAAGTTAAAGAAGAACGAGAAAGGAGAGCAAACCAATAAAGATTGAGGATATTGAGGAGATAGAGCAACAGCTTTTACAGACAAGTACAACAGCTACGTCGAGATCGAAAGAAACTGCGCCCAGAATCTAGTTCTCAAACAAGATCAAAATATGGACTGAACCTGGTCATTACCAGCTGAAACACAAGAAGACAAGAAAAAGCGATACACTTGTCCGAGAGCTATAGCTTAACGGTCAGTCTGGAGTTCCGGATGCGTTGGCTACACTTTCTTAGAGAAGTAAGAGTACAGAAAGGTCTTGATGCTCCCACCTTTACACCGAGTGATACGTGGTAAATGTGATAATTTGGATATTTAATTATTCTTTATATTTTTTAATATAAGAGTATAATAAATTATAACGTCATAAACTCATAAACCGTACGAAAGCTAAAAAAGGGCAGAATGTGCCAGGCTGCTTGGGTGGAGGAACGGGCGGGGAATATGGCAAAATGGGGGGGGAGTGGCGTGGTGTGTCATTACACTATTTCACAATTTATGATTGAAAGCGACTCATGAGTGCTCCGACCCAAGTACAAAACTACACATCCTTTCTGGTTCCATGCAGCTGCCTCAATCTCACTAATAAATTTTATTTATCTACCTTTTCAACCCTATCATTTGATTTAACTTTTCTCCCTTCTTAAAAAATTATTGGCCATTTTAGTTTTATGAGAGAAAATTTTAAATGATTTGTACGGAGATAATTTTGGTTTTTAAGATTTGTAAGAAAATTATTTTTATATATTTAATATTTAATAATTATTAAATGATGTGATAACATATAAATTTATAAGATAATAAAAAAATGAATATGAGAAAAAATTATAGAAATAGATATTGATATGATTGTTAGTAGGTAAAATGATTGAAAAATTATTAATTAATTATAAAAGAAAAAAGAGGAAAATTTTTTAATTTGAACTTTAATAAAAATTGTATGGTAATACGTTTGATTTGTAAAGTTTTTAAGTGGCCATAAATAGTATTGGATTTTGAAACAAACATACCCATGCTTTGTGTCATGTATTTGTTTGGTTGTCACTGTTTGTCACATCCTACAATAGTCTACGTGGATGATTATTAAAGTGTGGTTTCATAAATTTTATTTCTATGAAACATGGTAATACGTTGTACTCGTTATTGCAATAAGTATTACATGAAAACTTTCTTTATTTAAATTATTGATTTTTAAAAGATTCTTCTTACCAAATTTGCAAATATTTTCCTAAATTAATGTTGATTTTTTTGATACTTCTTTTGGCTAAGTTGAATAAGGTTAATTACTAATTTAGTGAAAGATATTCAGGAGATTCAAAACTATCAAAAATTATTGAAAAAAAGATCACGAATATATTGTGCCACGTGTTTCAACATGGCAAACAACAGATTTAGGCCAAAGTATATTTGAGATTAATTCTATCATCAAGTTGTTATATATGAGTGATTTTAGGCAACCAATATGAACAAGAATTGAGTAACAAACTCATGAATTGAAAGAAAAACACCTAAGAGAGTTTGATTAAAATATTTGAAGAAACATCTTTGAGAGAAGAATAACCTTGCAGCTAATGTATTGAAAGTGAATTCATCCATCAAAACCATCTAAGTTATCTTGATTGATTTACGACATTCTCGAGAGAGGAGATTCACAATCAACAATGTATTTGAGACCAACAGGGAGTTTTAGCAAAGTAAAGACAAAAAGACTTGCTACATAAATGAGTTAAGTTATAAATGCGTCAACAAAATTGAGTGTAAAAGAGATTTTGGTTAAGTCAAGTATAAATTAGTTTGGGGATCTAGCTTTATGTGGACAATTGATTTAACACTAGTTATAGAAGTGAGAGGGATATCTTAAACCGGAAAAAAATATGTATTAGTGTCTCTGCTTTTAATTTTTTACTATATATGTATTGTATGACTTATTCTAATATATCTTGCAACAATGATGTTGAAACCAACCAACATTGCTCTTTTGACTGAAAATTTGTTAGACACAATACATCTGCAATTAGATGAGATGTTCATCTTTAAAAAATAATTTTGTGAGATAAGAAAAAATAAATTTTTGAAAGTTGATAGAAATGAATTATATGGTTGGATAAGATTTATGAAAAAACATAATGATTTTATTTTGGTAAGAGGATAATTATAGTTGTTTAATGTGATGGGTAATTATATGCGACTGTAAGAATCATTTGATTTGTTAGTGGAATAAAATATTGTAAATGAACATGGAGTTATTGCAATGTAAAAGGTATGGTAGGATAGGTGATGACTCACACAAAGAGTCATTTATCTTATGCAATTTGTGTTATTTACATTAGAATCATTGAACTTTAGAGACTTTGTAACATTATTTATATATATATGTATGATTAATGGGGATTGAACTTAAGTTATTTAATTCTTGTATATTTATGGTTAATGCAAGTGTTTTTTATGATTGTGTTCCAGGTTTGGAAGTTTTTAGGTAATCTTGATTTGAAGAAGTGAAACAAACTTGAAAGGAGCAACTATTAGAAAGGAAAGATTTAGCAATGACTTTGAAGAGCCACCATGTTTTAGTGAAGCATGCAATCAAGCAGAATTTTTATTGAATAAAAGAAGAATGAATTAGTTTTCAAATGACACAAATGGTAAGTCAATTTGAATTCTATATTATTTTTACAAGAATTTTAAGACTAGGAATTACATTCAAGACGCATCTTCATGGAATAAAATTTCATATTCCTTTAATTTTGTGTTCTTGAATTCTTATTTCATGATAATTGAAACTATGCTTTGTGTTGTTTTCAAGACTATGAGTGGCTAGATTTATTCTTTTTGGAGAATTGTAATTGTGTCATTGAATTTGACTGCTTGGAGTCTTTGAATTGATAGCCCTTATCTTTATTCTTCTTACTTACGTTGCCTAATGTTCTCTAACTCCTAGCCACACTAAGATAGATTTGTTGATTTGAGAAGTGTAGCGAAAGTGAAATTCATGAATTAGAACTAACAAATAAGAACATGTGACGTGAGAGTCGACCTCAAGCAAAAGACAATAGAAGGATGATTGGCGGACCAATTGTGTGAGCTAAGGCTAAAAAGCTTAAGAAATCCATGCGACACTCGTTCAAGATATTCAAGATGAGTTCAGAAGTTTAGAGAAGTTTCGAAAGCCAAAGGAGAGGTTGTGGATCACTTTGATGCATGGCACGGATGAAGATGGTAAATTTGGACAAAATAGATCAATCTAAGGGCCATCCAGATCGATTACTACGTAAGCAAATGGATCCAAGCAAGTAGGATCGACAAAGGCTAGAATGCATGCCTTTTGTAATTACGACCATGAATCATGTAAATCAAACACTTGAGGACTGATTGACAAAGCTGGCCTAGCACTTTCTGAAGTTATGATTGGTCCAAGGTTAGACTGATTAGAGTTAAGGTAATCGATATTTCTGTACTTAATGGCAATGGTTAGTCGCTCCACACCAAGATCGATTCAAAGTAGCACAAATCGATTAGGATGACTCCTCGATCGATTACTACATAGTCATGGACTACATGAACTTACCAACTTGGAGAAATTTCTTTCCTACTCAACTTAGGACTATTTCTAAATTATTTTACAAATTTTTTAGGATTATTTATGGATACTTAGGACTATAAATAAGATCTTTTCATACTTTTAACAACCTTTTGCATATTGATTAATACAATTATACTTTTCCCTTTGTCTTCTCTTGCAATTAAGTGTGTTTCAATTCTTATAAAACTAGTTCTAAATCGAGTCATTTCGAGTGATCTTTTAATGATTTTATGTATCAACCAACAAGTTGTGTTGGTTGTTGCTTTCTATACACTTGAGTTCTTTGGATTTGTTGCGTTAGTGTCATTTCCACTAGTTCGCACAAGTAAGATCGCTTAGGTCCTAGTCACGATGCTATCTTTTCTAACTTACGCTTCTTTGATCGTGTTAGTTGGCATTAGAGTTAGTTATATTAGATTTTAATTCAATACCCAATTCAAGTACCAATCGTATCTTTTCTTTTCTTTATTATTTTGTGTTTTGTTGAGTTTTTGAAATTTTTGTGGGAAATTTGAAAAAAAAGGTAAAAAAAAAAGCTACAAAACCCAAAAAAGAAAAAATAAAAAAAATCTTAAAAAGGATAGATTTTGGGGGAAAGGGGATTGAAAAAAGTAAAGAAAAGAGTTGAAAAGAGTTAAGTTTGGTTTTAAAACTTGTGTGAAACATCAAAAAAAAATTATTGTGATGCTGCCACAATCAATAGCAGCCCTAGTCAAATCAATCGCAACATTAATGCATTCAAATCGATCTTTTACACATCCCAGTGAGATTGATTGCAAATTATCCATGATCGTGTCAAATGGTATCATTATAATTGTAACATCAATTAGATCTAGGAAAGAGTGAGGAGAAGAAAAGTGAGAGTGAAAAGGAAATTGAAATAGAAAAGAGTATATGTTAGCATCTATAAGGGATGTAGAAGTAGCCGTAAGTTGTGAGAGATCAATGACACTTTTGATGTACAATGAAACATATTTTGTTTTGGAAAAAGTCACATGATACCTCCTTAAAGTTGTTTTGTTTGTTTTGATGGATTAAAAGGATGTACTCACGGAGAAGTTTCCTAGTGAATTGATGTCAATTAGAGAGATTGGGTATCAAATTGATTTTATACTGAGTGCAACCATTCCAAACAAGCCAGCTTATAGAACCAAATCTAGAGGAGACCAAAGAGATTCAATGCCAAGTAGAGGAGTTAATCAATAAAGGTTAGGTCTGAGAAAGTATGAGTTCATGCACAGTGTTGATATTGTTAGTTCCAAAGAAAGATTGAACTTTGCACATGTGTGTGGATTGTCAAGCAATTAACACCATTACGATAAAGTATCACCATTCTACACCTAGGTTAGATGATATGATTGATGAATTTCATGATGTGTTACTGTAGTTGATCTTAAAAGTAGGCATCATAAAATAAGGATTAAAAAAAGACATGAGAGGACAACTTCAATTAAGACTAAGTTTGGACTCCATGAATGGTTAGTCATGCCTTTTAGACTTACAAATGCACCTAGTAATTTCATACTACTAATGAATCATGCGTTGCGTACATTTATAGGTGAGTTTGTGGTTGTTTATTTTGATAATATCTTGGTCTATAGTAAGTCATTAAGCGAGCATGTCAAGTATATTCATAGTATGTTGGTGGCTTTATGTTAACCCTAAAAAGACTACTTATTGTGTGGATCACTGTGTGTTTCTAGAATTTGTTGTGAAGCACAGGGTACATAAGTTGATAAAAACAAGGTGAAGTCTATGAGAGTGGCCAAGTTCCTATATCAATATACGAGGTAAGAAGTTTTCACGATTTGGTAAGCTTCTTCAGAAGGTTCATGTGAGATTTCATGACTATCACTGCCCTACTTACCATTATGACTAAGAAAAAAATAAGAAGTTTCAAAAGGGAGAAGCACGGAAAAAGGCATTTGATATGTAAAGGATAAACAAACTAACAAACCCATACTCTTTTTACTTAATTTTATTAAGAATTTTAAGCTTGAATGTGAAGTTTCTAGTGTAGGTATTAAAGTTGTATTGACGTTAAGAGAAAAGATCTATAGGATACTTTAATGAGAAATTAAATGGAGCAACACTTAATTACCTAATGTTTTACAAGGAGATGTATTCATTGGTTAGGTCTTTAGAGATGTGGTAGCATTACTTGAGGTAGAAAGAATTCATCATACACATGGATCATAAGTCACTTAAACACCTCAAAAGCCAAGGTAAGTTAAGTAGGAGACATATTAGATGGGTATCCTTTATATTCACTTTTTTCCTATGTGATCAAGTACAAAAAGTAATGTTTTTGCTTATGCTTTGTCATATTGTTACGCACTTATCATTACCTTTAGTATTAGGTCGCTAGGATTTGAACATATTAAAGAAGTGTATGCTAGTGATAGAGGATTTTTGTAAGATATATGAAGTAACTAGCAAGGGAGCTTATGAGAAATATTATCAATATTGATGGATATTTATTTAACATTGATAAGTTATGTATCCTACATTGTTCCTTGAAAGAATTGCTTGTTAGTGAAGCTCATAATTGAGGACAACTTTATTTCAAGAGAAAGGGGTGATGCAAGTGTTGAGCCTAAGTAGGAAAAAATGCAAGGATCATTGGAGGACCAATTACTTGAGTTAAAGCTAAGCCACTTAAGCAATCCATTGTGGTGCTTGTTCAAGACATTCAAGATGAGTTTGGACATTTAAAGAAGTTTTGTGAGCCAAAAGAGAGGCCATGGATCTACCCGGACAAATTGACCCAAGGAGGTTGATTTGACAAAGGCTAGCATTATCATCTTTTGTAATTATTAACATGGATCATGCGGACCAACCACTCAAGGATCAATTGACAAAGTTGAAGAAGAACTTTCTAAAATTATGATTAGGCCAAGACTAGTTTGATTGGAGCTAAGGTGGAACGATATTTCTAAACTTGAGCAAAATGGCATAAATCAATTGCTCCGCACCAAAATTAATCTAGAGTAGCACAGATGAATTGGGATAACTCCCAAATCAATTACGATGCAGTCATGGAAAGCAAGAACTTACCAAATTGGAGAGATTTCTTTCCTACTCAATGTAAGACTTTACCTAAATTACATTACATGTTTTTAGGATTATTTTCAGATGCTTCAGACTATAAATAGTACCTTTTGTCATACTTTCAACAATCTTTCACATATTGATAACACATTTATACTTTTCCCTTCGTTTTCCTTACAATTGTATGTATTTCAATTCTTGTGAAACTAATTGCAAATCAAGTCATTCTGAGTTGTCCTTGAACTATTTGTAATGTATTACTTTAGATAATTGCATGTTAGTTACAGATGGATAGATTATTTGATTGTGAAGCCAATAGAAATAACTTAGTAAGGAATTAAGAAGCGGCATTTGGAATAAAATACAATTAAATTGATTATTAACAAAGAGTCCAAAAGTTAATTTTCACTAAATGTAAGATCCTTAAAATTCCAATCATCTAAGTCAATCCTAAACATTTTGGCTTCCAAGTTCTTGTCTTTCTTTAGCTTTCTGCAACATCTTTTCCCATAATTTAAGTCAATTCTATCATCCCAAATAAGGCGTAAGCCATCTCACATCGGTACTCACATACTCTTCATAGGAACAATACTCTACACATTCTGTATTACTTGAATGACACTGTGCACTTACAACGCATCAATAAGGTTTAGGTTTTTACGGATAAGGTAGGATTTGGGTTTGGTTTTTTACATTCTGAAAATATTGGTGGAAATTTTTCATAAAAATGAAAAAATGGGTGCAAGATACAAAAATTGTAGCTTGCGATGTCCAACCAAGTACACTCTGCATGTTGGAGGTCATCTCATTGCAACACTAATTAAGTTAGGCATGGCAAAAAGGTTTTTTAGTATTGTATGGATACGTTTACTTTGAATGATAAGGTGGAGCTGATTAATTTATTTAGATTGATTAAATGTTCTCTTTGAATTATTAAAACCTTCATATGTTAAAAGGTCATGTACGAAATTGCAAAAAATATAGGATAATTAAATCTATGTCAAAATTTTGGTAAAATAATCAAGGTGCTAGAATTTTTTTATATCATTTAAAAGATAATTGAATTCTTTGTCCAGTTGTAATAGTAGACATAAATATAATTTTCTTAAATAGCCAAACTTACTAACATAATTGTAAAGGATTTATAATTCATAAAAAAATTTTATCACTAAAAATAATTTTTTGAATTACAATCACATCCCACAAAGTAAACATGCCTATATGTAAATGTGTGTGTGTGTGTGTATAAAGAAGTTTGCAACTATGGAACACTTTATTATTTATTTGGTTAAATAGGATCTCGAAAATAAGTTCAAATTTTATATATGCAATCTAACGTTATCAACACTTTTGTTGTTGTTAAAATACGAACCAAAAACTTGCATACGTAAGAAAATGTTACAAATAGCTTGTAAACTTAACTACAAACACTTAATAGATTGATTTAGAAGATAGGTAAATTCAAGACTGAAACTCTTACACTATTTTTTCAAGTTGCACGTGCAACTCATAGCATGAATGAATATGAAATCGATTAAAATATTAAATATATAAAATATATGAAAAAATGACAAGGGGAAATGCACCTGGGTTGCTACCACATAATTAGGGTAACTGACCTAAGCATAGGTAGGATGATAAGCACAAGTATAGCCAGGTAGCAACAACTTAAGGTTAGGTGGCTATGAAAAGGGCCCACAAAGCTTGGACAACAATCTTATAAATACGAATGTTTGAAAATATAGAAAGTAGACATCAAGAAGAGGAAGAAGAGAAAAAGAGCTACTATTGGTAGTAATGTTCATAGAGTTTTTCCTTCTACTTTCTTGTACATGTGTTTACCTCACAAATAAAGCATGCAATATCTATCTTATGGATGTATGCACACACCATTTGACTGAACCACATTAAATTGTATTTTCTTGTCTTCTTTTATATATATTCCATGAGTGATTCTTACTTAATCAACAAAATTAATCATGAGTCACATCATGTGGCATCATTCATGGGAAACTAACAGATAAGCCATGTTTTACTTTGGAATGAAAGAATAACCAAAAAGACAAATAGTGTGTTTCACATTTTATAGTATGTTGTAGTCCAATAAGAAGACGAGGATCATGTGAAGTTTGAAAAAGAAGCATTAGTCCAACTAGAAAATTGCCTCCCAAGCAACGTCACTAGCCTATTAGCAAATGTGAAACTAAGATTATTCAAGCAACTTCCTTGTCCATGACCATCATTCGCTTGGCCAAATGGCAAAGGACCCACATCTGCCAAGGTGGAGCCTGAGGTTGAAGATGAGGATAGAACATTTTTGAGACAACCACTCTACATCAGATTTCTCTCGTTGGAACTCTCCCTTAAGGATGAATACAATATTCTTACCTTGCAACAGTTTTGCCGTATTAGTCAAGAATCCACACAAGTCCACTTGTCCAAGTGAACACTAGTTGCACCATGCTTAGAATCAATCGGTTTGTCAATCATTCACCAAAGATTTTGCATTTCGACTTTAAGTGATCATTAAAGCAAGTGTTGACCCCTCGACTTGCAGCTACTCGAAGATAAGTTCTCGAGCTTTTGGCTCAAATATCTAACCTACAAATGGACCGAACTACATGCCCATTAAGAAGAAACTAATTTTTGAAGCATCATCTTAGTGACCAAGACAAACCAAGGCTAGCCAATTTTGTTGCTATTTAGAAAATAGAAGTGCACTCATATTGAGCTATCATATCTATTAGAGGTTGATACTAACTCATTCCAAACTATGCATACATGGGCTTTCCAAAAGCTACTAAGTCACATTGCCATTTCTTGAGCTACCTACCATTCAAGTTATGGAAGTAAATATATCTTGCTCCATGAATGCATCTACCATGAGCTAGAGTTTGGGATTAAATACCGAATGTGAATTGGCCAACAAGCAAAGTGGAAATCATCATAGTTGGGAAGATGACAAGACTCGTACAAAAGGCCTTCATCAAAATGTGGCTTAAACCCGAGATCCACTTGATTCTAGCCAATGAAACTCAAGAAACCTTACATGTGATAGCTATAGGACCACTTTCTCTTCTTAGAGAATCCTGCTACAACCATCTATTATGCTATTGCTAATTTATAACATAAGACACTATTTCACCTAGTTAAGGAAGACCCATATTTTTTATACCAACCTAAATTGCTAGAATGTATTAGCTGCTGAAAATAAACTCACCCTAAGCTACAAATTACTCAAAGATGTGCTAACGGCCAGGCACCCAATCATCGAGCTACAAATTGCTCAAAAATATATCAAGAGTCGTAAGACACTCGATTACTGAGTTACAAGTTACTCTAAAATGTGGTCTCAAACAACCTAATTATCAAGCTACAAATTACTCAAAAATATATCAAAGGTCACAAGGCACCTGATTACCGAGATATAAGTTACTTGAAGATTTGCCAAGAGTTCCAAAGCAACTAGATTACTAAGCTAGATGTTGCTCAAGAATTTGTCAAGGGTCAATCAATACCTGATAACCAAGCTATAAGCTACTCAAAAAAAAAAAAAAAAAAAAACCCTAAAGGAGTCATTCATGACCTTGACCAAGCTAAAAATTATTCTAAAGTATAAAGAGATATGAATTGTCCAACCAAGCTTATGATTAGCCAAGCTACTCAGAATCGAGAATATGGTTCACACTCACTAGCCATGACTTAGTAAAATTTTAGGCCATACGAAGAATTTGGTTTAGCCACTACTTAGAAAAATTTTATGCCATGTTCAATTAAGTTAATTCTTTACTATTCAAAATAAAGGAAAGTTTGGAGTCATGTTTGATCAAGCTAAATTATTTCTTTTACGTTAATAAATTTTTATAACCAACTTGTGAAATTTTTTGAATTACTTATTTACTATGGGATTGTCATCTTATTGCTTAATCTAAAGTGAAGCTAAAAGATTAATTCTTATCTCAACATAACCTCGAATTTGGTGAAGGAGGAATAGTAATGTGGATCAATATATTAAATATATAAAAATATATGAAAAAGACAATGGGGAATGCACCTAGGTGGCTACCACATAGCTGGGTGACATATTTAAATGTAGCTGAAGTAACAAACTAAATATAGCTATGATAACAGGACTAAGTATAGTTAGGGCAGTGGCGATTTTAGGTTGAGCGACGATGACAAAGGCCCACAAAGCATGGACAACAATCCTATAAATACGAATGCTTAAAAATACAAAAGGAGGACATTAAAAGGAGGAAGAAAAGAAAAAAAGTTGCCCCTGATAGTAACGCTCATGGAGTTTCTCCTTCCACTTACTTGTACATATATTTATCCTACAAATAAAGCATATAATATCTATCCATGGACATAGGCACCATTAGATTGAACCATGTTAAATTATGTGTTCTTGTCTTCTTTTATTTATATTCCATGAGTGATTCTTAATTAATCAACAAAATTAATCATGAGTCGCATTAGAATATATTATCATGTATTTAATGTAGAATTTGATGAATGAAATTTGCTTCTTAAGATAATTGAAAAAGATGGTAATTTTTTTTTATCATACGAAAGAATAACTTTTGCCCATCATAGTTTCAAATACACACACATGCACATACATACATACATACATACATATATATATATATATATATGTATATTGTATAACAGTACATGTATTTTATGTTTGTGCCTGCATTAATCTATTTACATTTATGTATACATATATTTATACATAAAATTAAGCATATATATGTTTATATATTTATATGTAAAAAATACGTATATCTATGTATAGCGAAAACCAATTATACAAAGATATTAACAAATAATTATACACAAGTAATAGTGACATATTCAATGCGTGTGCAAATTTTTATATAAATTATACAATTTTATTTATTGTAACAAGTTATAAAATAATTTTAATTTAAAATTAAGAGCACGTGACTTTGAAAAAAAAAGATATAAAGAGTGAATTGAAAACTATAGAACATATAAGAGAAAAAAAAATAGATTTGTTTTAAAAGAAAACAAAGAAAGAAAGAAAAATAAAAAAAATATGCAATAATTTAATATTATATAATTAAAATTATGTCTCTCGTCTTGACACATAGATTAAAATTTAAAATAGATTAAAGAATTAAAAAATTAAAAAAGGTAGAAGAAATTAAATTTAAGAGGCGAATGATATGAATAAAAATTGAAAGCATAAAAAACAATACGTGAAAAATTAACAATATTTAGATAATTTTATATTATACAATTAAATTTTCTTACTACACATATAATATAGATTATTAATTAAAACTGTGATGGTCTACGTTAGTTCCACTTCTGTAGCTCCTTTTTTAATTTTGTCAAAAATATTCCGAGACCGAGGGAAGGTAATAAGATCACCAGACAGCTTTATTGAATAAAAAATACGCACGTCAGTCACCTTTAATTATTTTATTTGTGTGTCATTATTTGCACCTTTTGCTTTACTAAAATGTACTGAGGAACAATTATTACAGCACAAGAGCACACGAGCCAATCAGGTCCAAGTAATGCGTAGCTCACGCGCCACTGTGTGGGTGCGATGACTAGAGATGTCGATGAGTGGAATGGGGACACGAGACTGCTCCCCGATCACCCCGCCCCTTTGACCCCATCTTCTGCGGGTATATCATTAACGAAAGAAAAGTAATTAATTTTATTTTTTAAAAAAGTTTGATTTTATTTATTTTTATTATCAAAATTAAGTGATGGTAATTAATTTTATAAAAAAATAATATATGTGAGAAACGTCTTTCATAATTAATACAAAAAATATAAAAATATAGAGGTAAATAATTTTTATATTATAATGATCAAAAAATAGTTTAGATTAATTAATTTTTAAATTAACCACATTTAAAATAATATAAAAAATTAATGACTAAGTAGTAGACATAATTACGTACTAGTTTGCAATCTATTTAATTGACAAATTTCACAAACTTTTTGCATGTATAAAGTTATTTATAAATTATAAAATTATTGTATTTTAAATAAGAAAGCTAACATCATTTAACATGGAAAGAATAATAATAAAGAAATATTAAATAGTTTGTAAAGTGAAAAAATTTGAGATAAAATATAAATAAAAATAAATTAAAAGAGAAGGAAAATGAAATTTTTAAAAAGAAATGAATATAAAATTAAAATAATTATATAACTTTATATTGTATAATATTTTTTTCAAAAATATAAGTATAGATAAAAATAATACAGACACTTAGACACTTAATTAAAGAGGGAGTTGGAGTGAGGGATAGAGTCGAGAGATGGGAGGTTCCCCCATCCCATTTAAAGTGAGAGGGGATGGATATTCTGACGCAATTATTATTTTGAGTTTTGTTTTTTTGTCACCAATCTCGACAATATTTTCATATAGTAGTTTAGGATAATTTTCAAATTCAAAATATTTTATCATCTTAATCCTTTTATATAAATTTAAATTACAATGAAATTGAATGGTATACTTTCAATGTTTGAAAGTATTTTACTCTTTTTTATGACAGAAAAATACTAAATGCTGCTAATATATTAAATTAAACTTCAAAAATATTGTTTTTTTCTATCTCTCTTGTAAACAAACAAAATGTCGATTTAATCAATAATTAATTGTTATATTTGTTTTAAATCAAATCATTATGGACATTTATACATTCATACTCACATTTAAATATTTTATTTTCCAAAAACTAACAATTACATCTATCATGCCATTAAGTTATTATATTCTCATCCTCAATTCTAGACGCGACAAATTAGCATGTCCAAGATTCAAAAAATACCAAAACCTAGTCAATCAGGGTATTTAGTCTAATAAATAACAATCTTTCCAAAACATAGAAATTCAATTAGATTATTGCAGTGGAAACATAGGTTATGTTTGTTTTGATTTTTTAATACATGTTTCAGGTGTATTTTTGAAAAGTGTGTTAAAATAAGAAAAAGATGGAGATAAAATTTAAAAAGTGTAATGATTGCAATATGTATTTTTAGGGTAGAAAAAATGAAAACAAATGTAGCCATAATAATTTAGTTACAACAAACATACTTTTTAACAAGGTAAAACCATAATTAAAAGCCTTCTCCATCTATCTTAATATTCTACCAACCCTAAGTGTAATTGGCTTCAACTTTGTCATATGCAAAAGGGGTTTGAACTAATGTGACAGATTAATCGCCTAGAAGAAGTTTACTTGCCTTTTTAAGATGTGAACATGGCAAAACGTTGATGTTACATAATATTTTGAAATCCAATTTTAAGTGGAAATAAACCATCTTTTCGAATACCAAATCTATTTCTTTTGCACATCATGTTGCTCTACTTATGACTTTAGACATTTTGTGTGCCATTCCATTAATCAGTACATTAGTCTATAGTCTCAACTAAGAAGAGTCACATGCAATTTTATCAACTGTCTCAATTTTTAACCCCAATTAGGCAGATCAAAATTACTATACACTAGTGTTCGTTCCTATCAACATCTTAATATAAAGCTTTTCATAATTAAAATCATTCAATTTTGATATTCAGTGCAAGACAAATAAGCATATTTGTTTACATCCAAAAATTTCCATAGAAAAAACAATTTGTATATCCAATCATGTTTGTCGAAACTGTGGAAATTATGAATGTGGAGAATTATTTTTAGAGTAGAGATTTGTGACTCAAAACCTCAAGGTAGCAATAAAATTTCAAGGTAATCAAACTTAGCTATCTTATTGTAAGGCAATTTAAAATTTGGAGAGGCAAACATATTTATTTGGTGTTAGTTCCTATAACTTGGTTGTTACTACTCATAGGCTCTTGAATTCATATTCAATCAAAACAATTCTCATTTAATTCTCAAATTAATGAATTGAACATCCTATGTGTTCCTTAAGTGCATCCTAAAATCCTTGAATCGCCATTTGGTTCTTTACCACTTGGATCACGTAATTCCTTATGTATTCCCTGTGATTCCCATACTATTGTCGAGTTTTGTGTGTTTGGGTCAAGCGGACGATGCTTCTCGTGGGTCAATAGTGAACATTTATGGGTGCACGAAAATTAGGATCATGAAATGGGAGGTAAGATAATAAAAATAGGGCTTGAATTGACTCAGGTAGCTTTAGATTCATCCAAGTAGTTTGAGGATCGATTGATGCAGTTTGGATCAATTTGCTAACATGTTAATCACCTGGTGAACATTTTGGAATAGCAATCTAGACCCTTGTGAATGATTAGGACATCCTTAAGATTGATTATAGCTAATCCAGATTGATTAGGTGGGTGGTTAGCAGTGAGTTCTAAAATTACAATCGGGTTATGATCCATTTGTCACCCAAATTGACGGGACGATCAATCATGCCCACTAGAAATTTGATTTGAAGGCCACGGGATTATGATCATGACCTCTAAGATCAATTCCAAAATTGGATTATTTTTTTCTTATTTTGTGCAACTTAATTGTCTGTTTGCTCATTTTATGGCTATATTGACTGAAATGCTTATGAATAACATGTTTATGCATATATGTGCCATGGTTTCATAAGAGTACTAGAAATTATGATAAAATAACAGGGAAACAATGAGGGTCCATGTTTAGTTTGTCTTCCTAATATCCATGTCATCATTACTATGCATATGCATGTATTTACATGTTTCAACCTATATGTTCATCTAAAACCAACATGCAAGCACACAAAATTCGTGTAAACACACCTACAATTTATGAAACCTATTTTTTACATAACCTGAATTGCAGTACAAGGCTTTAGTTAGGAGATTACCTCAAAGTTTGGGCTAGAATTTCTCTTCTCCTTTTTACTCTCTAGCAGCTAGCCACCCAAAGCTTTTAAACGGTATAAGCATTTGGTTAGTGGTCTCCTTTGGTTTATTAATACTTTGGGTTTTCCAAGGTATAATTTTGGACAAGGCCATCCTCACTCAAGATAAGTAATTTCCAACAATTCCCTTTTCAATACTTAGGCCTAATTAGCCTTACTCATGCCAAAATCAACTTCCCATGTGTACGGTAATTGCTCACAATCAAATCTTCTAATTTTGGTATAGTATGACTAGCCTATATATATATATATATATATATATATTCCTTCTTCCATAATCTAGTTAACACCATACACAAATAAATACATAAATAAATAACTAATAAGCAAATAAATCCATAAATTTTATTGAGTAAGGGATTACAAGGGGCGGCTATTATATCCTTCTCCTTACAACAAGTTTCATTTTTCAAACTTGAGGTGCTCTACTCGACGAATAGGTGGGGATAGTGATTTTTCATATTTTCTTCCAACTCCCACATCGCTTCGTATTTGGTATGGTTGGACCATTGAACTTTCTTATAAGGTATGGTCCTACTTTGTAGACTCTACTCCTTTTGATCTACTATTTATATTGGAAACTTCTTGGAACTCAAGTCCTCCTTAATGGCCTGGGACTCAATCTCCGAAACATGATTGGGGTCCCACACATACTTCTTAAGTTATGACACGTGGAAGACATTTTGCACCTTGGATAGTTTTATGGGTAGGGCCAAGCGGTACACATTGCCCATTCTCTCTAGTTTTTCCAAAACTCCTTACTCCTCTGAGGTAAACTTTTTCACCCTACTGGAATTGCAAGGGTGTCCTTTAGGTCTACCTAACTCTTCTACCTATCTTGAGCCACCTTAAGTCTCTTTAGTACGCTGCCACCTTTTCAATCATCATTTGGACCAACTTTAGTCCCATCACCTTCCTTTCTCCTATGCCATCCCAAAATATGGGTGAATGACACTTTTGTCCATATAGTGTCTCATAGGGTGACATTCTTATGTTGTTGTGGTAATTGTTGTTGTAGAAAAATTCCATGAGAGGTACATATTCACTCTAAATTTCCTTGAAATCTAATACAAAATCTCTCATCATATCTTCAAAGGTTTAGATCATCCTTCTGAACTGTCTATCAGTGTGAAGGTGATAGGCCATTCTCAAGTTTACCCTTGTTTAGATGGCCTTTTGAAAACTACCCCAAAATCGTGGCACAAATTAAGGGTCCCAATCTAACAGTATGCTAATTGTAGTGCCGTGCAATCTCACCACATTGTCTATATACACCTTAGCTAACCTATCTAAGGAGTAGGTTGATTAGATCAAAAGGAAGTGAACCGACTTGGTCAATCTGTTGACTGCTACCTAAATGGCATCATAACCTTGTAGTGTTCAAGGTAATCTTAATATGAAGTCTATGGTGATATACTGTCACTTCGATGCGGGTATCTCTAGAGGGTGGAGTTACCCTGCTGGCTTCTAGTACTCAACCTTAATCCTTTGTATGTCTTTATACTCCCTAAGTGCATCAAATACTTGGATTGGTACGCCTACTACATGGTCTTGTTTCATATCTCTATGACCTTCAGAACACACACCCTTTCTTTGATGTACAAGACGCCACTTTTCCCTACTTGAAACTCTTGTATCTGTTTCTCTTTAATCTTGTCCTTGAGCGCCTTTAATTTTAGGTCCAAATCTTGGGAACTCCTAACTTCTTTATAAATTGGGGGTTCAGCATTTAAGATAGTGAGTATAGCTTTGATTGACTCTAAAACCTCCAAGTATAGTGAGTCGAGCTGTCTTGCAAGCATAGCTACCATAACGCTAGTGCCTTTTTGGTCTAGAGCATCTACAATTCAATTCACTTTCATTAGTTGGTAGTTTATCACTAAAACATAATCCTTAATCAATTCCAACTACCTTCTTTGCCGCATATTCAACTTATTTAGAGTAAAGAGGTACTTAAGACTCTTATAGTTAGTGAACATGTTGCACCTCTCTCCATATAGGTAGTGCCTCCAAATCTTCAAGGTAAATACCACTGCTACCAATTCTAGGTCATGGGCAGGATAGTTGAGCTCGTATGGCTTCAGTTGTCTTAAAGCATAGGTGTTAGCCTTCCATTTGCATCAAGACACATCCCACACCATTCTTACTTGTGTTACTGTCTATGGTGAATCCCTCTTCTCCATTGGACAAGGCTAGTACTAGTGCTGAGGTTAACTTCTCCTTTAATTCAGTGAAGTTCTTCTCACACTTCAGGCTCCACTCAAACTTTCAATATTTTTGGGTAAGTTTGGTTAGATGTGTGGCTATCTTGGGAAACCCTTCGACAAACTTCTTGTAATAACTAACAAGCCTCAAGAAACTTTTCACCTCGGTCATATTGGTAGGTCTTAACCATTGCACAATTGCTTCAATCTTCTTAGGGTCCATGCCTTCTTCTTTAAATATTATGTGTCCCAAGAACGCCTAGCTTTTCAAAACTCACACTTGTTGAACTTGGTATACAATTGCTTCTCTCTAAGCGTCCATAAGACTACCCTTAAGTGCTCTTTGTGCGCCTGCCACTTGAAGAGTAGACTAGGATGTCATTTATGAACACCACTACGAAGTTATCTAAACATAGCCTAAACACTAGATTCATGAGGTTTATGAATGCTTCTAGGACATTGCTTAACCAAAATGGTAGTACTAAGAACTCGTAGTAGCCTTACCTCATCTTAAACATTGTCTTAGGTATGTCCTCAACTTTGATCTTTAGCTAGTGGTCCAATTTCAACTCAATTTTGGAGAATATTTTAGCCCTCTTGAGTTGATCAAAGATATCATCTATTCTTAGTAAGAGGTACTTATTCTCAATTGTAATCTTGTTGAGCTCCCTATAATCTATATATAGACTCAGACTCCCATTCTTCTTTTTTACAAACAGTACAAGGGCCCATGGTCCAACTCGCAACCACACAGACTCACACCGCGATTACGGAACATGGTCGCGCAACTACAACTCAAGTTTACATACGCGCAGACATCGCACTCATTTTCAAAATTCCTTCTACTCAATTTCAACCCCCTTTTTAGATATGCAAACATGTTTTATGGATTCCAAAGATCTCCTAAACATATTCACATCATAAAAATCCAACCTTAATGTGGTTTCAAGAATTTTCCAAGAGAATTCAAAGAAATTTACAAGTTACGCTATATTTTCTAGTACGTAATATCTGTGTTAATTTCCCTACACATGGTTTTGACTTTCACGATCTTACAATCACGTTTAGATAATTATCTATGATTTATCATGCTTTTGGGTGCCTATGCATGTGAAAAATAAGTTCCTATAGCATGTGTAATTTCTACAGGTTTCAAACTAAGAGAATACCTAAGTTTTCTATGTAGTTGAGCTTGGAATTTTCATCTCCCTCCTTTCTCTCTCTCTTGGGCTTCTGTTAGGGTGATTTAGGGTGGGAGAATGTGTTTTCTTTCATGGTTTAACTATATGTGTGTGTGTGGTGTGGGCTCTCTTATTTTTGGAGGCTGCCTTGTACACGAAATTCTTAGCCACTCACCCTTCTAAATTTTTTCTTTAAGCATGGTAATAATCTCCCATTAATGTCCTAAATTTTTGGTAAGTTTGACTAGCACCCACTATGTTTATTTCGCCACCATTCACACATAGATACCTTAGGCAATAATTCACAAAAAAATCACTAAATAGAATCACAAAACTTGGAATTAAATTCTTAGCTAATATCATTTATTGATATTTTGCAAATATTTATATCAAGCCCCCAAATTTTTTAAGGTATTATAATCATTTTTCTTCTAAGGCAGAGTCAATTGATTATTTTGTTTTGTTCCTTCTGGTCTACTACAACTGTTAGTTCATTTGTCGAAGATTTTCCTTATAATCAAGGATCTATTGGTATAAAGTGTGTACAACCATATTTTGTGACACATATTTTCAATACTAATATTGCATACACTAAAGGAGCATTCCATAATCATGTCACTACACATGTAATAATAAGATCAATGTTGGCATCAATCTCAACTTATTCTCAATCGATTGCAAGCCAGGTGAATCAAGCCAACACCCGAGCAATCATCTAAAATCTAGATCACTCAACTACTATTTTTATGATTGGGAGTGGGCCAACAGGTCGTGACCAACGTGATCATTATTCTAACGTCGAGGCAATATTCTGTTTTTATGAATCGAAGTACCCAATTGCTACCGAATTGATCTTGAAGGCGTCAGATTGATTGCAAAGACCACCAAATCAATCAAAATGGCGTGTTCAATAGATTTTTTTCCTAGTTTGTGAAGGATTCTTTGCCAAACCTATTTATTTGTTTCCACACACTTATACATGAGTACATGAATGTTTTAGCCCTATTTAGGACCATAAATTGGGGCTTAGTTATATTTATCATAAGAACTCCTTGGTATTTTGATTAATAAAATTATTTTTCTTGGTTTTCTTTTGAATTTGAGTAATTCTCAATTCTTGTGAATCCAAATCCCAAATCACGTTATTCTAAGCATTTCTTGGATTAATTCATTACATATCAACTCATTAAGCATGTTAGTTGTAGCCTTCATTTTAGTAGAGTTCATTGAAGATCGTTGCATTTAGGGCTATTTTTACACAGTTCACACAAGCAGATTTTGTACAGTTTTGGTGTACGCCAAAGTTTGTATCTTTACGCTTCCACACACGTGTCACTTGGCATCAAAGCCAATTGTTTCAGATTCTAATTCGGACATTGGTCTAGGTACCAAATTCCATCTTTTGTTCTTTTCCATGTCTTTCCCTATCTCCTTTTTCTCCATCTTCTTCACAAATTTCAAAAAAAAACTTCGTTTGAATTTGGTGATTTTTTCAACAATATTTGTTCCTTGTTTGCTTGTGATTTGAGAGTTTTAAAAAAAGTTAAAAAAAATTCTATTGGTGAATTTCTTGTGCTTTCTAGAAAATTTTTGTTCCTTGTTTGGTTGGTGCATTGTGAGGGTGAAGAAAAGACAAAAAAAAAAAAAAGCAAACATGTGAAAAAAGTTATAGTGAAATTTGAAAAAAAACAATTGTAGCAAAGAGAAAAATTTTGTAGAAAAAAGATTGGAAGAAAGAAGAGAGAAAGTTGTGATCTTTGTGTGAAAATTTGTCTTGGGAAGTTCCTTAGGCGATAGAGAACATTAAAAAACCAAAAAATTTCAAGCCAGTGATTGATTGCGTAGCTTGTTATTCGTTCCAGGTCAATCACCATGTTTTAGATTGACTGCACCAGCTCCCAAGTCGATCACATCTTGTTTACTTGAGCCCAGATCAATCCTTCTTGCCCCAAGATCGATTGTGGCCCTATTTTCAGCCCCAAGATGAACCCAACTACATTTGGATCGACCTGCTAACCTATTTTTCACACTTGAATTGATCTAATTGTGTCCAGATTGATCCCATACCTTAAAATTTCATCCTTACACATACTTACACACTATTAAGGGATACACCACTTGAATTGTCAGGGGTTTCTTGGAATTCCATGAGGTGGGCACAAGATTTGAGTGGATAAGTGCATGTTGAGTGTTAATTTATGTGGTACATGAATGAGAGGTTAGAAACGAGCGATTTACATCTTGTGAGGTGAGAGGACACCTACATACACATACGTGTTTCCTTTGCTTTCTATATTATCTACAATTTTAGGATGTTGGAAGATAATACATTTTATATGAGATGGTTGTCGAAGACATTAGCAAGCATAAACCATTGGCTAGATAGTTTGGAGGATTCATATACTACTACACCAAGCAATCTATTACCTCACAGGAGTTGGCGTAAAGAAGAGTCGAAGCATAGGTTAAGAGGAGCTACACATCAAGTTAAACTAAGAAGGTGTGAAGTTGATGGTGAATTTGATAATGATGATAAAATTGATGACTTCTTTAGTAGGCGTTTGTGGAGAACTAGTGAGGAAAATGGTGGGTCATCAAAGAGGACTGAATTCGATATTCCCCCATTCATGGGACAAGCAGATCCTGATGCATATTTGGCATGCCAAAGAAAGTTAGAAGAGGTGTTGGATGCTTATCCATGTTCAAAGGCACATAAGGTAAAATTAGCTACGTGCTTTTTCATAGAATATGCTAAATATTGGTGGAATGAATTTGTGCATGGTAAGAGGAGTTATAGAGGAAGTTGAGTCACCACGTGGAAAGAATGAAAAAGGATAATGAGAAATCAATATGTTTTATATTCTACATAGTGTGAGTTATGTGATAAGTTGGAAAATTTAACTCAAGATGGATTAAGAGTGGAAAGATATTATGATGAGTTGAAATATGCCCTAAGGAGAGCTAATGCAGATGAGAGTGTTGAAGAAATAATAAATAGATTTCTTTAGGGGATTGGATGATGACATTGCAGAGATTGTGGAGCGTTGTAGCTATGAGTGTATTAAGAACACAGTAGAGAGGGCCATTTGAATTACGTGTAAGCTCAATAGGAAGGGTGTTGAAAGGCTAACATAATCCTGTGAAACTAGTGCCAAAAGGATTAATTGACATGACCTTTGTGGAGCCATGATTGCAAGATCTACATGGGAAATTGATAGGAGGCCACATGAGAGCATTGTTGGGACTACAATCATGATAATAGACAAGGTAGACTATGCATATTTGCATTTAGATGGTTTTGATGTTGGTGATGTTGTAGCCCACCAGAAGAATGAGCTGAAGTTGGATTCATTTGTAACGGAGTCATGCAATAGTGATAAAGAGTGAACCATAGATGATGTCACTGCAGAAGGAGAAGTTTGTAAAGTTGAGGATAAGTTGGATTTAGAATATAGGACCAGCAGTGAGGATGTCGAAGAAGTTGAATTAATGGAACATAGAGATGACAAGCATTGGGTAAAGAAACATTTATAGCATCCATGGGAAAGAATGATTGTAGCCATGCTTAAGAAATTCCCGTACATTTTCTAGAACAAGTATATAATAATCCATTGTATAATGAACATCAATATAAACTAGAATTAGAAAGTGAAATGAGATAAGAGAATGAGAGAAAAAGAAGAAGAAAAAGAGTGTGAAAGGAAAGAGAATGAGTTGGCAAAGAGAAAAGATAAGGAGCCTGCTTTAGAGTTTAAGAGAAATATGAGGGTTCGTAATGGAAGGATTACTTTCATTGACCCATTATATTGTCCTATGTCTTTTGTTGATATTTCCTCACAGGATCACAAAAGTATTGGATAGGAGTTAGCCATGGAGTTTGTGGCTCAAGATGATGAAGATTCATAAGAAAAGAAGTTGGTAAATCCATGGGAATTGATACCATAGAAAGAGGTTAACAATCTTAGTTCTGATAATTCTTTGAGTTACTAATCACATGATGTGCTTAGTGCTGCATTGTTTGCTAATTTTAGTTTTAAGGATGATTTTTACTTAATGAGCTTAGCATTCAAGTGTGAGCCTATGAGAATCAATCGAGATGAAAATCTTTTAGATGTAATTCTTAGAGGTTTGCATGATATTAGTTTGACATTAGAAAATTGCATTATCATGCGCGAGTGTGACCTTAGAGCAGGAGGATTGTTGAAATTCCATAACTTTTGATAAAATTTGGTGGATTATGGTTAGATATCTAGACTTACATGTAGGGCATGGTATGTATATAATAAGTACTCTAGGATCATATTTCGAGTTTCCATAAGTAGAATCTAGGAGTGCATGTATTGACTCTACTGCAATAGTGTCACTTGTTAAATCTAAGTATAATGAACTTCATTCTTTTGGTGATTATTGCCTTAGTAAGTTTGATATGTCTTATTCCACATATGTATTGCATGAATATGATTTTGTTCCAAATGTCAGACATTTACAGCATGTGTGTTCTTGGTCACATATCAAGAAGTTGTTGAAATTTTTGCATGATTCTCTTAAGATAAAGGAATTTGTGAGACTTGTATTTAATCTTGGCCTAAGAATCAATCTTGTTGAAATTCTTGTACGTGACATGGTTGGGCATAAGGAGTACCATGAATTTAAATCACGCTTCTAGGCACAAGCTCATCGATAAGTTAGTATAGGTATTACGCATATTTTACATAAGTGCATGAATTGTGATGTGTATGGTGTAATAGGAAATACTATAGAGTTATGTTATCATTTACATGATTATGTAATTGGAGATGGCATGGTGATGTGCATTGTTTTGAGTGCTTGTCTATTATGTAAAGTAAGTTGTCATGAGTTGATTCTTTGTAATCATTATGTTCAAGAAAATGAATTGTTGAAATATGCTAGTGCTAACCTCTTAGAACAAGTATGTGTTACCAAAAAAAGGTTGATTTTGTAGGAGAATGTCCTTTCAAGTGTAAAGTAAATGCCTTTGGGATGTCCTTCCACGGATTGTGTTTGAACCAGGTAGTAAATATTCAACAAAGAATTGTCTTAGTCTAGTGAAGAGGGTGTTTTCACATAAACAATAAAGAGGCCTTTCCACATCATAATATTTGATCCAAATATTGAGTCACAATTTGAAGGAAATTTGTCTAAACTTGCAACTTGTGAAGGTCCATGTGTGTTTAAATGTTCACAACAAAATCAAATTCCAAGGCGGAAGCCTAGGGTAAGCATAATATTAGTATTATATTATATCATTTCTTATTTGAAGTTTTGTTTGTAGGTAATAGGAATCCTAACGAATTGAGGTTAATTCGCCTTCAAGAGAAAGGGAATGACGCAAGTGCCTGGTCAAAACAAGGAATGATTGTCAAACCATGGGTAGGAGTGGAAGTTTATGAGCTCCAAGAAATTAAGAAGACCCACGAGCATGAGTTTCAAGGGGGTTTTTGGATATTTTGGGAGGGTTTGGAGGTTAAAGATAAGCTCACAAATTAATTTAGTGCGAAATGGTAAGGAAACAGCACAAAGATCGACATTGGGATTGATCGCAACTTATTCCTAATCAATCGCAAGCTAGGTGAATTGATCTCAAAGATGTCAGATGGATCGCAAAGACCACCAAATTGATCAAAATGGCATTTTCAGCAAATTTCTTTCGTATTTTGTATAGAATTCTTTCCCAAACCTATTTTATTTATTTCCAAACACTTATACACAAGTATAGGAATGTTTTAGCCCTAGTTAGGGCTATAAATAGGGGCTTACTTATTTTTATCAGAAGAACACTTTGGTATTTTGATTAATGAAATTATTTTTCTTGGTTTTCTCTTGAATTTGAGTAATTCTCAATTCTTGTGAATGCAAATCCCAAATCGAATTATTCTAAGCATTTCTTGAATTAATTCATAATATATCAACTAAGCGTATTAGTTGTGGTGATCCTTTCACTAGGATCTATCCTTTGTGTTAGTTCTCTATGGGATTTTCATCCATGTTAAATATAATTCCTCTCAATAATAAATTTTTCTTTTTCATGCCAGGTGCATGACTCGCAATAAAATCAATCATATTTATAAAGATTAAATCACCGTATTTGATTCATTCTTGATGTCTAGACTTTCTTTTTGGACCATCATGTAATATTTTTAGCATAACTCAAAGAAATATCATGTCAACTGTTTTCAAATAAATCAAAGGCGCAATTACCCTACACATTTCTAAATTTGAAATAATATATCTTTCGTAACTATTAAATGCATTTCCTGCATTTTATAACACGTATGCATGAATCACCCCTACATTTAAACCGCGGCTTGAAATTGCGACCACAACCAATTAGAGCACAATCAAATTAGTGGCCAGTGCAACATAATCAATTTTGATAAAGGAGAAGGACCTTATTATGGGCCTAAGCTCATGAATTTATTGATGTCATATCACTGTAGCACTGGCAATTGTAATTCATAAAATTTCAAATGTTGCAAATATTAAAGTGAATTAATTGTATCCATTCCACACTTTATTTGTACCATGAGCAAAATTTACTCAGCCATAAATATCATAAATTTCACTTAACTAGAAACATACAAACCACCATACTATCCTTTTATTATTAGAGAAAGTTAACCTAGTTAGGTCACAAATTAATCTAAATACTAGTTACTTTAAACACATAACGTGGTAGGTAACGCATAAATATATAACTTAACCATTGCTCACTAAAAGTTTAAAATGAACCTTGCT
The DNA here is from genome assembly GCA_019155195.1 of Avicennia marina. NCBI lineage: Eukaryota > Viridiplantae > Streptophyta > Magnoliopsida > Lamiales > Acanthaceae > Avicennia > Avicennia marina. The sequence continues at coordinate 13,152,574 of CM032756.1, read as the reverse complement.
ATAGAGTAATATAAACACTATGTGCACAATTTATAGTTTCAGAACAAACCCCATTGGCAGAGATCTCATCATCTTCCACCGTAGAGCCAATTGATTATTTTGTTTTGTTCCTTTTTTTCGACTACAATTGTCAGTTCGTGTGTCCAAGATTTTCCTAGTAATCAAGTCTATCATTATGAAGTATGAACAGCCATATTTTGTGACACATAATTTCAATATTAGTATAGCATACGCCATAAGGAGCATTCCATAATCATGTCAATGCACAACATGTCATAATAATTAAATGGTGGCATTAAATGTAATGGTTAATCAATTTTGAGACAATAAATCAATAATTAAAATATTCTTGTAACAGCCACAAAATAATTCGCATAATTAGATATTTACATTTGTATGCGTTCACGTTAAATTGAATACAATTCCCATCAACAATTAAAATTGCACTTCATGATTAGAAGAAAATCCAAAAGTATTAATAAGTCGGCGGAGATTTATCTTAAAATACACAATTCTGACCACTAGAAATTTCACAATATTTGGCTATTATAATTAATCACTCTTTTTCTTTCTTTCTCGGGAGGAAGAAATATCAAAAAGTTTGAACTAGCCTGAACTTCGACTCTCACAATTATTTAATGTCCACATTTTCTAATTATTTGGAGTATAATTGTAATTTAAACTAAATAAATTTACTTACACAATGTCACACATATAGAATGAATGCATAGCAATTCACACACTACAACTTTTTAAGGTTTAGATAACAATTGACATGCAACAGTTATAAAACCACTGCAAAAACTAGAATTTAGCAGCAATTATGTAACAATTTTCAGTGTTGCATTGGTAAGATATGATTTAGTAACATTTTTATGTAACGATTCCAAGTATGTTGCAAATGTGGTATATTGCTTTATTTGCAACATTTTTGTAACTCTTTTTAAATGTTGCAATTCCATATGTAAAAATTAAAGAATAGGCAACATTTTTGTGCAACAATTTTAAAAATGTTAAGTAATGTGATAACTAAGAATATTTACAATCATAAAAAAAATCTATCCTATATACAACATTTATATCAAAATATTTGAATTTAAATAATTAGTTGATTACTTACTTCTTCTTTCAGTACTATATTATTTAATTAAATATTTTCAGATAAAATATTGAATATAAATTTGTTGCAACTAATTTTAAAATAATAAATTAATTTCCATGTATATTAAACACAAAAATTTGAAATTAAATTACTTTTTAGTTAATTTATACTTTGATTTTGTAGGTTGTGCAATTTTTTTTGAAGTTTCAACAGTCTGTAAGTATTTTTAGTTCAAAACATAATTGTCAAAGGTTAGGTAATTTTATAACATGAACTAAAAAAAATAATCAAATACAATATATTATGATGCCAAAAATCCTTTACAAAAAATGAATTAGGAACCACATTCATTAATGGCAACTCCCATTTTCTTATTTTCTATTTTTCTTTTATTTTCTTTATTTTTGTTGTTTCCTTTTTACTTTTCTACACACTGAATACCCCTTTTCTTCAAATACACAGACAGCATCCAAACCCACCTGCATGAGCCCCCCTCTTTCTCAAGTCAAGAGATATTGAATTGAGTGATTACTGATATGTGATGAATGATCTCTCACGCCAAACAAGAAAATTGCATGAACAAAAAGGGAGAATTTGTTGTAGAGCAAGAAAATTCAACTACTCACAAATTGAATAACACAGACTGACTCATTGGCCCAATTACTCTTCCATTGATTTTTATCCTCTAGCTACACCTTCTAACGGTTACATTCTAACATTCACCACTCATGTGAGATAAAAAAAATAATAATAATTAACTACCACTATACAGGTCAGCCATAAAATAAAATTTCAATCTTATACAAGTATTGCACTGAGCTGATGGCTTGCATCCCTGCTATCAAGCCTTATTTGTTTTTTTGTTTCAACACTCTCCTTCAAGATGAGTGTGTATATTTTTTATACTCATCTTGCTCAACAATTTTGTCTAATTGTCTATAGCTTAGTGGTTTTGTAAATAGATCAACTGGCTACTCATTTATCCTGATGTACTTGATCTCAAATGCTCTTATCTAAACTTTCTCTAGTATGAAGTGCATGTCTAGATCAAAGTGTTTTGTCATCTCATGGTATGTTGGATTCTTGCAAATTTGAAGGGCACTCTAGTTGTCACAAAACACTTTGGTTGGTTGCTCAGTATTCTGCCTCTATTGAACTTCTAGCAACCACACCTTGCTTATTTGATCTCCAGCTTATTAGGGAGTCCCTTAATGTGATGCAATACCTAGTGATGGATCTCCTTGTGTCACAACAAGCTCCACAATCCCTATCGAGTATGCATAGAGTTGTGAACTATTTCATCTCTTCATCATGATTCCTTTCCCAAGTGTTCCTTTTAAGTACTATAATGCCCTGAATGCCGCTTGTAGATGGGACCCTCCTGGCTTGCTCACGAACTATGATAAATCTTGCACAACAAAGTTGATGTCAAGTCTGGTGAATGTTAAATAAATTAACTTCCCAACTAGCTGTCTATGGTAAGTGGCATCCTTTAGAGTGTCATGATCCTCTTTGCTCAGTTTTTGGCTGCCATCCATAGGTGTTACAACAAGCTTAGCACCAAGTAGTCCATAGTTCTCAAACAAGTCCAATGCGTATTTTCTTTGGCACAAGCTTATCCCTTTCCCTGACTTAGCTATTTCAACACCTAAGAAGTATTTTGGTTGTCCTGAGTCTCTCAGTTTGAAACTCCAAGAGATCCTTAATCTTCTCTTGCTGCTTGCTTCCTTTTACTACATCATCTACATACACCAATAGTAGAATCTTGTCATCCTCATGTGCTCCTTTTACGAAGAGTGAGTAGTCTGATTTTGATTGGACAAATCCATAGCTACACTGGACTTCACTGAACTTGATGTTCATTACCTTGAAGATTGTTTTAGGCCATATAAGGAATGCTTCAGTTTGCACACCAAAGATTGGTTCTATCAAGTCTCTTACCCGTAAGTTCAATTCCGTGTGGCACATCCATATGGACTCCTTCCTCCAATCTCCATTTAAGAACACATTATGTATATCAAGCTGTCTCATTTCCCAACCTTCATGGCTGCCAAAGTAAAGAAAAATCTGACAATGCTATGTTTAACCACTGAATTAAATGTTTCTTGGTAATCAAATTCCTCCACTTGGTTTTATCCTCTTGCCACAAGCATTGCCTTGAACCTTTCTATTGTCCTATTTGACTTCAGCTTAGTTTTGTAAACCCATTTACATCCTATTGCATAAAGGCCCCTAGGCAACTCAACCAAATCCTAAGTGTTGTTCTCCTCGAAAGCTTGACACTCTTGCAACATAGCCTCTCTCCAATGTGGCTGTTTCATAACTTCTGTGAAGGATTGTGGCCCATGGACATTGCTAAGTGATGATAAATAGCACGTGTATTCTTTGGATAATATGGCTATGCTCATGTGCTCAAGTGGTTAGTTATAGGATGTTCAGTTGGAGGGGGGTCATTGGTTTCTGATTGTGTTGATAAGCCTCCAAGTATTTGGGAATTTTCCTAATCCTATTTGATTTCCTAACTTGGTCATGTGGGCTTTTTGGTTGTAAATGGATTGAAAGATCATTATTTAAAGGTAGTTCAGGCCATGTGATAGGATTCTCATCAACCTCACCACTACTCCATTGATTAGTTCCACCAGACTCAATGTGTTAGTCAGAGAACAAGTGTTCAGATGGCATAGGCATAACTAGTTCAAGGCAATGTTGACTGGGAAAGTCAGTTGTGGCTTGTGTTACTGACTTAAAGAGAAAATATGTTCATGAAAATACATATGTCTTGACACAAAAATCTCATGGCTGTTAAGGTCATATAGTTTATAGGATTTAATTCCAAGAGAGCATCCAATGAACACACATTTTCCAGCTCTTGGATCAAACTTAGTTTTGTCCCTTTTTAATGTGGAAGCAAATGCTAGACAACCAAAGGTTCTCAGGTGGTGATAATCAGGTTCCTTGTTTAGAAGAGCCTCATAGGGGGTCTTATAGTTTAAGAGTTTGATAGGTAGTCTATTAGCTATATAGGTGGCACACAAGACTACATCTCCCCAAAACTTCCTTAGTGTAGAAGCATGAAAGAAGAGATCTAGCAATGGCAAGGATATGTTGATGTTTTCTCTCCACCAAAGCTTTTTGTTGTGTTTTTCCACATAAGAGAATTGGTGAATTGTACCATTTTCAACAAAGAAAGTAAGCATGTGTAGTTCTGGTGCATTATCAGACCTAATGGTCTTTATTTTGCTTTCCAACTGATTATGCACCATGTTATTAAATATTGGTAATATATGGTTAACTTCTCCTTTATGTCTCGTTAAGTAGGTCCATGTGTAACGGCTAATATCATCAACAATAGTGAGAAAAAGATGGTAACCATTTATTGCAGCAAAGGAATATAGTCCCAATACATCAATGTGTATCAAATCAAAGGGTTTGGTGCTATTCAGTATGTGTTCAGGGAAGGATAATCTCGTTTGTTTTGCTAAAGGGTAGATTTCACAAATAGAATTGAGGTTTACATTGATAAAGGGATGTGTGTGGTGGAGTTTAGCAACTACTTGATCAGAGGGATGTCCTAATCTCAAATCCCAAATGCATTGGTTGTTGTTGGGTGATGCCTCAGCTCAGTTATCTACATAGGATGTACTTGAGTAGGGATTCAGATTAGTTTGGCCTTGATATATGATGTACAAGCCCTGGTGCTCTCTAGCAAGACTAGTCGTCATCCTTTGTTGGCCCTAAATGTAACAAGAATTAGAGTTAAATACAAGATAAAAACTGGTGGTTCTTGGTCAGTTTGTTAGTTGACACTGAGTTGAGGCTAAAGGAAGGTATACAGAGCACTTGATCAATTTTTAGGTCATCAAAGAGATTAAAATTTTCTATTTGTATCATTAGAACTTTAGTTCCATCAGGTAGTCTCACAAACATGTTCATCACTAGCTTATAGGTGTGGAAGGGTTTAAGGAAGTTGCATATATGGTATGTTGCCCCTAAATCTAGGATCCATACTAGTGAGGGTGATGAGGACCTAGTTTCTCTAGCATTTAGGATATCCTTAAAATAAAATGTGCAACAAGTTGGTTTTTCAACAAAGAAGGTCTCAGTTTGCTTACCAAAAAAATTAGGTACCACAAACTGTGAAGGGGTGTATTCTTGTTATTTCTGTGTTAAAGTCACACTAGATTGAGTTATGCCTTGGAAGCTCAACAAGCTCATCAACATACTTATTTGTTCTTGGGATAGTATCAACCCCATATCAACACTTCTTAGCTCCTCCCATGATCCCCTTTTTGATGCAACTTGATGAGCACTTGACTAGTTTATCTTTCTCTTGCTGTTGGTGAACTTGAAGTTTGGGGAAAATCCAATGATTCTATAGCACCTCTCCTTGCTATGTGCTTTCTTTCCACATTGGCTACTGATCAGGTCCTGCTTCTTTTCCCTCTTATTAGTGCTCACAAAGAGTACGGAAGCATATGTAGACACTCCACTCAACACTTTTGATCTTTGAATCTCTTCCACCCTTATAGCATTGTATGCTTCATCTAGAGTGGGGAAAGGGTGTTGGCTCAAAAGCTGTGATCTATTAGTTGAAAAAGTTTCATTCAGACCATTCAAAAACTTATAAACTTTGCCCTTCTCCTGAGACTCCCAAACTCTTGGAAAGCCCCAAATTGCCTCTCCCACATTTGCAATGGAGAGGTGGCCTATATTGCCTCAACTTTTCCCAACTTGTAACTAATTGCGTGTAATAGACATCTGCTGACCTTGTCCCTTGTATAACACTGCTCAAGTCACTCTAAAGTTGGTAAACTCTGTGGTCATTAGGAATAGAAAATCATTTGGAAAGGGCTTTCCAAGTCTACCCTGCATCCTTCATGTAAAATATTTTTGCAGCCAAAGAAGGACTTATAAATATCAATAATCATGCCACGATCAGATCATTGTATCTGCCCCATGCATGGTGAAGAGGATCATCAAGTGGAGGTTCTTGGATGCTTCCATCAACAAATCCAAGTTTGTTTCTAATAAAAAGAGCCAACTTAAATGACCTGCTCCAAGTAGCATAAGTGAAGCCAGTAAGATCAAGGTGAGCAATGGTTGCATTGTGATTATCGATGGAATGAATATAGAACGGTGAGTTTGGGTCTTCACTAACCCATTCGAAGTGTTAAGATTGCCATGGTTAACTGAACTTGAAGAAGACTCCATGGCAAGAGTGGAAAAAGAAAGAGAAAGTGAAAGGAAACTAACAAACAAGGAAGAATGATAAGAATTGACAGCAAAAACATTTGAGAGTTATTTAGTTATGGTTTTTCCTAAATTATGATATATATTGATAGCTAGGTGTTGAATAAAATGTTCTGATCCAAAGATGAAAAATAAGACCCCACTAATATTCATGGCAGGATCAATTTAAGATTTATTTGCAGGAAGTCTTCATAGGATGGAATATTATTCAGTAATATTTATTTTTATACTTTTAAGTTTTTACAGAAACAGGAGAGAAGCGGGAATTTTTTTATATTTTTTGAATGACCTTTCCTAAAATTTTTTATTTAATTTTATGATTATGAAAACCTACAAATGTCATGCCTATATAGAGCAAACGATTTTTAGAGTTGATGACTATTAACAATTGAAGATTTAGGGAAAATTTATATTCCTAAAATGCAATTAATGTGTTATTTGTATTTTCACGTGAATTCTCTATTTTTTTGCTTCCATGAATGGAAGTGCTTGTAAGAAAATTTTTGTGTTGGTTTTTTTTTTTCACTTTAAGAGTAGATATGCAGATTATTTTCAAGGCGTAATTCAGTAGCAAGTTTAGTTCATCCATTGTGACATGCAATAGGCAACATGTTTGGACTTTTATTATTTTTATTATTATTATTATTTTATGATTGAATTTGTCAGAGATCCTTTCAGGATTCAAAGACTTCCTTTGAAAGCAACATATAGATGCTATTGTGGATTGTGGATCTGAATGTCATTCGGAAGGCAAGTAAACTCTATCAATAATTATATACTTCTTTCATTCAATATTGAATTTTATTAGTACCAATGATATAAGATGCTATGAAATCATTGAATTTAAAGTAAACGACAGTAGTTGACGCAATTGGCATGTGATTCTCTGATTTTGCTGTGTTATGTAAGCGACGAAACGTTGGGTTTGTTTGTTTTGCAAATATCCACTCTTAAAAAATACACATTCAATTATTATACTTTTTTTTATCTCTTTCTTACTTTTACGTAATTTTCGAGATAAAAGCACATAAAAACACATACCATAATTACAAAACAAACAAAGCCCTTATTTTATTAAAATCTAAGTTTTCTAATAATCTCTTGATGTAATAATTATTTTATTGTAACTTTTGTTTAGATTTTTCTACGTCATAATTAATTTTATGTTCACGTATATTTTATTGAAATTATATTTTAAGATTAAATCTCTTCATCATTAAGCTTAACTTAGTAAATTATTATTTCAATTTTTTTGAATTCTTAGTGCACTTTAATAATTATAGATTAGGATTCAAAATTTGTGTCTAATTAATATCATACTAGCTGTCAAGCACACGCCATACTTGTGCAAAAGACTTAGAATATCTTTGTGCGATGTACTTATGATACAGGAAAAAATGAAAAATAATTAAATACAATATTCACTTTTGAAAGTAGGAAAATGAATTTTAAAATATAACTTCAAGCATATAATTATATAAAAAGATACTTAATGGTGATAAAAATGATGTGTTAGTTTCCTTTGCAATGACTGTTTCCTTCCATTTATGTCAATAGAAGATAGAGGAAAACATGAAAGAAATGGTAAAACAAATTAAAAGTCGAAGGAAAAATAACTAAAACAATTAGAAAGGGGTAATTTAATTACTATACTTTTTTTTAAACAAAAAATATGCCTTATAAGAAGTAAGCTTTATCTATAATTATATAGATATATATATATGTATAGGTGTGTGTGTGTGTGTGTGTTACATATCTAAATTATCATGAACTACACATTTTGAATTAGTATTGGAATCAAATTTAAATTTTGTCCATAACCCTTCAACTTGCTAGAGAGTTGAAAAATGAAGAAAATTGTACTTTCAATGGCACGATATATATGGCACATAATTATTGTAATGTTGATATCTAATTGAATGTAAGAGGGGTTGTGAAATTGATTCTGATAAATTAAAAGTAATGTAGGATGCTTGCCTTATACACTCTTTAGATTATATAAATGATGATACACAACTATATCTATTTGGGATATGTGTGTATATATGTATAACACACACACACACACACACACACACACATATATATATATATATATATATGCTAAATTATTTGTCTATGACTATATATCACAATCTGACAAATATATATATACATATATATATATATAGCAATCTTTGTCACTTGAATATGTTTATGGAGCTTTTTTATGTAATTCACTTCTGTATTACCTTCTTGTAAACTAAGTTCAGTTTTCCAAATATGTGTTAAAAAATGAGTTAGAAGGGATTGATGGAGACAATGAAGATGATCAAGATGATAATTCAAACAATAGCGAATATATGATGAGGATCTTGCTTAATTTTGACATGAAAGATTAATGAGCATGAAGAAAGTAGATTGACATTTGAAAACTTGCAATCTTAGATAGTAATTTTGTTTTTGAATTTGTAATATTATTATTAGTAGTAATACTTCTGGCATGAACTTGAAGATTTACAAAAATTAATTTCATCTTAATGTTTGAACATATAATGTAGTACTTTTAAGATGGCACTTATTTGTTGATGTCTTGAATGTGTTTGTTTTGTTGTTTCTTGTTAATACTGATTAGTTAATTACATGAACTGAAATGTGAAATTAGTAGGGTGAAACTTAATAGTTGAAGTTATTTAAGAAAATAAACTTTTGCAAAAAGTTGTGATATGTTGTTAGATAATATGATCAAAGTAACTGCCTACAATATTAAAATTGTTTCCTAAGATTGTACCAATTATAAACCACTACATAAAGAATAAAACCGCTGCATAAGATTGTAATGGTGATAGCATAAATTTATCAAAAGTGTAGTCCAATTCTTAAAACTGTTGCTAATGTTTCAAAAAATGTTGTGGAGTATACCAAAAATATTATATAAAGTGCTAAAAATGTTACTTAAACTTTGGCATATTAAAAGAAAATAAATGTTGCAAAACCCAAAAAAAATACCTTTAAGCCTTGCAATTAATTTTAAAAACTATTGCCTGTTGTCTAAGGCAATGGCACTTGGCAAAACTATTATCAAACATTTTTAACAGAATATGTAACAATCATTATATGTTGCATCTTGATAAAAATAATTATTATAAATTTGTAGCCACCAAAATTGTGCCACAAATTATTTGTACTAAATCACGTAGTGCAATTATTTCTACTAATGAAGTAATTACCACTTTCACGAAATTCCATGTTCTCCCAACAACTAACGATCGAGGAACTCATAACCTCAACCCCCACCGTGCTATGTAAACAGCAAATAGAATTTTCTGAACCACATCCTACGCAACTTGAGAAATGAATCAAATTCGACCAGCACAAAGGAAAAGCACTTCTCAAAAGCGTGGGTTTTTACACACATGCAAGTAATTGAAGTCCAAATTTAGACAAACAACACTTAGGTATCTCAATGTACTTTTGAGTTGGAAACAAATCGGGATCCGTATATCACCTACAGATCTTGGCAGATGAAGATTCAATTCACCTGAGGTGAGCAGCCTATCCACGCTGGGATTACTGCATAACATAACTCGTGCTCGTTGCTGGCAAGTGTAGTGATGAAATCCAGCATCATGGGCTCTTGTTGAGGTTCACACAGTTGGCAGAGACATCGATCTCATTCAAGCCTCTTTCATCCAGCACGAGCAATGAAAGGACTGAATCCATGTCGTTGGGAAATAGGCAGGGTTTGAGGGTGATGGACATTGAATATGTGGTCCTTGGTGGAAGCCATGACAGTATCTCGATTGGGCAATGATTCCCTTTTACAACTCATCATTTGTTCTGGAAAAGAAACTGAGAATGCATGGATAGAAAAGCAAATAGAAAAACCAAAATAGGCAATCAAGCTTGTGGCTTGCACCAGTAGAGAGAGGGTTGTTGAATATTCAAATAAGATAAAGTAAAATAAAATGAATTTGGAAAAAGCGACTGGCACAATTTACGGGCAATTTTCCAGTTTTATTCAATCAAAATCGACGGTAAACCATTAACGTCGAAGAATGTTGACCAGTGTTAGTGGCAGTTGTTCTTGATTCCCCCATCCCTAGGGAGAAACTTGTCTGCCCCAGTGAGAATTTGATCAGGCGTGTTTCCCTGAAATAATTTCTTGAATTTGATGCACAAAATCAGTATGAAACTTCAAAATTCAATGGTTTAAGCTGTGCAATGTACTGTTCTTAAACAAATTTTATGTCTAAATAATTTAAAAATAGCAATTAATTCTGAAAGAGAAGAATAGGATGGAAATATTCAACTCTATCTCTACTTATTATCACCACAAGGTCTGCTATTTATAGAAAAAGAAATCACAACATTGAAAAATGCTGGACAATGTACAAGGCATACAAGTTATGTCTGTAGTTTTGGAGCTTTAGCGCTGTAAGGGATAAAAAAATTATATCATAACCCAATGGCAAGAAAACAATCAAAGAGAAATTAATAGTGTCAAGGCCCAGAAGACCGATCCTTTAGGAACACCTAATGACTTGTTATTTAATAGGGTGAATTACATCTATATCCCCCAAAGTTAAATCTAACTACATCTATCCCCCATACTTTAAGAAATTATCAAAACCCTCTCAAGAATTCAATGGCATTATGATGGGAACTCCCTTCCAGGACAGTAGAAAACTGGAGTGACTTTTCGAAAATGTGCTTTGGTCAAATTAGTTAAAAGTTTAACTAAATTAATAGATGGAATACCGTTAAAGGTAACTGCCATTTAGTGCAAGTAATAAATGAACGTATGTGTAATATATAATGTAATATGATGTACTTAATTGTAATTTTACACCAAGCTATCAAACGAGTGTTCATTATTATTATTTGCTTTTTCTCCTCTTGGAAAAAAGTTACTTGCCTTGAACGCATCTAGATACTTAAAAGGAGTGGTATACAGAAACAAATTGTACACCTACAACAGATATCAAAATATATGCAAATTTTGATCTCAAAAATCTTATTAAACACAGAAAATTGAAGCATCAATATTTAGTCCCCTAGGGTATCCATAAATTATGCACCGCCAGTACCCTGTGAGCACCTTGTCAGATAATTCCCGCAATCCAACCCATTCAAAGTAGAATTAATCAAATCAAGAAAACGCAGCAACGTCAACCTTCGTCTAGCAACAACCAACCCTGTTATGTTACCATTTCTTTTGTCAAGTAAAATTCCCAATCATATGCAAAGCAGAAATACCATCAATAAACAACACAGGTTTTCCGAGCTTATAATCTCGGAGAAAATACAATCCATATGCCAAAGTTAAAATTCACAAGGCAATCTGATCCTTGCTTACGGCAGTCATCAAACTTATCAATTGTAATGTTAATGTTTTTAAACGTGATCAATAAGAAAATTCCCATGATTCCACTAATTCCAAGTCACAAAATCCAATAAGGAACGGGGAAAAGTATGCTGGCACGAGTCTACTGTCTATCTTTGCAGCTGTTGGTCCCTATCTGTCAATGAAACAGAACAAGAAATGGTAAACCCAAACGGATGTGGCATCTCATTCATTATCATTTCATCTTTTATCCTTCTTTGGACTTTGTAGGGAGAAAACAGATTCCCTAGGATGGCCTTTGTAGAAAGTTGTGCTGTTTGGGAACTTCCATCACCAGATTCCCAAGATTGAGTATCATTTTTAATGTGATCCACTGGTGCAGTTTGGGAAATCTCAGAAAGCCCCTTTCCAGAATCTTTGCTAATGTTCTTGCGTATCGCCTAGGCTTGTGTTATGATATTGGCAGGATTAGAAGCACACGAGAGATGCAACACACTTGTTCCCTAAATGAAAAGAGCAAACAAAAATTTATAGGAAATTCTTGCCTCATAATCACGGTTATAACAAGACACCAAATATAGATCAGTGCCCCAGCCTCACCTCTTTTGCGACCTGCCAGTGACTGAAAATATCTTCTCCACCATCTCCTTCATCTTTCTTCCCTTTTATCTGTCCTAATCGAAATATCTTCTTCAGAGCCATCACTAGAGAAACTGCCCGAATAGCTGCTAGAGCAACGAGTGGAATCCCAATATTGCGAAGATCAGAATACGTAACACCTTGGATTCACCGCCAGTTCCCCAACCAGCCACTCCAATGGCATGGCAGAAACCTGGCATAAGACATTAAGGCAGAACAAGGCCAGATCCGCAGATGGAAATGTCCTCAAGTACCTTGCCATGATGATCCCAATGGGAAACATAATCCCCCAGCTTGCAACATTCAGCACTCCATGAATCTGAAGCAGATGTCAACAAAGTTAGTCCTCGAATGATCAATTCACATACTTTGCTAGATTTGACATAATCTCATCAGTAGAACGACAAATATGTTAACCACACACACACAAACACACCATTCGTCTTCAATCACTCCCTAACAAGAGTTCCCGCAAGCCCAATTTTGTGCCCTAATTAACGCATGCAAAAGAAAATAAATTTACAGATAAAGAAGAAAAAATATTCACTTTCACATAAAACATCAACGTATATGCATTTTTTTCCCCAAATTTTAAAAAATTTTTTGGCAATAATAATATGACGAGCTGCTGTCAGTGTAATAGAATTAGATTACTGTGAAGTTAAAAGAGAGAGAAGAAATCTAGAGTTGCCGCCGGTGCTCTGTCCCCTCCACAAATCAAGGGTGCCTTTTTAATTCAAATTCCTCGGCTAAAAATCGTGTTTATCCGTCATCTTCCCTACTCCGGCGAAACGACGGTGGCCATTTTTTTTAGGGATAAATGAACAGAGTATTTCGGTCACCTCATAAACAGGTGAGGGTATTTTAGTCTTCTCATAATCTGATTTTTTTTATTTTCTTTTTTATTTTTTCCCTAAGGGCATTAGGGCCTTTTAACCCACTCCAATCATCTTTTATCATATTTTTAAGTTAGTTTCCTAATGTAAAGGAGAATAGATATAATTAGCCCTAACTCAAGGATGTGGATATAGTTCACTCTTATTTATTATTTATATTATTTATTAGGCATTTGCTAATGAGAAACATTTTTGTGGGTGGCATAAAGCAATAAATTTCAACATGTCCTTCATTTTTCATTTTCTCATTTTTCACTTTTCTCCTCGAAGTTTGATTTATCATATTTTCTTCTTCCAGTTTTCTCAACTTAGCTTTATTATATTTTCTCTCTTTGTTATTTTCTAAATTTTATTTTTATTTTTATTTCTTCTCATTTTAATATATTTTTAATATTCTTGATGGCTCATTTATAAATATTCTAAATCAACTTATATAATTATACACATCCATGAGGTCAACTTTCATTATTATAATTTTTTATTGAAGTGTTTGGTTCAAACTATATTAAGATTAGATATTATTTTTTAAAAAAGGTATTGTTCACTACAATTATATTGCAACATTTGTTTCCTTTTTGTTAGAAGAGAAAATTCAAGGATAGTTCTATTTCATTAATTAATAGTGGTCTTAATTTATGATAGGAATAATTACAATCATACCAAAAATAAAATACAATTTGATATAAATCAATCTTATAAACTAATAAATCAAATATCTTCTCAAACACATATTAGGTAATATAATAATATCAAATCAAACTAAATATCTGTAGAATATTATCTAACACTCTCACTCAAATTGAACAAAATATTCAACTTACACTGACTTTTAATTATTGTAAGATGACAAATACATCAGATAAGTTGACTATAGCTTCATCTATATACATCAGATAAGTTGACTTTAACTTAATCCATGAGAATAATGTGTAGAGGAATCTAAGCAATCTTTGATTTCTAAAATAGAAATAGTCAAAATGCCGACCATCACATGTTATTGAACGCAGATTGAAAGGACTGTATGAAGTAAACCATAGTTGCCATTATTTCTCTGTTATTGTTTGCTATTTCATAAGGTATGGGCAAATCATAAAATGGTAAATAACTCGATCTCACAACTTTTAAACAAGGTCATGACTCATGTAGATACATACAAAATACACTTATATATCTACACTATATTATTAAGTTTTGAGACTATTTTGATTGCAAAATATGAATTTACACTATTATTCCTTAATTTAATTACACTAGTGTGTTATCTCGATATACTACATGTTGTGTTGGAATTCAAATATTAAGTGACTAAACTGCACCTATCCTCTTTTTATTTATTTTTCTTTTTTCTTTATATTTAATAAATTTTATTTCTTCAAAATTGACATCTCTTCAAACTTTTTACTTTCTCTCCCATTTTATACAAAATTTCTAATGCAATCTTAATTTTTAAATAATGTTAGTATTAACCATCAAAAATCAAATTTTATTATATTAGTTATAAATATATACAATTTTCTTAATTGTGCATCCACATAACGTGTGCCATTTTGCAAGTTTTATTATATTAACATTGTTTGTGTTACATCTAGTGCTAGTATAATCTTATAATGATTTGCAAATTGTACAGGTGTTTACTATTCAATTTATATCTCAAAAGTATAGAATGTAAAACTATTAATGAGAAAGTAACGCGCGCGCGCGCCCACACACACACACACATATATAATAGAAGAAAGTAGGGTTTTTTGTCAAAATAACTTAAAAAAATTATTTGTCAAAATAATCTGAATTGATTAATCACGGAATTGATTAAATATATTGAAAAAAGCGAATTCTATGATTCTAAATCATGGAATTGCCTCGATTTGAGTGATTTCTGTGATTCAAAATCACGGAAATAAAAAAAAATTAAAAACATAATCCATGGAAATAAAAAAAAATTAAAAACACAATTTTATGGTTTTGAATAACAGAAATTGCCTTAATCGAGACAATTCCGTGATTCAAAATCATGGAATTAGCCTTTTTAATTAAAAAAATTAATTTCGTGATTTAAGTTCACGAAATCACATTTCCGTGATCTCGAATTACAGAATTGTCAACATAGATGTTAGCACCTTTTTGACCGTGTATTTTCTTCCATAAAAACCCGTCTTCTACGGCTCAATCGACACTCCTTTCTTCCTCATTCGTTCACAGTCGATGCTCCCTCACTGTTTGATGATTTCTTCCTCTCTCTCTCCATCTCTCCGGCTAAATCCTTCAAAAATCTTTCCCATTCCTTTAAAAATCCTTCTCTCTATACTAATCGGTTTGTTTCTTTCAACAACAAATAATTATTCTTTAATTTGTAATAACAATTAATCGATATGCTTCTTTTATTTATTTAATCTTTTTTTATTTCTATAAATTTGTAATTTAATTTTCATGGTTAAACTACATAATTTTATTTATGTTTTAAATTATATGTTTAACATTGTATTTAGTATATAAATGTTTAAATATTATTTGATAAATTTGTAGTCGTTGAGCACATCAACAACATTCGATCGCCATTTTTCAATTTGCAACAACAATTGATCGGTTTGTTTCTTTCATTTACTTATTCTCTTTCTTTTTTTAATTTTTGTAAATTTATAAATTAATTTTTATAGTTAAGATGCATAATTTTATTTATGTTTTTAAATTATATGTTTAAGATTGTGTTTAGTATATAAATGTTTAGCTACTATTTGATAATTTTTCTTATACACTAATTTTAAATTAAATTAAAAATTTGTTCAATTATTTAATAATTTAAAATTTTAAATTATATTTAGTTAAAATAAATTGTTGCTTAATTGATTAAATTTACTATTTAAAGTTGTATTTGATATGATATCAATTTAAATTTTAAGATTAGGGAGCATGAAAATGTTTGGTTTGAAATTACATTTACTTTTTCAAATTTTATTTAAAGTTGCGTTTGGTTTACAACTTTAAAAATTTAAGATTTATATTCTAAAGTATGTATTAAATTTTTGTTAGATAATATAATTTCAAATTTTTTATTATTTGTTTATATTTTCAATATTTTTGGAAATGTTATTATGTTCGTATATATTGAATATGTGAGTTTGTTATTTTAGTGAAGAAATGTATTTGAATTAATTTAACAATTTAATAGTTTAACAATATAATTAACAATTTATTTTAGATTTGACAGATTGATATATGTATACTTTACAAAAATTATACATACTTTGTAATTTATTTTAATAATTTTAATATATATTTAATTAAATATATAACAAATAATTAGAATTTATTTTAAATATCTATTTACATATCATATAGTATATGTTAGTGTATAATACATTTATATGGTTTAAATGTATACAAACAGCAATTGGTCGACTTTGAGGTTTAAAACCACGTTTGGTTTTTAGATTCAAGCAGAGTTTGGTTAATGTGATTTAAGACAACTTTTGATTTGAAATTCCTAAGGTATATACATATTTTTTTTATATAATATATAGATATATTTCGTGATTATGTGTGTGTGCTTTTTGGTATATATAGAAAAATTATGATATTTATACATGTTGAATATGAGAATATACAGTTTTAGTGAGAAAATATTTTTAAATTAATTTAATAATTTAGTTAGTTGTCACAATTAATTTTTTTGATACTTCATTGTTTGATATGTATATTTGAATTAATTAAAATTTTAGTAAGCTACTTTACTATTTGATACATACGATATTTGATATGGAGTTTATTTTATATAGATAAGCTTTATATATTATTTTATAATAATTAAATTATCCACTTAATAGTTTGACTTAATCAAAAGTATAATTAATAATTTAGTAGACTGCTTTATTATTTGATATGTATGTATAAATTAATTAGACATTTATTTTCTATTATATAATTTCCATATATATGTGTGTATTTTTCATAGAAATTATATATGTCTTGTATTTTATTTTAAAAATTTAAAAATACTTTATAATCTAATATATAAAAAGTATTTAGAAGTTATTTTAAATAAGTATTTACATATTATATATTATTTTATAACAATCAAATCAGTTTGAAATTAGATTTTCCTTCAAAAAAATGTTATTAATAAATTTAGTTGACTAAACACAATGCATATAATGAATACATGGAATTTATATTAAAAATATAGATAAATTTTATATATCGTCTTATAACAATTAAATTATTCACTTAATAGTTTAACATAATTAGAAGTATACAGAAAATAATTTAGTAGTTTAAATACATAATTGGATAATCCATAGAGTTGATAATATTTTTCTTTGTGACTTGTTTATATAAAAATGTGTCGATTGGTGGAGATTATGTGCGAATCATGCTGTAATAGGGTGGCACTATTTTACGAGAAGTAAATTCTGTTAGATACAACGGTGAGTCATGGGCATTAGATACCATCTCTTGCGACACGAATTTAATGTAGTTTTTCACAAGATTGTAACAATTAAGTGGTGTTAATAGTAATAGTTTTGAATTGAGAGTTTACACGTCATTTGTGCTAAGCCATTGACATGGACATGATAGAGCCACTGTAATTAATTTGAACACCAATGACAATCTGCATTTCTTCCTAAAATAGTTTTGGAATTATATTTGGAATTATATAAGACCCTACATTCTCAAGCAGATCATGATTTTCACCCACATCCTACAAATGAGCAATTGAGCAAGCTACTGCAAGTTACGGAAGGTTTAGCACATATGGGGGCCCACGAAAGTTTCAAAGAACATAATTATAATGAGGAACCTTCACATGTGGCTCCGCAATTAGATGGTACATTGAATGAGGAGGATAACCTAGAGACAAAATTGCGTGATGATGTGTCAGGGGCATATGATGATAGTTTTAATAAAATTAGGGTGTCAGATATACTATCAAATGATGATATAGAGGAGGAGGATGATGAGGGACTTATACATCTGAGTACAATAGAATCGATAGAGGAACAAATTAGCCAAGGATACGTTGGCACATTAATTCAACCTTATATGCAGTCAGATTTAAGTTCGAGGCAACATACGTACCCATCCACTAAGTTCTTGCAAACTAATCCTAGTGATTGTGACCAAGATTCTCAAGTTATTCTTCCTACTACGTGGGGCAGATTTTCTGAAGAGAATAGTGGAGAATTACTCGCGGGAATGAACTTCAATGATAAAAATAATGTAATTTCGGCCGTCAAAGAATACTCTTTCAGCGTTGTACAGCATGAATACAAAATGGTAAAGAGCACATTAGTTTTATGGATGGTGAAACGCAAGTAAAATGGAAAAAAAAAAAGGCTGTAAGTAGGGTTTACAGGCTATTTTGAAGCCAAAATTGGATTTTTAGAAAATTACAAAATATGAAAATCTGCACACTTGCTCCTTAAGCACAATGTCAATGGACTACAGAGGCCTAGACAAGAACATCATAGTTCGATTGCTTTTGGGTATAGTTCGCCAAAACCCATCATACAAGATCAAATTTATCAGTCAGAAAGTAAAGGACAAGTACGGGTTTAAAGTTAACTATACTAAGGCATGGCATGGTTTAAGATGGGTTGTTGAAGTAGTGTATGGCATGTAAAAGAGTTTAGTTCAAAAGTTACCTGCATATATGGCTGCCCTGCAAAAGTATAACTCTAAAACTATTGTAAAGTGGAGCCACATTGAGAGTGGTGCTCAGAGTCGATACACATTAGGGTATGTTTTTTAGGTTTTCAAATAGTGTCTTGATGGGTACCAACACTGCTGCAACATAATTAATGTAGATGAGACACACACCTGTATTTGAGGTATAAGCATAAAATTTTGACTGCTGTGGCACTGAATGCGAACTACAAAGTATTACCAATAGCTTTTACTATTGTGGACAAGAAGAGTACAGAGTCATGGCTCTGATTTTTGGATTTGATCAACCATTATGTTGTGTGCAATAGGGAGCATACTTGTCTTATCTCTGATTGTTATGCGGGCTTACTCATAGCTATGGAAAGGGTTCCTGCCTTTCAAGAACCACATGAAACATATGTCTATTGTTTGAGACATCTTTGCCCAAACTTCAGCAATGCATTTAGGAGCCAAACTCTAAAATATCTATGTTAGAAGGTGGGGTCTGAGCACAAGCTACCAAACTTCAATAGGTGCGTAGAAGAGATATACAGAATCAATCCAAATGCATAAAATTGATTTATGGCAATTAACCAAGCGAAGCGAATACTAGTATATGATGAAGGATGGCATAGAGAGATCACGACAACAAATATTTTAGAGTCCCTTAATGGAGTTTTGAAAGGTGCAAGGTGACATCCAATAACCTCAATTGTTCAGTTTACATTTGATCGTGTTGTAAATTCTTTTAGATAAACTCACAAAGGCGATAAATATAAAGGTACAGAGTTGTGATTGACCAACGTGGCGTACAAACAAATATTGAGATGTAGAGAGGGAGTCTATCAGGCACACATCTCAATTGATTGACAAGAGTGTGCTTTCGCTAGCGTTCGAACTATGTACCGTGTGGGCGCCGTAGAACTAATTATGTTGTTTGTCTCACATGGCATTAGTGCACTTGTAGCAAATGGACTTCGAATGGGATTACATGTTCTCATGCTATTCATTTGTGCCGTTGATATCGTGTGAACTCGAAAGAGCTTATCAGTGCCCATTACTCAATTAATGCATGAATGGGAATATACTATGATAAATTTTAAGCAGTGTGGCCCGATGACTATTGGGACCCTGTACTATTTTAATTAGTGTATAATGTAAAACGTCGACGAGTTCGACGCAGAGGGAAGGATCAAATGACTCGCATTACAAATAAAATAGATCGTAAGCAAGTACATGCGAGGCAAGGTATTAGACATGCAGATGTAGAAAGTTCACAAATGAGAGTATAGATAATCAGTAGCGATGCCACATATTTTAATATGTTATTCACTAAAATAAAGACATTTAGTTGAAAATGTATGGGTCTATAATTTGGTTTTATAACACAAATAATCAAATACCTATTTAACTTTTATTTAATATAAATGTCTCAATATGCCTATATTTTTGTTTGCATGCATCAGCTCTTGATTTAATCACTTTTTCACTTATGGGTGAATGTGACAAAAAAATTATTGAAATAGGGTAGCCAATAATTTCAAGTATTTTTATTTTTAATTATATATTTTCTGTCATTTTTGTTTACTTAATTCACTTGAAATATTCAAAAATATATTTTTAAACTAATACCTACTTTTGGTTTTTTTTTTATAGGATATCACCAAATACCTCCGCTCACCCTAGTCTGATTGACAGCTTAATATTATGTCTACACAAGAATCACTGCTCAGAGGACATTTTATCTAGCACCTTTGATAGATGTCTTACCCACACGTCCCTAATAACTATTGGCTACGCTTTGAGGACATAGACTCTAGAGTGCTTCATATTCTTCACCACATCGGCTTGTATGGCTCATATAGATGTGGTGTGTTGCAACTAAATAGCCACCTAATCACAACATCAGTTGAAAGATGGCATAAAGAGACACACACTATTCATTTCGTGCATGGGGAGGATACCATTATGCTAGAGGACGTGGCACAGATATGGAATATACTGGTGGAGGGTGACCTAGTCACTAGCACAAAGCTCTAGCTAACACATGCATAGTGGATGCAAATTTGCATGGGGGCATTAGGTTAGACACAAAGAGATTATGATTTCAAAGGTTACAGCCTTCATCTTGTACAAATCGCACAATACATGAAGTTGCACCTGTTGCATGCAAATAGTACACAGCTAGATATACAGCAATGGGTTTGTGGCTTCATTTTACTACTATTAGGTGGTAGTTTGTTCCTTGATTCGTCTAAAAACCGAGTTAGACTGCTTTACCTTGACTTGATCATTGACCTAGATATTGCCGATAGATACAATTAGGATAGTCCAATTTTGACATGCCTATACCAAAATCTTTATGTTGCTTGCTAGAGAGGGCGCTCGTCTATTTCTGGCCCATTGCCTCTTTTATAGGTATGTTTTGCATAGTTTGTATTCACATAATAGGACTTTAATTCCAAATATAAATTAGATTATGATGGTAATTATATTGTCAATGGTGCAAATATAGGCACGGTTTCAAATACTAAGACTTACACCCCAGATTGTGGGCCACCATTTTGATCTAAGTTCACTTATTCTCCTTGATAGTGAAGAGCTTCTGGTTGCGCTGTATGGTACCACGTATGATCCTGACACACTTTTATGAATTTTTTAGTCACTCACTCTAGAAATGCATAATATGTTTCTTTTGCCTTTGTTTTTCTTCATAAATATACAAATAATCTTGTGCATGGAGACAGATAACTGAGACCGGTAGCCACAATGTACGAATTTTTAGAGAAATTTTGGATTCTAAGGTACACACACATGTTCATTACTAGAGCATATATTATGTCATATTATCAATATAATGTTTGATGGAAATAATCATCATAAGGTGTTTGTTGTAAACAATGTGTAGTTTAACGAGTGACCATATACCCTTGAGTGGTATATTGCATTGTTAGCGAGGTCTTGATATCATATATGGACATACTTAGATCCACTCATCTTGTATGATATTGTGGAGATGTACTGGCCGGAGTAAGTTTTAGAACAGTTTATGATGGTACAGGACATTCCACCTACTCCCCGAGTCGATAAGGATCACCTACACACCATTGACTGTCACGGAGGGGGTTCAACGAGAGACTAAGTGATATATCATCAGGCATACGTGGATCATTAGCGGAGTCTAGCAATGATTGTACATAGACAGAGACACTATAGCCGTGTGCCCCAAGTAGTGAGTGCGTACATTGATTGGTATTATTAGATCACTCACCGCATGATTACTCTACCGACTGCCTTTGTAGAGTTTGGATTTCAACTCAGATAAGGTTCATAGACAAATTATGTGGTACGTAATCACAAATAATATTTATTATCTACTTCTGTGTATTTGATAATAACAATTTAATGTGTGCTGAAACACTTATCCATTTCTGGTCTATGAGCTGGAATACTTCTTTATAGATGGAGATGTTAGTTATTATACGCGGATTCGGTCATGCGGTCGTGCGAGGCAAGCTAGAAGATTGCATGCCTATGTTGAGATGGATGTCACTGTAGGACTAAATTCTTGAATTACAAGAATATTTAGTATTTAACTGAATAATTTGAATCGACTTGAATTTTTGTAGGTTCCATTCTCTAACTTTGATCCTCTGATTCTTCCTTCAAAAATGCTTGACTTGAAATTTAATCAATCTTCAAGGAAAGGGCTTGCGCTTGATCTTCCTTGAGGGTTGTTGATTTCTCAGCCACACTGATCTTCGGGTTTAGCATTAAATTTTGGGGGTTTTGGTGAAGAACGCCTTGAATTTAGCGACGAACTCCTTGGATTTGAGGAAGAACACGATGAACTTCTTGAATTTGGCGAAGAACACGATGTACTTCTTGAATTTGGCGAAGAACACAACAAACTTCTTGATTTTGGCGAAGAACACGGCGAGCTTCTTGAATTTAGCGAAGAACACGGTGAGCTTCTTGAATTTGGTGAAGAACACACTTCTTGGATTTGGCGAAGAACACAGCGAGCTTCTTGAATTTGGCGAAGAACACAGCAAACTTCTTGGATTTAGCAAAGAACACGGCGAGCTTCTTGAATTTGGCGAAAAACACGGCGAACTTCTTGGATTTGGCGAAGAACACGGCGAGCTTCTTGAATTTAGGGAAGGACTCAACGAACTTCTAAATTTGGGGAAGAACACGGCGAACTTCTTGAATTTGGCGAAGAACACAGCGAACTTCTTTGAATTTGACGAAGAACACTTTGAATGTTCTTGGGGATTCCAGAGAGAATTTGGGGAGTTCTTCAGCTGCTTCTCTTTTTCTCCTTCTTCTTCTTTTTTGCTGCTCCCCTTTTTTGTGGGGTTTGGCCCCTATTTATAGTTGTAGGAGAGATAGAGTGCCTGCTAACGTGGCGTGATTTCATTGGCCGTCAAAGTTTGCACTCTACCCAACAACTCAATAGAGTCTTCGTTGCTTAGATTTCTAGCGGGACTCTACTACTTAGAGTCTTCGCTGCTTAGACTTCTAGCAAGGCTCTGTTACTTAGAGTCTTTGTTGTTTGAACTTCTAACGGGACTCTACCACTTGTCGCCATTTGATTGGCCGGTAAAAATATTAATTAATTCCTTTATTTATTTTAGGAATTTTATTTATTTAAATTCCCAAATAAATAAGAATTACTTTAATTAATATTTTTAACACCATATTTTCTACGTGGCATTATTTGATTGGGTATTAAATTTTATGTGTCTATAAATGCCCCTCGAGACTTGTTCATGAGACTTTTATTTCGAATGAATAAGTCTTGAAAAGTCTTCTTTTTGATCATTCGGCATGTGATGCTCTTCGTGAGAATAAACCCCCTCCTTATTCTGGCTGGGAATTCGCTGCCCCGAGGGATGTCGATTTTTTTTTAATCTCGAGAATGAGGTATCTTAACTCAACTGATAATTTCTTGCTAATTTGACGTGCTAAGGATAAGGCAAATGCAACGCAAGTCTGTGTTTGAAATCCTGTGAGTTTAATCCAAGCTAGTTATGTAGTGCAAGTCTCTCCTTACTATATCTGACTTGTCGCAAATTTTAAAAGTCTTCACCATTAGCCAGAACTCTATCATCAACCTACCTCTTGTGATGGTAATCCACTGTAGCTACCTGTTCGAAAATTCTTCACTTACACGGAGCAGATAGGGCCTCGGATGAAGAAGTCACGTTTGCTTAGAACTCCGCTCGCAACCTTATATAAATAGGGAGCTTTCGTCAACTTTTCTCTCCTGCTCGAATGCAACAACGACGCATCGGTTCAGAACATAGCCAAAGATTTTGTCGGTCTTGTTAGCAGGTGCCTCCGGTTTTCTCTTTCCCTCCGCTTTCCCTATCTTCTTTTATTTATTTATTTATGTTTTTAAATACGTATATAAATTCCTACATACTGCATCCGTTGTCACAACGTGTCTGCTTCTGCTGCTGACGCCATCACCACGTGGCCGAGTTTTTGACGGAGCGGTGGTGCTTGATCAGAAGGCCTTCGTGCGGAGGTTTGCGCAGCTTCTAGCAGTGGCGACAAAACCTGTCTTCTACGGCTCAATCGACACTCCTTTCTTCCTCATTCGTTCACAGTCGATGCTCCCTCACTGTTTGATGATTTCTTCCTCTCTCTCCATCTCTCCGGCTAAATCCTTCAAAAATCTTTCCCATTCCTTTAAAAATCCTTCTCTCTATACTAATCGGTTTGTTTCTTTCAACAACAAATAATTATTCTTTAATTTGTAATAACAATTAATCGATATGCTTTTTTTATTTATTTAATCTTTTTTTATTTCTATAAATTTGTAATTTAATTTTCATGGTTAAACTACATAATTTTATTTATGTTTTAAATTATATGTTTAACATTGTATTTAGTATATAAATGTTTAAATATTATTTGATAAATTTGTAGTCGTTGAGCACATCAACAACATTCGATCGCCATTTTTCAATTTGCAACAACAATTGATCAATTTGTTTCTTTCATTTACTTATTCTCTTTCTTTTTTTTTTATTTTTGTAAATTTATAAATTAATTTTTATTGTTAAGATGCATAATTTTATTTATGTTTTTAAATTATATGTTTAAGATTTTGTTTAGTATATAAATGTTTAGATATTATTTGATAATTTTTCTTATACACTAATTTTAAATTAAATTAAAATTTTGTTCAATTATTTAATAATTTAAAATTTTAAAATTATATTTAGTTAAAATAAATTGTTGCTTAATTGATTAAATTTACTATTTAAAGTTGTATTTGATATGACATCAATTTAAATTTTAAGATTAGGGAGCATGAAAATGTTTGGTTTGAAATTACATTTACTTTTTCAAATTTTATTTAAAGTTGCGTTTGGTTTACAACTTTAAAAATTTAAGATTTATATTCTAAAGTATGTATTAAATTTTTGTTAGATAATATAATTTCAAATTTTTTGTTATTTGTTTATATTTTCAATATTTTTGGTAATGTTATTATGTTCGTGTATATTGAATATGTGAGTATGTTATTTTAGTGAAGAAATGTATTTGAATTAATTTAACAATTTAATAGTTTAACAATATAATTAACAATTTATTTTATATTTGACAGATTGATATATGTATACTTTACAAAAATTATACATACCTTGTAATTTATTTTAATAATTTTAATATATATTTAATTAAATATATAAAAAATAATTAGAGTTTATTTTTAATATCTATTTACATATCATATATTATATGTTAGAATGTAATACATTTATATGATTTAAATGTATACAAACAGCAATTGGTCGGCTTTAAGATTTAAAACCACGTTTGGTTTTTCGATGAAGGCAGAGTTTGGTTGATATAATTTAAGACAACTTTTGATTTAAAATTCTTAAGGTATGTACACATTTTTTGTTATATAATATATAGATATATTTGGTGATTGTGTGTGCTTGCTTTTTGGTATATATAGAAAAATTATGATATTTATGCATGTTGAATATGAGAATATACAGTTTTAGTGAGAAAATATTCTTAAATTAATTTAATAATTTAGTTGATTGTCGCAATTAATTTTTTTGATAATTAATTTTTTTGATATTTCATTGTTTGATATGTATATTTGAATTAATTAGAATTTTAGTAAGCTACTTTACTATTTGATATATACGATATTTGATATGGAGTTTATTTTATATAAATAAGCTTTATATATTATTTTATAACAATTAAATTATCCACTTAATAGTTTGACTTAATCAGAAGTATAATTAATAATTTAGTAGATTGCTTTATTCTTTGATATGTGTGTATAAATTAATTAGACATTTATTTTCTATTATATAATTTCCATATATGTGTGTGAATTTTTCATAAAAATTATATATGTCTTGTATTTTATTTTAAAATTTTTAAAATACTTTATAATCTAATATCTAAAAAGTATTTGGAAGTTATTTTAAATAAGTATTTGCATATTATATATTATTTTATAACAATCAAATCAGTTTGAAATTAGATTTACCTTCAAAAAAATATTATTAATAAATTTAGTTGACTAAACACAATGCATATAATGAATACATGGAATTTATATTAAAAATATAGATAAAATTTCTATACTGTCTTATAACAGTTAAATTATTCACTTAATAGTTTAACATAATCAGAAGTATACGGAAAATAATTTAGTAGTTTAAATACATAATTGGATAATCCATAGAGTTGATAATATTTTTCCCTGTGACTTGTTTATATAAAAATGTGTCGATTGGTGGAAATTATGCGTGAATCATACTGTAATAGGGTGGCACTATTTTACAAGAAGTAAATTCTGTTGATACAACCGTAAGTCATGGGCATTAGATGCCATCTTTCCCAACACGAATTTAATGCAGCTTTTCACAAGATTGTACCAATTGAGTGGTGTTAATAGTAATAGCTTTGAATTGAGAGTTTACACGTCATTTGTGTTAAGCCATGGACATGGACATGATAGAGTCACTGTAATTGATTTGAACACCAACGACAATCTATATTTCTTCCTAAACCCTATTAATAGATTCCATGTTTTAGAATTATATTTGGAATTCTATAAGACCCTACATTCTCAAGCAGATCATGATTTTCACCCATGTCCTACAAATGAGCAATTGAGCAACCTACTGCAAGTTATGGAAGGTTCAGCACATATGGGGGTTCAAGAAAGTTCCAAAGAACATAATTATAATGAGGGACCTTCACATGTGACTCCGTAATTAGATGATACATTGAATGAGGAGGATGATTTAGAGACAGAATTGCATGATGATGTGTCAAGGGCATATAACGATAGTTTTAAACAAAATTGGGGTGTCATAAATATACTATCAAATGATGATACAGAGGAGGAGGATGATGATGGACTTACACATCTGAGTACAATAGAATTGACAGAGGAACAAATTAGCCAAGGGTACGTTGGCACATTAATTCAACCTTATATGTAGTTAGATTTAAATTTGAGGCAACATACGTACCCATCCACTGAGTTCTTGCAAACCAATCCTGGTGACTGTGACCAAGATTTTCAAGTTATTCTTCCTACTACGCGGGGTAGAATTTTTGAGGAGGATAGTGGAGAATTGCTCGCGGGAATGAACTTCAATGATAAAAATAATGTAATTTCGGCCGTCAAAGAATACTCTTTCAGCGTTGTACAGCATGAATACAAAATGGTAAAGAGCACATTAATTTTATGGATGGTGAAACGCAAGTAAAATGGAAAAAAAAAAAAAAGGCTGTAAGTAGGGTTTACAGGCTATTTTGAAGTCAAAATTGAGTTTCTAGAAAATTACAAAATATAAAAATCTGCACACTTGCTCCTTAAGTACGATGTTAATGGACCACAGAGGTCTAGACAAGAACATCATAGTTCAATTGCTTTTGGGTATGATTCACCAAAACCCATCGTACAAGATCAAATTTATCAGTCAGAAAGTAAAGGACAAGTACGGGTTTGAAGTTAACTATACTAAGGCATGGCATGGTTTAAGACAGGTTGTTGAGATAGTGTATGGTACGTGAAAGAGTTCAGTTCAAAAGTTACCCATATATATGGCTGCCCTGCAAAAATATAACTCTGGAACTATTGTAGAGTGGTGCCACATTCAGAGTGGTGCTCGGAGTCAATACACATTAAGGTATGTTTTTTGGGCTTTCAAATAGTGTCTTGATGGGTACCAACACTGCTGCAACATAATTAATGTGGATGAGACACACGACTGTATTTGAGGTATAAGCATAAAATTTTGATCGTTGTGGCACGGAATGCGAACCACAAAGTATTACCAATAGCTTTTATTATTGTGAACAATAAGAGTACAGAGTCATGGCTCTGATTTTTGGATTTGATCAGCCATTATGTTGTGTGCAATATGGTGCATACTTGTCTTATCTCTGATTGTCATGCGGGCTTACTCATAGCTATGGAAAGGATTTCTGCCTTTCAAGAATCACATGAAACACATATCTATTATTTGAGACATCTTTGCTCAAACTTCAGCAATGCATTTAGGAGCCAAACTCTAAAATATCTATGTTGGAAGGTGAGGTTTGAGCACAAGCTACCAAACTTCAATAGGTGCATAGAAGAGATATACAGAATCAATCCTGATGCATGAAATTAATTTATGGCAATTAACCAAGCGAAGTGAACACTAGTATATGATGAGGGATGGCATAGAGAGATCCTGACAACAAATATTTCAAAGTCCCTTAATGGAGTTTTGAAAGGTGCAAGGTGACATCTAATAACCTTAATTGTTCAGCTTACATTTGATCGTGTTGTTAGATTCTTTTTAGATAAACTCACAAAGGCGACAAATATGAAGGCAGAGGGTTGTGATTGACCAATGCGGCGTACAAACATATATCAAGATGTAGAGAGAGAGAGAGTCTATTAGTTACACATATCAATTGATTGAGAAGAGTGTGCTTTCGCTGGCGTTCGAACTGTGTACCGTGTAAGCACCGTATAACTAATTATGTTGTTTGTCTCACATGGCATTAGTGCACTTGTGGCAAATGGACTTCGAATGGGATTGCATGTTCTCATGCTATTCATTTGTGCCGTCGATATTGTGTGAATTCGAAAGAGCTTGTCAGTGCCCATTACTCAATTAATGCATAAATGGGAATCTACTATGATAAATTTTAAGCAGTGTGGCCCGATAACTATTGGGACCCCGTAGCATTTGAATTAGTGCATTATGCAAAATGTCGATGAGTTCGATGCAGAGGGCAGGACCAAATGACTCGCATTACAAATAAAATGGATCGTAAGCAAGTATATGCGAGGCAAGGTATTAGACATGCAGATGTAGAAAGTTCATGTATGAGAGTATAGATAATCAGTAGCGATGCCACATATTTTAATATGTTATTCACTAAAATAAAGACATTTAGTTGAAAATATATAGGTCAGTAATTTGGTTTTATAACACAAATAATCAAATACCTATTAACTTTTATTTAATATAAATGTCTCAATATGCCTATATTTTTGTTTACATGCATCAGCACTTGATTTAATCACTTTTTTACTTATGGGTGAATGTGACAAAAAAATTATTGAAATAGGGTAGCCAATAATTTTAAGTATTTTTATTTTTAATTATATATTTTCTGTCATTTTTATTTACTTAATTCACTTAAAATATTCAAAAATATATTTTTAAACTAACACCTACTTTTGGTTTTTTTTTTTAATAGGATATCACCAGACACCTCCGTTCACCTTAGTTTGATTGACAGCTCAGTATTATGTCTACAGAAGAATCACTGCTCGGAGGACATTTTAGTTGGCACCTTTGATAGATGTCTTACCCACACGTCCCTAATAACTATTGGCTACACTTTGAGGACATGAACCCTAGAGTGTTTCATATCTTTCACCGCATCGACTTGTATAGCGTATATAGATGTGGTGTGTTGCAACTAAATCGCCACCTAATCACAGCATTAGTTGAAAGATGGCATAAAGAGACACACACTATTCATTTCGTACATGGGGAGGACACCATTATGCTAGAGGATGTGGCATAGATATGGCATGTACTAGTGGAGGGTGACCTAGTCACTAGCACAAAGCTCCAGCTGACACGTGCATAGTGGATGCAAATTTGCATGGGGCATTAGTTTGGGCACAAAGAGATCAGGATTTCAAAGGTTACAGCCCTCGCCTTCCATAAATCACACAACATATGAAGTTGCACCCATTGCATGCAAATAGTACACAGCTATATGTACAATAGTGGGTTCCTAGCTTCATTTTACTATTATTAGGTAATAGTTTGTTCCCTAATTTGTCTAACAATTGGGTTAAACTGCTTTACCTTAGCTTGATTATTGACCTGGATAGTGCCGACAGATACAGTTAGGATAGTGCAATTTTGGCATGCCTATACCAAAATCTTTGTGTTGCTTGCTAGAGAGGGTGCTCGTCTATTTCTGGCCCATTGCCTCTTTTATAAGTATGTTTTACACAGCTTGTATTCACATAATAGGACTTTGATTTCAAATATAAATTAGATTATGATGGTAATTATATTGTCAATGGCGCAAATACGGGCATGATCTCAAATACTACGATTTACACCCTAGATTGTGGGCCACCATTTTGATCTAAGTCCACTTACACTCCCTGATAGTGAAAAGCTTCTGGCAGCGCTATATGGTATCACGTATGATCCTAACACACTTTTATTAACTTTATAGTCACTCGCTCTAGAAATGCACAATATGTTTCTTTTGCCTTTGCTTTTCTTCATAAATATACAAATAGTCTTGTGCATAAAGACAAATGATTAAAACCGGTAGCCACAATGTATGAATTTTTAGAGAAATTTTGGATTCTAAGGTACACACACAGGTTCATTACTAGAGCATATATTATGTCATATTATTAATATAATGTTTGATGAAAATAATCATCATAAGGTGTTTATTGTAAACAATGTGTAGTTTAACGAGTAACCATATACCCTTGAATGGTATACTGCATTGTTAGCGAGATCTTGACATCATATATGGATGTACTCAAGTCCACTTATCTTATATGACATTGTGGAGATGTACTGGTCGGAGCAAGTTTTACAACAGTTTATGATGGTGCAGAACATTCCACCTACTCACTGAATCGATGAGAATCACCTACATACCATTGACTGTCACGGAGGGAGTTCAACGAGAGACTAGGTGATACATCATCAGACATACATGGATCATTAGCGGAGTCTAGCAATGATTGTACATAGACAGAGACACTATAGCCATGTGTCTCAAGTAGTGAGTAGGTATATTGATTGGTATTATTGGATCACTCACCGCATGATTACTCTATCGACTGCCTTTATAGAGTTTGGATTTCAACTCGGAGAAGGTTCATGGACTAATTATGTGGTACGTAATCACAAATAATATTTATTGTCTACTTCTGTGTATTTGATAATAACAATTTAATGTGTGTTGAAACACTTATCCATTTTCAGGTCTATGAGCTGGAGTAATTCTTTATAGATGGGGATATCAGTTATTGTACGCGGATTCTGTCACGCGATCGTGCGAGGCAGGCTAGAAGATTGCATGCATATGCTGAGGTGGATGTCACCTCTACGACACACAGCACGTCCGCAGAGATGCGTCCATCCACGAGCAGGCCTAGCGTGGAGTAGCGCAGTGGACGTCATTTTGTTTCTCGTTTTACAACCCACTTTGATAGACCATCCACTTTGACTTACAGTACAACACAGGTCTCTTACATGCCTACTGCACCACAGCAGCATGACGATACTTACATAACTACTCCACCATATTCAACCATGCACAGCCCATACTCAGTGTAGGTGATACAGGTTCCTTATTATTCACTAGATCCATCCATGCAGTATTTTGGACCACTAGAGAACTATAGACGTACTTGTCATACATTACTTATTCTATGGAGTAGCTACTAATCGCATAGGGAGATACAGCTGGACGATACATTCGACTATTCCACTGTGACGTTACATGACGACACATTACAAAATGAGGATGATTATTCTACTTCCAGACCTCGTAGAGATCGACACTCTCCTAAGTGTGGCATTGGGAGACATAGGACATTCAAATAGAATTATATTGTATTATATACTAACATGTTTATTAGAAATTATTTGGATAAATATATTTGTTTAAATTATTTTCAAATTATCATGTTTCATTATTTATTACTCGTACATTTTTGTGATATTCAATATTATTACCTACTATTCAAGCATAATTAATTATAAATTAGTAATGTACATATGATTGTAATTAAAACCTACATTTGTTGTTTAAAAATAGATAACAATATTAAACCATAATTATTTACGTGTGCAATTTTTTTATAATTTTATAGTAATTAATTCTATTTTTATATTAATTTTAATTTCAAAATAAAAATTAATTTTCTTAAATTGTCACCATTAATTTTTTTATTTATTCTCTATGTATAATAGTAATTTTATACTCAAATATATAAAATATAAAATTTAAATTATTTAAAAACATAAAAAATGTAAAATTAAATTATTTAAATTATTTATTTAGTTTATAATGTCAAATGTATTTATTTAGTTAAATTATTTAAATAATTTAAATTTTAAATAATTATATTAAAATTTAATTATATAAATAATTTAAATAATTATATATCACAGAATTAGGCTATTTTCGCAAACTCTTCCAAAATCAAATTATTTTGATAAATATTTTTTTTAGGTTATTTAAAAAAAAAAACCCGAAGGAAGCACAAGTTAAAAGTGTCTTTTTTTTTCTCTAATAACAAGATGGTGTGTCCTAGAAAACCTAAACACATGTGAAAATTTGTGTGCACGCGTGTAGATTTCCTTTTTATTTGATTGAAAAGATTATGTTTAAGCTCGTTTTCATTTCTGGTTTTTTTTTTTTGGGAATTGTAAAAAGAAAAAAAGAGAAATAAAGAAAAAAAATTTAAAGATATAATGATTGCCATTAATATTTTTGTAGTGTCAAAAATAAAAAGAGACATGGCCTACGATTTTATTTAATTTAATTTGAAAAAGAAAACAAATAAAAAGTTAAAAAATTAATTTTTCAATCAACTAAAACTAAAACTTTTATTCTATGGTCCAAGTTAAAATTCAGCCCTTCAACACAATTGTGTTGACATTAGTCACCCCATTGGAGCCCAGGTCGAATTCAATCAGCCCATCCATAAAGATATTGGGCAGCGTCCGAGGAAACCTAGGAAGCCTCTTTGGCGGTGTCGTCCTGTACCATGTCTCCGTTTCCCCAGTGAAGACCTGAACACCACCAACAGCAAAACTGCAGCCGCTACAAGCGCAAACCAACATTGGGGGGAGCCATTTTTCCCTTTTGCGCCCTCTCTGTCCCTTTGCCTGAATCTATATCCTGGAAGTTTCTTGTGCGCTGGATTACTGTAGATTCACCATTCCCTTTCCCCTATTTCCAAAAATTTGGATCGCCCATGTGACAGAATAGTGTGTTTTAAGTTCTGTTTAACTCGTGGGACAGTAATTTTGCGCTCTGGGGTGTTGTAACCGTAATTTTCTTGTGGATAGTGCGTGGCTGGTTGTTCGTTAATTTGAGGAAGAGAAAGAATAGGATTGACTATGAAGTTGTTGTCCTTTGCCGTAGCTGCTTGTCGGCACTTCAGTTCTCAAGCGGCTTCTTTCGAGAAAAAAAATTGGGGTAAGTATTCTTTTTTCAAGAAGAAGAAGAAGAAGTTTGGGGGAACTGGTTCTAAAACCCCAAAAAAGCCTAAAATCAAGTGGACGGATGAACAGCAACAAGTCTTGGATGCTGTTTGCGATGGGCAGTCCGTTTTTATTACGGGGTCTGCTGGAACGGGGAAAACGTTCTTACTTGAGCATATCATCAAGAAACTCCAGAAAATTCATGGCAGGTCCAGTGTTTACGTGACTGCGCCCACTGGGGTTGCCGCCTGCGCTCTCAACGGGCAAACCCTTCATTCCTTTTCTGGTATCGGCCTTGGCATTGACGATGGGGATCATGAGAGCTTGTTAGACAGGGTTCTTTTGGATGGCAGAGCTCGTTACAGGTGGAGGAAGGCTAAGGCGTTGTTTATTGACGAAATAAGCATGGTCGATGCCAAACTTTTTGAAGGTCTTGAGTATATTGCCCGAGCACTACGGAGCGAAGAAGCCAGTGAATCTGACAAAAAGACTTGGGGTGGAATTCAGCTGATCGTGAGTGGAGACTTCTTTCAGCTGCCACCAGTTGTGAAGGAGAAGAAGAAGAAAAAGAAGGGCGCCAAGGTTTATGCTTTTGAAGCTCGCTGCTGGAATGCAAGTTTTGATCTACAAATGGAGCTTACCAAGGTTTTCAGGCAGTCGGATTTGCTTCTCGTTCAATTGCTTCAAGGAATACGGAAAGGGGAGAACAATCCTGATGACTTGGAGCTTTTGGAAGGATGTTGCTCAGGATGTGAGCCAGACCCTTCTGCTGTACGACTCTACCCAAGGATTGCAGATGTGAACACGGTGAACAAGGGGAAACTAGAGAGCTTAGGTCAGAAGATTTATGTTTATAAGGCTCAAGATGTGGGTGAGGAGCATTGGATGCGGCAGCTTAAGACTGGGATTGCACCTGATGAGCTTGAACTTTGTGTAGGTGCAAGGGTGATGCTGATAAAAAATATAAACCCTTGGCGTAAACTTGTGAATGGTGCCACTGGTACGGTGACGGAATTGTGCAAAGTTTCTGAGGATAACTACGGGGTGTATGATATATGCAGTGATGGCAGTGTATTGCCATTGGTGAAGTTTGACTCTGGCCTCGAACTAGTTGTTGAACCAGAAATGTGGGTCGTTATGGATGGAGACAAAGTTGTCGCCAGGCGAAGGCAGATCCCTCTCATATTGTCGTGGGCTCTAAGCATTCACAAGTGTCAGGGGATGACTCTTGACAAGCTTCATACAGATCTCTCACGAGTTTTTGACTTTGGAATGGTCTATGTTGCGCTTTCACGCGTGCGAAGCTTGGTAGGGCTTTACCTCTCTGGTCTTGATCCTTCAAAAATTAAGGCACATCCGAAGGTTTTGGAATTCTACCAGGGCTTTAACGTTGAGAAAGATGAGAGCAAGGAGGTTTCTGTTGCCGACAATTGCAGTGAAATTGACGGCAGCAATTTACTTAATGATTCGGTTCAAAAGATTATTCATGAATAGATTGGTCCGCTGGCGACTACTATAGTTGTTGAAGCCAACGGGAAGATTGCATTTCACGTTGGTCTATGTTTGCAACCATACAACCTTCATGTGTAACGCTGCATAATGTTGGGGCCCTTGGAGTAGTTTAAGGAAACGTAATGTCTTTTACAGTTCATGGCAATAAAAATGAGGCCAGGAGATTGCCTGCCTACTCCACGAGGCATCCTACATACCAAATTGTTTCTTGTGATGTGAAATATGCTTGTTTGAAGGAAGTTTCGAGGTTGGGGAGAGTGGGAAGGATAGAGAAGAACGTTTCCCGTTGTGGCTACGAAAAGCTTCTGTTCGGAGGATCGGACTGCTAAGCGTGGCTTCCAAATTGAACTGAATTGTTTCTGGCTTTTATCTTTTGATTATAACGCAACATGTGTGGTGCGGCTATTGATAGGCTGGCAGATTTATTTATATATATTCTCTTTGGGGGTGTAAACTCTGGTAAAAATCCTGCAAATGCTACGTCGTATCAGTCTCCTTTCTTGACATCGCAATTGAAATGTTGATGACTGTCCTAAAATAATTCAATTAAAGCTTATGAGGGGACGCCAGTGAAGTACAGGTGCTCTTGGAAGAAATTAAAATGTTGGCAACATTGATAAAACTGGATAAAGAGAAGGATTCATGTCGAACCCCAATGCCCCGAGCCAATGTCCATGGTGTGATGATATGTATATGTAGTTATGTTTGTATGTAACCGTATTTGCCTCCAGTACGATGGATGTATATAAATTTCATTTATTAGGGAACATTTTCTCTGGGATAAGCCAATGTTTGCCATGCATCAGGAGACATTCCTTTCATGAAAGACACCTTGGCAGTAAAGAAAGCCACAGTTGGCAGGAAAGCTCAGCTGCAGCCTTGGAATTTGGATATTGTTTGCAGAAAGCCTTGAGAGGTTTTTGCCAGGTATTAATTTGCTCATAAAGGTCTCCCTCGCAAGCTAAGCACAAGTAGTCGTTTTCCTTTCTATATAACAAAATTTCAAGTGTACAATACTAGCTTTTTTTAGGTGAGGATTTCTATTACATATTATACTTGATCATATATTGCAACACTACATATATAAATGTCGTGTATTGAAACGAACAATAAATATTAAATGAAAACAAATAACATATATCATAAAAGATCACTTAGTTAAAAGTAAAAACAAAATAAAATAAATTAAAACTTGATGCATTTGCAGACCATTCGAACAAATGTAAGTGACCAACAGTCCACAAAAATTGCTTTTTGATTTTTTGCATACAGTTAGTTTTGAAAAGCCCAAACTACAGTAGAAATGTAGCATTCGTACCTTCAGGCAAACTATATTCAGAAGGAAGAACTATGCCCAATCATCTTCTGAAGAGTAGTGGCGCTGTCTTTCAAAATGAAAATTAAAAATAATAATAACAAAGTCACTTATCTAACAGTTGAGCGAGATGAAGCACTTCTTGAAGTAGAACTTTCTAATTTCAAGATTGACTCGAGTTTCTGGAGATATTTAAGTGCTTTCGTCTGCAAGAGAGGCAGCAAACAAATTTAGGCTCCAAGGAGATTTGCCTTAACACCCAGGAAACTAAGACAAATAGAGACACGGTGGAAAATCAATATTAAGAATGAAACTAAAAGGAAAATACTTCTGAACATTGGCTGTGTTGTCCAATGGCATGCATCCAATGGCATGCAGAAGCTACCTAGTATAACTAACAACAAATGCCAGAAGTTTGCAAAATATCACGAGTTTCTTCTAGAAAAAAACAATGTTCGTTCACCTTTACTATCTACTCGTATATTTAGAGCGTAAGTGTGTAGTGTGCATTTCATGGCACAATTTCTGATGCACCAACCAAAGAAAATGCTTGTGTTTTACAGTCCAAGTAGAAATTACTAATGTTTTTAGGAAAAGAATGTTGCATGTTATATATTTAAGCAGAGTGGAATGACTTTCATCTAGCGCATGGAGCAGAAACCAATATCATGTGTTACTGATTAGTTTAAGGTTCTAGAAGTCCAATATAAATTCATGCCTCCATTAGAATCTTTAGTTCTTACCCCTATTTCTTGCTTGAGAACCTTAGCAGTATAATGCCACAATATTTCTATATAATCTTGCAGCATCAATTATCCTGAACTTTCTTTTCTTTCAAGTGACAGCGCATGTCATGTCCACCCTCTGAGAGAGAGAGAAAGATTCTCTTACCTTCCACTGCCGTTTACGAACAAGATGCTTGTTGATTTCGTCCAACTTGAGAATTATTTCCCTGAAACTAGGTCTCTTTGAGGGCTTTTCATCCCAACAATCCTCTATTAACCTTTAATAAGCCATAACGAATAGTTAAGATGCAAGTGCACAATGATAAAAAAATGGAATCAAAGCTTGTTTGATAATGAGGCTTTCATCAGATCAAGAGAAGAAAATTCTCATGTTCCATCAAGGGACACTGGAGAACAACTTAAGTACAAAATTAGGTATCGTTTGTTGGTAATTGTTTATGTTACAAACCCCCTATTCTGATTTTCTACTATTAGAAAACACGGTACCGCTTGTGTTTATCTATTTTTATATCAAATTCACTCACTTCTGTTAATTTTTCAATGTCCATTTTGGCATATACTCTCATATTCTGTATAACATTTACTTTCTAGCAGATGCGCATATGAGAATATAAACCTCACAACTATGAAGAAAAACAGATTTAGCACTTCAAAAAGGGGGGAATTTTGGGAATTGTAAGGCTTACTGTTGCAGTCCATAAGCATAATATCTCACTGGAGCTTCAAAAGGTGGGCGCTCATTGGCAACATATGCTTTAGCAACTTCTATTTGTTTCCTTTTAGGAAATGGTGGGCATCCTTCAATCATCTAAATAAAATAACAAATCAAGATGTAAATTAATCCACAACTGCTCACAGAGAGACAATGTCATGAATGAAGAGCAATGGCAATCTGGAAGACAGTAGACATTCTGGAAACAGACAGGGAAGAGGAAAATCAGGGATGAGGAAAATTAGTTTTACTTGGAGAAATTTTAGTCAGAATTGTACAATCTGCCTTTGCTTCCACATACCACAAATTTCTTCTATTTATTACCTTATACAGTTGCAACAATCTCATATAATAAACAATCTATTGACCATCAAAATATGTTTCAAAATGGTATTTTAACTTTATTTGGTAGCAATTATAAAAAAACCTGTTCTTCTTAGCACATGTCATCCTCCACGATTCTTGTGTCATTGTTTGAGCATTTTTTATTCTGGACTCTTACAGAGATTACATTGGACATCATTCGGCCCAAAGAAAGTGTAGCAAAGTGGAAGAAAGTTTCTTCTTTTATTCTCCTTTGCAAGCATTTAAAAGTGGAATCTATATCCCCTGCATTTTCCTAAGCATCACATTGAGAGAGAATTATTTTCACAACCAATAAAAAGGATTTAATCTTATTAGTCACGCGGCCACACACAAAAGACATATCCAGAAAAAAACAATCCTTTTCATATCTCAAGCAAAGCATTCTTTAATCTTACCAGTAAATTTGATATATGCGTATTACCAACAAAATTTAGACATGTTGCATCGAATTAACTTTACAACTTCCTGTAACTCTTTTGACCAACCAAACATGAATAGGATCATGACTTCTTTGACAACCAAACATGAACAGGAAATTCACTTTTCTTCCTTCCATGTTCACTTTACCTCATCAGTTTTGAGATTCTCCAGCACAATTTATTGACAACCATCTAAAGTATAATACAACTAACTGGTAAACTATGCAGAAGTCACATAATATTAACTTCATCTAAGCTTGATATCCCACCATTTTCTTGACAGAAGCACCAAATCATCCTTTTCAAAACAGATGAGTTCATCCCTTAAACAGAGATTTAGATGGAGCTTTTCCGAATGAAAGAATTACCAACTTAAAGAAGCCGCCATCTAACATATTTTGAGATGTAAGCAACTGGCAAATACAATCATTAATTTTTACAACGCTTGAAAAGTACCTTTTAACAAGTTTGCAGCAGTTCAATACAGTATGGTGCTATATGCAAGGAATAAGAAAACAAAAATCAGAAATAAATGTATACTTGAATATACAAGTCGGTGATTAAAAACAATCTGGTCGCCACATATATGACCAAGCCAAGTGCATACACCACAAAAATGTTCAGCCACGTAAACTTACCACGCACAAGAGAGAAGGAAGAAAGGTTTTTCATAGGTATTTACCTCCTGCAATATCAGTGCAAATGAGAACACATCCACCTTAGTGTCATATTCCTCATTTCTAAAAACTTCTGGAGCAGCATACCTCCCTGAGTTTGTAGAAAAAGGTTCAATTGTCACATTTTTAATATCCTGAACACTTGATAATTATAAGAGAATAGTTGCACATTCATCCACATCAAATGTATTCTAGAAGCCTAAGACTTGCCAGGGTTTAATGTAATATCCAAGAAGCAATGGCAAGTGCAGACCTTGGCAATGTTTTCATTGAAGTTGTAAGACCAAAAATTATCTCACAAAGATATCAAACTGGAGGCTATACCAATTCATTAGATCACTAATCCAATTAGATTATAAAAGCTGGTTGACCTGGCATATAAGATATATGCATATATGTCAATAATAAGAAACATTAGAAATAAAATTGACACTATTTTAAAATTACATAAGTATAAAAATCATGTAGTGTCATTATTTAAATAAAGTATAAAATTAATTATTTGTTATTAAAGGTTAAACAAACTAAATAAATAATAATAATTTATTAGTTACTAAATAACTTATTTATCAAGTATAGAATAATTATTGAATCAAATTAAAGGACAAAAAATGATAAATATTTATTAAAAAAAAATTAATAGCAACGTATTTTTTCTTTTTTTACTTTTTCTGTTATTTCTTTGTTTGCTTCTCTTTTTTGGGGATTTTTGAATCACCTCGTGATTTATTCTCATTTCCTTTTCTTTACCTCTTCCTCCTTTTTCTCCTCCTCCTTATCCTTCTGCCTTCTCTTTCTTCTTAAAAAATAAATATATAAATAAATAAAGTGGCAATCAGTCAGACCGATCAATTGGTTGTTCCTAGTTAAACTCGTCGAACTAGCTAGTCCAGTCTAGGTTCAAAAATCTCATGTACGTTCGGAACTCCTTTTTCATACTTCACACAATCCATCAAACTTTATACTTGCAAACATATTATTCAACAAAAATTTTCATCCAAATTCAACTCTAAATTTTCTCTCTTAAAAATATTCTTCAATCATTATACTTATTCACAATCAAATCAATACACACACACACACACACACACACATCCACATTCATATATACTAGAAAAAATAACTTGCTTTGCACATATAGTACATTTGTATAGAAGTAAATATTGTACTTTGTAATTACATAATTTATTATTTATTTAATTACTATATACAATATTTAAAAATTGAAGCATATTGATCTAGCTTTAAATTTAACAATTAATATATTTGCTTTGTTTGTTTTTAAATTTTAGTGTGAGTTTTTAAATGTTTTTGTCTGCAGAATTGTGTAAAAGTAAGAGAAAAAATGAAATAAAAAAAAGGTAATAATTAAGTGTCTGTTTTTGAACAGTGCATAATTGCAAAACAAACATAACCATTGTTTTCAATATTTTTATATAGATCTATTAAACATCGAGTGATTATTTTAATAATTATATTGGTATTTTTACTTTAAAATTGAATTATCTTCTTAGATTCAAATATATAGCAGTGATGGCCCTATAGTATAGTTATTCTCAATATTAGGTTATGTATTTATTTTATCATATTTACTATATGACAAATAATATCAATATTTTACTTTTACAAATAGATTATCATTTAAATAAATATATAAAATTATCATTTTAAATTTTAATGATAGGACATACTCATATTACTATATTATCAATAAGAATGTTTATATCATTTCTTTTAATTAAGTAAAAGTATGAATAAGAAAAAGGTCAATTAAATTTTGATTTATAGGGATGAATTTGATTAATAAAAAAAAGAGTTATATTTTTATATGCCATCTTAAAGGTATTTAATTAAGTTAAAATAGTAATAAAAAAGTTATTTAAACTTTGATCTATACAAATGAATGAAGAGAATAACTTTAAAATTATTTTATAAGTGAGGGAATTTATATGTTTTAATTTAACAATATTTTTATTCAGAAGTATATTTGTATTTTCAAAATTCATGTGTGAAAACAATAACCCTATTAATGATAATTAATTAATTAATTATATACTAGTTATTTTTCTAAACTTTCTTCATCACACTCTTATAAACAAATTTCATTATATATTTTTTATAATAATATTTATGATCCTTGCATTCTAAATTAGTATTTCATGTCCTTATATACTATTTTCATCATATGACTAGAATTAAAATTACTTTTCCTTGTTAGTTACTTAATATATGTTTTAATTTAACAATAGTTTTATTTAAAGTATATTTGTATTTTCAAAATTCATGTTCCAAAAACAATTACCCTATTAATGATAATTAATTAATTATATATCTAGTGATTTTTCTAAACTTTCCACATCACTCTTATTAACAAATTTCATTATATATTTTTTTATAATAATATTTATGATCTTTGCATTTTTCTTATTTCATATATTTCAATGTCCTTATACACTATTTTCATCATATAACTCAAATTAAAACTATTTTTCCTTGTTAGTTACTTAAAATATACATTTAAGTTCAAATTTTTACATCTCTATTATAGCATAATTAAAAAATAATCACTCAAAACTTAATAACTCATAAAGAATATTACTGTAATAGCTCTTGTTCAATAGAATTACCCTACTCTCTTTTTGGGTTCAAAGTGGCAGTACATTGAATTTTTGTGTCAATTGTGTTTTTCACCTTTCTAAAAATTACAAAGTTAGATATTAAAATTGAAAATGTTTTTTTTTCAAGACTTATGAGTTACTAAATTAACAGTAAGGTCATGGTATAAATAGAATGGATGACCATGTTTTAGTTATAATTAATTTTCTTTCAATAAATTCTAAGTATTGATTGTGCTTGATTTCTTACGAGATTGACCACCTCATAGTTTAATTTAGTAGCATGAATTGAACTAAAATGTAGTGATTCATACCAAAATTTATCAACACAAAAGACACCTTATGTTAATAATTCATGCAACATAATATGAGAGCATTCTATAAGTTAAGAAATCATATATTAAAATATCTTAGGTAAATATGTCCTATAATACTTTATTTCATAAATTCATTCCTCGGATAGAAGTAAAATTACTTTCAATCACATTTATCTAATGAATGAAGAAATAATACACACACACACACAAACACATATGAATATTACAATATTTTGACACACACACACACACACACATGAATAGTACAATATCTTGACAAAATTAAGTCTTCAAATATTTCACATAATAATATTATACAATGATTTGTCATATAAATTCCTTCTCTATATTTTAGTGAATTAAAAAAGTTCATGTTTTTAATTATTTTTGAGTTGTCCTCTTATGAATATATAATCTTTGTTATAATTTATAACTCATTTCCTTAGTTAATTGGTTGGATTAATTATTTCTCTACTATTTTATCCATAATTCATGTATCAACTTATTTCTTTGAGATAGATAACGTTGCATAAAACATAAATTTGTGTCAATTTTTATGTTTAAAACTATGATTTTTAATGCAATAATTTTTCATCTATGCATTGGTAATATTTACATTTTATTTATTCTTAATATTTTCCATAATACCTTATCATTATGAATTTACCATATATTTTTATTTAATATATAGTCTTATATTCAAATTTGCATATTGCACATATTACGTATTTAAATTTATATAACAATTATTGCACAATTGCGCATTTTGGATGTTTTACAAGCAAATTCAATTTGAAAAAAAAATAACATTTATTTGATATTTATTTGCTATATTTCTTTTCAAACTATAGTTTATTTTTTAACACATTATATCAACAAAATTGATATGCACTTACAATTTAATTTATTATCAATCCATCCATATAAACTTATCATTAAACATCGTTCTTTAATATTTTTATGCTTTTTATAAGGTTTTTCTAATTTGATAATATTAATTTTATCAATTATATTTTTATACATTATTTATTAGAGCATGTCTATAAAATATTAAAGTGAATTTACTTCAATATTAAATTTGACTACTTATTACAATAATATTTTTTTGCATGTTTATGCATTTTCATATTTTTAACATTTTCATAAAATTTTGACTTTTTAACATATCATTTTATATCTCATACTATAAATTTTATTTTTATATTTTACATGTATTTTCATAATGTTATAGTCAAACTAATCGATTAATAAGTTTTCAAACAAATATTATATTTCATATTAAAAACCAAAAGTTTAATATCTTGATACTTCTTATATTATCTCTATAATATTATATTCAAATAATTCAATTTTAAAATAAAATCAATTTATAACAAATGGATATCACTTATTTAATAAAATTTGCAATCAAATTTTGCACACTTATATAGTTTATAACATACTGTTTATCTCATAACAATATTAGCTTCTGATAATAATTTATTTATTTATTTAAAACTTTGGTGTAACATTATTTTTATTGCTATTTATTTTATTTTTTGTAATTTTATTTGATAGAAATTTATTTTCATAATTTTTAACACATTAATTTATTTAATATATTATCTCTACAATAATAATTTCATAACAATATTAGCTTCTGATAATAATTTATTTATTTATTTAAAACTTTGGTGTAACATTATTTTTATTGCTATTTATTTTATTTTTTGTAATTTTATTTGATAGAAATTTATTTTCATAATTTTTAACACATTAATTTATTTAATATTTATTAATTGACAAAGTTATGAATTATTGTCCTCCAACATATTTATTATTTCATTAAATACAGTGAAGCACTTTGCCACTTCATCTAGAATATAGATAATTAATAATTATAATATCTATAGAAATAGTTTAGATAGTTTAGAATTCTATTAATTTTTTTGTTTTTAATTAATTGATAAATAACCATATAAGAAATTTAGATAAGTTTTATCAATATTTAACTGCTAAAAGATACAAATTTTAAATGGAATTTTAGTTTTACCTAACTAACCTTATTTTGATAAATATGACTATTTAATTAAAGATATAGATATACTTCTACAATATACCAAAAACACTTGGAGGGATTCATACTTTTGTGTATAGTATAAATATAGATATAGTTAGATTTATATTTTAAAAACTAATTATTATTTATATATTATCACATTAACCAATCATTATTATATATTTTATATATATAAAAGTATATAAATTCAAATAAATAATAATATTCATATCATCAAAACTTTTTTTTTCTAAACATATTACTTATTTTAACACAAATCCCATCTAACATCAGTCTGGATGAAAACCCCTCTCCCAAATATAGCCTTAGATTTCAGAATACCCTAATGTTGCTCTTGAAAACAAACTGAAAATTATATACATAGACAAAATAGACAGATACCAACCAAATGGATACTTAC
Source organism: Avicennia marina (assembly GCA_019155195.1). Lineage (NCBI taxonomy): Eukaryota > Viridiplantae > Streptophyta > Magnoliopsida > Lamiales > Acanthaceae > Avicennia > Avicennia marina. The sequence continues at coordinate 13,107,812 of CM032756.1, read as the reverse complement.
AAGAAGTCTGATGGCCAGACATGGGCTTGTCTTCTTTAATTGCTTTGGCAACTTCCATCAGCTTGCTTAACCCAAAATCTGCAACTTTGAGATAACCAGAATCATCCCGCAAAATATTCCTGAAATCATTCACATTCCATTAAAATAATTTCTAGGCATTCCACACACCATCTTTTAGTAATTTCCAATAATATAGTTAACTAAGAACAAAATGAAATAATGCAGAGAAAACAGACACAGTAGAGTACATACGAAGGTTCAAGATCTCGATGAATTATTGCTTCTGGCTTATGCTCGTGCAAGTAGTTCATTCCTCTGCAATTAAAAGATATGAAAGACAAATTTAAATAACCCAATAAAAAAACTTCAATAATAACAAGATACTATCATCTAAAAATTTCCACAAAGTTTGAAAACAAAAGTTATGATTGTCGTGGCTTCTCATTCTCCTAAAATATTATGACTGAATTTGAAGCTGGCGGTGATGCACTAGCTAAAATGTATACATCCTTTAAAACACTTACTCCACAAATCAATAGGTAAACTTAGATGAACTTACAAGTGTTAAAAAATTAAATAAAATAGAACCTATAAGAACTACTACATGTGCCATACAAGAGATCCACACTGCTTACAACAGTGAAGCTTCATTGCCTGCTAATCAAAGCAGCTGATGCCAAATTTGCAAGCAAGTTTAGCACAACAGCCTAGATCTAACCTTGCAATATCCATGGCATACTTGATAGCTGTTGTTGGCTTTAAAGCACCTTTCCTTTTCAAGTAAGCACCAAGGTCTCCCTGCATGGAGAATTCAATCAATTATGATTTATTAATAAGAGTAGGCTACTCCAAGGAAATTGTAGAGAATCATGCATTGGTTATCTGTTATATTTTTAAGGTCACAATAACATACCTAATTATTTATTTTGATCGCATTGATCTGATACAAGTTTATACAATATTTTTCCTTACTTTGTATTTATGTACATAAATAAGTACTCTTCATACTATCAAATTAGAGAATAAATGTTAGTGATATGCCCTCTAATACTAAATTGTCAATGAGGGATTCTTGAAAGATATTGATTGTAAATATTATTTGCATTAATTAATAAAATATTGATGATTATTTTTGTCAATAGTTTGGTAGTATTTTCAAGCATATAAATCTTGAATGATATAAAGTGTTGCATGTACCATGTGATCTGTTAAGAGGCTTTATTTATAAAGGATTACGAATATAACCACAAGACTATTTTAATACACAATTACTAAAACTAATCCACAAGTTACAGGCACTCTAAAGGACATTAAAGAGTCGATACAACTTGAACACCTTGTATTTGTACAGTAAATGTCATGCAGTTTAGTATGAAATATTGATAATACATGTGTATGGATGCGCTATTAGAGAATGTGCATTTGGCTACTGACTCGCATAACAAAGCAGATACATAGAATTCACTCTTTGTGATTAATGTCTTACTTTGTAATCATGTTAAATGCTCTGGACTTTAAACTTGAGATAACATGGTTGTATTGTGAGCATGACGGTCAATGTGTCATTAATATATATCGGATCAATATCTATTTTGGTATGAGATAAGATCATGAACCTAAAGTGCCATTACCCTAGGTGCATATAGAGGCATGTCTACGTTCAATAACGGATTTGTCTCTTTACAAGTAAGCAAAGTATTTGCCCTATGCAATTAACATTCGATGAAACAAAAATCCTTAATCAAGATAGTGTGTGATCAAAAAGAAGTTTTCAATAGAAATATTAATCTCATGAGGATACATCAATTGGTCATATGACTGAGTTTGAAATTTGACTAAATTCATAACTCTCATTTGATTGGAATAAAGTAAAACAAAAGGTCTATATTGCATGTATTTACGATTGGAAAGTTTCATTATGATCCATTCACTTCACTTTGGATGGATTATAATATAGGCTACAGATTAGATGTTAGTTTTATCCTTCGAGTTATACTTGTCGCTAGCCAATGATAAACCTAAAAAGTCACAAATATAAGAACAAAGCAATGATTTGAGATATTTGCAAAGTGATGACCACAAGCTTGATAAGACTTATGCATGAGGCTTCAGAAGTCTCATGATAGATTTAATTTGGTTGCAATTAGATTGGACTAAATTAGAATGATTTATTTCCGATTATATTTATTATTGATGTGATTATTAATTAGAAACATAATGAACTTTTAATTTAATTAATCCAACTAATTAAATTAAAGAAACAAGACAGAAACGATTTTTTTTGTACCTATTATGTTGGTTAATAATGGATTAAGAAGTTCATCACGAAACTTTAAATGGTTCTGAGGATGGATCAGTCGTTGTTACTTCATTTTAACAATAACAGTGAGATTACACAAGCAAAGGAACCTAAGTCTTCTTAGAAATCTCAACATATTGAGAAGCAATATCATATTATTCAAGAAATCATTAGAAGAAACGATATTGCCATGTAGAAGATAACTTCAGTAGATAATGTAGCTAAACCACTCACCAAGTTGATGACACAAGAAGAACTAGATCAACATCTTGAAAAGATGAGTATTAGATACATAACGATTAGCATTAAGGTCATTAGCGTTAGAGTGCAAGTAGGAGTTCATTTATGATATGCCTTCTCACACTAAATTGTCAATGAGGAATACTCGAGGGATATTAGCTATAAATGTTATCAGCATTAATCAATAAAATATTGGCGATTATTTTTGTGAATATTTTAGTAGTATTTTTATGCATGTAAATCTTGAATGGCGTAAAATGTTGCATGTGCTCATGTGATTATATTAAGAGGCCTTATTCATAAAGAGTTATGAATATGGATACACGGTTGTCTTAATACACAATCACTAAAATCAATCTACAAATCATAGACTCTAAAAGGCATTAAAGAGTCAATACAACTTCTATTCTTGTATTTATATGGTGAGTGTCATACTATTCAATATAAGATATTGAGAATATATGTGTAGATGTGTCATTAGATAATGAACATTTAGACATTGACTCATAGAATGAAGAAAACACACAGAGTTCACTCTTTATTGTCAATGTCTTGTTTCGTGATCGTGTTAAATACGCGTGGACCTTAGACCTGAGACGACATAGTTATGTTGTACATATAACGGTTAATGTGTCATTAAGGCATTAAAGACTAATATCTATCCTGATATGAGATAGGATCACAAGCCCAAAGTGTCGTTGCCTGGATACGTATAGAGGCATGTGTGTATTCGATAAAAGATTAGTCTCATTGCAAGTGAGCAAGGCATGTCATATGCAATTGATGTTCTATGAGAGGAAAATTCTTGACTAAGATAGTGCAAGGCATGTCATATGCAATTGATGTTCTATGAGAGGAAAATTCTTGACTAAGATAGTGTTTAATCGGAAAGAAATTTCTGCTAGAAACATTAGTCTTATGAAAAAGCGTTAATTAATCATATGACTGAGTTTGTAAGTTTGAATAAATCTATAATTCTGGCTCAATTAGGAAAAACATGACAAAAAGTCTCTACTGCATTGTATTCACAATCGGAAAAGTTTATTGTTGTCCATTCACTTCATCTTGGATAGGCTATGATAAAGGTTACAAGTTGAATGCTATCCATATCCTTCGAGCTATGCTTATTGCTAGTTAAGGATAAACCTAGAGAATCACACACATAAGAAAAAGGTGAGGGTTTGAGACATTTACAAAGTAGTGATCACAAACTTGAGAAGACTTGCGAATAAGACTTAAGAAGTCTCATGACAGATTTAATTGGTTGCAATTGGATTAAACCAAATTAAAATGATTTATTCCTTATTATTTTTGTAAATGATGAGATAATTAATCAGAAACATGATGAGGCTTTAATTTAATTAAAGGGGTTAATTAAATTAAAGAGATAAGGCACAAAAGAATTATTTTATACCTATTATATTTGTTAATAATGGAGATTATTAATTGAAAACATAATAGGTGACTAATTAAATTGAAGAAAATAATTCAAATGAGTTTTAACTTTTAATTATAATAATTAAACATAGATGGACTTGAACTAATTTTATAGTCCATATGAAAGCCCATAGTGCCCATTTCATAAGCCTTAGGCATCTTAGTATAAATAGAATTGTACTTTGAGAATAAACTATTAGGAAGAGTTCCAAGAAAAAAACTATTCACACGTGAGCAATATCCACCAATACTGTTTATCAGTCACTGTTCACCATTCACTATTTGCATGCAAGAGAAAATTAATTGCCAGACACCCTCTCAAATTTTCTTTCAAAAAATTCTCCAAGCGCAACAATTGCAGAATTTTGCAACGAAGTTTATAACGTTTTGTTGAAAAGCCGTAACCAATGACTTGTTTGTGTGAAAAACTAGAGGCCGAGACTTTATCACGACTTGTGAATAATGGACAAGCTATAGATTCTTAGTAATCATCCATGTAACTATCCTAGTATTTATGTTTATGTGTTTTATGCAACAAAAAGCGAACCAAGTAGGGATTTGTTTATTCCAATGCATTTTCTGAAGAATTTGTGATTAAAAATTTGAAAAATTGGGCATCCTATACCCAATGAAATCCAACAAGAACAATATGATTTAGCCCTTTAGGCATTTATTCATAGATTTTATATAATAGTTTTCCTTATTTATTTCATTTATTAACCTATAAAAATACATAGTTTTTATACTATCAAATTAGGAGAGAATAAAATGAGTTAGCTCTTTGGGCAATTATTTGTGGCTATAGATCTAATAGCCAAACCACGATAAGTAATTGTGCTTTATTGTTTCATCCTTATTGTTTCATAGATGGAGGCTTAGTGTACATATCATGTTATATATTTGTGTTTAATGGTATCACTTCACACTTTTTAAATTCTAACATGGTATCTAAGCAAGGTTTGACCCTACTTTTCTTTTACTTCCACATCATATACAAGTGTAGTTATTAATGAATAATTATCGCAACCTTGGTTTGCTACTAAAACTGAGTACTCAATGTTGCAAATAACACATTACTACCCATTTGTGCCTATTCTAACTTATGCCTACCTGCTTGTCACAAACGGCACACAACTTCTATGCAATTAATGGATCATGCATGACACAACTTATGCATGTCTGATGTTCCAAATTGAACAATCCAATCAATATCCTCATAATCAACTTAAGGAAGAGTATTGTGAATCAAGAATTGATTAGTTTCAATCAGAATAACATACCTAATTATTTATTGTAATCTCATAGATTTGATAAGATTTTATATAATAGTTTTCCTTATTTATTTCATTTATTAACCTATAAAAATACATAGTTTTTATACTATCAAATTAGGAGAGAATAAAATGAGTTAGCTCTTTGGGCAATTATTTGTGGCTATAGATCTAATAGCCAAACCACGATAAGTAATTGTGCTTTATTGTTTCATCCTTATCAAATTCTAATAGAAATCAGCAACGTCCTATAACTTAATAGTTAATGCTCTCAAAATAGTTTCTCCTTACATAAGCAGGTCCAAAAGTTTCAATTTTCTTATGATAGGAAAAAGAACAAGATGCACTACAATTTTTCTTGTTTCAAACAGCCAGACAAAAACGGAATGGAAACCTTAAAAAATTCATAACAATAAGGCTATAAAAATTTAAATAGAAGTCCCATGACAAGCTTAAGATACCTTTGGTAGGTATCCAGAACAATTATCATTGGAGTACTTTGATATTATTGCAACAGTATACTACTACATGTAATTATTTATTTTGATCACATTGATCTGACGTGATTTTATATGATATCTTTCCTTATTTTATATTTACCCATATAAATAGGTGGTCTTTGTGTGTAAATAATATGATTTAGCCCTTTGGCCATTTATTCATAATTGTAGGCCTAATCACAAATCATATTATACATTTGAGTTTCATTGTATATTTACATTCTTTTTAAATTCTAACATGACTTCAAATTAAGTTTCAACCCTACTTTTGTTTTATGCATCATGTTATATGTGACGTTAATAGTTATTGATGAATAACTATCACAACTTTTGTCTGCAACTGAGAATCGACTGTTATAGAATTAGCATGTGATTATTATCTATTTGTATGCCTACATGTTTGTCACAGACGATACATGACTTCTGTCTGCATGTAGGAGATAACCAGTGACATTTGTATGCCTGATTTTGATGGCTCAAATTGCACAATCTAATCAAGATCCCCATGGTCTTGAAGGACAGTAATGAGAATTAAGAATTGATTACTTTTTGTAATTACAAGATCACAATAACATACCTAATTATTTATTGTAATCTCGCTGATTTAATACAATTTTATATGATGTCTTTCTATATTTATCACATTTATTCACCTATAGATGTGTAGGTTTTGTACTATCAAATTATGAGAATAATATAATTTAGCCCTTTGGCATTCGTTCATGTTTGTTCACCTAATAATGAGACAATGTTGTGCATTTGTACTTTCTTGTTTCATCTTTTTCCAATTTTAATGCTCTCAAAACAGTTTCCCCATGCATTATTAGGTTCAAAAGTTTTAATTTTCTTCAATTCCTTTGATAGGAAATGACCAAGGTGCTTTAGAGTTTTTCTTATTTCAAACAGCCAAACAAATAAGAAATCAAAACCGTAAGAAATCACAAACAGAAGGCTATAACAGTTAATGTTTACAAGTTCAAGGAAAAACGTAAGAGATACCTTTGGTAGGTATTCGGTGACAATCATCATTGGAGTACTTTGTGTCACAGCACCTAGAAATTGGACAACATTTGGGTGCCGTATTTTCTCAAGTAGAGCAAGCTCATCCCTGAATGCATTTCTGAAAATCAGCAACCCACCCAGTAATATAAACAAGATCAGTGATCCAAGTAGTAAGAAGAAATATGCATAATCAGAAAATAAAAAAATTATCTGCCACATATAAAACACCCACACTTTCTCTTCGTCGATGAGAAATTCCTCACCAAGTTTCTTAACAGCAACTTGAATCCCACGCCATAAAGCAATGCAAAATGTTCCCTGTAGCACGTTGTAAGCACATAATAGTACATAAAATAAATCAAACTATAGTTAGCACTATCATTCAACTTGATACCACCCTTCCATTGCACTTTAAACTTAACTGGCATACTTATACTAAATACTTTATCTATTCTATAATTCTTTTTTAAGCAATAACTATAACTGTTGAACAATTAGGGAAAACATAGCGAAAAAATTTAGAGGAGAGGCCACATTGTGCTCCTGCTATTTATCTTCCATAAGGATTTAATAGTTCAAGATATTACCTTTGTTATTTCCACACTGTTGGTAAAATCTAGCTCTTCAGGATCAATTTCATACTCAGGAATTTCACGAGCATCTTGGACATGCATGGGAGCCATCTATCACAATGCATATAAAATTGATCTGATGCTTAAAATATGCACTAGCATATATACAAGTACAAATTTAATTAAAAATTAGGGAGGAGGTGGTGGAGGAACAACAGCCATTGATCCACATAGACACTTACCGGAGGTTTTGCGCCACGTGCCTCCAAGAGCCTAATCACATCATTGTTTTTATAGTATATTGCATCTGCAAGGGGCTATTCAATTAAACTCTGTTATTACAACAGCTATTCATAGTTATATCAGCAGTTTGATTATTCAAAATAACAACATATATTTGACCCATGTTTCAGAACATGAATGATTTGATTATTCAGAATGACAGCATGTGTTGGACTTGTGATGCAGAACAAGATGGATTTATATGTAACATTCCGTTTTATGTGCTCCTAGGATGCATCTATCTTACACTTCTCACAACTCTTGAATCTCTCCAACGAAAGAAGCCCTTCAAAATTGAAGTCCCATTTCATTTGCAGCAAAGTAAAAAGGTTACACGTTTTTCTGCTATGTAATTGGATTGCTGTCGCCATTAAAATAGAGGAGGGACCGGAAACATATAAAAAGACACACAAATTTATATGAACTTTATTTTCGGACAGCACAAATTCTCAATTTCATTTTAAAGAATATGCTAAAATTTTCAAGCCCTATTGTGGCAAGCAGCAGCTCACTAAATTTCTGCCATTCTAAAAATTCTGGAAATTTTCATGCGCAACACGTGCATTATTAGGATATTTCGTGATGCATCAATTGACACCTCGCAGCATCCAACCTAAGTTCACTTACTCTCCGGCTGCTGAGCCAATTATAACGTCACTGCTCTAACATCTCGAATCGAAACTCAATTCTCCTGGCATTTCCCTTCTTCAGGGACCTAACTAGTAAAATCGACATTGCCAACAAGTATCTCACACCGACCAGCATATCTCAAACAAAACATCAACCAACTCAACTACAGTCAATAACACGCATACCGTACTCCCCCATCGGTCTTCCACATCAACTTCAGCGCCGCGACGGAGGAGCAGGTCGACCACGTCCGTCCTTCCCTGGCACGCGGCCACGTGTAAGGCTGTGCGTAGGTCGATATCTCTGAAATTGACGGCGGTGCCAGAATCCAGCAGCTCCTGAATCCCCTCCAAATCGCCCTCGTTGGCCAAATACATTAAACGGACGCCAGAATCCATCTCCTGCTCCAGACCCCCCGAGGCGACGGAGGTGAGGGCGGCGTCGTTTTCAGGGGCTCCAGAGGACTGCCTGCCCATTGTGAAACGCCGCTGCACGTTTGAATCCATAGAAGAGACAACCAAATGGGAGAATCTAGGCTGAGAATACAGAGAGCGAGGAAACGTAAAGAGGCTTGCCCGTCCTTAAAGGTAGAGGAGCATAAAGCCTATGTCTGGGAGAGTGGTGTTTGTTTGATATAATTATTAACAAGAGTCATGGAAAGACGTGTAATAAGCTTGAAAATAATATTTTAGTAAAATAAATAGTATAATTTATTTTAATATATATATAATATATAATAATAATTAAATAATATTGTAATTTATAAATATCAAAACATTATCAAATATAAAAAATATGAATACATACATAATATATATATATAGATATTAATTTGATATTATATAAGAGTAATAATTAAAAAATAATTAATTATATATATATATATAAAAAAAATTATATTCAAATTTAGTTAAAAATATTATTAAATAATATATTTATTAATGTAAAATTTAAAATGTTTTCTATAATTAAAAACTGAGTTCCAAACATGACCGAAGAGTTTGTTGCGGGGTGACCATCACAGTTGAGTGACTGTAAGAGAATCCGTTTGATGGTGCGAGAAGGAGTGTGGAAAACCACATCTAAATATCGAAGCCCTTACTCCTTGGCCGTGGAGGATACCTGTGAAATCCTGGTGTTGGACACCCGGAGCTTATGATTGTGGGCCCCATAAAACCTAGACCCTTTTTGTTGGTGGATGGCTATATATTATTATTTTTGAACTCTCAATATTCCACCAAATTTTATGGCCATGTTTGTTGCCCACATTTTCCGCCGTCTCCATCTCATTAAACTGCATACCATCACATATCTATTATCACAAAAAAAAAATTAATTTAAATTTAAATTTATATGTATAGTTAACTTAATATTTTCAATCATTATATCAATTCACAATATTTAAGAATTGTTGAAGATAATATTCGATAAAAGTTGTGCTGGAATTAATACTATATTTTAAAGGAAAATTTTTACAAGATGAATAATATACTTTAATTGAATTTATTTATAAAATATTATAATAATAATTAGATGATATGATATTATATAAAAATAATAATTAATTTTTCAAGTGTATATATATATAAATATAATATCATATCATTTAATCATTATTATATATTTTATACATATATAAATATACAAATTCAAATAAATAATCATTTCACCCTATCAAAATATTACATCTAAAAATACTTCTCCTTCTAAACTACGCATGCCAAATATCATCCACCAACAATACCTGTCAATCAAACATAGCTATCGAATTTTCCCCAGCTTCTTGTTGAGAATATAAGCTTAGAAGGCAAGAGGATTGAACGAATCAACAGCAGCTATTGAAGTGGCAGAAGAGTCTAACATGAAGCAATATTAGGCATTAAAGGAGCAACAACAATACTAAAATGGTGACCTCAAAATTCGAACATCTTGAGAAGTGGAACATGCGGATTGAGTCATATCTATTCTAACATTATCTTCAAAGAACTATTTTGACAATTCAAAATATTCTCTCAAATTTAAACAAATCTTTTTTTTTTTTTTTCTGAATGATGCAAAAAGATGCGAGAATCGACAATTGATTTAGACCAAGCAACAATGCAATAAATATGTCTGTGATTTTTAAATGTTTTGCAATGAAGGTTTTGGAGGCTTTGCAGCGAGGGTTTTCAACTCCAAAATGAACTATTATTTAAAGTAGAGAAAGTCTGAGCATTTGGCTATGATGAACATTTTTTATATTAAATTAGAAAATGGAAGCAGCAAAAACTATGTTAATTAATTTGAAGATCATTGTTTACTGATGTTCTGGGCTCGTCACATATAACATTGGATATGAATGCTTTGGACGTTGGGAGACTAGAAGGCTTCAAAACGTTTAAGAGAATGTTAGGAATGAATGCTTTGAATTTTGTAATATGATATTTATAGGCTATGAAAATACAAGAATAAGATCCAAAACGTGTAAAACTTAGTTTTTAACTTGTCTCTAGTTTTCTCAAACAATGGGGAGGAATCCACCTATTTGAACAATTAGCCCAAATCAAGGCCCACTCAACTGTGCAAGCACACACCTTTTATCAAGCCATCACAAGGGTATTGAAGTGAACTCTAATATAGGGTGTATACAGGGGAGTTGTTTTTCCTATGTGGAACAAAAGAAAAGCTTTTGAAATAATTTTACGTCTGCAACAATTCCCAACATATTTCTAAATATTTTCAAATTAAACAATGATTTTGAGTTGAATAAGGAAAATGCTGCTGGTTTTATTTGATCTCAATGCATTAGATTTGATATCGGTCATATTATAAACTAAATTTAAACCAATAAAATTTAACTTAAAAAACATGGTCGTGTTGTGTTCTATAAACTAATAATTCTTATTGTATCATAAGGTTTTTATTAGTCACAGTGATGACTCCACAATTATTATTTAATGCAGTTTTGTGCATTTTTCCTTACATCTGTCTAATCTTTCGTGAGAGTTCTAAAGATTAAATTAAAATCTTTATAAGACTGGCCTCCTATACTCCTTTATATGTAAATTCATCAAGTGCATGCTACCTATCTACACCATTCATACGGATTATAAAACCATCCAGAGTTTAAAACTCAAACTCACAAGTATTAGCAGCTTAAGCACTCTTTTCAAATAAGACTAATATATTAAGTGTTTTAAGGTTAATATAACTTGTTGCGATCCATATGCACTTACTTCATAAGATCTGTAATCATATAGGATGGATTGCCAATTCTGTTGATCTCTTGTTGGCTTAAATCTCATTTCTCTTATAATTTAAAAAATTATTCTTCTTTTTACAAGTTTAGTAAAAGGACTGACCAAACTTAGTTATGACTTTACATGATCAATAGAAATTATTCTATCACTCAACAACTACTTTTTGACATGATTTCTTAATCGCATGTATCAACTTTTAGCATTAAATGATTTGTTTTTAGAAAGAACGATAGTTGCCCTACAATCACAATGTATACAAACAAGAGGCATCACATTTTTTGTTAAAGAAATATTTGATAAAAAAATTTATTAGTCAATAAGCATCTAAACCAACTAACTCTAGAGTTATAAATGTTTCTTCCTTGTGGATCTAGCAAATAATAGTTTGGTTGGTTGATTTAATGCTATTGCGCCTCCTCCAATGTGTGTGTGTGTATTTACTAATCAATTTACTTTCATCAGAATTGGATATTAATTGACTTCACCATATCCCTACAAAATTATTAAATGTCCATTATACAAGATACCATAATATATAGTACATTTTATCTATCATTAGTCTTTCTTATACAAACTAATGCTCATAATTGAGATTAAAAGTGCAATCTACTTACAACATTTGCAATATCAGGTCTTGCGAAATTTATTAAATGTATCAGACTCTCAATAATCTTAGCATATTTAGATTGAGCAACTTGTCCTCCCTTATTTTGTTTCAATTGAGGGTTTAGATCATAAGAATGTTGGATTTCATTGGCATTTACATGTAAAAATTAGATCTTTAAATCATAAAAACATCATACAAGCACAGTTATCACAACAACGAGTAAAGGTAGAAATTTTTACTTCTTGGAACATTTCCATCAACTTCATTTGTGGTCCTTAAGTCATTGCTCTTGACCTTCAATTCATCTAAACAGTTGAAACGATGATAAGCTTTTTCTACACTTCGCAAAACTCCTTTTGGAAAGCTTTAAAACAAAGTCTTTATGATAAAAGAAATTTTTGACATCCTTATGTCCATATTTATAACTCTTTATACATAACGTTTCTTAACTCAATTATGTAGGTACATGCAATATTTCACGCCAATCAAGATTTATATGTGTGAATAAACTTTCATAACAATAATATAGAAAATTAATATTTTATTAATAACTATGAAAGATAAATATTCAACCATAATGTCCTCCAGTATCCCTCATTATCTATTGATGTTATAGCACACATCATTAACAATCTATTACTTACACTTTACTAATAATGTTAATGCCAATTGCTATGGCATCTAGTACATATCTTCTCAAGATAACAATCTAATTACACTTGAGTCATTGGTTTGGTAAGTAAGTAAACTACATTGTGAGTTGAAACTGTTTTTTGCATGGTTACATCACCCGTTCCAATGATTTCTCAAATATGTGGTAATGCCTCTCTATGTGTTTAAATTTTGATAAGACCTTAGTTTCTTTGTCTATGCAAACTCACTGTTATTGTCACAATAAATTGGTAATATTCAATTCACATATAGAACCTCCTAAAGCTTTGACACGAGTTTCCTTATCCAAATAGCCTCTTTTGCAACATCACCTACTGCAATATATTCAGTATCAGTGGTAGAATTTGTAATTGTACTTTATTTGAAACTCTTCCATCTGATTGCTCCTCCATTAATTATAAATATGAACCCTAAAATAAATTTTCTATCATCCACATCTAACTAGAAGTTGGAATCAGTGTATCAATCTATTTTTAAATCATCATCTCAATACATAAGTACCATGTCTTTAGTTATTTTCAAGTACTTAATGATACATTTGATAGCATTCCAATACTCTCTGCCAGGATTCACCTGAAATCTAATCATAACATTTACGGCATAGACAATATCTGGACTCATTCATGGCATTGTATACATCATGCTTCCAATAGCCAAAGCATATGAAATGACTTCGACACTCCTTCTCTCATCATTCGTCTTTAGGCACATGAATTTTAAGAGATGAATGACATGCTTAAATGGTAGCAATCCTCTCTTAGAGGCTTCCATACTAAACCTCTTCAGTATCTTATCTATCTACATAGCTTAGGAAAGACCTAACAACCTTTTTACCCTATCACTATAAACGCAAATGTCTAAGATATAAGTTGTTCTGTCAAGTTTTTCATGGGGAAGGTACCGACTAACCAAGTTTTGATTTACATCCCAACATCATTCTCAATTAATAGTATGTCATCCACATATAATACTTGGAATGTGATGCAATTCCACTAACCTTTTGTAAACACACAACTCATCTTTGTTTTTAATAAAGCTAAACAATTTGAATACACCATTAAAATGAAAATTCCAATTCCTTGATAATGCTTAAGGCCATAAATAGACCTCTTAAACTTGCACACTCTATGAGATTCTTCTTGAACTTCAAAACCTTGTGGTTGCACCATATAAATATCCTCCTTAAGCATTCTGTTAAGGAAAGTAGTTTAACATCCATCTGTTAAATCTCATAATCTAAGTTGACAACTATCGCAAATAAAACCTGATGGATTTAAGCATGGCTACCAGTGAGAAGGTTTTCTCATAGACAATTCCCTCTTTTTAACTATAACCTTTCGCCACCAACCCGGGCTTGTAGGTCTCTATCTCGTTAGTTGAATCGATTTGCCTTTTGTAAACCTACTTGCATCTAATTAAAACAATTCCCTCAAGTTGATCCCCTAAAGTCCACACCAAGTTCACATGCATTAAACCCATCTTGGATTTTATAACCTCCAGCCACTTAGCAAAGTCCTTATCTATCACTACTTGATTAAAGGTAAAAGGATATCTCTATAATTATTATCTTTCGTTATGAACAACTCTTATCAGTTCTTTAAAACATAACCATATCTCTCTAGTGCTTGAGATTTTCTACTCGATCATTGCAATGGTTGTGTCACAAAGAGTTGCTCTTGAAAGGGAATCTACCTTATGGGCTCACTGCTTTGTTCCTTGTGCCTAACTTCCTTGAGCACTATAGTTCTACCTGCACCACTTTATCAAACAAACCCTTCTTCAAGAAAATGAGCTTGAATGTAAAACTCATATCCTATGGAATCTCTGGGATATCCTACAAAGTGGTCCATAATGGTCATTACCTCTAACTTGTCGGTCTTAGTCTTCTTAAAATAAGTTATATATCCTTAAATCCTTAAATGCTTAAGGCTTGGCTTCCTTTCATTCCACATCTCATTTAGAGTAGAGGAAATGAACTTAAAGTGAATTCTATTCAAAATGTATGCACTTGTAAGAAGGGAGTGTCCCCATAGGGATATAGATAAGTTGGTGAAACTCATCTTAGATCAAACCATATCTAATAAAGTTCGATTTCTATACTTAGCTACACTATTCAATTAAGAAGTTACTGGTGGTGTCAACTATGATACAATACCATTTTGCTTAACGAACTTAGAAAACTCAGTACTCATATATCACTTGCATGATTTGATTGCAATGCTTTGATATTCTAGCCAATTTGCTTCTCTAATTGAGCTTTAAATTCTTTGAACTTTTCAAGGATTCATACTTGTACTTCATCAAGTGTACATAACTATACCTTAAGTAGTCATTAATAAAGGTTATGAAGTAGAGAAAACTTCCTCTTGCCATTTCGTTAAATGGCCCATAAACATCGGTGTGAACTAATTCCAACACCTTAGTGGTTCTTTCGACATGTCTATCAAATGATCTTCTAGTTATCTTACTTAGGATACAAGGTTTGCAAGTTGGATAGAATTCCTCTTCCAATGGGCCAATAAACCCATCTTTCTCCAACTTGCTAATCCTTTTGTCCTTGACGTGGCCTAATCTAAGGTGCCATAAATGCTTAAGATTTAAACCATCTCTTGAACGTTTGTTTGAATTAGTATTAGTCATATTATTATCATCAATATTTAAGTAGTATAAGCCATTTATGTGAGATGTCATGTTACCCAATGTATTACAATAATAAATATTACACACAATGCCTCTAAAAGAAAATTTATAACTCTTTTTTATTAATAAGGAATAAAAACAATGTTTTTAAACCCATTGGACAAAAGTAAGCAATGTCTTAAAGCTATACTACGACTTAATGATAGTCTAATTGAAGTGGTCCAAATTGCGATGGCTGCAACACTTGCTCCATTCCCTACCTTAACAACCACTTCGCCCTTCTCAAGTGCCCTATTTCTAACCAAATCTTAAAATGAAGTAAGGTAAGGCACCAAATTTCAAAATCCAAGAATTAAAAAAATACACTAATAGAAGATGTTTCATAAACATAAAACTTCTTACCTCCCGGTGCCTTCTTAAGGTTGTTAAGGTACTCAGCACACTACCTTTTCGGTGTCCATTCTTGCCATAGTGGAAATATTTTCCTTTCTTTGCAGGAGCTTTGCCTTTCTTAATATTCCCATTGTCCTTTGGAACGGCAAGTTTATTCTTCTTTGTCTTTCCTTCTTGATCACATCAGAGAAGCTAAACGTAGTAAGAACCACCTTCTTCCTTTTCCTGTTCATGGTTGTTTGTACAATCACTAGCTTATTGAGGAGCCCAACTAGTGTACATTTAATATCATTCATATGATAATTCATGATTTATTGTGAGAAAGAGTCTGGAAGTGACTATAGGAGAAAATCCATTTATAGATTAGCAACCATGATGAAGTCCAGTGACTCTTGCCTCACGATGAGTAAAACCATCTTAAAGACATGCTCATTGATCTCACCACCCTTTGCCATGTGCATGTTGGACAACTGCTTTGCTATCTCATATCTAACTCTTACAGGCGGTACAGGATTTCCTGAGAATTGCTCATCCCTAATTAGCACTCTAAAGATTATTAGTCACAACAGTTAGCATGTAGCTTTAGACCTACAAATCGTCTTCCATCCATTTCCAATGAGTGACTTTCTCCTCCTTACTAGCCGTGTCTAGGGGTGGGGGTTAGTCGAGCTACTCGACTCGACTCATTGAGTAGCTCGACACAAAGCTCGGTTCGAGCTCGAGCATTGTCGAGCTCGAGCCGAGCTTGAGCTACTCGTTATGCCACTTGAGTCGAGCTCGAGTTGACTCTATATCGACTCGACGAGTTTCGAGTAACTTGACTCGATGACAATTTTATAAATAAGTCTTCATCGTGTGGTATTTTGGACATTTGTTATTTTATTAATGCATTTGTTATTTTACGAATTCGAGCTCGAGCTTTCTTTTTCAGCCTCAAGCTCGAGCTCGAGCTCCACCTTGTGTTATCGAGTCAAGCTCGAGTATACCACTACTCGAGCTCGACTCGACTCGACTCGATCTCATCCCTAGCCGTGTCAAAAGGGACTTGTGGGATATCGACCTCTAAAACATAGCCAAGAACCTCTAAATTCAGAAAATATTCAGATTGTAGGACTAATTGACATAGTTGAGCTCAATCAAAATATTGATCTCAAGCAATTTTGTAAAAGATGTAGACATTATTCAATTATAAAATACCATAGAAAATAAACAAGATTTTGTTACTGTGGTTGTACTATATATTACCATTTATGGTTACAGACTTTCAATTAAAATGGCCTCCCACTAGATTTTACGAATCTTACACTCCTTTGGGTAGAAAATGGATATTCCATTGGTAAAATTTTTTTAATGGGTGATTAGGATCTTCATTAGACATAAACCTCACATAACTAGATTTTTGTTATGTTAGGTTCAATGAGTGGCAACTCTTGCCAAAACATATCATGTGTAGTCAAATCTTTTGCTTTGGCCTATAGTCCAAAGATACCTCACATATTCAAATCTTAGCACTATAGATCCATTTAGGTTACACCCACTGATTAACAACTCACCGAATTTAAATCCCACTTATAGCCCTCCTAAGGTGAAATATTATTTGAATGTTGCATCTAATCTACCCGAATTTCTAAATGTGCTATCGCAATGTGACCTCACTGATATGATAATATCTCACACTAAGGCTATACTTAAGGCTTCAAGTTTGGTGGAGGACCTCAACAAACACTTTGCAACTATAATTTAATATTGTTTGAGGAAGTTTTTGGTCCATGTAAATTAGGTTTCACTTTGCGGATTATTCGTTTCAACGTATCCCTTACATCAATCACAAATAATATGCAAAAATAACCTGTAGAGGATTGTGAACTTTTAGATCCAATTTGTGCTAAGAATTAGATTGTGTATGTGAATGAAATCCTACACTATTACATAAGAATTTCTTGAATGCCCATTCTCTTAGTTTTTAGGAGGCCTACCATGTTATGAAACCTTGAATGGCACTAACTCTTTAGTCTCTACATGAACACCAACTCTTGAAGTCTTTCACAATTTTACAAATACATGTAGCATAATATCGAGAATCTTTATTCTATGTAATAAAATAAAAATTAGGCATATGCCCTTACAACCTATGAAAAAATAATTTGTACAACCTATTAAAACCAAACAAAATAAGTACATTCATCTAAAAGTATCTTAAGTCCATAATCCAATGATAATATTCGTCAAATAATTATACATCAGATGTATAATTAGATAATTTTCATGACTTACGCATGTCATGCATTAGTTTTCATCCCCTAAAAAACAATTTGAAAATTTGAAAATGAGAAAAATAGTTTTTTCCAACCAACACTCATGATCGTGGGAATTGTTCCTATGGTCATGAGATACCTATTCACGCCCGTGACAGAGACCTTAGTTCTATCATAGCACCGCCCGAGCTGCAAGGAAAAACCCTACAAACATGAGACCTTGTCTCAAAATTGCGAATCATGACCATGGGGTTCATGCAACCCCACGGTGTAGCATCTCCTAATCATGATAACAATCCTTGTGACCACAACAGCAGTCATGGATTGTAGTAGATTCCCTAAAGGTTGTGGTTTTCAATCCAATTTGAATTTTCTCCAATTTTCTGAATTCCAAACACCTACAAAATACTTTTAAAAGGTTTTACAGATATCAAATACTTGTTTAATAGAATTTAACAAGAAAAGTGACATAAATCATGGAAGAATCATTAAATTTATGATTTGATAAGGAAAATGATGGCTTTAATACCATTGTTTGATTTTTTGGGATTTGCACGTAAAATTTAAATCTTTCAATCACAAAAATATCATAAAAGTGTTGTAGAATTAAGTGAAACAAATCCCAACTATTTTCATTACAAAACATGCAAGCTATCACAACAACGAGTATAGGTAGAAACTTCTACCTCT
Source organism: Avicennia marina (assembly GCA_019155195.1). NCBI lineage: Eukaryota > Viridiplantae > Streptophyta > Magnoliopsida > Lamiales > Acanthaceae > Avicennia > Avicennia marina. The sequence goes on along the minus strand of CM032756.1, from coordinate 13,089,083 downwards.
TAGAACGCTTCCAATGAATTCGTTTGAGATCTTTAAGTTATGGCCCTTGAACCTCAACCTTCAAATCATCCATATAGCTGGAACATTGTTAAGCTCGTTCTACATTTCACAAAACTCTTGTTGCAAAGCTCTAACGTAAACTCTTTGGACTAGAAGGAATATTTTACAAGAAGAAAGTAAGAGAGGGTGGCTAGGGTATGTCTCTTTTCCTCCTTAGAGTGGTGCATGAAAATTTACTCTCGAATTTGTATTCTTGAACTCTTTAAGCACTCCTTTAAATAATTAGAGCATAAGGATTTGAGACATGGCTTCCATGGGGCTTTTCTACATGGACCTTTTAACTAAAACTAGCAAATGAATTTTTATTTATTAATCTCATTAATAAATCAGTCCATATATCCCTTAATTATTAATCTCTACTAATAATTAAGACCCAATTGTGTCAAATTTATTTAATTTAATTAATCTCTATTAATTAAATTAAATCTTTATTGTGATTCTAATCAATAATATCATCATTAACAAAAATTATGACAATTTATTTAGTTCAATCTAATTGCAACTAAATAAATTATTTTACAAGTCTTGTCAAGACTTATTTGCAACTCTCCAATTTAAAACTTGTCATACTTTTCAATTTTTTGTGTGTAACTCTCTAGGTTCATTCTTAATTTGTAACAAACATAGTTTAAAGGATATGGGTAATGTCTAGTTTACAGCCTCATATCGTAACCCAATTAAAATGAAGTGAATCAAATCATAATAAACCTTTCCAATCGTGAATATTATGCTATATAGACCTTTTATCTCATTTTGTCTCAACCGAGTGAGAGTCATGGATTTAACCAAATTCACAAATTCAATCATCTAATTAGTCGGTGTTGGCTCATGAGACAAATGCTTCTATCGAAAACTCCTTTTTGATCACACATTATGTTAGCCAAAAGCTTCTGTCTCATGGATCACCAACTATATAAGATAAATGTCTTACTTACTTACAAGGATAAAAATTCCTTATTGAGCACACATACTTTCATATGCATTCCAGCAATGGTACGTTAGGCTCATGATCCTATCCTATATCAGAATAAATATTGGCCCTTAACGCTATAATAACACATTGACCCTAATACGCATAAGACAATTATGTTATCTCAGATCTAAATTCCACAAGTACTTAACACGGTCATGAAGCCAGACATTGATAGTCAAGAGTGAACTCTATGTGTCTGTTTCATTCTGTGAGTCATTGTCTGAATGCCATTCTCCAATGACATATCCAGAGGCAAGCATTCTCAGTACCTTATACTAAACAATGTGACACTCATCGCAAAAATACAAAGTGTGTAAGTCATACCAACTCTCTAAAGCCTTTTACAGTGTTTGTGACTCGCTAGTTTTTGTGATTGAATATTAAGATAACTTTATACTCAAATTCATAATCCCTTACAAATAAAGCTTTTTAACTTAATCATATGGGCACATTTAATACTTTATACCAATTAAGAATTACGTGCATGAATAAACTTGCCATAACATTGATGTAGAAGATTAATATATTATTAATAATTTTGAAAATACAAATACAACCACAATGTCCTCTAATATTCTTTAGTATCCATTGGCATTAAAAGCATATCACTAACAAAGGAGTGTCACATATGTCACATTAAATTATAGTGATATTTTGACAACATAATTCCATCATTTATCTTAATGACCTTAACTCCAAGTATCATATTTGTTTCATTTAAATCTTTCATATCAAAGTTCGAAGACAAGAAATATTTAGCATAACTAAAAATTTATAAACTCATGCAAAAAGTAGCATGTCATCCACATATAAACTAATTATTAGAAATTGATAGCTCACAACTTCAGTATAGACACATTTACCCACTTTTATCGATGAAAAACCATCTCTAACTGTCACAACCACTACTTAGGAGCTTTTTTTAGGCCATAAAGTTATTTAACTAATTTACTAACTTTATTTTCTTGTTCACATTCTACACAACCTTTTGGTTGTGTCATAAAAATTTCCTCTTCTAAATCTTCATTTAAAAAAGTAGTTTTTATATCAATTTGATGGAAAAAAATTCTACAGGGAAGTTAAGGAACACAAAATTCGAATAGAAGCAATTTTAGTTGTGAGTGCAAGTGTATCAAAATAATCATTATTTTGTTTTTGAGAAAAACATTTTGCTACTAAGTGTGTCTTATGCTTATCTATTGAACCATTAGAATTATATTTTCTTTTAAAAATCCATTTGCACCCCATAGGTTTTGCACTAAGTAGTAAATCCACCAAAATTTAAGTTTTGTTTTTCTTGGTAGAATCTATTCAGATTTAATTGTGTCTTTTCACAAATGACTATCAAACAAGAAAGGTTCCGAACTCATTTTGATAAGGAAGAACTTTCTTTCTTGGCCTTTTGCACTTTTTCAATTTATCACTAGAGGTTATTTGTGTATTAGGTTTCGATTGGTGTAGGAGAAATTGTATTGTATAGTGGAAATGTATTCAAAAAATTGAACGTACTTTGATTCAATTACAATGCCACATTCAAGGACATCATTGTTCAAAAGAAATCTAAATGTTGTACTATGTTCAACATATCCAGTGAATATATAATCAGAAGTTTTTGAACTTAATTTTCTTGTCTTAGGTTCAGGTACCGTCTCTTTTGCAAGACACTCCACATTTGAAATATTTAAAGCTATGTTTATGATTCTTCCATAGTTTCATATTGAGTTTTACCGATTTTTTTGTGGGATTATATTTCACATGTAACACACTATCAAATTAGATTTTCTCCACAAATTATCTTAGGCCTTAGAGCTAACTAGTGTAGAATTTATTATTTATTTTAATGCACTATTTTTTCAACTACTCCATTTAATTTAGGAGAGTATGAAGGTGTCGTTTCATGCATTATACTTTTGTTTTCAAAGAATTTATTTGATGATAAATATTCAATTTCTTTATCTAAATTAACTCATTTTATTTTATTATTGAGTTGATTTTCTACCTCAACTTTATAAGGTAAGAAGGCATCAAACATGTTAACTTTTTTTCTACAGAGGTATAGTTTATCAATAATTATCTATAAATATGACATAGTATCTTTTACCGCTAGTCATAGTTTGTTCTAAATTGCCCCAACTTTTGTGCATTAAACTTAGTAATTAAATTTCTTTATGAATAGACACAATAGTCCAATTTCTTAGTAATTTTGGTTTCAGCACAAATTCACAATTCTTCATTATTACTTATGCTAGAAATTAGACCACATGATTGCAATCATCACATATTTAAAATTCACATGTCCTAATCTAACATGCTATAGTGAAACCAAATTTATAATATAAGAAGAAGAGAAGAAGAATTTTCATGAATAACATTTGAAACATTGTGTATAAAGAATCTCTTATTATGATAGCCCCTATACACACTATTCTTTCTCATAATGATCTTGTCAAAATTGAAAGATATTCTCAGTCTTTCTTTGCTCGACAAAGCCACAAAAACTAGGTTCATTCGTGTGTTTAGAACATACAGCGCATCATTAAGAGCTAAAGTTTTTCCAAATTTCAAAGATAACTATACATTAGTATAGTTATTTTAAGCTCTTTTCATGCAAAAAATGGCTAGTACTTAGAGTTTTGTGCCATTTAAGTTTATTTTAGTTATTTGTAAGTTTCATCTCATAATTGTTTGAGTTGTGCGAAATTTAGCCAATTTTGTGCAAAATTTATACTTATATTGAATTGTATTATATTTGTGATCTTACGACTAAAATGGAAGTGAAAAGGCTCATGGATCAAGTTGCCTTGGTTCCATCCTTGTGATGTACCGATAATAGATAGGAGTTTTAGCTTGACTTTGCCTTGCACCTACGAATTGTCCATGACAAAATGTGTTTTCACTCACTAGTTGCTCACTTTTGTCTCTCACTTGCGAGCTTCATGCATGATATATTGATTTTTGACTTGTGACTTGCTCACTCATGCTAATTGTTTGCATGTGCAAGCTAATTGTTTGCATGTGCAAGTGACTTAAGCGGAACCTTGAGCTACCTAATGAGACAATAAAATGAAAGTTTCCATAATAATATTTAAAGGCCATTCTAACACGATTTAAGAATAGGCCTTTGTTTTTATTTTGATGTACTTTGTTTTTAGGCTTTTAATATATTTTGGAGCTTATAGGCTTTAGATGGGCTTACAACACAAATTATAACCTACAAATATCAATTTTGTACCTTTATTAGAATAGAATTTTTTTTCCAGTTAACAAGGGTTTCTTTATTTTTTCAAAAAAATGTGCACCAATTTGTTCTAACTCAAATTGAGTCTTTTCAGATTGGTCTTGTGTGATTTGTTATATATCAATCAAGTTTTAGTGTACTGATTGTGGTCATTTATATTGAATTTGATTTTAATTCCTATACATTAGGTTACGCAATTAGTGTACAATTCACATCCTTAGAATTTAAAGTTGGATTTTATTACATTGTTCCTATCATTTTTTACTTCTTTTTGTTATATTTGATTACATCATTTGGCATTAGAGTCAACTTTATCAAATTTCTAAATTTGATAATCGATCCAAGGCTTTATTCTTGAAAGTAAAAAATGAAAAAAAAATTAAAAAATCAAAAATCAAAAAAATAAAAGAAAGCAGCAAATCAAAGACTGGTGTTGTGCAAAAACTCCCGCACTACTGCCCAAGTTCTTCAAATCTCCAATCAACCCCAATGCTACCTTCAACAGAGTCGGAACTCCCATGTGTTGCCAAGGTCACTGTTGATTAGAGTTGTCATTTGATTGTGGAAGAAATCCAAATCCACCATCGCAACTCAGTCTTCACATTGCGCCATCGTTCCCAAGCCTCCGATCGTCTGCACCAATGCCTCTTGAGTAGCATCTAATGCTTGAGATCTAAAAACCACCATCATTGATGCTTCTAGTCATTGTTTCCTTAGCTCTGCTACCATCTCCAAAAATTGCCATCCTGAACACAACCTCAACAAAACCCTAATGGGGATGAGAAATTGCTAAGCTGAAGATCTCTTTAGGCCAAAGCATTTCGGCCACCGAAAAACCTTAATAGGTTGGGCTTAAGTCTCTTTTCTATATAATTTTGTTACTGAGCCAACGAGTTTGTGTTGGGAATTGTTTTGTTTATTGGGCTAGAGGCCTCGATAATTTTTATTAATTTTGGGTATCATTTGAGTTGAAATATAAATTGAGTTTTATTTATACTGATTAAAAAATTAGAAAAAATTTAAGAAAAAGGAAAGCCTAGAGAAACGAGAGAAAATAGAGAAAAAAAATAAAGAGAGTGGAAAAAAGTGGGAAATTTTAGAGTTGAGTGGGTTAGATATACATATATATTTGTATGTACATCTTGCAAGATGTCAATTAATCAAAGGAGTGGAGACAACACGTATGGTAGGAAGTCCATGTTCAAATATTTTACTAGAGAAGTGAAAGGACTTACACAAAAATTAGAGGGAATGCAAGAGAGATTAAAAAGGGTCAAGAAAGCTAATGGTATTTTTACTACATATCTCGCATATGATGAAGATATTTTGTGCCTCAATTGTTTTCAAAGGGGGATACTACAAATAAGTGTTCAAATAAGGATGTTAGACTTCATATTGGTTGTAGCAGATTTATGGAGTCGAGAAAAGCCCACTTGTGGAGATGCTACCTTTAACTAATGAGAAGACTACACAAGAGATGTCATTAGAGGAAATGTAATATGAAAATAGAATCAGTATTAATTTTAATTTGGAGATAGAAGAGGTGAAAGATGAACAAGATAAGACAAAAGAAATTGAGTGCAGTGGTGAAAGCATAAAACACACACACACATATATTAACCTGTTTGACTATTTGATGCATTCTTTGACTAATTGTGTTAGCAAGAATTGAAGATTGTTCTAGCTAACGAGTTTGCATATGCACATTTAAATAAGGCATTGGTGCTTCCGCGGAGTTCATTACAATTATTTCATTATCGTTGTTTGATTTATCCAAAGATGAAATTGGAGTTTAAGCGAGTTTATAAAGTGCTGAAGTTCAAGAGGTTCGTACCTGATCCAAGTTATCAAGAATTCAAATTAAAAATAATTCGCTCTCAAGATAAAGGAACTAATGCCACTTGAGAATAAGCTTTTTTTATGTACTTTTTTTTTGGGACTTTTAATGTTTTTTGAGTCATGTAGGCTTTAGATGGGCCCACAACCCATATTACTTCGTATAAAAATCACTAAGATGCCATTATTATTAAAATAGAAAGTCATTTTCCCTATTAATGAGATTTTCTCTAATTTTTCTAAAAATTGTGTCACCAATTTCTTATAAATCAAATTAAGTTATTCCATATTGGTCTCATGTGATTTATGAGAGAACAATCAAACTCTAATGCACTGATTATGGCTGTCGACATAAATTTGATTTTAGTTGTTTTATGCTGGGTTGAACAATTAGTGCATGGTTGGTGTCCCTGAAATTTGAAATTAGTTTTAGTTACACAGTTCCAATCATTTTTTTGCTTTTGTTGTTATCTTTGATCACATCACATTTTGTCTTAAACGCTAAGGGACTAGCCAGATTAGAGGACAACTTTCTAAGAAGAAAAAGGGAGGGACAAGAAGGAAAATATCACAATCCTCAATAATTGGATAACTCATGCATGTTGTCACCATACCAAAATTAAATCAGAGTAAACCAGTATTGTGGTGAGTACAGCTGTCATATTAACAGAGAGAGGTGTGTGTGTGTTTATCAATATAATTAGAGTTCTATTAGTTAAGCTATTACAAGGTTGCGAGAAAAGAGATATTAAACTGAAGACATACATTAGAAAACAAAATCACATGCTTGAATTAATGAAGTACCAATAGCCAGAGAATCTAATCCCTTGTGTTGCGCTAGTTTTCAATGTATGTTAATTTATGTTAATTTTCAATTTACTTGCTTTGATTATGCTACGGCATTAACTTTATATTTTAGCAAGTTTTCTAAGTCAAATCGAGTCAAGAAATTAAATTTAGTGATAATTTTACCCACACTAATCCTATGATTTTATTCTCGTTATTTCTACAGAATTAATATTGTACTTGTAAGTCGAGTGCATAAGTTTCACTTTCGTTATTCCCTGCATAGCCACAAATTTAATTAGAGAGTTGATTAAGTTCATTAACTTCTATTCAATTCACCAATTGCAAATAATTAAAATAAAGACAATCAATCATAAAATCATACATACATATTCATCCAAACACCAACACAAGAGACTAGAAAATAATTTAGCAACTCATCATAAATTCAATGAACATCAATGCTATACTATTTACCATCTCAAACAACATGAAAATAATGAAAAAGTACAAGTAAACTTAGTCTAAAGTTAGCGCATCACATGGAACAATAAATGCTCTTAAACAAATGTGCAGATTTCTCCTTCTTTACCTCTTCAATCTTTGTAATTTATGTTTTTTTTTCTAAGGATTAAAATTGTAAAGCTTAAGCTAAGACTTTCTATGATGTGTGTAGAACAAGTATATATAGGTGCATGGGCCTAGGCTTTGCGTAATAAGTGAGAAAAGATGAAACAACCCATAAAATCAAGTCCCTGTAGCCCCTCACTTTAAGCTCTGTAGCCACGCTACCATCTCTCATGGCATGGTCGTGAGTTCTTTATTATGAGTTTATAAGTTTCTTTCTAATCACTTGTGTTCATAATTGGTGAATTATGTATGCATAAATTGTGATTAATTGTCTTTACTTGTATTAATTATAATTGGTGCATTGAAGAGTAGTTATAGGACTTTATCGACCCTATAACTAATATGTGGCTATATAAAGAATAATAGAAGTGAAACTCACATGTTATATAACCAATTACAAATATTAATATTTAGAAAATAATAGGAGTGAAATTTTAAGATTAGTGTGGATAAAACATTGTTAATCACTGAACTAATATTCTTGACTCGATTTGGCTTAGAGAAACTTGTTTTAATCTAGAGCCAAAATTATAGGAGAGTTCAGAAGAACATTCTATAGGATTTGGGGTTAGCAATACGTAACTAAAGTAATTAAATTAATAATTAATCTAATTTCACATACATAAAAACCCAACACTGCATAAGTGGCTAGACGCTTCACTTATTCATATTCCATCCATTTTATTATGTGCTCTTGTTTTTCTATGTGCCTATTTTATTTCATTTTATTTTTATTTTTATCACAGCTTAGTTAAATTAATAGATACAAAACTTCTCTTCGTAGACAGGAAACCTGTACTCACCACAGTACTAGTTTTCATAAAAAAAAAAAAAATTGGTGTGGTGATGACTCACTTCAGTTACTAAGTTACACCAATCAACAGAGTAGAGAAATTTTTCTACATGCTCATAGATTTCTCCTTTCTTTTCTTTTTTTCTTGGAATTTTTTTATATTTTTTTGAAGTCCTCTCTCTTCTTCTTGGTCATTCTTCCTCATTTTTTAAAGAATTCATTAACACTTAGAGTAAGACTTATACCCTCAAACCAGCTATCGTATTTTCATAATAGAATTTCTCAAGTGATTTAGCAACAAAGAATGAAGACTGTTGTGCATAATTTATGAGAATAACGTTTTCAATAACTAGGCAAGTAATGCTATTTTCTAGAACAACTAAAGAACTAAGCAACACAAATTTTATATAAAAGTTTCATCACAAATTAAGCCAGTGGCCACAAAATTCACTGACCGTCATGCCAACAATGTAAATCGATCAACATACATGCAAAAATTTGGCAATTAAACTTATGCCAAACATATTATTCTGCATGCAATTTTTCATGCATTCCAACATATATATTTGGCCCCCTTACAATTATAATGTTGCCCATCTAATGAATATGATCGCATTATTAACATAAAATAACTTAGAGAAATACAACCAAGTGAGGTAGTCGTAATTCAACTATTCTCATGCGCCTCTTACTCATGGACACTCGATTATTGTTCTTCTATCCACAAGCCTGCACCAACTTGGAGTGTAAAATAACCTCCACGCAAACATAAAAACACACACAAAAGCAAAAACACTTATGAAAACAAACTATAGAAAGCAATTAAAAAGCTAGGGTTGCTTTCTAATAAGTGTTGTATTTATTGTCTGTAGCCCGATGATGTACTCATAGGTTTAGGCATATTAATTGAAATCTTGGGGATCCATAATCCCCCATGAGTCACAAGTATTTCTTGCTCTCTTCTTTCATCTTTTTGCTCATCTTGCTCAACTACTTTTCCACTTGCAATGATTCCATCAACTTTTCTCCCTCATATACCTTCTCACTCATGCCTTGTACTTGTACTGTGTCTTCTTTTTCTATAGCCACATTACCAAAATTGTTAGTAGATGTCTCAATCATATGCAGCAAAGAAGCATTCTTCTTTACCTCCCAGTAATGAGAATTAGAAGGTATAAAGCACTAGGACCAACATGTAGTCTCAGGCTACCTTTTTCAATGTCTATCAATGCTCCCGTGGTAGCCATGGATGGATACCTTAGAATAAGGGATGGTTCATTCTCACCTTCCATATCTAACATAAAATCTAGAGATAGAATAAAATCACTTACTTTAACTAAAATATCTTCCACCACTCTTATAGGTCTCTTTGTAGTTCTATATGTAGTTCTATATACAAGCTTTACTAACATTCTTGTAGCTTCACCATCTCTATGCCATGTTCTAGAAAGGTTGCAAAAAATATCACATTGACATTGGCATCTGAGTCACGTAATATCTTATCAAATGAACGAGTACCTAAAGTGCAAGGAATGGAAAAACTCCCAGGATTCTGAAGCTTTGGTGGTGGAACTCATTCGCCCTCTAGGTTATGTTCCATGTCCTCCAACTTTTTCTTTCTATTTACCACATCTTGCATGAAATTAACATACTCAAGCGATTTCTTCACTTCTATAACTAGAGGAGCATTAACATCAAGTTTTACAAAATTGATGAGAACTTACTTACCTACTCCTTTACTTTTACTAGAAATAGCTTTTATGGATACAGAACTTAGGCTTGTAAGGTGCTAGGACGTTTACTTCCTTCTTCTTTTCTTTCTTGACATTTGGCTGCTCCTCTTCTTCATGTTTGTTGTTCCCTAATACATGCACACTTTTTACATGTTTAACAGGGTTATTTTTAGTGGTGCTAGGAAGTATACTTACAAGTCTAGAAGCTATTTCCTTTGAAATTTGTCCCACTCTCACTTTTAAATTTCTAATAGATGACTGTTCATTCTACAAAAGAGTGTTAGTGCAAAGCATGTAGTCTTAACTAAGTTATCGATCATCTCATTAGTGGACTTTGTAGGGTCGCTCACAATGCCTTCTAACAATTGCTTTTTCTCTTGTTAGTAAAGTACTTGGAATCCTGATGGATTTTGTTGGTTCCTTCATGAAACATTAGGGTAATTCTGCCAACTAGAGTTGTAAGTATTCACATTTCGATTATTTGTTAGCTTCCCTAATTACCTATTATTTGTTAGCTTCCCTAATTACCTATAAAGTTGACTTATCTTTGTAGCCATTACTTGCTCCATCTCCTTAGCACCCATACGTGGGGTAAGGACCTGCACGCATGCCACAATTTGCACCATAGTAACTAAAGGGGAATTAGTGCTCACTATAATGTTGTCAATCTTCTTTGACAAGAGCTCACTTAGTTGAGAGTGCTAAGTGTCTACATCATGCACACCAACAACCTATCATGTTGTGGACCTATCAACTAGCCATTGGTAAACCTTCATAGAGATCTTTTCAATTAAAGCCCAAGCCTCTTCTAGATATTTATTCATCAAGATACCACCTGCAGCTACATCAAGAACTGTTCTTAAGTGATCAGAAACCCCATTGAAAAAAGTGTGTACTTGCATCCAGAGTAGGTAACCATGTTGTGGGCACTTCCTAAGTAATTCTTTGAACCTCCCATACTCTTGGCAAGGTCCCTGAGTCCAGCTATTTGTAAGTATCTTTCTCCAACCACAATTGTGTAGTTTTGGTTAGTGGAAAATATATTGTCAAAAACTTGTTGACCATATCCTGTCAAGTAAGTACACTGCTTGGTTGAGAGAAAAAGGAAATAGTCTAAGTTTTATAGTATCAGAAGAAACGCCATTAAACTTGACAATATCACAGAGTTTCAAAAAATTAGCAAGATGTATATTAGCGTCCTCTTGTGGAGCTCTACCAAATTAGTTTAGCTACACTATGTTGATAAGTGCAAGCTTCAATTCAAAATAATTGGTGACTATTGATGGCCTAATTGTTTTAGTCATATTCAGATTCATCATCAATTATAGGTGACCCTCTAATTTGGTGGAGGGAGTTATTTTGAAGTTTTTGGCCGTGGTAGGTTGATTTCCATTGCTGTAGCTTCTTGCTCACCCTTGAAAAGCACTCAATGCCTATGTAGTGTTCTTTTATTCTTTAGATCAAAGTCCCAGTCCAAACTTTTTCTCCTACGCATACAAAGCTCAACAATAGCCCAAAAAATCAACCATAGTAAAAATTTCAAAATAAATTAGCAAAAAGAGAATAAGAGGGGAGAAAAAGAGAGAATAAAAGAGGAGAAAAAGAGAAAAATAAGAATAAAAGAAAAGATTAGCCTAATTTGATAGTCTCCTAGAATATTCGATAGCACTTGTCACCCTCCTCTGCAATGACACCAAAATTTGATACTTGTCATCACCATCGCAAAATTAAATTGTGGTCAATATAAGTGTCATATCCGTGGAGAGGGGTATGTGTTTGTCTATCAATATAACTAGAGTTCTATTAGTAAAGATATCACAAGGTAGTGAGAAAAGAGATATTAAACTAAAGACGTACAGAAAAAAACAAAATCAGTAGCTTGAATTGATGAAGCACAAATAATTAGAGAATCTGCTCCTTTGTGTTGTGCTAGTTTTCAATGTATACCAATTTATATTAATTTTTAGTTTAATTACTTGATTATAGAGTGCTAATTTTAAAGTCTATAGAATATTCTCTAGAACTCTCATACTGCTTTAATTCTAAATTTTAGCAGGTTTTCCCAAGTCAAATCAAGTCAAGAAATTAAATTCACTAATTAACAATTATTACCCACACTAATCATATGATTTCACTCACATTATCTCCACAGAATAAAAGTTGCAAATGTAAGCTAGTGCACAGATTTCACTCCCATTATACCCCATACAGCCATAAATTTAACTAGAGAGTTGAACGAGTTTTCTAACTGCTATCCATTTCATCAATTTTAAATAATTAAAATAAAGACAATCAAGCATCAAATCCCACATATATATTAACCAAACACAAACACAAGAGACTAGAAAATAATTTAGTAACTTGTTATAAATTCAATGAAAATCAACGCTAAACTATTTACCATCCTAACCAACATGAAAACAATAGAAAAAGTACAAAAAAACCTTTGTCTAAAGTGAGCACGTCGTGTGGAACACTAAACACTCTCCAATAAATATGCAAATTTCTTCTTCTTCACCCCTTCAATTTTTGTAACTTGTATTTTCTAAGTGTTAAAAAGTGTAAAGCTATGCTAAGAATCTCTATAATGCATGCAAAACATGTATATATAGGGGCATAGGCCTAGGGTTTGTGTAATAAGTGAGAAAAGATGAAACAGCTCATAAAATCACATCCCTGTAGTCCCTCGCTTTGCTCTCTAGGCCACAAGCTATTACTTTGCGTGCATGAACCAAGGCGCAGATATTGCATAATCTTCGCTTATCAAATCCCACAACCACATTGCCCTACTTAGTACTTGCAATTTCATCCCTTGTAGTCGTGGCTTCGACCTTGACAAAAATCAATTGTCACCTAAAGTGCACTATGGTCAGGCTTGCCCTCGCGAACAATGGTCTTGCTATTATAACAACTTCTCCCATAGTTGCAAATGACAACTACAGACAACATCTAAAATGTACTACAATTTATTTAGCGGTTGCAACACCACTTCACGCGGCGGCGATTGGCTTCCTTGTGGTCTCAAATCTTGAATGCGGACAAAAAATATTTCTAAGTGTAGATAATGTGCAATTTCAACAAAATACCACCAAAACTACACCTAAAGACCTCCAATTCATCACAATTAACACTTTTGCAAACATAATGTGGCTATTTTACCTCAAAATGCATGTAAAAATTAGTCACAACGAGGTGTCAATATGCTACAAAATCAATACTTGTTAATAATCAAAGGAGAAATACAAGAGATATCAAGGAGTTGGAATTAGCACAAGGGAATTATTAATAAGTTTTCCTTAATCTCTTGTACCTTATTATTCTCTAATTAGAAGAGTTAGGGGTTAAAGATAAACAATTTTTTATTGAACTCTATGAGTCGTTAAATTTATTGCAAGGTTATTGTATGAATTGGAATGAATGGATATATTTGATAGTGATTTATTTTCCTTGATTTAATTTAGGTATGGATGGTGCTTATTTTCTTATGAGATTGGACACCTCATTATTTATTTAATTGCATGAATGGACTTGAAAAATGGTAATCCTTAGTGAAATTCATTAATGTGAATTTTTATCTTATGTAATTGAATGAGCCTGAAAATGGAAATTTAATATATGAGATTTCTTCCCATTTGTGATAATTAAATGGTTCCAATGCAACATATTTCCTATCAGAGTTATATAAATTGATTTGGAAAAGAGTAATTTATGATAAATTAAGGGACAATAAAAAGAATAGAGCTAAGGAAAATGATTAATTAAACAACATAGTCAAATAATTCAATGAAATACAATAACGTTAGAATTTACCTCAATGAATTTATTCTCATGAAATTGGTTAATCTTGTTTTTCTTGTTATTATTTGCTAATTTTTACTATTGAAGGTTCTATTCAATCAAATTTCAATTTGCCTTAATAATTGCTATGCTTATTAATTTGATAGACATATTATACACTCATCATGGGACGATATTCACTCACACTTTAACACTTGACTGACCTCAAGTACTTGCGAGTTGATACTCGCTTAAGGCTAATTAGTCAATTTCAAGGAAACTTATTCTTAACCAATTCCTTAACGGTTCTAGAGTTTTCAATATAGACTACCTTTTCATTATCCCCTATAGGAGTAGAAGAGGAAAATATTTATCAATTTGCACATGTGTGCCAAGCCAAGTAGCCACAGAGTCTACCACCTACTCTTTAACAATAGTCACAATGTTCACTAAGAGAAAATTGTAATGACAATCTCAACTTCTATGGCCAAAGTGTTAGTTATATTGCCCTCTGAAGCCAAATTATCAATGAGAGATACTTAAGAAATATTGATTGTAAATGCTATTATTCATGAAGTGATAAAATATTGATGTTTATTTTATTAATATTATGCTATGTTTCTTCCATGTATATAAATTTTGAATGGCGTAAAGTATTGCGTGTTCCTAAGTGATTACGTTAAAAAGTCTTATTTATAAAGAGTTATAAATATGGATACAAGGCTATTTAAGTAACCAATCATTAAAACCAATTTGCGAATCACAGACTCTTTAAAGAGCATTAGAAAGATGGTATGACTTGCATACCTTGTGTTTGTATGTTGAGTCTCACGTCAATCAACATAAGATATGAAGAACACATGTGTGTAAATGCATCATTAGAGAATAAGCATTATAACAATGACTTGATAAATGAAGTAAATACTTGGTGTTCATTCTTTACTGTCAATATCTTACTTTATGATCATGTTAAATGTGCGTGGGCCTTAGACTTAAGGTGACATGATTGTCTCATGCACATGACGGTTAAAGTGTTATTAGCACATTAAGGACCAACATTGATCTTCGTATGAGACAAGATCATAAGCCTAACATATTGTTGTCCGAATGCATATGGAAGTATGTATGAGATTAATAAGGGATTTATCTCCTTACAAATGAGCAAAACGTTTGTTCTGTACAATCAATATTTTATGAAACAAAAATCTCTTGCCAAGGTAATGTGTGATTAGAAATGAGCTTTTGATAGAAACATTAATTTCATGAGATTATGTTGATCTAGTCATATGATCTAGCCAGTGAGTTTGACTAAATCTATGACTTTCATTCGGTCTAGACAAAGTAAAACAAAATGCCTATACTGCATGATATCTACACTCGAGAGGGTTTATGTGATTCATTCATTTCACTTTAGATGGGCTACGATATGGGCCACAAGTTAAGCATTACCCATATCTTTCAAGCTATGTTCATTACTAGCTAATGAGAAACCTAAAGTGTCACACTTAAGAATAAGGTGATGGTTTAAAGGCATTTGCAAAGTGATGATAATGAGGCTTGAGAAGTCATGTAAACAAGGCTTGAAAGGTTCATGGTGGAATTAATTTGGGTGCAATTAGATTGGACCAAATATGATGAGCTATTAATTTAATTAGTGGAATTAGATAAATTAAAGGGACAAGACATAAAAGGGAATTATTTAGTACCTATTATAATTGTTATAATGGCGATTATTATATAAAAACATAATAGAGCTTTAATTTAATTAATGAGATTAATTAAATTAAAAAATATAATTTCAATAGGCTTTAATTACTAATTGAATTAATAATTAAATATGGATATATTTGAATTAATTATTTAAAGTCTATAAAATCTCACAAAGCCTATTCCACATGCCCTATGTATCTAAGTATATATAGGATAATGTTTTGAGAATAAATCAATTGAAAGAATTTTAAAGCAAGAAAGGGTACTATTCACGTAAACAATATCATGGGAGTATTCATCATGTGTCATTGTTCATCCATCACTTTGCATGTGAGAGAAAATATACACTAGCGTCCCTCACATATTTGTCTCTTTGGTAATTCTGCAAGTACAAGGAATTGTGGAATTTCATGAATGAGTTCATGAAAATTCACCCAAGAGACCTAGTCAACACATTGTTTGTATAAACAAATTAGAAACCAAAACCTTATTATGAGTTTGGATTATAGGCAGATACTATAGAAATTTGAGTCTAAATAATCATCATACAACCAAACTAGACTTTAATTTATACAAGTTATGTGAAGAAAAGTGAATCAAGTTGGAATTAATTATTATCCTACATTTTCCTTTTGAATTTCGTGATTAAATTTAAAATTTTGCATTCCAAACCTGATAAAACCCAACACAAAGTAGCATTAAGAGCATTATGATGTGCTTTGCCACCGCCATTTTTTGAATTTGATTTAAGGTGCATGGTGTTTTGATTTTTCACAAACATAACATGTTCCTTTTTTCTCTTAAATTTGGATTTATTGAACTTGTGATTTTAAAACTTGTTTGTACACCTTTTATCATCATTTTAGGAGTTTTGTACTAAGTTTGACTTTTTCTACCATTTCCTTAGCTTTAAGAGTGTCAACTTCTTTCTAATTAGTATCTTTAATCAAAGTACGTCTAAAAAGCTCTTTAGTTGTACTTGATGTTGTACTTGAAACCAAATCATGATTTCAAAATTTTTTTAGTAAATACACTAGCTACAAACTTTTCGGGTAAGATGATATCACACTTTTCAAATCTTTGAGTAATTTTTGATATGTGGTGATTTGAAACCTCAAGTTTTAGTCATTCACAATTCACTGTTGGTAGTATTTTTCTAATAATAAACTTTTGCTTTGTGGCATAATCAAACTAGAGCTTCCTAAATTACTTTAACCTCTTTGTAGTTGCGCTACACATTAAAATGTTTTCAACAATGTTTGTTCTATGGTATTATGAAAACCATGTTGGCACGTTGCTAAACTTTGTCTTGATTGGTTGAAGTTGGTTAAGTTGTTTTATATCGTAATTGAAATTCCACCTATTTGTTAGATACATGAGGAATCAACATAAAAAAGAAAATAATGTCTTTGCAGTTGTCATGTTTGTTGAATGATAAAATTCATATTTTCGTACTCCCTTTCTCAAGATGTTGCTTTTAATGTGATTTATTATGCTATTTTTTATATGTAATTTGCTCGATTACTTTCTAAACTTGTGTTATTTGTTTATGTAGTGGTAAGATGTCTTCAAGTGGACAAAATATGAACACAAGCTTCTCGACATCGATATCAACTCCATCTCAAAGGGAAAGACTGATATAGCTTGAAATTATGTAGTTGAAAGCTTATTAAAGAAAAAAAGTTTTTATTTTTTTTTTGTGGAAATGTGTTAACTGGTAGGAGAATGTATAGGATGAAATATCTTGTGAGCAAGAAGGGTGAAATTAGAGTATGCAGTAAAATATCTGCAAATGTTAAATATCAAATAAAGCAATCATGTCGAGAAAGACATACTGTTAAAAATTCTTATGGTTCTCATGTTGTTGAAAGGATTGACATTAATGAATATGATAACAATGAAGAAATACACAAACAAGATTGAGAAGAAAAAATATGCAACTTAGTGTTAGCAAAGACATTAAAGTTAGATCATCAAGAAACATAGGTGATTATCTTTGACTTTCTCTATTAAAGGATTGAAAAAAAGAAATTCAGTTTCAAGTTGATAATATTCAAAGCATTTGGTCAAAATCTAAATGTACAATTATGGATGATAGTTAGATAGATAATAGTAGTTGAACATTGATAAACCTTCTTGTATATTGTCCTCATGGAACAATTTTTTAACAATATGTGGATGCTTCTGATATTGTGAAAGATGTAAAGGTACTTTTTAACTTATTGAAAGAAGTTGTTGAATGAGTTGGTCCAAGTAATGTGGTGTATATTATTATTGAGAATGGATCAAATTAATAGCAACATGTAGAATGATATAAGATCATTACAAATTTCTTAGTTGGTCTCCTTGTGTAACACATTGTTTGAACTTGTTCTTGAAAGATATTGCAAAAATGGACTTTATTGCTAAACTTGGGAGGAAAGCATATTAGATTACAAGATTTGTTTATGACCACACATATTGGTTAGCTTGGCTAAGGAAGAGAAAAGATTGCACGGAAATGCTTTGTCTAAGTAATACAAGGTTTAGTTCTACTTCCATTGCTCTTCATAATTTTTATTATCACATGTATAATTTAAAATTTTTAGTCACTTGTAAGGAGTTAGTTGATTCTAAAGTGGCCAAAGAGAGGAAAACAAAAGATGTTGAGATTGTCATGTATAACAAATTTTGGAATGATTCTTTGATTATTGTGAAAATTACGGAACCTTTGATCTATCTTTTGAAAATTGTTGATAGGGATAAGCCTTTTTTAGGATATGTTTATGAAGGAATGTATAGAGAAAGAAAAGATATCAAGAATCTAATCAAGAATAAGAAAAACAATTGAAGAAAGACATACATCATCAAATCATATACGAACATTATCAAAAGTCGTTGGGATAGACAACTAAAGAATAACATACATGCTATAGCTTACTGGCTACCTTTTAATATGATCAAATATCATTTTGCCATAAATTGGAAGTAAAGAATGGCATTCTTGAAATGATAATATCTAAAGGATAGCAAGTCAAAATCATTGCATAAGACTATATTGTTTCGAATCAAATGGAGAGCTTTGGACTAAAACTTACTCTTGAGACTGGCAAAAACACTCAACCAGTTAAATAATGATTTCTTTAGAATTTTTTATTACACTAATGTATGTTTTTTTAGTTTTTGTGTCAACATTTCTTTCTTTTTTCTTAGATAAATGGTGGAATATTTGGTGCAAGTGTTCCCAAATCTTCAACAGTTGGCAATTCAAACCTTTGGTCAAACAAATTTTTGATCTAAATGTGAAAGAAATTGGAGTATTTTTGAATGTATATATAGCAAAAGGAGGAATTTGTTGGAGCATCAAAGATTATAAGACTCAATTTATGTTCATTATAACCTAAAACTAAAAGATGGGTAACAAAATTGTAATTGTCAAATTAACTTTCTTATTTTGTAAAATTTTAAATGATTCATGAAATCTGAAAGTTTTGACCCAATTGATTATAAGAGCATTGAAAAATAAATGATGTTTTGGACTTTAAAAGATGAGGAGGAGACATTTCTCAATTATAAAGAAATTGAGAATATGCTGAGCAATTAAATCTTCTAAGAATGGAAAGCCAACAAAGATGTCCTCAAGAAGGCATGCTTGAAGTAATATATAAGAATGGTTGTAAAAGCATAGAGTGTGTGTTTGTGTGTTCGCATGCGCTTAATTTGAGATATAATATACTCATTTATTACATAAATGTAGATTTTAACATTTGAAAGTCTCAACATGAATGATAGCTTGCTTAATGTTCCAATTGGTGATGGAGTTGGTTGTGGTAGTAGTGGTAGTTGTATGTGTGAAGTTGATGAAGAATGATTTAAAGCTAGTGTATGTTTTGTGACTTTAAATTTTTGTAGCCTTGTATGGAACTATAGGATAGACAATGTTGGTTATTTTATTTCCACTTCATGAATTGACTTTTAAGTGTAGTGAACTCTAATAGGTCAGGTTATATTTATTTTTCCTATATTTTGACTCATTTTTTCAATTATGATATCATTTTTCATATTCTATATTCCATTTGTTGGATAATATTTATTATTTTCATTATTGTAGTTTTTTTGTTATATTTGTTTATTTTATTTGATTTTTTTTGAAAATGTATTTGATTGTAATATTAATAAAGAAATGCATAAAATGTGCATTTGAGTATCCCTTATATTTATTATTTCATGTATGTTTTAGTATATTAATTAATATTTTTTATATAATTATGATGTCACCATTTCAACCAAGGCTAAATCAATAGTTGAACCACCAAACCCAAACCCTAAACCCACACAAGTATCACTTTGATAAAATAAAAAAAAATTATCTTTTCAAAATATTATTCAAAGCTTTTTATATTGAAAGATATACAATATTTCAAAACTACTTTGTGTGATTTGCTTTTATAAAAAAATATGTAATTGATTGTTCAAATAATATGTAATTGATTGAACAACCTCTTCACTGTTAATGGCAATTCAATAAAACTATCATATAAAGCATGAAAATATGGAATAGAGCATATAAAACTTATAAAATGATAATAAAATTAATTTGGAGAAGTATAACGCTAATCGCCTCTTAAAGCTATGACTGTATCCTTGCAGGATAGCAGATCATGAATTTAAATAAAATTTCATTTCCTCTCATTGCATGGGTGCGATTCCAAGGAAGGAGACCCAGAACAATTCGTAGTCATGTTGCCAAAAAATGAAAAATTTGTGGGAGTAAAAAATTATAATTTAATATACTTGCATGAAATAAATTTTCAATTGTGTGAATGAATGAAAATAAAGGCACTTTATATAGTAGAATAAGATCTCATCATAGTAAAATGTTATGAACCATTTCAAAAAATTAATATGGATAGTAAAATTGGACACTCTCTGTGTGTTGTGCACTTGTGCAAGTTAATTTCTAAATTATAAAATTATTATATTTTAAACAATTAAAAAATATTAGTTGTACAATTTTATAATGTGCAACTAAAAACTCCTATTTTTCATAAATAAAAAGTATAAAGAATACATATAATTTGATAAAAAAGATAAAAATAATTTAAAAGGAGAGAAAATTTAAGAGAAAAATAAATAAAAATAATAAGTTAGAAGAAAAAAGAAAAATTAAAGGTTAGAAAATAAACAACATTAATTAAAGTAATTTTACAATGTTTAACTAAAAAGTTTTATTATAGCTATATAATAATGATAAAAGTAATAATACATTAGTAATTATATTTGAGTGAGTTAGATATTTTAATCAGTGTGTAATTGTGTAAATTTACCAATTAAGGGTAATATTATAACTTCACAATATGCAACCAAATTAGGTCCAAACTTTTAATAATGTGGTATAGACACATAAAACGTACTGGTTGTATAAATAATAAAAAAAAATGTAATGTTCAATTAAATATAAAAATGATGACGAAATACTTATAAAGTATTATAAAATTATATTAATGGGCCATTAACCATAAACATATAACAAATTAAAAAGATATTTAACTGAAATAAAAAGTTGTTCTAAACATTGAGAAAATTTTAAAGCTCCAGTCCAACATTTGCTTCACCTAGGGTTTTTTATTTTTTTATTCTAATTAATTTTTCATTTAATAAATTAATTCACCTATAATCAAGTCATTAATGTAACCAATCTCGTCGTTTTGAACGACAAGATATATTTTTTAAAAATAAATAAATAAAATATCTCGTATTTTTCTCCATATTGCGAAAGAAATACGAATGACGTCATGACGTAATAATAATTTATAATAAATATAATAATTGTAAATTATTAGATTTTTGTTTAAAATAAAAAAATTATTTAAATAAAAGAATTTTTTTAATAAATTGAGTTTTAAATTATAGTCTTGTATAATATTTTTAAAATTTTTTATATTTTGACAATTATGTTGTAATAATAATTTATTGTAATTTAAAATTATTATAATTTTATTTAAAATGGAAAAAATCATTTAAAACAACAAGATGACGTTATAATAAATTATAATAATTTTGAATTATTATATTTTTGTTTAAAATAAGGAAGTTTATTTAAATAAAAGAATTTTTTTTCAATAAATTGAGTTTTAAGTCATAGTCTTGTATATCACCTTTTGGGTGTTTTATGTTTAGACATTTACATTACAATAATAATTTATTGGAATTTGAAATTATTATGATTTTATTTAAAATGAAAAAATTTATTTATATAAAAGAATCTTTTTTTTTAATAAATTGAGTTTTAAATTATAGTCTTGTATAATACTTTTTGAATTTTTTTTAATATTTTAATACATACATTGTAAAAATAATACAATTTGCAAAAAAAAAAATAGAAATGTAGTATTGTTTTATAAAAATAAGTGATATTTTTCTTATAAATATTATTATATAATAGGTTAAAAGATGTGTGTTATAACTTTTAAATGATATTGTATAACGTAATTATAATAAAATTAATATAAATGGTAATAAAATTGAAAATTTTGAATACATACAAAAGAAAATACTAAATACTACACGTCATCCTCATCCCCTAGGCAACTACCGGTGCCATAGTGTGTGGGTCGTCTAGCACAATGTCCTCTCTGTAGTACTGAATTTCCCTGAGGACGATGCAGAGTATGGGATTGTTGTACTTCCAACTTACAGAGTTCTACTAGAGTGGCACTGGGGATCCATGGTATTGCCGAAGCCACTCCTGTGGAGTGTACGCATGAAAGGAGTGTAAGAAGACTCTGAAAATGCCATGTATGAAGAATCAACCTGTGGCGTATATGGAGAGTGGATGATCTGATGTAGTGGTTGAGGTACATATATATCCTCTGGATCTACAGTGTTAGAACGTGATACCTCATGCTAATATGATGTGCTAGGAGTTGCTACATCATGGTGATAGGGTGTGCTACGTCCTGGATTAGGATGAGGCTATGTCATCCATCTGATAGTATGGTGGAAAATCTCGTTGAACTTATTGCTGTGATAGTCACTCGACACTATCGACAATCTGTTAATTGTATCCACCAGAACGTAGTTGCTATATCTGTTGTGCCTGCAATTAATTATTTGCATATTGCTAAATAAAACACACACACACACATGAATATACAAAAATATATAAGTGTACCACTTGTGGGAAATAAGGTGGCCAGGCTGATATTCGATATGTATAAATACATGCTCAAGACTGATGAATCAGTGTGTGACTCAATGGTACCACTCGAAATAGTCTCGTGACATTCGTGTGTCTAGAAAGATGGGGCCCCTTATGATATGATCGTCTCTAGCCCACTCTCGAATACATGCAGTGTGGTGATGAGCCTAGTTAGTCCTAGGACACCCGCGGCTATGCTCGTTATGTAATGCATCTTGAGCCCATGGTGGATCATTAGAAATACCTTGTGTATTCTGAATTGCCTCAATACCTGATCAATGCGGTGCTCTTCAATAATCTCGTAGTAGATGAGTTGACCACAGAATGTCCACAATCGTCGTCTACAACGGTTGGGTAGCATCTCGTACGCATCGTCAAAATAAGGCCACCACTGAAATTGAAATAAAACATGTAATGTATATGGAACTGATAGTATACAAGATGCAATATATATGGATTAGATGGTATGCATATTTAATGTGACAAAAGTTACTCGTACCTGAAACTTTGCCTCTTCGTCTAATGTATCGTGTATCGTGTGGATAGAGTGAGATGCATTTGATGTGTTACTCCTCCTTGCTCTGGTCCACCTGTATGCATAAGAAAATAATCAAGAAAACTAAATATAACAATTGCACAATAGTACAACAAAGCATGTAATTTGATAGACATACCTTACTCTGAAGGGCGCAGCTAGTAACTGCACATCACCAAGTACAGTTAGTGGCCTAGTGTAAAGGCCACGATCACGGGTTATGGGTCCAATCTCAGGATCCTAATTCTGGTCCATATTTGTAAAAGCTCTAGTAGACTAGCTATCGTCTGCCTACCTCGCATGCACGTGGAGCACAACTCTCGATATAAGTATATCAATGCCGCACTCCCCAACTGTATGGTTGAGCCCTACTTACATCATCTAATATGCGAAGGTATAATAGCTTCACTTGATCTCCAAATAAATCAAGAAAAATCCTACAACCCAATAACAATAACATGTAACAGCAGGTGTATCGAGCCATGTCATCTTCTATACTATCAGCAGTAAAGGTTCAGTGTCAGACCTTCTGAAGTAAGATTGAGAGGAGTATGATAGCACCACTAAATACATCTGTGGAGGATGCAAACCCCAAATACTCCAAATAGTACTCTTGCCAAACACTAATGACGCTCGTTAACCTCTGTAATTGGGGCACCCTCCATTGGGAGCTGCTATATCAAATGCTACATCTTCCAATGTAATGGTAGTCTCGCTAATTACAAGATGAAAGATGTGAGTCTTACAGCACCATCTCTCAACTATCGCTGTGATTTGGTGTCAATCAAGTGCTACATGTCCACACTTATACACTCCATAGAAACCTAATCGATGTAGCAAAAGTATAACCCGATCATCAAAATCAGGAATCCTAACTAGTGCTCTGGTCTGGTGCCGTGGCTAAAGCGTAATGTCTATGTCTCTTAACCACACAGCCTTCGCCTTATGGTTATGTTGTAGATATAGCAAACTCAAATCAAATGGGCCCGTATTAGCTCTCATAGCCATCGTGAAAAAGTCCTGTATGATGAATTGTGCATTAATCAAACGTTGAATTAACAACAATATGTACATAAATATGAAAAATAACATTTACATGCATACAATATATGTAATTACATAACTTACAAAAATAACATTTACACACATAACATTTATATGCATACAAAAATAACAACATTATATCTTGCAATTATTATCAAAAGTGATACAGAACTTATATAGGTTCGGGGACTACTGTTTAGACTCTAGTCTTGTGGCATATTCGGTTTCTAATAAAATATCATTATATTTTATGTTGAGAACTAATTAACTTTCTAAGTGATAATGCTTAAGTTCATAATTGTGGAAATGCAGATGTTACTCCTATACAAGCAAATGAAATGACATGATGCAAATTGATGAATTTCAGACTACAGGGACTAACCTAAAACATTTTCCATTGGCACCATATTTCACTTCAAAATAAGTAATCGTATGTTAAAACACTAAAAAAATCCATACTCAAAAGAAAACATCACATGTTAATAATTCACTATGTATTGCATACACTTTCGTTTTGAACTACTAAAAAACATAAAATTTTCACACACATGTGAAACTAATATAGGCGGCTGGAGGATGAAGGCATGTCTAAATCTTGTAATCGATGTTGGGCCTCCCACTGTGATTGCCGTCGAGCCCAATATTGTGGCCAATCCATTTCATTCAGTATTCAGTACGATGAGTCCCTCCCAACATGCTTAATCATACGCTTGTGAAGGTTGCTGACCAACTCAAATGGTGGATCATCCTAATAATCCTCAACTCAAATAGGATTAAATCTCTCTTCATATGTATGTACATAGCTACCAATGAAAAAGTATGCCATCACTAGCCTCTTAAGATTAACACTGTATTTTCTACTAACAGCTATTGTGTGCGAGCATAGAACTTCGCGCAATAATCACTTCTTGTATGTGCAATCCCTACTACATAGCTTCATAACGTGTGTATTCCCTCCACCTCTTCCCCTATCCTATACTGTGATCACTAGTCCTGACTGTGCATTTCAATCATATAGCTGCACTAAATGCCAGACGGATTTTTGCTCTGCCCTTGCATACGTTTTTCCAGGCCAAGTGGGCCACTCATCCATCCATACCATCTTAGTTTCACCAACCAATCTCTTCTTGAATTTAGCGACGGCCTGATTAAATGTCATTTGCACAATTGAATATATCGGCAACCACTATATTCCCTTAATTACCCCATTAATACTTTTTGATATGTTAGCTGTTAGTACACCATGTCTCCAACCTCCGTCAAAGAATAAAGCCTATTTCTTTTTATCAATTTCCTGCAAGTAGTTATAGACCTCAAAATTAATTTGCTTTATATGGTCTAAGGTCTAAAAAACTTTTTCTCTTAGTTCTCAGCATCTGCTCTCCAGTATTGGCCACGCAGGTGTCGAGACTTAAAAGTTTTTAAAATGTTTGCACACACATGTTGAAGACAAAATTGGTGTTGTCCTTCGGGGCCTTGAAAGCATCGATGTCCTAAACGGCAGAAAGAAGACTAAGATGTCTGTCGGATACAAGACAATTATATGCTCTGCCACATATAATATGTCGCTCTAGCATCTGCAAAAACCAACCCCATGACCATGTGTTTTCTTCATCTACCAAGTCATAAGCAAGATGTAACACTTGCCGATAGGCATCTATAGTAACTGCAATGAGTAACTTATGATAATGTTCATGTATAAGTGCATGCTATCCACACTAATCAGTAGCCTGCAATGTTGGTATTTAACGATGCAAGGTTTGAAAGCCTAAAATAAATAACATAGCATCATATTATTTGGCACCTTAGTGTCAATGTGTCTCCACTAAATAACAGTGCTCGGGTTCTATTTCTATAGTACTCTCATATAAGCATGCAACTTCTTTATTGAGTCTTCCCACGTGCCGTACACCTTCTTAATGACTCGTTTCAAACTACCCCATGCCTTTACATAATTAATCTCATAACCATACCGATCTTTGACAAGTTGCATAATATTTTTTATCTCAACAGTAAGGTTTTGACGAATCAACCCTACAAGAATTACAGCTACCATGTTTTTATTCAAATTTGTATAATCCAACCTTAAGTCCCCTAGGAGACAAGTGTGGGATTCGCCGTATCTAGTTATTTTTCACAACTCCATTTTTACCTTAAAGAAGTCCTAAGGTGCCAATCACAAGGTTCATCAACTATAGTATGCCTACATTTAACATTTCATGTACTGGGCATGCTCTTCACCACACAGAACTCTCGCGTTGCATGTATCACAAAATAATCCTTCACACCTGCTTGGACACGACCCTTTTCCTTAAACACCATGTCCAAATGAAGTTCTTTTTTGTGCTTGTCATAGTACGTGCTCTATCTACCATTGAAATTTTCAATACTATCAACTGTTATTTCTAGCCCTACCTGTGAGAAGAAGGGCACAGATGGATATAAGGGCACCATCAGTGGTTCTATCACATGTCCAGGTACTGGAAAGGTTGTTGAACATAAAGGCACGACTAATAGCTTTGTCACATATTCATGTTCAAGGATAGTTGAAGAGTGTAAAAGCATGGTGCTCGCTCGCCCTAGCACATGTCGAGGATATGCATTGGCTGATGGACCAACGTCTGATACTGTTAATACCTGCTACATCGAATTAATATCGACTGCGTTCTTATTTTCTTCATCCTCATCATCTCCCTTATCTCCATAATCTCTATCAATGACGTTAGATATTAATCGGTATATATGTTGTTCATGGGCATCACAAAGCATCTCGCGCATCATCATCTATGTAAGCCTCTGCTCTTGTGCAAATATTTGCTGCAGGCTGTGATGAAATACAAGACCATCCTCCATATTTCGATCCAAAATATGATGCCTATATGTTAAGGTTAGGTAACATGCATCCTCCGAATGTCCATATGAGTCAACACTTCAATGACCAAGGGCACGCTACTACTCTATCGAGTTCTAAAGAATGATCGGTGGAAGGTTTGACCTGTTTCCCCCTCTACACGTGGCACACTATACTGATTGTCACAGTCTTTCTATTTTATTTCGATGTATAGATCAAAATATATGACATAATTGATCGGATTAAATAAGAACTGTAAATTTATATCATTCTCAATCGCTAGTAAGACTACATCATGTCCCCCAAATGCATCTCTTAATACAAACTTTATTTTCAAATGGATGACATAATGATTCCAATCCACTCACGTCTGCAACTCAACAAAACTGGTACTACAACATATGTTTTGCAAATAATTAAGTCCAATATTGTAACTTATGTCGTTATAATTTTACAAAATAGAACCCCTCAATATAGTACAATTTAAATATCACTTTCAAATGTCATATCTTTAAAATAAACAATTCACATGTATGATGTAATCAAATATAAGCGTCACATCCATAATATGATATATACAAATATAGTAAATATAAGCGTCACATCCATAATATGATACAAATAATTCATTTTTCAAATTTCTAAAAGAATTATATATAGTAAATATTTTTCATCTAATGCTTTCCAAATTTTATATATTAAATATTTAAGAATTTTATGTATTTTAAGTAAATATTTTTTCATTCATCTAATATTCTTATTTGATAAATTGATTAAATTGTTAAAAAATTTATAAATGGGTTAAATTTGTTAAATTGAAAAATTAATTAAAATAAAAAAATAAAAAACCCTTCATAGTTTTCATTCATCTAATATTCTTAAATTTTATATATTAAATATTTAAGTCCATATTTTTCATTCATTTAATATTCTTAAATTTTATGTATTAAATATTTAAGTACGTAATTTTTATTCAAACGGTGAGATATGTCATCGTATTTTGTGCAAATCAACCTGCAATACAGAGAAAAATATGAAACATTTTGTTTTTTTTTTTAAAGTGTAGCTCACCGTTTCAAACGGCAAGATTGGTTAGATTAATAATAATTTCAAAAATAGGTTAATTGTTAATTTAAAAAATTAATTCGAATAAAAAAATAAAAAATCCTAATAAAGCTTCATGGTGGAATGGCGTAAAATTATGCAATTGTTTTATTTTAAATTCTTTTATTTCTTTTATCATTTGCTTACCATCTTTTCTCTTTGATTGACTACTTTATGTTTTCTCTCAAATTTTTTCTCATTTCAAATTCTTTCGATACTTCTTTGTTCTTTATTATAAACATTTTCTATACTTTAATTTTTAAAATATAATAATTTTATAATTTATAAATAAATTTATATACACATATAGTGTGCGATTTTTACTAAGTGTATTTATGAATTGAATTTGAAGCCATCTCCATGGAAACGGAGTTCAACCACGCACCTAATACGACATATCACTCTTTTGAATGGCTTTCTTACTATAGATGATATTCTGCAGGCAGCTGCAGAATCCAACCTTTAGAAAAGAATGAATATGTGTGGACTTTGGAACTTGCTTCATTTGTTTAGTAATTAACTTCATCTTAGCCATGCAGTCATGGCACAAGTGTGTGTGTTCTCCACCTGATCATAAACAATAATATTGCCTTAAGGAATTATAAATAAAGTTTAAATCTCAATTTGATCACTAAAAACAAGCAACTTCAAATATCAAATCATATTATTTCATGCTTTGTTTGTTGTCACTTTCTTGTTCTGTACTGCAATTTAATCAATAGTTAAGAACCAAACACTGCGGTGGAGGCTAGGTACCAAGTAATTGTTAAGTGGTTCATATATCCATAATTTAGTTTTACTAGTTACCTAATTATAGAATTTAGGAGTCAATAGCATTAATTCTCCAAATGAAACCAATTTTAAAATTCTTCACAAGTCACTTGTGAGGGCAGTGCAAGTGGAAAGACATCACAGCCATGAGAGGTTAGTCACTTGTGTATTATGCCCACCAAATGTTATGTTTGGGAGAGGGATATTCGTGAAGTTTGATACGAGTTGTGTTGAAATAAATAGTATATTTTAAAAAAAATATTTTAATGAGATTAATAATATAATTTATTTAAATATATGTGTAAAACGTATAATAATGATTGGATGATGTGATAATTTATATGGTATAAATAAAAATAAATGTGATTATATATAGGTATTAATTTGATTGTAAATAGGTGTAATGATTAAAAAATAATTAGTTATATATACGATTGAAGGAAATTTTGAATTTGAATTTGAAAAAAAATGTTATTGAATGATATACTTGATTGTGTGAAGTTTGAAATGTTATTTTATGGTTTGAAAGTTGGGTACCAAACATAGCTCAACCTTCATTATACTTTGCAGCGTTGATAGAATAGAAGGATAGAATTTGGACTAGCGAAGGAGCAGACAACACTGCAAGCAAGCCTTGTGTTCCCTTTTACACTGTGTTTGGTTTAGGGAATTTAAGCAGAAAGGAAAATACTGTGACAAATGAAACATAACCATACTAATTTCACACATAAATATTAATCATTTAAAACTTAGAGCATAGGAATCGCCGTGGCTAAGTATGGAAGGAGAGTTTCACTCTCTCAACTTCTCTTTAAATTTCATCCATCCAAATATTTTATTTAAATTCTAATTGATATTTTTTCTCTTTTATATTTATAACTAAATAATTAGTTTTTAATCATTATATCTATTCACAGTCAAATTAATACTTATATATGCACACACATACTCCTATATATATATATATTTATACATTATAAATTAATCATTGTCTCTATACATCGTTATATTATTCAATAATTATTATATATGTTATATATATTTATTTCTAAATAAATTAAAAAATTTTAAATACCAAAATCTTACAATTAAATATTTTTCGCATCGCATCTACACCAAATAGTATTTTTCAACAAAAACCCTCCCCCAAACATAAAATAGCCCATATTTTCATAATCTTAACCCAAAATATCCAACAATAATAATATTTTATTTTAGCCACTGTGAAGTGTGAAGAAGCACCAAACAGTCAGCAATCAATGGTTTTCCCGGAATCTTCTAGGGTTTGACCTTTCTTTCGTTCCCCTCGCCTAGTCTTCCGTTCCTCTCTCTGTCTGTTTCACTGTCCCACAGACGCAAAACGAGAAAAATTTTCCGGACAAGAATTCCGAAAAGATATTGATTCCGCATAAAGCACACCGAACCAATAATTGCTACTAATTCTTTCATAGCATGCCCCCAACCATGGCGACTGAAAATTCCACAGACACTTCGCGAGCTGAAGAACTCAAGCTACTCGCAAATGAAGCCTTCAAAGGTATTGTACTCAATTGTGTTTGCGGTATTACGCGTATTGCGACGCCTCTGTGTGTGTGTTTTTAGTTATTAACTTTTGGGTGGTTGTTTTTCAGCGCATAAATATTCCCAGGCTATAGATTTGTATACGCAAGCGATAGAGGTGAAACAGGATAATGCGGTTTACTGGGCTAACCGTGCTCTTGCGCACACCAAATTGGAGGAGTATGGAAGTGCTATAATGGACGCCACAAGAGCTATTGAAATCGACCCGAAATATTCGAAGGCGAGTACTGCTGGTTTTCGATTTTGTTTGTTGGAAGGAAAAGTTTATTCTCTGTTTTGTGTTCTGGGATTGGGCGAAGGGATCAAATCATGTTGGTCGCTGAATTGTCTTTTTGCATGCAGGGTTATTATAGGCGGGGAGCGGCATATTTGGCAATGGGAAAGTTTAAAGACGCTCTTAAAGATTTTCAACAAGTGGGTTTCCATCGTTTTTTGCTTGCATTTTTTATGTATATGCTTGCTGGAGTTATGTTCATTGTGGAGTAACTTTTAATAGTTTTTCTTGTGTAAAATTTACGCTTTTGTGCCTTTACTTAGTTCTATGGTGTGCATGTGACAGAACTCAGAAGTATAGATGAATTTTGATTGGTTACGAATGAGCTAAATGGCTGGGTGTCATGCAATGACAATGAAATATGTGACTGCCCTGCTGACCAAACAAATGAAATTTGCAGTAGGAGATGTAAAAGTTATTTCGGAAACTTTTCACTTTGGACGCTAAAGCATTTCATTCGAACTAAGTGGAGGTCAAATCCCTCTTTTTGTTTTTCTGGTTGGGCTGGAGGAAATTAAGTATCTTGAATATTTAGTTTGCAACCGGGATATTTGATATGTGGTTTTGCATGTAAAATCTGGATAGTTGCCTTTTGATTTGATTCTACTATTGTTTTTGGCACCAGAAAACCATCACTTATGGAAAGGCCCTTGGATTGCACTTGAATTGGTGGATTTAGAGCTAGATTTTAAAACGCATGATAACATATCTATTGAACTTTTTGGGTGATTTCATGTTACAGTGGATTCATTGAGCTCCATTTTGGTTAGTGGGTTGTATCTCTGTAGGGAGATATTTGAAGTCCTTTTCTTTTTTCCCTTTTTCAAAATCTAGGTCCTTCCATGCCAACGTAAC
Source organism: Avicennia marina (assembly GCA_019155195.1). NCBI lineage: Eukaryota > Viridiplantae > Streptophyta > Magnoliopsida > Lamiales > Acanthaceae > Avicennia > Avicennia marina. The sequence continues at coordinate 13,057,352 of CM032756.1, read as the reverse complement.
TTGAGTTGCTGACAAGAGTGTCTGGTTAAAATCCTGTTTTACATCATGAACATTTCTTTGCTTATTTTTCTTCTTCCATTTGACCTTTTCACAAGATTAATTGTGCATGAAATATCTCTGCTAGTTTTGTTCAAGATTAGTGTAACTGATAAAAGAGTATGCAAAAAAGAACTGTTCTGCTTAATTTGGATCTTCTGTGATTTCTTCCTGTATTTGCATTTATCATATACATCATTAATGTTCTAGATTTGAGTCTCTTTTTTGCACTTTTATATGCTTTATAGATATTTTGTGGTTCCTTTGTTGAAATTTCTTTTGTATTTTCCAGTAAATTTTCATGTTACTGATCTACAATTAATGACTGCTTGTGACTTTAGGTTAAAAAAGTTTGTCCAAATGACCCTGATGCTACCAAGAAATTAAAGGAGTGTGAGAAAGCGGTGATGAAGCTAAAGTTTGAAGAAGCTATTTCTGCACCTGAATCTGAAAGATGTTCGATAGCTGATTCTATTGATTATCACACTATAGGTGTGCAAATTCCTTTTGAAACTTTTGTGTGCTATTGTTGTTGGTACTGGTTAAGTTCTGCTATGTGAACTTTTCCTTTGTTTGATTAACTACTGCTGGTATTTTCCCACTGATTATATTTCTCTCTGGTCATGACATTCCTGCTTTATGCCTAGATAAATATTTTCTGGGGATATATGATTGATAAGTTGAATGACTTCCTGTGCCTCTCATTCTAATAGGACATCCAAATATATTTTTATTTTTTATTGGCAAATTATCGTATGGTTGTGCAGAGTTTACAAGTGGAACTTGTTTTCACCTTCTTTTGTTGTGCATGTCAAAAAGTATTGAAACATGTAAACAGATCATAAATAAGTAAAAGTTTGGAATCTATTTTATTGGAAGTATGTTTACTTCCTTTAAATCTACTTAGTCCATCATCGTCTTATTCTTAGATCATGGATATGGCAGTTGGTAGACTAGAGGACTAACGAATTAGTTACATCGTTTTAATTGAATGGGTTTTCTTGCTCTTCCACCTTTCTAAACTTATACATTTTTATTGCACGATGGACATATATTGACAGTAGCTGTTGGTTCAGACTAAATACAATCACCCAGTTGTAGAAGTCAGATATACATAATTATGACGAAGTTATACAATGTGGATAAGTTTTTTGAGTTTAGGGCTGCCCCTTGTGTAAAGAATTACACACAAAACAGTTGAGTTGTACTTCTAGTATTAACAAGTTAATAGGAGTGTGTATTGAAAACTCTTATACTTGCTAGTATATTACCAATTCTAACATCAGACAATCAGGTGAGGTGCACCATGGCACAGCAGCTTTCTGGAGCTATGGCGTATGACGTAGGGTGTGGTGTGTGTCTTATTGAAGCATGCCGCAAAATTATATGAATAAATAAAATATATTTATACCATCAATAATTTCCAAAAATATAAATTACAAACAAAATATACATAATAAATAGCAAATACAAATATTTTTTAGCTTATAGTTTTATAAGAAAACACAAATAAGTTATTAGTCTCCATTTATAAAATGTTAATAAATAAAAAACTTGTTTACAAAACGTCTTTGATAGTATTGATTTTAAAAAAATCACAACCATAAGAATCAAGAATAGGATACAAAGAAAAATAATTAACTAAAAATTTTGAGAAGGGAATGCACAATAATAAAGAAGAAAACTTGTCAACAAAAAGGAAAAGAAGGAATAAAGAAATAAATTGACGAAAAATTGAAAAAGAAAAGCAAGAAGGAGATATGAAGTCAAAGTGGCAAACAAGGATAGAAAATAAACTGCAGAATAAGAATTGCAAAGGCACACAAGGTGCATGCCTTGCGCGCTCGATCCGTGGACTTGAGGTGCACCTTACCGCAGCCTAGTGCCATAGTGTAAAAATGGCATTGGGCTAGTGTCTTAGGGCACTGTGTGCCATGGCCTGTACCATAAACCGCTATCTAGAGGGGCTAGAAGAAGATCATTTTATGTTTCCTTGAAAGTTGCTGTGTTAGCAAGGCGGTAGTACTTCTGGCTGTAAGTGTGGGGAGCATATCTGCCATAGCAGTGGCTAGAACTACTGCTATGGTGATCGTATTGGTGGTCTGGGGTAAATGTTGGCAGGGTTGCTGCAAAGGTTTACTGAGGGTTGAACACTTGACTTAGGTTAGACGTCATGAAATCAAACCAATCATTTAGTAGAAATCACAAAGTGTTAAACCATTTGTAAAATTTTTATTAGGAAAATCACATGTATACAGAACAGAACTTCTGAACCATGCTCTTACTGATGATGTCTTGTAATATAACCATGATTTGGCCAGGGAACTGTTCTAATAGAAACTAGTTATATCTCTCTGAAGATTTTTTTGTGATGCTTCTCTGCAAATCATTTAATAAAAAGACCTTCCATTTTCATTTCCCTGTTATTGCAATTCTTTGAGGACTTTTAGAAAGAAACACATAGTTCTTCCCTATTTGTTTTCAGGAGTTAATCATTGGGTAGGCTCGCGTATGGGGTTCAACTGTTTCAGTTTATTCACTTAGCTGGAAAAGATTTTAATACCTTGATAAGCTGATAATTCCTCTCCTTATTTGTTACAAATATGAGTTGGTGTGTGTTCACTCCTGTCCATTGGGTTTTAGTTTGTTATTGGTTCCTTATCTATGAAGTAAGGAGTAGATTATTGTAAAAGAAAAACTATCTGCAAACCGAAGTTTTGGTTGAGGAACGATTGTATTTGATTGAGCTTCTTCTTTAATCTCTTTTCTCTTCTTTTTGAGTTAAATGGACTAGTGCTGGACAAATTTGGTGTTTCGAATTGTGGTCTGCCTAGAAAACCTCAGATGCCAAAGCAGGAACATCTTTGGTGGTTTAAAATTGAATCTTCTTGTGTGTTTAAATGGATCAAGCACAAGTTGTTCTAAGATATTATTAGACCCAATGTAGTTTGGTGAAAAATGCATTAAGCCTTGACTGACTTATCATGGTCTAGATATGGAAATTGTGAAGCAGTAGCACTACTTTGGACCAAAATCAGATCTTGACATGACCAGAGGCTACTAAAATGAGGGCACGCATCATTATGTATGGTATAATACTTGATATCTGAGTGCCTGGAAAGAAGATACTTAGGTCTGGTTTTGTTCGCTGCACTCTTTGTTACAGACCTTGACTATTGGTAAACCTATTCTTGTTAAAAAATGTTATATGGTGAAGTTGGTTGGAGTTTGGGAAGCTTGGATGGTTTGGATCAAAAGGAGCTCTTTTGAAGCTTGAATACAAGACTATAGCTCAAAATTGGTGAAAACCTAGAAAAGGTAAAATGGCATTTGACTAAGAACCACATGACATTTTTTGCATCATCTGGTTGCACTGTGCATTTCCTGGGAAGGGTTCAAGTGATTTTTATACTTTTCAACTGGTAGGTGTTGGTTTGGCTATGACCAACTTCTAGTAATACTTTTTACAAATTAATGTAGATAGATAAGTCAAATTTTCAATGAAAAAACAGATCAATCCTAAACATGCATCATATACATCTGCAACTCTGACCAGATTTTTCGTCTCATCCTCCCAGAGACAAATTTTAACTATGCAGATCAGAACCTCGGCAATAGGAATAACATTTTAAAGCTAAACCCATTGAGAGGCCTTACACTTTTCCTTTTCTACTCGTCAATGATTAGTTCTTTCGAATTATTTCTCCTCTTATTAGTGGCTGGCCATGATCAACTAATTCACTGTGCTATTTTATAAAAGATTCAAGGCTAAAGCTCTTTTAGACTGAATCTCAACTCCGTTGCTTCTCATCTGAAATAATTTCTCTTGAAGGCTACAGCTGAATTTGGAATTTTTTTGTTCTTTCTAGATGTGCTATTTAATGGTTTGATTTGTAATTATTTTGAGCGTTCTTGGTATGCAATAGCAAAGAAGTAACAACTTGGTAGAAGTACTGCTGTTTTCTTGATTATTTTACTCATGATTCTATCTCTTATTTCAACTCTAGATGTGGAGCCACAATATTCTGGTGCAAGAATAGAGAGAGATGTTGTAACATTGGATTTTGTGAAGAAAATGATGGATGACTTCAAGAAACAGGAGTGCCTACACAAAAGGTATACTGTTAACAGGGATGCATAAACTTTTATATTGGGATGCTTTGAGTTTTTGGCTTGTGTGTACCGGAGAAAAACCTGCACTTGTATTTGCTATTTATTTTAACTTTACCAATTTTTTGGTAAAGGAAGTTAAGATTTGAATCTAAATGCCATTGTTTATTGTTGTTGCTATTATTTTTATTTTTATAGATATGCATACCAGATTGTGCTGCAAATAAGAGATCTGCTGCGAGAGTTGCCCTCACTTGTGGATATTAACGTTCCTTGTAGCAAGCATTTCACTGTATGTGGTGATGTGCATGGTCAGGTAATATGGATTCGTTTGCCACATTAACAACATCTTTTTGGTCTTTAGGTCTGTCACAAGACAGTATATGGCAAACTTCTTGCTGGTACGTAGAAACATTCTTTACAAGCATATGCACTTCTTTATTCTGCTCAGTAAAGGTGTTGTCTAGGCATTCATCTGAAACAAGCATTCAAAATTTTCAGAAACATTTGGTGAAAATTAGATAGTTTTTCTACATGTGCACTGGTGTACTAGGTTTATTGAGTCAGATATTCAGTTTTCCATTTATATTCCGTTGCTGCCTATTTCTGTGTTGGATAATGCATTAGGCACATCAGCGTGTAAGGATGTATACATATGTGCTAAATGCCCAACTTTGGAAATGTTGAGGCTATCTTAATTCTTACTCCTGTTGTTTCAACAATTAATTTCTGGAGTTCTATGGTAGGGGTTTAAGTTTGTTGACATATGCTTATTTTTCCTGTTTGTATCATAGTTTAAAAAATGATGGCAGATCACGGTTGTTTTTTCCTATACTTTTCAGGCAACCTCCCTCAACTAATATACCATTATGACTCATTTTGCGTGGATGCAGTTTTATGATTTGCTAAATATATTTGAGCTCAATGGACTTCCCTCTGAAGATAATCCATATCTGTTCAATGGGGACTTTGTAGATAGGGGTTCTTTTTCTTTAGAGGTCATACTCACGCTGTTTGCCTTCAAGTGCATGTCTCCATCAGGTGATCCATGCCTCTTGTCCGTTAATTGCATTATTGTTTAATGACTGCCCTTTGTAACTATAAAGTGTTCATCAAAATAAAGGATTAGATCACCTTTACTTCATTTAGTTGTTGTTTGTATATGATTTCTGTCAAAATGAGTGGCCCTTGTGATTGACAAACTATGAACTATGTTGAGAATTGCTTAACATAGAGGCAGCATGAAATGATTCCTAGCATGTTCAAATTATGTAAAATCTTCGAGGTGCCCCTAATTTACCCTAGTTCTCTCTAACTCCATGCTAAATAAATGCTTATAATCTTGCACAGATTCTGGCTGTCATGGAATTTAATTCCTCTTTTTGGATTATGTATTTATTTCAATTGCTCCTTCTGTCTGATCTTAAATGGTCTGGCCCCACAGCCTTATGGCATGCAGTTTTGCTTCTGATACTTTCTGATTTTCAGCTGTATACCTTTCTCGAGGGAACCATGAAAGCAAGAGCATGAATAAGATATATGGGTTTGAGGGTGAGGTCAAATCAAAATTGAGTGATACATTCGTGGAACTATTTGTGGAAGTGTTCTGTTGTTTACCTTTGGCTCATGTCATAAATCAGAAAGTCTTTGTGGTCCATGGCGGCCTTTTCAGTGTTGATGGTGTTGAGCTCTCTGACATCAAAGCAATTGACAGGTTTTGTGAGCCTCCTGAGGAGGGTAAGCTCCAGTGCAATGTCACACACACACTCGCACTTAAATGTTTCCTTTGGCCTTGCTAGTTGTTGCACCCTTTTCTCATAATTTTCTTTTTTTTTTAAATCATACAGTCTTAAGAATTAGTCTTCTCTCAACCTTTTCTATGACATTTTGATACAATATTCCATCCTTACGAGTATATGCTTTTGAAAAATATCTGCTTTAAGGGTGTGTTGTTAGATGTCGACTAATATATTTGGTTAAAGAAATGCTTACTCCATAAGTCCACTTAATGTTTGTGTTGAGAATCAAATTTGGTTTATTACCTTGTAATGATACTAGTTCAGATTCATTATACCTAGATGTCTAAGTTAAATATTAGTTCATGTTTGTTGATTTGGTATGTTTTTATATACACTCACCTATATAAGTTGTGATTAATATTGTTCAAGTTAAGTGAGATTAATATATATGATTTAGGTGTTGGGCATTTATTCGTGGATATAGGCCCAATGGCTGAACCACATTGTATGATCATGATTATTTGTTTCTTTCTTCACCATTTCTGAATTTTGAATTATAAAAGTTTGAACTTGAAAGCCCCAAAATGAGCATGTCAACATCTATAATTCACTGGTATTAGCTTTGATTCATGTCTGTCAGACTTGCAGCATTAGCCTGTAGTTATGAATAACAATAAGTTTTTTTTTTCTAATTATAAATCTGAACTATATGGCTGCCCAACTCCAAACTTTAACAGCCTCTCTCCCATATGAGGAAGTTCATAGGATGTTGTACACTTATATCAATGGCAAGGGACCAAAAAAAGGTTGAATCATTAGAGATTGTTGAAGCAACTAAAACCAGCTATATATTAAATAATATATTTCTCTAAAAGCTTAATTTTTAAATCTGGTTGTCTTTCAACATGGTAGCAGAGCTCCTGAGTTCAGATTCCAACACGATTTATCTATGAAAAAATATTCCGCTTTGCAAAAAGAATATCATTTGTTGAAACAACTTAAACCAACTAGATATTAAGTGATGCATTTCTCTTAAAGTTTAAACTTTTGGATGGAGTTGGTCATTGAATTGAGATTAATGATGGGACGAGGCTGTTGGCAAAAGCATTTCTTTCCAAAAGTGCTATTTACTCAAAATAATGCATTATGCACCTTGTTATTTTTTGTTTTCTGCACTTATAATTTCCACTCAAAAAAATGTGTTTCTCCACTTATTAAAACGTTTGTCCCATGTCCACCAACTAGGTGACATCATCTAACAAAATGATTTTATCGCACTTTATTCCTGCCATTCTTTCCCTTATCCAGCTTCTAGGTCAATTCAAAGACCATTCATTGTGGCTATACTATCAAGTGCCACTAAGAATCATGAATAAATTATTTCTGTGGCTAATTTCTGTTGACAGTAATTCTTTCTATGATTATAAGATCACAATGGTATACTTAGTTATTTTCAAATACCTATATATTGGTGACATCCTCTTACAAAATGATTTTACTTTTTCTCTTTCCTTCCATTTTTTCCCTTATCAAGCCACTTGGTTCATTGAATGTTCTTTCATTGAAACTATTCTGCCTAGTGCTGCTAATTATATGACCACAATAATATACCTCATTAGTTATTGGAAATAAAATACTATTTACTTATTGCTGTGATTTTAAATGATATTTTACATATATTTACCTATGGGAAAAGGTAGTTTTGTAATATCAAATTAATTCTGAAGAATATTATTAGCCCTCTGGACATTTGTCTGATACGCAGTTTGAATGACTGAACCATGTAGTTATAGCTTTTCCTTTTCCCTATTCAACTTTTTATCATTTGTTAAATTTCAACAGTTTTGGTCTTGCTTTTGTAATGTTTTTGCCACTGCAATTGTTTGTCTGTCACGGATAATGTGTAGCTATATGTGGCATTTGACTGTCTACTTTTCACTGAATTTTTGACAAACATTGATATTTGGAGAAAGCTTGGTATCAGTAGTCCAAGTTTATCATCAAGGTTTATATGTTGAATTTTAGGTGGTGTTATGAATCGACTATATATATGTACATATGGTTAAAGATTGAAATAGTATACCTAATTAGTTACTGTGATATCTTTCTTAGGTGATGTATTTTGGATGTGCTTTGAATTAATATTTCTTGTAATTCATTATCTTTGGTTAATCTTTTTCCATTCATTTAATTTCAACATACCTAGGAGAAATATTAAAGCTTTTAGAGAGAAGAATTACTTGATTTATGTAAAACACCCCTCCCATCTAGGTGGTAATAATTTTTGTGAAACTTAGCAATGAAATGCATTTTCATATAGTGGTGAGATTTGAACTCATGACCTCTTACTTAGCTTGGCTCTAATGCTACATTGAGTCACCACCTCATCTGAAAGTCAAGCTTTTAGAGAGGAGAAACGTGTAATATTTGATTACTTCAGCATATTATCTCTCTTTTTCTGGTTTTTGTTTTCTAAATTTCCTTCTGCAATTATTTGTAAGATGCATTGCATGTTGGTCTTCTTTGTGTTTTGGTTTGATAATCTGTGATATGTTTGCAACCATAATTGTTAATGGCATGTGACGTATCGTGGTGCCAAAGCTTTGTGCAGCCATGGCGTAGGTACATGATGTGGCATGCCCCTTATTAAAACATATCGCAAAATTATATAAATAAATAAAGTATGTTGGTATTATTAATAATTTCCACAAAAATAAAACGCAATCAAATTTTACATGATAAACAACTAATACAAATATTTTTAACTTCTTATCTATATCTATATCTATACTATATATAAAAGTATGTATCCTTTCAAGTGTTTTTGGCTAATTGTAAAATTACATTTATGTCCTTAATTAAATACTCATATTTATTATTAATAAGGTTAGTTAAATAAAAATAAAATTCTATTTAAAATATAAATCTTTTAATAGTTGATTTGAAATATAAATCCTTTAGTAGTTGAATATCAATAAAATTCTAATTTATCTAAATTTCTTGTATGATTATTTATGAGTTAATTCAAATAAAAAATTAATAGAATTTTAAATTATCTAACTACTTATATAAATAATAATTAATTTGTTAGAGGACGCTAACCTACTAGTTTTATAATTCAAACATTTTAGTCTTTATTTGTAAAATTTTAAAGCTTAATAAATTAAAACCTGCTTATAAAACATTTTTTGAAAATAATAAAACACAAAAAATCCCATGTAATATGATAGTATTGATTTGAAAAAAAAACAGCCTTCAGAATTAGGGGGAAAAAATCACTGTTGAGCAGATATTTTTGACAATAAGAACCTGTGGCTATGCTTGGGAGAGGAATTTTTGTTGAAAATGGTTGGTAGGAATTATATTGAGATAATTAGTATGCTTGGAAGGAAATTTTTGATGAGATGTATAATATGATTTATTTGAATATATGTATAAAATATATGATAATAATTAAATAATGTGATAGATTGATAGCATATAGGGATAATGATAAAGTTTTAGGGTATAAATAAAAATAAATGTGAGTGTGTGTAATATGTATAGGTGTTGATTTGATTGTTAATAGGTATAATGATTGAAAAATCATTAATTAGTCATATATATGAAAAATTGAATTTGAATTTGGATGAAAGTTTTATTAAGTAGTGTTGTTTGGTAATGTAATGCTTGAGATGTTTCAGAATTGAAAGTTAGCTTCCAAATAGTTACCTATGCATGTGAACCGTAGATACATTGAAAAAGAACAAGAAAATTGTAAAAATTGAGGAATTTACTAGTAGCCAAAATAATAAAACTTTAGAACATCTAAGATTTGGAAATAGAACACATAGAAATTTGGGGGAAAGAAAGAAAGAAAAAAATCTTACATAGAATAGGACAAGAAAATGGAGAATAATAAAGAATGAAAACTTAGGAAAACAAGAGTAAGACTGAAATAAAGAATCAAATTAACCAAGACTAAAGAAAAAAAGCAAGATGAAGATTGAAAGTCAAAGGGGCAATTTCATTCTTTTATTTCTTAAAAAAATAAATTGCAGTATTGCAAAGGTGTGCATAGTGCATGCCTTGCACTTGGGGAGGCGACCAAGGTGCGTGAGTGCTGTAGTGTAAATATGGTACCGAGCTAGCGCCTTAATGTGCCATAAGCCACGGCTAGCTGTAGCATCTTACCAGCCAATTACTTCTGTTTTCTCTTGGTAAGCAGATACTAGGTTGGGAAGTTGCTTTTGTCTGTCCATTGTATGTGTCAGAGGAAAGAAACTTTTTGTTAAGGTTGCAGTCTAGCTGACATTAAAATATGGATATATTGAAGTCAAACCATGTCACCTGACGGCTCAGGACAGATGCATTTTTCCCCCCTTGGGAGTGACTGTGTTTACTCTATGACCTCTATCTAGTTATTTGAATTGTTATTATCATCGATTGCAGAGATGATCTATGTTTGTAGTTTATGTGTTATCTATTGATTTTATCTAGGATTGATGTGTGAATTGTTGTGGAGTGATCCACAACCTCAGCTTGGGAGGGGACCAAGCAAACGGGGTGTTGGTCTTTCGTTTGGTGCAGATGTAACAAAAAGATTTTTGCAGGACAACGGCCTAGGTTAATCTTTTTATCATGTGAACATTTACCTACTCATTTACTATTTTTTTGTGCCATCTTCTTTCTACAAATGAAACATCTGTGTTCAACATGTTCTTGTACAGATCTAGTAGTGAGATCACATGAAGTAAAGGATGAAGGTTATGAGATTGAGCATGATGGTAAACTTATTACTGTATTTTCTGCTCCAAACTATTGTGATCAGGTAATGTGCCCCTTCTATATTTCAAGCCCGTTTTTAGCCTAGGTCTGTCACTTGTGGAATATACCACTTCATTACTGGGATCTGACATGCCAAAATATTTTGTTGCCGTCTATATATTCCATTAATGTTTTCAATGTTCTGTTACTATTTTAAGAGATGTTTCCACCTAAACAGTTGTGAATTAGCAAACAAAACCACTATAGTCCATTCAGATTTCAATCTTTTTAGTATGTAAAAATATCAACAGAGGTACAATTGAATCAAATCAAGGATCATGTTGTAGATTGTCGTTTTGCAATTATACGTGAAGCTTACATTTGTGCTCTTACATTTGGACTGTAGACTAAAATCTCTCTCTCTCTCTCTCTCTCTCTCTCTCGCTCCCTCTCTCTCTCCTCTGTACGTCTTAATTTTAATTCTATCTTATGTTTTCTGTTTGAATATTGTAGTGCTGGAAACCTCCTACTGATAAAATAGCAGAGGCCATATTGCTTTCTGATTAATTATTTTATGAACATTTAAACCTGATACAATAATGGGGATGGGAACCGCTATATATTCTTTGAACTGGTACATTGTGTGAAAACTAAAATACTGAATACATGTCCTTACATATGAATTTCTTTTGCTCGACGCAGATGGGAAACAAGGGTGCATTTATTCGTTTTGAGGGCCCAGATCTGAAACCCAATATTGTGACATTTTCAGCAGTGGTTAGTAGCTTCTCTTCTGCATGTGTCTCCCGCCCCCGCGCCCACCCCCCCACCCCAGGCCTCAAATTAGAAAAGATGCAAAAATGGGAACCCATTTATCTTTTCCTTCTTCCCTTACAATCTATGTTGGAAAGGAGGCTGTATTTGACAAGGACGACTACATTTTGTATGGGATCAACTATAGTGCTATGTTAATACAACACTTCCATACTAATTCTCTCTGATTCATTGCAGCCACACCCTGATGTCAAGCCAATGGCCTATGCGAACAACTTCCTACGTCTTTTCTCGTAATCCATATAATTTCGTAATTTGTAATTAATTTTCTTCCCTGCCGCCCAAGTGTAAAATGGTGATGAAAGGCAGAAAGACTTGGTTTACACTGATCAAAGAAGAGATTGCCGTACGTGGCCTGAAAAAATTTTTGATCTAGACTTTGCAAAGTGGCTAAGTAGGTGTGCCATGTGCAACATTTTTGCCCCTTCATATGTAGTCGTGAATCTAGTTTTACGTAATGATTATTGTGATTTCGGGGTATATTAATTTTCCTACACTCTTTCTACTAAATTACTTAAGTTTGTTCCATTCCTTGAGAAGAATTTCAGCGACTTCCCTCAAAATTTGCTCCTTTGAAATTGCGATCGGAAATCAAGAATTCATGCTTGATTTAAAGGACATTGAAAATTATAAATTCGCAGTGCATTAAATTTTATCCTTAACAGAAAAGAAATCAAAACAATTGTGCAAAGAATAATTGGGGTGGAAAAGTACGATCTTACTCCTTTAAATTCTCAAGAGGTGGTGGCAAGTGTAAATACCCAAAGGGGTGTTTGGTGGCGGACACCACCCTCGCTAAACGACTTGTCATGCTCACTTCCGCGGTTGCATGCTGTCATTCCCTCTTTCAATGGATGTTGAAGTCACCATCGTCACGGTCCAATTAAATGAAATGTGTCCCTTTTCTCGCAACCTCTCTCTCACCCTAATTTAAACCAACCCTGGCTTTAGTTTTTTCTTCTGGCGCAAAATCATGAACCCCCTATCATATCAATCACATCTTGGGGCATAGATTCGTCTCCCGTTTTTCTTTAAAAAAACAGAAGGAAAAAATCATCCCGTCGCGTTTGAATGTGTTTTAAATGTATTTGTCCTCGCACATTAACCATTATTTCTCAGGCCAGTCCGCTGGAAGCTAGCTTCCTCCACCAGAGCTCAAGGGCGTAAAAGGAATGATGTCATGTCCATTCTCGTTTCCACTTCACCTTCTGTTAATAATAATAATAATGATAATAATAATAATAGTCCCTTCTCTTTTCTCCTCTCCTTTTGTCTCCGCCGGCCAGCATGCCGCAAAACATCAGCCAAACAAGATACTCTCTTCCAGCATGGATCCTCTCGAACTGGAGACCTTGTTCAAGATTATGGAGAGCCTGTCCTCTGACCAGGACTGGAGAGTCTCATACCCGCACCCCTGTCAGCCGGGTTCCTCCTGGCCTGGAATTCAGTGCAGATATACAGCAAGTGACAGCCATTTCCATGTCACCAGGCTTGACTTTGGTACCCCACCGAATCCAGCTTGTAAGAACTCCGCCATATTTCCTTCCGAGATCTTTCAACTCCCACTTCTTGAATCCATTTTCGTGTTCCAGTGCTTCACTCACCCCCCAACAAGGATTTTAGTCCCCTCGGACAGCCCCATCAGTTCCCCTCTGCAGCAGCTTAGCTTGAGAGCAAATTCCGGGCTTGGTGGCACAATCCCCCCTCAACTTTCCTCTCTGCCGGCACTTCAAATTCTCACATTGTCGCAAAACACTTTGACAGGGCAAATCCCCGTTGAGATCTTCAGCATGAGATCTCTCGTTCACGTTGACTTGAGCTACAACATGCTCGCTGGCCCAATCCCATCAGAAGTTGGCAGCCTCGTAAGCCTTGTTGGCCTGGATTTAAGCTACAACAAGCTGACGGGGCCAATTCCCACTGCAATTGGGCAACTTGGGAGTCTTCAGAAGCTTGATTTGAGCTCCAACTCACTCAGTGGAAGCATTCCCAACACCATTCGGCAGCTGCAAGCTTTGGTCTTCTTGGCTTTGAGCAACAACCGATTGGAAGGCACTTTCCCCAGTGGCCTCAAGGGCTTGCACAACTTGCAGTACTTCCTCATGGATGGCAATCCAATGTTCGTGTCTCTGCCCCCGGAATTTGGCCAGCTGAACAAACTGCAAGAGCTCAGGCTCTCCAACTCTGGATACTCAGGCAACATACCATCCGTCTACTCCCAACTCAAGAATCTAAGCACCCTGTCCCTGCAAAACAATGGGTTATCGGGCCAAATCCCCCTGGGATTTGCCCACCTGTCCCACATTTTCCACTTGAATCTGAGCAGCAACTTTCTTGATGGTGTTGTCCCTTTCAACTCGAGTTTCTTGAAAAGGCTTGGCAGGAACTTGGATCTGAGCGGCAATCCGGGGCTGTGTTTGAGCCCATCGGCAGCAGACGGCGTCGACGTCGGCGTTGGTGTCTGCGGGAATAGAAAAGCCAGCTCCTTGATCAAGCCCTTGAACAGGTCTGAAGCTCCATCAAACCGCACCATCGTTAGTGCAGCTTTGGTTTTCCTAACATTGTTCCATCATTTCTGGTTAATTATCCGAAAGTTAGACTACTAATACTATGTTACTAGTTTGATTCTTGGGTTGAAGGAGCCTGTCACCGTTGGTTGCATTGTGAAATTCCCCTTGGGATAAAAATACATTAATTAACTTATGCAGTTCTTGATTTGATTTAGGTTCTTCATTCTATGGTTGTCTGTCTTACACTGTCCACACAGAAAGATGACCCATTTAATGGTTCACTATGCATGCCCAAACACAAAGAAATCTACAGTATAAGCAATAACTTTGACCACCATTTTTTCTGATCCCAAGAAGGCCACCTCTACTTGTGGTGGGTACTATGATTTAACAAGCAACTATTGAAAGAATTGTTGCATTTGTCCTGATCTCTAACACTAGGCTTGGACATGAAAGGGGCTCTGCTCTCCGTTGTTCATGGTACTTGAGCATTTGAATTCAGTCTTTGCTTATCATTAATCAACTCTGGTCATCGTTTAACGGCAGGTCTTAGTAAGCTGGAAACTTAACCATTAACCATGACAAGCTACTGGTTTTTGTTTTTTCCCTCTTTTTTCCATTTTGCTGATGCAGTGACAAATGATTTTCATTGCTACTGGTGATTCTGTTTCGCATCACACCTTTTTATGCTTAAACTTTCACGTGCTTTTGAACAGAATGTCTCAGATTCTCACCCACCCATTGTGGCCGTACTTTCAGATTCAAATTCACCTCAGTTGCTGTTTAACATAGGGAATTTTCTGATTACTATACCTCATCAGCCTTTGGCCTTTACTTTTCAACCCCCAAACCAAAACCTAAATTTTCTCTGGATTGCATGAAAGAAAATAAAGCGCAAAGGGAGACAAAAACAGGTAACTGTAAGGAAATGCAGGGCCTGCTGTCCGTGATTAAACAAGACATCTGAGCACAAGGACACTTATGGCGCAGGAACAGTGGATCCCACGTCACTGTTAATTTCAAATAATTTAAACTTTTTTTATAGTGCTTTATTTCCCTTCACCTGCTGTTGTGGTACAAAAGTTGCACCTTTTCTTGCAGTGCTGGCCAGTGGCCCCTTTCATCAATCCAAACTATTATACAAACGTTTGGCTTGCTTGGGACGAGTGATCTGTCTTTTTCTTGCGCATTTATATGTATTAGTTTTACTTTAAAAATTCTTGCACCATGTTTGTTTACTATTTTTTTTTTTTTTTTTGTCAAAAAACACACTTCAATAGTTCATTTTTTGTCTTCGACTCTCGTTCTTTTTTATCAACCAACATATATGGAATTAGGAGTGTGAGTCAATCGAGTTGCTTGACTCAACTCGGTCAAGCAATTCAGTTAAAACTCGACTCGAGCTTGGTCAATAACGAGCTCGACTCGAGTTTGACTTAACTCGATATAGTTACTAAGTCAAGTTCGAATATTTCATATGAATATTCGAGCTCGATCGAGTAGCTCGAGCTCGATTTTTTTTTAAAAATATTTTTTGTCAAACATAATCTAGCACTCAGCTCGAGCTCAAGCTCGGGCTCTACTCGGAATCGATTCAATAAGCTTGAGTTCCAAACCTAGCGAGTTTGAGCTTGAGCTTGAGTTGCAAAATTTTGTTCGAGCTTGAGCTCTAGTTGATTGCTATTTGAGTTCGACTCGACTCGATTCCACTCCTGTATGAAATTCTAACGTAACAATGGTACTTTTTAATTATTTGAAAAATGTTGCAAAAATAGGTGATGGCGAGGAGGAAAAATTAGGATAAGTTTCTAAGGACATTGCAATGATGATTGTTCAATATTTCAAATTTGAAGTTTACGTTTGTTTTCAAATTTTATATCAAAAAATAGATGTTATAATCACTACATTTTTTTTAATTTTATTTTTATTTATCTTTTACTTTTATATAATTCATAATAAAATCATAACTAAAAACACGAAAAAAAAAAAGTAAAACAAACGTAACCAACAGCATCAATCAAAATCACTTATTTTACTAATTAGGAACATGCGGCTATGTTCCTTTCGCTTTTCGTGGGCTTCAATAATTATACTTTCTTTGATGTTAAAAGAGAAAAAGAAATATAAAATGGTTTTTTAGGATTTTATATACACTTTCGGAGAGTGCATTTTATTTTTCAAAAGTACATATTTAATTAGTACTCTTCTTTTTTTAATTTTTATATAATTTTTAAAATAAAAATACATACAATAATTACAAAATAAACAAAGTTTCATCATGCATAGGGAGCATGTGTATAATTCTATGCTTCCTATGTGAAGAAAAGAAACAACAACTAGAAAACAAAAGTCACTGCCCAATCGGCCATCATCTTTTCCATTTTTATCCCATTCGGAGTGTTTGGCAATGCTCACTCACCCACCCCACAATAACCATCAAGTCCTATTTTGATGTAGTAAATTTAATGAGATATTGATGGGATCAATTTTCTTGTCCCCAAACAAGAGCTTTTCTGGGTGAAGTGGAATCTACTGGCCCCATCAGAAGGATAGTGGAAAGTGTCTTTCATCCACCTTCCACTCGGGACTACCATAACAATGGCTAAGTTTTGGTTCTTTACAATAAGATGAGCTCTGTATGCACAATTTAACATCATAAAGGTTTGGGATGATGAAGCTGGTGCACCTTTGAATTACAGACAAAGAAGTTTTGGCATTCTTTACACATACGTCCACGAATTATACGAGGAAATGAGCCAAACAGGGAGGGAGGTTTGGACTGACAGAACCAGCCGAGGGTAAAATGCAGCACTTTGAGATTTCTGAAAAAGAAAGAACATTATGGAAGGAAAGCTGGCCTGGTCTGTGCTTTTCTTTAATTTGTACTTTCAAATCCACACATTGCTTTCTTCTCTTGCGTTTTTTTTTTTTTCCTTTTAGTTTTTTTTTTAAGGTGTACATAAATTCGCATGACCGACGAATCCTGTTTAAATTGTCCGCAAAATTGTCGGTTTTAATTTTGTCAATAAATACAAGTAACTTATAAATATTAAAATCTACTATTTAATAATTACAATTTACTTGACCCGCGATTTGGTTGTTTGTATTAGTTTAATAATATGTATTTGTACCTCTTATATTTATTTATATTTGTCAAATTTATTGGTTAATTCAAAATGCTCTTGTTTTTACATTTAAGTTGGTTTTTAATTTTTTATTCTTAATTATTTGATACTTTATGTTTATAATATATTAATATAATAACGTTTTTATAATTTTGATATAATGTGTTTTGATTTTTTCTAATATTTTAATATTTTGATTTATGTATAAGTGTTTTAAATAATCAAGTAGTTTTAAAAGTTTTCATTTTTAATGTAAATGTTTGATTGAATTTATGAAGTATTTTAAAATGATTATAGAAGAGATATAAAATTAAATGTAAGATAGATAAAAATAAGTCACCGTTTGATTTAATTGATAAGAATTTTATTTTTACATAGTATACTAGTCGATAAATTATTATGTTTTATACAATTAAAATACTTGACTTTACATTTAAATAATGGATATAAAATTTATAACTCATCAATTTCGCCAACTTGATCCCCAAATAGTATCAAATCGATTAATCGAAACCATTTAATTTAATTTATTTTTTCTCAACCCACCAATATCGAATTGAGTAGAACTTTTATTATTAACCCCTATGGTTTCTAGACAAGTTCTTTCTATATTATACTACACACCTTGCATGGCATGTAATGCTTTGAGACTAGCTATTTTTTGATGCAAGTGCATTACATCTGTTAGAAAACATTTTGACCCATTCAATGACAAAAATGATATAGTTCATCATTTATTTATTTATAAATTTTTTAAAAGGGCATTTCGTTATGGGCTTGGTTCTAGAGAACTTGAGATGCATAACAAATATCAAATATCTACATATGTATTTTTACACAAATGCACTTTACTGGAAATCTAAATCAGTAAGTGGAATTCAAATGAATTGCATATAAAGACAAATTATTTATACTTGTGCGGGATCAAAAAAGAGTGACCCATCAAGAGAATTAACTCAATGGGGTGAAGCCAAAGAAAAAGAGTATTTGACAGAAATAATTCTCTCAATCTTTTATAAGACTTCTTCTCTCTGTTTTTTCTTGATTTGTCATTTATTTCAAAAGAAATCCACGCAACTTAAGGAATAAAAAAGTTCATTCAATCATATTTTTATTCAAAATTAAATCATTCAAACATCCTATTTTTTTCACTTCAATATATTCGTAAACAAAGAGGGCATTCTATTTAAAGTGACAATTTCTTTTGAAAGTAAAATTTTAGAAATACAAAAAATAAAACAGAAAACTTTTTAATTTTCAAAAAAGCACATCCAAACACATACATCCGGTAGTGCAAAGTCACGAACTGGTCTACATGAGGCCCAATCTATTCCAGAGGTTCGGCCCAAACATGCATTTGTGGAGGCCCAGCCCATTTTCTTATCTTCGCCTTCTTTACACTTGAGTGTCCTGAAAGCTTTCACTGTCTTCTTTCAATTGCCACGACGATGGTTTGTAAGCATCTGTTAACCCGACTCCGACTCCGATCCCTAACCCGACCCACATATCTCTGCTCGAGTCCTGGTTTTCTCAGCGGACTCCAAACCCAGCATTATTCAGATGCTCCCCAGCCACCTCCAGCTGCTCCCGCTCCCACTCCACCGGTGTCCAGTTTACGTCGAAAGAGTTCTTTGAATGAACCCGAGCTCAAGAAATTCGCCGCCATTTCCGAGACATGGTAATTTCAATTATTTTTCAACATCTTCTTTTATTGTTATTTTTTTGTTAATTGTGTTATTCTTGTCAATATATTTTTTTGACTTCTGTATTGAATTGGTATTTACTTCTATATTGAATTTGTGTCAGGTGGGATGCAGAAGGGCCGTTCAAGCCATTGCATGTGATGAATCCCACGAGACTTGCTTTTATTAGGTCCACTTTGTGCCGGCATTTTCGGTAACTTTTGTTATGTTTCTGAAATTTTTTTGTTTGTTTGTTTGTTTTTTCCTCACGATCGAGATGTTCTGCTTGTGTAGAACAAGTTTATTCTTTCCGAAGAAGCCATTTACTCTGTTAAACCGTGTTAAAAGAACTTTATTTTATAATTTTAGTTCATTTTGACGGAGTTAAGAGAGAAATACATAGAACTTGAGTGGAAAGTGTGGGAGCTCTTGTAGGTACATTCTTCTGAAAGCAATTGAGGCTCGCTGCTCCGTGTTTGTATGGCTTTGATTCTTCCTGGACAGAAAATAGTGAGCCAGATTAGTCTGTCTTTTGCACCCAAGGTTTTAGAGAAATTTTATCAATTGATCGTCAAATAGGGGTAAATGTCTTTTTATTCATTGTTGAGGCAGTCTTTGCTTGTTTGAACCCACACTACATTTCTAGATCAATCATATAGCTTTGCCTATAGCCTCAAACTATAGACAGGTAATGCTACTAGGATAGTCCTAGTTTTTGCCATCCTTTCTGCATCTCTTCTTTAACTTGTGGGGTATCTTGCAAAATTCTTTCAACTCTTGTTTTTGATGATTTGTGGGTATCTTCAGCCTTTTTTTTTCTTGTTGTCAGACTTCTGAGTTCCTAAGCTTTCTTTAATAGGTATTAGAGGCCCTTGCTTTTTGCTTCCTTTTTTAATTAATAAGATAGGCACCCTTATTTAGAAGATGGATCATGTTGAACCTTGGTTTCATGATTTTGGGCATTCTATTGCAAGGTGAATAGTTGCCCCTGCTTGTGTGGATTTGAACAGGGAAGGCCTATTTGTGTGAAACAATTTACGTATTTATTTTTTGTAACTACATCCACATGATTGAATCCTCATTTTCCCTTCAGGAATAGGATTCAGCAATGGATGCATTAGATATTACTCTTAATATCCTCCAGAAAGTAGGTTTGGACAGCTCCTTTCTTCCTAGATACCTTATAGGCAGCTAATGCAAAACCACATGCTCTGTCCTTGTTCACATACTATGGGTAGTCCTGCTAATTCATCTTCACAAGCTTATATGTTAATAGATGCTTAATGGAACTAGATCAATCCTCGTTCATCTATCCTTGTGCAAAGCCATGTGCTTTGTCCTTGTTTACATACTATGGGTAGTCCTACTAACTCACCTTCATTAGCTCATATGTTGATAGATACTTAGTGGAACTAGATCAATCCTCATTTGTCTGTAGTCTTTGCATTCCCAGCTTTTGCCAGTACTCTTGTGAATCTCTATTGACATGGAATGAATTTTGGTTGTTGAAGGAATGAACATAGTTGTGTGGCTAATTGATATCATGCTTATTTGTCATGACTAAGGCCAACAATTTGATATGATCATAAAATTGCATCCCATGTTTACTTGTTGGAGTTTACTTAGATGCCATTTTATTGTTTAGGGCTTTGATTAGGATAAGTACATTGTTTGCAAGTTTCGCGTATGAGATAATGATTTATGTTCTAAGATTTTATTAATATTTTGTAATTTTAATTATAAAATGTCATTGATTTTAAAATTTGTTGAGTGCATGTTTTATATGTTCTTTCGGAATCCATATGTGTAGGTCTTATAAGGGTTTTATACATCCATTTCCCAGTAGAAAACATAGTTATCAATGGCGAATGGCACTACGTGGCGCAAATGCTTTTTAGAGTCATGGTGCAGTGTGCGCTATATTGAAATATGGCACAACGTTAAGTAATATATGAAACCTATTTATATTGCTAATAATTTTTTACAAAAATATAATATAAACAATTTCTACGTGTTAAATAATGGTTGTAAATGATTTTCAATTTCTTACCTTTAAAATAAAACAAATAACAAAGAATTATTGAATAACCAACCATTAAATTTGTCAAAAAGTTAAAAATTTTACAATTTCAAGAATAAATAATTGAGAATTTTATCAATATTCAGCCACTTAATTTGAAAAGTTTTAAAATCTAAACTAGTTTAACCACTTACAATATCTAACTATAATTTATAAAAATTTTTAAAATTTAAATCTTGCCTAGTCTATTGAAGAAACAAAGAAGACAAAAAGAGAGAGAATAAAAGTCCACTAAAGAAGAAAAAATAAAGTGACAAGGAAAGGACAAGAAGAAAAAGAAGGGAAAAGAGGAGTAAAAGAGTAACACGTCTAAATTATTCCAAAGTTGCTGATAGAAAAGGAAAACATGTTAAGAAAAATATCAAATCATTTTAGGGTTCATTTGAAGCAAATAATGCAAACCCAATAAATCCTTGAAAATGTAGCAATATCATGCAATTGAATAAAGCAATCATTGTGCTTTAAGACTTGCTTGAGGTGAAAAATGAGATTCAACAAATCCAATTCTTTCTCCTTTAAGATAAAGTATTGAGATGAAAAGAAATTTCTAGAATGCCATCTTCAATATAGCTTGTACCATAGTGCCATTTGTGCCACGTGCCATGGTGCGCCAAAAGTGTACCATATTGAAGGTATTTGCCATTTTTTATGGATGGTGCCGTAGCAATCCCATTTGTGCCTTGCACCATTGCACGCACCATTTCGTACTATTAATAACTATGGTAGGAAAGGTAATACAATGTGTTTCTTATTATGTATACCCTGTCGTAATTTTCTGATTGATGCTTTATTTTTATTTGGTCTATTTCAATAGTTGTGAGTGCTCCTGCATACATTTTTACTATAGCATGGATTAAAGTTTGTAGGTCTTTTTAAGAGGAACAAGATGTTTCTTTATGTTTCGGAGTTTCCATTCACCATTTCTTTTTTTTGCCTAATATGTTTTGCGTAAGGCAGTTTATTAATAATCAGAAGACAAGTATATCCAATAATTTCTATAGAGCTACATAAAAATCAGGTGCACCTTAAAGTGATTCCAAGATATAAAAATAAATAATTAAATAACTAAACCTACTAAAATCTTTGTAATTTTTGTTTCTCTTTTGAACTACTAAAATCTTAAGAAGCATTAATGTCAAAATAATACTGTTACTTATTGTTTATTATCATAACCAATGTTTTTTATGATCTTTACACATGGAAGATTAAATAAGCAATTTTGTTACTGAAACTTGTAGGTTAATCAATGTAGGCATTACATTCACTTCACCTACTTCTTCAAAAGTGCAATATCATTTTTATTGTGCTTATCAGCTCAGTCTGGGATATTCTGAGTTTCTGTTAAATTATGTCCTTTTTATGTCCATTTATGAATATTCCTCAAACGGAGTTGAATGCCTTTGTTTAAAGAACATAAGTAACAGTTATGAGCATTAACAATTTCTTCTTGGTTATCTTATATAAGCTGATGAATTTTAGGAAGGATCCACAATGTACCAGGCCTTTTGAAGGATTGAAATTTGTGGACATTGGCTGTGGAGGGGGCATCTTATCTGAGGTGTGCATTTTTACTTTTGGGAGATAATCAAACCTGGCATCATTTGTTATATTAATATTCTGGAGCGATATTCTCTAGGTGTGCAAACAAGTATTTTTATGGACCATTCTTGTTTCATGCAGACACAGAGTGTGCGAACAGTTTTGTTGGCTACAATAGGTGGTGTTTACCAGAATTGACTTGACTCTAATATTCATTTTTTCATCATATTTCAGCCTTTGGCTCGCATGGGTGCTACCGTTACAGGCATTGATGCTGTGGAAAAGAATATCAAGGTTGCCCGGCTTCATGCGGTATGTTTAACTGAATATGGAAAAGACAAGAAATTGAAATGTTCTGTGCAGCCAAATGCAAATATGAGCAGCATTAAGTCTCTTTGTATGTTTTAGGGCAAAGATGCTTGTGCTCTAATATGTCACCCACCTATAGATTTCTGAAGGACCTAATCAAAACCAACTGCATTTCAGTATACTATTTGGTGAATGTTTCTTGTATGATGAAATTGAAATGGAGTAGAGCCAAATTAAAGCCTGCATGTCATTAAACTTCTTCCATGTTTGATATTTTAATCAAAACTTTACCTCAAACTAGGTATAAGAATTTTACTCTCTTGGACTTCTGGATACATATTTAATGTGGCAGTGGGGATAAACATAAAGAATTACCGTTCACATACTTGTTTCTCATTTCATAAGAGTGAATGTTTTCAAAACTAATGATCTTAACTTGCTTCTGAAGAGATTCATTTGCAAACGAAACTTTTACTAGTTTATTGCTCGACAGTTAAAAGATTAATGATATTATATACAACAAATGTTTCCATTTATTATTTTTTTTTCAATGAATGCCATATCTTTTGCAGGATTTGGATCTAACAACTTCATCTATTGACTATTGTTGCACAACAGCTGGTACCTGCTGTTCTTTTCTGTAGAATATGAAGATACAATGATTGATCTTCTTTTTTTTTTTTTTTAACTTCTTTCGCATATTTAAATGACACTTTTTAGTGCTTATTCCATCTTGTATCTTCATGCTTGGTTATAACTCATATGCTATGGGCTATTCTACTCTACAGATGTTCAAATGTTCCACCGATCCATTCCCTTCTACGCATAAGTCTAAGCTGAAACAATCATTACTCATTGCCCCTTTTCCATATTTACTAATCTGTATCTTCCCATTGATTGTTTTTGTTTTCTTTGTCTTTCCTTCTTTAGCAATAACATAGGCTGTTGTTTTCCTCTTTCATGGCTCATGATCAGCACCTTTTCTCCATGGTTCTTGTGCGGTGAGTAAGTGCATATGAGTGATTAATGTTGTTTTATCAACACATATGTTATTTATTTGAGACACACATGTCGCATCACTATTTTTTTAAAATCTTTGTTAGCGATTGGATTGGATTGGATTGTTAATGATGTAATTATAGGGATTTGATTGTGGTTAATTTCATGTAAATATAGTAGATAGTTAAATTAGTGTGATTGTAATTATGTACCTTCTTAATTTAGCACTTTAGGCCTATGCATATATAGTATAGTAATCATTCTCAAGAAATACAGGAGAAATTTGTCTCAACTTTGTTACTCGGTATCAGAGCCCAGTTAGAGTTGGGAGTGGGGAAATTTCTCTTGTTTGGATTTGAAAAAATCATATTAAGGTTTTGAGTTTTGATCAATTTGAGTCACCACTTTGTCTGGCTTTCTGGTTGACATTACCACCATAGCACGGATTGTTGCCCACTGTTCGGTGATTACCTGGATTTTGGCGTCCAGCAATAGTGTGTGTGAGGCACATAAGCCGATCAAAGTTTTCGCGGCAACTTTGACCGGTGGCGTGTGAAAGCACATAGATTACTAGAATCGTCTCCCGCAACCTTCTTCTGTGTTGCGTCTGTCTGTATGGTATGTTTCGATGGCTTGGTTGTGTGGATTTTTGGCTCTTTTGTGATTGTTAGATATGTTTGAACAAAGGCTTGCCATTGTTTTTAATGTGGTTCTTGTGATGCTCACAGAACATAAATTGAATAGGTCTAACTATCTTGAGTGGAGTAAAACTGTTAGACTTTATTTAAGAAGTATTGATAAAGATGATCAAATGACTGATGATCGATCAAAAGACGAGTCATGATAGTTATGGCTTCTGAGGATGCCTGTTTATGTTTATAATTAAGAAACTATATTGATAGCGGGGTGGTTTGTTTGATTAATCGTTGTGAATTTGTTAAAGAGCTAATGGAATATCGAGGATTTTTGTACTTTGGAAGAGGGAATGTATCTCGTATATATGAGTTGTGTAGGGCGTTTTATTATGCAGAAAAACTAAAGAAGTTCCTTACAAGTTATTTTATGCAGTTTAAGAAATGTATGAGGAACTTAATATGCTGTTGCTATTTACTATTGATATAAAAGTTTAACAGGAGCAACGAGAGCAGATGGTAGTGATAAGTTTTTTCGCTGGTCTCCCAAGAAAATTTGAGACGAACAAATCTCAAATTCTCTCCAGTAAGAAGATTTAATCATTGCAGAATACATTTAGTAGGGTTCTTTGTAGAGAGAATTCTCTGTCTTCTAAACCCATTTAAGTTAACAATGCTTAGTAGACGAAAGAGTGAATTTGAGTTAGGAAAACAACAAAACAGAACAAAGGTGGTGATGGAAAAGGAGTTGATACTAGGGGGCTAAATTTTGCAGATATTGTGTGTCATTATTGGTAGAAACCTGAACATATAAAGTGCGATTGTAGGAAATTACATTACAAAAATCAAGGAAATCAATCAACATATATCGCATCCATGAATGATGCACCAGATGAATTTGCTAAGTTTTCTCAGTAACAAGAGTCATTAGATTTTTCATTTGTTCCTATCATTGCGATTGCTAAATTAGGTAAATCAAACACATGCCTTAGTTCCGTCATCTTCAAAATGAATCATTGATTCTTAGGCCACAAACCACATGATAGGTAATTCAAACCTATTTTCCAACTTTTAATCACATAAATTTGCCTCAATAGTTGCATTGGCATATAGTTCCACATCTTAGGTCTTGAGGTTTGGGACAATTATCCGAATCCTATCGATTTATTTATCATTTGTATTGAGCCTATCTGAATTATTTTTAATTTTATCTTTGTTAGTAAACTCACTTGTACACGTAATTGTTGTATCATATTCTTTCTTGATCACCATGTGCTCGAGGATCTTGTGATAAAGAGGATTATTGGTAGAGGATGCAAGTCTGGAGGCTTTTACATCGTTGACATGGTCTATACCATGTTCTGGAGTAGTAGCCCATTTGAAGCACACTGTCGATTGGGTCATCCATCACTCTTGTTATTGAAGCGATTGTGCCCTCAATTTCACAGTCTTTTGTAGTTAAAATGTGTCTTATCAGTTTTCCAAACACCATCGTCTTAGTTCTCACCCTAAAGTCAGTAAATGAGCATCTGTTCTGTTTAAGTTAGTACATTTAGATGTTTGGAGTCCATGTCTAGTTATGTTTAAAATTGGATTTTGATATTTGGAGACTTTTGTTGATGATTATTCTCGTATAACTTGATTATATTTAATGAAAAGGCATTCTGAATTATTTTTCCATTTTTATGCCTTTTCTGTTGAAATCAAAACTCAATTTAATGTCACAATACATGCATTTACGAAATGATAATGCTAAGGAATATTTATCAGAGCTTTTCTTGTCCTATATGGTTAAAAATGATATCACCCACCAAACTTTGTGTGTAGATACTACATCCTAAAAAAAGGTAGTTAAGTGAAAAAATGGGCACTTGCTTGAGATGGGACATGCTTTCTTGTTTTACATGAATGTCTCTAAATACTTCTAAGCTGATGCAGTTTCAACAACTTGTTTTCTAATTAATCGTATGTCGTCATCTATTTTTGTTGGTAAGATTGCATTTCGTATGCTCTTGCCTAAGTCTTTGTTCCTGATGAGCTTAAAATGTTTGGTTGTACTTGTTTTGTTCGGGATGTCCGTACTTAAAGTCACAAAATTAGATCCCTCAGTCCTTGAAATGCATTTTCTTAGGGTACTCTAGAGTTCAAAAAGGATATCAATGCTATTATCTAAGCCTTGCTAGGTATTTAGTGTCAGCCAATGTCACTTTTTTTGAAGATACCCTTTTTTCTTTGACTTCCACTCATATGAGTCAGGAGGCGGATGATGATCTATTGATATAAACTATCTCATCCTTTGTACTTAGTTCCTTAACCCCCCTATTGCACTGGTTTGTTGAAGGAGACAAATGCCCTCCAATGCGAGTCCAAAATTAGTCCCTTGGTTATCAGATCCAACCTCAAATGATGACTTTCCAATTGCTCTTTGTAAAGGTAGATGTTAGTGTACTTATTCTATTTCTATAAGTGTTTACTATAACCTGTCAGTTTTTTTTTGTTCCTTCATTGCCTTACTTGATTCTATTTCCATTCTTAAAACTATCCATGAAGCATTGTTTCACCCTTGATGGTGTAATGCTCTAATACTTGATGGATTTACCTGTGGGGATGAAGGCTATTAGGTGTAAATGGGTTAGACTTGTCAATGGGTGGGTTTTCCCCAGACCTAAACTCGAACTTATATTATTTTATTATTAGACCCGAACCTAGGATTTAATGGGTCTAAATTTTAGGTCCAACTTACAGACTCAATATATTGGGTCTGGGTCTGGATCTGACCCGACCAATATTTTATTTCTCTTTTTTATTGAAAACAAACACTATGCAATAAATTGTTTTAAAGGGTTCGCCCTTTATGGAGTTTGCTAGGAAATGTTGAAATGAGACTTGAGAATTGGGACATCAAGAAATGCAGAAATGGGATCGAGTCTCATTTTTTAACATAGACCTAAAATCAAATTATGGACATTTAGACTTATTGGGTTTTGTAGGGTCAGACTTGACTCAAACCCTATTTAGTTTACTTAATGGTTGTGGATAAAAAATATTGATATTGGGTTTGGGTTTGGATCCAATTTTAATTTAAAGGTCTGAGTTTGGATAAAACTCACCCATTAACAGGTCTAAAGTGGGTGTTTGTAGTTAAAATGAATCTTAATCGGTATATACCTTAATTGAAAGCTTGTCTTGTAGCTAAAGCTTATGCTCAAACTTATGGTGTGGATTATTCTGATACTTTCTCTCCTATTGCTAAGCTAACATCTATTAGATTGTTCATTTCTATTACAATTGCTTAGAATTGGCCTTTGTATCAACTCGATGCTAAGAATGCCTTTATTCATGGGGATCTCCTTAAAGAAGTTTACATGGAGTAACCTTTAGGATTTGTTGCTCTCAGGGAGTGTATGGGAAAGTTTATCATCTTTATTGGTCGTTCTATGGGTTTAAATAGAGTCCTTGTGTGTGGTTTGGAAGATTAAGTCAAGTACTTGTCCAATTCGAAATGAAGAAAAGCAAATCCAATCATACTACCTTTTACAAATAGTTTGAAGCTAATATAATTCTATTGGTGGTTTATATTAGATAATATTATCATTATTAGGAGTGATTCCATTGGTATTTTATCACTCAAATCCTTTCTTAGCAGTTAGTTCCAAACTAAAGACTGAGTATCATTGAAATATTTCTTAGGTATTGAAGTGAGGACAAGCAAGAAGGGAATCTATCTTAAAGAAAATATGTATTGGATCTAGTGCTAGAAATAGGAAAATTAGGAGCCAAATTATGTAGTACATTGATTGTTCCCAACTCTCAACTTACAAAAGAAGTAGAATTGTTTAATGATCCTAAATGATGTAGGAAATTAGTTAGGAAGGCGAACTATTTGATAGTGACTCGTCTAAACATTGCGTATTCACTTGGTGTGGTAAGCTATACATGTCTTCCCTGACGGTAGACCACTGGCAGCCGTGGAACAAATCTTATGCTATGTAAAGGGGGCTTCAAGTCATGGCATCTAGTATAAAAATCACGGTCATTTGAGAATGGAGTATTTCTTGGATGTAGATTAGGTAGGATGCAAAGAGGATCGGAGATCTACTTTTGTTGAAGGAAATTTGGCCTTGTGGAAAAGTAAGAAACAAAATGTGGTTTCTCTTTCTAGTGCTGAAGTTGAATATAGAAGCATGGCATAATCAATGTGTGGGATAGCATTAATATACCAACTTTTGATTGAGCTAGGCATTCCAATATTGACGGCTGCAAAATTGTGGTTTGACAACCAAGCGACTATCCACATTGCCTCTATTCTTGTCTTTCACACGGAGCATGTTGAGGTAGATTATCACTTTGCTCGTGAGAAAATACAACGAGGCCTAGAATCCTTAAGATTCGTAAGGACTAGTGAATAATTGAAGCATTTGTTTCAAAAGCTCTAAATGGGACTCGAGTTGATTATCGTTGTAACAAGTTGGGTATGATCAATATTTATACTCTGGCTTGAGGGATTGAGGGAGTTTTAGAGATTGGATTGGATTGTTAACAACATAATTATAGGGATTAGATTGTGGTCAATATCATGTAAATATAGTAGATAGCTAAATTTGTGAGATTGTAATTATATGCCTTCCTAACTTAGCTCCTTAGACCTATGTATATATATTGCTGTAATCATTCTTAAGAAATACAAGAGAGATTCCTTTCAACTTTGTTACAATCTTAGTTTTGTTTGATAGCGTGCAGATTAATCACTAGCTTTTGTTTCATATTATATTTTCTAAATTTTCCATCTTGCTTTGATCATTTCCAGTTATTAAATTTATGTCTCTTGATACTGTTTATTCATTTTGATGCCGTTTCTGGTTATTCATTTTGATACCGTTTAGTCTTTGAACTTCCAAACCTGGACTTTGGAAGCTGATGTGATTGGTACTGTTGGACAGAAAAATTGGTGGAAGAGGGGAGGGAATTTGATGCTGTACTTGCCCTGGAGGTATGCTATTATTGATTCAGATGGAAATTTAAAGCACTTCAATACCAAAAATTTGTAGGGCAACTTGTGGCATTAAATGCTGTAATTTGTTAATATTCAGTGTTCTATGTTATTTGCTCTTCCATTTCATTTCTTTCTTTTTTTGGATTGAGACCCTGCTAGTGTACGCATCAAGTCTCTACTCTCTACTGGATCATGCTCCCTTTTGTCTGTTTACTAGATTTTGGATATAAATCTGGTAGTTTGCATTCTCTCCAGGTAATTGAGCATGTGGCAGATCCAGCTGAGTTCTGTAAATCCTTGTCAGCATTGACCAGTTATGGAGGAGCTACTTTGATCTCAACAATTAATCGCTCAATGAGAGCATATGCAACTGCCATTATCATGGCAGAATATGTCTTACACTGGGTATGTCTAATATGCCATCTTGCTGGAATTTGTGTGGTGGGTGGACTAAATTGTTATTCAAAACATGTTTGTCAAAGTCACTGTATGGTGACATTTAATGTGTTGTTTATAGGTTTCTTTTTCTATGCATAAAGGGCATGACCCAAGTTGGACACTGCAGTGTATTTTTTTTCCGGTTTGATTTATTTTTGTAAACTTTTATGTTGCCATAAATATTCATAATCATTTTTTCAATTTCACTTTGATTTCTTATTTTTCTCATCTCTCTTCTGTGTCATTTCTTCAAAAATCCTTCAAGTAGACTGGATATTTAGGCTACAGTTATGGTTTTTACTTACGCATGTTTTTTTTAATTTCATAGTTTGTGATTTGTATGTCATTAAATGGAATTTCCTTCTTTCTATTGCATAGGTTATTTTTGTATATCACTAGCCATCTGCATACATTTTCAAATTTGATATTTCCCTGTAGTAGGTCATCCTGTCTATTTCTTATATCTATGTACCATGGTTCATGGTATTTGATGCATTTTTGAAAACATGCCACATGTGCTGCAGATGTGCTGTTGTAGGTGTCATTCGTCAGATGATTGTATCATGGCTTAAGTGAGGTGTAATTTGCATCCATTTATTTGATGACCTCTGAGGTTGAGTGAGGAAAAAAAATCCTGTTTTTCTTTTATGAAAATTAGCTCATATAAGATAAGTGCATATGTGAGGAAAATTGTGGGATTTATGGATGGCAGAGTGATTATTGATTATTTACATTTGTTTTGTTTGCTGTAAAGAAATCCTGGAATTTAATTGCCATATCTTTGTGAAGAAATTCTACTGCAGTGGCTTACAAGTTTTGAAATTCTAGTTAAGCATTCTCAGCATACAATGTTTCCAGATCATATCCAGTGAAATAATGGAATTTTATAATTCTTTTCTTTTCTTTACTTTTCTTTTTCTTTTTTTGTTTTTTTTTTTTTTTTTGGGGGGGGGGGGGGGGGGGGTGGGTGTTTCTTGGTTGGTGGGGTTGGGGTAGATCTGGCTTCAGAAATCAAAAGCTTTTGAGTTTGAGAGTACTCCAATCATAAATTATTATTTGTTATAAAGAGATGAGATCTGGCACCTACATGTCTGCGCCTGTCTTGTTCAGATTCTTAGGCTGCATGTATAACTTAGTTTCATTTTGTTGATATATATTTATAACTTTCAGCTCCCAAGAGGCACTCATGATTGGTCGAGTTTTCTCACGCCAGAAGAACTAGTCCTAATCCTTCAGCGTGCTTCAATTTCTGTAAGTTGGGCCAATGCCAGCCTACTTCTGCAGTAGACTTTCTCCTTTTCCTTTGTGTGAGAAATAAAAAACTGCTGCTTGTATCCCCTTGTCCAGGTCCAAGAGATGGCTGGGTTTGCGTATGATCCCTTGACGGGGCGTTGGTCTCTATCTGATGATGTCAGTGTAAATTTCATCTTGTACGGGACCAAGAATGGTGAAAAGATCAGCTGAAATCCTTTGTTGTACGGCATGATTTTGTCCAGTTCAAATGTTGTTTTTGCGCTCTTATCTTATTTTAGTCCTCATGTTTTGAGCAAGAGTACAAGCAGGAAGGAACAATTTGAGGCAATGTCTCTTGATGTTGAAAACTAGTGCAAGTAAGTGAATGAAAAAAACTAGGAATATCTGCTTCTTCAATCCTTAGTTCATGGATTGTAGTGCAGAATGTTCAAATAACTTATTATGAGGTTTGAATAACACCGGACGAAATTTCGTCTTTACCTTAACAAATACAGAGTTGTTATGTGTATTAATTTGTGTACATGTGTCAGCTGTAGTTTTATATATGTACGTGGCAGTAACATTTACGACTATGTATTGGTTGGAGACAGAGAGTGGGGAGATTTTTGTTCGGAAAGGCCATCGTGAATCTCGTTTAGCTACTGTTGTAATAAACACTTTGTTCGTGTTTGATGATTTCAGTCTCCCTTTTCCACCTATCTCGAAGCCGGTTGCTTCAGTTGTGAAATTCGCGGTTGAGATCTTCTTCATCTCAAATCCACTGGTAGAGAAGATTATGGAGATTCACTATATCAGTGGGAAAGGCTATTCAGGCGGCCCAACTCTGGCTTTCCCTGCCATGGGAAATGAAGGGTTTAAAGTGGAATAGCCCTATTTTTGGTTGGAATTACCAAAGTTAAAATTTTGGTCCATTAAGGAGAATATTGTAGGCTAAGCAGCTTACAATAATGGAAGAAAAAAAAATGAACCACTACAAAAATAAGTCAGGCGACGTGCAAGCTGAAGTCAAAAGAGTGGGATGCAGGTCTGGTCCGCGGATCAAGCTGTAACTATCCTTTTTCCTAATTTATTCCGAAAAATTCGGAAAGAAAATAGTTAAGTGACTGCATACATGCAAGAAGATGCAGATAGAAGGAAATAAACAAAAATGGTGAATAAAGTTATTATCTTTCTCATTTCTAGTTCTCTTCTTTCCTTTTTTCGTGTTCTTTCCTCTTTATTTTGCTTCTTTAGTCCCACTTTCTTTCTATTTTTGTTGACCTTCTTCTTTAGAGATATCCTTCCTCAAGAGTGTAGTTTTCATAAAAAAAAGGAGTCCACTTCATCATATAAAGGACCGCCTGGACTCAGCAAAATACTCAGATGTTTTTATAAAACCTAAAGAATTACTACTACCTAAAATTTAAAATCACAAAATCCCACTGAAACTAAGCCCACAGTTAGTGAATTTGAGGCCATATACACACTCTTATCTAGAAAAGGAGGAGATTAAGAAATAGGTGAAAGAAATGTTGGATCAAGGAATGATAAGGTCAAGCTAGAGCCTGTTTGTATCACTTATACCCTTGCTGAAGATAAAAAGTTTAGTCTGTGCGAATGTGCACTGACTATCGATGCCTAAATGATAAAAGATAAATTTCCAATCTTAATAATTGAGGATTTACTAGACAAGCTTAAGGGTGCCATCTTGGTTTACTAAGTTGAGTTTGGCTATCACTAGATTAAGATGTGGCCTAAGGACATACATAACACGACATTCAAAACTCATCATAGCCATTTTGAGTTTCTAATGTACCCATTTGGGCCAACCAACGCCCGTATTAGCTTCCAGAGTTTAATAAATGAGGTATTGTCTAATTAACTTAGAAAATTTTTGCTAATTTCGTCTATGATATTTTAATTTACAACACGGACTTTGAAGAATACCTCAAACACTTGTAAAAGGTGTTCCAAAGGCTCAACGAGAATCAACTTTATGTCAAACTCAAGAAATGATCATTCAAACAACTCAAAGTGGAGTATCTTGGGCATGTGACATCATTTGAGTGAGTTACCATTGACGTACAAAAAATTGAAGCAATGGCAAACTGGTTAACCTCAAGGATTGTACAATCCTTATGAGGATTCCTAAGACTAACTATGTATTGTTGAAGGTTCATCAAAGATTAAGGGAAGATTAGTAAGGGTTTGACTAATCTTTTGAGAAAAGATGCCTTCAAGTGGGAACTCATAATTGTTATGACTGAAGCACAGTTTTACCCATGCCAGATTTCAACAAGGTTTTTGTTTTGGAGATGGATTCTAGTGATGATGGGATTATGGTAGTATTGATGAATAAGTTTCGACCTATAGTTTTTATGAGCAAAGCTCTCTCCCAAAAAATTAAGAACTTTTAACTTATTAGAGGGAATTTCCGGCCCTTCTTAAGGCTATTCCTATACAGAGACATTACTTGGCGATAGATGACTTTACCATCAAAATTGATCATGAAAGCCTCAAACATCTACTCACACAAATGATCATCACTCTGATCTAGAAGAAGAAACTTACAAAACTATTAGGATCAGCTTAGAAGATTCAATACCAAAAAGGAAAAGAAAACAAAGCTACAAATGCTTTGTCTAGTGGAGATACTTAGAAGAATCATCATCCATCATTGCCGTACTCTTGAATAGCATATTGAGGTTGAGTGAAGTTATGTTGATGACATGGAGACTCATCAACTCATCAAGAATGTGCAAGAAGGTAAGGGGCCCTCAATTTAATATACATTTATTAATGGCATTCTACTATACAAGAGCAAAATTTATGTTGGTCAAGGTCTGCAATTGAGGAAGAGAATCATATAAAATATTCACAGTGACCCTATTAGCAATCATTCTAGGGTGTAGGCACTTATTAAAAAAAAAGGGTCAGGCCATTATTTTATTGGAAGGGAATGTTTCACAAGTTAAGGCTATAATTTTTCAACTTGTGACACTTATTAGAGAAATAATTCTGAAAGAACTCATCTTCCTCAAACCTTTATCTATTCTAGAAGGAATTTGGAAGGATTTGACTATGGATTCATTAAAGAGTTACCTAAATTATCAGGTAAAAATATTATAATCGCGGTGGTGGATAGACCAAGCGAGTACTCCCACTTTATTGCTGTGTCTCACATACTCATAGCTCCCCTAAGTGGCACAAATTACTGTGGAGAGTGTTTACAAATTGCTTGGATTACCTAGATTCTTTGTTAGTGATAGGGATAAGATAGTTACAAGCTATTTTCAGAAACATCTATTTCAAGCAGTAGGACTATAAGTTTGAGGCTTGGTACAACTTATTACCCTCAAATTGATGGATAGTTTAAAAGAGTAAATTAAAGCGTTAAATGTTATTTGTAGTTTATAATAGGGTTAAAGCCTAAGAATTAGGATCATTAGATACTCTTAGTAAAATAGTGGTATAATACAAACTACCACTAAAAGCTTAGGGACAACACCTTTCATAGCAATATATGGAATGTACCTCTTGTGTGCTTAGATTATGCATGCATGCGAGTTAAAATGAAGAAAATATATTATCATTCGTAAATTGTATTTAATATGATAATTTTGGAGTGCAAAAGTGTAGATATGGGGTTAATTATTGATTTTGTATTTTTCTACACTTAAAATGTGATTTTATATTTGCAAGCCATTGTCACAATCGTGGAAGGAAGAGCTACGATCACAGAAGGAGGATTTGCAACTCCACAGAACAACTGTAACACTTTTTGAAAATCTTGCAAACACTGGTTGTGGTTGCGTAGGCAAGGGTTGCGGTCATGGGATGGCTAGGTGTGATAGTAGAGCAGACTATGTACCACACTAAAAATTGTGCAAATGAGAGTCACGACCGCGAGAGAAGGTGTGATTGCAAGATGGCTTGGCACGATTGTAGATCACAATTATCAAATTTATGTAAATCTTGCACACAACTGGGTGAGTGCAAGGAAAGATGGTGCAATCGTGGAGTGCTTGGTGTCATGATTGTGAGAGCTAGCACAATAGAATTCCTAACTTCGATTCTGTATGAAAATTTAGGGGTTTTTGGTTTTTTCACACCATACTCGGACTTTAGGCACTACATTAAAATAAATACATGTTCTCCATGTATTGGAGGGAGATTAGACTTAATTTTATTTTCTTAAACATTTAGAAACATAGGATTACAAGATTGAAGAATTGGAGAAGGAGGAATCCAGAGCTTAAAGCATGTTCATTGCCTATGCAACACAAGATTACTAGACTAACTTTTTTTTGACTTTATCTAGTATTTTATGTTGTTTTGGATGATGAACAATTTAGACATGGTTTTTTGAAATTATAATAAGTTTCTAAATTCATTTCTAGTCGCTTGTTTTTGTGATTGGTAGATGACGTATGCATGAGTTTTGATTAATTGTCGTGGCATAGTTTATTTGCAATTGTTGAATTGAATAGTAATTAGGGAAATTGACCACTTCTCTAATTAATCTGTGGTTGTGTGAGGAGTCACAGAAGTGAAACTTACACGCTAGACATACAATTATGAATATTAATTCCATGAGAGTGAGGCGAGTGAAATCATAGAATAAGTAGTAATCATTGTTTACCACCAAACTTGATAGTCTTGACTCGAGTTGGCCTGAGATACTCGCTAAAATATGGAGTTAAAGCTATGGGAGAATTTGAGAAAATATTTTACAGACTTTAGGATTAACAATTAATTTGACTGATAATTAACATAATTTGGCATACATAGGAAACTAATACAACATAAGTGGTTAAATGTTTCAACTACTGGTACTCCATCACTTTTGACTTGTATGTTCTGTTCTAAGTTCTTATTTCTAGTTAGTATTTATTTTTTTTTTACTTCATTTTGAGCCCTAACTAATAAAAACTCAATTAAATTAATATCCTTTCTCATGGTAATGATATCTATACTTACCACAGTAGTAAGTTCAATTACAAATTTAATTTGGTGTGATGATGACCTACGTCAAATTTTGGTGCCGTTGATAGGGAAGACGATGAATGCTATTGAACACTTTGAGGTTTTGCTAGATTAGGCCATTTAGTTTTGTTTCGTTCTAGTTTTTGTTTTTCTATGTTTCTCTTGTTATCTCTTCTTTCTTTGATTTTCTCTGTGCTTTTTTGGTTATATTACTATTTCATGGTGTTAAATTCTTGGTTCTGAAAATAATTATATATGTAGAAGCAAGATCATTAGTTTTGATTTTGATCTAAAGATTGAACAGACTCTTCATAGGCATAGTGCTCTTTTCCAACATGAACAATAATGGCAGAAAACAACTAATCACCATAAGAGCTTCCTTTGCCACCAAACCAGCTAGCCATTAAAGATAATGTGCAACTAGTGATGAACCCAAGTATAATAGGAATAGGGAAACTACTAGCGAGCGCAAATAACTTTGAGCCGAACCTATACTAATCTAAATGATGCAATCTAACCAATTTGGTGGGCCCCACATAAGGACCCAATATACGTCTAGCTTCTTTTTAGAATTATGTGATACAGTTAAATTTAGTAGAGTTTCTGATGATGCAATTAAATGGACATTTTTTTCTATTTTCTCTAAAGGATAGAGCAATACAATAGTTGCAATCATTACCACTTAGGAGCATTGTCACTTGGCAAGATAGCACACGTAAAGCTTGAGATAGGGATCTTCAAATAGTTTGACTCTGAGACCTTGCCTAAAGTATGGGAATAGTTTAAAGGGCTTCTCAGAAAGTGCCCGCAGTATGGATATCTATTATGAATACAAGCATTCTACAATGGTATATCTGGATAATTTCATACTGTCTTAGATGCAGTTGCTAGGGGAGCTTTAATGAACAAATTACTTGAAGATGCTTGAGAATTGATAGAAGAGATCACATCCAACACTTACCAATTGCCATCTGAGAGATCTGCAACATGTAGGGTTTTTAGCATGTACGTAGTAGATTTAATGACAACCCCACAGCGAAAGTGAAACTCTTGTCTAAAAAGATTGATAATGTATTGGTAAATAATTCTCAGCTGTCTCCACTTTTTATGAGTTATACTTGTGATATGTGTACAGGGCTTCATCTTACACATAAGTGCAGAGGCAGAGGAACGAGTAATGGGCAGAAAGAACGAGTGAGTTATGCAGGTAATGTAGGAACATAAGGTAATAATCTCTATGCAAACACCTACAACTCGGGCTTGAGAAACTATCCAAATTTCTCTTAGAGAAATTCTTAAAACCTACTAAGCTTTTGAGCGCCATACCCACAGCAAGAGAAAAAGCAGTCATTAGAGGAAATTGTGGGAAATCTTACAAAGTCAACCCATGAAATAATTGATAATCTTGCAAAGACCTAATAAGATATGAGTAGAACTAACGCTCTCTTGCAAAACTAACAATTAGAAATCTAGAAGTGCAACTTGGGTAGCTGACAAAAGAGATGACAAATATATTAGTAGGTATGCTACTGAGCACCATTAAGAATAATTCAATTAAGCATGTGAAAAGTGTATAGGTAATAGAAAGCAAGGAGGAAAAAGTAAAGCCACTTGCTGCTGTTGGCCAGGAAGACAAGAAGAATGAGCATAAGGTATAAGCTATGGAAAAGAAAGAGGTAAGTATACCACTATCATACAAGCTAAAAAGTTCATATCTACAAAGGCTTATACTGGCTAAAATGTAGGAGTAAATTCTTTAATGACTTTGAAAGTTTAGATGTAAATGCACTTATAGTTGTAAAAATAAAAAATGACTTAAGTGTGGTGAAGTGTCTAAAAGATGTGATGAGTAGGAAGAGGAAATTAGGAGATGTAAAAGGCAACCTAGATGAAGAAAATGTGTTACCACCAAAACTAAAAGACCCAAGGAGTTTTTCCATCTCTTGCACTATAGGAAACACCTCGTTAGATAATGTTTTGTGTGATTTAGGTATTAGCAAAAATGTGATGTCCTTTTATACTTTCCAGACACTTGGGATGGAATCTATGAAATCCATATATATGAAGATAAAGCTGGTAGATAGAATGGTAACAAGGCCACTTAGGCTTGTGGAGGATATCTTAGTGATGGTGAGTGATTTTATTGTTCCCATATACTTTGTTGTTTTAGATATGGAAGGTAAACAGAGAAAAAGTATGATCTTTAGCCGCCCTTTCTTAGCCACCACGAAGGCTATAATAGACATGGAATAAGGTAGTTTGACTTTGCATGTTGGAACGGAAAAAGTAACATTTTTTATGTATTCAACATCTGTAATCACACACACATAAAAGAAGATAGAGATGATTTAATGCTGCTTGATCTTAATAACTCTCCTAACAAGTCTAATAAGGAAGCAATTCCAAATAAAGAAGAAGTGCTAAGGCTAGAAGGTTGACAAAAACTAAGTGTGGGGGACGAGTTGAAGGAATTGCCGTGGCAAGTGGAAGAGACAAAGTTTAGAAGGAAGGCAATGAAGAAAAGAAGGAGAATGAGGAAGAAGTAAGAGAAATTTGTAGCTCATGATGGGTTTTGGATTCCCAAAGCATCAACTAAAGCACCCTAAGCCACTAGAACTTTGTTAGGCTACAGATATGAAATATAACATCTCTTGGGAGGCAACTTAAGCTATCTTTTTATTACTTTCAGTTTTTTTTTTGTTGTATTTTTTTGTTCGCTTTGTTTGTGTTGAGTGGAGATTATCTATATTTTGTCTTGGTGTAGGATTTTCAAAAAAAAAAAAAAAATTGGAAGAAGGTGATTATGCATGTAGAAGCCTAAGAAAGAAGAAGAAGAATAGGTGTCATCCTACTAAGAAATAGAGTGAGGGAAAAAAAAAGTTGAATGAAAAACTCTTGAAAAAGAAAGAAATGTGTGAGCATGAGAAAAATCAATCTACTTTGCTGATCGGAGCAACAGAATAACTGGAATTATGCATAGACCCCTATTCATTCTCGCGTAAAAGGGTTACCTGATTATAAGTATGTAAGGTATCTTGAGTTAGTTGTGTGTTGAGTGTAATTGGGAGTGCTCAGTGACCCTTATTCACCTTTATGTAAAAATATTTCTAACTACTTAAGAAAGAAATTAAAGCTCACGAAAAAAAAAAAGTGTAGAGGAGAATGATGAAAAGAAAAAGACATTAGCCTACACGAGTCCTTTAGTTAAAATTAATGTTAATTAAATTTGTTCAAAATAGAATGAATTAATGCTTAGAATGAACGGTCTTAGATTGATTGTCTTGGAAATGCTATATAATTATCAAGTGGTTAAAGTGATTTGGGGGTTGAAGAGTTCCACACACGCACGGGAACTCATGTTGTCACATTTAGCTTGAAAATTCTATGATCTTTAATGATGACGGACCAAGTGACTTGTGCAAGTTTGATTTTTGAAATTAAGAAGGGTGGTTGCATTCATAATTTTGTGTATCAATAAATTAAGTGGCAGAGAAAGTATTTGCTTGAGAACAAGCAAACGAGCAAGTGTGAAATTATAGTGTATTTGTACTCCTTGTGTTATCATTTATGGATTATATTTAATATGATGATTTTAGTGGGCAAAAGTGTAGATGTGGGATTAATTATTGATTGTACATTTTGCACACTTAAAATATGATTTTATGTCATTTGGCCAGTGTCGCAATTGTGGAAGGAAGAGTAGCAACTGTGAAAGGAAGATTCACAACTGTGTAGAACAATCGCACATTTTTCTGGAAATCTTGCAAACATTGGTAGTGGTCGTGCAGGCAAGGGTCTAGGTTGCGAGATGGTTAGGTGCGATAGTAGAGCAGACTGTGGACCACACTAGAAATTGTGCAAA
This sequence comes from Avicennia marina, assembly GCA_019155195.1. Classification (NCBI taxonomy): domain Eukaryota; kingdom Viridiplantae; phylum Streptophyta; class Magnoliopsida; order Lamiales; family Acanthaceae; genus Avicennia; species Avicennia marina. Next base: position 13,017,499 of record CM032756.1, on the reverse strand, counting down.
TGAGAGTTGTGATTGAAAGGGAAGGAGGTGCAATTATGAGATAGCTCAATGCAACTGCAGATCACAGTTATCAAATTTATGTAAATCTTGTGCTCAGGTGCGCAAGTGTGAGAAAAGAGGACGCAATCGTGGAGCTTGGTGTCATGATCGTGAGAGCTGGTATGACATAATTTTTCACTTTGATCTTACATGAATATTTAGGGGTTTTTTCCATCTTTTTTACATCATGCATGAACTCTAGGCACTGTGTAATTATAAATATATGTTCTCCATGTATTAAAGGGAGATTAGACTTAATTTTATTTTCTTAAACATTTAGAAATATAGAATTACAAGATTGAAGAGTTGGAGAAGGAGGAATCCACACCAAGAGTTTGAAGCATGTTCATTGCCCACGCAACACAAGATTACTGGACTAAGTTTTTCTGGCTTTATCTAGTATTTTATGTTGTTTTGGATGATATATAATTTAGACATGATTTTTTTTTTGAAATGATAATAAGTTTTTAAATTTCTTTTCTAGTAGCTTGTGCTTGTGATTTGTGGATGATGTATGCATGAGTTTTGACTAATTGTCTTCATATAGTTTATTCACAATTATTGAATTGAATAGTAATTATGAGAGTTGGCCACTTCTCTAATTAATTTGTGACTGTGTAAGAAATAATGGAAGTAAAACTTGTATGTTAGACATATAATTATGAACATTAACTATATGAGAATAATGGAAGTGAAATCGTATAATTAATGCAGGTAACTATTGTTAATCACCAAACTTGAATGTCTTGAGTCGATTTGGCCTAAGAATACACGTTAAAATATGGAGTTGAAATTATAGAAGAGTTCGAAAGAATATCTTATAAACTTTACAATTAATAATTTATAATTAGTACAATTAAATTAATAATTAATATTATTTGGCATACATAAGAAACCAAAATAGCACAAGTGGCTGGATGCTTCGACTAGTAATATTTCATCACTTTTAACTTATGTGCTTTATTCTAAGTGTTTGCTTTAGTTAGTATTTATTTTTCTTTTACTTCATTTTTAAAGTTTAACTAATAAAAACTCCATTAAATCAATAGGCACAAAACTCTCTTCATGAGTATGATATTTATATTCCCTATAATACTAAATTTAATTATAAATATAATTTTAAAACAGTGATCATCGATGCCAATTTGGGGCGGACACAAAAAGTTGAATGAAGCTCCTTTCTTACTTGTAGTTCTCTTGCTCTTCTTCTGTTTCTCTCACCTTTAATCTTCATTGCCTCTTCTCTTCAAGGACAACTTTCCTTGGGAGTGTAGCAACCTACACCATGGAGGCCACGTCATCATAAAGAGGACTACCTAGAGTTATTAGAGGTAACTGTTCGAATTCTTTAATCTCACTAGGGTTTGAAAAATTAAAATTCTACTTCGATTGAGTTAGCTCATTGAGAGGATTTTCGAAATATAATGTGTGTATCGATTAGAATTTTAGCTGTCGGTGAAATGGATAGTACCATGGTGAGGAGAAAGAAAAACCAAGGACAGAGGGCTTGTAGTGTAGGGACTCTTATTTAGTTAATTTACTAAAGCACCCCACCTTATCAATCAAAATCGGTCACAGCCGTTGCTTGATTGAAATTACATCACCACCCTCCAAAGCCATAAGCTTTATGCCAAAGACATCTTTCAAATACCAAATTTTAAAATATTTGGTTGGATTAGGTTCCAAATTTCTTTGCTTTAACTTTATGCTCTCTAGAATTTTGATTGGATCAAAATCTTATTGCAAAGTATGTGTACTATGTGTCCTAAAAAACTACTGCGAAGGGTATGTTTGGTTTCTTATTATGATCAGTAGGAAAATTTTGATTATATATATATATATATATTTATTTATCATTAACTTACATACTCAATGAATAGTGAAGGTTTTGAACTATTAACTTCATACTTGAAAGTTTAAGAAGCTACCACTAGTCCTCAAACATTCACCCAACTTTTGGTGATTTGAGCGTAAAAAAATTTATGTTAAGTATTAAAATTTAGATGTGTGAGAAAATTATTTTTATCTATGTTTAATGTATAATAATAAGGGAATGATATGACAGTATATATGTTTATAGAGTATAAAAAAATAAATATGAGTTAGAAAATTATAAGAATATATATTGATTTGATTGTAAATATTTATAAGAATTTAAAAATTATTTTTTAGTCATAAAAGATTAGAAAAAAAATTAGAATTATAATTAGAATTAAATTTTTATAATAAAAATTTTGATTCGTAAAATTGTAAAATGACGATTAATAGTATAAAATTAGGAAGCAAACAAAGCCTAGGTAATTCTTTGATTTTCTTATTAATATTAATAGAAATTATAATAGAAAATAATTTTAATATTATTAAAACTTTTATTGAGACATTAATCTATAAAATTTTATAGAAAATAATTATTAAAATAAATAAATACAAGGGTAATCATTAATCAAGATAGTCCAATTATCCTTATCCATAGCCAACCCCACAATTGATTGTGCATCCCGAGACAAGCAGATTGACTCGTGGCGTGGGTTCCACTGCAATATTATCACTCCCAAATTGTAAGCAAATTCCATGTAAAACAATAAATAGTTAGGTTCAATGTAAAAGAAAATGATTTATTAAATTGAGATAATAATGAAGAAAACAATTTGTTATTGGATACTAAATACTAATTACAAAATTTTCTTTAATCTCGGACTTGAAATTCAAGTAAAAAAGATATACATACTTCTTTCAGTTAAGTATTGCTATTATTTTTAATTAGTGCATGAATTAGGTATGGGTGTTTTTGGTTTTAAAAATTTAGAATAGAAAGAAAAATGGTGAAAAAAGGAAAAAAAAAGAAAGAAATTTAAAATTATGTATAGGATTTGGTGTAAAGTATTTTAATAAAGAAAGAAAAAATTTCGAAAAAGAAATTAAATTAAACAAAAATTTTAAATTAAATTTTTTTGTAATTTAAAAAAATTATAAAGAAATAAATAAAAAGTATAATTAATAAAAAAATTTTAAAGAAAAACAAGAATTAAAATAGTTTTCTTCTCATTTTTTTTATCATTTTGTTAGCAAAATAATTTTTTTTCTCTAAATTATAATTTTTTTCTATTTTTTATAAAAAATAAATAATTAAAATTATTTTTAATAATATTTTTTCTAAATTTTAAGAATCAAATATAGTGTAAATGAATTGATCTGAATATTTTTTACTTCTTTTTGGGGGGTTAAAAAATGAATAAATATATTACGTATTGTCGGATTTAAGGCGTATCGTCAATTAGTGCGCGCACACACACACACACGCCAAAACAAACTAGAGATTTTGAGTTTCTTTTCCTTTGTCTCTGCATTTTCGTTTCCTGCGTAAATACAAAATACACACACACACACAGCAGACACGATCCGCAGACAGAAACAGGGAAAGAGAGAAAAGCAGTTTCATCGAATGGAATCGAAGGAAATGGAGAGCCTTGATCATTCAGCAGTGGCTAGAGGACGCTTGGCGGTGCTCTCAGCTCACCTTTTGGCGTCGTCTGATCAATCCGGCGCCGGTTCCACTGGAATTCTGGAATCTTCTAGCTGCTCCGCGGTCGTGGAGCCGCTGCCTAATCTGAAAGGCTCGTTGCTTTTGGTTGATGAGCGTACTGGCAACAAGTACCGAGTTCAGGTCTCTGAGGAAGGCACTATCAGAGCAACCGACTTGAAAAAGGTGTCTTCGGAATTGGAAATATTGTCATTTTTATTCTATTTTTAACTGGAAAGCCTGGTTTGATCTTCGTGGTAGAGTCTTTGGCCGTATTTTCAGTGTTAAAGAATTTCCTGGGTACATAGCCGAATTCATTATTCACGTGAATTTAGCCTTTATTATCGGTCTAGCTTATGGTAATTGTATTTTCTTTGAGAATTTGTTAGAGCTATTTTACAAGAAGAAAGAGGACAGAGGTTAAACTTTTTCCTAAAATTATTGTTTTGTGTGTATATGTGCTTGCTCGAGTGCCTCTGGGTTTGTAAATTGAACTATGATCTCCAAAACGTTTAATTGAAATACTTATTATTGATGGAATGGAATTTGATGTATCATTTTTGTTTAATATATATGATTCAAGTGAGTGTTACAGATTACAACTGGAAGGAACGACAAGGGGCTCAAGCTTTATGATCCAGGATACCTTAACACTGCTCCCGTACGATCTTCTATATGCTATATTGACGGTGATGAAGGAATTCTTAGATATAGGGGTTATCCAATTGAGGAGCTGGCTGAGGGGAGTTCCTTTTTGGAAGTGGCCTATCTTTTGAGTAAGTGCTTTACTGTTGCTACAGATATCTTGTGTGTTCGCATATCGTGGAACTAAGTTATACTTTTGCACTGATTCAGTCCTCGAATTGGCCACTTTGCAGTATTTATGGTACTTGAAATTCTACTTTATATTTCTTACAGCGTTCTTTGACTGTCTGCAACTTGAATGTGGTTAATTATCTTCTAAGGTCTCCCTGCCTTATTTTCATGTTCCCTTGATTTGAAGGGTCCACACAAATGTCATAAGATATGCTTAAATTAACAGTCCTTTAGTTGACACTGGAAGTAATTATGTATAAAGTTTTCTCCTTCCATCTACTAGTCAATAATTTTCTGCGTAGTTCTGAGTGTTTGCACATGTATTTTTAATTCTTTCTTTCCCTTTTATTTTTTTGACAGTGTATGGGAATTTACCATCTGAAGGTCAGTTGGCAGATTGGGAGTTTACTGTTTCACAGCATTCGGCCGTTCCACAAGGAATATTGGTATGCTTGATTCTTCCCCTGTAATGCTCAAGCGAACAGTTATTTGCCTATATTTTTCCTCTCATCCTCTCAACTATTGTGATCTGACTGAGAATGGGCTCCAATTTTGGTTTAATTACGCAGTAGCTTTGCATTTTTGATAGGGGCTAAAAAGGTGTGTTTAGGGTGTGAAATCCAGTGACACTGTAAAAGTAACTGAGAGAGAAAAATTATTTTGATGGGTAGTTTATTTGGAGTGTGTCTATTTTGATGGGAGTAAAAGTAACTGAGAGAGAAAAATTATTTTGATGGGTAGTTTATTTGGAGTGTGTCTATTTTGATGGGATGACAATGTCTAATAAATTTGAACCAAACTTCGTCAATATATATCTATACACACACACATTTTTGTTTCCTTGCTTTTAATCGTTGCCTGCCATATGGAATTGTTCATGCCTTAATTCTGATCGGTCTTGTATGTGAAGGTAAACTTCATAATGCATTTGATGATGTCTTGCAGGACATCATACAGGTAATGCCCCATGATGCTCACCCAATGGGTGTTCTTGTCAGTGCTATGAGTGCTCTATCTGTCTTTCATCCAGATGCAAATCCATCTTTAAGAGTAAGCTAATGTTCAAAAATCCTTAGTTCTTACGGTGCTCTGTCGAGTCTTTATTTGTTGCTTGCAAGTTACTCGCATGGACCAATCTCACTGAAAATGTATGGATTCTGTTGCCATACTATGGAATGTGTGCTCAGTTGATGGATGTTCAAGCTTGGAGAATGTTGGGGGCATCAAGATTTTGATTTTTTTTTCGTCTTTATATATGTCTTATAGCAGCTTTTTAATTGCTTGAAATATCTTCAGAGAGGTTGGAAGTTGTGGTGGTGCAATATATTATTTCCTTGCTGCATAACGAACATAAGTCAATGCATTGCTTGTAAGGTAATTTGGTTCATTTTTCATACAGGGCCAAGACTTATACACATCTAAACAAGTGAGAGACAAACAGATTGTCCGCATGCTAGGGAAGGTCACATCACTTGTTACTTCTCTTTTACTTTAGCTGTAATGCTAAATTCATGTCTAGACCGTGCATGCTTATTGCTTACATATCTTTTAAAACATTTTGCTGCTGGTGGCAGTGGTACTAAGAGCTTACTAATTATATTTTGCAGGCACCAACAATTGCTGCTGCAGCTTATTTGAGAATGGCAGGGAGGCCGCCTGTTCTTCCATCCAGCAACCTCTCATACTCAGAGAACTTCTTATATATGCTTGATTCATTGTATGTGCTGGTTCTGACTGTTATCATGGATGTTTCTATCGTATAAGATCAAATTCATATTACCTACAAATAGTGATGTTTAGTCAACTGCAGTTTAATAATGTTCATTTTCTTTGAAATTTAGCTGCTGGTCTAACTAAGGGTTTTGGTCATGGAACAAACAGGGGAAACACGACTTATAAACCAAATCCCCAGCTTGCACGTGCTCTTGATATTCTATTCATACTACACGCCGAACATGAAATGAATTGCTCCACTGCAGCTGCACGCCACCTTGCTTCAAGGTTGTATCTTGTTGTGTTCTTGAACATGAAGAAATTATTTCTTTGGGTTGTAACTGGTTCAAATCTTCATGTGCAGTGGTGTTGATGTATATACGGCCCTTGCTGGTGCAGTTGGAGCCTTGTATGGTCCTCTTCATGGTGGAGCTAATGAGGTGCCTGGTGTTTATTGCCTGTGAAGCTGCTTTAAGGATTTTCAGTCTTTCAATGGGATGAATTAAGTGGTTACTTAGAAAAAAACAAGCATAGCATGCAGGCATTCTTATGCATCATTACATGTTGCATTAAATCTGAAGTGCCCTTTTATTGTGTATTTTGCAGGCCGTGCTTAAGATGTTGAGTGAGATTGGAAGCATTGACAACATACCAGATTTCATTGAAGGTGTAAAGAACAGGTTGATTTCCTTCTATGGTGGTCATTTTCATTGGCTTGTAAAGAGTCTTGTATTTGTAGTCTAACTCTGTGCTTGGAAAATTCCATAATCTCTAGAAAGCGTAAGATGTCTGGTTTTGGGCATCGTGTTTACAAGAACTATGATCCCCGGGCAAAGGTCATCAAGAGACTTGCGGAAGAAGTATTTTCAATTGTTGGCAGGGATCCTCTTATAGAGGTGGGCTTGTTAAAATTGTTAAATGCATTATTGATTAGAAACTAAAAAAGCTAAAAGTGCTTTATCCTTGAAATGAGTTGAAAGTGCGGAACCAAAAAATTTTTATATGAAAATCTTTACTGTTGATTTATGAATGGAACTCAAAAGCACATAAATAGTCCTTATTCTGAAAATAATGGCTCTTTTTGATTTTTCATTTACAAGATAATGTTACACACTACAATTATTATTTTTTTAAAAAAATTCTCTTTTATACAATTTTCAAGAAAAACCCATCTAAAAACAAAAACAAACATAACCAATGATATTTTAATCAATTTAATAGGAGACGTGAGGATGAAGCTCTTGCTTATCTTTATCTGTTGGGGAAAGCTAGAGATATTTGATTGTGAGGTTTAGTGTTTGCAAATGAAGAACTTGATGAATATATCAGTCTTACCTGGCCATAAAAATGCTCTACTCCTTGCTCCCTTTTACCTTTTTCCTACATCAAGTGGCAGATGAGGTTGACCTTCCAACATGAGAATGAAAAAGAAAAACTTCCAGTTAATGATTTCCAGGGAACTGAAAATTTCTCTTAGGCCTGGTGGAAACTTAGTCTGTTGAAATGAATGCATGCGTCCATGACAGTGTTGCAATTTTGTATTTTTATGATTGCACCTACAATGACTGTCGTGTGGGCTGCTGACGATGCAGTTGGACCAGGCTATGTTTTCAATTCCATTGAACTAGATTTCTGGTTTGGACAACATTCATCAGACAATATCAGCCTTCAAATTATGGATAGCATACTTATAAACAATCCTATATGCGTCAAAGCACATACATGTTGAGTAGATTCATTTCTGGGAATTTCAGCCTCATGCCCAACTGCTAAGCTAGCTTCTATAAAGCGTATATCTCATGTGCTTATGACTGGCGGCTCTGATACGTCAATTTCGTGTTATTGGCAGGTGGCCATAGCTTTAGAGAAAGCTGCTTTATCAGACGAATACTTTGTGAAGAGGAAGCTGTATCCTAATGTTGATTTCTATTCTGGGTTGATATACAGGTATGCTTAGAATGTCAGCTGCCTTTATTTTTTTGGCATATTTCTCTTGTCATGTTTTGCCATTTTCGTGGTATTGTTATTTCAAGTAGTTTAAGCATACTTCCATTGCTGTGGTCAGGGCCATGGGTTTTCCCACAGAGTTCTTTCCAGTCTTGTTTGCAATTCCTCGAATGGCTGGTTATTTATCTCACTGGCGAGAATCTCTGGATGATCCAGATACAAAGATAGTGAGGCCAGCACAGGTAACCTTTGACCTTATGTTGTTCTTTCAGTTATTTCTTCTGAACATTATGCTAAACTAACGTCTTTCTCCACGATAAGTTATAATGTACAGCACCTTATCGCCATGTCATTCGAATTTCTTGAATTAGGTAAATTGTCATAGGACTTAAAAAGAAAATGTAGCATTACTGGCTGCTCATGAAATAATTGTTACACTGCATTCCCTCCCATCCTGTTTGATTTCCACTTCCACAGCATGATCAGAACAAATAAAAGGGGAAAAAATGAAGGGGTTTCAGGGGGACCCTCAATTGTCAACTATTAAGGCCTTTCCTTGTTAAACCTGGTTTCTTCATTTTAATCTCGGTTTCCATCTCAGGTGTACACTGGCGCATGGCTACAGCACTACATGCCTCTAAAAGAACGGATGATATCAACAGAAGAGGATAAGCTGGGTCAAGTGGCAGTCTCCAATGCAACGAGGAGGCGATTGGCTGGATCTGGGGCCTAGTCTCTTGAGCAGTCTGAACATCTGATTGTCTGGTTTCACATGGATAGACGTAATAAAGATTGAATTTAGGTGCATTTTACATGAAACACTCTGAATTTGTCATCTTTCTGGATGGCATCTTAGACTGGTATGTGCAAATGTTCACACACAGCCTAAAAATTGAGTTGCTGTGATGTTCATGGTACAATTGATAGTAATTGAGCAATGTTTATGGGCACCTTTATTCCACAATCATCATGTTACTGGGGCTTTTCTTTTGGATTGCTATTCACAGAATAAGGGCAATCAAGTTGGATTCTAAATGGTTCACTCCTTCAAACTTTCTGTTGATAAATTTTACAAATTTCTGAAGAAACCTAAATTAGTGCTGCTAAAATTAACATGAGAGTCTCTCATCGAAGCATTCATGCTCTGATGGTCACGAATTACTGTCTGGAAATCTTTAGAACTAACATCCTTTTCCCATTAAATCATAACTGAAAAAACAGCAGTTTCTGTCCCATACCTATCTATGTACCTTCCGGTTTCGCAAAATATTTCCATGACTACGTTTCTAGTTTCGACAACTTTGCTCTTGTTTTTTCGTCCAACTGATATCCGGCCATCTCAGCCTCACGGCAGATTTCCTTGCACTTAGCCAACCTTCCAGAAGCGATATAAATTCCAATCACTTCCCTGTAAATATCATAAGTTGGAATGAAAAGAGATTCCTTAAGTTTAGAATAATATCTGGAAGTTCTGGAGATATCTTGCAAAGCAACAAAAAGCTTTATCAGCACACGGTAAGCTGGGAGATCAAGCAGACAATTTGAAGCCTCCATTTCCCAGACAATGGCCATAGCATCTCTATACTTACTCTCCGAATATCGACTATTTATCAGCGTAGTGTACATGACTACGCTAGGAATGCCGCCAGACTTCCTGAACCAATCATATAATGCCTCCACAACATCAAACTTTCCCAACTTTATGCAGACTTTCATGATTGCTGTACAATCCTGCTGTGCCAATTTAAGATCGTCTCTTTTGGCAAGCTCCTCCAACAAGGGCAAAGCAAGCATTCTTTTATCAGGAAATTTCCCGAGTTCCAGAATCAGTTTGGCATATATTCCAGGGTCCAACATTCTCTCACCTTCTGTGGCAACTGATACAAGCTTCCAAGCGAGTCTCAAGTTCCCTGCTTTGATGAAACCCTTTACCATTGACTCATAAACACCCCGGCTAGCCAAGCTGGAGAAGTTGCCCAAATCAAAAGGCATTTTCAACTCATGTGCTCTAGCCAGGACCTCAACGGTGGAAGCAAGCACGCGATCGTCGGGGAATAAATGAGGCTGCTTCTGGACCCAACAGAAAACATGTAAAGCTCGGTCAGGACGACCCATGTGGCCCAATTCCCGGACTGTCAGTGACAATGACCCTTTTCGCAGGAAGCGGGTCCACCGGTTGAGAACAGCGGACACATTATCCTCGGGAGCAAGGCTTCTAATATCCCTGGCCAAGTTAATCAAGAAAGTTGGATTCTTGTAGATCTGATTGGATATGGGCTGCCTTGCAGAACGAGCAAGATGAGTCCTGACTAGTCTCTTAGGCGCTGGAAGTCCCAAAGGTCGAATCTTGTGAGGAAGAGGAAGCGGGAGAGGCCTTTCCCTGTTCAATTTTCCAGGCTTCTGAGGAATCCTTCCCTGGAAAAGAGAAGAAATGGCTTCAGTCTCATCCGACTCCCAAACTATATTTCCACCAGCCCTACTGCCATCAACATCATTTTTTTCACAATCAGAATCAGAAGGCGTCCCTTCACATGGAATCGGTTCCTCAACACGACGAAGCACAGGATAGGAGTCAGGTGGAAGCTCCACCCGTCGACGATAACGAAGGTTCTTGGGAAGCTGCGCTTTTCTATGGGAATGCTTTCTACCATCCGAGCGGGACGCAAATACTATTCCACGTGAAAATCTATTAACATTACTGCAGTTGGAACCTGGATACGAAAACAAATGGCAGAGTAAGCTCTCCATCAAAATCCAACAGTTCTTCGGGCCCGTGTCAAATCAATTCAAACCAGCATTTCATCGAACACATGGTGGTTGTTATCAGAAACGACGCCAGTCTCACCTCCACTCAGATAACTCGGGGAAACATTGTAGCCAATAACCAACAAATCCCCCCAAAAAATTAAATAAATAAAAAAGACTTGCAGAGATATGAATTCTGGCCTGTCGGCAGAGAGGCAGAGAGAGGGAGATGGTTCTTCAGCCTATCCCGACTCTCCGTTTGCTTTTTCAGACGGTGGATATCTGGATAACATAAGCCTCATTTTGATTAGCAATTTTGGGACTTATTTTATATAATTTTTAAGATAAAAAAATTTAAAAATATATCATTAAGTTCCATAACAAATACTGGCAATAAATTCTTCAACCAAAAATTAACAGATTGTTTTTCTTACAAGGTACAAAAAATAAATATTATACTAGGACTTGTTAGAAAATTTCCACACCATGCGTAGATATTAGTTACGTTTATTGCATGAATTTTACAAAAAAAATTACTATTGAGATTTTCCAATGTTCTTATACGTAAAAGTTAATGCCATTTTTTCTGTTTTTCCCCCCCTTTTTCTTAATTTTCCTAAATGACATGTAGTCGCGTATTACAAATTTTTAAAATTTTCTTCAAACGAACACAATCCAATAATATAATAATAGTGGAAAAAAATTAAATGATTACGATTGTTCAATATCAAATAAAATATTCAATTACTTAATACAAATCAATTAGCTAAATAAATGACAATACTTTCCTCTAACTAAAACTTTAAACATTTCAACCATCCCAACATTAATCGTTATCATCTTCCAGTAATTTACCTTCAAGCGTTTGTAAAGAGAGTGGGCAACGCAGCCTCATGCCTACTTAATGTAAGTATGTATGAAATCACATAAAGTAAATATGTTTTTCTAAAATGAGCGATTTGGAAAAGTGAAATAATTTTCAAAAAATAATAACCCCATATTTTTTTTTGTGTATTTTCATGAATTCAACATAAATGATTTTTTTTTGAAAAACGTTTTATCATGAATTAATTGGAATAGCGTGTTTAAATTAGAGAAGCACTTTTGAATAGAAACATATATTTCAAGTGAAATCATACATTCAAGTAATCAAACCAAGCCATCTTATGAAAAATCTCAATATAATATTTATTTGATAATTAAATCCTAGCTGAGCCATGTTATGTTGGGATATTACAAAATAAACCATAATTTATCAATTCGTTTGATGGTTCAAACTAATGTTTTCTAAACAGATGCAACTAGGAATCTAGAAGCATAGGTCGTGATTGAATGGATAAAAAGAAATTGATTTTTAATTAAAAACAAAAAGTTAAATTTAGAAGAATGAAAATTCATAAAAGATGCAAGTTTATATATGTTGACTTTTATCTAAAAACATCATGATTGTTAATAGTTTTGTTGGCATCACGGTGTGTTGGTGCGGAACACACATGACAATCCAAATTAGCAAAAATTATTGCCATATTCTAAAGATATTATTTAGATAATATTTTCCTAACTATTGTGATTGTAAAGATATTATAAGATTTAAAGAAATAATTAGAGCGATTGCAATCAACTCAATAGAAAAAAGGTTGATTTTATTTGTGAAGAATCCCACCCAAAAACATTAGATCATATCAAGAGAGATTTGGGAAGATTATCCTACTTTAATCAAAGTAGTTTGAAGAAGCAACAAATCTAGTGAAAAAAGGAAAGTCAATTTAGCGTCACAACATAAAACTAACATATATAAAAATTGCAAAGTTGATCGAATCAAGAGGATATTGGTGAATGTAGAAAATCCCAATTTTATAAAAAGTTGTTGGAGAGACTTCTATTTATGTAGAGGAATCGAGAAATGATTGATTTAAGCATAAATAGTGAGTGCAAAAATCAACAAAGTCTTGAAGTGTGTTAACTAGCTTGGCGAGCTTTAGTGTTGAATCTATTTGTCATTGAGAGTGTCGTTTATACCTTGCTCTTGTACTGAAATTGAATCCAAAAGTCTTGTACAACTTGTGGAGTGTTTACTTTGGTAGAAGGTGGAGATTTTGTGGTGTTAGGACTTTATTTTAACCAGAAAGACTTATTGTAGAATCTAGTCGAAAACTCAGGTTGTGGGGAAGGAGAGCAGTTCAAGTTCATATTATTTTTATTGGACTCATTTCTACTAGGTGAAGCCTTGTAAACATAAGTGTGATTACACTGAACTATGTAAACATTTTTGGTGATCATATTCTTGCAGTTGTTTCTTTTATTAAGTGCTTGTGTTTTTGGGAGTTTGACTGAATTCTAGACCATGTTACATCTAAAAATTGCAAAATATTTCTCTTTATGCTTTGGAATTGTTTCTATGTTGTAACACAGAAACAACACTTAGTGTTGTTCTCAATTAGTGCATCAGTCCATACCTTTAAGTTTGATATCTCTTTCTCTCTCAATTTTATGGTAAGTAGAAGAAATAAATTTTTAAATGATGAAAACTATAGTTCATAGGCTTTTGTGCAAGTTTAAAAACACAAGGAATAGATAGTCAAACATAAGGAATTTTAAACAGAAATTTCATTAAAACACATTTTATAGCATGAAGACGCAGCCCAATCATGGTTCTTGTTTGACAAATAAAGGTTTATAAAATTTGAATGTCTATGTAGGACAAAATTCTTGCAATTCGAATTTCTACTAACAAAAAAATTGTACAAGTACAATTGACTTGAATCAAATGAATTTTGTGGGTACAATCTCTAACTTGATCCTCTGATTCTTCTCTCAAGAACCCTTGGCTTGAATGTTTAATTGAAGAACCCAGTTGAAACTGAGGGAGCTTTGAGCTTTAAGCTTTGATCCTCCTTGATGTTGACCGGAGCCTTCAATAACGTTAATCCACTGGTTTAGCACCTTGAATGTGGATCAAACGCCAAAATTTGATGGGTTTTTGTGAAGAACGCCTTGGATTTGATGACGAACTTCTTTGAATTTCTTGAAGTTGGTGAAGAGAATTTGAATTCCTCCTTGAATGTTTCTTCACTTGAAGTCCTTTTCTTCGAAGAATTCTTGTTGTTGCTGTCGCTGGTTGCTTGTTGCCCTTTCTTCAGCTCTTGTTGTTCTTCGTTGCTTGGTTGTTGGTTGCTCTTTCTTCAACTTTATTGTTCTTCCTTGCTTGGTTGCTTTGTTCTTGTTGTCGTCGTCCTTCTTCTTCTTCTTGTTCTTTTTTTTTTCTTCTTGTAGATGCCATCCCTATTTATAGGGGTGGCGAAGGCTTAACTGCCATATTTGACGAGCGATGTGGCGAAGTCTGATTGGTCGAGTATATTTGATTTGGCATCGCTTCCTTTAATTGGATGATTGCAAATTAATTGCTAAATCAATAATATTCTCCTTCTAAATTTACAAGACTTGACACGTGGCGTGACATAATTGGTCCACTTGTCGTTATTTAAATAGATAAAAAATATTAATTTATTTATTATTTAATTTTAAAAATTATGTTTATTTAACTCCTAAAATATAAATAATTAAATAAATTAATCATTTAATATGACGTGACGACATTTAACTGGATTATTTTAATTGTCTACAAATACCCCTCGACATTTAACCCCTCGAGACTTGTCTACGGAGAATTTAATTTCGATTTGGATAAGTCTCGAATTTCCTGTTATAATTTTTTTTTTTTTTTGGACCCAAGTGAGCGGCCCATTTTTCTTTCTTCCCCCTTTTTCATTTTTTTTTTGGCCCAAGTGAGCCGACCCATTTCTTTTTTGTTTGGGCCCAAATAAATTGGTCCAGTTCCTTCTTCTTTTTTTTTGGTTTCCAGCTCCGTCTTGCCGGATTTTCTGCGTCCCTTCCATCGATCGAGATTATGATTCCAGAAACTCCGCCTTCCTTCCATTGACATCAAGAACTCAGCCAAGAGAATCATCGGTCCAGATTTCCACCATATTCGTTTCTGATTTCCTTACTCATTCTTTCCCGACTTTTGGCTATAAAAATCAATGTCTTCTCGACTATCAAGAACACCGACTCGAGTACCCCACTCCCATTCTGAATATCCAAGGTGAATATCCAAGGTGATTTTGACAACAATCCAGAATAATGTTGTTTTTTTTCTTTTTTCTTTTTTTTTTTGCGGGACTGCCTGATCGTGTTTCATTCTCCATATCTACCTCCGAATCAACAAAATCCCAATGTACCCAAACCAATTTTTTTTTTTTTTACCTTTCCAAGTGTTGGTTGCAGCGTCGTGAGGCGGTGCTGTGGCGTTGGGCGCTTACGAGCGCTCTCAGGCACTGCGTCGGGTGCTGCGGCGGGACTGCAGCGGGCGCCGCGTCGGGTGCTGACGGGCGCTGCGTCGGGTGCTGCGGCGGGACTGCAGCGGGCGCCGCGTCGGGCGCTGACGGGCGCTGCGGCGGGTGCCGCGGCGGGCGCCGTGTCGGGTGCTGCGGCGGGACTGCGGCGGGCGCCGCGTCGGGTGCTGCGGCGGGCGCCGCGTCAGACGCTGACGGGCGCTGCGTCGGGCGCCGCGGCGGGCGCTGCGACGGGAGTGCGGCGGGCGCTGTCGGGTGCCGCGTCGGGCGCTGCGGCGGGCGCTGTCGGGTGCCGCGTCGGGTGACGGTGGGGCTGGTTCTGGGCGAGGGAGAAGGAGAGAGAGGAGAAGAGAGGGAGAGAGAGAGAGAGAGAGAGGGTGTCGGCGTGTTAGAAGAACAGAACACAGGCCAGCAGCTGATATTTTAAGGCTGTGTTTGGCGTTTTTTTTTTTTGTTTTTTTTTTTGTTTTGGTTTTTTTTTTGTTTTTTGTTTTTTTTTGGTAAGGCCTTGTTTGGCCGTGCATAAACCCCTCCTGGCGTTTTTTTTTTTTTTTTTTTTTTTTTTTTTTTTTTTTTTTTTTTTTTTTTTTTTTTTTTTTTTTTTTTTTTTTTTTTTTTTTTTTTTTTTTTTAACTTTGTAATTGGGCCTTCAAACTCTTGGAGTTGGATTTGATTTTAAACCCGTTTGGGTTCCGGACTCACAAGTTTAGGTTTGGACCCGTTTAGGTTTCGAACTTACAGGCTCAGGTTTGGACCCGTTTGGGCTCGAAACTCACAGACTTGGGTTTGGACCTTTGGGCTTTGGACTCACAGGCTTGGGTTTGGACCCGTTTGGGCTCTGGACTCGCTACTGGGTTTGGACCTTTGGGCTCTGACTCACGCTTGGGTTTGGCCCTTTGGGCTCTGGACTTGCCAACTTGGGTTTGGACCCGTTTGGGCTGTTGACTCACCAACTTGGTTTTGGACCCGTTGGCTCTGGACTCACATGCTTGAGGTTTGGACCGTTGGGCTCTGGACTCACCACTTGGGTTTGGACCTTTGGGCTCTGGACTCGCATCTTGGGGTTTGGACCCTTTTGGGCTCTGTACTCACAGGTTGGGTTTTTGTACCCGTTTGGGCTCTTGACTCACAGCTTGGGTTTGGACCCGTTTTGGGCTCTGGACTCACAGCTTGTTTTTTTTGGGTTTGGACCCTTTGGGCTCTGGACTCGCCAACTTGGTTTGGACCTTTGGGCTCTGGACTCGCGGCTGGGTTTTGGACCCTTTGGGCTCTGGACTTCCGGCTTGGGTTTGGACCCGGTTTTTTGGCTCTTGACGTCACGGCTTGGGTTTGGACCCTTTGGGCTCTGGACTCGCAGGCTTGGGTTTGGACCCTTTGGGCTCTTGACTCACAGGCTTGGGTTTGGACCCATTTGGGCTCTGGACTAGCAGGCTTGGGTTTGGACCTTTTGGGCTCTGTACTCACAGGTTTGTGTTTGGACCCGTTTGAGCTCTGAAGTCACAAGCTTGGGTTTGGACCCTTTGGGCTCTGGATTCACAGGCTTGGCCACTTTTTATTTGCTATGTATGGTTTTAGCCTTATTCCAACTCAATTGGATCTAATGCTCTTCTTTTCAACATGGCAGCTCCAAGATGGCACATTTCAAGAGTCATGTAGCACAATCTGGCGAGGAACGTTTGATTGTGCTAGATGATAGAAACCAGCGAGTGGAGCGGGGCACGTCTTTGGTCGTACATGCCCCTTTGATTGGTCGTTTTACGACTCCCTGGCCTAGATTGACTGTTTCTAGACGTGTGGATGAATGGTCACAACCCGCTTCTTTTGGACGGTCTGGGAAGGCATGGACACTACAGCCCAACCATCATCAACCCTCTGATGAGGTTGTTACATTGCCCACACTCAGTCGTCGTATTATCAGTGGAGAGGCTAAGTGGGATAGCCAACTCGATTTGACTGGTGAATTTCGATACATCCCTGGGTATTGGGAATGGACCGAAGATGTTCTCAGTAGATGTAGACCCAAGCTGGATGCCGCTAGAATTTTTGACGCGGTGTATGCTTCGTTGTTTTCGTATGATCGAAGCACAGAAGTTGTGAAGGCCTTTCTCGAAGCCTGGTGCCCTCTCACCAATAGCTTGTTAACCTCACTTGGGGAGATGTCAATATCCCTTTACGACCTGCGTTCAATGGCCGGGCTCCCTATTAGGGGAAAACTTTACGACGAGGTCGTCCCTAGTGCTAAGGAATTGGTTGGCGTTGACGGAACAGGGGCAAAGTTTGTTCCCCGCTCCTGTAAATACCTATTCCATGCTTTCCACAGGCTTTGTGGCAAGGTCCTTGAGGGTCAACCTCGGAAAGTGCCAATTGTTGAGTGGGTGAAGTTTTGGTCCAAGAGGGCCTCAAAGTACTCTGCACCTCCTGCCCGTAGAGAAAAAAGGACAGTACGCCCTCGATCCACATATAATCCTTCGGGGGATATTGATCCTCAAGTCCCTTGGTCAACATCGGAAGAGTCTCTGTTTGGAAGCCTAAACGTCAGTGAGGGGGCTAGGGAGGAGACATATTTGGCAGCCTTTTTGTCATGTTGGCTTTGCGCCTTTGTTCTCCCTAATGAGGATGTTGGATTCATACGGCCAGGTACATTTAAAATGGCCGGGATCATGGCTACGGGGCAATACGTGAGTCTGGCAGTCCCGGTTTTGACCTCTATTTACAGTGGTTTGAACAGAATGGCCAACTCTCGTCGCCCATCCCAGGAACCTGCAATATTTCCAGTGCATTATGTTTATGCATGGATCTCTCACTACTTTAGGACCCATTTTCAAGTCTTCAAAGGTATGCCGAACCCCAAGATGGTGGTGTACTCCGGCGAAGGATGTGCTAAGTTTTACGACTCGAGCGAGGCCCGGAGGCGTATCCACAAAGGCGAGCAGGCTTGCTGGACTTGTAACATGGTGACTAAAGGCGATGACATCATCTATATAGATAATGATGATGCTGGGGAACTTGAACGAGATCATTTCGTGGCCATTCGTTCAAGTTATCTAACTTTAAGGCGGGGAGACCATTTTGATGTTGAACCTTACAGTCCTCATCGATTCAGCCGCCAATTTGGTTATCTTCAAGAAGTGCCTGGGTCGCTTGCGCATGACGTAAGGCAATGCTCTTTGGAGGATGGCCTTCGCTATTGGCGCCTATGCCTGTTGCTCCGATCGATGGCTAAGGCGCGCTTTCCTCACAACCCCACCTTTGCGCGGCGATACTTCTCGGCGGCCTACAAGAAATGGTGGGCGGTTGTCTATGGCGATTTTTTGGAGGAACATGCCTCTCGCTTGGTTGACCTTTCACTTGGTGATGCTTCCCGAAGGGATAACAGTGCCGGTCGAACTGTTGGTGATGTTCCAGACACACATCCCGCTCCCGCTATCATGGCTGATCTGCCAGGCACGTCCAAAAGGAAAAAGGACGTCGGGATCTTAGAAGATAGCGGTAGCAGTACTGCCGACCGTCATTGGAAGCGAACCAGGAGGGATTCAAATTCTTCAGTCCCAAAAGACAAGGATCTGGACCATGGACAGTCAACTGAAGAATATGCCAAAGAGGTATTTTCCAGCTTGCATTCTTTTCATGCAACAACATTTTTATTAATAATGATAACTTAATTGTTACTCATCATTAGTGTTATTTTCAGCTGGTGGAACACGTTTTTGGGAGCGACGCTAGCGAAGGTTCACAAGGATCAGTCTTCGAACATGACCCACTTTCGACTCCCGTTGGCGACCCAGGTGGCTCAACTTCGAGAGTGGTTGGCAAGGCTACTCCTTCTACTGGGGTTTCTGTCTTCAAGGCCGACAAATTCCTTCATGATTATCAGAAGGAATATTTGGAAAAGTTATGGGCCGGTCTTCGTGAGCGAATAATGAAGACTCCAGTCGAGTCAATCTCTTCCCTTAGTGACAGCGTCTCACTGGTCATCGAGTCAATGAAGAGCCTTGGCCAATTTGACATTTCCCATTTAGAAGCTTCGTTAGGCGCGTTGTTTGCTAAAGCCACAGCTTACGACGATACAAGGTCTCAGGCATCCGAGAAGCCAACGAAAGAGGTCCTTGCCCAACGGCTGAGTGAGGCCCGAGATCGCTTGCACAAAGCCCAAGTTAAGGAGAGCAAGGGAGCTGAGCAGATTGACCAGACGAAAGCAGAGTTAAAGGATGTGGAAGCCCAACTTGCAGCTTTGAAGGAGAAGCGGGAGGAGCTTTCCAAGTCCTTGGCGTTACAGCTCGAAGCCCATGAAGGCACTTTAGCCGAAGTCAAAGAAATGGAGGAGGAGGTCAAGATCATAAACAAGACTCCTCCCTTAGACGACGAAGCGGCGAAGACCTTAAAGTCTTTGAGGGGTTCTGTTGAAGCTGCCAAGAGGGGGTTAGATGATTTAAAACCCTTTAGTTAGGCTTGTTTGCTTCCAACATTTGTATCCGAAATGTTGTAATCATCGATCTATGAATAAAATGTTTCTTTTACTCATTGTCAATGAATTGTTCTCTCCCTTTTTCTTTGAAATGTATCTGTCATTTGAGGCATGAACTTGGAATTTATCATTTATCATTTATCTCTCTTTTTTTTTTTTAGTTGTCCAACTTTCTTACAAAGGGATCAAGTCATAACATGGTTCGACTGACTGAATATGCCCAAAAGATTTAGCCGTTCACAGTTTATACTCTTGCGGGCCAAGAGTAACTTACAATTTAAACTCATGTGATGAGGAGGATTTCATTTATCAATTTTGACAGTTTAAACTCATATGAAGGAGTGTAGTAACTTGAAATTTGATCAGATAGTTTATACTCGTATCAAGGAGTTTTTTTTTTTTTAAGGATAATATTTTTTTAGGAATTTTCCATTGATCGGACCAACCCTTACACCATCTTGATCAACGAGTTTGTAGGCACCATTTGGATAAACCTCTCGAATGATGTATGGTCCGTCCCACTTAGAAGTAAACTTGTTTCCAGTGCGGTGGGTGATGATGATAGGCCTTCTCACGGCGAGTACTAATTCTCCAACTTGGAAAGACCGGGCCCGCACCCTTTTGTTGAAGGCTTTCGATAAGCGGGCTTGATAGCACTCGAGCCTTTGTTGTGCATCGAGCCTCTTTTCATCAAGCGCCTCCAATTCTTCAAGACGCAACCGGACGTTGTCTTCCTCAGTCAATCCCTCTTGCATGGCAATCCGCAACGATGGAATCTGTTGTTCCAAGGGGACAACAGCTTCAACCCCATACACCAGCGCATAAGGAGTTGCTTGTGTAGGTGTCCTGACAGTGGTTCTATAGGCCCACAATACTTCTCCAATTCTTTCATGCCAATCCCTTTTTGTCTTTGACACCACCTTCTTCAACAGGTTGCACAAAGTCTTATTGAAGGCTTCAGCGAGACTGTTGGCCGGAGCATGGTACATCGAGGATTTCCTTTGCTTAAACCCAAACCTTTGACATAATTTGTCAATGGTACTATTGACGAACGGCTTCCCATTGTCGGTGATGATGTATCGAGGCACTCCATATCTGTAGATAATGTTGGTGCGGATAAAGTCAGCAACATTTTCTTTCTTTACTTCCTTGAGAGGAGTTGCCTCTGCCCATTTAGAGAAGTAGTCAGTAGCAGCCAAGATGTAAAGGTGACCAGCAGATGACTTGGTCATGGGTCCAACGATATCCAATCCCCAAGCGTCGAACGGCCATGAAGCTACTGTTGGGTGTAATGGCTCAGGTGGTTGATGAATGAAGTTAGCATGGTACTGACATGCTTGGCACCTTTGGGCGAACTCCATGCAATCTCTAACCATCGTCGGCCAGTAGTATCCCATCCTTTTAATCCGAAAATGAAGTTTTGGTCCGGACTGATGGGCACCACAGATCCCAGAGTGTGCTTCCTCCATAGCTTGAGTGGTTTCGTCATCGCCCAGACAGCGTAGGAATACTCCATCAAAAGAGCGTCTATATAAGACGCCCTTGAAGTAGATGAATCGGGCTGCTCGACGTCGAATATCGACTTTTTGACGTGGATCATCTGGCAACTTCTCGTATTTTAAGTAGTCTACAAATGGTTGGCGCCAATCTTCTTTTTCCACATCAAGGACTTCCACAGAGCAATTTTCCCTTTCTTCCCCGTCCTCAAATGTTGGGGGTACTACCCATCTCTTGCATATAGGGATGTGATATTCAGCGTCGGGTAAGGATAAAGCGGAGGCAAGCTTAGCCAATGCATCTGCCTGCTTGTTTTCGCTTCTCGGCACATGCTGAATCGTGGCGTATCCAAGCCATCCCATAAGTGTATTGGCATAGTTGTAGTAGGGAAGTAATTTAGGCTTCTTGACTTCATACTCTCTTTGCAACTGATTGATCACCAGTTTGGAATCACCATAGACCTCGAGGTGGAGTTGTTTGATATCCACAGCTATCTCGAGTCCGATGATCAGAGCTTGGTACTCGGCTACATTGTTGGTGCAGTTTTCAGTGAGAGTAAATGCGTGTGGCAGGACTTCGCCTTCTGATGTCACAAACACTATCCCTGCACCGGCTCCGCCTTTATGGGAGGCTCCATCAAAGTACATCTTCCATGGAGGAGTGATTTCGACGATCAGAGCATCTTCATCTGGCAGGTCGTCAGACAGGTCCCATTCGGCTGGGATGGGATGATCTGCTAGAAAGTCAGCCAATGCTTGTCCTTTTACCACCTTTTGTGGTACATATACAATTTCAAATTGTTGGAATTGCAGGTACCATCTTGCGAGCCTATCGGAGAGAACGGGCTTTGTCATGACATATTTTAAAGGGTTAGCTTTGGACACCAAGCGAATTGTATGAGCTTGGAAGTAGTGCCTTAATTTCTGAATGGCGAAGACCAGCGCCAAACATATTTTCTCAATTGGCAAGTACTTGAGTTCATTTGGCGTCATCATCCTACTTAAGTAGTAGAGGGCGCTCTCTTTCTTTTCATCATTTTCTTGGGCCAATAGGGCCCCCACTGAGCATTCTTGGGCAGCGATATATAAGATCAAAGGACGATCAGCTACCGGGGCTACCAGCACAGGGGATTTTGTCAAGTAAGACTTGATATTTTGGAAGGCCTTTCTGCAGTGTTCATCCCATTCAAATGGGACGCCCTTCTTCATAAGTCTACTGAATGGTTGACAGCGGCCTGCGAGATTTGAGATGAACCTGCGAATATACGCCAGTTTTCCTTGCAAGCTTTTGAGCTCATGGATATTCCGAGGCTCTGGCATTTTCAAGATGGCGTCGATTTTTGCCTGCTCGATCTCAATGCCCCGATGGCGGACGATGAAGCCTAGGAACTTACCAGAAGCAACCCCAAAGGCGCATTTCAAGGGGTTCATCTTCAGCTGGAACCTCCTGAGGCGCTCAAAGACCTTTCTGAGATCGTCCAGGTGGTCCAACTTCCTTTTTGACTTAACCACAAGGTCGTCAACATAGCATTCGACATTCTTGTGGAGCATATCATCGAAGATCTTCTGCATAGCCCTTTGGTATGTGGCTCCTGCATTTTTAAGGCCGAAAGGCATCACTTTATAGCAGTATATGCCCTTAGGTGTGCGAAAGGCCGTCAATTCCTCATCCTCTGGTGCCATGCGAATTTGGTTGTACCCAGATGATCCGTCTATAAATGAAAGAGCCTCATGCCCCATAGTAACATCGATCATGAGCTCGGTGATGGGTAGAGGAAAATCATCTTTCGGGCATGCCTCGTTGAGATTTCTGAAGTCGACGCATACCCGGATTTGTCCATTCTTCTTCCTAACCGGGACAATACTAGAGATCCACGTGGGGTATTTAACTTCCCGGATGAATCCAGCCTCGATTAGTTTATTGACCTCTGCTTCGATTTGTGGAAGCAATTCTGGTCGGAATCGGCGTTGCGCTTGTTTAACGGGCCGAATTCCTCTCTTCACGGATAAATGATGAACGGCCACTTTTGGGTCTAAGCCTGGCATCTCCTTGTACGACCAAGCGAACACATCTTTGAATTCTTTGAGAAGCTTAGTATACATGTCTGCTTCTTCATTTGTCAGCAGAGCGCTGAGGTAAATGGGTCGGGGGTCGTCGCTATCGCCTAAATTCACCTCTTTCAATTCATCTATTGTGGATTTAGTTCCTGCCTCCATTTGGAGTGGCGCGACCTCAGCATCTTCTTCGATGACTTGCCCTTCTTCGCATAGTGTAATGTGGTTGGAGGAACCAATACTTTCTTTATCATCATCCTCGGCTACTTGAGCTTTAGTGAAGATGATTGTTTGGAATCTGGCTTTAAGAACTCTGTCGCGTGATACCACTAAATTTGCTTGTCTCTGCATGCGAGAAGGAATCAAGTTTCGAAACTTTTCATCCTGCTTTGGCGTCCTTGTGATGCCCCCTTTCGCCTTCCAGCACTTTTGTTTTTTGGGTGGGCCAAGTCTTTCGAAGACCGACGCCCGTGTTGGCTTGCCTTCGACCCTTGAACAACGGTCAGCCTCTGTGACATTATTAATGGTAGCCCTTTTTATGGCAATGCGAACAGGGCCTTTGGATTGTTCATATCCTAACCCCGCTCGCGGAGTTTGACTTGAGGATTTTTGGGGAAGCTTCCCCAATGGCGATTGCTCCTGCGGGTTGTATCCAGCCTTGATGAGGAGTTTATACGCCTTGGGACCAAAGCCCTTTGCAGTCCTCAACTCCCGAGCCTCTGAGCATTCCCTTTCAACTTCTTTTGGTTGTGATGTAGGAGCTTCGCTGTTAATTTGGGTCAGTGGTAAGGTCAGACCTCTAAGAGCATTATCCATTACCGGGCTTTTATCTCGGTGGCTCTTGGAATGCCCCTTGCTGACCTCGCTTTTCTTTACTGGGCCATCTTCTTGCTTCTCCTGGCTTTGAGAGCTACTAGTTTCAGGAGTTCCGACCTTATTCAAGTAATATTTGGCATCGGCAAAGTGAGATTCAGCTTCAGTGAAGGGTTTGCAATCTCCCAACACTTTCTTCACAACACCGTTGCGGCAATACTTGAAACATTGATGCCAGGTAGAAGGGACTACTCCATTCTCATGAAGCCATGGCCGTCCGAGGAGTAAGTTGTATGACGTCTTTGCATCAATGACATGGAACAGGACAGTTGACTGCATATCATCTATGAACAGCTCTATCCTCATAGTGCCCAAAGCTCTCTGCCCCCCTTGGTTGAATCCTTGAATCATCAGGCGGCTATTTGAAAGTTCGGCGGTCGAGATCCCCAATTCTCTTAATGTCTTCAGGGGTAATATATTGACCGCAGAGCCACCATCAACTAGGATTCTATTAATCCTTTGCTCGTGGACATAACCTGTCACAAACAACGGCCTGTTGTGGGGTTGGGACCCTAGCATTAAATCTTCGTCCGTGAAGACTATTGCAGTCGCATCGTCTTCAACGGGCTCTTGGCTTTTCTCTTGGAAGCAGCCAACTTCATTAGGGGAGTTGCCCATCTCATCAACTCCATTTCTTTGGTGGTCGAGGGTGATGGTGTTAACATTGGCACTATCATCCTCTAAAGTGATTTTTCCTTGGCGGGCCAACTCCATGACTTTGTCCTTGAATACGAAACAGTCATGGATTGGATGCCCAACCAAGCGGTGGTACTTGCAGTACTTGGGATCGTCAGTCTTCCCGGCTTCTGCGGGCCGCTTCATCTCCGGTAGATCGATGAGTTTGGCCTTTAGTAAGTCGTCGAAAATCCCAGGGACGTCTGTGTCCAAGAAGGGGTATGACTTAGCCTGCATCTCTTTCAAAGTTGGCCTCTTTGGCGGTGGAACCTCTTTCTTTTCAGCAGGTCTTTCTCTTGCCGCCGGTTTAGTAGGCTTTGCCTTGACTACCATCGACTCTTTAGCTAGTGATTTAACTGCCATTGACTCCTTGGATGGTGCCTTAGTAGTGGGTTTGCTAGAGAAGAGCTTGCCCCCTTTTTGCTTCTCCTTAGCTTTTTGGGAGTCTTGTGTGGGTGGACCATAGACTCCACTGGCTGCCATGCTCAACTCCATGTCGTGGGCACGAGTGGCCAACTCTTCAAAGGTTTTGGGTTGGATCCCTTGCAGGATGTATTTCAACCCCCAATGCATTCCTTGAATGCACATTTCAATGCCCGAGGCCTCTGAAAGCCTATCCTTGCAGTTCAGGCTTTTATTCCTCCAGCGATTGATGTATCCAATGACAGGCTCATCCTTCCATTGGCGAGTGTTAGTAAGTTCAATCATGCTAACTGTTCGCCTGGTACTGTAGAAGCGGTTGAGAAACTCTTGCTCCAGCTGTTCCCAACTGTCGATGGATTTTGGCTCCAAGTCAGTATACCAGTCAAAGGCATTTCCTTTTAAAGACCGAACAAATTGCTTGACAAGGAGGTCACCGTATGTTCCAGCATCATTGCAAGTCTCGATGAAATGAGCAATATGCTGCTTTGGATTCCCCATTCCATCGAATTGTTGAAACTTAGGGGTTTGATAACCTGCTGGCATCTTCAAGCCATCGATTCGAGCCGTGTAAGGCTTTGCATAAGTTAGGGACGATTTGGTAGTCCCTTCAAGTTTGGTCTTAATGGCCCCTTCGATGAAGTCTTTTAGTTGATCGAGGGGGATGGAACCATCTGCTGAGGGTTGGAATACCTCAATAGCAGGCCTCTTTCCTTTGTCTGGCTGCCTAGATGTCTCAGCCTCATCATGAACTTCTTGAGGCTTTTCTTCCACTCGACTAGTCTCAGCAGGTTCCGCCTTTTCCATTAATTTGGAGATTTTGGTGTCTTGTTCTTGCACATGCTTGGCAAGACCCTCAATCAACCTAGTCAATGCAGCGACTTGGTCTTCTAGACTCGAGGCACCAGTCATCATTGCTGGAGCAGTGTTGAAGCCAGGTGAGGTAACTTGGCGAGGGCTGGACGGAAATGAACCATTCTTATTGCCTTCGCTTCCTTGGCCTAGGTGGTATGATTCTTCAACAGCCTCTAGAATGGCAACTGGCTCGGAGTAAGTCAACTGCCTTGCTCGTCCCCTAGTGACAATTCCCCTTTCAAGAGCAGCTCCAGAGGCATCTGAGGCGGTAGCTTTGGATGACTTTGCTTTGTCTCCGGCCATTTGATGTTCTTGAATCAACTTCTTGTTGAGGGAAGAGATGAGAGGTAGAGAGGTCCCACTGGGCGTGCCAGAAATTGTAGGACAAAATTCTTGCACTTCGAATTTCTACTAACAAAAAAATTTGTACAAGTACAATTGACTTGAATCAAATGAATTTTGTGGGTACAATCTCTAACTTGATCCTCTGATTCTTCTCTCAAGAACCCTTGGCTTGAATGTTTAATTGAAGAACCCAGTTGAAACTGAGGGAGCTTTGAGCTTTAAGCTTTGATCCTCCTTGATGTTGACCGGAGCCTTCAATAACGTTAATCCACTGGTTTAGCACCTTGAATGTGGATCAAACGCCAAAATTTGATGGGTTTTTGTGAAGAACGCCTTGGATTTGATGACGAACTTCTTTGAATTTCTTGAAGTTGGTGAAGAGAATTTGAATTCCTCCTTGAATGTTTCTTCACTTGAAGTCCTTTTCTTCGAAGAATTCTTGTTGTTGCTGTCGCTGGTTGCTTGTTGCCCTTTCTTCAGCTCTTGTTGTTCTTCGTTGCTTGGTTGTTGGTTGCTCTTTCTTCAACTTTATTGTTCTTCGTTGCTTGGTTGCTTTGTTCTTGTTGTCGTCGTCCTTCTTCTTCTTCTTGTTTCCCCTTGATTTGTAGATGCCATCCCTATTTATAGGGGTGGCGAAGGCTTAACTGCCATATTTGACGAGCGATGTGGCGAAGTCTGATTGGCCGAGTATATTTGATTTGGCATCGCTTCCTTTAATTGGATGATTGCAAATTAATTGCTAAATCAACAATATTCTCCTTCTAAATTTACAAGACTTGACACGTGGCGTGACATAATTGGTCCACTTGTCGTTATTTAAATAGATAAAAAATATTAATTTATTTATTATTTAATTTTAAAAATTATGTTTATTTAACTCCTAAAATATAAATAATTAAATAAATTAATCATTTAATATCACGTGACGACATTTAACTGGATTATTTTAATTGTCTACAGTCTAATTTTGAATCAATAGCATGTTTAAATAGAAGTAAAAAATTGTCTCTCTTTATTTCTTTACTCCGTAAATTTTCATAAATAGATAATATTTTAAAATTATTGACTTCATGATTTTAAATAAGATCCATTCATTTTACGCAAATAATAACCATACAAAACATAAAATAATTGTACACACATGTACCTAAAAAAGGAATAAGATGTTTTCTCTGTCTCCTCTCATTATTTGACCTTCTTTTTCTTTGTTCTCTGTGGAGACAAGGCTTCTCTTTTTCTAAATAATATGGAGGGCTTTTCTTTCATATTTACACCATGATAGCGAGGTTTTGGTACATTATATTGTATCGTATGGGATCACATTACTAGCACCGTCTATGGGAAGAAATCATGTCCCATACACTCCCTTAGCATGGATGGTTGAATATAGAAGTGAAGTCGGGTTAGGGACAAAAAGGAAGAAGAAGCTTGGTTCTAGGTTCATCCATGGCTAATTTATAAAGGAAAGAAGTTGTAATTGCGACAAGGTTAGAAGAAATTGAACATTTGCACTGTGACGACTACTACAAACTTCATTTTGCTGCTAATGGTGGTCTCCCCAAAACAAGTCACTGGACTTTAAGTTCTCCTTCATTAGAAATCTCCAACTAGAACCCTACATCCAATTAGAGATTCATTAGCATTCAAAGTTAGATACACCACATGAAATCCACTCGAATCCCTCTCAAAATTTACCTTGAATGCCCCTTTCCACTAGTCCGTCACATTAGCTATGATGTGATGGGAATCCTTTATAACTCGTCAAGCAATGTGTAATTTATAGCACAAAATCACTCCTTTTATTTCACTGCTTTCAAAAACTGATTCCTTGCTCATATTTAGGGAAAGAAACAAAAGGTGAAATTAGTATTATTGAAGTGTTGAATAGGACTAAAAATGACAAACCAAAAGATAATACGCACAACATCGTCAAGTTCATAGACTTAACTAAAGTGACGATATTGATCATGACCTTGATATAGAGCTGGAATTGCAAACTATGATGAATGTGCTAATGTGCTATGGATATGATGCCAGAAATAGACTGATTTTATATCACCCTTCAATTTTAATGAGCAAAAGCAATGTTTCCTTGCATAATATGTATTCCAAACATTCATGATCTGAAAGAATCTGCCTAAGTAGGGGCTTCTGTTTGATTAGCTAGTTGGTGAGGCAATAGCTTACTAAGGCAATGATTAGTAGCTGGCCCGAGAGGATGATCAGCCACACTGGGACTAAGACACGACCCAGACTCCTACGAGCATAGCTGAACCTATGGAAGCCCACAAAGTGCACAATTCTTTTAGATTTTCATTTGTGTCAGGAATTCACATTAGTTAGCAATTTTCAGCAAACTTTTAGGATCAGCAAACTTTTAGGATCACGTTTTTTTTATTTCACAATCTAAGTGAGTAAAATTGATAGTGATACCTATTTGAACAGTCTTGACCATCCGTTATTCTCTTATGTTCTTTGAACTCAACTTCAATAACCTACTCAAAGCGACAAAGTTTGCTCTTCGAACTACCATATATTAAACCCTTGAAATTAAAGAGGATAAGTCCCTCTATAGATCTTTAGACTAGCAAAGACTTGTAACTAAAAGAATTAAAGTTTGAAAGAATTTAATGAATGCTAGATATAGTATTCTAGTTTATGGGCAAAGCTCTCTAAGTTACATGTCAGATTAAATGGTTGCAACCCTTTATTTGGAGAGTTGAAATTGGTTCAAAATGCAAACTATGGGAAAGAGACACTACAATATGGTGTAGAACTTTAGGTTAAATTTCTTTGCATTGAAGAATAATGATTTTTTTTTTTTTTTTGGTGAAGAGAGTATTTGATGTCTTAAGTTTTGTTTTTGCTCATCATGGAGGCAATCATTTGAAAAAGTCAACTAGTAATCAAGAGATGCTACTAGTTATTGAACATAAAGATGCTACATGGTTTGGGTGCCTATATTAGATTATTTGATGGCTTGTGTGCCCATGGTAGATTTACCATACACCCGTACGACTATTTAATTATTTTAATCTGTGTTTACATTAATTACTCGGAGGACCTATCTACTTGCTCGTATGCCTATTTGATTATTTTCAAAATTTATGTTCTTACATTAAGAAATGTATATTTCAAAATATAATTCTAAGAAAAAGACTATAATTTTTAATCTCCTCATGGATATTCAAAAGATTAATTAGGGTTAAAATACACAAGACACATCAAATATTGGAAACAACATGGGAACTTAAAATTTAATTGAATGACAATGAGATTATCCTCATTAGAGTGTTTGCCATCATAAATCTCAAATGTCAAATTTCAATTGCAATCCTAAAATTACCAAAGCGACAACATAGTAAAGGTCAAGTTCATATTTCAGAAAAGAAATATACTTCAAAATTTCAATAAATACCACAATGTATTGGACACCAATCAAATCTAACAAATCATACATTATTATAAAATTTATATGGGAAGTTCCTAAACTAAGATTACTAAAAGCACTGAGAAATATGAGAAGAGTGCTAACTTGTAACTCTCATCTTCAAAGGATAATTCATGATATGCTACAAGAACTTGTTTCATCTATTTATTTCTTATACAACACAATCATACTGGCTTCAATGATTGATTAATGTTTAGAAACTCAATCAACAATAGTAGCAACCAACAAATTTTAGTGGTGGCTCGATCTAGCCATAAAAGCTGAAAATTGATAAAAAACAGGAGGGGGGGGGGTTGCAAGAACTAGAAACATATGACAAAACAAGAATTGTGAAAGACATATAAAGCTACTTGCAACCCTAAGCTAAAAATAAGTTGGGGAGTCACTTCAATCCTTAATAAAAAATAAATCATGTAGAAACTATGCTTTGAACAAAGCAACAATACTAAAAAAAAAATTAAAAGTGTTGGATGCAAAAGAGGGCGAAATAACGCCTAATGTAGAAGAGGGTGAAAAATAAAAATGCCTTAGGCTAAAAGGGGCGAATAATGCCTAATGCAGGAAAGGGCAAAAAAGGTTTGATGCAGAAAAATATGAAAAGTAAAAAATCCCTAATGCAAAAGTGGGGGAAAAATTTTGATGCAAAAGAAGGCAAAAAAAAAAAAAAAATCACAACTGATGCAAAAGAGTACAAAATAATGATTGATGTAGAGGAGGGTGTAAAATAAAAATGCATGATGCAAAAGAGCATGAAACAATGCCTGATGTGATAGCTAGAAAAAAATTAAAGATACCTGATGCAAAAAAGAGCAAAAAAAATGTCTAATACATAAGAGGGCAAAAAATAAAAAATGCTTGATTCAGAAGATAACAAAAAATAATAATTTTTGATCCAAAAGAGGGTGAAATAATGTCTAATATAGAGGAGGGTGAAAATGAAAAAATGTCTGATGGAAAAAGTGTAAAAAATTACCTAATGCACAAGAGGGCAAAAAAAAAATAAAAAAATGCCTAATGAATAGAAGGGAGAAATGATGTTTGACCTAAAAGGGGCAAAAAACAAAAAATGCTTGATACAAAGAGGGGCAACATAATGTTTGTTGTAAAAGAGGGTGAAAAACAAAAAATGCCTGATGTAAGAGAGGGTGAAAATAAAGAATGCCTGATTTTGTAGACGATGAAAATACAAAATGCTTGATGCATGGAAAGGCAAAAAACCTTCTAAGGCCTACATGTTCTCTAACTTGGGCCATATGTACTTTAAATGACCAAATAGGGTACTACCTAAGCTATACGTGCTCAAAAAAGTTTCTTAAGGGCTACATGTCTTAACTGGGCCATACGTGCCTGAAAGGATCAAATAAGGTCCTACTGAGCTACTTATGTGTGAAAAAAGTTTCTTAACAGTTGCACATTGCCTAAATTCTCCAAAAGTGCCTAAAAGGATTGAATAGAGTCGTACATGCACTCAAAAATCTTTTTAGGCATTTTATGTTACCCAACTTGAGACATATGTACCTAAAAGGACCAAATAGGGTCCTACACAAACTACATGCATTCTAAAAGTTTGCTAAAGGCTACACTTTTTTGAATTGGACCATACATGCCTAAAAGGATCTAACCACTACATGCACTCTAAGAATTTCTTGAAGGCTATATGTTGCCATGACTAGGCTATACAACCCTAAAAGAACCAAACAAGGCCCTACTTGAACTACATGCATTCAAAATATTTTCAAAGAGTTACATGTATATGCATTTAAAAGAACTAAACTGGGTCTCTACTTGAGCTTCATGCGCTCAACAATGTCTCTACTTTTGGAGATTATAGATAAAACACATCTAGTGTTTATAAGTGCAACTTTAAGTAGAATATATATATTCAATATATATAATAGGTCAGTAGATATTTATGACCAACACACTTGATGATTTGTCTATTATTGGTCATTAGGTCTTCATGACTAACATAGAAAACTCGTGCCTTTGAAGCTGATCTATGCATGGCCTCTTAAGCTAATTTATCTAATGTTCTCTTGTTAAAAGGGTAATTGATTTGACAATTACAACTTTAGCAACTAATTTCTTATGGCCCTCTTTTATACTTCACATTTATTGCTGTTGTGTTCGACCTGGTTATTATATTCGAGTGTATATGTTCATGAACTTCTTATTATTTGTGGGTTGACATTTTGCTTTGATACATCAACTTGAGTTATTCATTCATTATAGGATGGTAGGTCTTTATCACTAACCTGTTGGAGTGTTCATTTGTTCTATGTCGATAGGACTTTATTACCAACCTGCTATGACACCCTATTCTTGGCACCAAAATCCTATACATATGTGTATAATTCTTGCAATTGACCTCCTTATGAGATTTTTGATACTTGGTTATACATGTATCATAGACTAGCAGTTCCTCGAGATTGACCTGTTTATTCATTTATCATTGGTCGATAGATCTTCAAGGCCAACCTATTTAGTCTTTATGCTTATGCACTAGTCTATGTTATGGTTCTTACCTTGGCATACTCATGATGATGTATTGACCGCTTATCTCACTTACATGACCTTCATATCTTGGAATTGATTTATTATATATTAGAAGACCTTTGTTATCGACCTCATGTTCTGCTGTCCACAAGTTTCCTTCTAACACGACATTACATTAATGTTGATCCATCCATGACTATTTATAATAATCAACTTGAACTATATATTGTTTAGTGAACTTCATTGGAGTTGTTGGCATTACATCTTGGAGTTGATCTATTATACCAAACAATGTGTAGCCTTAATGCAGAGCATCGGATAGTTTGAGATCTACCCTCGATTCAACCTAAAATTAGGAGGAATAGTGACATGGATCGATGCCATTCATTCATTTAAGACAAATAATGACACAAAACATAAAATAATAATATATACGTAGACATATACATAGAAAAGAGGAAGATATATTTGTCTCTTTCCTTTCATTCTTGGACCCCTCTTCTTTGTTCTTCTTGAGACAGGAATTCTTTTCTTACTAATACAGAAGACTTTTTCTTTTATATTTACACTATTATAGTGTGATTTTTGCACATTTTATTTTGCAAGATTGCATCAACAATCATTTGATCTTCAAATTAGACTATAAACTATTCTTAATGGACATTTCAAGAAATGAAACCACTTTGATGGGAATTTGAGGAGCCTACGAGCCATAATTGAGGTTAGAAATGCATATTTTGAGCTTGATGAGGCAAAACAAAGCAACATAATCTTTTTTGGGGCTAAGCGATGCTTTCTATAATTGTGTGCTATGTTTATGCCTTTGTTTATGTACTTGTCATGATTGTGACATGCACATGGAACTTGTCGTGATTGTGGCAAGCTAAAGAAGAGATTGTGACTGTAGGTGCACAGTGAGGCTGATTTTGGAGTAGATTGATGTGAGTGCCAAGCTAGAGTAAGAGTTGATTAGATGATCAATTACATAAGTTGCTGCTATTGAACTCCTAGAATCTAAGATGGTCTTTATGCACAAGTTTCCAGAGGAATTTAGATGTTTAGAAAAGCCTTGGGAGCCAAAGAAAGACTCACGGGATAATTTGATGGAATGCGTAGATGAAACAACAAAATTGAAGCACTTGGGTCAATCATATGTTAATGAGGATTGATCGCAAGACCGTCAGATCGATTTCAAGGTGATGGATTGACATTACATGGTGTAAACATTTTGACATTGTAATCATGCATAGATCGAATTGATCTAGGTTGTGTATATCAATATTAGTGTCGATCACAATGAATTTAGATTGATCCCAACATGATTGATTGATAGAGCTAGAAGAACATCTTCTAAAGTTACTATCGTGAGCAGGGGTCGGATCAATCAAGATCGATCCGAAGAAAGTTAGATCAATTACAAGACATTGAAATTGACCGCAACGGCTGTGTGAAGTAAAAGATTTTCTTGTTTATATAGGATTCCTTACCAATTTTAATTAAAACTTTTTCGGATTCATTCTTGTCATATCTTGGATTTTTGGGACACAATAATGGTTATATAAATAATTTTAGTGGATGATTTATTAAATTACTAACCTATTAATTAAATTATTTTCATTTCAAATTATTGGGATATTGTTAAGCATATATAAAAGAGAGTGTATATACTATTAAGCTAGTTAAACCTTGTTAAATTTTGGGAGCTAGTTAACCTATTTTTAATTAATACAAGGTTTAGAGAGAGAGAGAAACTTATTTTCCAACCCTAAGAGGGACATTAGTCATCTAAGAGAGAGAGGAGGATTTTTGTGGCACCCAAACACTGTAATTCAAGGTAAATCCTTCATCAATTTTAAGTTTTCACGTATCCATATTAGGAATATTAATTTAGCATGTACAGGCATGTGGAAAACCTATGTTTTGGAGGCTTATACTTTCTAAAGTTCGTGTTTAAATTTGTGACTCATACGTAGGAAATTATAGAAAGTGCGTATAGGAATACAGTGTAAAACCTATATTAGATTATTTCAAAACTTGGTCAACATGTTTAAATCATGTTCTTCATGATTGGGATTCATAAAAACATGCCTAAGGACTTTTAGAATTTTGGTAAAATGGAGTTTTGGTGACTAGAATGGTGTAGAAATGAAAATTCAACCAAACAGTCCATTACAGTGCAGCATTGCGGTCATTGCCGTGCTCGTAGAATGCAATGGCACGGGTGCGAGTCAAAGCCACATGTGTGCAAAGCGGGATCACAAGTGAAACAAAATGCTCCGTGGGCATGACAACTAGGTGTGCGGTCACAGCTCACTTATTGGCAATTGCAAAGCCTAAGCACGAGAAAAACGAAACATCTCGTAGTCACTTGGCACAAGTGCGATTGGAGTACTTGTAGTCACAGGGTTAAGTCTCACGGTTGCCGGACTTGACTTTGGACACCAAACAAAATGTCAATTTTTAGGAATTAAGGCCAAAATTTTCAATTTCGGAATTAAATTAGGCGTAAACTCACTACCTAAGACATAATAAAGTTTGGGAAATGGTAGCTAAAAAAATCAAAACAAGAATGATTACTTAGATAGTAAACGAATATCAAATGAATCACGAAACAAGACATGTATGGTATGCATGATTAAAATTGTTTTTAAATATTATTTCCATTTTATAAAAGAACGATTTTAACATATTGATTTCTTGCAAAACTTGAAGTGACTTATTTTCTAAAAAATCAGGATGTGGGTTACTTGTGAATGAATTATTTTAAACTAAATATTTTGAAATTGAAATACATATAATAAATATAAAAGCTTCTCATGCAATGTCGATGATAGTATAGGGACTAGTTCTGTCACTTTCCAGATAATAGGTGAGGTATGTGACCTACTCAACCAAAGTTATAGTTTGAGATATATGACCCATTCAGTTGGAGTTGTACATTGAGTTACATGACCTTCCTTAACTGGGGTTATAGACTATGATCCTAATTAGTGGAAGTAGGTGTATCAAGTATGTATCATCATGAGCGAGCTAAGGGAATAGACATGTGAACTATGTGAACAGAAAGACGATTTCAAATGACTGTGAAATGTTATGAATTGTTACGAACTGTTTCAAATGTTATTTCTATTGTTAGTTTCTCAAAACTTGTTTTATGCAAATTATTATTGTTATTTCTGCTCACATCCTGTAAAAACCCAAAAAGGTAGGAAGTATCATTTACTGAGGGATTTATCGAGCACCACTTTTAGGTGATATTTTGTAGAGGAAACAAATGACGATGATCAAACATGGAGATGGTAGAGTTAGCGAGTGAAGACCTAGTGTAATTGTTGGAGTTCCATTATCATTATAATTATTCATCAAGATAATTCTGATGTAATAGTTAGGATTATTTCGTTTCCATTGTGTATTGGATTTTGGATGTTATAATGGTTGCAACATTATTTTTCTTTAGAGAATCATACTTGATATTATTAGATTTAAGATTAGTTGCTATGATATATGTTGGTTTTAGTATTTGTTGAGTAGATTTGCAAGTACTCCTATGTCATAGTCTCATATTTGGGGCGTGACAGATGGGGTATCAGAGCATAGGTTTTGATTCTAGATGTATAAGACGTTAATTAGAGCCTAGGTTTTGATGTCGAGAACTTAGAATGTATAAGTTAGAAAGAACTATAAGAATCACAACATGAGAACTTATAATTTAGCAATTGACTTCATACATGCATAAGTTATAAAATTGTTTTCGTTTGCCTTAGAGATTGACATTGATATAGGAAATAAGGAAGGCTTGAGGCTCAAGTGGATAGATGCCCTCAAGTTATAGCATTTTACCCTAGGAGATTATGGACCGCCTTCTTATCACAATGACCTAGTTAGGAGATGCAGCTGTTGCATTAGTCAAAGCCCAGTGACAATTCTATATAGACTCGAGGATAAGAATAGAGCATTGAGAGAGGTACATGACAAGCTCAAAAAGAAGCATGTAGAGGTAAAGATCAAACATGAACACTGAAAAGAATCCAAGAATAATCTGAAGGAGCCAAGGTAAGTTTTCACTCCAAGACAGACAGCCAGGACACTTGGACATGCCACTAATTAATAAGAGGCCAAACCAAGTTGGAAATGATGAGACCTGACTTCAATTACCTAAATGTGTTATATGCTACCGTATGCATGGGGGTTTGTGCCACGAGTTAACGAGTGCCGGTTTTCGTTGTGGCCCATAGGGCCATAAAATGGTGAAATGGCCAAATAAGCCTACAAACCTACTATAAATTACAACAATAGTAGCAAGCCCAATTAAGCAAAGCATAAGTAGTAGGGACAATTAGAAGTTATGGGATTATAGGAATTTTGTAATATGAACTAGACCAACTTGCTTGCTTATTAAGATTGACAATTCCAACTTAAAATAATAATATCGTTATTTCCCTATGGTCATCCCTCGACTTATTATTTTGCTTGTTGCTTGTTGTCTCCCTCTGTTTTTCTTACATTTTTGTATACCAACTTGCGCAATTCGCCTAATTTATGAAATTTTTTTTCCTAATGTAGAAAAATCATTAGGAGACCTTGTTGCAACACTCAGAACCCATCTTTTACTACTCTAATGGAGGACTTGACTAAACATGTATATACGCATCCTCCACCTCTATCTCTACCCCTAGTGCAACCTTAGTCATAGCCGATCGTAGGACAAATGAACTTAAGGCAAGAGGACTTAACAAACATAACGACTATGGTGGCTCAAGTGATAGGGGCCCAACAACAGCCCCAGTGCCAACTTAGACCCAACCCAATGGACATACTAAGGCACATTAGGAATCACTAAAGAGAGCTCACGTACTCATGTTCGATAGCTAGCACGACCCTAAAGTTGTGCAAAAGTGGTTGAAGGAAATGGAGGATAACTTTGAATTGATGGAGGTATTTATAGATGTACACCTAAGGGAGGTGATATCATTCTTGGTCAGCAAAACTGCTTTATTCACTAAGGGACTAAGGAGCAAGTTGTAAACAGCCCTCGCACTGTATGATGTGCAGACTTTTGACAACTTGTTAGGAGCTTGATAAGGGTTGAAGCTGATATAAATAGTTGAGAGGCCGAAAACAATCTAAAGAGACCTTAAGTAAGCTAGAACTCAGAAACAAGTAATTATGGTCTCTGTCTAGACCAGTAGTCGGCAAGAGGTTACGTAAGGTTGGAAATGGGTGGGCCCCAACGCAACTGCTTGAATGAAATATTTGCTACTGCCAACACACTAGGGAATGCCGACTAAAGGCTAGAGCATGCTTTCGATGTGGCCAGCAAGGCCACCTTGTGGCTAAGTGCCCACAAGGTATCACCGAACCGAACACCAACACTAACACTAATAGAAATGGCTCTAACAGCAACACCAACAACCTTGAGCCGAAAGCAAATGCACAATTGTTTACGACGACCTAGGGAGAGGCTGACAAAGTTAACGGCATGGTTTTTGGTAATGAAATCATTAACTAGTCTCATGCTTATGCCTTGTTTGATGATGGCACTCCTAATTTTTTTGTTTCAAAGAGTTTGGCTGGATAATTAAGGCATAAGCCATAAAACTAGAACAATTTTATGAAGTAGCCACACTAAGAAGTGAAATCGAGATAGCCACCAAGATATATATATATTATATATGAATTGTGACTTAGGATCCTAGGGGAAATTGAGAGTTGGAAATTAGTTTGATACCCTTTGTAGGCGTTCAATGGCTCAACCACACTGAGTCACATATGACATAGGAACTAAAAGCATAAAACAGGAAAAAAAATTAGAGTGGTGTAGTGAAAGGGTGGCAGGTTCTTGCCTTATTTACTGAAAAGAAAAGGTAGAAGCCTGAGGTTGAGTGTAGAGGATGACAAATTCAAATAAAATATGATTAATCCATAGGGTAAATAATCTACCCAACCATTAGTTCTTAAGCTTATCTGATTAAAGTATTTTATGTTTACCTATGTAAAGTATTGGAGCATTAGCCTGAAATACTAAGGTAACCTTATAGGATAACTACATTAGGAAAAATGAGGAATTAGGGAATTGATACCCTCACTTGATTTTGGAGTCAGTGAATGTAAGTTTTGATAGCGAAACTTCTTGTAAAAGGAGGAGGATGTAACACTCCAGAGTTTTGAGACACAATAATGGTTATAAAATTAATTTTGGTGGTTGATTTATTAAATGACTAGCCTATTAATTAAATTATTTTTGTTTGAATTTATTGGAATAACGTTAAGCATAAATGGAATACAGTATACACACTATTAACCTAGTCAAACCTTGCCAATTTTGGAGCTAGTTAAGCCAACTTTTAAATAATATTTTATTGGTAAATGCTTAAGGAAGTAATTTAAGCCCCCACTTTATTATTTTATTGCAATTTTCGTGCGCAATTTTTGGGAAATAAGGAAAGTAAGTATGAAAAGGGATATGGGCATTATATGGTAGCCAAAATCTTGTCAAGTAATATATGCATTACTACTGGAGTCATGACATGCTTGAGAGGCCAAAAATAAGGAAAATTGGCCAGAAATTCGTGTGAAATTGGCCACAAAATTTAAAAACTTTATAGGAGAATTTTGGAGTCCTAAAATATAAGAATTTGATCTCTCTCGAAACTTCTATTAAAACCCTAATATAAATACAAGGTTGAGACAGAGAAATTTATTTTTCAACCCTAAGAGGGACAATAGTCGTCTGGGAGAGTGAGGAGGATTTTTTAAGCACCCAAACATTGTAATTCAGGGTAAATCCATCACCAATTTTAAGTTTTCATGCATGCTTATTAGGAGTATTAATTTAGCATATACAGGCACATGGAAAACCTGATTTTGGAGGCCTATACTTGAGTTAATTAATGAATTTGGTGTTTAAATTTGTGTATTATGTGTAGGAAATCGTAGAAAACACGTATAGGAATATCATATAATACCTATCTTAGATTGTTGCAAAAATTGGTCAACCATTTAAATCACGTTTTTCATGATTGGGATTCATAAAAATTTGCCTATAGACTTTTAGAATATAAGTAATTGAAGTTTTGGTGATTGAAATGGTATAGAAGTGAAATTCAACCAAATAGACCACTATGGTGCTGCATTGTGATCATTGCTGCACCTGTGGAATGCTATGGTGCGAGTGTGAGGCTAAGCCACAGATGTGTGGAGCAAGTTCGTGAGCAAAGAAGAACACTCCATAGGCAAGCACCACGGGCGCAACAACTAAGTGTGTGGTCACAGTTCACTTGCTTGCGATCGCAAAGGCTAAGCGCAAGAAAAACATAACATCTTGCTGTCACCTAGCTCAAGTGTGACTGGAGTACTCATAGTCACGAGACCTGACTGCAAACACTGAATAAAATGTGAATTTTGAGGAATTAGGATTAAATTAGGCTTTAACTTACTACTTAAGACATAATAATGCATAGAAAATAGTACCTAAAAGAATTTGAATAGGAATGATTACTCAAATAGTAACTAGATATCGAATGGATCATGAAACAAGACATGTAGGATATGTACAAAACATCTAAAAGCATGGGGTACCAATTGGATTAAACATTAAATGAGAAATTGTATGGTGAATAGGGAACTAGGAAACTGTAACTGAAGAACTCAGAAATCAACAAGATTAAGTGACAGGAAAGTAGTTACTCTCTGCTAACTTCTAACGCTGCTTTCTAAATTGTTTTGTGATACAATTGAACTTTTACTGTGTGATTAAAACTATTTTTAAATATTATTTCTATTTTATAAAAGCATGATCTTATGGTGTTGGTTTCTTGCAAAAACGTGATTTAATTTGTGAAAGACTTAGATGTGGGTTACTTACAAATGAATTATTTTAAATTGAATATTTTAAAATCGAAATACATGTAGCAAATATAAAAGCCTCTCAGGCTATACCGACAATAGTGTAGGGACTAGTTCTCCACTTATTGAGTAATAGGTGAAATATGTGACTCGCTCAGCCGGACTTATAGGTTGGGATATATAACCCACTCAACCGAGATTATAAGTTGAGATATATAACCCACTCAATTGGGATTGTAGATTAAGCAATGTGATCTTCTTTAGTTTGGGTTATAGATTAAGACCATGATTAGTGAAAATAAGTGCCCGAAATACATATCGCCATAAGTGAGCTAAGAAAATGGACTATGAACTATGTGAATGGCAAGACGATTTCAAACACCTCTGAAATATTATGAATTGTTGTGAACTATTTCAAATATGATTTCCACTATCTATTTCTAAAAAGTTGTTTTATGCAAATTATTATTGTGACTTGTAACTCACCACTTTTAATTGATGATTTGTAGAGGAAGCAAATTGTGATGGTCAAATATGGGGATGGTAGATTTAGCAATTGAAAACCTAGTTTAATTGTTCGAGTTCTATTATCATTATTATTATTCATCAAGACAATTTTCATGTAATAGTTAGGATTATTTCATTTTTGTTGCGTATTGGATTTAGGCTGTTATAATGGTTGCTACATTATTTTTCTTTTGGGAATCGTACTTAATACTAATGGATTTTGATTTAGTTGCTATAATGCATGTTAGCTTTGATATTCGCTCAAATGATTCATGAGTACTACCATATCATGATACCAAATTCACGGTGTAACAATTCTACATAGTTTTTCAGTATATTCATTAGACATTATAGCTATAAATCGGGCATGTAGACATATGGAAAATAAACTCTTGATTGTTAGAATTAATAGAATTCTTTTTCCTTGGTTTTCTTTGGAAGTGTTTCTCAAGTCTTTTGAATCCATTTCAAATCGAGTTATTTCAAGTGATTCCTCAAAGGATTTGTGACACGTCAACCAACATGGGTATGTTGGTTGTGGCCATATCTCTTTTGAGTTCTTACAATTTGTCGCATTTGGGTTGTATTTTATAGTTCATACATGTGTGATTCTCTTGGGTTTGAACTAAGCCTTTAGACAATTTTATCTCATGCTTTCGTGCTTGAGTCACAAATTTCAGGCAATTATATATTAATGTTATTGTAATGGGTGTTTAGCATGTTTTAGACCCATAAAACCTTCTAGGGCTAGGTTTAATTAAAAGTTTCATACAAATACTATTTTATTGGCTTGTAAGACATTATTATTAAATTTTGATATTTTGACTGGAATCGCCCACATATTCTTGTGAGATTAAAAAAAATCAAATAACTTTAAGGGTTTTTCTTTAATTTCCTTGTGTCATACCAACCAATAAACAACGTGTTGGTTGTGGCCATTTTTCTTGAATTTAATTGGTTTGTTGTGTTGGGTTTTCACAAAGCATCAAAGTTTGCATAAGTGGGGTTTGAATTGAGTTTTAGGATTTTGTTGTTTGTCATTATTTTGGTTACATGCATTTATTCTGCGTGCATTCAAGTTTGTATTAGTTTGGCATCAAAGATAGCTATATTAGATTTCCTAATCTAATAACTAAATTTGAGGTATCAAATAAAATTTTTTATTTCTTTGTTATTAATCTTTTTATTTACTTATCTACTTCATTTTAAAGCCTCTTCATGAATATTCGTGTCTTGTTCCAAATAACTATATACTTCATTCAAGCAAAAAATTAAGTTATTATTATTCATGAGATATTAATTTGATTCCTAACCTTCTTAATTAGTAGCTTTTATTGTGGGATCCAATTAATTCTTGGGATTTGCAATCAAATTCTCTTTTTGTGGAGTTTGGAAAACTGATGAAAGTTTGTGGAATTAAATCTTTGGGATATTTTTTTGGTCAATTTTTTGCATTTCCTTTTGTCCAAGACAGTCCATCATGGTTGAACCGTGTTTTTAAGGTTCCTTCTATGACCATGGTTTGAATGATAATCGAGTCATGACCATGTCTTAAAAGCTGCACAACCGCGGTTACTACAATATCTATCTGACCACACTAAAACTATTTATAGATGCAAATTCTACCATTTGTGATTCCTTAAGTGTGTTTTATCATTATTTAATGCCTTCCATTTTTTTAGGAGGTCTTTGCACTTGACTCGTAGTTGACTACATCTTCATATTGCTCACATAAATTTTCATGCCTTGGTTATACATGGCTTGGAATGTTTTGAGTGAGTGATACATCAATGTTTGTGAGGTGAGAGCATGACCATAAACAAGGAGAGTATGGCATCCAATGTTGACCATAAAGAGTTGATAGAGGTGTTGTCTAATGAGATAAGGAAACTTTTGTAGACCAAGATAAAGGTAATTCTTTAGAGGTTGGATTAAGTTGAGACATCATAGGTTTTGGTTTGGGATAATCTTACATTGAGGCATGGGAGGGAAAATGAGGGAGATCACCATTAGGGATGGAATCTAAATGATGAGTTTGTAATCACTGTAAAGGGTTACACATATGAGGATAGGTGGAGGAGGCCACTAGACATGTGATGAAGAGGGTGATGCTATGAAGGGGATTAAATTAAGAATTCCTTCTTTCTAAGGAATGTCTTATTTGAAGGCATCTTTGGAGTGGGAGCGAAGGATAGAGTTGGACTTTGATTGGCAACAATATACCAACGCCTAAAAGGTGAAGGTGGCAATTTTGGAGTTTACAGAATATGCAATCATATAGCGGGACCAACTGACCTTGACTAGGTGGAGGACTCGTAAGCACCTTATTACCACTTGGATTGGGCTTAAGGCTATGATAAAGCATTGTTTTGTCCCTCACCATTACCATTGAGACTTTTTGGAGGCTACAAAATCTTTTGCAAGTGAATAAGAGCATAGAAGATTATTATCAAGACATGGCGATGGTGATGATGAGCGCAAGTATAGTGGATAATAGGGAGGCAACAATGGCTCCATTCCTCAGTAAGCTTAATCCGGATATTGCAAATATTATGGAATTGTAACATTATGTGAGGTTGGATGACATGGTGTAAAAGGTGATTAAAGTGGAGAGCCAGCTAAAGAAGTTGGATAAGGGAGCTACATAGTTGTCAAGCTACCAAGTTGGCTAGGAGTTTGCCTATCAAGGAGCATAGTGTCGATTAGATGAAGGTAGCAAGGAATTACACACCTAAGGTTGTACATTTAATACTTCCACTAGAGTTGAACCTTGAGATATGCTATGCTTTAGGTGTCAAGAATGTGGCCAAATTGTGTCTTAGTGTCCCAACAAACATACGATAATTATGACTGATAGTCGTGAGATTATTATTGATGAAGAAGATAATAAGGTGCCATTTCAAGAAGAGGTTTATGGAGATGATAAGCAACTTAATTTGGTTTTATTGCAAGTGTTGAGCGAGAATGTTAAGTAAGGGAAAGAAGAAGAGAAGTAAAAAAAATTATTTCAAATTACATGTAGAGTCAGAGATAAGGTATGTAGCTTGATTGTAGATAATAGGAGTTGTGTGAACTTAGCTAGCAATCTTTCAGTAGATAAACTAGCATTGTCGATTTTTTTCATCAAAGCCATATAGGCTATAGTAGTTGAATGATGAAGGGGATATTAGAGTGGCAAAGAGGGTAATGGTTTCTTTTTTCATTTTCTATGCAAGCTAGTTATGTTTTTTTGGGTAGGCCATGGCAATTTTATAGAGCAATGAGTTATGATGAGGC
This sequence comes from Avicennia marina, assembly GCA_019155195.1. Taxonomy (NCBI): domain Eukaryota; kingdom Viridiplantae; phylum Streptophyta; class Magnoliopsida; order Lamiales; family Acanthaceae; genus Avicennia; species Avicennia marina. The sequence continues at coordinate 12,973,608 of CM032756.1, read as the reverse complement.
TGCCAATGAATATTCTCTATTTTTTCAAGGATGTAAAATTACTTTGGCTTCACTTCTCCCAAAATTATTGAAGGACCATGGAGCGTATAAGCAAAGACAATTGGAAATGGCTGTGGAAGTGAAGAAGGAGGAGAAAGGGAAGGAGCATATGGTGGAGGAAACATTTTTATTGGCATGAAAGGTGAGTCCTGGACCTAACACATTCTACATATTCTTTGCTGTTGTTTGGTGATTTTCTTTAGCAGGTACATGGCAAAAGTTGTGGCAAGCCAACATATTTGGAGTTTATTTGTGGGTTACTAATGAAGAAGATGTGACAATTGAGGGCAATTTTTTTCAAAAGGAAGGGAATAATAGAAATTTGAGGAGCCCGCAAGCCATAATAGAGGTTGGAATTGGGAATTTGGACTTGAGGAAGCAAAATGGAGCAACACGAACATTTTCAAGTTGAGCAGCACTTATTGTAGAGACGTTGTGCGATCGCACCTTTGTTTCTACATTTGTTGCACTACGACCGCATCTTCTGACTACAGAAATGTGGCAAGGCTAATTTCATAAAAAATTTTAGGCAATTTATCTTAATGTTATTCTAATGGGCTTTTAGCTCGTTTTGGACACACAAAAACCTTCGAGTGCTAGGTTTAATTAAAAGTTTGGTATAAATACTATTTTATAAGCTTATAAAACATTATTACTGAATTTTGATATTTTGAGTGGAATCTTTCACCAATTCTTGTGATGTTAAAAAAATTCGAATAACTTCAAGTGTTTTTCTGGAATTTCCTCCTAATGTATCAATCAATCCACAATGTGTTGGTTGTGATCATTGTTCCCAAATTTGATTGGGTTCATTGCATTGAGTTTTCTTAGAGGATCAATGTTCGAGCAAGTAAGATTTTAATTGGATATTGAGATTTCCCAACTAATCCCTGTTCCAGTTACATGAGTTTCTTCCGCATGTGTCCAGATTTGTTCTAAAAAGCCACTTTTAACATTCAAAAATCAACACAAATGGAACTCAATGCCAAGCTAGATACGATTTCAACTAGTGCTGGCTCTTGACGACCTAGTTGAGCAAAGCATACAAGAGCTCGTTCCAGGTATCAGGAACCCCACTGAGACACCAATGGCTGCAGTCCAAATTTCTGTGACCTCCTATCCCATAAGCAGAGGGGTGCCCATCTATTCTTTGTTGTGAAAGTCTGCTAACATTCAGCAAATACACTGGTTTGGCCATTGATCTCAGAACTTTCTCCAGCACCAACTCCGATGGCCGAGGGCTTCCTTGTGTCCTCAGTGGCCGTACTTGTCCCTCACAGCTTCTCTCTCTTGAGCCTTGCCCACTAGCATAGATAAAATTTGCAACAAAGAATCATTGTAGGGTTTACAGATGGAAAGGTTTCACTATTTAATTAGACAAATTCGATAATTAGGCCCATTAATTAACAGTTTATCCTCTTTCTACACGCTAGGGCAAATTTATTTTCAATTCTATGTTCTTGAATACGTTGATATATTTATATATATATAATCAACAATTACGTGCGTGAATAAAATTTATTTTGGCTGTATACCGGCATTGACCATTATAGTAATTTATAGGAATGGATATAATTTTTTAATAGTTTATAACATATTATTATGATAAGATTTAGCTTTTTTGACACTTAATATTAATTGTTGATGGAGGGTGTTTGCCTAAGTTGTGAACTCTTGAAATTAATTTGTAAGATGTTTGATAACTTATAAGTTTTATAATGGTGTTCGATGAAATTTTTTATATAAAATCTTCTAAATTTCAAAATAAGATATTTGGAACTTGTAGTCTCTTTTAAAAAAAAATATTGGTTCTCTTTATAAATTTTGAAATGACAAAAATATATTTGATTATATTATATTTATAATTTATAGATTTATTTTATTGTTGTTACACTAAACAATGTATAATTAATCAGTTCCAAAATTCAATAACGCCATACAAGTTGTTCAAAGAAAATTTATCCAAACATCTGAAAGCCTAGTTTAAAGTATAAATTGAAAGTGTGTAATGTTACAAGCTATAAGAGCTTATAAAACTTTTAGAAGTAAATTTAGCCAAACGCCCTCTCAGAAGAAGCTTTTCTCACATAAAATGAAATATTTATAAATTGAAAATTATCACCTTCCATATGTAGAGTTCGCCAGTTGTCCTTAAAATTAAAACATGAGTATTAATAAGTATTAAATAAAACGTAGACTATTCTCTGGAAAGATTGAAAGATATAAAAAAAGGGAAAAAAGGAAAGTAAAAAAAATTGGGGTACTTTAGAATGTTAGCATTATGACACCCAAAAGTAACTATCTTTGAAATAATGTAGAAAAACTTAAATTCATCTCATTTACTTATCTTTCATTTTTCTCCTCCTCTTTTGCATTGTTCTATCTCCACTAATTAATATTTCGTTGTTCTATTTCTTATTTTTTAACACTTTCTCTTAAAATTTTCCTTTTTTCCCTTTCATTGCTATGTAATTTCTTAATGAATTTCCAAACATAGTAAACGTAATTTTATCATAATAAAAATTATATAATTTTTTTGCATTTAAAATAGTTGTTTTTTTATAAGACGATAAATTATAAAATAAATTATGCATGCATATAACTATAATTCTAAATTTCATTATAAATATTAAAATCTAACAATAGCTTTACTAGCAAATAAAGACTAATATTTACCTATTATGATCGGGAGAAACACCCTGGAAGAAAACCTGAGTCTTTGTCGGATCTACATTGGCGTCGATCCATTTTGCCCACGTATTCAGTGCCTTCCCATACGCCACCAAACGGTCCATGTCTCTAACTGTCGTGTTCCCATACACAATCCAATCCCAGCTGCCATTTCGCACATCAAAGCCCCATTATTTACACAAATTAATTTTTTTTTTTTGGGTCCACTGTCCAACAAAAATAAGAAGTCTCTCTCTCTCTCTCTCTCTGTTGTTCATATTAATAAAATTAATAAACAGTAAAAGAAGGGCACTTACGCTTGTTTTCTGCCAAAGTGAAGCCACCAATGCCATGAGTCGAATATCAAAACGTCCATTCCTCCCCAGACATGGCTACTGCTGATGGAATCCAGCAAAAGCACCCTCCCTCTTGCCTCCTCCTTTATATCCACAACGTATGCATCTCGGTAGAACAATAACGACACGTTGTAATCCTACACACAAGTTACTCACTAATGAATCGCACTTCAAAATTAAAGAAAATCATGCCTATATATGATTATAAATTGATAATTCTGTACCCAAATTATTTTTAAAAAAATGAGATCAAGATGAAAACTCATGTACCCATCGACACATTTATTGCCCTTTTTTCTTTTTTTTTTTCTAAGGGAATTGACATTTAGACTACGTCGCATTCACAGTATAGTTAAATCTGTGACTTAGAATAGTTATGCTAGAGTGTCAAGATTTTTCTTTCAAAATGTGTACTTTTTAATTTTCCAGAAAAGTTGAAAGGTAAGAAGTTATAAAATTAACATGTCTGTTAAAAAATCCAAAATAGTCTAAAAATATTAAAATCTATCTTTACCCATCACTCTTCCAAATTATTCTATAGCTTTCGCTGATTAATCATAATTCAATTGCTAGAACTGTCATTATTTAAACACTTAGACTGAGGATATATAGATGAATTTGATCAAAATGCATAAAAGATCCATTCATCATTTTTTACCTCTTCTGTCTGTTAAAATATTAAAAAAAAAAAATTGTGCACATATATATTTTTAAAATTCAACTTGTGCTGTGAATCGATTTCAATAATTTTCAATTAAAATAAAAAAAATAATTCATAGACATAATCTTACCGGGAAGGTAAATTTAGAAAGGCCATTTATGGTCTGCAAGCTGAAGTGCGCTTGGGGTACTGCTGTATGAAGCAAGCATGTAAGAGATTGCCACTGGTTAAGACTTAGTGAATCTCCCACAAATATTAGCCTCTTCCCTTGTAACTTTCTCAAAAAATCCACGCCATTAAACCTGCGTTTGAACAACACACACGTGTATTGTAGTTATGTTACATATCTTGATTGGGTTTGATTTTATTCTCTAAAGACAATCATGTAATAGATTAATAATAGATGCACTTGCTATGTATTTTGATTACAGAAAATTAGATAACAAATCGCAAGAATTATTTGCCATATCCAAACTAGCTCTGAACGACAATTTTGTCTTGTATTTTGTTTAGGTAGCTTAATGTACAACATGTATTTTTTCCCCATATAAAATGCAGTAGGCAGAAAGTACTAAGCAAGTGGAGGGAAGTATGTCAGTATCATGTTGAGTTGTAAAGAGATAGGATAAAATGTGCAATAGAACAAAGAACCCTCGAAAAGAACATTACACCATTTTTTTAATAATTGTAATGAGACATCGAACAAGAACTGGTCCCCAAAGGGTTTCTTTGCTTGCAAGGTTTGCAATTAATTGTGGTGGTAAGTGCTACTCATTGTCTCATAATTAAGATTGAAATGGTGCAAACAACTTGTAAGCATGGACCAATATGACTTGTCTGTAGAAATAGCTTATCTGGTTCAAAGAAAATTGTGGTCACAAAGACTTGTCGGAGTTCCCATCAACATTGGAAGGAAAATTGTGACACGGTGCAATAAACTTTCTAACGTTTTGGTCTACTTTAATTTAATTTAATCGAGCTGTGCAAAATTTTTCAGTGAGTGTATTATTTGATATTTTATACTTTAATATTTTGTGATTAATTATTTTTTCCCTCATAAAATGGTCAATTGCATCATTAGTTACTTACTGTATTCGCTAATTGAGGGAATCAACAACATCGACAATTTTATGTTGAAGTATACATGAAGAGAATGTTCTGCTAAGCTTATTCTAAAAGAAATTATAAACTCTTAAAACATGTTTTTAAAACTTATAAACTCTTAAATTTTATTATAAAAATAAACTGTGGAGGTGTTAGGATAACTTATTATCCAACTTCTTAAAAAATATTATAGAGCTTTATAATTATGATTGATTAAAATGTTAAGCATAATAATGATAAGTATGATATATCATTGATTTAATATAAGTAAGGATATTTATATCAGTTTATAACATATCATAAGACAACTTATAAGATATTTCAAAATAACTTGAAAAAATCCTACTTTTTAAGAATTTTACAAACTTCAAACAAAACATTTGGAAGATTATAAACTCCTTTACTAAAAAATTTAAGAAATACTTCTATGAACTCTGTTTGCTCTCTAACATTATTAATTGTTTTGGAAAACTTACAAACTAAGCCAAACATCCTCTATAAAGAACCAATCTTTGAACTACAATATTATAAGGATAAATTAATACCCACATTTAGATGCCATATATACTCGAATACCAGTAACTCTTCTTAAGTTAAATGTTGTAAATCCCAATTTTATCATCATATCAAGATTTCTTTAAGGATAAATTCCGAGGCTCCTCTAAACTCAAATAAAAATAAAAGAAAGAGAGGACACAAAACATTATTGTTAGAAAGTAGCTAGAAAAACACACAAGAGTTAATATCTTGGGAGCTCAGAAACCAGCGAAAGAAAATACGTAACACAAAAAAAAAAGAAAAAGAAAGAAAGAAACTTGCTCCGCTTTTCATCAATTATTTGAACTCTTTACTTCTCACCATACCAAAAACCCAAAAATAATCAAAAAGGAAAAGATCAAAATGAAATTCAAGAAAATAAATGAAGACAGAGTTCAAAAGAATACACCACCTACCATCATCATAATTTTCATGCAAAGCACCAACCGTTATTCTAACTTCACACACACACACACACACAGAGTCACGCACACTCGCGCATGCATGTATCAATACGCGCATCGGCCAAGCCACCACGAAAACAACGTTGTATCAAAAACCTAACAAACAAGAGACATTCAACAAGTAATTAATCTCTTTGTGAATCTGCGATCATGATCAATATGAAAACGAGCCGTAGCACGTTACCTCGGCAACGTACATCCAGTCGGCTGCCATCTATACTTCATGTATTCCTTGTCCGGCCGACCATTCTTCTGGCAGTCGAACTGACGTTCAATGAAGGGGCACTCCCTTGAATCATAAAGAGGATATGAACTGTCCAAAACCCAACTTCCTTGAAAGATATGACATCCCTTTTGTGCAAGTTTTCCTTTGGCAGAATTCGAGAGGAGAGCAAAAGAAAGGAAGGCAGCAAGTAAAGCAAGCCCCATGAAAATCGAGAGGTAAATGCAGGAAGTTTTGGTCATGGGGTGTGCCACAACTGCCAATATATATAACAACTGAGGGTAGTGGTAAAAGTGGTCTTAACGGTATTTTGTGTTTGTCTTTGGAATGAGCTAGATTGAAACGACGGGTAGAGAGCGCATTCAATTGGGAAGAGAGGAATTATAGGTTGATTCTTTGGAGTTTGAATTTTCTACATGTAGGCCAATTGTATGTTGGGACATGGAAAATTTTAGCCATATTGTTGCTATAAGAAGACAAATGAAAACAAATGATATGCAGGCAAGTAAGATGGTCAAAATTGTCATTTTATGTATTTAAACACAATAAGAGTTGTGTTGTCTAAGTGTATTTGACAGGTGGCTAATTAAATTATTGTTGAGTTGTAGTAGTCTATTAGGCTAATAAAATTTTTTAGCTGCGCAAAGTTAAATTATACAACTATTTTTATTTTTTTTTTTCATTTTTTATTGCCTTATTTCTCGCATTTCTTTTAACTTATTATTTTACTTGTGTATTCTCTCAAAACTTTTTCTTTTGAATTCTTTTGAACTTTACTTAGTTTCTTATTTTAAACATAATTATTTTTATTATTTATAAAATATAGTTATAATTTATAGATAAATTTTGTACACAAATACAATGTGCAACTTTTAAGGGTTGATACTTAATGCCAAACAAGTTTGACAACTTAATAAATAAATTAACTAAAACCATAATAATGGTCATGGGTTTATGGGTGTTGTTGACGTATTAATAAAGTTATTGTCGTTGACTTATTATATTGTTAACTTCTTATCAAAAATGAGAATGAAATACACACACACAGAGAGACACAGCTATCGGTACTAAGAGTAAAATATTTTTTATCATCACCACAAAATTGTCGTGTGTTAAAAGCACAAGATTGTTTATTATCATAATATGATTAAATTGTAATTCATATGTGTTAATATAATGGTAACTTTATGTTTGTTGAAATTTATGAATATACTCACATTTATATATATTTTAAAAATTAATCATTATTAATATATTCTTTCACACCATCCCATCATCATTCCAGTATTTAAAAATATACAAATTCAAATAAATTTAAATTTTTATCAATCTAAATTTTAAAATCAAATATAATTTTCACACTCAACAAAATAGCGTTGATACAAATTCGGAGAAGAAAGAAAATCAGAGTGAAGATTGAGGTAAAATGTAAAAATAAAAAAGAAAAAGACATAAAAGTATATTATTCTATTGGATTATATATTTGATTGTATGAATTTTGGCGGAAAGAAGAAAATTGAAGAAACCAACAAGCGTAATCTATCATTTTATCTTCCAACAAAATTACCTACCAAACATAATCATGATAACTTCGGCATTTCTTTTTACCAATTTTCTTGGCGTGTGGGAGAAAGAACATCTTGTCACATAATTTATCACTTGTCAAGTGAATTCAGTGTGAACCAACTTCACATGATTAGGTAATAACGAGACGCGTCACCAGAACTGTGGATTGATGGGCGTTGGGTTGGCAATGTCATAATCTCCACATAGCAATTTAATTACTAATTCATGACATTTCAATTTTCAAGAAATAAAACAAAATGAATTGAAAGATAATGTCTAATTAAACTGAAAGAGTTGGATGATACGTCAAAATTATAACGAGCATGACTTCTAGAGAATCTTGAGAAAAGCATGCATTCAAAATCCGGAGCAATAGCATATATTACAAATTTTGGATATGTTAGAAAATGATATCCAATTTATGTGCGTAATTTGAAGAATTCGCGATTCAGCTATTGTCGTGAGTTTTCTATAAGGATTACAAAAATTATTGTACGTAAAAATAAGTTAAATAAAATGATCAAAGAATGAGAGAGAGAGAGAGAGAGAGAGGAGAGAAGAAATTACTGGGGCCACTATTAACTGGTTAGATAATAATATTTATTTTCAATACCATTCGATTGATCAGACACACAACAGTAATGTGGCTCATAGGGTCAAATCGAAATATATCTTTCTTATTATTGACTAAGGGGATATAATGAAGTTAAGGGGCCAAAAGTTGCTGTTATATTAAAAGATTACTTCCAGTATAAACTCAAAATCTATAATACAACAGATTTAAGAAATATTTGTATTCTCACGCATAAATTAAATCTAGATAAAATATGTGCAATATAAATAAAAGATTAAACATAAGTTTAAAAAGGAAGGCAAAGTTTATATTGAGGGAAATTTTGGAGCTAAAAATTCTAAGTACTCCGATATTAAGTGGATTTTGAAATCGTCCATTAAGGAGAAACCGACTTATGGTGGGTGCCAAAGTATTTGAAAATCATTTATCTCGTTTAATTTCATTTCTAGGGCCATTTTCATATTTTTTTAGCATTTTTAGAGTTGAAAATATTTCAATAGGTTTTTATTCCGTAACAAATCTAAAGGACAATTCAAGGGTTGTGCTTGGATTATATTCATGGTGATGATTTTACTGAGATGAAAAGAAAATGATTGGTTGGTGCACATGTGTGCTTTGTGCATATAAATGATATCCCAAACTACCATGAAAAAAACGTCGCACCAGAAAGCTAACAAACAACGCATTCATTGACTAATCACTCTATCAACATCGTAATTTGGATTTTTTTTTTCAATAATTTAAATTGTGTTTCAAAATTATGACAAGTAGTATAATTTGTTTTTAAAATAAGATAAAAGAATGTGTTAGTTTCCTGTCGTAAGACATTGGTCTAAAGTGGGGAATGCCTACATTTCTTATAATTTTTTTTTCTGAAATTTAATTTGAAAATTGAAAACTGTTGAGTCGTGTGGTTACGAATAAATTCCAGATGAATTCATCATCTGTCATGAGTGATCTTTCATCCAAAACAAAAGAAAATGCATGAATAGAAGCGAAATTTTACTCGAAGCAAGGAAACTCCAATTGCACATAAACTGAAAAATGCAAAACCTCAACTAGCAGTATTACTATTCCATTGGTTTATATGCTCTAGTTTCAACCTCTAACTGCTACAGTTTCATTTCAAGATTCTCCATTCATGTGGGGTTAAAGATAACTGATCAACTACCACTATAGGTTAGCTATAAAGATAAAAATTCAATCTTGTACAGGTGTTGCAATGAGCTGGCAGCTTGCATCCTTGCTATCAAGCTTTCTTTATCTTCTTGTTTCAACACTTTTCCTTAAAATAAGTGTGTATATTTTCCAAACTCATCTTACTTGACAACTTATCCAACTATCTAGAGTGTTGTGGTTTTGTAAATAGGTTGGCTAGTTGTTCATCTAACCTCAAATACTTGATCTCAAAGGCTCCTGTTTGAACCTTCTCCCAAATGAAGTGCAAGTCCAGGTGAAAATGTTTTGTTCTCTCATGGTATGTCCAATTTTTGCATAGGCACTCTAATTATCACAAAACACCTTGATTACTTTCTAGTGTTCAATCTTTATCTCTTGCAATAGGTTTTCAATCCATATTCCGTCACATATGCTCCTAAAACCTAGTATTCTACCTTTATTGAACTCTTAGCAATCACACTTTGTTTTTTGGATCTCCAGCTTATTAGGAAGTCTCCTAATGTGATGTAATATCCAATGATGAATCTTCTTGTGTCACAAAAAGTTCCCCAATCACTGTCTAAGTATGCCTTAAGTTGTGAGCAGCTACACCTCTTCATCATGATTCCTCTTCAAGGTGTTTCCTTCAAATACTTCAATACCCTGAAATCTACTTGTAGATAAGACTCTCCTAGGTTGTTCATGAACTGTGACAAAGCTTGTAAGCAAATTTAATGTTAAACCTGGTAAATGTTAGATAAATCAACTTCCCAACTAGTTGTCTATAGTAAGTGGCATCCTTTAGAGTATCATGATCCTCCTTGTTCAGTTTTTGGCTACTATCCCCAAGTGTGATAGTAGGCCTTACACCAAGCAATCCATTATTCTCAAGCCAGTCTAGTTCATACTTCCTCTTGCATATGTATATCCCTTTCCTTGATCTAGCTATCTCCACCCCCAAGAAGTATTTTAACTTTTCCAAGTCTCTTAGCTTGAACTTCCCTTTCAAAAACTCCAAGAGATCATAAATTTTCTCTTACTTCCTGCTCCCCATTGCTACATCATTCTCATACACGAATAATAGAATCTTGTCATCCTCATGTATCCCTTTTCTAAAGAGTAAGTGGACTAATTTTATGGACAAATCTATAGTTGCGCAAGATTTCACTGAACTTGATGTTCTGCTACCTTAAATCTTTTTTTAGACTATACAAGGATCTCCTTAACCTGCACAACAAAGGTTTGTTTCTGTCAAGCCTCTTGACGCGATCCAAGAATCCGTCAATTTTTATTTTAGTATTTATTATTTCTATTTTTATTTGTTAATGGGCTTTATTAATAAATTGGGCCATATGGGCTTTTTAGGTTAAAGTCTGATAGGATTTAGTATAAATAGTAGTTATTCAGTTGAAAATAGACACAGACAGATAGAGTTTTAATCAGTTCAGAATTCCTTTTCAAATTCCCTAGAATTGTTCATCCAATTTCTCGTGGATTTCAATCACAAATCGAGTCATTCCGAAGTGGTCCGTGTGATTCGTGATGTATCAATCAGTATTCAGTGTGCTGATTGTAGCCGTTTACATCGAGTTCAATCCAATCCTACCACATTAGGTCAGCGTTCTTTACTCGGTTTGCGTCCTTGGAGTTCTTGGATTTGGGTTCAATTACACCATTGCTATCCTACTATTTCGACGTGATTCTGATAGCGTCAGTTTGGTTTTAGAGCAAGGTGGTATCAAATCCTAATTTGATACGCTTTCCTGTTGAGAGAAAAAAAAACAGAGAAAAAAAAAGAAAGGTGGAATTCAAACAAAATATTAAAAGAGAGAGAGAGAGAGAGAGAGAGAGAGAGAGAGAAGGAATTTTATTTGTACTTATTTCCACAGGATGTCAGATGATCATGCATGTTACAAGAAGCAAGTGTTTGATGAAATCCAAAAGTTGTCCAAAGCTGTCGATAAACTGCAAAATTGTCTTGCTAGAGACAATCGTACGTTGAGACACAAGGAGACAAGAAATAGATATACACTGTCAAGGAATTATAATATCAAAGATTATGGATTGAATGAGAATGAGTATGACAAGACATCTAAAGTATCGGATTCTTATATTGAAAGTCAATTTTAGTTGTGTTTTAATTGCTTTCAGTGTAAGCATAGCATGAGTGAATGTCGAAATAAGGAAGCTGTTTATATTGGCATTAGCAAAGTTATAGGAGAGAAGAAAAGTCCATCCATAAGATGCCATCTTTAACTAAAGTGAAGATTGCAAAAAAAATGCCACCGGAGGAAATACAATATGAAGATAATGACAATATTAGCACACATTTAGGAATTGAGGAGAAAAGTGAATGAAAAGAAATGACAGAATTAATAGAAACTGAAAATGATAGAGTTGAGATGAAAGCAGCCATAGAAATTAAAGTGGAAGTCGAGAACAACCACAAGAATGAAGAACAAGTAAAAGATTGGGAGATTAAACTTCTACAAAATCACGTGTACGTTGATTCATTTAACCATCTAGCAGATACTCTGTTCAACTGTACTACACAAGAGTTGAAGATGTTTTTATCTACAGAGACTACATATGCATATTTGGATAAGTCGTCAGTGTTTTTTTATATTCCTTCATATGGTTTGTTGCTGATATTTCAGTGTTGGGCTCATGGGAAGATGAAACTGAAGTTCAGTGAGACGATAAAGAGTTAAGGAACTTTCAGAGATTCGTATTTGATCCAGATGACACAAATTCGAATTGAGGACAATTCACCCTCAAGAGGAAGGGTATAACGCGATCCAAGGATCTGTCGAATTTTATTTTAGTATTTATTATTTCTATTTTTATTTGTTAATGAGCTTTATTAATAAATTGGGCTATATGGGCTTTTTAGGTTAGAGTCTGATAGGATTTAGTATAAATAGTAGTTATTCAGTTAAAAACAGACACAGACAAACAGAGTTTGAATCGGTTCAGAATTCCTTTTCAAATTCCCTAGAATTGTTCATTCAATTTCTCGTAGATTTCAATCCCAAATTGAGTCATTCTGCAGTGATCCATGTGATTCGTGATGTATCAATCAGTGTTCAATGTGGTGATTGTGGCCGTTTGCATCGAGTTCAATCCAATCCTACCACGTTAGATCGGCGTTCTTCACTCGGTTTGCATCCCTGGGGTTCTCGAATTCTAGTTCGATTACACCATTGCTATCCTACTGTTTCGACGTGATTCTGATTACATCACCTCTCCTCCATAAGTTTATACCCATATGATACATTCATACAGACCTCTTCCTCCAAATCTCCATTCAACAATGTATTGTGAATATCAAGTTGTCTCATTTTCCATTCCTTTATGATTGCTAAGGCAAGAGAAAAAAAAAAAAAGCTAACAATGGTGTGTTTAACCACTAGACTGAATGTTTCTTGGTAATCAAATCCCTACATTTGGTTGTATCCTTTTGTAACAAGTATTACCTTAAACTTCTCTATTGTTCCATCTAATGTCAGCTTGGTTTTGTAAACCCATTTGCACCCTATTGCATGGTGATTCTTTGGCAGCTCAACCAACTCCCAAGTTTTATTCTCCTCTAAAGCCTAAAGCTCCTGCAACATTGCTTCTCTCTAATATAGCTTTTTCACAGCCTCAATAAAGGAACATAGCTCATGGACACTACTAAGTGACAACAGGTAACAAGCGTATTCTTTAAATGACATGGCTGAACTCAAGTGATTAGTTGTAGGGTGCTCTGTTGCAGGGCTCACTAGTTTCAAATTATGTTGGTAAGCATCTAAGTACTTGGGAATCTTCCTGATTCTATTTGATTTCCAGACTTGGTTATGTAAATTTTCTAGTCATGGATGATTTCAAAGGTTGCTGCTCGATAGTTGTTCAGGCTGTGGGATAGAGTGGTTGGCTTGATCCTCATTAGCTTCACCACTATTCAATTGATCAATTGCAACAGATTCATTCTGCCGATCATCCAGCAAGTGTTCAAGTGGTATAGACATAACTAGTTCAGGGCCATTTTGGTTAGAAGTGTTGGGTATTACTTGCAATGCTGACTTGAATGTGAAAATGTGTTCATGAAAGTAAACATCTCTTGACACAAAGGTCTCATGGCTGTTAAGGTCATATAGTTTGTAGGCTTTCATTTCAAGAGGGTATCTAATGAAGACGCACTCTCTAACTCCTAGATTAAACTTAGTTTGGCCCCTTTTCAATGTGGAAGCAAAGGTTAGACAACCAAAGGCTCTTAGGTGGTGATAGTCAAGTTTCCTTGTGCAGCAGAATCTCATAAGGGGTTTTATTGTTTAAAGGCTAGGTAGGGAGTTTAATTGTGATATAGGTGGCACATAGAACTGTATCTCCCTAAAACTTCCTTAGCATAGAGGCATGGAAAAGAAGGGATATAGCAATAGCAAAGATATGTTGGTGCTTTCTCTCCACTATAGTTTTTGCTGTGGTATTTCCACATAAGAGAATTGACGGATTATTCCATTTTTAGCAAAGAAAGTAGGCATGTGTAGTTCTAGTGCATTATCAAACTTAATAGTCTTTGTCTTGCTTTCAAACTGATTATGCACCATGTTATTAAAGGTTGACAATATATGGTTGACTTCTCTTTTATATTTCATTAAGTATGTTCACGTGTAACGGTTAAAATCATCAACAATAATGACAAAGAAGCGGTAACCATTTATTGTAGCAAAGGAATATGGTCCCCATACATCAATGTATATCAACTCAAAAGATTTAGTACTATTTAGTACATGTTCAAGGAAGGGTAATCTTTTCTGTTTCGCTAAAGGACAAATTTCACAAACAAAATTAAGGTTTACATTAATAAAAAAAATATGAATGATAACGTTTAGTAGCTACTTGATCAGAGAGATAGCCTAATCTCTAATGCTAAATGCCTTGGTTGTTATGGGGTGATGCTACAACTTGGTTCTCTGCACAAGTTGTGTTTGAAGAGGGATTCAATTTAGTTTAGCTTTGGCTTTCTTACATGATGTGCAGGCCTTAGTGTTCTCTAACAAGACCAGTCCTCATCTATGATTGGCCTTAAATGTAATAAGAATTGGAGTCAAATGTAAGGTGACACTGCATTGAGGTTGAAAGGAGGGATGCATAGTACTTGGTCTTTTTTTAGGTTATTAAAAAGCTTAACACTCCCTATTTGTGTCACTGGAACTTTAGTTTCATCAAGTAGTCTCACAAACATGTCTATCACAAGCTTATAGGTGTGGAAAAGCTTAAGGGAGTAGTACATATGATGTGTCGCTCCAAAATCTAGGATCCATATTAGTGAAGATGATGAGGATCTATTTTCTTTAATATGCAGGATATCCTTTGAATGAAATGTGTAGCAAGTTGGTTTCCCAAAAAAAAAAAAAAGAGGTCTTCGTTGGCTTACTAGAGAAATTAGGTGTTGAAGGTTCTGAAGAGGTAAGTTCCTGGTGTTTATATGCTAAAGCCACACTAGATTGAACCATGCTTTGGAAACTTAGCAAGTTCATCAGCCTTTTTATCTTTTCTTGAGATAGAATTAGTCTTGTATCTGCACTTCTTGACTCCTCATTTGATTCCCTTTTTGATGCAACCTGATTAACAATTGATTGGTTTGTCTTTCCCTTTCCTTAGGTAAATTTTAACCTTGAAGGGAATCCAATGATCCTATAGCACCTTTCTTTAGTATGTCCTTTCTTCACACAATAGCTACAGATCAGATCTTACTTCCTTTCTTTCTTGTCATGCTTATAGTAAAAACTAATGCATCTGCAAACATTTCACTCAACATGCTTGATTTTTGAACTACTTCAACCCTTATTGCATTGTATGCTTCATCTAGAGTTGGGAAAGGACACTACCTCAAAAACGATGATCTATTAGTAGAAAAGGTTTCATTTAAGCCATTTAAAAACTTATGGACTGTTTCCTTCTCCTGAGATTCCACAAACTCTTAGAAGCATCCTACATTCATCTCCCACATTTGCTATGGGATGATGGCCTATACTACCTCAATTATTCTCAAATTTTAACCAATTCCATATACTAAACATCCACTGACCTTGTCCCTTGTACAACACTACTCAAATCACTCTAAAGTTTGCAAACTCTATGGTCATCAGGTATGGAAAATCTCTTGAAAAGAGCTTCCTAAATCTGCCTAGCATCTTTCATGTAGAAGATTGTTGCAACCAAAGGACTTATAAATTTAGCAACCATGCCACTATCAGATCATTACATCTACTCCATGCACAGTGAAGAGGATCGTCTAATGCAGGTTTTTGAATGCTCCCATCAACAAATTCAAGTTTGTTTTTGATTAAAAGGGCTTGCATAAATGATCGACTTCAAGTAGCATAGTTAGAACCAATGAGTTTAGGATGAGTGATGGTTATGTTGTGATTATCGGTGGAATGAATGTAAAATGGTGAGTTCGGGTCTTCCACTAACCCATTTCAAGCATTGAGATTACCATGGTTAACAGACATTGAGGATGACACCATGGCAAGAATGAAAAGAAAAGAAAAGAAACTGACAGATGAGGAAGAATGATCAAAGTTCACAGTAGAAGATGACTCTTTGCAGCTCTAGTGCCATGTGGAATCAAGTGATTACAAATCAATTCCAAAAAAATTCCACGTTTTTTATGAGTGATCCTTCATCTAGAACAAAAGAAAATGCATAAACAAAAGCAAAATTTCACTCAAAGCAAGGAAACTCGAATTGCACATAAACTAAAAAAAGTAAAACCTCAACTAGCAATGTTACTGTTCCATTGGTTTATATGCTCTAGCCCTACTTCTAAGTGGCACAGTTACATCTCAAGATTCTCCACTCATATGGGTTTAAAAATAACTGATCAACTACCACTATAGGTCAACTAAAAAGATAAAATTCAATTTCATATAAGTGTTGCACTGAGCTGGTAGCTTGCATCCTTGCTATCAAGCTTTCTTCATTTTTTGTTTCAAAGACCTTTTAAATTTAATGCAATAAGCAACTAACCGAAACTTTGAATGCTCTTAAAATTTCAAGTTATGATGCTTCAAAGATCAAGTTAAAAACTAAGGTGTTAGAAAAATTTGCTTTGTCACAAACTAAAAGTGGCTGAATGACCAATAAATTGTTTAGTAGCTTTATGTTGAAGATATTATGTTGATAATGGCTAAGTTTGCCTTAAAAATATAATATAGACAAATTTTTACCAAGTTGAATAACCTATATACATTATATAATTCACTAGGCTCGTTAAGAAAGAAATTGAAAACAACATTTTTATATTGTTTTGAAGATAGAGCAACCTTTTGGTATTCTTTTACAATTTTTGAGAGGATTGTATTGAAATAATTCACATACTTATAAAAGTCTTATGCTAGATATAAAATTTTGGGTTGGTTTCCAGAACCTTCAATTTAAAGACTCATTAAATTCAACAAAGTAGAAATGAATTGAAATTTGCAAGAAATTTCTAAGAAAGATCAAACACCTTGCCTACAAATAAATTGATAGACTAAAACTTTCTACAATTTAGGTTACATAGAAAAACTAGAGTTTTGAATCTTAGATGTGTTGTGTGAATTTCATATGCTTTTAGGTTAATTCATATGTATTCATGTGGAATTATAAAAAATATGCATGCATGTAGATAAATGACTAAGGACTCCTTACACTTAAACTTTACATGTATTTTCCATTATTTCCTCCTATGCCAATTCAATTTGGCTAAAAAGAAAGAGGCGATAAAGTCATAAAGCCAAATAAAATAGTCTTCTTTGAACAAATATCTACCTATATAGAATAGTAAATAAACTCTTTATGATCATTGACTATAGAAATGAAATGAAAGGTTAATCCTTACCAACTTGATCTTGTTGCTCTTGGCAGCAAACATGCATGAATCATTTCAAAAAGTATGTATTTGGAAAGTTCAAAGTCTCAATTAATGCTCTTGGTCTTATGGTCGAAAAACAATGATGATGAAGGCATGTTGGTGCACTATTCTATGACAAAGACTGTTTTTCTCTATTTTCAAATGGTTAATATTTCTCAAAACATGGAGTGAGAATTAAACCTAGTTGAGATATTGATGCGTGTTCTTCCCTTTTGAATCAAATGGATTCATATCTAAAAGAGGTTGACAATAAATTCTTTCAAAATTGACTATTTGCCCCATTATTAAAGGTGTTTGAGAAATGCCTGCGATTGAGTGTGAATCAAACCGTGTTGAGATATTGATGCATGTTCTTTCCTTTTGAATCAAATAAATTCATATCAAAAAGAGGTTAATGATAAGTTCATTCAAACTTGACTATTTGCCCCACTATTAGAGGTGTTTCAAAATGCCTGCAATTGAGTAAATAGTTCTACAAACAAATGGACTATATCGACTTAGAAAATGAAAAGATTTCTACGAGTCTCCTCCAAATCAAGATAACTATAGGTATAATCATGGATAATGAAGCAAGTCACACTTAAAATGGCCTTAAAAGATAATTGGACCGATTATTTGCTAAGAAACCACACATCTAGAATTTTATTATCAATCAGGTCGATTCGAATAGATTTCAGATTGATCCTTATTGATCCTAACTATGCAATTGACACAGATCAATCACAAGAGGCCATGATTGTATTTCTAGTGGCCTTTAGATCGATAACCCCAATCAAACATGATCAATCCCTATCGACCTTAGGGTCATGATCGCCTGTGATCAATTACGTTACAATCCGATCATAATCCTAAAATCCTTTGCAAATGATCGATGTGCCAGCCAATTGATCTTGACCAATCGTGATCAATCCTGAGGCTGCCCAGATCTTTTAG
The DNA here is from genome assembly GCA_019155195.1 of Avicennia marina. Taxonomy (NCBI): domain Eukaryota; kingdom Viridiplantae; phylum Streptophyta; class Magnoliopsida; order Lamiales; family Acanthaceae; genus Avicennia; species Avicennia marina. Next base: position 12,955,420 of record CM032756.1, on the reverse strand, counting down.
ATAGTGCCCAAAGCTAATCTAAAACCCGTTTTTCATGATTCTCCTACCTGTTTTATGTTCTTGACCACAATGCACCCACAAGTGTCCACCACAAACCCACATAAAACACTGTTCACCCGACTCAGACACACAAAACTTAACAACAATGTGAAAATCCTTAGTAACACATGAGAATTAACATCGCCCGAGCAGGCAAGGAGCACTCAGTGTTTCAAAGATTTTAAGTTACAATTAGAAGAAGAATAGGGCATTCAATTACTAAATTTAGAACTAAACAAAGATTATTTCATGGAATAGGAAACAAGGACACGAAATCAGAAAACAACAAAATTAGTGGATCCAACACTAGGTTAGTGGATTACCTTGCAAGTTTTGAAAATTGCTTTATTTTTAAATTGATTTCTATCACTTAAATGAAACTGTTATTATGAAAATCTATTTACACCAAGCCAATGAATTTATATATAAGGTGGAATTCCTCCATTATTTATGAACAATTCAACTGTTCCCCGATTTAAGCCTTGTGCTTTAATTATGAAATTCAAACTTTTGTTATGAAATGGTGGATGTGAGTAAGCTTGTGTATCTATTTATAATGAAATTTTGTTGAAATGTTAATGTTTTATGTACAAAGAATTTCAGTAAAACTACTCATGATTAGGCAACAAACACTACTATAAAAGAATCCTCTCAATCAAGGTTAAAAATTAAGTACATGCCCTCCCAATTAGGGTTAAAAATTAAATAAGTGACCTTCTTTAGTCTAGATTATAGAATATAAATTCAGATCTTAATTAATGGAAAGAAACATAAGATGTCTAGAACTCATAAGCAAACAAATAAACATGTGAAAGTAAATGATTTTATTTATTTGGAGAAGTAAATATATTTTTGTCTCACTCTAAAAATTCGCAATGGTTATGAAAATTATTTCTTTAGATATTTTACATTAAAGAATGATATGGTTTTCATGCCCACATCCCTAAAAGATGGATAAATATATTTATTGAGCTATTAGTCGCCCAAAAATTTTCAAACCTTTTGCAAATAACACTATAGAGGACAAGAACACATGGGGGTGGTAAAATGCTAAAGAATCGAAGAAGAGAGTCCTTTAGTTGTTGTTTAATTTGAAGAACTAGAAACATGTAAATATATCAATTGTTTATTTTTTGCTGCAAAATTGTAATAAACCCCTTACATTGAGGTGATTAATGTTATCAAGGTTTAATTACTCTAATATCTGGACTTTATTTTTCTTTGAAATAATTTTTTCGAAGATACTATTACATGGCACTCAAATTGGGGTATGACATTACTAAATTTAAAAATTATTTCTTCTTCTTGCAATTGTTGATGCTTCGTGTTCTAGGGGAAATACTAAGGTTACTACTTAAATTCTTGTATTCATATTTCAATTCCACTCAAAGGACTAAAAAACTTGATACTGATTCAAGTACAAACAAAGAAAAGGAATTTGTCTGCACTCTTTACACCCTTGTCTTGAAATAATCACACTTTAAGATATAATTGCTTTGTTGGGATCTTAGATGAAAAATATTAGTAACCATTACATTTCATGAAATTTACATTGTTGCAAATAGGATTCTGAAATACATGTACTAGTTTTTACTAATGTTTTTTCAATTGCTTAGGTCATGATAAAATAATTGATGAAGTCAAGAAATTAAATTTTCTGGACACTAATTAATATAATTATTTCTTATTCGGCCAAAATCATGTTAGGTTAAGGTATGGATTTTAGCAATGCAGTCCCAAAATCATAATTGTCAATTAGAATTTGTTCGGTTTAATTAAGGGAAAGGGGAAGTGAGGAGATAACTGAAATTCACCATATGTAAACGAAACATAACGCACACACACCCACACCCACAAAACATATTTATATGTTGTTTGGTACGGTTCAGAAAAAAAAATAACAAAAAGGAGAATCTTAAATATTTTCTTTTGTTGGTACATCGAAATTAAGAAGGAAAGAGAATATGAATGTTCTTTACTATTTGACCATTTTCTTTTTATTTATGTTCTACAGAGTAGATAAATCAACTATTAAAATTATTATGACTTATTAATAAATTTGTAACAAAATAATAAATTCAAGTTGCATTCTCTTCAAGGAAAGTAATCACAAAAACAGAAAAAATCCAAAGTATTTTTCAGTTGCTAAAATCTAAGAGTAATACATAAATCATACTACATATATAGTACATATGGACACTATTTTGAGATTGGCAAGCAAGAAAATGAATATAGTTGAGGCTGTTGTGTCTATGGATAAAGAGTAAATAATTTTTTTAAAAAAAAAAAGAGTATTATATCTTTTAAGCATTATAGTAACGCATTTTGATTTTTAATGAAAATTAGAAAACGGAGGGTTTATCTAAACAGACTGAAATCAGACCACGTTGCTATATAAAGTTCACCAATAGAAAAGTATAAGATATGTCGATGCAGAAGCTTCATAACAAGCTCTCTTTATATGCAACACACTCATACACTTACTGTAACACTGCCAAATAAGGAGACACCAAATATTAAAGAGATTACTACTGCAGGGCTGTAGTATCTATGCAGTTAACCTACATGTATGTCTTCCTCAGCCACCTCAGCCCTGAAAGCTTGGGAACTGTAATCTGAAGAAGCCCATCCCTGCACCGGAAGCAATTATAAATATCGGCTGCAAATTTTTGATACTGGACACATCGAATGCTATGTGCCCCGCGAAACAATGGGGTTCTCATGAACTTGTATCTAAATTTGTAGATCCATCGCATCCGGCATACAGATGAAAGAAATAGAAGCACAAGTTTATTGAGTTTTTCTAATTGCTCAGGATTCTTGCAGCTATCAATTGTGTGCAGTGGAATCACCAGCATAAGCCTCTGCACATATTGGCTAAACCATACCACTATTCAAGTCCCAATACATTGTTAAGTACCTACTTCAGTACTTTGTATTTAGCTCCCATTACCTTCTAGGTTGGCCCCTGAATGAGTGTAATGCTGATTTGAATTGGCTTACAAATTACTTAAAAGCTATCTATTATTGTCAAGAATGTCCAAAACACAAGCAGTTTTCCACCATAAGGGATCATTTCTGGTTTTGCACCAGCATAGCCCTCGAAAAGCTTTACTGATAGCATCCAATTCTCTCTAGCTGTATTAACTTACTCCAACTTTCATTTTCAACTTTAACAACCAATTGTTACAGTTATGTTCCCAACTCCAAATCATATTTTTATTTACGAGGCAAAATGACATGTACTGTTGTTTTGCAGATTAACATCTATCAGTAAGGCCATCTTAAACTCTAGGTTTTTCAGAAAGGCTTTCTATACACCAGATGCTTTCAATTTTGGATATGCTGGTAATCCCACCTTGTCACCCTCCCAGCATAAAAATAGTATAAAATCATTTGGTTGGCCAACAAGCAGAACTCCTAAGACCACAATTTAATTGAATAAGGATCTAGGATACTAAATTATCTAAATTTTTCAATATAAGCTTGCATATGGATGCCATTGACAAGCAAGAAATTGTTATAGATAATTTTTCACAAGAAATAGCCTCTATAGATGGTGATCGTTTAATGCTGTTGACATTATCCAACAACTGACTTTGGTTTCAAACCACAATTTCAGGAGAACAAGAAAGATTTTTGGGTTTTTCCTAACACAACTTCAGCATGCACTATGAATTCGACCAACAGGCATAACCAAACATTCTTACTTCACACCAACCCTTTGTTATGATATTTTTTAGTCATTTATGATCAATGTCAGTATCAAACTACAGCAAAGAAAAACCATAAATGTTGAATTATCTCGAATGTATTATAATTTGTTCGCTCCTGTTTTTACACTATCACACAGCTATATCTTCAAACGAACAGTTCAGGACAGACATCAGCATCAAAGATGAAGTAATGAACAGAACTAAGGTTTTAGGTAACAAAAAGTAGTAACTATCCTCCATTAAACATTAATCAGTCTTGGACGGAAATATTGCCAAAGAAGAAGCACTGCTGCATTGCCACAGTGAATTAACAAACTGAACACCCTCAATGATAAATGATTACCCATGCCAAGCATTCACATGCAAACCACGATAAAATGCTGAAACTTACTGAATTTCAGCTGAAATGCTCTCCCTGTTTGCATTAGTGGGAAGTGGCCATACAATTCGATATGGTCCCTGTAAAATTTCCCTTCTGTGATAAGATGAAGCCGATTCATTAGAACTTGCAGCTCCGCAAGACCAGTTTGACCGATTGCCAGTAACAATCAAGCTGTCAGAGAAGAGATAAATCTTTAGGTCTAAAAGAAATTAAATGGAACTAGCACATAACCGCAGAGCTGTTGCATAGATAGGGTAGAGTAATGCAACCAATATATCTGAATACAATATCTAAAACTTCGTCATTTTATTTTACCTCTGGTTGTTGACTTCCACCTTTATGTTGTTAACACTGACACCAGGAATTTCTAATGTAACCACATAATTATATCCAGATTCTACGACATCCATCTTTGGTGACCACTCAGATCCTGCAAGATGAGAGAAATGTACAGAAGAACACATGATTGCTCTAATGAACTGGTTACATTCACAAAATATACATGTTTCCTAAAGAAAACATTGATACATTTTACACGGCCTCCTGTCTCTCTTTCCTATGATGTTAAATATTTAAACATCCACAGATACCACTTCATTGAAACCTGTATAGTTGGGTGAGGGTGGAGCCAATGGTTTTTCTTTCCTATCTACTAGCACATATGAATGATTAAAACAAGAATATGCCACATCACATATAATGTATTGAAGTGAAAGCTGCCATTGGCCTACCTGAGAATGAATATGCTAAAAACCAATATTCTATGATCACTGAAGACCAAAAAGAAAAATACTACGAAGGAATTAATATGAAGAAAGAACTCGTCTCAAGACAGGGAAGTTAGACAACTCCTTACGTACCCTTAGATGCAAAATTTTGTGTGCTTTCCTTACTTTGGAACTGAGGCTCCCCACATTTGCAGCTTGGCCTTGCATGCATGGGAGCTTCTATAGCCTGGTCAGTAGATCTGCAACCTTCAACCACAGAGTGGATACCTTCAACACTTGGAACATCAGGTTTCTCCCGAGCAGGACGGGAAAATGCAGGTGGTTCAAGCGGATTAGACTGAATGTTTCCACAACTGGTTGATTTCAAAGACATACCAGGTTGCACAGAATCTCCCTATCCAAGCTCAAAACAGATGGTGTTAAACATTATTCAGACATATAAAGAACTGTCATATTGATATCTCATACACCTGTTCAAACGAAGCCTGTCTCATGTAGCAACCTTGAGAACAAGACCCTTGCCGAGCAAAGTACATTTTGTTGTCATACCTCCGGATGACAGGGTTCATACTGTTGCTACACCTCTTGAGATAATAATGAAAGATAGCATAAGTCAAGTAAGATGTTGTGCTAAGCGGTAATTATAATTGAATTTTACTCTTTAAATTAACTGAAAGAAAAACAACCTGGTGGAGACAAAGAAATACGAAGAAACAAAAAACAATCTTCGTGGAGCTAATCAGTAATTCCTTATGATTGGCAAGAGATTGTATTAAATCTTGTAAACTTGGAAGTTAACTCTGTTATGCTACCACTTCAACTGTTAAGTTTCTTATAAACATTTGATGCATCGTTTCTCAACTGACTAAAGCTATTCCCTTATTCTATGTTTATTACACACAGGCATTGCTTTAGTGTTGATTACCCTATACCGAAGGGGTTCTATCATTATCAACTGTGTAGCTGTAGTACGCCCCAGTCCAGAAATGGTCGATCTGAATGACACGTGCAAACTTCATTCTTAAAAGTCTAATTATCAAAACCATAGGTGCACAAAAATCAATCTACATGGGAAAGGTATAACAGTACCCTGGAAGCTGATAAGAGAAAGTAAACAAGAAGCATATGTCTAATTTGACAGATAAATGAGGTTAAAACACTAACCAAAGCTCAAAATCAAACAACACGAAGTCTGCACTCATTTCTGTAATTGTTCTTTGGCACAAAATACTAAAAGTTTCTCCCACAAGCTTCAGAAGTTATGCTATATGAAAGAAGATTTCAGGATACACCACCCAAAAGCCTAAAAGGGTTCTTCCAAATTAAGGCGATTATAACAGCTGAATAAAAGTGTGCAGATAATCAAATCACTGTCACTTCTCATTCCTCACACACAACACAAAGATAAGCCCATCACCAGATGAACAAAAAGCAAAGAAACAGAATCATATATAAGAAAATTAGCAACTACCATGGGGAAAACGTGGGTGGCAGTGGCTGATATATCTTCACGAGAAGCAAAATGTGCGGCGATAACATTAACTCTTCTTCTCACCACTTGACTCTCCATTTCGTTTTACTCAAACCACACGACAAAAGCTTGCAGAACGGGTTGCTCGCACGGTGCTGTTGAACTCACTTATAGAGAGCGTACGATTGCGGATATTTTGCCACTGATCTGATGATGATTGATTACCATGCAAAGTGTAGATATTTTGCGGGAACGATTAGGATGTAAGAAGGACGCAGAAACCGGGCAAAAAAATCCGCCTCCGCAAATTGAGATATTTTGCTTTTTCATTGCACCGTGTGTAATGACGTTGGTGTAAGATGTGTTTGGTTGGATTTTACGAGTTTGATGTTTCGAAAATTTTAATTTATTTAAATATTTTTATAAAATATATATTAATAATTAAATAATATAATGATATATGGAGTTAATAATTAATTTATAAAGTTATATGAGTGTGTGTATATGTAAATATACAAATATTAATATAATTATAAATAAATATAATAATTTAAAAAATATAGAGTTAATTACATGTTAAAAAAATTTAAATTAAAATTTATTAAATAGTATATTCGATTGATTAAAGTTTAAACAAAAGTTTAAAAAGTGAAAGTTGTGACCCTATCATAGTCTTATGTTTATGTTTATACCAGTACATGATAAATACTTAAACAATAATTTTTTTATTTGGACTTTATTTAGATGTAAATTATGTTGTTTGAAAATTTGACACCAAAGCGTGAGAATAATTTAAATGTGAAAGAGAAAAATAGATAAAAAGAGTAATTTAAAAGTAAAAAGAAGAAATAGATTAAAAAAATATTAATTTATGAGATATTATGTTTGGAAGGATAAGTTTAGATGAATGCAAATTTACATCCAACTTGGTTTTATAAGAATTTCATGAAAATACATTTCATAACTAATTTATTACACGTTATTAAGTCTGAACTCTCGTAATAAATATTCTTGTCTTTTACATTTTATCAATTATACTCTTATGATTTCAACTAATTAACTTACTCCATTTAACTCATCATATTTTCTTTTCAAATTTAATTGAGAGTCAACAACTTTCTCTTTAATATCACACAAATTTATTTTTAATTATCAAACTACCAAGGTGATTTATCATTGTCGACCAACATGGTATATAAAATGTTTATTATAGTGTAACTTTTATATTTGCATTGAAATATCATGATGTATATTTTTTTATCTTTATACTAAATTTTGAATAAATTAGTTTGCTATTTATATACTATTTATAATAAATTACTATTAAATTTTTTTATATTAATAAATAGACTTTGCACAAATTCGGCAAGTATTATTCTTGTTGATAAATTGTCATTACCATTATTGGATCATCTTCAGCCATATAAATTGCCACGGTTGAATAGTAATGAGGGTTTGAGGCAGCAAAAAAAGTGCTTGTTTCATTCCGCATTAGTAAATACGAGGATGCAATTTTATGTAATGTTATTATTACACGGTTTTATCACATATTGTTCAGGAAACTATGGTAGTATGATTAATGAGTTTGTCATAATGGGGTCAAAAATAGCTATTCTCTTTCATTTATAGATCGACATTTCATACTAGTATTGTTGTCACTAACATTAGTAGGAGAAGATAAAGAATACATGAAAAGAAAATGGGAGGAAAGGAGAAAGAAAATAGAAAGAAAGAAGAAAGAAAGAGAAATTGATGAAGACATATAGAGAGAGAGAGAGAGATCACAAAAGAAATTGTAATAGTTGTTGAAAAAAAATAAGAGAGTGAACAAGAAGAAAGGAAAGAGTGAGATAGAAGAAATTGAACTAGAAGTTGAGAACTAGCATAAGAACGAAGAATAAGTAAAAGAATGGAAAGATGAGCTTCTTGTATTCTTTGCCTATTTGTGTTACATGAGAATTAAAGATATTTCTAGCTAGATAGTTTGCATACGCACATCTAGGCACGACATTGGTGATTTCTCCTAATTTGTTATGTGGTTCGCTAGTGGAATTTTATTGTTAGATTTACGAAAAGATGAAGTTGAATTTTGAGCAAGATGAAAAACAATTAAATGGTTTTCAAACGTTTGTGTTTGATTTAGGAAGACGCAAGTTGAGGATAGTTGTCCTTAAAAAGGATGGGTAAACTGAGAATCTATCAAATTTTTTAATTTTTATTTAATTATTTGTTGGACTTTTTACATGTATTAGGCTTTTTATTATATTTTGGGCTACATGAGCCGTAGAATTAGGGATTACTATATTTTAGTATAAATATTTCTTTTATTCAATTGTAAAACAAAGGTTTTGGTATTATAGAATTTTGAATTTTCAAGTTTTTAATTCCTTGAATTTGTGAGTGATTCCAAATTTATTGAACAATTCAAATCGATTTATTCAAGAATGATTCTTGTTGAGTCGTGATATACCAATCAATTTTGATGTATTGATTGTGGTCATTCCATTTCACGGATGATCTCATTTATCGAGCACAATTATGATTCCACTACATTGGGTGGTCAGACACTTTGATACGCAATTTACATCTATAGAATTTGAGATTGAATTCAATTATTTTCATTCTTTTGCTGCCCCCCACTCTAATCACGTTAAATAGTCATCATAAGGAAATCATGTTAGTATTGATAATATTGTTGGACTTTCATGTGTGTGTGTGTGTACACAAATATATAACATAAAAGTTGAGCATATGATGCTTTAAAATTATTATCATGATGTAGGACAAATTTTTAGGATATAAATTTTTATTAAATAGGAAAATGTACATGTTAACTCGAAATTGATTCAAATTAACATTTGCGGGTGCAAGCTCTAATTACAATAATTTGATTCTGCCTTTGACTTTTAAAAACTTGGAAGCTTTAACTGTTTCTAAAAATGTTTGTTGGTTTCATATCCTTTGAAGTCCATTTAACCTTTGAGAAAGGTTAGTGTGGAAGTTTTGTTAGAGAATATTTTAAGATATTAAGTTATATTTGACATTACTATGTTTCCTAATATTGGTTGAGAGAATATATGGTTTACTAGTTTATAAGATTATATTTATGTCAAGTTATCTTTTATTTTTAATATGATTGTAATTAGTTTTACTATAAATTGAGATTTCGCTTTAATAATGGAATATAACATTTCCTCCAATTTTCTTTCAACATGTTATCAAAACGAGTTTGTTCCCCAAAACCCTATTTTGGTTGAAACTTGTCAACTCCTTGCCAGTGCTAATACACGTAGTGGTATGTGGTGGTAGCCTTTCATCTAGTGGGGAAAAGATCCCTTTTTCCTTGAACTACTCTTATTCCTCTAAACCAAACTGTCCCTTAATCTAAACCGTTAATTAGCCCATTTATGTTGCGTCCAAACACACCCTTGTTAAAGACCTAACCAAATTAAGCGTAGTTCTCTGTTGCCTTTAATCGGCCAAAAGTCAAGCTGTTATGCATTTTTTACGCTACCTAGGTTCCTCCACAGCCTTATGTTGATTGCATCACCGTTCCTAAGCACAACCATAAGAATACACCAAAATCCCATTCCCAAACATGCCCTAATCCAAAATCAAGCCATTTTGAGTGACATCTCTACCCACCAGTCTAAATCGCTCGGCAACCCACTGCCTTCACCATGTGCAACTATAAAAATTAAGAGAGAGAGAGTGAGAGAAACAAAGTTCAACTGAAAATTCTAGCACCACACCTCACACTGTGCTTCTCCTCACATCCTTAGAATGCTTCTTTGTTGAGTGAATACCAACGCCATCATGCTTCAAGTCTTCTATGGTTCTTCTCCATGTTCAATGTTGCTACTGCTCCTAAGTACCTCTTTTTAGGCATTGAATTATGCTTTATATTTGGGTTGTAGTTTGAGATTTAGTTTAAGTGTGAACAATGGTTTTGATTGCTTTTATTTTTATTTTGATTGGGCTCGTTAAAAAAAGGGTTAGGTTCTTTTTCTTATTTCATTAGGCTAGTCCTTCATGTGGCCATTTGTTAATTTCTCTCTCTCCACCGCCAATTAAGTTCTTTAGGCCTAAAAAAATTGTGTCTATTGAATAGTTTAGTGACTTCTTTATCTGGTTGGCTTTATCTTTTGTCAGTCTTTCAACTCACTCATTGCACACTTTCTGTCATTTATAAGAGCATGACACTAATCTTTTATCGGTCAGCCAATTGATGTTATGCCTATAAATTAGCGTAAATGACGTGTGTCTCTTATCTTTGAAAATCAAGGTCAGCTTTGATTCATTTCCAACCTAATCACTAATGACGCTATCAGTTTGTCGATAGTTCTACTGTCAAGCCCATGTCTTATGGAATTACAGACAATGAAAGAAAAAGAAAAGGAATAATGGCAATTATGATCAACTCTATATGGTCTTCCATGTACATTCAATGACGCATTATATCACCCTTCTGACTACTTACCTCATGCACTTCTATCATGAATGAAGTTCTGACCGACTTTCCTTGTATGTTTGTCACCTTACGACAATTGTAAGTCTACACATATCATCAAGTTCAAGTTAAACATTCACAAGAATTCAGCATGTTTAACTTAAGGGAGAGTGTTAGAGGCTATTATAAGATATTTAGTTATATTTGATATCATTGTGTTTTTTAGTATAAGTTGAGAATATTTGATTTATTAGTTTATAGGATTATGTTTATGTCAAGTTCTTTTTATTTTTAGTATGATTGTAAATGTCTTTATTATAAATTGTGATTTCTCTATAGTAGTGGAAAGCAATGATCCTCCAACTTTCTTTATCACCAATTAATGCCGTGATCCCAAATTAAACGCCATTTGATTTAACACAATTCTTTTTGCCTACAAAAATTCACCCAAAAAAAATTGTTTTTTGAGTTAATAAGCCTCAATTTCTTTTCTAAGTTTAGACGGATTCCTTAATTTCATCACTCATAATTTGTCCAAGAATTTTTATTCAAAATGTCCATCTTTCAAACCCAAATCCATCCAACCTTTCTTTACTTAGGAGCATATAGTTGAAGGCTTAATTGAACTTCATGCTTGCTCTTTCTTAAATTAAATGGCCCATCGCACTCAAACCATTGACTTTATTTGCTAAGTAATTGTGACTTTCATTCAGTGCAAGCAATTTTCTTTCCTTCCAATTCAAAATGTTGCATAAGCCCACGTGATTTTGCTCTTTCTTTATTCTATATACGGAATCCTCCTTTATTGAGTTAATTAAAGGGCCACACCCACACGTGCATATAGAAATAACCTAGTATGTGGGCATCTCGCACTGCCAACCTAAAATCTTCATGGCTTCCATGACCTTAGGAAACTTATTAGTATATAATTCCCATCCTTGAGCTATCAAAAATTAAGGAATCTCCCTTTTTTAATAGACAAAGACACACCCTCTCTATGACTACATCAATCAAGGAAAAATTCTATGCTTGTGAGCTTGCAATAAAATAGGGAAACTTTCCCTTTTTACAAGGTTCGTAATATTTTTAAATTTTTTTGACACTTCGACAAAACCTCATTTTTTAGCTTGATTAGTCATGTGCCATAGTTGCAACTTACCACCACCACCACTAGAGAGTTCTCCACCATCTAATTAACTATTAATTGTCCACGGGATCATAACCATGGAGGTCAACAACCTTTCCCTGTGCCCAACAGGTTGGACAAAAACAATCCTATGGGAAAATTTGGATGCTCTTTCTTCTTTCCAAATATGGCAACAACATTGGTCAAAGTCACTGGGTGTGATGATTGGCACTTGCTAGGCTTGTCTTCACTTGATTCTAGTATTCGACGGTGTGGTGAAGACTCTGAATAGCACTAACGGTACTGGAGTTATGGGTGGGTTGCAGGGCGGTGTGGTGATGACTCTAAATAGCACCGATGGCAATGGAGTCATGGGTGGGTTGCAAGGTGTCAGCCTCTTAGCATGTCAAGTGCCAGCATAATGCAGTACCCAAAATCAAAGATAAAGATGGATTAATACTATAGTGCCTACATGCATGGTGAAGTGGTGATACGTGTTGTTCGAGCGGGAAACTTGGTATATGACTAGGGTGCATGTAGGCTTGGTGTTGCCTGTGCTGTGTGTCGGGTGAGGAGTGCTATACCTGATGGGCAATGAGCGTCTTGTGCTGTGCGCGGCAATACCACTGTGTGTTGGGCATCAGGTTGATTAGTGGCATTAAGGCTTGGACACAAGTTGGCTAAGTGTGTGTAAGGACTGACCTTGGTGCGGATTGGTTGCTGGCATTGTCATGTAATAATGACTATGTGGGCGTGTTGCTACCGACAATGTCATGCAACCCGCTAGTCAGGCCAAGTACTTGCTTGTGGCTAATTGTGTGCTAACTATGCTATTGTGATACTAAGGGATGGCCTGTGGTGTGTGTAAGGTTGCTGGAACTTGCACGTACACAAACGGACAGACCCTCGACGGTTACCCAACATGTGCACCATGAACGTCAAGTGGGTGCTAAATGGGCTTTACACACGCAACAAATGACGGATGAGGCTAGATAGATGCTATTAAGCATGTGGGTTCGTACATTGGGTGCCAAAACAGTTGCTAGCTGTTAGTTGTCTTGTACAAGACATGTGAGGTGGCTTTTGGATAGTTTTGGGACTAAAAACTATATGGCCACTTGGCATACAATTGGATCTATGTCTGAAGGCCCTGAATAGTTGTCATCCATGTTGAAATCCTTGTCATTCTTGCAATTGGGGATGCCAACTATACTTATAGGCCTTATATTAAGGTGTTTGAGGGCTACATAGCTTAGAGGAAAGTTGTAAGTGCAACCTTTCTTCCTTGTATGTGAAATTGAGAAATAACACATGAGGTTGGGTGTTGACTCGTAAACATTATATTTCGCGCTTGCTTTATTTTACATCATGTGCTGTCGTGAGCTTACTAGGTGCATTGTAACTTGTAATCTCGAACTTCTATCCCTATACACTAATTCAGTCCCTTACCTTAGTAAAAGTGTGCAAAGGCTAACTAATTTGGAGTACAAATTAGTGCTGCCCAAGCAAAACATTTTACCCAGTGTTTTTACCTCGTGACACAAGGCAAGGTAGGTCAGTATTATCTAATTTCACAGCTTAAACCCATACCCAAAGCCTACTCAAAATAAAATAAAATAAAAATAAAAGAAACCCAAAACTCAAAGCCTAATTGAATATGTATTATCAAAATACGAATCCATTAAGTAAAGAAATTTAGTTTAGTTTAGATCCATATCCACCAAGATTCATAGGATATGGGTATTCAAAAATTTATTAATTATTATTCAATATTCATAAATTTTATTCTAATAATTCAATGTGCAATTCAAAATATACCCTTAATTATTTGTATACCTTTTTATATGACTACTACAACTTTTATTTATTTTAATTAGATTACTCAATTTAATTATTTTACTTTTTAAAAAATTTGTTCTTTCTTCACCATTTTATGAATTTTATTAATGATGTGAAATTCTTACTAAAAATCTTATTGCCTTATTTAAATTCAGACAACATTAAGTATCCGTTAGTTTTTATTTATTATATTTTCTCCTTTTAATCTCATTTTAATTTTAATTTATCATGTATTCTTGCCTCTATTAATTTTATTTCTTGCTCCAAAATGATATAAATTTATATTTCAAAGAAATATTTACCTAATTGTGGACATGTGTAAATGTGTGATGCATATTTTCTTTTGCAAATTCCAACATAAATATTTTTATTATATTTTGCTTTCTATTTTTGTATTAGTTGAACAATTGTGATTGTTAAATCTTATAAAAGAATAAAATTGATCAATAGATATCGATAATTAATTGGAAATAAAATTTAATTGTAATTTTATTAATTATGAAATCAAATTTGAAACATTAATTCTTTTATTAAATATACTCCATAAACTTTATAAAATTACTTCGGTTGAAAATTTTATATTTATAGATTAAAATTTTATAATGGATAAAACTAAGATAAATAAATATTAAATTTTTTATTTTTTATCATAAAATATAATTATTTTTATCATTAATTTCTCTAAAACTTTCTATTAGAATTTTTATAAAAATTAAATAAATTGGAAGAATTCCAACCCTGAAATAATATACAAAGTTGTGGAAGTAAATAAGGGTGAAAGAATTCCAGCCCTAAAGCATGATTGAAAAAATGTCCATCAATAGGGAGAGAGAGAAATATTTTATAGCACCTTCTTTTATTTTTCTCTTGTCCAAAGTTCTTCAGAAATGCAAAGAGTTCGTGTGAGAATTTCAAAAAAGAGTTCGTGAAAGTGTTAAGGAGCTTTGCTCATGTCATTGTTCGTATGGACAATCTAAGGCCATAATTGAAGTTATGCAGCTCGTGTATTGCGTAGAAGAAGTTTTAGTTTTGATAAAAATTTAATTTTAGGTAATAATCCATTCAAACCTTCTATTTTTAATTTATGAGAGTTATGTGAAGAATAAATGTATTAGGTGGATGATTTAATTTTCACTATGTTATTATGAGTTTAATTAAGTTTTTCAATTAATTTTTGTATCCTAAAATTGGTGAAAAGCCAACAATGGTATCAAAGTTGACGTTTTACTCGTATAACAGTGTGTAATGAACTCTTTTATAATTTATTAGAGTTTTCATTTAGAAGTGTAACAAACTTATATACTTGTTTATAGTTTCAAAAATTGTTTTGCATGGTTTTAAATTATGGAAAACAAGAAAAATAAAAAACTTGCAGATTAAGAAAAACTGATGTTGCTACTATCAAAGGCCCCAATTGTGGACTTAATGGTTGGTATCATGGGAGCAAGCAAGGCAATCTAGAGCAACTTGCAAGAGAGTTTAGAACTCTGTTGCTATCAACGCTAGTGATCGTGATGGAGTTTTCGAACTCTGTCATTATTCATTTTGTGATTGTGGAATAATTACTCACAATTGCAATAGAGTCTGTAGTAGGAACTTTGTCATTGACTCTACTGAAATCATGAGGAATTTTGTGAGGAAATTATAAATTCTATCACCATGGCTTCACAATCGTGGAGAGTTAGACATATTTGTAGTTGATGGGTGGGTGAAAAAAGAAGTGGAATGAAAAAAAAAAAAGAAAAAAATTGAGCTACTGATAATATGGACTACTATGCTGGTTTGAATTACTTAATAACTGGGGTTGCATATCACCATTGTTCACACTCGTGTAAAAAGGTGACGAAAACCATGAGTATGCCTAGCATCTTGAAAGTTGTTTTGTGTTGAATAATCAGGAGTATGCATTACCAATTTTTACACTTACGTAAAAAGGCATAAAACATTTCAAGAAATAATAGAAAAAGGTCAATAGAAAGAAAGGATGAAAAAGAAAGAAAGATTATATAAAAAAAGAAATGTAGGGGAAATGTAGAAAAGGGTATCTAGTGAAAAAAACAAAAAAAGAGCTTAACTAAAGCAAGGCATATGCATTATTTTGTCAAATCCTTGTTTTTGTTTATCTCTATCATTCTTTTGTGAACCATTGCCCCAACCTGAAATTACTAGCTCAATAAAATCCTATTGATCTATCTTGATGTACTCACCTATATAATTAGAGGGCAGTATACAACGTGAAATCTAAGCTTATGGAGTAATGTTTCATAATCATATTACGTTTAGAGGTTGCTAAGAGTTAATTTTTTATATAAACCCATTTCGAGGACACTTCAATATGTAGGATGGCTATTCACACACACACACACACACACGTAAGAAGTTTGACGCATAAAGGAGGCACATTGATTATTTTTGGACGAGTGAGTATGTCATATATGAATTACTTGAGTTGTATTGTGATTGTGATATTTGAGACCTTGACTTTGCCATGTTATTACTTGAAGTGATGTATGGTAAGAACTAATTCATTTTTACTTTGAAAGAAGGATGATGGTTGCATTTCCCTTGGTTGGTTCTATTGTTTTGTTTGCTTGAGGACAATCAAACTTTTATGTGTGGGGGTGTGATGACTTCACAAATAGAGTTATTTATCTTATAAAATTTGTGTGATTTATGTAAGAATCTTTGAATTGTTGGGCACTCTGTAAGATTATTTGTATATCTTATGTGATCAATAAGGACTAAGATTAATTTATTTAATTTATCAATAATTATGATTAAAGGAGTTGTTTTTATGATTATTTTGTAGGTTGGAAAATCTTTAGGTCAATTTGACCTAAAGAAGTGAAACAAAATTGAAAAGTAAGCAATTAATAAGAAAAGATTTAAGAGTAACTTTGGAAGGCCGCAACATCTTGATAGAGTATCTAATTAAGCTGAAATTTTATACAATAAAAGAAAAATGAATTATATTTTAAATGGAACTAATACTAGGCAAGAAAGTTACATTTAAAAGATTGCATCTTACTAGAGTAGAAACACACACACATGGGAATCCAATATGTAATTAGCCTTTTTGACTTTTTCTTGCTAAATATAAATATGTGCATGTAGGGTTTTAAAAGGGATACTTAGCAGCAGCCCCTCTTCAGTTTTTTTCTTTAGAAAATTGTTGCCTTTTGATTTTACAAGATTTTAAAGGCTAGGAACTGTAAGGATTGAAAATTATGAAGTAAACGCATTCAAGACATATTGTTTTGAAATAAGATTTCTTTTTCCCTTTCTCTTTGTGTTTTTGCACTTTTACTTTATGATAATGAATGAAATTATGCCTTTGTGATGAACAACATTATGAGTGGCTAAATTTATTATTTTTTAGATACTTATAATTGAGGGACTGAATTTAACTTCTTGGAATATTTTGCTTGATAGTCCTTGTCTTTATTCTTCTTATTTGTGTGCTTAAAACTTTCTAAGTTTTATTGATTTTTGAAAAAATAGTAAAAGTGAAATTCTTTAATTAGAACACACAAGCAAGAACACATAATGTAAGAGAATAACAAAAGTGAAATCTTGATTATATGCGAGTCATATGTTATTGAAAATGTTTAAATTCTCACTTTTGATAATTGTATGTCACTTGCAGGTGCATAAATTATTTGATTATAAAATCTTGTTAGAGTTGAAAATAACCTCGTGAGAAATTTAGGAATAATATACGAAATAAAAGACAATTAAATTAATTATTAACAAAAGAATCAAAATGTTAATTCATCATAAAATACAAGATTTCTAGAATTCTAATCATTTTAATCAACTTGGAACATTCTAGCTTTGTAGTCCCTATCTTTCTTTAACTTTCCATAACATCTTTTCCTACTATTTGAGTCAATTCTGTTGTCTTAAATAAATCCTGAACCGTGTCACATCAATACTCATGTATTCCTCGCATGAACAATACTCTACCCATTCTATATTACTTGAGTGGCATTGTGCACTTGAAACGCATCATTAAGTCAATTGTAGATAGATGCATTATCATATAAAATTAATGTGGGAACGTTTCATCAATGTTGTAATTCATTGAGCATTTTTTGCATTCAATCTGCTTGATTAGCTTAACTTACTGTTGCAATGTATTTCACTTTGATTGTTGAAAGAGCAATTATTTGTTTTTTTCTTGGACATTCTTAAAATACTTCTAAGCTAAGATGAAGAGCATAACCTGAAGTACTTTTTCCAACATCTCTAATTTAATCACTATTTATATTCTCAATGGCAAAATATAGTGTGCCATCATCAAGATTACCTTTGATATATCTCAAGATATATTTTACAGCTTGTCTCATTCTATAAACAATGCCAGTCTAGATGCAATTTAGTACCTCAAGCTTCCAACAAGTCTTTTGAAGTTTACTACATCAACCAAATTGCCATTGCCATCTTGCACTAGCTTTAATCTTTCTTCAACTACTGTTTAACATTGGCTTGCATGTTTCCATTTTGAATTTCTTTGAAATATCTCATGTATTGTTCTTTTGTGAAAGATACCTTTATATGCATGTTTCACCTCTTTGCCTAGAAAATAAGACATCAATCTAATATAATTCATTTTAAATTACTAATCATACCCTCCCTAAATTTTTTTGTTAGTAGTTGATGGTTATTACCAGTGAAGATCAAATAATCCACATACAAGTAGAAGACGTTTTTCGTTTTTGACATATAAAGTATGTTTGTATGAAGATCAATAAGAGCCGTTATTGAAGAAATGCGTGTCAATTCAAGTATTTCATGTTCAAGGCACTAGTTTTAATTTATACATAACTTTTATTAATTTGTATACTTTACCTTCTACTTGCTTTACTTGTCTTAACAGTTGCTCAACATTTACCTTTTTTTTCCAAGGACACCATTTTAAAAAGGCATGACATCTATTTGATGTATCTTTCAAATATTTGCAGCAACTAAAGAAATGATCATCCACACATTATCCAATCAGGTAATTGGAGAAAATACCTAGAAATAATCAATGCTCGACTCTTGTTTATACCCTTTTGCCACTAAACAAATCCTAAAGTGTTCCACTTCTTTGTTAGGGTCTTATTTTATTTTGTATACCCACTCGACACCTATTGTTGTCTTTCACTTCAACAATGTAGCCAACTCCCATGCGTTATTCTTCTCAATTGCACGAACCTCTTCTTTCATTGTTGTAATTCAATGAGCATTGTTTGCTGCTTCCTCATAGTTCTACATATGTGCAATATCTTTGTGATTGTCATTAAATTCACCATCCTCTTCTTTCATTGTTGTAATTCAATGAGCATTGTTTGCTGCTTCCTCATAGTTCTACATATGTGCAATATCTTTGTGATTGTCATTAAATTCACCATCATCATTAACTATGCAATCTTTTAAATGAGTGGCGGGACAACAGTCTCATTGTCAACGTCCAGAAGGACATGCAAGAGGAGAGGATTCTTTAGGTTCAGTAGGGGGATAATTTATCTAGAATCTGAAGTGAAATTGATCCGCCATCATGAGTAATGTTTTCTACTTCATATGGTCTTCCTCTCATGTAATGTTTAAGAATTTCCTACTTTTGATACATTGCTTTGTGACCCTGCATTCTTGCTCTAATTTTTGCATAAGTGGACACCTCCATGGTCTATTTAAATTAAAGGATTTAAGAGAATGAATTTTAAATTCATAATAATAAATTTATTATATTTATTTGAAAGATAAAGTATTTAAGATTTTTAAATTTTCATTTTAGATTATAATTTTAATAAATAATATAAATTTAAAATCCTTCTTATATTAAAATCGTTTCAAATTTTTTTAATTATTTTTTTTTTCAAGTCTAAATCCATTCGTTCAACCAGGTCCTCAAAGAAAATGGCTTGAGGAAAGACATTCAAAAGTATGTGTGTACGGCTATGCTTTAATTGCAATTGGTTTCTGACATCTTTCATCATTTGCACCCTCTTGGACAGATAGGAGATGGTCAGCTCGCAAGTAAAGATAAATTATTCTTACTTTACTTTAGCAGTGAGTGGGAAGTGGTTCTATTTATTATTATTATTTTTTTGTACTTATGATTTTGATGGTTGAATTTTTATGAACTTGGTTGATGATTTTGGAAAAATTGATCCTGGCCTTAAACAACTGTTTCTTGCCTGCAAACATTCTGAGTCGATCACCAAATGAAAGTAAACCACCTATTTTTACTTATTTTCAGTGAATATGTGATTTTTCACATACTAGATCTCAATTCTAACTTGCCCTCGATTTCAGAGTGGGCATGGGACCTACAGTTATAAGACAATTTTATGTCAATTTTATTTGAGAATCAATTTCCTTAATTCAAAATTTTTATTGATATTTTGGTTATTTTTTAGTATTGCATGCACCACGTAAAAAGTATACATAAATTCGTTTTTATTATTTTTTACATATGCAACGAGTGTGCGCCAAATATTAGTGTTTATTAATGACTTGAATGCGGTTATTATAGGAAGTTAATTAAAATAACCTGAGGGGTTATTATGAGGGTCCTACACGTTGGATAATGGTATAGATAGATAATATTTAAATATGTAAAAAGTAATAAATATGGAAATTATCAAACTTAAAACTAGATTTGAATAATTCAGGCTCACATTAAGAATAAAATTCTATTTTTAAAATCGGTTTTCTAGATTTTATTTCTAAACCAGATACTTATAATTTTAAATCAAATCCATAATATTTATCTTTTTTAATATTTTCACATCAAATAATATTTATATATTCTTATGATTTTAATTTTTTTTCAAAAAGTTAATTAATATTAACTATACATAATATTTAGAATGCAATATTGCTAAACATTATAATAATTAATTTTATATTAACAATTTAAAAAATCGAAAGCGAGAGTTTGGAAAAGTTAAAATCAAACTTACAAGATTTGATTTTAACACCAAAGCTTAAGAAAGTTGGATTCAAAAGTTGGTCTACAACAAGATGTTAACAATTTTTAAATTTACGTAAAATTGTAACCAATTATTTATTTTATAATGTCAAATTAAAAGCCGGGAGTGAGTCTCCTTCACAAAAAAACAATTCCATGACTGCGTCAATGTTCAGCGTTTACTCTTCTCGCCAAAGTTGAATTCTACGCTATTTCGAAACCCATCAAAACAAAAGCTCTTTGAAAATTCAGCTCCACCTTTGAAAAGCAATAAAAAAAAAGAGATATAAAGAGAAAGGCCAAAAATAATGATCGCTAGCACTCAAAGGGATTTGAACTCGTCGAGCAGTTGAAAGTCAAGTCTAGTGTTCTTTTCCAGTGGCATTAGTTGAGCACGATCACTTCGTCCAGGATCAAAGTTTTGACTGTTGTGCCACCCTGTTTTTTCGGGCCCTATATAATCTTCCGTCTGAGCTTGGGTTTCCTTTTCTCTAAGAAAGTCTCGTTTTCTAGCTTGCGTATTATTCTCTTTCTGTTCCGAAATTGTTTTGCCGCAATTTGGAAAGCATATGTGATCATCAGAAGGGTTGGTGTTTTTTATCTCGTTGAAAAGATTTACTGGATTTTCCGTTATCTTGTTTATGCCTTTTAGTGGTACCTCGATTAACTGGGCATCTGTCAATATTTTATTTTCCTTTTCAAGTTAGGGGAGGGAAAAAGATTGAAACTTGGCTGCGGTGGTGAGGGTTTTCGGGTTTGTTTCTCTGTTAATGTTTGCGGGTGTGGGATTTGGAAATTGAATTGTTGGGTGAGTGAAGGATTGGTGAGGTAAGATTTGGTTAGTTTGATCTCAGTCAGTAAGACTTTGATTGTTGATGATGGAGGGGTCAAATGGTAGTTCTAATTCGCCGGCACCATTTCTACTGAAGACATATGAGATGGTTGACGACCCTTTGACTAATTCTGTAGTTTCTTGGAGCTATGCCGGGCATAGTTTTGTTGTTTGGAATCCCCCAGAGTTTGCAAGGGATTTGCTGCCACAGTACTTCAAGCACAATAATTTTTCCAGCTTCATCAGGCAACTGAATACATATGTAAGCCTTAGAAACATGTTTTCTCCAATTCCTTAGTCGCCACTTTTTCAAGTTCCATTCCATGGTATTGCTAATGTCTTTCTATGTGCTTTTGTGTGATCTTGTCATATGCTAGACCTAGTTTTCAGATAGTAGGAGAAGAACATACAAGTTGCTGAACTCTACTGTGTCATTTGCCTATGTGTAAAACCCCTATAGCAGAATGAATGAACCTGAAATACTTTGAAAGGATGAAGAATGTGTGTAACTGAGTAGTGTGGTGGTCAGGTTTGGAAGTAGGCTTTTTGTTGAAGTAGCTGAATAACTGGAAGTCTGGAACTAATTAGATCTTGAAAAAAGTAAAGCATGGTTGGCAACTGGCTTTTAATTTTTTGTCTTGTTAAAATTAGTTCCGAGATCGTTGTTTTGATTTTCTTTCTATTTTCAGGGTTTTAGAAAAGTTGATCCTGATCAATGGGAGTTTGCCAACGAAGAGTTTATTCAAGGACAGAGACAGCTTCTCAAGAATATCCAGAGACGAAAACCAATCCACAGCCATTCAGGTCAAGGAAATGCAGTCCCATTAGCTGACTCGGAGAAGGAGGAGTTTGAGAAAACGATTGAAGAGCTGAAACAACAAAGGGTTTTGCTTCAGAGGAAGGTGGATAGCCAACAGAAGGAGAATCGAGAATGCACACACCAACTGAGATCATTAGGGCAGGCATTGCAAAATATTGATCAGAGGCAGAGGCAATTGGTGGTCATGTTGGCTCGGTTGTTGCAGAAACCCGAATGTGCCTCAAGTCCCATTGAGCAGCACTCAGGATCTCATATCAAGAAGAGAAGGTTGTCAGCTTTGCATTATTTACATGATGAAGCCAATCATGAGATGAATCAACGAACGACTTTCCTAGAGAATTTAGGCTCGTCCTGCCTCCCGTTGTTAAACTTGGAAGTAGTAGAAAAGTTGGATTCATCCTTAACTTTTTGGGAGAAATTTCTTGACCAAATTCCATCTGAAGGATTGCATGATTTTAAGGTCCCCCTGATGCCTTCACGAGTCATGAATACACAAGCATCAACATCATCTGGAGATTCTGATTTGGATGTCCCACCTTGCACACCCGAGTGCCATATGTCTGTGTCACCTTCACAAGACTGCCAGTCCTCTCCTGAGTTGCCTGCACCTTCAACTTATGTTGGCGGCCCAACATGCATTCAGCTTGTCTCCCGGCAACAACCCTCGGGAGTTGATGTGCATACGAGCCCAAATAAAACTCCAGAAGCTGAATTAGCTACAGGTCAAGAGCAGGGTGGCGACATTCCTTCCGAGCCAGCCGGGGCGAATGATATCTTTTGGCAACAGTTCCTGACGTAGGCTCCTACGACGCAGGAAGTACAGTCAGAAAGACGAGAGTCAGCTTATTGGAAGGATGCTAGCGGATTCCCTGGAGAACAGAAGACTTGGTGGATTGTAGATAAGCTTATGCAACCGATGGGACATCAGAGAAGACCCAATATAGCTTCCACATGCTATTTTCAAGCACGATGAATCAATGGCTTAAGTCGGGCATTGCTCATCAGATTCAAATTTTGCAGTTGTGATCGCATATTTTAGCTTCCACATGTTGTTTGCTTGTTTTACCTCTGCTCTTTCATCTAATTGTCTCTGAGATTGCTGATTACCTGTGTCTCTGCTACACTTTTTGACATCGTGTTTTTAGTTCTGTTCTTAAAGAACTTCTTAATTTTGCTTTGTTCTTTCGCAGTTTAGCCGACAAAATGATTGGGTTGAACAATTTAAACCTCGGGATGGAGTTCAATTTAAATGACTGGATTGAACAAATTATTATATTTGGAGTAGTTCTGTGTTTGTTTTGGGGGATAAGCCATAATAAAAACACAAGTACAATACCAAAGTAAAAAAAATACTAGATAAATAATTAAATTCAATAATTGTTTTGTACTCTTTATCTGATTAACCAGAGTGAACATAAAAGTAGGCTTCCGTGGCAATTTTTTCTTATTTATTTTTATGTTGTAACCTGCTCACTTGCATGTGTTTTGTAAAACATGGCTTATGTTTGCATCTGTTGTTTTTCTCTTAGAAATATCTATGACTATGTTTGTTTTATTTATACAACCAAAAAACACACATTGCAATCGTTACAATTTTTTAAATTTTATCTCTATTTCTATCTTATTTTTACAGACTTTTAAACTTAAAAACACACACCCAAAAATCAAAACAAACATAACCTATACTTTCAAACATATTACCTAAAAAAATTATTAAGTTGAATTATTATTATTATAATTATTATCAGTGATTTAATGGTTTTTATAATATAACTAAATATGTAATTAATTAAGAATAAAATTTATTCATATATTGTAACATTATTACTTATGTATTTAATATTCTTTGTATTATATAATTTTAATAATTCTTTTGAAAAGAGAAAGTGGGGCAAAAGAAATTATTATTTAATACCCATATTTAATGAAGCAGCTACACAGGTTTTCGTGTTTCCAATATTGTTTCTTGAAAATATTCTTTGTAATCTATAATTTAGGTACTTCTTCTTTCTGGGAAGAGAAAGTGGTCCAAAACAAATTAATACTTAATTTTAATATTACAAGTTTGTAGAGGTTTAAGCATTCAATATTGATTCTTGAAAAGGAAAGAATGTAATAGAATAACATTTCTATAGCTTAAGGTATCTGGAAGAAATATTTTAAAAATTAGAAAAATATGTTGGAAGAAAATTTTGTTAGGTGATGAAAATTGTGCATATTTGGTGTAAAGATATGGGAATAGCAAAAAACACTCAGAGAGAGAGAGAGAGAGAGAGGCAGAGTTATAACATGCTTAAAGTACGCATACTGACGGGCTGAAAACGGAGGAAGGTTGTATTCCAAACATAGCACCAAGATTTAGTTTTTATGATAAGTACGAAATGTGTTAAAAATAAAAATTTAAGTGTTTTTTTAAATTGAAAATATCCATAAATCGTAGAAAAAAAATACCCAAACATATTTTTTCTATAAAATAGACGACATCCAGAAACCCCCATCACATATTTTAGTTGTGTAACCGAAAAATTCAATTCGTTGAGTTGTTTAACCCTTCACGCTATAAAATTTATTAATATTTTTTTTTCATTTACTAATGAGTCAAGTTTTCACTGAAGATACGAGACGAGGTAAGTCACCTTGATGGTCATGTTCTAGATTTTTTTATTTTTTTATTTGGTTTAGAAGCTCGTGAGTTTTTTATTTTACTTATTTTTTATAATGAAAAATATATATTAATATATGCAGATAATATACAAAGATATTGATATTAGTAAAAATATGTTATTTAGATCAACATATGATACATTCAAAAATTGAAATCAACAATGACACGTTAATATATATTATTACACATTTAATGTGTGTGCATCAAGATAAGAAAAATTATGTGATTTTATTAATCATAATAAAAATAATAAAATGGACAGTAATAATAAAGTTATTCAAAAATTACATTATATCAAAAAACATATAAAATGAAAAAGAGAAATAAAAGAATTTGAAGAGAGATTTTTCGTAATAAAATACAAAATAAATAGAACATTATTTGAAAAAATTATTTAAAAGTAAGGAAATATAAAAAAAAGTAAGTTACGTTTCAGTAAATTAACAATTTACAACTAAACTTAGCTATTATTATTTCCTTGCATTTAATAATATAGTATAGATATGTTAATGATATGCTTAAATATATATAATAAAAATATTTTATTTTCTATAAATATACACAAAGTATTAAATTTTTAATTTTGTGTATACTTTGGAATTTAAACTTTATAAAATTTTCATAAAATTCTGAAAATATAAAAAAATAATTTGAATTTTAAAAAAATCATGAAAGTACATAAAACTAATAAATAAATAAAAATTTAGATACTAATAATCAACACAATTATGGATTTTAAGAAATTTTGTTAATATATGGTAATTATTGCCTATATGAGTATACATATGATATTAAATTTATTTTGATGCATATTTTTAGATTTTGAATTTATGAAATTCTAAATAAAAATTTTGATAATATCCAAAATTTAATTTCAAATTTAGAAAATCCTTGAAATGCTAAAAAAAATATTAAAAAATGCAATATTATAAGTTAACACAATTATACATGAAATTGATATATATGACATAAATATTGTTAGTTCTATCAAATGGTGCAACTAAAATATATTATAAGCTAAGTAATAACACAATACTAGCATTTGAGACACACTGGTTGCGTGTGCAATGAATAATTAAGATATTACAATGAATTTAGAATATACCTTCACCAAAAGATTTTAAAAATAGATGCCAAAATTACAAACTTAAATTTACAAACAAAATTACTCTACCAAAAAATTAGTATAAAAAAAGGGCAGCTAGTGTCCAAGATCAAGAGAGAAGTATTAAAGTAATGGACATTAGAATCTATTATTAAGGGTGATTAAAGAAAACTGCCTTCTTGACCCTTTTTTATATGAAGCAATGAGCCAATTTTAGTAATTTCACTTTTTGCCTTCCAGAAACGGTTTTTATAAAATAAAAAGTAACCCTAATCTAATTAGTAATTGCTTTACGGTTATGATTATTGCTCTATATTTGTTTTAGAATTATTGTGTTTATATTATTAATTGAATTTACATATATTTCAAATGTTTAATTAATTGAATGGGTGCAAATACTATTTTCTAACATTATTAGAAAAATTTTATTAAATGATAGTTAGAATTGAAATAAAATCAATAAATTTTTTTGAAAAAGTTCAAAATTTTTATTTATATTTTATAAATTTTGAATATCAATTCAAAAGTTATAAAAGTTCAAAAAATGAATCAAAACCGACGAACGAAAATAAAGTATGATGGCATGACAAAATATAAAATACTAATACTATTAGTAACTCAAATTATGAATTTTTTAGTCCTACATACATGTTCTATGTGAATCTTCATTTCCACTGGGGTCAATAGGAATAACATTTTTTGTTGATCATTTTATGCTATTACTCCTTTTTAAATTCGACGTGATTAGAGTTACTAGTGGAAACAAAAATTTAATAGTAAGTGTGATAAGACAACCACAATTAATATGCTCCTATCACACTTAGGTCGATGAATACATCACAATTCAATAAGAATTACATTTAAATTAATCAATTCGAATCAATTTACAGAATTAAAAATCATTCAACTAAATTTCAAAAAACAAGAACTCTCGTTCTAGAAAAATTTTTAATACCACATAATTCTATGCCCCGTATTACAATCGAATGAAAATAAATAATTATAGTAAAATATATCAAATCCTAACCCTATGGCCCATTTGGACCATAAATACAAATAAAGCCTAAAAACAAATAAAAATAAAAATTAATCTATATCTGAATCTCATCATTTCCCTCCTCTTGAAGGTGAATTGTGGAGCATGTGTCCACCTGAATTAAATATGATTTAGAAAATTTGCTCAGTGCTTCAAAATATTGTCTAAACCTTAACTTTATCTCTTTATAAATTTAGCAATGAAATTCCAATAGCGAATTACATGGAAAAATATGAGAAATCACCAATGATTTGCCCAGATGTGCATGTGCAAACTCCTTAACTAGAAGAATCTTCATTATTGCTTAACACAAATAGCCAAAGAATATATCGGATAGTCAAACA
Source organism: Avicennia marina (assembly GCA_019155195.1). NCBI lineage: Eukaryota > Viridiplantae > Streptophyta > Magnoliopsida > Lamiales > Acanthaceae > Avicennia > Avicennia marina. The sequence continues at coordinate 12,927,909 of CM032756.1, read as the reverse complement.
TGTCCATGTACATATGATTTTTTATGCTTTTGGTATACCACTCAGACCCTTCTTCTACCTCATTCTAATTTAACTTGGATGATTGATCTTAATCAAGTTCATTCACGTGCAACATTAACTCCTTAACCTTTAAATCAATGCTTGTGTTCCTACCATCTTCATGTTGCATCTCTTTGAATGCCATCCCTTTTGAAGTTTTATCTCCAGTCAAAAGTAGCACCTCTATGGTTAGACTTTTTTTTACTCTTATAATTTTACTAATGTCAATATGAACCATAAACTTTTTTGTTTGGACAATTACACATTGTATGTCACACATTAAAAGCAATTAAAGCATAACAAAGATTAATTTTGCATGTGAGAATCAGTTGAACAAGATACCTAGGATTTCTTGTCATGTTCATCCTCGTTTGATCGAAAATCCTCATTGTTGGAGTGCCTTGAAGGTGGTGTATATCTATCACTCGTCCTCTGAAGTCTCGGTACAAGACTGCCTTTAGCAACCTTATATTACTCTATAGTACGAGAAATCCTTCTTACCTTTTAAGTCAATACTTAGAACATAAACTTCATGTCCATAGGGCTCTTATCTTGTCCTACATGATGATTACCCATCTGTATAAATTACTAACACTGCAAATAATAATAACAACCTCACAATTCCCTAAATTTTTTCTCTCAAAATTTCCCATTTTTGGCTCTCTCTTCGTTTTTTTCACTTTTTTTTTCTGATTTTTTCTTTGTTTTTTTTCTAGACTTTTTTTTGATTTTTTTTATTTTTCTGCTTTTTCCTAACAACAAATTGTCTAGATTGGATATTAAATTAAAATTTAATATAGCCAACTCTAATATTAACTGACATGATCGAAGGCACCAGCATAACAAAAATTAAATAGCCAGTGTGATAATCACCATGTTGGGGCTGATTGATATGTTACAATTCAACAAGAATCACTTTTGAATAAATTAATTTGAATTTGATTTAGGCAATTAGGAATCACTCAACTAAATTCTGAAAAACAAAGATTTCATTCCATAGAAAAATTCTAATATCAAATAATTCTATTTTCCATCTAATAACTAAATGAAAATGCATATTTATAGTAAAATATATCAAACCGTAATCCCACAACCCATTTAGACCCAAAATACTAATAAAGTCCAAAATTAAATAAAAATAAAAATTAGTCTATATCTGGATGACATCAAAACACCATCAAATTAAACTACCCTTTTCTCATAAACTTTTCCTCTCCCTATTTTATTTGCATAAAAATATAATACACGAGTAGTTATTTGATCCACAATTTTTTATTTTTATTTGAATATCTTATTTTCTATTAGATTAAACATAGAAATTCAATTACTATTAATATGAAGTGTCAGGGAGGATTCTCTTTTGTCTTGTCTTGGGTACTATGGACAAAATTTTTTTAATTGAATTTTATAAATAAGAAATTTGTAAAAGTACAATTTGTAATTAAATCAAACAGACCTTTGTGGATACAATCTCGAATTTAATCTTTAGATTCTTTCTTCAACTTGAGAAAATTTAAATGTTCTATTAATTTCTAAAGGCATTGATAGATTTAATCCTCTTTGAAGTTCGCCTGGCTTCTAAGAAATATTAATTTCTTAGTTTAACACCACCATCCTAGATCAAATGCCAAAAATTTAACAAACTTCACAAAGAGCTCCATAAATGTTGCAAGAATATTTTGAATGCTCTTTAAAGAACACAATTAAGATTGAGATGACTTTTGGGTTTTGATCATCTTTGAAGCTGATTAGAATTTCAAATAATGTTAAACAACCATCACAGTACTGCAACTATGGATCAAATCTCAAGATTTGATTAATCTTTATGAAGAATTTTTTGAATTTCATAATGAACTCCTCAAACATTGAGGTCCAAGACTTAAACTTGTTATGGTCTTCACTTGTTGGTGGTGTTTTGACACTGTGAGTGGCACTTCTATTTATAAGGGTGGAGGATATATGCTTGCCATATCTATTTGATGTCATGGCAACATTTAATTGGTTGAGAATATTTGATTTGACATCATTTTTTTTAATTGAAAGATAATGATTTGACTTGTCAAATTGTCAACATTTGCCTTTTATAATTTGGAAAGATTTGATTTAAACACCAAATTGACAAGCCACACATAGCACGGTTTGATTGGCGAGTTTTGACACTTGTTATAATTTGATTAGTTAACCATAATTGTATTAAAATATCAATTTATTTATTATTTAATTTTATAAGTAATATTTAATTAAATTCTTAAAATATAAATAATTAATTTGTAATTGATATTTTTAAAAATGCCACATGTTGACAGTTGATTGGCCAAATTTTGCTTGTTTACAAATGCTCGCCTTAGATTTGTTAATGAATAATTTTTTTTGAGTGAATAAGTTTTGACATATATTTCTTTATTTATTAGGGCTTTTCAAAGCCCTATTTTTTTAAATTGGTCTTACTTCCAATTCAAGAGCTCATTAACTTCGAAGTCCATGTAGTCAAAGGCCAAGACCTTGTTAACAAGTGAGTGGATGGCCCATGTAATTTTTTTTGCTTCAATTGGATTCAAAAAGTAGCCCAACCTTCAAACATTACTCTTGTAGTGGATTCCATAATTCTTCTAGCCCACATCATTTTTTTTCTTTTTTTCTTTTTCCCCATTTTTTGGGGCTAGCTAGGGTTGGTAATTTCTAACCCGACTTGAACCTAATCCAAAATTAGTGGGTTTTAGGTCAAGCTCTCAAAAGTTTAGGTCAAAATCGAGTCGAATCCATGAACTCAAAAGATAAATAGGTCAATTTCAGGTTGACCTACGAACCTGCAAACCCACGAATATATTTTAAATAATTTAATAAATATTTATATAAATAAAATTAAATAGTAAAATTGTAAATATTTAAGACATTAAGCTTTAATTTAATTAAAAGAAAACTAATTTTTTTTGTTGGTTGGTTAGATTCGGGTAACTCACGAAATTAGCAAGTTAGGTTCGGATTAGTTTTTTTAACCTGCGACAATAATCAAGTGGGGTTTAGATCAACAGATCACGTGTAATACTCAAGTCTCAACCCAACTCGCCAACTCGCAAACCTAACCTTTTACTACCCCTAGGGTTGGCATGCTTGTTTTCAAGCTCACCAAAACCATTTTGCAAGCAAACTAAAACATGATTGTTGATGTATACCCTTCCCATACCTATGGAAATCCCATTTGTGAACTTGATTGGGTATTTTTTAGGTAAGATATCAAACATTTGATATATAAAATCAACCAATAATCAAAATTTCAACAGATCTCGCTATTCTCAAAAATACAAAATATGGCAAGATTCCTCTTTTTTTTTGTTTTTTAGTTTGGTCTATTCCTTTCTTAGAAAAACGAGGATATTTAACCTAATCAACCTTAATGTTAGTTTCTAAAGTAGAACATGGCTAGAGGGTTGAGATTCACACAATACGTCTATAGAACAGTAGCATCAAGCTATAGAGCCAGAATCAATATGAAGGAGTTACTGTAGTTTTGTAAGTTTGAAGAGTTGCATCCCTCTTCCATTAAGTTCCCGTGGAAGTATTTATACAAGAGTCCTAGTAACTACTAGCAACTAAAGTCAATTATAAAATTAGCTCAACAATTGAAAACTAACTCAAAGATTCCACATTTAACAAAACGAAAGGAAACCTAGCTATTGCTACAATGAGCTATCATCAACTAACTTAAATCAACTAAATTTAACCTACTTTATCCACCCTTTCTTGATAGGCCCCCACAAGATAGAGAGTAGCAATTAGCTATTCCTATCTCGCTGAGATGAATTCCTAAAATTTATCCTAGTAGTGCTTTGGTGAATATGTCTCCTAATTGTGATTGTGTCTTCACATGGCTGGTCCCAATTAGCTTGGCTTGTAGTTGATCACGTACTATGTGGTAATCTAGTTCAATGTGTTCAGTTTTTTCATGAAAAATGAGATTAGAAGCAATGTGTAAAGTCGCTTGGTTATCACTGTATAACCTTACTGTCCCTAATTGTTCTACCCCAAGTGCTGTGAGTATATACCTTAGCCAAGAAATTTCTATACAGGTCTTGGCCATTGTCCTATATTTAGCTTCTCCAAAGGACCTTGTAACAATAGATTGCTTCTTTGACTTCGATTATATCAAGGAATCTCCAAGCATTATGCAGTAACCTATGGTGGACCTTCAAGTAGTTGGACAAGCTCCCCAATCTGAATCACAATATCCTTTCAATTCAATCTTGCTTCTTCATGACAAATATAATCCTTGACCTAGGCTCATCTTGATGCATTATAGTACTTTGTAGGTTGTATTCAAGTGCCTATTAGTGGACTTATCCATGAATTAGTTCAACATTTGAACACTATAGGCAATGTCTAATTTGGTGATTGTCAACTAAAGTAATCTTCTAACCATTCTTCTCTACATTGTTGGATCATGCAGTAGCTATCCACCTATTTTACTCAATCTGCAATTTTGATCCATGGAGATTTTGGATGGTTTACATCCTAACATTCCTAAATCAACTAGAATATCCAAGACATATTTCCTTTGACTACTATGGATTCCTTCAAAGTTTCTTTGCACCTCTATTCCAAGCAAATAACAGCCCTATTAGTCTATGTAGGCAACATAATCACAACCACTGATTGCTCAAATATTGTGAAGGAGCTAAAGACCTTTCAGAATGAGAAATTCAAAATAGTTGGGATTGGGGATGGGAACTGCCATTGACTATTCTGTGTGAAGATGATGAATCATCTTACATTAGAATCTGGGATGGGAACTACAGCTGGGACCTTTTTTGTGAGAAGATGATGCACCAAGCTGGTAATGGTAGTCCCAACTTGGCCGATTTTGCATAGTTGTCATACATGTGTTTTTTGTTTTATAAGGACAGGTGTTATTTTCAGGGAGTTCTCTCTCTCTCTCTCTCTTTTGTGAGGATGGTCTCCTTTCCTATTGAGGGAAGTGGTATTGTATTTTGAATTAAAGTTTTACATGAATGATGCTTTTGTTTTTCCTTTACCGAGCTATTTTTCTTTTTAAGATAAAGAATACCGAGCTTGAGTTTGGTAACGGATTTCTCGCTAAACCTGGGAATACTATGTTGCATTGGGACCTTAGCAATGAAGTCGTATTCCTAACCTTCTCCAAGCTGTATGTCCTTTCCCTTACTAGCATAGTTGTTATTTGGCCAGTTGCAACTTTGGAGATCCTAATGTGGAAACCTTTTTATTTCCTATTTGAGTAATTTCGTATTTTAAGGGATTAGTCTTATTGAGGGTCTTGTTCATTAAATGTGCGCAGGGTTTTCACTTTTTTAATGGCATTTTTTTAAAATTCTAACACTCTTTGATCTTCATATACATGTGTGGCCCAGATATCTACCTTTACTTATGTATAATTCTTTCCCACCCATACAAAACTACTTTTGCTATTTCATTCTGAGAAAAAATAGTCATCTTCCCCATTTCTCCCTTCCTTCTTCCTTACTTCTAAGGTTAGTGACCATGTTTACTAAAACTTTTTCCTATAAAATAACAAAGGGCAAATGTAATAAGGCGACAATAGTTAAATATGTAAATACCTATAGGATTCTGAGAGACTATACGTATGTATTTTCTCACAAATCGTCTTGTCCTTAAAGAGCCCCTACCAAAGGTTATAATCTAGTTTTCATTCACCAACTTAAGGCATGTCTTACCTTTTCTTTTCCTTCCTTTTATACTTACGTTGCCAAGTCCTCTAAAATTTTATTGACACAGCTGACCCTAAATTAGTTTCGCTTACTCATTAGGGTTTCAATTTTGTGCCAACAAGTGCTAATCAAGTCTACAGTTAAGATTTTCTTTTATTTATGTACATTAAAAACCCTAAAGGCTTGGATAATTTATTTTAGCCCTTAGCTAAGTACAAAGTACTTGAAACATCTTTTTGCTCATAGTGATAAAAAATGGAAGGAAGAGTATTTCTTTTGAAGGGTACTAAGCCTAGGAATTTTCCTATTATTTTTTAGCCCAACCCTTTGTTGCCCCCAATTTTTTTCCTAAAAACCCATCTCTTGAGGTCGCGGTGAATATTCGTGCCTTAATAAATTGTATATAAATCTAAAGGTGGTGATGAATCTTAGTGTGCTGTTTACTTTTGGTTTAAGTAATCGCCATGAGGACTTGCACGGCGAGTTTGGTGAGTACTTCTATTTTATAAGTTGGATAATGTTCTGTTTATGTATTTTTGTTTTGTAGGCATCATGATGAATGTGCTATTTGTTGAGGCTTGAAGCTAAAGCAAAGGCAAGAGAAAAAGAGAAGAGAAGTAAGACGAGAGGGATGCTACATCTCTTGCTACTTCCTTTCCTCTTTCTTCTATCAAAGCTCTACCATCCCCTAATCAAGTCTAGGTTTTGCCAATCTTAGACTCAACAAATGCTCCTCACTAAGGCCAGGATCTTTCACCCACCCTAGTGAACATTTCTCAGATACCTTCTCCCTCTACTTCTCACTGTCCTCCTATTAAATAGTCTACTTCTACCCTTACCCCTGTCTAACCTCTTGAGCCCTGTAGTGTTTTCTGTCCTCCTTTTCTTATCAAAGCTCTATCGATCCCTAAACAAGCCCAAGCTTTGCTAACCCTAGGCTCAACGGATGCTCCGCACCAAGGTAGGTCACTAGGGCAGGGATCCTTCGCCTACCTTGGTTAACATTTCTTTTACACCTTTTCCTTCCACTTTTCACCTTCCTCTTACAAACTAGGTTACATCTACCCGTACCCCCAGTCCAACCTCTTGAGCTTTCTGCCACACAGTCCCAAACCATTCCTCCCCCTATCAGCCCCTCGCCCTGGTGAATATTTCTTATATATCTTCTCTCTCCACTTCTCACCGTCTTCCCATGAAACAACCTAGTTTTACCCCTACCCCAATCTAACCTCCTGAGTCTTCTACCACGTAATCTTAAACCATTCCTCCCCCTACTGGCTCTGTCTCTCTTCCTCCTTTACCCACCACATCTCTTATGCTCCAACTAAAGCATTCAATATTATGGGATCACATTCACAGGACTGTGATGACCTAAGATGTTAAGCGAGCTTGTAGCCTCACTTATAGTCAGTTCATTCTACAGAATGTCTTAAAATCATCCCATGTGAGCTATTTCCTTCTCCACTGTACTTTGTTTGGTGTTTTGTACCCTATTTAACTTGGTTTTTTTTTTTTTCATCACATTTGGGTGAACGAGTTAATCATCTACTTGGAAATGGAGCTTCACTAGTCATATCAATATGAGGAGCAAATTAAATGTATCTGATGAGAGAGACTTCCTGAATGTGGAGAATGAGATTCTCCATGTCAGGTGAAGGTTATGGACGAGGAGCTAGCCAAAGCCCTTTTGTAGCAAGTAAAGGCGCTAGAGTCTAAGCAAAATAACCTTGCTACTAAAATAGCTACTCTAAAAAAGAGCTAAGTGCAGGAACAGGAAGCAACTCAAGTAGAGGGTAAGAAAGAAGGTTGCCAACAGTTCCCTTAAATTGGCTAGTGCATCTTTCCAAATACCAACGACTCCAATTGAGGAAGTTCTAAGAGTATCAAGACTTAAGAAGGTCCTGACCCATCGTGCTACTATTTACTTATAATGTTGGTTTTAGTGTTTGCAGAGACTAAATTATAGAGATAAATATGATGAGGCCAGGTTTAAATATTAACGAGCTAGACCTTAAGGAAGGTTTCATCTATATTCCTAAAGAAGGTTATCCAAGCGTGACCCACATGGAACCATTTGATGAGGAGATTGAGTAATTAGATGAGGAGATACATGAGGCAGAAGTGCAGGCCAATAGAGTAGGAGTTAAAGGGTCTCAAATGGGCACAGAGGGGGGAGGGCAATGCTCAGAAACTTTATTTTTAATGTATGAATGTACTTGTTACATTTTTAATGAAAATGTTTTTCTTATTTTTATAGTACTTTGTTGTAGTGGAAATTTTCTTAAGTGACAATTGGATGGTAATGAACTTAAAAGCTTTTGATATTAATAATCTATATATGTTGAAGTTAGTCAAAGTTTTTGTGAAAGAGAACTAAGAAGACTCCCATAATTCAGAAAGTGTTGAGTTATGCATGGTTCACTTGACATCATAAAATTTTTTGATTATGAACAACTCATGTTATAAAGTTTTAAGCAACTACTGGCATAGAAAGTATTAGACAACTCAAAACTTAGTGAGCAACTTATAACTCAGAAAATCTTTAGGCAACTTTTAACCTGGTGAGTAACTTATAGATCAAAAATTTTTAGGCAACTTTTAATCTAGTGAGTAATTTGTAATTCAAAATTTTTTTGGTAACTTGTAGTCTAACGAAGAACTTGTAGCTCAAAAATTTATGGGTAACTTGTAGCTCAGAAATTTTAAAGATACTTTTAGCTTAGAAATTTTTAGGTAACTTGTAGCCTAATGAGTAACTTATAGATCAGAAATTTTTAGGCAACTTGTAGTCTAGTGAGCAACTTGTAACTGAATTATTTTTAGGCTAAGTCGCATGGGGAATTCAACAAAATATCTCTTTAAATATAATACATTTCATGGTCTTCCTAATTCTTTCCTTTCTAGATCAACTAGTCTATAACTTCTACTCGGCAAGACCTTTGTTACTATATACAATCCTTCCCATTTAGCTTCCGATTTCCCTACATGACTTATTGATGTGATCTTAGATCAATTAAAGGTGCTCAAGGACCATGGTATGATGTATTGTTGTGACTAGTATTTTTGAAGGACCAAAGATGGGAATTGGCTTTAAAAGTTAGGCTCAATTAATTAATAAAGTGGATTTTGGTGATTTGAAAGAGCTAGAGGATGGATTGTGTCTTCAATTTTGGACTTGGAATGGTAAAAAAGATTTGGGAAGTGTTGAAATTGCAATCTAAGGCATGTCAGATCAATCTCGAGGCATCTGGATTGACTTTGGGCTAGTTTGTGGCATTTTGGAATTATGATTAGGATAGGGCACAATCGATCTCATCAAGCCTAATTGACCTAGGTGTTAGCAAGAGAAACATTGGATTTATGATCTTGATCAATTGTGACGACCCACGATCGACATGCAAAACCATTGTAGGACAATCGTAGGACAACTAGTTCAACACAGATTGATCTATGACATTTTATGATTGATTGGCGATCAATCGGATGGACATTTGAATCTATCACGACAAGCAAGAAGGCTAATTTTTGGGCTGTATTTTAAATTTTTAGCCATTGGAGTCTATTTTCAAGGCCATTCTTGTCATTTTTGGCTTGTACTCTTTTAAATACACCCTCTCTTGCATTTGTAAGAGAATTACATGATGTAACTTTGATATTTAACAATGAATGAAGAAGGTTTGTTCTTTCACTTTTCATACTTTGTGTTTGATGGATTTAACACCCAAATTCAAGTATCAAATCAGGGAAATTTAGGTATATTTTGATGGTTCATACCAACTTCTCCACGACGTGGGTGTTTAGATATTTAGTTGAATATTTCTTTAATTTGTTACAAAGGTTTACTCCACGTGAGGTACGCTCTTGCTTAGTTAAATTTATTCAATCTCACCATTTATCCCTTTTTATTTTCCTTGTTTTATTTTCATTTCATTTTCTCCATTTTTCCAACCATTTTTGATCCTTTGCTTTATTTACGCCACTTATTGCTTGCACCCTTTGCAACACCTTCTCTCCTTCTTCAAATCTTATCCTCCATACCCTTCTATTGAATGAGGCCATGACTAGCAGCTTGTATTTTAAATTTCTAAGGTAAGCCTTTGTCCTTTTTTTTTTTTTTTATCAATACCAGTTTGTTATGCATTGCTTGTTCATTTCATTTTGGTTCTTGTATTTGCTAAGATCTTTCTCCTATCTCCATAGGGAGCACTATATCCACTCCATATGTTAGGGTATAAGGTATCTCCTAAGTCGTGCTTGTGGGTATTGTTTAATATACCCAAAGGACTTCTGGTAACTCCTTTATCTAATTTCCTTTTGATCATTCCAAGTTTATCTTTAATTCTCATACTATTGTCTTGTTAATTACCTCTACTAGTCTATTTATCCAAGGATGATATGCTGTATTGAATTTTTGATTGATTTTTAAGTTCTCACACCAATCTTAGGTAGATTTCTCTATAAACTGTCTTCCATTATCCATTATTAATTTCCACACGACATTGTACCAACGTACCACATTCTTCCAAAGAAACTTTATTACCTCCTCAATTTTCTATTCTACATGTTCTACTTTAACTAATTTTGTTAAATAATCTACAGCCATTAGGAGGAATTGCTTTTGTTGTTGCTGGGGGGAAGACTCACTATGTCGATTTCCCACCTGGCGAAGGGTATTGGTGAGGTCATGCTTCATTTCTTGGATTGGGATATCAGAATAGTTATTGTGCTTTTGGCATTTGTCAAGGGACCAAGCCAGTTACATTGGATCCTCCCTTAAGTTAAGTTAGAAGTATACAACTTAGACAGTTTTCCTTGTGAGGCTTACGCCCCCTATATGCGACCCTTCGTGTATCTCTCTTTAGACATAATCTATTTCCCTCGAACCTAGGCACGTGAGGAGGGGTTTTCTATATGATCTCTTGTATAATACTTCTCCTACTTTGACAAACATGACTACTCTTCATTGTGTCTTTTTGTGTATCTCCTCACCATGCAAAGCTTTGAGTTTGGGGACCTACCAATTGCCCTCTTCTTCTAGTCTTCCTACCACCATGTCAGCTACCCTTTGTAAGGTGATCCTTCAAGAGGTCTCTACTTTCAAAGTCGCCGCCATCTTTGCCAGTGAATTTGCCTGGTCATTTTCGTCCCGAAAGATTTAGCATAGCTAGAAGTCTTCAAATTCCTTTACCAATTTTTTGACCTGTTGAATACAATCTTTCATAGTTTGCTCCTTCATACTAAATTTTCCGTTGTATTGTTTAATTACCAACTGAGAATCAAAATATATTATTATCTTATGGATTTTTAAGGTAAGGGTGATTTTAATTTCCCATACGAGTGCTTTGAATTCGGCTTCATTATTTGAGGCAAGGAAGTCTAGTTATAATCTGTACTCAAATTCTTCTCCTTCTGGGTAGTTAGGATAATTCGTACTACACTACCACCATTGGTTGGCATGCTATCCACATGCATCATGCAAGGTCAATCATCACTTTCTTCATACATTTCTTCAACGAAGTCAGCCAGGAGTTGGTTTTTGATGGTGGTCCTTGGCTCATAAGAGGTGTCTAATTCTCCTAGCTCCACTACCAACTTGACTATTCTTGTAGATGCCTCAGTTTTGGTCAATATCACCTTTAGAGGATGCCTTGTGAAAACAGTGAAATGTGGGCTAGGAAATAAGACCTAAACTTCCTAGTTGCTGTGACCAATGCAAAGATTAGCTTTCCTGTTTTTGAATACTTGAGTTCTGCGTTTTGTATGACCTTGCTCACTTTGTAAATGAGGGTCTATTGTCCTTTGCTATTTTAACGAAAATCGAGCTAACTACTTTGTCAAATACTACCACAAATAGATAAAGTCTTTTATTTTTCTCTAGTTTTGCTAGTAGCGGCTGGCTGGATAAATGTTGTTTTAAGTCATCAAAGCCTTGTTGGCAATCTTTAGTCCATTCAAAATTCTTGGCCCTTTTAGGATTTTTAAAAAAGGGAAGCTTTTATTAGTAGATCGGGAAATAAATTGGCTCAGGGTGGTTATCATTCTATTTAACTCTCAATGGTTCGAGGAGTAAATCATATATTTTTTTTTGTTTTACGCCCCATAACTCTTCCTCAGCCAGGCTTGGGTAGAATAGAAGAGCAAGTATTAGTAGCATAACAAAAATGCATTCCTCGTCATTAATATGTTTGCTCGCGAAAATTGTGAATTCTCGGTAGAATCGATGACTGCATCAAAGATGCAGTGCTAGTATATTCTAATTTTTTTAGGATTGGCCTCTATACCTCTTCTAGTAATCATATATCCCCAAAATTTACCTCCTTTGATGTCAAAAGTGCATTTCGTAGGGTTCAGTTTGAGCTCAAATTTTCTTAATGCTGCAATGGTTATTTCTAGATCTGTTACATGGTCTTTCATTTGCTTTGTTCGAACTAGTATGTCATCTACATAGATTTCCACGTTCTGTCCTATTTGATGTTGGAATATCTTGTTCGCTAACTTTTGACATGTAACTGCAGCATTCTTGAGTTCAAAAGGCATTACTTTGTAGCATTAGGTTCTGAAGGTGGTAATAAAACTTACCCATTTCCAATCATCTCTTGCTAGGGATATTTGATGGTATCTTTGGTAAGCATCCATCATGCCAAGTAACTTTGAACCAATAGTAGTATCGACTAGTTGATTCATCCTTGGCAGTGAGTAGCAATCCTTTAGACACACCTTATTTACCTCCCTAAAGCCTACACACATTCTTCACTTTTTCTCTACTTTAGGCACCACCACTATGTTAGACAACCATTCTGGAAATTGTAATTCCTCAAGGTGCCTAGCATTAATTAGTTTTTTAATTTCTTCTTTTACAGAAACGGTTTTTCTAAGTTGAACTACCTAAATTTCTATTCAACAGTCTTGGCTCTTAAGTCAATGTTTAACATTTGCTCTGCAATCTTTGGGTTAAGTCCTTTGTTGATGATGCAAATATGACCATGTTAGTTTTTAGAAAATCGATCAGTTGCAACTTCCATGATTCCACCAATTATGTTTTGATCAGCGTGGTCAAATTCATGCTTAAACATGCCAGTAGGTCTATCAATAGGTCAACTCCTCCATAGGTTCTATTTGTAGAGGTTACTTACCTTGACTTTCTTCAGTAGGTCTTTTGTAACTCCTTTTGATTGCTTTGACATAACACTTTCTGGATACTAGTTAATCTTTGGTTACCACTCTAACTTTGCTTCATACTAGGAGTTTCATGGACATGTGATAGGGCGATACTACTACTAGGAATTTTGCTTAGGTTGTCTTTCTAGGATCACGTTGTATGTAGACACCATTTCCACAACAAAGGTTTATACAAACCTAGTTTTTGATACCTCAGTTTGCCCTATCATAAAAGGTAACATGATTCTCCTTAAGGGTTAGATGGCCTCTTCTATGAATCTAGGTAAGGTCTGATTGATTGCCTCTAACTTTCCCCTATCTAGCCCCATTTTTTCGAAGGCGGTGAGGGCTAACACATTTACCAAGCTCACACTGTCTACCAAACATCATGCCACATCGTAGTTAGCTATCATTGTTGTCACTACCAAGGCATTTGAATGAGGGTTATAATTCTTGGAGATCCTCTACTTTGAAGGTTATATAGCATCTTAAAGTTCCCTCGAGCTAGGTCTTATTGTCTTTCCTACACTTGTTACTTCACTGAGCCTTTCTTTACACTCTAAGACCATCTTTTGGTAATCATGCTGATTAATCCCTAGGTAGTTAGCCTCTCTTCATTCCACTTTTCCTTATTTATCTTTCCTTGTTTATTCATAAATTCTTGAAGGAATCCTCTCTCGATTAGATTTTATATTTACTTTTGAACATTAAAAAAAATCTTTTAATCATGTAACCAAACTTATTGTGGACTTTGTAGTCATTATTTCTTTGCCGGGTTCATGGCGGCAAGGATGCACCTCAAGGCCACCTAATCATGTGAGTCATGCAAGGCCCCGAGAATCCACTTCCCACTTACCTTCAAGAGAGTCAGTTTTTTTCATAGCATTTTCTTCAACGGTCATAGTTGTTGTGTTTATAACTGACCTCACTTTCTAGTCCTCGTGGGCCATCTTCCGATCTTTGATTTTTTCCACTATACTTCCTTCATATTGATAGTTTTTCAGCTCTTGCAATTTTCTTAGCCAAGGATTTGAGAAAATTTCCTTCTTTGAGTCCTTGTGAGAACGTGTTGGCAAATACCTCTTATGTTGTTGATATCGCATCCATGGCCGTCCTCAAAAATTGATGAATGTAATCCCAAAAGGGTTCATCGTTTACTTGTTTCATGCCGAACAAAGACATTAGTATTTTTTTTCATACCTTTTACAACTTGCAAATTGATGGAGTAGTCTAGCAAAATTGTCAAAACTTTTATTTACTCCAGCTGGCAACTGGTTGAACAACCTTTAGGCAGAACCCTCCAAAGTAGTAAGAAAAACTTTACACTTAATTCCATAAGAGTATTGGTATAGTAATGCTTTGGTGCTTGAATTTAGCTAGATGTTTTGGTTGAGTTTGATGCCCTATTATACTCAAGTATGCTAACCTGTCGAAAATTATTTGGTATGGCTTTTGCTAAGATTTTTCGACGTGAAAGGCAATTTTTCCTTAACTCGAGTATGCTCTTTTGGCCTTTTCATTTTTTCCAGCTCTTCTTAGAGCTCGGCTATCCTCCTTCCCACCTTGTTAGAAGAGCCTACAGTTTCTTCCCTTCCTCTATCTCCACTCTTTGTTCCATGAGCATTCTCTTGTTACTCTTCACATACTCGAGCTCGTGGGTTAGAGCTATTGACACATTGGGCCCCCTTTTTCGTTCTGACTAGGGCATTATTAACCACTTCAAATATTGCCTCATTTAAGTGGCCGGGGGGGGGGGGGTTATTGACCACTGATTAGCTAGCGTGGATAGCTCTCATTGAAAATAGAGTGTGTGCATCGAAGGGGCTGCCAAAAATGCCCTTTCTTCATATTCCCTTCCTTTTTCCATTTTTGTTCCCCTTTCTTTATACTTTTCGAGAAAAAGGGATTTCCCACATATGACACTAATGTTGTAGGTTCATTTCTAAACCTCTATAATTATCTAGAGATAATTAACTAAATTCCCAAAAGTAATAATATTTGCCAAATATAGTAAAACTTTTTCCAAAATAGTAAAAGTAACTTATAACTTGTGTGTTTTTACAATCGAGGAAGGGTTGCTATTTATAGAATATTTCAACTATCATAGCCTATCATTACTGCCCTATCTACTACTAGGTTAATTGTCTTTTCATAGGTTTGCTATTCAAACTAAGAAGAGAGGATTGTTAGACTAAGTAGTAAGTTGTTATCATAGATAATGTTATCACACATCAAATGGTGAAAGTATATATAAATATAAGAGTAAGTATGTATATATATATAGATATTAATTTGATTGTAAATGGGTTTAATGATTGAAAAATAATCAATTAGTTATAAATGTAGGGGAAGGAAAATTTAAATTTAAATCTGAAATAATATTTTGTGATATAAAATGTTTGGTTATATGGAGTTGATGAGATGAAAAGATGTGAAAGGAGGCTAACAAAAATAGCCTAAACCTACCTTCACTTATTTATGTGAAAATTCTAGTGCTAAGATTCAATTAACATTTCAAATTGATTAGTTTGCTTTTGCCTTAGTTTCTATATCATACTATGTTACACGTAATACGCTTTGGTCAATAATTTCAAAAATAAATAAAATGTTAAAGAAGGAAAAAAATAAAAATCCTCAAAAATTTATATTTTGTTTGGTTAAATAATTTTACAATCCTAAAAAATCCTCACTTTTGGAATATTGAGTTAATTTATTTGATTTTTTTGAATTTGTTGTGTGGTTCCAATTTTTTAATTGAGTGATTTTAAATTTATGTAAATTTTAAATCGATTAGTGATTCTTATTTGTATCATATTTGAATCGTGATGTATTATTCGACTTTTGCATGTCGATTATGGTAGATATGCCTATGTCACTTACCCAAATTCACTTTCGCATGTGGCATCATATAATTTCTATTTTTCTATCTAAGTTTTATATCATATATCATACATCATGACGACCACATATGGTTTAGACATTGATAACCATGTATGTTTCTTCAAAAGTTGGGAGTTTAGCAATATTGTACATTTATCAATTTGATTAATCCCTAATAAAATGTATAATTAACATTAATTAATGCAATAATATTTATTTGCACAAATTCTAGCTTGCCACATCACCGCTTTAGGCATCATAATTACAAAAATTTGAGCAATACAGTTAATTGAAAACAAATAAAAAGCTATAATAAATTGCACTAATATCTTTTCCATTTTAACAATATTCTATATATTTATTTAAATTTTATACTTTTATTTTTATAAAATTTCCAAAGCTTTTTTCGAAACGAAAAAATAAAAAAAACATGTTTGTTTTTAACTATAAGAAAACACATATCAAATATACATACTTAATAGAAACCATTTTCAAATTTATGTTTCTTTTTTGTATATTCGTATACAAATATGCATTTATAAGACACCCATATTCATATACATTTGCACATTTATAACATAAAAATTATGCATCTTTATCTAAAACCACACCAATCAATCATTATATATAACATTAAATATATATATATATATATATATATATATATATTTAAACATGAAATTTGAATATAATTTGACTTTTATAAAAAAAACCAATTTTTAAAAATAAACAAAAAATAAATAAATCGGAATTTATAATTTATCATCACAACCCACCACCAATAAAATTTAATCCCGTGGAAATGCTTACATTCGAAACAAACTTATGTAACCAGAAAGCGTTCAACAGTTTAACCGCCGACACCAATCCCAGCCACGGACCGATCCACTTCACCGAACCTGAGAATAACAGATCCAATCGAACCTCGAAACCTGTCTGATTGTCTGTATGGTAACACCGGAGAGTGGAAAAGAAATCCAATAATTCATCAACGGGGGTCCGTTTCGATCTCTCTTGTTTGACTTTGTTATTCATTTATGCTTCGCATTCTTGTTATCACCTACATTTTTATCCAAATTTGCATTTGCAGTTATGCGCATTAATTTCTTTTTAAATTGGACCAGGTTAGGATTTGTAGCTTGGTTTGTTTTGTATTTCACCACAAGAAACGTATTTCGTTTTAAATCAAATATTCCGTATTTGCGTGTCGAATGATTCAGAGTTTGAGTTTCTGGAATTTTTCTTACGTTTGGGGAAAAGATCTGATTAGTTTCTATCTGTTGTTTTTTGTAGTTAATTGAAAGGTGTCGGCCCTGGTTATTCTGGAACAGCGCGCATTCAGCTAGTCCTTATTTAAGTTTTCGTTGTTTCTCAATTTGGATGTGTTAATTCTGAGGTCTGAAGCACTACTCTATCAGTTCTTTATGAAGAAGCGGGTGAGAAAATAGCATATTCGTTAAGGATTCATGTGGTGTAGGTTTAGGATTTAAATGGCTTGGAAAGAATGAGGTGAAGGCGATGGTTGAAAGCAGTTTAATAACTACAAGTGTTGAGGAAAGTGGAAGTGATGATTTAGAGAGCAAAGATAAGAGATCAGGAATTAGTCGGGACCCTTCCTTCTCAGGGTGGTGTGATGAGGACCAAATCTCGTTTCCAGCTCAATTAAAAGATAAGGAGTTAAATGAAAAAGATTTTGATTTTAAGTTGCCTTTGTTTCAGCTACAGGAATCTGAAAATAAAGGTGTAGACGGAGAGAGTTTCTATTCTAGTAATTCTCGCCAGAGGATGGAGCATGCTAGAGATATTAATGATGGCATTTCCACTACTGATATGAGAAATCGAAACGAGAGTTATATGCCCCTTGACATTGAAAATGATCACGATTTTGATAAGAAATATACAAATGGCGCCAATGGCTTTAATCATGTTGATTATCATAAGCCATCTAGCAGAAATATGAAGAACCCTATTTCTGTGGCTGATGTGCTGAAGACGTTGTTTTTCATCCTGGTTTGGTACACGTTCAGCACATTCCTGACTCTGTAAGTGCTTTCTTTCTTGTTGACAGTTCATTTTTTTTAGTGCGCTTTTTTGGGTAAATGATTTTTTCTTAAGAATGTATTTCATAATTTTTTTTTTACTTGGAGCAGTTACAACAAAACTTTATTAGGAGATGACATGGGGAAATTCCCTGCCCCATTATTGATGAACACTCTCCATTTCGCAATGCAAGCTGCATTGTCAAGGGCCATTACATGGTTTTGGTCTCAGAGATTTCATTCCCCTGTTATGTCGTGGAAAGATTACTTCATGAGAGGTAAGAGAAAATCTCAAAGCTTATTTATTATGAATCTAATATTTAAATGTCTTCCCCATATTTAATTCAATTTTTGGTTGGTGACATGTAACTTGTATGCACTGTATGCTTTGCTGTTCTGCCTGTTCATGTACTAATAGTTATATTAATTACAGAATTTTTCTTGAGGGAGTTTGATTCGTCAAATTCATTCTAAAATTGTAAAACTAATTATAGTGCAAATTTTATATTTTTTAGTTTGGGTTGATGGTAATTTAGTCCATCATTCTTCTCCTTGGTGTCAGAGATTAAGCAACGGGTTGGGGGGAAAAATGAAAAGTAAGGATAGATGGTCGTCAGGTCATTTTCACAATACATGTAGTAAGTTTCTATAAATATAATACGTGAACTGTTTCTACACTGAATTTTCAAGTTAATTTTGATTTGTTCCGCTTGTTCTGGAATATTAGGATTATAATGCTTAACTACCTGGAATTTTCACTCTACTTAAGATTATTTGTTTCCCATGTTACTGCATATAATTGATAGGTGCAATTGAATATCTCATTCTTAATTCAGTTAATGTAGAACATATGCTAGTGTGAGTTACTATGGACAGGGGAATGGATTCAGAAAGTTCAATTTAAGGTCTATGATCTGGTAGCAGCAGCAGTAGCATTAGCTGTTTTTCCATGTTCTTAAGCTGTTGTTCATTTCAAGTGAGTCGTGTATACCTTTGGCCCACCCTTGGGGTGGGTTGGGATTGGTTTGTTTTAGAGAAGTTTCTCACTGAACACTAAGGTCCGTACCTCCATAAGTAAGCAACTGGAAGGTTACATTAGTGATGGATGCAGAATAAATTGATTAGGTTTAGGAATTTGGTTTCATTATTTGAGTGAAAACTGGTTTCATTATTGGAGTGAAAATTGATGATATTGCTGATATCTGGATGCATGAATAAGAAATTGGTTTGCTTCTGCATCTATTCTCTTCCGTGTATGTATTACTCATGTTTGTCTAATGACTGGGTCCAATACAGCTGTAAAATTGGAAAGCAACACTCTGAAAATGAGTTTATATGAGAAACATTTATGTTATCTAAATAATCTGTTTATAGTGGTATACAAATGAAGTCCTCACCATTTTTCTAGTTGCTTATGGACTTTCGTTCCCAGTTTCTGAGTACCCAGGCCATTTCATTGTATTAGGTGACAAAGGTATAAAATCTTTTGATCATATTATTCCATTTGATTTGGTCCGAACTTTCCTCTAGGTTACATTGAGCATTAGCCCCATGATTTCCTTGGTTGTGTATTATGTTTTCTGATGAGGCCTACCTACGTAGAAATTAAACTTGCATTTTTCTTGATCCAAATTGTCTGGTAGAATTCGTTTTTCCTAAATCACCTTGATGTGGTGAGTTAATAGTTAACACTGCCAAATTGCTACTATTCTTTCATTCTCCTTATTGAAATTTGCTAGTATCATTAACTTCTCTGACAACTAATGCTACAGATGGCCTTTGCCTTTCACAGTTGTACCAACGGCTCTGAGCACTGCAATGGATGTAAATCTAAGCAACGAATCCCTGGTCTTCATCTCTGTTACATTTGCCACTATGGTTAGTTATTTTTCTCATCAAATTAGATAATTATTTATGTTCCAAATGTTGTGTCCGATGGCTTCTATATTTTGAGTTTCTGGGAGCTTGATCTATGGGATTTGAGCTTTCTTCTGGCTGGTTTTGGTTTGAATGCACATGTAAATCTAATTCATGTAAAAATATATATCAGCAAAAGAATATGAGGACGGCAAAGAGCTCACGTCAATGGAGGTTGAGAAACATGCTTCAATGTTGAAGGCCAATTTGGCCTGCTAAAGAAAAGAAAAGAAAAAAAAATAGTGAATTTTGACCTGACTGCAGTAAAGCGACAAACACACTGTAGACTCATAGCAAACAAGCCTTGGACCTGTCTTAGGTAATAACATTAAACAAAAAATAAAAGAACTTCCAGATGTAATCAAGGACCATGCTATGCAAATGTTCTATAAACAAGAGGAGGCCTCATTCTGATTTGCGCGATTTTTAACTTCCTATGTCAACATGTTTTGCTTATATTGTTATTGTGTCAGTGATTAGTGTTAGATTGTACAGAAGGCAATGCAGGCACACACTTTATATCAAGTTAGTTTTGGATTTAAGATGCTTCATACAAAAACATACAAAAGTGCCATTTGGATTTCTCTGAGTCTTCTGGAATTGTATTATATCACATTAAATCTTTTATCAATATATCTTCAGACTAATAAGTTCATTATATTTTTGTTTGCAGTGTAAATCAGCAGCTCCAATATTTCTCCTCCTTTTTGCCTTTGCTTTGAGGTATTTCTCTGGGAAATGTCCTGGTTACTTTACTCCACCACCACCTAGCAGCTATTTGTAAATCATTTATTTGAACTCAAATAGGACTTAACCTTCTTGTTAATTCTTGTTAACTCTTCAAAATCTCACTTGCTCCGAAAATGGTTGTTTATGAAGCTAAAATGATGTTTTAGTTAAACGCTAGGGAGATTGGTTGAGTCTTTTTAACGGACTTTTACTTATATGTAGGTTCATAGAATGAGTCTGACGTGATTATGCCTCTCTTCTGTATGTGTTGCTGAAAGTTCCTGACGTGTTGACCTTCTAAATTTCAGTAAAACAGATTAGTCAGATTTCTCAATTTTTTTTTATCCAAGGCTGTGACTAAATGACACCCATTTTGGAGATTTGCTTTTTTCAGAGGCAAAGTGGACTCTTTTTTTTGAGGTGAATAGTAGAGATTTAGATGCGATTGGATGAAGAGTTGTGAGAACAAACATAATGATGGTGTTATGATATCAAATAATGATTGTATGATATTATAAAAGGTGTTAAGTGTATATATTAGTATTGATATGATATTTTACTAAAATAAAATATTAATAGTGGATTCGTATATATTTTAATAAATTGAAAATATATTTGGTTTGATTACTACTACTACTACTACTACTATTACTATTATTATTATTCACACTTCAATGGTTATTTTGTCTTTCTTTGTACTGCAAATATTGTGGTGTGAAATAATTCAATCTTATTTCAAAACTATGGTTCATTACTTAACCTGCTAATGACAAAAGAAGCACCTTTCTGGAATTTTGGCCAATTATGCTGATGTGATAATAATTAAACCATGGTGGGGAAGCCTTTTTTTAAGATGTGTTAAGAAAATGCCATATAGATAGTTTTTTTATGGGAAATATGAAGAAACATAATCAAAATTAAGACAATTGAAAAATAAATTATTTTAATAATGAAATATAATTAAAATAATTAAAATAATGATTTTAGTTATCTTTCTAATATAAAAAACAAAAAACTAATAAAAGGTAAACAAAAAATCATAAAAAATGAAATACATGAAACATGTTAGAGATGTTTTCTACCTTTAATTTATCATCAAAAAATAACAAAATTGGGAGAAATTTTAATAAATATTTATTTAAAAATGAAATACACCTAAAATATTTTTGATTATCTATTAAATAATATCTTCATATAATTAGAATTAAAATATAAATTAAAACATTTTCAAAGAAACTAAAATATGTTTAAAATAAATTGGATAAATATTATTGAATAATAAAAATTAAAATAAAAAAGAATTAAAAATAATACTATAAATAAATTCAGTTTACTTTTGTAATTAAATATATATAATATAAATTTGATACTATTTTTTCACACTGTTTTTTTAAATATTTTCCTTATTTATTTTCATTTGTTTGCCGTCTTCTTCAAAATTCCTTCACTCCCTTCACACCCAGCCTATTGCCATAGAAGCTGGCCACCCCTGCCTTCTCATCCACACCATAACAATTGACTCATTTTCGTTCCTTCCCTAAACTTCTCTCTCCATGTCACTCCAACTTCCAGCTAGTTAAACCTGCAAACAGCTCCAAATTTAACCAAATTCATAGAAATATAACTGCACAAAATTGCCTTGCGCTGTCTGTTCTGCCTCTCACATCTAGTACATGTCAATGAGTGGGAAAGTTTGAAACCTATAAAAAATAATCCAGCACCACTGCCCGAAACCTGTGCTAAACAGAGCTCCAATGTTGAAGAATTTAATGGTGTAAAAATTTTGCCCATCTAAGCAAAATCACAACCAGAAAAAAGAGCTGTATAATTCGAAATATTTGAAAGAAAAAATGGAATACAGAGAGGTACAGGAGAGAGAGGGTGAGTATTGATATGGCAGAGAGTGAATGTAAATTATGGAAAAGTGGGACCCACAAATAAATATATCTTTTTCAAATTTTCTGAGAAAGCTTGACTTGAACTATTTTCTTGAGAATTTCTCAAAAAAAAAAACGATTTTACAAGAAATGATAGCTCATCCAATCTCATGCTAAGCTTCTCCTTGAAATGGGAAATTCAACTTGAGAAATTTTATGATCTTCTGAGTATTTTTTTCAAATTAAACACAGTAGTGAAACAAATATCTTTTTGTATAACATCATCTCTATATTGAGTACAAGATCATGAATGTTCAATATTTTTTTCTAATGAAGTGTGAATGTTAGGTCGTCCTTAAAGAGTGTACATATAAAAGAAAATGTCTAGAATATTAAAAGCCTGAGATTCAATTGCCAATGAAGATGGATGTTTGGTTGAATAAAGATGGAAAAAAGGACCACTGGGGTCAACAGGGGCTGGCACTCATAAGGCAAGAGTAGGCAGAATATAGGTGAAGGTAGAACTCTTTGCAGTTAGCAGTAACTGTTGCTGTTGGACAACATTGGGTGGGGTTACAGTTGCCCTAATATGTTACAATTGAGGTTTAAAGGAGTATATGAATGCCCGCAGATTGAAGCATAGCAGTGAGTGAAGGTCATTGCTTGAGAAATTTGAATCTTGGTTCATTTTTCATTGAGGAATATCTTGCCATAAATTTTGATGTGTTTATAAAGATGATTTTCATGGTATCACATATTTCAATTTTTTCTCCAGCCTGTGCTATTTTAAGATCATAAACATGCAATGAACTTTTTCCTCTTTTCTTTGCTTTCTTTTTTCCTTGGCTGTAGTATCATGTAGAGCATTAATTTCTTAAGCTGGATTTTGACTCAAAAATTGTTTTCTCAAGATTGGAGTCACCAAGCGTTAAGCTGTTTGGCATTATCTTGGTGATTTCTTCTGGGATACTATTAACAGGTATGGAAATTCATCATATTCATCCTTGTTGAATTTATGTATTGGCAGGAAATTGTGGTTAATTTGATATTATATCTTCCATAGTGCATGGTTGACTTTGATATCATCACTTGCCATTTTATGTTAATAATGTTAATAACTTATCAAATACTTTTGGGATACGAATGATATAGCGTCTTTTCCAAGTTCCCCCCCCTCCCAATTCCATCGGTGAAGAACAGCCAATGATTTGAAAGTCTAACATTTTCACTGGTCTAACCACTATACATGCCCATGTTTCAGTAATTGTGTTTTAATATATCATTTAATGTTCTGTATAAATTCTGTGCATCTTAAGCTAAGTACATTTAATAATTGTGCACTTGAAAATTTGATTTTCTTTTCTCAAGGGCAATAATTTTTTTTTTAATTCTGTTATGTTTCAAAATTTTAAGTTGGTAATTAAGGTGCAAGTTTTTTGCAGTGCTGATGCAGGCTGAGTTTCTTCTGTAATAGTTCTTATTGTGCAGGCCAAGTCTATCTTATAAAAATTCATGCTTAGAATGAGGGTTTGAAAAACTGTCTACTCAAATTTATTGACATTAACCTATCCAAAAATTAAAAGGAATTAACAACCGAGAGATCGCGGGATACTACTTGTGCAGAGGATCCTAAAATGCTTCTAAAGTTTTCCTAATCCACAAAATGTCAATATAAATTCAGCCTCAATCTGTTGCTATTTTAATTTGTTTATCTCTGACCTTACTGGTCTGTAAATGCAGTTGCGAAGGAGACTGAATTTGAGTTTTGGGGTTTCTTATTCGTTATGCTTGCTGCTGTCATGGCCGGGTTTCGCTGGACAATGACACAAATTCTTCTCCAGGTATAAATAGTGTTGAGAATCAAGGAATGATTATTTTCTATGATTACCAAGACTGCAATAATAATCCTTTTTATTCATTGTAGTCTTATTGATTTGATAAGATTTCGTGTGATATTTTTCTTGTTTATCACATTTATTTACCTGTTTATATAAGTGATCTTACTACCAAGACTAAGCAATAATAATATATGATTTAGTTCTTTAGACATTTACCTGAATGTAGGCCTAATGGCTGAATTTTTATTTTTTTTTCTATTCCTTAAATACTAACCTGGCACCAAAGCAGGTTCTGACTTTGCTTTGTTTTCCTTTTGCATCTCGTGACATATGATGTTGTTACCAATGTCATAGTATAAGAATGGCACTAAGCCCAGCGCCTTTGTGCATAATGGCACTCACCATAAACAACTATGGTAATTAGCACATAAATATTTTTCAATCCCTGTGAAAATGATATCCATACTCATGACACCAAGCACTTGATGGACTTGCATCAATTGTCACATGACTTTTACAAGTTATATTCACCTATCTTTACTGTCAAAATTGAGAGAGTGATGTATGATTTAAGCATTTGGGCATCTGCCTAATTATGTTGGCCTAATGGACAAAATCTATATTATCTATGACAGATATCAAACTTTATTATTATATTTTTAGTTGATTTCTGTACTGTCAAAATTGAGAGAACAATATATGATTTAAGCATTTAGGCATCTGCCTAATTATGTTGGCCTAATGGACAAAATCGATATTATCTATGACGGATATCAAACTTTGTTATTATATTTTTATGATGTCTTTAATTAACAACCATTTGAGAGATTAACAAAAGAATGCCGGGTATATGCATAAATGATGCGGAGTAGTCTACAATAAAAGATAAATCAAATTATAAATTGTATGGAATTTGGCTTCGTACTGTGAAACAAGATTATAACTTGTTCAAATACTACGGCCAAATCACTCAATTCTTGTGTTCATTGTCTATTCAATTTTCAAATTTGAACTAGTATTACAATTGTGACTCATATTGTTACATTTCTCTTATTTGAATTTATCTTTATTCTTGCTTCTAGTTTAAATTATTTGTATATGCTCTCACAACATTTGTTTCTTCGTTGTTTTGTCTTTCATTGATTGCTGTTATTGATATCGAAACCGGAATGAAGAAAGAAACCTATGGTAAGTGCTATTACCAACCACCTGCTTCAACATGATTATAGCAAATTAATAACAAAAGCTATTAATGTGCACATACTCTCTTCTCTTTATTAATTTATGCATATTTGAATGATGAAGTTTTGTTTTTTAACCAATATGCTTATGTTTATCAAAATTTTAGCACTTTTAAGTAGTTAATTTGTAAATTCTATTTGAATTCACAAAGTTATGACTATGACTGGAGCCACTATATAACTCATCTTCCACTGTGTATTAAAGGGTTTATTCCACAGTTAATTATGCAGCCTAGAGCAGATTCCATGGTTTTCATGCTCAACTCTTATTCAACATTCTTTGTGATGGAAATATCTGTATTTCACCATTTTTAGTGGCGTTTAGGGGAGCCTACTTGCCTACTTCAATAGTGTAGTGTTGCATGTTGATTATCAGATGAAGTTCAAATTGGTTTATAAATGGGTGCTAGTTCTGTATGTTCTCTGACAACCTGAGTTAATACAAAGCAAAAATCAGTGTAAATTTGTAGTTAGTGAAGCCAATTGCATGAGAGTTGCACTTGTTGAGCACCTTCCTGTGGGCTTTGGTTATGATAATGGTCTGAAGGGTGGTGGTGGTATTAGTGTGGGAGTCCTGGTAGGAAGTATACTAGGTACAGTACTAAATTGTGAAAGAAATGCGAGAGGCTCCATAGCTATGTGTTGGAGAGGGGTTTTGAGAAGAGATGATGTTTGATAGGAGTTATGTTGGGACGAATTGTATGTTAAGAAGGAAGGTTTTGATGGAATAAATAATATTATTTATTTAAATTTGTATATTTATATATGTATAAAATATATAATAATGATTGGATGATGTAATAGTATATAGAGATCATGATTAATTTTTAGATATAAAATATATATAAAGGTGTGTGCGCGTGTGTGTATATATAAGTATTGATTTGTTTATGAATAAGTGTAATAATTAAAGAATAATTAGTTAGTTATATATGTAAGAGAAAGAAAATTTGATTTTGAATTTGGATGAAAATTTTGTAGAATGACATATCTGGTCGTGTAAATGGTTTGCCGTGTGAAGTTGGGAACAAGGGTTCCAAACGTGGCCTATGTTTCCTAGAAGGGGTAATGTAGTTGACAGTATAGAATGTTTGGCAATATTTTATTTTATATTGTTACTTAAATTATAGGTATATAATATTTAGTTTCCTAGTTTATAAGATTAGAATTTATGTCTAGTTGTATTTTTTATTTTTGGTATTTTCTATAAATTGCATCTAACCTTATACTATAAATTGAGGTGGAATTTATTGAATGAATTATAGTTCAATTCTTCCAATTTTCTTGACATGGTATTAAAGTAGGTTTGATCTCGATTCTTTATATTTGCTCCCCCAAGAAGAAAAGGAAATTCTATGCTACTTGACCTGTATTTCGGTAAAAAACAGGATCAAAATTCTGCCCAAATTACTGCATTCCCAGTTCTCAAACCAAGCAAGCCCCTATTCAAACAAGAAAAAAACTTAAATTAGCCAAACTGCTGCCGCGCATCTGAGGTCGAGCTCCATTACCAACTTTTTGCTTATGTTTCATCGTCGTGTGTCAAGGACTGCCATGCACTATTGCATAGTCGTCTCCTTTTTCTATTGCACTATCTATGCACGAAATACCAGCCCTTTACATGTTCTGTTCAAGCATCATCATCATGTGTCTCTCCAGATTCCAGTCCATGAAGAATACTTTTGTTTCTGCAACATCGACCAGCTAAAACTCTAGCTGGTAGTTTTCTGATAGGCCTTAAGTTTGGGCCTTCCTATTGGCTAATTTCTAATTTTTTGGCTCTTTTCTTTAGCTAGTTGGGCTGGACTGCGTTTTCCTTTTTGGGCTCTTACGCTACAAAATTACTTGGGCTATTTTAATTTTGGATTATTGCTTATTTGTTTTATTGAGCCCTAAATGTGTGTCAACTATAAATGACCTTCCTTCAATTGTAAATGCTAACAGCTGCCTAATGGTGTTTGTCGCCTTACGAAAAATGATTTATTTTGCTTTCGCCTTACGATAATTAGTTATGTGTCATCTTACAACACTTTTTCTAGATATGTTATGTGTTGCCTTACCATAGTTTTGAAAGGTGAATGGTGTAGCGTGGCGCAAACTTCTCTTAGAGCCTAGGCGCACGCCATTTTGAAGTATAGTGTACAATAAATCAAATTAATTAACAATATTTATGTCTCTAATATATGTCTTTGAAATATAAAATAACCATAAAAATATCAACTTTTAATTAAAGAAAAACAAATAACATTGATAAAGGCATAAATAATTCATTTCAAGTGCCAATTAAGAAATCATCATAATAAAATTCGACAACCAATATTTTTAATACATTTTAAGTTCAAAATATGACCAAATGATCATTAGAAACTATGCAAGTAAACAAGAACACAAATGTTAATCATCAATATCAAAATAATCACAGTCATTCTCCACATCATTTTTGTTTTCATTCCTATCATCGGATTTAAACTTGAGCTCATTCTCCGCATAAGCGTCTTTTTCATCATCTTCATCCATTAATTGATATGGTGCAAATTTAGATATAACACCTTTTGAATTTGATTTTACCCTAGTAGTTGCCGTAGATTGAAAATCATATACTTCTTATTCAACTCCAGAAGCTCTAGCAACATGACCCCAAGTTAAGTTATTGCCTTCATGCATAAGGGTGTCTTCCTCATTGGAATCTAATCTTCCAAGCAACCATTCATTGGATTCATCAACATTCTCCAAACTAATAGGATCAAGTTCATGTCGTTTCTCAAAACAACGTGTTAAAGCCTGATTATACTTGATATAAACCAAATCATTCATATGTTTTTGAGTCAATCTATTTCTTTTCTTGGAGTGAAGCTACAAAAATTAAACTTTAAATTAAAATCTATTATTGTTTTATAATAATAGTTATAGATTCATATAAAATAATATGTACTTATTTTTTCAAACATACTCCAACTCCTTTTGCAGCCAGATGCACTGCAAGTAAGGCTAAGAACTCTAATTGCAAAGTTTTGCAAATTTGGAGTAGTATTTCCAAAATCTTTTCACCATTCGGCTTCACAAAACAAGTATCAAGATAAAATAGTTATTTGTCATTATATGAAGTAATAAATGTTTAAATTTTTATAATAAATACCTAACATTCTCAATTTTCTTTGTCTAATAGCTAGTGCAAATCGAAATTAGCCTTCGGCATTTCTATATAAAGAAAGTTCTTGATAAATCCTATCCTATACATCATCTGGAAACAACCTTCCTATGTATATATGCAGACTATTGGTAATCTCTAGATCCTTTTCAATATCTGGGTTCTCATAAAAGAATTTTGGATTAAAAAAATAGCCAACTTCATGTAAAGGTCAATGAAGCTGCATCTCCTATCTCCTATCAATAATCTTAAATATGTTCTTATACTTCTCTTCATTGTTGTTAAATGAGACTATTATTGTTTCCTTCGCCCTATCCATAGCCTCATATATATATATCCTATTGGAGGCTTAACTTCACCATCCACCAATCTTAACACAACTAGTAGTGGCCCGCCAATTTTGAGTGCATAGATAATAGTATTCCAAAACGAAGGCATTAATATCACACTCGCCACCAACTTACCTTGTGCTTCTTTTGAATAATTGCATTTAGTCCATTACTTTGATGTAAACATGTTCCTTAAATTTGCTTTTTGTACTTAAAAGCGCTTCAGAGTTAAGAAAGCAGTGGCAAACTGGTCTTTCCTACTCGGACTGTCTCTGTTTATTTAGTGAACTTTCTCATCATGTTCAGACGATTGGGCCTATTATATATATATATATATATATTTATTTATCATCATTGCTCACTCATACATCTTTTTCAAGGTAGGAATTTTGAAAATATTTTCAAAAATAAAATCTATGCAAGGAGCGGCATAGGGACTTGTATTTAGGCTCCAAAAGTCTTCCTGTTGATTCAAAAGAATATAAAAATTAATACATTATAAATGATTGCTATGCAATTAAAATAAATAATAGTCAATGCATAAATTTTCTTACCTGTAACATTTGCGCTTGCACTATTAATAACTACTTGCACCACATTTGTTTCACCAATTTGTTCAATGTATTTGATAACGACTTACACGTTTTCTCACTGGTGTGAGAATACTCTGAAGTATCGACTGATTCAATAAATTTGTTTCCCTTCAGACAATTCACCAAAAAATTAATCAATGTTTTATTCTTTTTATCGGTCTAACCATCAGCCATCAAAGAACAACTATATTTTGCTATCGCTTCGTCATGGGTCTTCAAAAGGCCACTCGTGTGTTTCAACTCCTTTAAACAAGTCACTCTCAATTCATGATAAGTTGGTGGCTTTGTGCCAGGGTCACATTGAAAACAAGCTTTTAACATATGTCCAAAAGTATGAGAATTGACAACATTAAAAGGTAGCATGTTCTCATATACCCACCATGCAAACTATTGCACTATATGCTTTCTCTTTATTTTTATAATTTCATCAAAGTTTAGGGTTTTTCCTTTACTACTGCTACGTTTCAATACCTCATCAGCATCCCGCATGACAAAACTATCAATGGGGCCCATTTGCTTCGTTTTTTTAGTTGAAGCAGTTGATGAACCAATACTTGAAGCTTCATTATATTCATAGCCTCTTTCAAATTCTTTAGCAACCAAATCAAAATGAAGAATTGCATCAATTTGATTTTTTAGCTCTTTCCTCTTCTCCATTAAATTTCTAATTTCTTCCTTGACATGCTTGGGATATTTTAGGCACGCCTTAGTGTTTCGAAAGCCTCTAACAAGGTGTTGTTTGTGCTTTGTGATCCCCCCTTTGAAAACTTTACTACGAAAAATACATTTGACATCGTTTGTATTTTTGGGATCAACTAATGTCGCATAATTCCATGCCAAGTCCTTGCGGTTTGTATTCGATGGTTTAGAAGTCGACATCTTGGTATGGTATCTTAATCCTTAAGTCCAAGCAATCAGCACACACGAAATAAAGCTCATGAAGTCATGACATATGGGACACAACAACCAGCATACACATAGGCTGTTAATTTTAGTCCAAAGTCCAAACACAGATTTTTATAAGCTAGCCTAGCAATCAGCAATCAACAATCAATCAGCACACACACAGCTCCTTAATCTTTGTCCATCCCCAACGGAAATTTTTGCAACACAGACAACAATTAGCAATCAACACACACACTCACACACACAGCACCTTAATGGCATAATCTTAGTCCAAGTAGAGTTTTTTATGACAAAAATCAGCAATTAGCACAAAAGCAATCAGCAATCAGAAAATAAATTAGCAATCTACAATTAGCACACAAATTCGACATCTTGGTACGGTACCTTAATCCTTAATTCCAAGCACTCAGCACTCAGTCATCAGCACACACGACACAAAGCTCATTAAGTCATGATATATGGGACACTGTGATAGTTGCGTGCTGTGATTTTTTGTTAAATCAGCACACACAACAGAGTGCTGAAGAATCACAAAGCAATCAGCAAATCAGCAATCAACTGCTCATTAAGTCATTTTTTAAATCAGAACACACACAGCACCTCAATCTTAGTCCAAGCAGAGATTTTTATGACACAAAAATCAGCAACAGCAATTAGCACAACCACAGTAGACATAGCATGCATTACATATAAAAAATTATACTGTACAAACTAGATACTTTTACAACAATCAGCACACACTACATATGCCGCTGGCCGCTGCTGACTGCAAGTGAGATTGCCATAAATTAGGAAAAAGAAGAAGTATACCGAGAATCATAGTTGATAAAACTATACACACATACTTGACAAAAAGAAGCATTTACACGCAGCATGGGAAAACAGTAAATGGCAAAAAAAAAACCCACAATTTTTTTGGAAATTGACTTACAAGAAACCACGATTGAATGGGGAAACTGAAAATAATCAAAGCCCAGGTACGCTCTTCTTCTTTGCTGAGTGCGCCTCGCTTCCTTCCCTACAGTGCGTGTGTGTCTTGAAGCTAGGAATTCCGTCGAGCAGAAAGCTAAACTCGGTAGGGACTGTTTGGCATGAATGATGTTCTGGTTTTGTTTTTAAACCAAACACTCTTAAAAGCATGCTTTAAAAAAACTTCACTGTGGAGCGCCATTGCGCGCCACAGCGAAGGTGATCACCATAGTCATGAAATGGTGCTGAGGCTGCGCCAATAGCGCCATGGCGAGCGCCTTTGCGCGCCATTTGCAACTATGTACCTTATGATATCATTGCTTGCGTCGCCTTACGATGTCTATCTTAAGTGTTGCCTTATAGCAAATACCTATTTTCGCCTTACGAAAGTTATTTGATTGTCACCATACGACAGTTTATTTTTTAATTGTAACAATCCAAGTTAAAAATTAATGAAATTTCCCATGTTCAACTTGAGGGGAGTGTTAGTATGGAATATTTGATAATATTTTATTTTTGTTTTTACCTAAATTATAGATATAGGATATTTAGTTTTCTAGTTTATGAGATTTAAATTTATATCAAGTTGCATTTTTATTTTTGGTACTTTCCAAAAATGTATCCAATCTAATACTATAAATTGAGGTGGAATTTATTCAATAAATTACAGTTCAATTTTTTTCAATTTTCTTGAGAGTATTACCCCCACATTGGCTGTGGAGAAATTTGAATAAGTTTGTAAGTTAGCAACTAGATTGAACTTTTTTCACAAAGTTAGCATGGGCAACTACTAACCATTTTCCTCTATAAGCCCCATGTGCCAAAATGTGCAACCATTTTTGAAGTAGTTGCTGGTAAAGGACAGGTTCCACCCTCCCGGGCTTGGGCAGTGATAAATTGTGCATATCCATTTTTATACAATTTTTTGGCATTTTGTTTTAAAATATGTATCCAATTACCACTCATTTTCTTATCAATTGAAACGGATGTGTCAATGAAAACATCAAGACAGATTTAAACGACTGGTGCTCTGTGCATTTCCTATGCTACAAATTCATCACTTGGCCTGCTGATATTTTGTATCATATTAATCAATCAAGTTTTGATCAACAAAGAATTGAGTGACAAAATTCTAATGGAATGGAATATTTTCTTTCGGAGTCTAAACGATACCCTAAGTGAGCCTGATGTAATGGAATTGTATTTCCAACTGCACAATGATGCACCATGTATGCTGTAAAGTCTATTAGTATGTACTACAGTTTGTTTGGTTAGGTCAAATACCGTCAAATTTATTACATAATCTTATCAGTTTACGTTTTTTATAAAATCATAAAAATTGACTTAAGTATTGATTTAATTATCACATGCACACACACACACACACACACAAACAAATATATGTATGCTGCATTGTTACTGTTTTCGGTTTATTTAATTTGCCAGAGAAAGGTATTAGCTAAAATTAGTTTTATCCCAGCTGATTAAGTTAGAATCCAGTTGACTGACATTGACATTTAGATGAATATTTGAACTGAAAGATCAATTAACTTGGCTCTGATATCAATGAAACATTTCTAGACCCTCCCATTCACCTTTAAAATAATCAAAACCAGTACAAATACACTAATCTATGAGTTACCTAATTCAGTTTTAATCAAACTTACAAATATGTTTCTTCTCTTTTTAGATTCATAAATTAGGCTATGGGTGGTTGCTGTCGTGAAATTTGTATTTATTTTAAACAACCAAATTATATTGTAGTTATATAGGAGAAAAATAGATTGCATAATCACTTTTTCAAAAGCTTGAATTACCATAAAAACATTGTCAGCAATGTTCTGTGAGCTGATCTAACCTTGTTTAATTCAACACCAAAACTAAGTCTTATGTGAGAAGGTGGTTTCAAGCCACATTTTGTTTGTACATATACGAGAGCCATTAAAATAATTCGGATGGTTTTCTATAGCTGCCTCAGAAGTAATGCCAGAAAAAAATGTATAGCTGATGCAGATGGTTTTACATTTACCTGAATTAGATATACCTGGAAAGACAGAATATTTTTAAAAGATGTTGATTGTAAATGGACGGCATTCTTGTGCTATGGATTAGATAGTATCGTCAATCTATTGCTAAGCCTGACGGAGATCCAAGATAAGGTCTAATCTTGATGATTCATATGGATATTGATAATTCATCTTGCAACTTAATTGTTGTCAACTTTGATGTTTGATGTTTTCGTGTGGAATAATACTTATTTTACCCTTTTTCAAGGTCTTAAAAATCCACTTACTTTGATGAGCTATGTGACCCCAATTATGGCAATTGCAACTGCTCTACTTTCTCTGCTACTGGACCCATGGCATGAGTTCACAACAAGCAGTTATTTTAACAGCTCATGGCATATTATGAGAAGTTGTTTGCTAATGTTGTTTGGTGGAACTCTGGCTTTCTTCATGGTAAGAGATTCCAGATTCAATTTTTTGAAAATGGTTCCATGTAAACATTCAAGGATAAAGAACCGACTAAAAACAGTCATTAAATTTCAATTCATGATGTTTTGAAGTTCTTGTAGTTTAACTCTTTCTGCTCTGAGAAGAGCTCAATTTCTTGGTCTTGTTGCAGGTATTAACAGAATATGTTCTCGTGTCAGTGACTAGTGCAGTAACAGTGACAATAGCGGGGGTTGTGAAGGAAGCTGTAACTATTTTGGTATAAAAGACTACTGTTATATTACTACCAAGTATATGGATTTCCCATATTTTGCTGAATTTTTGTTTGATAACTTCATTTACTACTTATATATGTACTGTGCTATTCTTGTTATCTATTATAAGTTTTTTGCGGTGTTAATTTGTATTCAGTTTATTTAATCAATTACAAACCTCATATATTTTTTCAGGTGGCTGTGTTTTATTTCCATGATAAGTTCACCTGGATGAAAGGGGTTGGCCTTTTAACAATTATGGTTGGTGTCAGTTTATTTAATTGGTACAAGTAAGTCATCAAGTGCATGCATTTCAACAATACCTTGTTATTCATCCTGTTTCCTATTCTTGCCAATAAAATTAACATTAGATAACTAAATATAACTATCCACATTCATGGCAAGTAATTTTTCAGTAATTTTTTTTCTAATTTTCATGTTGTTTTGGCTTGGTTGACTGCTGGTTGACCTTTGAAAGTTAATTGCGGAGAATTCACTTTCTTGTTAAAACATGAAGGACTTGATGCAATATTTTAGAACATGTCTTGGTATCTATGTACATTATAGCACTTGAGATTATAGTGAGACTGTTTTTAGATTGTGAAAAATATAATTTACAACTGACGTAAACAAAAAATATTGCCTTTATCACCTTGAATATACATGTATTGCAATTTACTCACTCACTCATTTAGGTACATAAGGCATCTAAACTTGGACATTTTGAAGTATAAAAGTATAGCTACGAATCTTCCTAAACCCCTTAATCAGATCAATTTCCTATATTTGCAACACCTTAATTTCAGCCTTTCCATATTTACTATTAGAACATTCTAAATACTGCATTGCTATTCCATGACTCCTTATGTTCACTTGTAAATTTTTTCCATTGCGAGCCTGTTTACTACATTGAATTGTTTTATCAGTAGACTTTAGGTGAGTATAACAACCACTTGTTGAGAAGTTAAAGTTTTCAGGAACACATATTAGTCCATTTTTAAAATTTTCATATAACGTGCCTATCAACTTCAACATGCTTTATCTAGTCATGAAAAACTAAATTATGAGCAATTAAATGGCAGCTTTATTATCGCAGTACATTTGCAAAGAAAGTGATGCGAGGAGCTTTAATTTTTATAGCAATTTCTTAATCCATTTAACTTCACAAATCCAGTGTGAGGAATCGATATTTGTTTCATCAAAACTTCATGCCATAACACACACACACACACACACACATATATATATATATATGCATACATATATATATTTTACTTCTCTAATGACTAAATTTCTTTCAAAATGTACAATATTTATATACTCACCACCTATCTGTCACACTACTAGCCCAGTCAACATCAACATAGACTTTCACTTGATAAACCAATTTGTGCAGGCACCAAGACAAAAACAGTTTGAAGTTGCTTATGGAAAATGCTATATCAGGTCAGGTAGGCCAAAAATATATATACCTCTGCCCACCAAACACCAAAATTTCCCCTTTTCAATCACATCCTCACATCTAGCAGGATTCAAGTTGAGAATCACGTCAATTGAGTATCACCAACCTTGCAGCTTAGAAGACTTATTTTATTAAGGAAATTAAGGATATATTTCCTTTGATTTACAAATCTCCCTCCTTGCAAATTCCATGCCAAAAGAATATTTGAAGTTTCCTAACTCTTTAATCCTAAAGTCTTGAGCAAGCCTCTTCTTCAGTCTTGTTAATTAATCAAAGATCACAAGCCTCCAATATCATGCGATTGACAAACACAATGTGAATTGTTATTTTCCCATTATGAATATGTGTATATTACTGACAGTGATGTGCTTGACTCTGATGATACTTGTATGGTATAATTTTTCTAAATCGTTGAAACAATGTTGTTGGAGATTGTTTGAGGTGTACACTCACTTCTTGAGTCTGCAAATTTTGTTTTGACTGACAGCCTTCTTCAAAACTAAGAGGCAGATTCATAGAGGCTTTTTCTTTCAAATGACCATTCAAAAATGTCTCACATTTAGTAGGTATAAAACCCAATTCAGGTTTCCTACAAGAAATAATAAAACATGTAGCAAGCTAATTTTGGCTATTGGGACCAAGTTTTCTAGCAATCAATGCTAGATGTTTGAGAAAACCTTTAGCTAAAACCATACTATTGTATCTCTCTCTCTATACTAGTGCCATCTATTTTATGCTTTACATTTTAATGTCATATGACTTAAGGGAGATGATTGCAAGGCATATTCTTGCAATTAGGTAATTAACGCAAGAATGAGCTCCTTTCTAAGTGCTATAGAGACATCAAGATCACAGTATTCACGAAAAGTTGTATTGAACAAAATAGGAGCTGACATAGAAGGATTAGCATTTTGAGAGCTGTGAAGAGTATTGGATTCTAAGGTTATGGATTGATTAAGTGTTGAAGGGACTATCCTTTTGATGATTCTTTCTTTATAATAAACCATGATCTCAGTTTCCAAACCCTGAGGATTACTTTGTAGTACTTCTTGCCTCGTGAAAGATTCAACCATTTCTCCAAAATAGTATTCTCGTAAGTACAAATTGTTTTGCGATTTTTGGAAGTAATAAATGTTACTGTTTAAGTATTAGTGGAGTTCAAATAGTAAAAATAGGTTTGCTATCATTACTACCTTTGTGCTCAAAAGTGTCCTTGTAATGAAATTCATTTGATGAGGTTGATTTTCAAGAAATTAAACATTCACTGTAGCTAGGATATTTTGGGTTTTTATATGAAAGTACATATATGCCTAGGTTCAAGTTTGATTTAACCCTTATTGGGTAAATAAGTTTAAGATGTGCACCTAAATATTTGAAGGGGCAAACCAGATGAACTTTGATTTTCAGGGAAAATCTTAAACCACTCAAAATGAATAATGAACTAGGATCTCTAGTCTATAGTGTCAGAGCATTACATAATAGGGTTGGAATTGATATGACTTAATCCTTGTGGTCTTTTATCCTGGGGAGACTTCATCCTCAAAATCATAAAGACTAATCTTTCTTGCACCACTAATCTTTATCCTTGCATTCTAGTCCTGAAGCATAATAGGAATCAAAGAATGTGATGCTAAATTAGAATATTTTGATGACTTTTTGATTGAAAAAAGATTGTAGGCACATTTTGGTAAATGTAAGACACGTTTAAGGGATAAGTTAATTGAACCTTTGCTAACAAATGAAAGGTTGTAGGCACGTTTTGGTAAATGTAAGACAAATTTAAGATAAAATAATTTTAACTTTTGCCAGCAATAAATGAGTAAGACCCATCTATTACATGAATTTTGCATGACTTTAACAAGGGACATAAGTAATGAATACATTTAAAAAACTTGTCATAGTCAGATAGATTCAATGATCCATGGAGTCGGTTTTGCCAAATAGAACACATTAGGGCATTTTAAATGATTGCTTCTTTGTGCCAGATGAGTATCAGAAGTGAATAATCCAGAATTGGTCTTTAGCAGTTTCATGACATGGACCCCCTATGGACTAAAAGGAATTATCTTAGCTTCATTGGAAGTAGGGTTTTGTTTGATCTTGCTTCCATGTTTCCCTTTCCAACTTTCTGGTTTACCATGGAGTTTCCAACGAGTTTCCTTGCTATGTTTGGCTTGTTGCATTGAACATACCAAATGCTGTTTTTGTAATCAATTTTTGTATGTGGTTATTTTACCCATATGGGTGGCTATGACTGCAATGGGAATCTTTGTTGTGCTGCTTGAAACTTTTTAACCCAACATCACCCACCATCAACTTTGTTCAGGACAAACTAGAGCTGTAATCGAGTTAAGTCGAGCTTGAGTAACTTGCTACTCAAGCTCGACTCGGTTAAGGTTTTCTAGAGCTCGAGCTTGAGCTCGAAATACTTATATAAACTCGAGCTTAGTTCGAGCTCGAGTTTAACAATCTCAATCTCAAGCTCGATCTAAGCTTAGCTAGTAAGGAGGGGGGAGGGGTTGGGGAAATCTAATAAGGGGGGTGTGATTGTGCCTCGTCAAACCGAGTAACTCGACAAGCTTTCAAACTTGGTAGAGCAGACTCAAGCTTGGCTTGCTGAAGTAACTTGAGCTACTTGAAGTTCAACTCGAGTTTTGATCGAGTTGAGTCGAATAGCTTAGTCTAGTAACAGCCTTAAGACAAACCTTACTAATAGGTAGGAAGGACTGTTTGACAATTATTTGCCTCTTGACCTCATTAAACTCGCATTGAGTCCTATGTTGAATTTGAGAATTTGGTCATTCTTCACCTTGCAACATTTACTATCTCCAAAAAATTTCCATTCATGAAAATGGAGAAGCATAGTTCTCGATAGTGATGTTTCAGAGAATTGAAATACATTGTAATATTGTCCTCACCTAGGCAAATTTCTCCTAGTCTCAACATTATTTCATATACATGGGACTAATTTCCCTAGTTAGAGTACATTATCTATAAGTTCTTTCACTATGTCATTACATGTCATTGAAACCAATGTCTTCCTCCATAGAGTTCAACTATCACAACCATGGGCCTTTTTCCATCCCAAATTGAATAGGCTAGGTTGTCCAAGTTTGGCTCCTAATCACCAATCTCTCCTCTACCTTAGATGTACATGCGCACAAATTGAGACCAGCACAGAGAGTTGTCTCCATTTAGCTTGATGATAGTATTCGAAACTAAATGAGAACCTTTAGTTTTGAGATGCTATAGAGCCTATGTAATTTCAAACATGATGGTTAAGGAGAAAAAGCTATGGTTAGGAGGGATGGATAAGATTTCTTCTTCAGAGAAAAAAAAGGCCTAACCTTGATAACATGGCAATCTACATAAACTGGAAATATTGGTTTTATTGCCTTGAATGTGCATGACTGCAACTGACATGTACATATAACTACATATAACATCGAACTTAGGAAATTAAAGCTATAAAATAGTGAACACTTGAAAATGGTATTGTAATTCGACTTATACTTGTCTGGTTTAGCTTTGACAATGTTAGAGAATATTGTGAAAAATATTGAGTAATATTTGGTATTATTGTCTTTCCTATTATGAGTTCGAGAATATTTGAGTTCTTAATTTATAAGTTTATGTTTATATCATGTAATTTTCTACTTTTGATATTTTTATAATTGTTCCTTCTATAAATTGAAACATATTATTTAGTTGTAATACAACAAATTACTCTCCCGAATTCTAACATGGTATTAAAGCAAATTCTTTTCTAGAGACTTGCTTTGGTAGCAAGCATAGAGTTATTCTGTTACTAGTGCCGCCGCACATGGTGGTGCATGGCGGCAGCTCCCCTGACCTAAGAAAAAAAAATCTTGTGTCCCCCCCTCACCCAACAAAAAAAAGGGAACAAAAGGAAAGGGCATGGGACAAAAATTAGAGAATTCTAATTCGTCAAAAACCAAACAAGCCTTAACCTTACCTAAACATTCTAGCACCCAAGCGAGCCTTTGTAAAAGAAAAAAAATGGAAACCCTAGCTATGGCCTCACTTCTCACTTTTGTAGAGACGTAAAGCTACTGCATCTCTCTTCCTAAGTGTTGTGTGGTGCTTCCACCCGTCCTACCCAAGCTATGAACCACCACTATGAGATGCGCATCTCTTTGTTTGTGTTGCTATGCACAGTAATGAAAAAAAAGAGAAAAATTGCTCTGACTTGGAACAACTCATCGGTGTTAGTTCACCGTCATCTTATGCGAACCAATGTTGGCTGAAGACTATCATCATGGGTTGATTCGTTTGCGCCGCTATGAGTGGCATTAAAGGAAAAAAATCACCACCCAGAGCCTAAAAAGACACTTCGTCCGACACCCTTGTCCTTGTGCTGCTATTGCCTGTCTTCCTTTTCTATTGTAGTGTGTAGCTATGGAAAGAAAAAAGAAGTAGCAAACGTTGACTTTTTTGACTGTGGTTTGGGCCATGAATGTTATGTGGGCTGCGTTTTTGGGTTGTTTATTTGCGTTGGGCTTGAATTAATGTGGGTTAATTTGTTGGTAATAGTTAAAATTTGTAAGTTAAATTTATGTGGGCTTTGTTTGTTTGGGTCAATATTGGTGTGTATAACGCCTAAGTACTGTTGAGTTTTAGTGGTTGACAAAGTGTGTCGTACTCATATGGTTTAGTGTTAGTGACTTTTGTGTGGCTAGCTTTCTATTACTACGGATATTTGTATTGTGTAATCCATGTTATGTCTGTGTGGGTAGTTAAATAATGTTTTTCCAAGTATGTAATATTTATGTCGGTATTGTGAAAAACTTTTCACGTGCCCGCTGTCACTAATAACATGTGTAAGTCAAGCCCGTGTCTCATAATCATGCAGACAAAGAAAGTGGTGGCAATGTGATCAATT
Organism: Avicennia marina; assembly: GCA_019155195.1. Lineage (NCBI taxonomy): Eukaryota > Viridiplantae > Streptophyta > Magnoliopsida > Lamiales > Acanthaceae > Avicennia > Avicennia marina. Next base: position 12,887,472 of record CM032756.1, on the reverse strand, counting down.
AAAAATGGCCATCCATTACCTATCGTGACATGTGAAGTGTGACTTCTCATTAGTGTGATATGGATTGTATTTGATCTTGCCTACCAACGTGAAGCGTGACCTTTTCATTGGCATCTAGTTTAAGTTAAACATTTTAGAAGTTACCTCATGTTCATCTTGAAGGGGATTGTTAGAGAATATTGTGAAAATATTGAGCAATATTTTGGTATTATTGTCTTTCCTATTATGAGTTTGAAAATATTTTGTTTCCTAGTTTATAGGTTTACGTTTGTGTTGTATAATCTTCTACTTTTGGTACTCTTGTAATAACCCTTACTATAAATTAGGACTTGTTCTTCTGTTATAATACAACAAATTATTTTCCCAAATTTTAATACACCGTTAATTTGAGAATGATTTGTGATAATGGATTTTCCGTGTTCTTTGTGATTTGTTAGCTATGAGAAAATGCTGGACAGAAATAACAAAGTAACTAAGTTATTGAATTTTTTGCCTTTTCTTCATTTCACATTGGTGTGCCAGGTACCAGAAGTTGCAAAAGGGTGAGACAGCTGTGGGGTCACAGACAGATACTGCAGCTTCGAAGTATGTCATCCTTGATGAGATTGATGAGGAAGAAAATGGTCCTGAAGACGATAAACTTCGCATGGAGCTTAATGAACTTGAGTAAGCTTATTCCTGATTGCTCCATTTCCTATTGTTATGGCCATCCGTTTGGTATGAATGTAGTTTATTGATTTTAAGCCTGCTATTCATGTCATAGGCTGGTAGCTTCATATGCCATTAATGAGGCTAGTGGCTTTGTCTTTGGTAATGACAGGTAGTTTGAACCTACTAGTGCGAGCTCTAACTTGTTTGATGGTCCGTGTATCATTGATTTCATTCTTGAAGCACATTGGATATTCGAGTGCTGGATGCTGTAATGACTGGTCAACACGTGTTGCAATGAGCCAAAGTATTTGTCTTTTATCAACTTTGTCCACTAAGTGGTGTAGAGTTAACAGATTTGTTGACATGCAAATTCCCATCTCGAAATTATTTGAGCCTCCAGTCAAATATTTCCTCCATGTTCTATTGAGTGCGCATTCATGTTGTATGCAATATTCACACAAATTGTTCAAAAACTGTTTTACATGGAATGCTGCTTCATAGTGTGAATGTAGTAATTGTGGTTTCCTCAATGTAGTAATTGTGGTTTCCTCTGTCTCGTGCTGATTAAGTGCTAATCCAAGGCAACCTTCATTCCTTAGTTTTCGATGAAATTTATGCCTAATGTATGCTATTTGTCTGAAATTTGTGAACTGCATCAGCTCAGACGGGTTTCTTTCTGCCCTCAAGTTACAAGGACAAAATGAAACCGGTGAAGATTAAATAATTCTATCTGCAACGTGGACTTGGAAGTACTAAACTTAAGCTCAAAGAAAGAATTAGAGATTTTGCAAAACGAACTCTCAAGATTGGCTCGCCTTTTCAGACAGAACGTGTGGTAGTTTTTGGATTAAGTGGTTCCAATCGAGTGGGTGTGTTCAAGCTAGACCCTTGGATCAAGGGGAGATGGGTTCTCAAGAGGTAAGATCGATACAATATATAACATGCTAGTAACATAAAATACTGAAGGGCATTTGTGTTGAAAAAATAAGAAAATAATTGGAGGAAAAGGTAGGGGTGCTATTTGAAATTCTTCCTTGAATTCTTTGTTGTTAGGATTCTGAGTCCTTCCGAGTGCAATAACATTCATTAATTACATTTGTATTGGCAGAAGCCTAAGGGTGGACTTGCTGGAAATCCTCTTTGAAGCCTATGCGGTAATGACATGAAACCTACTGTTACTTAAAAGAAAATTCTAAAATATAATTTACTTGTCAGAGTCCTGAATTAATTTAGTATCTGGATCGAATAAGAGACGGATCCTTTTGAATCCAATTTTAACTCACAATCCAATAAGAATTTCCTCTCTCCTGTTTCCATTCTATCAAAATATATTCAATTCAAACGTATAAGTCAACAAATTTTTTAGTAAAATGTAAAATTTAAATGCTCTCTCTCTCTATCCCTCCCTTACATATATAAAATACAATCATTATATTTAATTATAATCAAATTAAAACACACGCGCGTGCTCACTTACACTCTGAAAATTTGTCATTATTTTCGTGTACTATCATATCATTGAATTATTATTATATATATAATTCAAACAAATCAAAAATAAAATTTTAATCCCTAACAAAATCTCTAGTTGTGTTTGTTTACAAATTTCGATAAATGCTTTTAAGTGTATTTTCTTGAAATTTTATAAACGTGTGAGAGAAAGAGAAAAATTAAAATTGTAATAATTATAGCATATGCATGTGTTCTTTGAAAGTGAAACCAAACATTGCCAAAGCTTCAGAGGGTTGACTTATAATTAAAGGGAACATTTTTATATTATTTTAGATTTATAATATACAACACATTTTATCTTATTTAAAAATAATGATATTAAATACTAAAAATTATTATTTAAGCTGAATAATAAATATACTAATGAAAATATTGTCTGAAAAATCTTGATATGAAATCTCAAGTTTTCAAGTTTCATTGGCTATGCTACTAAGTTCAAAGCTGGGGATTAACTTAAGAACTAAATATGTTTATTGTCGAAATGCCCACGAAATCTTTTGCCAGTTTCATTTATTTATTTTTCTATCTTCGGGAACTCTCAATGCGTAAATTATTTTTTTTTTTTTTTTGTAGAATAAGATTATTTTGTTATCTAAATTGTTAGTATTTTTATATTGTAACAATTATTATTTCATTAGATATCACATTTACCATATGAACATCACTTTTGTTGTGGTTTGGTGTTTATTGTTTTCATACAAAATTAGTCAAAAATTAGTCTAAATTATGTTGAAAATTGGCTATGTTTGTTTTCTTTCTAACCAAACTGAAACACATATTCAATTATTACAATTTTTAAATTTTCTCATTCTCTTTCTCACTTTTAAACAATTTTGAAAAAAAAAAAAAAACACTTGAAGCACTTAACCAAAACAAATAGTTCTTTTGTCTCCCATCATTTTTCTTTTTCATGCTCAATTATCATGCTAGAATATCATAATCATCATTCGTTGTTAATTTGCATGGATTGCATTTTAAGAGTGTAAACTTCATTTTTTAGCTTTAAACAAAAATATGCCCAACATTGCTATTTATCTGTAGTATATAAACTAAATCAACTTAAAAACAAAAGGGTTTTTTACTCCCAAATGCTATGAAGTATGAAAACAAAAAGAAACTAGTGTGGTAAGTATTAGAAAAAAAATTTGCATTGCTAAGTCAAATTGGGAAATGTAGTAACAACATGAATTGAGAATATGTAAAGCAACTATCAAATTTTATTGACTTGTTAGACGGGACATGTTTTGGATGGCGCAGTTCAATTGAGCTGAATGCCATTTAAGATTGAATGGTGCTTTAGTCAACATTGTTGTATGTGTGGTAATATTTGACTGTGTAGTTTAAACAATATTTGGTTGTCGTAGGCGTTAGAATTTTTGTTTGTGAGATGCAATTGTCCTGCAATAGAAATTAAGGTTTATGACAATTGTCTATCAAAATACAATAATCTCTTCATGAGATTGTAGCACTACAAATTTTGCCTGTGACTTGGAAAAGATAAATTGATCAAGAAGTGAATGATATAAATTTAACAAGTTCTTCAATTAACAGGGCTTATTTGTAATGAACGTAGGGTAGTTATTGATTAAATACAACTAATGGAGAAAAGTCATAAAATAAACAAATATGTCACTTCAATCATTAAATGAATAAACACATTTGTTCATTCATGTTCACATTGATTGGCATTTAATGAATGTACACATCCTTTCGTGATATAATTTCCTTCCAAATTACATATGCTTTCTTAATCACCCGAAAAATACTAATTTTTCATTCACCAAACAAAATTGATTTTTGAAATATTAAACAAAATTTTTAACAATATTGCACATGATTAAAAATTCATAAATATGATACTATATCCATTGAAGAGAATATGATTCTATATCCATTGAACAGAGTTCAGACATAAAACTATTGCTTGTGGGTTGAACCTTTCTTAGTAGAGTGCTATTGGATTTACTAGGTTAATGAATGAATTTTGATGTCTTGAATGTAATAATACCCACAAAATAATTTTCCTAACAATTTTGAATCTTATGGTTTTTTTCATTTTAGCTCTAGACCTCATCTTGGATTCGCAAGTGCTTACCAAGAGACTACCACATCCCACACTTGTACAGGTGGTCTCCTATTTAAAAGTATCTTGCAACACTCTACTTTTTAGTAAAAGAACCGTTGAATGTATAACTTAACCTATTATCCAATTTGTAGGCAACACTTTAACTATCATAGGAATGGAAGGGAGTAAACTCTCTATTGTTCCAATCTTCATAACTTAGTTGTCACAATGAACCAAGATTTTGAAATCTCTAGTTAGCAAGGTTGGGTTTATGTAATGAAAATTTTTAATAAATGGGTTTTAAACCTATTACCATTGAGACCTAGTAAACTTGTTCTTTTAAAAGGCTTTTTGTTAACAGATTTTCAATATTCCTCATTCAATTTCACAAAATCAATCAAGATAATACCACTAGAGATCAAATGCCTTATATTATTATGTCTCTAGCGTATATGTTAAGATTTACCAATATATAAATTGCTTTGTATCTTTTTAATGATAGATTAACTATCAAAATGTATCATGACTATGGGCATTGTATTATTCCAACTAGGAATGTCCTTTAGAAAATTTCAAAGCTATTATGCTTCTTCTCCAATTTTATCTGGAGCTATGAACTTTGGTTCCATAGGGGATTGAGCTATACAAGTTTATTTTGAGGACTTTCATGGCACAACTCCACCTCCAATGGCAAACAAATGGCCACTTGTAGATTTAGAGGTTTTTTTATTAGATATTTAATTAGCATCATTGTATCCTTTCAATAAAACAACATATCTTGTAAAATGTAATCCAGAATCTAGGATATATCATAGGTATTGAAGAACCCTAATCATTGCCTTTTGATGATCTTTAGTTGTATTGCTTGTAAATTTACTCAATTTGTTAAGTGAGTATGTGACATCAAGATGTGTACAATTGGTGATATATATCATGGTATCAAAATACATAACCACTTGTGGATTTAGAGGGTGTTTGGGTGAGCTTATAAGCTCTTAAGAATATCTTATAAGATATTTTGGAGTTTATTAGGCTGCTAATACATGTTTGATAATTTTTTTGATAAAAGAGCTTATAAGTTTCAAAAATAAGGTATTTAAAGTTTATAAGTTCTTTAAAAATAAGTTGACTTTTCTTATCTTATTTCAAACATCTTATAAGTTACTTTGTTTTACATATTAAAAATAATATAAGTATCTTTAAATTATATTGTATTAATAGTATTTAAGTTATTTTTATTATAATTACATTAAAAAAATTATAATAAACTATAATTATAAATTTCAATAAAATCTTATAAGATAATTTGATCAAACATCTTTTAACTTATTTTTAAAATAAGATATATAAATTTATAAATTTGAAAAATATCTTATAAGTTATATGATCTTATAAGCTTTTTAAAATAAACTTAGCCAAACACCCTCTCAGAGCCTTTTACATCAATTAGTATCATTGTATCATTTCAAGACAACTATATATCTTGTAAAGTGTAATCCATAATCTAGGGTGTATGGGTATTGAAAAACCTAGTCCATGCCTTCCAATGGTCTTTACTTTTATTACTTGTTAATCTATTCAATTTATTGATTGAATACTAACACATGTATGGTTGATGATTAACATCATATTACCAATAATTTGAGAATATTCTATTTGTGATATGGTTTCACCATATTTTTGCTAATTGGAAATTCAAGTCTCTAGGAGTCTTAGCTAGTGATTTATCATATTTGCATTAAATTTCTTAAGTACTTTCTCAATGTAATGAGACTATAGTAGAACAATCCCATCCAATATTTTTAGTGATTTTAAATTCTAATATGACATCTACTGCACTCGTATCTTTCATATCAAAATATTTTTAACATTTTCTTTGTAACCATGATAATATCATGATTGCTTCTCATTAATAGCATGTCATCTACATATAAACAAACAATGATGTAAGCATTTAGCATGCAATTTTGAACAAATAAACAAGAATGAAGGAGTTAGTGCAATACGCTAAATAGAAAGCTCTAGTCACTGAAAGGAAAGAATCAACGTGAAGAAGCTACAATCAAGGCCCAATTTACAAAAGGAGATGTTCATGAGGTAGATCAATTAATAAGAAAGTAGAATGTTTCCATTGCAAAAAAAAAATAGCACATGAGAAGTGAGTGACAAATCTAGAAAAGCAACTAAGCCTAGAGAAGGAGGATTGAAAGAAGATATTATCATAAGGGGGATGAAACTACAACCCACAATACTCAAAAGTGAAGTAATTGTGGTAAGTGATGAATCTTCAGTTAATTTAATAAGTCAAGAATACAAGTGGGAGGTAGATTCAAATGCATCTTACCATATGACTCCATATAAGAAGTTATCTTACATACCATTTGAATTCAGTCTAGTAAAAATGGGGAATAGTGAAATTTGCAAAACCCATAGACTAGAAGACAATTCTCTCATAACCACCTTAGGCTATGAAATAAAGTTAAGGACATCAAACACATGCTTGACTTAAAGTTGAACCTTATCTCAATTGGAAAACCTAAAAATGCGGAACCTTATCTCAATTGGAAGCTTATTAAGGTAAACTTGGTGGTGGCTAGAGGAAGCAAGGAGAACACCCTCCACATCACAAAGGTTAAGGTTAATATGGAGGAGATCTGTGATGTCCAAGAGGCATTAGCTAAACTATAGTATAAGAGGCATGGTTACAACTGGAAAAAGCACGCAAGTCCATGCAAAGAAAATACACTAATTGAATTTTAAAGATACAAACTTCTAATGTTGTGTTGACTATATTTCTAGAAATCAACATAGGACAACATTCCAAAAATTCCCTCTTTCTGAAAAAATTGAATCCTACCAACTTGTACATATTAATGTCAACCAAATGAATGCAAGGATTTCTGGTGGTGCTTTACACTTTGTGACTTTTATGGATAATTGCTTTAGAAATTTTGGAGTTTGCACTAAAAAAAAACGTCTTGAAAATCTTCAAAAGTTTCCTTGTAAAAGTTAAATGTGAAACTGACCTAAAGCTCAAATGTATTAGCAGTGATGATAGAGAAGATTATAGATAACCATTTGAATAGTATTACAATATTCATGGTATCTAAATAAAGAAGAGTGTACTAAAGACTCTACTCATGATAGTATTAAGGGGGTGCATGCATGTGGAGCAACAACTCTAGCCTTAACTTCTCAAATGAGAGGTTTGTGGTTCAAAAAATTGCATTATTAGGTTGGTGTGTTGTTAAAAAAAAAAAAATAATGGCATTTTCAAAAAAATGAATAAATATGGGAGAGGATCAAAACCATATTGTCACATGCCAAGCTACCTACATCTTTCTAGGGACAAGCCATGAGAATAGTGATAGAACTAATCAATACGTCGCCATCAATTGTACTAAAAAAAAATGTCCTTAAAATAGTATAGGTTGATAAGGAAATCTCTTTTTAAAAGTTTTTAGCTATAGAACCTTCGATTATATCCCAAAATGTAAATGTTCTAAGGAAGATGTAAAGTCCAAACAATGTATCTTGTAGAAATATAGAACTAAAGAGTTTAGATATAGGTTTTGGAATCCTGTTGGCAAGAAACTTGCCAGAAGCAAAGATGATTCTTTTCTTAAACATCAAACTATAGTTGACGCTAAGAAAAGCTCCAACTTTTATTTAGTTTGGAAATTCCTATTATTGACCCTTTATGATTAGTGATCTATGAAAAAGCCGAACCACAAAATAAGAACTTGAGAAGTAGCTAAAAGAAGAATAAACAACGTCAACACCACCACCTCAACCTCAACTTAGAAGATCAAAGAGATAAAAGTGACCATCCACAAGATACAATTTACAGTAATATTTGATGCTCATTGATGAGCAAGAACTTGTGACAGTTGAGGAATTAGTAAACCATAAAAAATGGCAAGGAGTGGTGGGAAGCCATGGAGGAATCACTTCATGGGAAACCCACATATGATATGGCAAAGTTGCCACCTAGAAAAAAGGCATTAAAAAACAAATGAGTATATAAATTGAAAGTTATTTGAAAATAGTTTAAAATGAAAGTATAAGACAAGACGTGTTGTAAAAGATTTGAACAAACAAAAGGAGTAGACTTCGAAAAGATATTTTCCCCAATGGTGAAGATGGCTTCTACTAGAGTTGTCCATAGAATAGATATGAGTAGATTTGGACATTAAACAACTCGATATGAAGATGACATTCCCACATGAAGATTTTGATGAGTAGTTCTACATGGAGCAACTAGAGGGATTCAAGATAAAATGGAAGGGAAAACTTAGTTTGTTGATTAAGGAAAATCTCCATGGATTCAAGTAGATGCCAAGGCAAGGGTACAAAAAGTTCAACTCTTTCATGAATACACATGGTTATTAGAAAACTACTACTGGCCACTATATGTTTTTTTAAGTATTTTGGAGCTAACAACATTATAATCTTGTTACCATATGTTGATAAAATATTGATTATTAGTTGAGATACCAACAAGATTGTCAAACTAAAAAGAGAACTAAAAAAATTTCTTTTACATGAAGGATTTCGGATCCACTAATAAGACAAAGTGGTAAACTTTTACTATATTAAGAGAAGCTCGTTGAAAAAGTTGTAGAAGAAGTTTGAGATGGACAATGTGAAGCCCATATTCACACCATTTGCTGGATCTTTTAAACTTATTGTATGTCAATGTACAACAAATGAAGAATAAGAATACATGATGAGATGCATTCAACCTAATATAGCTCATGTAATTGGTCTAATAAATAAACATCTATTCAACTTAGGGAAGGAGCACTATAATGGTGTTAAGTGGACACTCAGATTAAAGTTAAACTTATAATATAGTTGTGAAAAAAAAAACCTATGTCTATGCTCGAAGGGTTTATGATGTGGACATAGTTAGAGCCATCAACTTTTTTTTAAAAAAATCTAATTCAAAGTACTTGATACATAACATTTGCAAGAGCAGTTGTTTCTTGGTAGAGTTGAAATCAAAAGTGTATGGCCTAGTCAAGTATGGAAATTGAACACATTGCAACTATAAAGGTATGCAAGAATTTTTATGGCTCAAGAAATTCCTTCAAGAAATGTGTTGGAAGCACTATTCACTTTATTGAGATAATCAAGGTATAAACACTTGATGCTAAAGACATAACTTTGGAAAAGATTCACACTAGTGATAATAAGGTAGATGCGTTGACTAAGCTCAAGTCAAAAGAAAAGACTAAGTGTTGAGAAAAGAAATCTAAACTGAACACACCTTCCAAATGAACACTAAGGGGAAATTGTTGGAAGTTGCTACACATTTGTTGGGATGTACGAGTTTATGTCATGGGGTAGTAAGCATAAGAGGTTGGCGGGAGCATGATTCTTATTGATGGTTGTTTTGTTTTCCCACAACACCCCTACCATCTATTTTGGGGAATTGAATAAATAGGAAAACTTTCATTGGTACATAATCTATTTTTCAAGCAAATTTTAGAGTGAAAAAAATAAGTAAAAGATATCCAAAAGAATTGTATCATTTTAAGAGTGATTGTCCAGGATATTGGGAGAGTTCTAAAACCATCTTCAGAATTAAAAATGTTGTGTTTTTTACATAGTCATATTCCAAATCTTGTACATATAATTTTTGTTATAATAAAGATTAATCTAACTTTCAACTTGTGTCCATTTTATTTCTTTCTACTACACGCATTCAAATTTTCCCGACACCAAGTTTGAAGGTGTTGAAACTTAGGAAGTAAGCATGCTTATAGTCAAAATGCTTATAAATTCTTAATTGATTATGTATAATTTCTGTCAAATATCAATACAAATGTTGCATTGACCTAATCAACAAATTCCGTTGATATTTGGGGATAAAACGGAATATATTAGAAACGCGAGGGATTAAAATGCTGCTCTAGAATTTTATGTTTGTGAATCTATAATTTTTTGATGTACAATTTAAATTATTCATTTTATTTTATAGTCATTTGTATTAGTTAATAAGATGAAATAAATGATTATTTCATTAAATAAATACAACCATACTCACTTACATATCGCATATAGTATCATACGATTATGAGGATTTGGGGAGACGGAGATTTACATTTAATTAATAGTTAATTGTAGCTATAATAATACTTTGTATTGCCATGTTACTTTATTTATTTAATTTTTTCCTCCTCTAGTTAAACGGTTGTATACCCATTAATTAATTAATTACATCTAGACTTACATTTAAACTTACATCTAAACTTACCCATTCATTAAATTACATCTAAACGGTTGTTAAATATAAAAATATTTTTACATTTAATATATTAAATACAATAAATAGTTATTTAAGTAGACTAACACCTGAACTAATGATACATGGATTTAAAATATTTTGATTCTGAACTTACTAAGTTTGGTTTCATTGGCAATGATGCTAACTTGGATGGCTGTTGAATACTTAAGGACTAAGCATGCTTATTGTCAAAATGTGGACAAAATCTCTGTGCAATTTCTTTAATTAACACCTATAATATGTAGTGTCCATGTCAAGGATCAAGAGCAAAAATTATTGACCGAATCCACTCTAATGGATACTTGGCAAGACAGCATAAGATTCATTTATTTATTTTACTTTAGACTATGACTAAATGTCAAGAAACTTTAAACAGGTATATTGTAGTAGTTTTTAGGGATAAAACTATTTTGTGACTCAAATTGTGAATGACTTATTACTATTATTTGAATTCGCGACTTTTTATTTGACAATCATGTTCACTGTTTAAATTAGCACAAAAAAGCTCGCCATTTGTTTAATTATTTTTATCTCTCATCTTTGCAATGCAATAAACTTATTTGGCGATTGTGGATCACAAGAACAGGAAATTTTACTTTTTTCATGATAATTATGCATTATTTGTTTTCAAATTCTTAAAACAATAAACACGCCTTAACCAATATATTTTTAAATTCTTTCCCTTTTTTTATAAAATTATGAATAAAATATACCCTTTTTTTATATAATTATTAATAAAATATACCTAAAAGCATACACTTATATTTAAAGACAAACATGACCATAGTGTTTAAAATTTAGAACCTTTAACAGTGCGACAAGATTTGAAGAAGGACACTTGAATAAAAATCTAAAATTATGAGAATTTTACACTGAATTCTTGTGTGCCGACGACCAAGCAAAAGAATATAAATATATTTATGTAGACACGAAATAGGTTTCTTAAAATGCCCTAAAGTCAGTGATTATATATACATATTGATGTGTCTATTCTTCAATCACAGCCTCATCATCTCACAGATACCACACACACAGCCAGAACCGATGGAACCATTGCAAGCCACAGTGGCAGTTTCTTGTACTGTAGTAATGTTGATATACACATGGAAAATCTTGAAGTGGGTGTGGTTTGGGCCAAAGAAGCTGGAGAAGTCCTTGAGGCAGCAAGGCTTCGGTGGAAACCCCTACAGATTGTTGATCGGAGATGTCAAAGAAATAACAAGGATGACCGAAGAAGCCCTGTCCAAGCCCATCAATTCCTCGGATGATTTTGTGCCTAGGATCATGCCCTTCTTCCTTCAACTTATCCATAACTATGGTATCCATCTTTGACTTGAACAAGCAATCTTCATTTACGACTGTTTTCGTGCATATAGTTCGAGCGTATTTGATGGATTTAATGCTTTGTTTGAATTACAAATTACCCCCAAGCATTTGATAACCTGTACTCAGCAAAACATCAAATCAGAATATAGTTTAAGGGTCATTGGTTCTGTTGTTACTCTACATAAATAAGACACAACACATAATATAAATAGTTAAATCCTCAAAAATAAAAACAATGAAGACTAATTTAATAAATAACAATGTAAGAGTATACAACAAAATTTTATGTTACTGAAATGTTTAATTAAAATATAATACAATTTTAATAAGATTCTATACATTCAATATTTGTCTAAGACAAAAACTACCACATTTTGAAAGCTAAACTGTATACAATTTTGGAAAATATTTAAATTGACTGAAGATTGCATCGCGAACTTGCAGGTCAAAATTGCTTTCTATGGTTGGGCCCTTATCCAGCAGTACTTATCTCAGACCCCGAAAGTATTAGAGAAATTCTGGCAAAAAGTTATACTTTTCAGAAGCCTTATAATCCATTAGCCAAAATGCTGGCGCGAGGACTGGCAACCTATGATGCAGATAAATGGGCCAAGCACAGGAGACTGATCAATCCTGCTTTCCAGCTAGAGAAAGTGAAGGTGATTGCTTGATGGTTTCCATGCAACTTTATCACTTATTTGGTTCTACTGATTGCTGACTTAGCACAAAGCGGAAAACGAACATCTTTAAGATGATTCTAAGTTGTTAATTTGCTGGGAAATCAGTCTTGCTTTTTCTACTGTAAAGTGGTACTGCATTTTATCTTGCACTCTAATACACACACTAACAGATACAAAGTCTGCACCACACCTGTATATTTTAAGGAGTAATACTAAGGAGATATTTTCTTGGCCGCACAGAATATGCTTCCATCGTTTCATTCGTGTTGTCGTGACATGTTGAGCAAATGGGACAACCTTGTACCGAGCGAAGGATCATGGGAAGTTGATGTGTGGCCCTATCTTCAAACCTTGACAAGCGATGCTATTTCACGCACTGCATTTGGCAGTAACTATGAAGAAGGAAGAAGAATATTTGAACTTCAAACAGAACAAACTAAGCTTCTGATGAAGGCATTTCGGTCCACTTTTATCCCCGGATGGAGGTATTTCCACTAATTTTTGTTGAATCATATGGTTGATCCCCTACGCTAGCTTGTACAAATTGTACGTGCAGGTTCTTGCCAACAAAAACTAACAGAAGGATGAAGCGTATTTATAAGGAAGTGGAATCGCTGGTGCTTGGCATCATTGATAAAAGAATGAAGGCAATGGAAGCTGGGGAAGCCGGAAGTGGGGACTTATTGGACATACTCCTAGAATCCAACATCAAGGAGATTCAGCAACACGGAGGCAAGTTGGGAATGAGCTTGGAGGATGTCATCGAAGAGTGCAAGCTTTTTTACATTGCTGGGCAGGAGACAACCTCGTCCCTGCTCGTGTGGACGATGATTTTACTGAGCAAGCACCTAGATTGGCAGGATCGTGCGAGAGAGGAGGTGCTGCAAGTTCTTGCAGGTGGGAAGCCAGATTTTGAGGAGTTAAATCGCCTGAAGATTGTAAGTATTAATTGTTCGCACTATTTTAACTGCTTTACTGAATTTTAGCATAATCACATGATTTTTGTGATAATAAGTATATGTGGACAATGTCTGCAACCTTCAATGAGAATTATTATCTTGCAGGTACCCATGATTTTTCACGAGGTTCTAAGACTGTACCCTCCAGCAGCCATGCTTTCTCGAACCATTCACAAGGAAACCGCATTGGGAAAGATAGTCCTTCCTGCCGGGGTGCAGCTGATACTGCCGGTAATTCAGCTGCACCATGACTGCAAAATATGGGGCCACGATGCAAAGGAGTTCAATCCAGAGCGATTCAGCGAAGGGGTTTCCAAGGCGACACGGGGCCAGCTGCTCTCCTATTTCCCATTCGGTTGGGGACCTCGGATTTGCATTGGGCAGAACTTTGCTATGTTAGAAGCTAAAATGGCACTCGCCACGATTTTGCGGCATTATTCTTTTGAGCTTTCCCCGTCTTATTCACATGCTCCTCGTACAATGTTAACTCTTCAACCTCAGCACGGCGCACCTTTGATTCTGCGTCAATTATAGGATGCTGACACCTTTTTCATGTGAAAGATTGCTGCTTGACATTATGTGCCACCAGCATAAATCATAGTTAACTGTCTTCTGCGTATTTGTATTGATGCAATGTACCTTTCACAAGAATCCCATTTTCTGTTCAGCAATATTTCCTGATGCGGGAGGAATTTTGTTTACGGGTGAATGAATGTATCAATTTGCACGACTTGCAAACGAATCCGCCAAATTATTTGGTTCAAGTTCCAACTCTAGTGGAGCTCGAACTTGATGGCCCAGTTATTAAGGTTCTATAAGTTGGTCTCACTTTTTAGTTGTCTAATGAGAAAGATATTACATTTTCCCCCACTAAACCCTTTTAAACTCTCAGTGTGGCCCTATTTGAGATAGGTTTTTGAATGAATTGAATTACTTCGTCAAAGTTTGACTTAAACTAGAGCAGAGTTAACTTAAATGAGCTTAACACTCATTGAGCTACTCAATTTCAAATACATACATATATACATATATATATACATATATACATATATATATATAATACCCCACCCCATTGGATTAGAATTATAGTTATACTTCAAGCCCCATCATGCATGCCAAAGTGAATACTTCAGGTGCTTAAAGTTGTGGGACGTGACATCCTCCCCTACTTAAGTTAGCAATGTCCTAGTCACCTCATACGCCTTGAGTTGGTCTTAGAATTGCCACTAGTCATCCCAATTTTCTGACATTGCCTTAGACTCGAGTAGTTCCTTTTATTTGATCAAGTTCTGTGTACTTGGTGGCATACCTTGCTTCCTTGTAACTTTTGATGTTAGCACTTAATCAATCTTATTGTTGAAAAGACTTGGTCATAGTGGAAGGTGCTTGCTATGAATTCCTTCAGCTTGGGTCTCCCTTATCTTTGAGACACGAATTTAACATGCTTACGTGGAAGACTGAATGAATCTTTAATGTGGGAAGAAGATGTAGATTGAATGGTACCTATCTTGATGATCACCAAGAATGATCCTTCATACTTTCTCACAAGTCCATTGTGAATGCTTTGCAAGGCCTTGAATGGTTAAGGAAGTAACTTTACCAGTAATTGGTCTCCCACCTCAAATTATAGTGGTTGCCTCATCTCATTGACCAATTTCTTCATCTTTCATTGGGCTTTCTCCAAGCTTGATTATGCCAAGTCAGCTTGGTCTTCCTACAACTTAGCCATCTTTAGCGTCCCAAGACTCTTTCCCTCATTGGAGCTTTCATGACCAATGTTACCCTATCACAAGCTCAAATGGGCTTTTCTCTGTGGATTTGCTTCGATGCAATTTTTATGAGAATTATGCTATATTTAGTAGCTTAGACCAAGCTCATTGATTAGAATTCACTAAGTGCCTCAAGTACCTTTTGAGTAGAGCATTTACTCTCTTCATCTTCCCATAGTTTGGGGACGAAAACTTGTGCAAAATCTTAATTTGGTCCTTAGCAACTTAAACAATTCTATACACAACTTCTACATGAAATTCGAGTCTCGATTGCTAACGATGGACTTAAGAACCCCCAAATGTTTTACAATATTCTTAAAGAATGCTTGTGTGGCTTCCTTGGCTATACAATTCGAGTCTCGATTGCTAACGATGGACTTAAGAACCCCCAAATGTTTTACAATATTCTTAAAGAATGCTTGTGTGGCTTCCTTGGCTATACAATCCTTAGAGCATGGTAGAAAGTTCTATACTTAGAAAATCTATCAATTTGTACAATGATGAAACCATACTTGTTGGATTTAGATAACACGTTATTGAAGTTAAGCTTAACTGATTCTCATGTGTGCTCTATATCGATAATGGTTCAACCAACCTAAATGTTTGCTTGTTTTCACCCTTATCTTATTTGCAAGTGTGGCACGTCCTCACGTACTAGTCCATAGAGTCTTACAAATGTGGCCTAAAGTATAACGTCTTCAACCGTGTCATCATTTATTGTTGTCTCGAATGCCCAACCCACTTGGTATCATGGCACTTCTTAATCAAGTCCCACTGCAAGTTTCACCTCTTCAGCATAAACAATCATCACCCCTTAGTGTAGATGAGATTGCCTTCCATCCCAAATTATTGTGTCCTTCCCTTGCTAGCTAGCCTTACCAATTCTTTGTCAAGTGGGTGTTGTTCTAAGTTGTGTTGTATAAACTCCTCTTACTTCTCTTTAACTTAGCTTATGTGGCAGCAAACTTAGCTTTCCAACTTAAGACATCAAAGACTACGTTGGCTCTTCCAAGCTTTTATTCTAACCCAAAGTCAAACTCATAATAGAAGTCTTACCATTTTGCTTGCATGAGGGACAACTTCTTTTGATTTTAGGAGTAACTTATTGCCACATTATCAAAATAAATGACAAAGTTGGCCGAGGTCCTTCTTGATCATGAGCCATATGCAATAATCTCCACCATGGCAAAGGCAATAAGTTGGGTATCAATTCCTTTAACACTTTGAGATATGCAACAAGTCCAAGTCATACTTGAATTTTTCCACGGTAATTGACTTAGTTAACAAGTTCATCACATTTTTCGAAGTTTGTAGCTTTCCAACACTACTTCACCCCAAAAAATTAATTCTCTCAGCTTGTGAAACTTCCCTATTATGATGTAGTTGGTTATTTGCTAAATAAATGACACTTCATGAGAATATACTAGCACTTTACCTTGGCCAATGACCAATTTATTTACAAACCAACAATCCATAGCGGTTCTTCGGTGGCTCCCATGATAGCCATATACTTTGACTTAGTTGTGAAAAGAGCAACCACAAATTGAATTGATAGTCTTCAACTAGTGATAGCAATTGGGGTGGGTAATCGCGGGGACCCGTCCCATGAGGGAAGAAATGGAGCGAGGGCGAGGATTCCCCCTGCTTTAAAGCGGGGCAGGGGATGAGAGAGCTTACGCTCACCACATCCCCTCCTTAGATATAACTGTGTGTGTGTGTGTGTGTGTGTGTATTTGATTACAATAAATTGTTCAACTTACAATTACTTACATTGTTTATTTTTGTAATTAACCTCTAAAATTTTTTTATATGATTAAATTAGAAGTTACTCAATTAGATTATTAGTTTGTCTACCCAATGAAAACTAAAATAAAGAACTCTAAGATAATTAACTAAGATGGAATATATTAACTGAGATGGAATATACACTTTAATTGCGATAAAAAAAATATATATATTCTCACAAAATTAATATGTTTCTTCACAATAAAAAATTATAGTATATGAAAAAAAAATCATTATTATTTTCTTTCCTCAATTCTAAATTTTATGTTTTATTTTTTTAGATTTCTTGCACGCTAAATTGAGAAAAAAATTAGTAGCTATTCATAGTTCATATAACCCTCAAACAATGTAAGATTATTATTTTGTTCTATTTCACTAGTAAATATATTCAATTATACTCTATTTATTTTTGTATTTATCTATTTTGAATTAAATATATCAATTGAATAATGAGTTTTTTTTTAAATTTTGCATTGAATGTATACACACACTTACTCAATTTATATTTGAGATTTGTATATAATTGTCATTGAACCAAATTAATAGTTTAGAAACTTAAAACAATTTGTTGATTTTTTGTCCTGCACCCTCACCTCACTGTCATCCCTATCTCCAACAAATTAGTTTTCCAACGAGAGTGAACAGATACCTCATAGTAGACCTTCTATCATCTACATCACCCACAAAGTCTAAATCCAAAAACCACACACCTAAAGGACCATGCTTCTTACTACTAAAAAGAATCCAATAGTTTGCAATTTCTTTCAAGTACCGAAAGATCCTCTTCACTGCTTCCCAATGTTGTTTCCCCATCTTAGATATGTATTTGCTAACCTAACTAATAACAAACGCCAAAATTGGTATAGTACAAATCATAGCATACATTAAACATCTCATAAAATTAGCATTTGGAACTCGTGACATGCCTTTGATTTCTTCCTTCATCTAAGGGCACAAATCATAGGAAAGTTTACAGTGATTCTCCAAAGGTGTACTGACAAGCTTTGTATTCTTTATCTCGAACCTGTCAACACATTCTCAACATTATCCTATTGAGATAGCCATATTTTTCTAATCATCCTATTCCTTCGAATCTCCATCTCAATAATTTCCTTTGCAGCACCTATGTCCATAATAAACGCCTTGCCAAACAAAAACTTTCGTTCATTCACATCAAGCATAGTTTTACCAGCAATAAGCATATTATCACATACAGTAACAAGAATATATATGAACCATGCTCAAGACTCATAACATGCACACAACAATCATATTCGTACCTTTTGTAGCCAATTCAAAGAATATAGGAGTTAAACCTCTTACACCATTGACACGGAGATCACTTCAACCTATAAAGCAATTTTGAAAGCTTGTAAACCAAATATTCCTATCTAATATCCCAAAACCCCTTCGGTTGTTCCATGTATATCTCCTCATCTAAATTACCATACAAAAAAGTAGTCTTCACATCAATATGTCCGAAAAAAATGTTGAATGAGCTACTAACACCAACATCACCCTAATGGAGGTGTGCCTAACCATGGAAGAGAATACCTCATTATAATCTACTCCATATCTCTGTGAGTAACCCTTTGCTACTAGCTGAGTCTTGAATTTTTCTCCTTCCTTCTCTAAAACTACTGGCTTCTTCTTGTACGCACACTTACATCGTATAGCCCTCTTCCTCCTTGTCAATTTGACCAATTCTCAAATATTATTCTTGTGAAGTGACTCATTTGCTCTTCTCTAGCCTCCATATATTTGACTCTCTCTTGATTGTCTATGATCTCCTAGAAGGTAACTGAATCTCCACCACTAGTAATGAGTACAAAGGTCATCATGTTCTCAAAGCATACCTCATTGGAAGCTTTATTGTACACCTATATCTTTTCGTGTTTGTAAATTGGTGTTGTTCCTCTCCATAACTAGGAATTTTTGTAGTTCTATCTTCTTATATATGATTCTCTACCTTGAATTGTATCACCTTTAAATCTCTATTCATATATGCTTCAAGTGATACACCATTTTCATGTTGAGAATCTAAAATAACCTTTTCATCAAATACCATATCTTTGCATATCACCTCTTTCTTAGCCATTGGATCCTAAAACTTATATCCTTTTACACCTTTTATATATCGAATGAAAATATAAAGCTTAAAATTAAGGTCAAATTTGGACCACTCGTCATCGAGAACATGCCCATAAGCAAGAAAATTGAAAATCTTCAAATTTAAAAGATTAACAACATGACCTGGCTAGATTTTCCCTGCAATCTTCCTATCCAATGTAGCCCATGGTGACATATTGATTAGATAGTAGGGTGTGCTCACTATTTTTGCCCAAAAAGTTTTGAAAAGGCCCACATGCTGTTTCAAATTCCTAGTCTATTTAGTAATGGACTTGTCTATCCTCTTCAAAACTCTGTTCCTTTGTGGTGTCTTGCAAACTATAAAGTGCCTCAGAATACCATACTCAACACAAAAATTTTGAAACTGTAAGTCCATGTATTTAGTTTCATTATCCGTCCTCAGATACTTTATTTTTCTACCTGTTTGATTCTCAAACTCTTCTTTCATATGTTGAAATTTCTCAAACACGTTTAACTTGTACTTTTTCAAATGTACCCGGACTTTCCTCAAAAATTCATAAATGAAGGTACCGAAATAATGCGAACCACCCAATGAAACTTCCTTTGTAAAGTCCAAACATAAGAGTGCACATAGTTATGTATCCCTTGGGTCTTGTGTTGCCCGTCTTAAATTGAATTCTTGACTATTTCCCTAGCACAAGATATTTGTAGAAATCCATCTTGCAGCATCTCATGCCCTTCTACAAACTTTGTTTTTTGTAGTTCTATTGTAATACATTTGCTCTTATGGCCTAATTGAAAATGCCATAGCATGATGGCATTAGATTCAAACTTGGCAGCAGTTACTTCACCTATTACTACTTACCAGTTTGTAGATATTTTCTTCATTCACGCTTTAAAGTCAAAAATGCCTTCAGATACTTTCAATGAATCCCTTTCAATTTTATAACTGAAGCCATTTTTATGTAAAGTATTTAAAGAAATCAAATTGCTCCTCATGACCAAGATGATTTGACCTATATGTTTGGAACCACTCCCCCTTTGATGTCTTGTGATACAAGGACCCAGTATCCAGAATCCACAAATTTGAAAATCCTATGGATGAAAACACTAACTTATCTCCATAGCTTCTATCTAAATCAACATTTTCCACCGGATTCGTAGATTTTGACGATTCTTCTCCTTTCTTAGCATCACTCTGTTTCTTTTTATTTGGACAGCCCCTTTTCACAAGGCGTATTTGCTGGTACTTGATTCTTCGAATCTTTTCAAAGATGGCACCAAAGCAGGTTTTCTTTCCACTTGTTTTTGATAAGTTTAAGTGTAGTCCAAACTAATCCCCAAACTTGCATCCCAAACAAAGCCCTTAAGTGACTTTGTTCGTTCTCAAATTTCATCAGACTCCAGTCAACTATACTGACCCATGCCTCCTCGTCCAAAAAGCCCAACACCTCCCAAACCCTGTAGTTTCTACCTAAGCTCCAATTCCTCATCCCTTCCAAACCGGTGCCATTCCTTTTCTATATCTGAAATTAACATTGCTCGTCCAAGTCGAATCCTTCCAAATTGATGCTGCTCTTAGCGTTGCCCTGCCAGAGGAGTCTCGCCGCCGCGAGTCCTCTTCACACTACGTGTTGTATCTGCCATTGTATAAACTCTTAAACTATTAGATAACAACATCGCATGATTTTATTAATTATACCAAAAATTAATAAATAGATACGTATTATTTCTAAATAACTTACTACGTAAAATATTATAAAATAATAAAAAGCATGCACACAAAAATAATAATAATAATAATTAAAGGGAATTTGAGCTTCATGAGTTAAACTTTTTAGAATTAAACAACTGAATTTTAATAATCCAATTTTATTATAGCCCTAATATATATAATTTTATTTCCTATTCAAAAAAAAAATATATATATATATAGTAATATTTCAAAATAAATTGTAGTGTAAAATATTACACGTGACAAAATGCATACGCATGAAAAAGCTAATGAAAAAGGAAATTTTAAATTTTATAAATATAAATATGCAGAAAAATCTAATAGAAATTAAATATTACTAGTCCAAATTAAATTAGTATTTTAGATTATAGAGAAGAATGATAGCTTATAATTTTAAAGCTAATTTACAATAACGAAATTAATAAGCCAATGCATTCCTTGGCTTATTCACTTTATCTATTTATATAAGCTATTGTTGGAAGTATCTTTAATTCATAATGTCAGCTAAACAACATAGTTGATATTTATTGTGATATATATATATATATATATATATATATATTTATCCAAATATTCTCATTTCAACAAACTCAAAAAATTATTTTCTGATTTTTATTTATGATTTATTTGAAGTTGTATTTTTAACATATTAATAATTATATGTATACATCGTTTAAAAAGATAATATTAATAAACTCACATATTAGTTATTTGTGGTTAATTTTATTATTTGTATATTTTATAAATTTCTGTGCTCGAAAAATATTACTTAAAATTTAACGTTAAAAATCTGGTGTCAATATTATCTGTGAATAACACAGGTTACCAATTAGCAATTTCATAAGTTTCATAATTTTAATCACCTTAAGTGTTTAATTTTTCAAAAAATTTAATTTACTAGTAATATTAATACTTATTTGTAATGACATAATTAATAAACCGATGCACTGAGTAGACTTATAAACTTTGCCTGTTCATATTAGTTGTTAACGTAAATATTGATAATTCATAATATCTTCACTGTTAGATAAAAGTGTAAATATTTATTAACTCAATCAATAAACTCATTTCAGCCAACACATATTTTTAGTTATAATATAATTTAGATTGTATATTGATTTTTGCCCACATAATTAAATATATTATCATCGTTTATTGGGCTGCAAATAGGTTTTAAAATATTAAACAATGAAAAAGATGCATAAATAATAAAAAAACATTAAAACATATTTAAAAGTTCCATATTTACTAAAAAAATTATAAATAACTTTTTTTAAATTAAAAATAATAAATAACAAAAATAACAATTAAAATAAATAATATGTTTTGTGCAGAATTAAAATTGCTTAATCTATGTTCCGTCGAATGTAAAAAACTTTGTAATATTTTACAATAATTTTTATAAGTAGTCAATATATAATTTAGCATAATTGATTTTTTATAAATCTAAAACATTATTTGGTGTTGACATATATCATGTTTTAGAATTAATTAGCTTTAAATGTTAATAGTTAATTAAAAATTGGATTATATATTTTTTTGAAATATAAATTTATCTATTTTTTAAAATATTAAGACAGGGATATTGCTTTTTTATTCATATGTCTATTTTTTGTCTACATTCTATAAAATTATGAACTGCTCTTATTTTTAGTAATTTCACGTTTTAGTTTGATCGAAAACAATTTTTTATTTTGTAAAATATTTTATTTAATAAACATTTCAATTTAAAATAAAAGTTTACATGGATTATCTTTAAAAATAAAAATAATTTATCCCTGTATTGCATAGATTACAAACTAGTTATATATTATATAAATATAGATCTCATCAACAATATAGTGAACAAACCAATATTAAAAAAAAATAGACTTTAGCCTTTTTATCGTATTTAAAATCTTGGGACGTTGACATTAAAGAGGAAGACTCATTCCCCCACAACGCACAGACATTTAATTGTATTTAAAAAAAGGGGGGGGGGGGGGGGGAGGGTCGTTCACCCAGTAGTTTGCAAGGCAGGGGTTTGGTAGGTCAATTTGTACAATTTGACTGAATTCTAATTTCTTAGAATTTTAAATTTTTTAATAAATTAAAAACGAATTGATTGGTTGGAGAGCAAGTTAATTATTTTGATATTGAAATAATTAACACTAGCGATTAAATACGCACTCGATGAATGTGTATAATTACACAAATAAATTAGTAAATATAAATATAAGTTTTATATCAGTTATAAAATGATAGAAAAAAAGAAACTTTCAAAAATAAAGGGAATGTTCGAAACTCATTTTTCAATCTCTGAACGACTTATCTAACTTTACATTTGTAAACATACAATTCAACAAAAAAAAAAAATTTAATTCAAATTAAAATTTATTATTTTTTACGTATATAACTAACTAATTGTTCTGCAATCATTATACTTATTTACAATTAAATCAATACATATATCTATTTGTATATACACTCATATTTATATAAATTCATATCTAAAAACTAATTATTATCCTTATACATAATTGCACCTGTTGACACATTAAAACATTGATTAAATCATCTATTTATTATTTAAGAATTTAAATAATTATAATTTTTAAAATAAATAAATAAATAATCAATATTTTAATGATCAATCAAATAATGACAAATAGTACAATGTTGCTAGAAATTTAGAAGATAAGGATTTTGCAAGATTAAACTTATTTATTAAGGTTGTTGGATAGGGTTTAAATTGTGGTAGCCAATAGGACGTCAGCAAGATGGTGCAGTCATTCTATCTCTCTTTTAATTATAAATAGGGGCCAAATCTCATGGAAAAAGGAAACATAAGTCGCATAGAATTCAAAAAGTGAAGTAGCTAAAAATTTGAAATTCTCTAAATTCTCTTTAGAATTTTCAAAAACATTTAAGACGTTTCTCATCAAATTTAAGAAGCTCGTCACTAAGTTCAAAGCATTTTTCGTCAAATGCGTTCGTCAAAAGCTCCAAATTCAATGTTTGATCTAAGACTATGGTACAAAGCCCAAAAATCAGTGTTACTAAAGACCTGACGACTCTCACAAAAGATCAACACAAACCCTTTCTTTAAAGACTGTTCAAATTTCAAATCAAATGTTCTCAAAAAAAAAATTAGATGATTAAAGTTAAAAAATAGAACCCACAAAATTTAATTTGATTCATATTTATTCGATTTTGCTCCAAATTTTCTAGTTTTCAAGAATTTTGTTCTATAGCACCATTAAATCATTATCATATATTTTATATGCATATTTAAATAAATTAAAATATTTAAAATATTAATATCTTAGAATCAAATGCATTACTCATTCCAACATAATTTTTATCAAACATAGTCGATCTAACACCAAAACCCCTTCCAAACATAACCAAAGAGAATAATTTAAATTTGAGAAAGAAAATTGAAAAAAATAAATAAGTAACCGAGGAAATATAATGAAACAGGTTGAAATTGAGATAAAGAAATTAAAAAAATATATATGTGAAAATTAAGGTTATTATTGTAATTTAGTTTTCTGTGACAAAAAGTGACGTATTTTCTTAACATATAGAATAGAAAATAATAAATGAGAACAAATCAAAAGAGTTTAAAAAGAGAAAATAGAAAATGAGAGAAAACACAGACAAGAACAATACATTAAAAGAAAATAATAAATAAAAAGGGATAAAAAAGATAGAAGATTATAAACTAAAAATAATTATGTAATTGTTAAATGAGAAAGTAAATATAATTATTGAAATAATAATACAGTAAAGATTATTAAAACTGACAAGCATTTACTGTATTACTTGGGACTGACATGAACATTGATAGCCTGATCCCACTTCCTTCTCCCTGTGTATTAAGTCTTCTTGCAGACTATGTTCTTCTGCTAGGCAATGTTTTCAAACTCGGACCGGTGATCGAACCGGATAGCTTATCGGTTCACTGGGTCAGTGATCCGACCGGTTCAATCTATTTAAAAAACCGGTTGACCCGGACTACAAATAAAATTATATATATATATATATATATATAAATACATATATATCATTCTCTGTGTGTGTGGATACCTGTTAACATATACAATAATATATTTTTGTATAAATTTTTCATACAGAAAGTAATTGATTCAAAAATAAAAATAATAACACAAGTACATTCTACATTAAATAAATCATCCAATCTAACTTGACAAACACATGATATAGTGATAAATATCCATAGAAAATTAAAGCAATAATGTCATTCAAATTACTAAAATTTAGAAAATTAAAGTAATAATATCATTCAAATTACAAAAATATAGACACAATCAATCTTAAATTTGAATTTAATTCCAATCATCTTCTTCAACGCCATCACCATCATCATCTTTTCTTATGAAAGCATGAGATTCAACGCCATCACCATCATCATCTTTTCTTATGAAAGCATGAGAGTGAAACGATACTTCGACAAACCCCGAAAGAAGGTTGCAGTAAGGCCATTCTGGCTTCACAAACCTCGAAAGAATCGACAAACTCCTCACAGAGAGAGACGGAGAAATCAAATACTGAACATCAACAACCGATTCTGCAAATCACTTCTAAGAGCAAACCAATTAAAAAATTCTACAATCCTACTACGCAGAAAAATACCACAAATTCCAGAATACCAACGAGCTTTACAGTTTACATCCGACTTGTAGAAATCACCAATACCCAAATCCCCACATAGCAGAAACCCAAAATTAAGCGTAAGAACTGGTTTAATGCCTTCTGAAACAGCATGCTTCGTAAGATGCTAGGGCTGAAATTATCTGGACAAAATGATGCTAGCAAAAGCAAACGGTGATTCTGGTGACTCTCGACAACGATTGATGCAAGAAAGAGCGAAAGAAACTCCTCCAGTTCTGCGGCCTCTGGTGCGACGGCGATGTTACGAAGAAGAACTGAAGAACTGAAGAAAGAAGAGTCGAGAGTCGGGACCGAGAAACGAGAGAAAGGAAAAACTTTTGACTGAAAAGTTGACCGATTTTTTTGGTGCGACGGCGATGTTACGAAGAAGAACTGAAGAACTGAAGAAAGAAGAGTCGAGAGTCGGGACCGAGAAACGAGAGAAAGGAAAAACTTTTGACTGAAAAGTTGACCGATTTTTTTAAATAGAGACGGTTCGTTTGCATTTGGACCGGACAGATGGCCGGTTCCCGGTTAAACCGGTCGAACCGGCCGGTCCGATCCGAGTTTAAAAACATTGCTGCTAAGGACCTCCAATGCTACCCGTCCACCAATATGTCTCTTTGCCCGACAACCACGACCCATCATGACCCCCACGGCTGCCACCCAAGGACATAAAGTGAAATCTCCATCCTCCAACCAATATAGAGTTTATAAATTTTTTATTAAATATTTAATAATTTTTTAATAAAAAAATTTATAAATTTTTAAAATAAAATATTTAAAATTTATAAAATTTTTAAAAATAATTTATATATTTCTAACTTATTTTCTAGTATCTTATAAATTACTTTATTTTATATTTTAAAAAATATATAAATATATTTAAATTACATTCTATTAATAATATTTAATTTATTTTTATTATTATTGTATAAAAAAATATAATCAATTATAATTATAAATTTTAATAATATCTTATAAATGAATTTCATTAAATACTTTAATAATTTATTTTTAAAATAAATTTTAAAAATATTTTATAAATTACATTATCATTTAAACAATAAAAAATAAGGTTTGCCTAACAAAAATCATGTTCAAAGACAAAACTATTCCTGGAAGTGGACCCAAAAATCTTACCGGACACTCATTTCTGGTCTTACTCTACGGATGCTCCGCATGTTGCTATTTTTTTTTTTTTGTAGATAAAGGTAGCTGTAATATGCAGTAAGTTGAAATGACATCCCTGGGACCAGAATCATTATCAAATTGGCGTATGACATAAAATAAATAGTTGTCAAATCATGGCCTGTGACATTATCTTTCATAATTTATAAATTTGTATTATATGTGTACTGCTTGAGCGTATAGTCTAAAATGACTTCCTACACAGGAAATTTTGCATTAGATATAATATTTTTTAATAGACATATTGTTCTGTCGGTGATCGATTTTAAAATTGAATTTTGGAGTTCATGTGTCCGATATTAAAATATGGTTATCAAATATGTCAAAGGGCTATTAAGTGCGACAACGATTGGTCGGTGTAAAGTGATAAAAATAATAAATGAATAATTGAGTTGGAAATACTCTTCAGGAAGAGAGATTTGGGAGAGGGAGATTCGACTTTTATGTTTTTCATTGTTACACTGGCAAACGCTTCTTTAGGTGGCAGGGGTAAAGGCATGGCTTCCAGATTTGTGGAAATGGCTAACATGGTGGTGGCAATGGGGTGGGGGCATTAGGAGACGAGGTAGGCAGTTTGGGTGTCGCAAGTTGTAGAAGTGTTATGGACGATACATCATTATTTGATAGGAATGCCAGGAGATATCATTTTAAGTCTATTGTCCGCTGATTATGATGCTAATTATTTTCATGAAAAATTGATATAATATATATGATGTTTATATTTATTTGTGACAACATTGTAATGAGATGACACTTAAAGTGGAAGTCAACTTGGTTTGTCCATATTCTGTACATATACCTATACAGAATCTTGCAGTGTCATCTAATCTTTAGAATCCTGAATCGTCAAATTTTAAAATTTTTTTATTAATTTGAAAACTTCATTTAAAATTTTGTTAGTAATTATACTTGGATGACAAGTTGTGGGTTTTAGAAGTGTACTTTAGAAGGTATAAAGGAAGTTGCTTTGACATGTATCCGTTGAAGAAGAATATTGATATTTTCAAATGCTACGCCGTACCCTACATGAAATTGCTAGAATTGATAATCCTTCATTTATAAAGTAGCTAGCATCTTTATTGGTATTAGTTTCAGTTTTTTTTTATTTCTTTTCATTTTCTTTTTATGTGGCTTTGATTATTTATATAATGCAAAAAGTTTCTATATGTGTCTAAGTTAATTTATGTTTTTGACACATTGGAGGCTTCATGTACAAGTCGCCTAAAACTTTTTATGTAATTATATTTGACAAACTTTTTCTTTTAAGACCTACATATGATTAAGAGAGCTTATTGAAGAAAGTATGGTGATAGTCGACTATGTTGAAGCATTCATCCAATAAACAGATATTCTTATAAAGTCACTGGATCCTAAAAAAGTTTTTGAACTAAGACTAAGACTAAGCCTTTGCCTTACTTAGTGGTTGGCCTAGCATTTGGCCTAGTCCATGAAGAGTGTAGGTGGAAGAATTTTTTGGAGGGAAGTAAAAGTCAAATCAAATCAAATCTCTACAAAATATTTTCTTGAGTAATGAGACTCTTAACAGCCTTCAAGATTCTTTCATATTAATCAAGTGTCATTTGTTACTTAAATTCCTTAATTCTCTCTTCTATTTATATTTTGATCTTTTCCGTCCCTTCATAGCTTGTTCCAGCATTAAAAACTTTGTTTTTCACCATTTTCTGCAACTTAAAAGGATGAAGGGAAGATGACAAAAGGGAGCATCCAGGAAGAGGAGTTCCGCTAGAACATCAACACTAATAACTCCATCAGAGCAAGTCAAAATGCCAATAAAGGAACCGACTCAACCACTTGAGGCAACAACCGAACAAGAAGCCATGAAAGGAGATGTTGCCACTAAAATTATATTCGTCACAACTATGTATCTTGAAGGGTACGTCTAACTTCAACCAACAGCAACAAAAAGGGGGAAAAATGCCTATTGCTAAACCTAAGCCTAAACTACAACAACTAGAATAGGAGGAACCACAAAAAGACATTGGAGAGCCTTCTGAACCACCAAGGAAAAATAAGAAGAAAGGCCAAACTCCATCCTCAAAGTAGAAAGTTATTGATGTTTCTAGAGCTTTTAACTTTAAGTTCTATGATGATAAATGTGAGGAGCAAAATAACTATGTTTCTAGATAAACGATGGTAATTGAAAAGTTTATTGATCTTAAAAAACTATAAGGAGTTGGAGCTCATTGATTTGTTGAAGGATATTGTATTGTTTGATATCTTAACATCTTTTGATATATATCACCCAAGTTTGGTGGAAGAGTTTTACTCAAATTTGAAAAGAAAACTGCTGATAGTTGGTCAAGATGGTTCCACAAGGATTATGTAAAAGGGAAAGTGGTTCGGTTTTTACCATTTGTGATTGAGGATATACTATAATACTAGGAGAATGATTTCACAATGTGTACCAAGATGACTTTACCCTAGCGTATTCATAAAAATTTTTGGAAAAGGCAACTAGTATTTAATCTCTTTCTTTCATATGATTTGACCAATTAGAACTTCTTGATTTGAACATTTGAAGTTTATCAAAAACTCAGAAAGAATAAGTATAAAATAAAAAGAAGTAAAAATTCAAAAATTCTATTTAAGTTGGGTTAACTTTGGGCATATCATCATCTTTTCATCAACTCCTTTCAAAATTATGATGAAATTGGAAGGGTGATTATAGGCTACAAACATGGTACATGGACCTTATTCTCTACTTTACAATCTTCAGCCTTAAGTGTGAAATACTTTCTTCTCTTTAAAATTGTGGTAAAAAATTTTATGTCAACAACCAACTCGACTTGAGCGTCATGTGAAATGGGGGTGATGCTGTACTTTCTTAGGACTAAGAGAAAGTTGAATCTTAGTGCAATAATTTTTAGCAACATAATGCAGAATGTGTAATCCTACAACAAAACCTTAACTTGACTCACCTTGGGATGACATCGAAAGTGCTATTAAGGAGGTTAAAGATTCATCACTCTTAACCATCTTTGAAAATTGTTGCCATGCAGTATAGTTGTCAACTGCTTCATCTGTGAAAAGTAAATGATTTGATTGTTGTCCCATCACTAAGCTCAGAAAGCACCAATACACCCCAATCCACTAAGGAATGTCTTACTAGTGTGATTGCACACTTAGAGGTACTTGGACATAGAATTAATGGGCAAATAAGTTAGTTGCAACTGCAACGCCGAGAGTAGGACTTGCAACTTGCTACTTTAAAGTCTTTGTATACCTTTATTTTAGACAAAGAGACTAGTAATGTTCCCACATCAGCTCCTTTAGCGGCTGGACCCTTTTGCTCCTAAAGTTTGCGTTGGCCTTTCCCCCTCCTCAAAACTTGGCTTTGCTATTGTGTACCCCAAAGTGAGAGTAGATTTGTAGATTATGGAGGAGTTAAGGGGAGTAACATAGGGGGAGTGGACTGAATTCTGCTGGGGTTTGAATTATTTATGGATTGTTTGCCGGGATGGTGATGTTGGAGCATTTGTGCTACTGATGACTTTCTAAATTACTGCTACTGATAGATTGTTGCTGTCTTAGATACTTTTGTACTATTTTCCATTAATCTTTGTTGGATTTTGTTAGTTTACTTTTCGAATTTTTAGCTATTACTTTGTTATTTTGACTTTTTGGGTGGTTGTACTTATGATATTGATGTGTGGCTATTTTTCAATAATTTTATTGCTATTATAATAGTAGTTTTATTATCACTCCTTAAGTATTAGTTAGCGTTGCAACTTTGGGCATCCAATTCTTCCACTTCTACTTAGTGAAAAACTGTTGTTACTATGATAATGTTACAACATCAAAAGGAAGTCACTACATGAGATTTATTGATTACCGAATATGGACACTTGGAAATACTTAAAGAATTATGTGTGGGCTTTCACCAGGTATGGGGTGCCAAATTTTTCAAATTTTAGTTACAAAATAATCAGAGAATGTAGCAAAATAAATAAAATTCTAACTCAGTTGCGTAAATGATTACCTAAAAATAAATCTTGTGGTTTATGTCTATGATATACAAACTGCAATAAAAGTCCTTGAGTTCTAGTTTGTTTACACAAATAAGTCGTTGGTTATAACTCTTCAACAAAACTCCACGAAATCCTTTATAAAATCCTGCAACCTTACACTTGGAGAATTTCTTAAGAGAAAACTAAGGGATACTTGTAACTAATTTTCTCTCACGTGCAAGTAGTGAATAATGTCTGAGTGAATGGTAACTACAAACGAACATTACTGCTGCTGTTCATGTGAATAGTGCTTTTGGAATTCTTTCATGTGATTTATTCACAAAACACAATCCTATTTATATACTAAGATATCTAGAACTTGCGAAATGGGCTCTCTGAGCTTTCACATGAACCTTAAAATTAATTTAAACACATCCACCTTTAATTATTAATCTAATTAATAATTAAAACCTATTCGAATTATTTTCTTCAATTTAATTAATTTTATTAATTAAATTAAAGGCCTATTACATTTCCAATTAATAATCTTCATTATTAATAAACATAATCGGTACAAAATAGTTCTTTGTGTCTTGTCTCTTTATTTAATTAATGAGATTAATTAAATTATCATTATGTTTTTAATTAATGATCTTATTAGTGACCAACATAATAAAGAATAAATCATTCTAATTTGATCCAATCCAATTGAAATCTAATTACATCCTTCACGAGGCTTCTCAAACTTTGTGATCACCACTTTGCAAATGCCTTAATCTATCGTCTTATTCTTATGTATGTGATTCTCTAAGTTCATCATTGGCTAGCAATAAGCATAGTTCAAAGGATATGGGTAATACCTAATATATGGCCCATATTGTAGCCTACCTAAGGTGAAGTAAATGGATTACAATGAATCCCCTTAATCGTGAATATCATGCGACATAAACCTTTTATCTTACTTTATTCCAACCAAATGATAGTCATAAATTTAATCAAACTCACAAATTCGATCATATGACCAATTGACATTTCCTCATGAGATTAATGTTTCTATTAGAAACTCCTTTTCAATCATATATTACCTTGGCTAAAGATTTCTATCTCATAGAACGTCGATTGTATAGGACAAACACTTTACTCACCAGCAATGAGACAAATCTCTTATTGAACGTATACATGTTATTATACCCACTTGAGCAATGGCATTTTAAGCTCATGACCTTATCTCATACCAAGATAGATGTTGATCCTTAATGCCCTGATGACACATTAATCGTCATGTGCATAAGACAACCATGTTATCTAAGGTCTAAGGTCCATGCGCACTTAATATAATTACAAAGCAAGACATTGATAATAAAGAGTGAACTTAATATGTCTATTTCGTTCTTCAAGTCATGTCTGGATGCTCATTCTCCAATGACGCATCCACACATACATATTCTTAGTATCTCACACCAATGGCAGGGCATTCATTGTACAAATACACGATGTCTAGGTCATACTAACTCTCTAATACCCTTTAAAGTACCAGTGACTCGCAAATTAGTTTTAGTGATTGTATACTAAAACAATCTTGTAATTATATTCATAACCCCTTATAAATAAGACCTCTTAACATAATCACATAGGCACATTCAACACTTTACACCATTCAAGATTTACACGCATGAAAATACTTTTAGAATATTAATAAAATAAGATTTACAACCAATATCCTTCAAGTATTACTTATTGACAATTTGGCATTAGAGGGTATATCACTAATATTATTTAATGGAGGTTGTGTCACACAATGCCAAAACGGGGGATTGTTGTCATGGCATCAACGTGGTGATGACATGGCAATCGACATGAAAAATGATGTGGCAGCTGATAAGGCAGTGATGTGGTGCCAAGCATGGACATGTGTTGGAAATAGTATGATCTCAACATACTTGGAAAGGTTATATGTTATCTTATTTGGAAGGATTTTATGTAATCTTCTTTCCTAATTTTAAGTATTTAATTGAGATTAGTCAAGTGTCCATATAAAGTAAGTATTTGACCAATTTTATATGATAAGATAAGAGGATTCATCCATATCTTGCTTATTGTTAGCAAAATCCACTCAAGAAGGAAAGCATATCTTTATAGCTCAAAAAGTCTAGACTATAGTTGGAACACCAAATGCAATAACTGGACAGGAAATAGTACAGTTTAGATTTGGAATGGATTTTTCAATGATCATACATTCAAAATAGATGGAAGTCGTTAACCTTGATGGTTATAAGGGTAGAAGATTTCATTGAACGACTTGGACCTTTAGAACTTCACGAGTTGAGTGAAATTGATGGTTTACATTATCCCTTTATGGTGAAAATCAGTGTCTATGTCAAATTCAATGGGAAAATAGTAAGCAAGTAAGAAAAGAGTGTAAACATGTCATGTACAAACTAGTTAGGACTAGTGGGGATTGATTTAGTGAACACTTAAGCATTGTGGGTTGCTTGAAATGTAAGTATGGTTGAAATCAATGTGGATTAGCTAAATGGAGTATTTGTCTTGAGATTTGGATGTACTCTTGTTAAATGTGATATAATGGAATCCTTTACCTAGGTTGGTGCCCTATAGATGTAGAAGGTTGGCTTCAAACTTCATTAACAATTGTGTTGTTCATTACTATTTTTTTTCTGCTATGTACGTTGTTGGTGTTCCAACGTAGCTGTTTCACAATAACACGTAGTGTTATAGTTGTTAATTAGAATTATCACTATATATTTACAAAAACCTTTCTTTTTCTTTATCTTCTTCCCCACTTCACAACAAAAAACACTATGTACCTCAAACTATAACCCAATCCAATTCTAAATCATCAAATTCCCCCTCCCCCTTCCCATCCTTCTTAGAGTATTTAATTAGAGTATTTTTCCAAAAAAAATGGTTCATCTCTCTAGGGAGACGAAAGTACACGATATTCTAACCTTTTATCTAATCACAATAATTACGACCATCCTTATTGTAAATTTTATTTCAATGTTATTGTTTATTTATGTGCATAATTTTGGTTTAGGTTTGAGATTGGTGTGTATGTTTGAATGGATTAAAATTTTCCCATGTTTCAATGGATTAAAATTTTCCCACACCCCATGGAGTTCATTTCAATATTTTTCATAGGATTTATGTTGCTTGACTATTTTGGATAAAATTTCTTGGTCCTTTCCTTGTGCAATAGTAGCTGTAAAATTCATATGGTGACTTATCTTAAATTTGGCATGGTGGTTTGGCTTGCCTGTCACATGGGGCTTTAGCTTAAGTTGTTGGCTATATTTTTTTAGAGAATTCATATTGTTTATCTATTGAAAATCAAATTTCTTGTACAATTCATGCACAATGTTATATGGTGGTTTGCTTAAATTTTACATGTTGGTTAGCCTTGTTAAATCACATGCTGTTTTTGTATAAACAAAATGTCAATGGGATAACAACTAACATAACATCTCATATTTGTACTTGTTGAAATTAACTTGAGAAGTATTTAGCGAGGGTTAGACATCTCAAGGAAAGGGTGTCCAACGGGAAAATACAAATAGATATCACATGCCCACCCCCACCATAATATGACAAGGAGCAATGACACATTGGTGCACAACAACCACAAGCACCATCAACATCACTCCGAACCTCACAACATATGAAACTATCTTCTTTAATACCGCCAGCACA
Organism: Avicennia marina; assembly: GCA_019155195.1. Taxonomy (NCBI): domain Eukaryota; kingdom Viridiplantae; phylum Streptophyta; class Magnoliopsida; order Lamiales; family Acanthaceae; genus Avicennia; species Avicennia marina. The sequence goes on along the minus strand of CM032756.1, from coordinate 12,853,084 downwards.
AAATCCGTCCACTTCATCCGAGAATAATGACAATGCGTTGGTGCACACCTCACCAAAAGTGCCTATGTCACAAGAATCACACTAGCAAACTAGAGGTCCTATTCACTTAACTCCTCATTCATTTTAGTAAATTAATTTTTTTTTCAAAACATTAAGTTAACTTACTAAATGATTTAACTTGTGCGTCAAATATATGGGTAATTGCAATGTTTTTTATGTGTAGTGCATACATCATAACTAATAATTATATTAACTCCTAGGTTTGATACTCTGATATGCTAATAGACATGCACGAATTTTGGGCTTAGAAGATTCAAGGTATTTCTCTAAAAAACACACTCCTTACATTGTCTTTTTGAAGTTGAATTTTACCTTGCTTTTCATTGTGTCGCAAAATTGTAAAACTTTGGGATCCATGTAATGTTCTTCTATGGCATAAATCCTAGGATAGTGGGGACATGAGCAATAAGTTAATTTACATTTATTGAAAAATAGTTTGCTGTTGCTATGAAACTTTAAGCATGCACCATTGTGTACTAACACTTTCCATTTGTCTTACTTTTGTAAAGTGTTACTATATTGTTCAATTTCATTTTTTAGGAACAATTCACTTGAGATCAAGTCAACATGACAATAATGGAAAAGTATTTCAAGGAAAAGGCAAGTGAATTATTAAAGAAGCACTTGCATCAGACAAAGGCTTCTAATGCTGGGCCAACTAGATTTTCAAGGACAAATGAAAGGAGCTGTTAACCCAGTGGAGACAAGAAACATACAAGGCGGTACATAAAAAAACCAAGCAAACCATGCTGTTAACTTTGTCTCAACTTCAATAATCTATCGAGACAGATCAATATCAATGGTAGCCCATAGGGATCATATTGTAAAGTCCTAATTGGTGTCTTTTCATATTTTCTTTTGTTTACATTACATATGCATATATTAATATAGCATACTTTAAAATACAATAGGAAACAACTTTAGGTAGACCTTTCACTCATTAGGAGCTACTTTCCAAGATTTAGAAAAATGTAACTAGAGAATGAATAGGTCCACGTGAGCAATTCTAAGGTGTAAATTCAAGTTTTATATTGTTTTATATTAAATAACATTTATAAATATTGTTAATGTGAATGCATTTTATATGTTGTAGAAGAAGATAGAAATATTCAAAAAGACCTCAACACTGATGAGACATCTAGATCTAGGAGTGAGACTGTGTTGAGCTCTAGCAACAACAATCTCATCCTATTTGCATTCTTAGGTTTCAAGAAAGGAAGGTGTATGAGGACCAAAGAAAATTTATTTGGAAGTTTCTCGCGGTCAAGACTAGTTTCCTCCTCATCATCCATGCACCTTGAAATGAACTCGATACACGAAAAGTTACATCAAAATCAAATGAAGTCACAAGACACAAAGTCTGAATTGCAAGGTTCACAATCTATGTTGGAGTGTATGGAAGCTATAACAAATTGTTCCAAAGTCATCCTAAATTCATGAAATTAACAAAACAATTGCAAATGAAAACCCAAATCCATGCTAAAAAAAAACAGCTATCCCAAGTCTGATCAAAAAAGCCGTCCCAAACTTATTTCAAATTTGTTTCAAAAAAAAATCGTCTCAAATCCATTCCAAAGAAAATCACCCCTAATTCATCCTTACTGGAAACTATCCTAAACAATACTATCCCATATTAGGCCACCCCAACTTCCATATCAAAATTGTCCTAAACTAGTCCTAATATTCATCTCATATATACAGGTAGGATGGCATTCGGGGCAGCAAAATTTTCATTCCAAAGATGTACCTAACTTTGAGATAACTTCAAATTGGTTTGGAATGGACTTTTTGAGATGGTTAGAAATCCATCATAATCCAACGAATTTCTGATTGTGCTAAAAGGATTTCAGTAAATGCAAGTTTTTTTAGGAGATCTATCTTGTTTAGAGTGCATGTAAGAATAGTATACTACAATTTAGACACTTTTGGAATACATTTTATATGAGTGTTGTCACATAGCCATGAATGATTTGCATTGAATTGTATTACCAAATTATGTCTCGTTTTCACTTTATTATGTTTGTGTGCATATGTATTACAATATGCCATACGACTAATACTGTAATTGCAGCCACAAAAATATCAATTTTAATTTCAAGAAAAATGCAGATGAAACAAGGAAATCACAGGCTAAAATAACCATCCATAATTTACACACAGAAACAAAGTAGTAAACATATTTGCACAAGGGTCGTTTTCTTCGTGAAGATGTATTGATCCACTTGAATCACGTCAAAAATCTTTTGGCTGCAGCCTGATTCCTTCAACTAACTTGAAATCCAAAACTGGCAATTTCTCACAAATGAACTGATATTCCTAAACCAAATGTTCTAATTCTACGAGCATTAATCATCAATACAAATCATTTACGGTCATAAACTTTGCCTGTTACAACAACAATCCGTTTTTTCTGAAATTGGATCTGCCCTTTAGCACTTTCAAACCCTTTCCTTCCATATTTAAGGCATCCTTCAATTTCACCAGAGATGGTACATGAGGAACTACCTGCAAATACAAACAATTCTTCAGATCTTCAAAAGAATGCTCCAATGCCCGGAAATGCCTCTCCTCTCCCGTCTTTGGATCATATACGATGAATGTTTCTTTCCAATCATGCATCAGAATTTCCCCATTGCTCAAATGTTTTAACACTCTATAATGTCCCCTAGACCATAACACGCCATGGTGCTCCAGACATGTCGTCTTGGTTTCAACATCATAGAGCTTAACCCAAGGAAATTGATGAGGCATGCCGTGGTACTTTTCCATGATCACCCACAACTCTACGTGCCCATCACCAGGACAAACCAATGATACACAAAGAGAATTACCTAATACTCCTAAACTTATATTTTTTGGGGTAGAATTGCTTGTTCCGAGCACCAATAGGTTCAGTTGAGGCAATGGCACGACTTGAAATAACGCCCTGTTGAAATGGAAAGAACATATACTCAAATCACCATCATACCTCCAATATATGGCCCCATTCACATAGACAACCTCTAATACCTTCCTAGAAAAGTCCATTTGGGAAGCACACTCTCCGACGCGCCTCCAGCAAGTGTCCCCCACGGTGCGCACTTCTGGCCACCAACCCGGATCCTTATCACGCGACATCCTCAAAAGCTGAAACATTTTCGTCGCCCGGTAAAACCCTAGCCCGATGAAGACGCGTCGCTTCTCATGTTGCCGAGCATACCCAAGATCGAGCCTGGCGTACTCGGCCGTGAGGGGGTTGCACAGAAAGACACAACGCCCATCCCGGCGCGACGCCCAACATAATACCCCTTCGCAGGAGGTGGCATTGGTGTTCGCCGGTAGGAAATTACCAGCGCTTGAAGTAGCACGTCGCCCATTCACCCCATCGGGAAGCTCGATTCTGGAGGTTAGTTTGGATTTTCCGATTCTTGGATCAAGATCGGCAACAGTCTGGCCCTCGACGAGGTGCATGATTCTGGTGGATTTACGGCTCGACCTCTCGTTTGGAAAAACAAGCAACGGGCAAACAGGGGCTCTGGAAAAGTGGCTTCCGGCGAAGACGGGATCGTCTATAATAGAAAGCCACAGTTTGCTCACGGTCTTGCAGCATAAGGCCGTCTTGGCAGGGACCCTCGAGAGGATTTCTTCAAGAACGAGGTCAGGGAGCAAATCAATCTGGGTTGGGGCTTCCTGTGGCTTGGCCGTCACGATCTCCTGGTGCTGTTCATCGTCGGCGTTGCTGGGTAGGGAGAGTATTGGGAATTGAAGGGTTTTCAACGCCATCTGACACAGAAGAGTAAAGCGTGCCACTCAAATTCGGGTTTTTTTATAAATAACTCAAAAAATATATATTTATGAAAATACCCCAATTATAAAATGACTTGTCAAAATAGCCCATTTCTACAATTTGGTATCTCGAAATGGACTCAGATCATTTATGTAATGTTGTATCACGAAAATGTGCTCCATTCCGTGATAACAAATCACGAAAATGAATAAATGATTATTTTTATGTTTAAATAAATAATAATTTAAATAATTTAATTTTATATTTGTTATCTTTTTAAATAATTGAAATTTTATATGTTATAAATTTGAATATTTATTATTATACATGGGGAATAAGTTAAAAAATTAATAGTAACAATTCAAGAAAATTTAATTTTTATTTTGAAATTAAAATTAATACAAAAAATAGAATTAATCACCATAAAATTATAAGAAAATTGCACACGTAAATAACTATTGTTTAATGCTATTATCTATTTTTAAACAAATAATATAAGTTTTAATTACAATCATATGTGCATTACTAATTTATAATTAATCATACTTGAACATTAAATTGTAGGCGATGTCAGTCATTTGCATATATTTGTTATATTTAATATTATTACCTACTATTCATGGACCGTACAATTGATAAGTGTTTTAATATACATTAAATTTTTATTGTCCTGTACATAGATGTAGACAACAAATATTATTTGTGATTACGTACCATATAATTAGTCCATGACTCATCTTCGAATTGAAATTTAGACTCTATAAAAGCGATTGATGGAGTAATCGTGTGGCGAGTGATCCGATAATACCAATCAATGTATTCACTCGCTACCTAAGGCACATCGCTGTGGTGTCTCTGTCTACGTACAACCACTACTGAACTCTACCAATGATCCACATATGTCTGATGATATACCACCCAATCTCTGGCCGAACCCCCTCCACGATAGTCAATAGTGTGTTAATGATCCTCGTCAAGTCAGAGAGTAGGTAGAATATCCTTCACCATCATAAACTACCGTAAAACTCTCTCCAGCCAGTGCATCTCCACAATGTCATAGAGGATTAGTAAACCCGAGTACATCTACATATTATGCCCAGATCTCATTAATAATGTAGCATATCACTCAAAAGCATATGGTCATCAGTTAAACTATACATTAGTTACAACAAATATCTCATCATGCTTATTTTAATCAAATATTGTACTGATAATATAAAATAATGTATACTATAATAACAAACTTGTGTGTGTGCCTTAAAATCTAAAATTTCTTTAAAAATTCGAACACTGTGGCTACCAGTCTTAGTCATTTGTCTCTATGTACAAGACCATTTGTACATTTATGAAGAAAAAACAAAGGGAAAAGAAACATATTATACATTTATAGAGCAAGTAATTAAAAAATTAATAAAAGTATGTCATGATCATACGTATCACCATACGGCGCTCCCGAAAGCAATTTCACCATCAGGTAGAGTAAGTGGACTTAAATCAGAATGGTGGCCTATAATTTGCAGTGCAAGTCCTGGTATTTGAGACCATACCCATATCTGTGTTATTGGCAATATAATTACCATCACAATCTAATTCATGCTTGAAATCAAAATTATATTATGTGAATATAAGGTGTGCAAAACATACCTGTAAAAGAGGCAATTGGTCAGAAATGGACGAGCACCCTCTTTGGCAAGCAACACAAAGATTCTTGTACAGACATGCCAAAACTATGCTACCTCAACTGTATTTGTCCACACTATCCAATTCAATAATCAAGTCAAGGTAGAGCAGCCTAACTCGGTTGTTGGAGGAGTAAGGGAACAAACTGCCACCTAATAATAAAATAAAATCACAAGCGCACTACTGTATATCTAGCTATGTATTATCTGCACGCAATGGGTGTAACTCAATGTACTGTGTGATTTATGCAAGGGAAAGGCTGTAACCTTTGAAATCTTGGTCTCTCGATATCCAACCTAATGCCCCTATATAAATCTGCATTTACTGTACACGTGTCAGCTGAGGCTCTGTGCCAGTGACTGGGTCGCCCTCCACCGGTAGATGCCATATCTATGCCACGTCCTCTAATGTAACAGTGGCCTCCCCAAGCACAAAATGAAATGTATGTGTCTCTCGACACCATCTCTCAACTAACTGCATGATCAAGTGGGGATCTAACTATAACGCACCACATCTGTATACGCCATACAAGTTGATGCAGTGAAGTATATGAAGCACTCTAAGGTCTATGTCCTCAAAACGCAGCCAGTAGCTATTAGGTACCTGCAGGGTAAGGCATCTGTCGAGGGTGCCAGCTCAAACATCTTTCGAGTAGTGATTCTACTATAGACACAATACCGAGCTGTCAATCAGACTAATGTGAGCGAGGGTATCTGCTGACATCTTATAAAAAAACCCAAAAGTAGGCGTTACTTTAAAAATAAATTTTAGAGTATTTTAAGTGAATTAAATAAAACAAAAATGACAGAAAATATATAATTAAAAAGAAAAATACTTGAAATTATTGGCTACCCTATGATTTCAATACTGTAAATGTTTTTGTGATACTCATCCATAAGTGAAGAATAATTAAATCAACTGCTTGTGCATGCGAACAAAAATATAAACATATTGAGACATTTATATTAAATAAAAATTAAATAGGTATTTGATCAATTGCATTGTAGAATTAAATTTCATACTTATACATTTTCAACTAAACATACATATTTTAGTTAATAGCATATTAAAATACGTGGCATCGTTACTGACTACCTATATTTTCTTACGCGAACTTTTTGTATCTACACATCTAATAGCCTGCCTTGCACGTACTTGCCTACGATCCATCTCATTTGTAATGCAAGTCATTAGTCCCGCCCTCTGCGCCAAACTCGTCGATGTTCTGCATTATGCACTAACTGAAATGGTGTAGGGTCCCAATAGTTTTCGGGCCACACTACTTGAAATTCACCACAATAGGTCCCCATCCATACATTAATTGAGTAATGGGCGCTGACAAGCTCCTTTAGGTTTACACGATATCAACGGCACACATGGATAGTATGAGCATGAATCCCACTCGAAGTCTATTTACCACAACTGCACTCATACCGCATAAGACAAACAACATATTTAGTTCCACGACGTCCACCACGGTACATGGTTCGAACGTCAGTGGAAAGTACACACTTGTCAATCAATTGAGATGTGTGCCTAATAAACTCCCTCTCTACATCTCAGTATTTGTTTGCAGGCTATGTTGATCAATCACAACCCTCTGCCTTTATATTCGTTGCCTTCGTAAGTTTATCTAAAAAGAACCCAACAGTACAATCAAATGTAAGCTGAACAATTGAGGTTATTAGAAGCCGCCTTATGCCTTTCAAAACTCTATTAAGGGAGTCTAAAATATTTGTTATTAGGATTCCTCTACGCCATCCTCTATCATATACTAGTGCTCACTTCGCTTGGTTAATTGCCATAAGCAAATTCCATGCATCAGGCTTGATTCTGTATATCTCTTCCATACACCTATTGAGCTTTGGCAGCTCATACTCAGACCCTGCTTTTCAACATAGTTCTTTTAGAGCTTGGCTCCTAAATGCCTTGCTAAAATTTGAGTAAAGATGTCTTAAACAATATACATGTATCTCACGTGGTTCATGGAAGGTAGGAACCTTTTCCATAGCTGCGAGTAAGCCCTATGACGATCAGAAATAAGATAAGTACACTCCCTATCGTGCACAACATAATGGTTGATCAAATCCAAAAACCAATTCCATGACTCTATACTCTCCTCATCCACAATAACAAAAGCTAATGGTAATACTTTGTGATTCGCATCTAGTGTCACAGCGATCAACATTTTATACTTGTACCTAAAATACAAGTATGTCCCATCCACACTAATTACGTTGCGACAGTATTGGTACCTATTAAGACATGGTTTGAAGGCCCAAAAAATATATTCTAATGTGTATTCACTCTCAGCACCACTCTCATGTGGCACCATTCCACAATAGTTTTAGAATTATACTTTTACACGACGGCCATATATGCGGGTAACTTCTGAATTGAACTCTCCCATGTGCCATACACCATCTCAACAACCTATCTTAAACCATACCATCCCTTAGTATAGTTAACTTCAAACCCGTACTTATCATTTACTGTCTGAATGATAAATTTGATTTCGTACAATGGGTTTTGGCGAATCATACCCAAAAACAATCGAGCTATGATGTTATTGTCTAGGTTTTTGTGGTCTATTGACATCATGCTCGAGAAGCAAGTGTGTGGACCTTCATACTTTGTAATTTGCCAAAAACCCAACTTTAGCTTTAGAATAGCCCTTAAACCCCATTTACAACAATCTTCATCTTGCTTACATTTCACCTTCCACAAAACTGATGTGCTCTTTACCACTCTATATTCATGCTGTACAACACTGAATGAGTATTCTTTAACGGTCGAAATTACATTATCTTTATCATAGAAGTTGATACTTGTGAGCAATTCTCCACTATACTCCCCATAAAATTTGCCTCACGTAGTAGGAGAAATATCTTGAGAATCTTGGTTGCAATCATTAAGAATGGTTTGCAAAAACTCAATGGATGGGTACATATGTTACCCTGAACCTATATTTGCCTGCATATAAGATTGAGTTGATGTGCTAATATACTCTAGGCTAATTCGTTCCTCTGTCGATTCCATTGTACTCACATATGCAAGTTTCTCGTCATCATCCTTCTCTATGTCATCATTTGACGGTATATCTGTGGCACCGCAATCTTATCCAAAACTATCAGCATATACCCCTGACACATCATCATGCAATTCTGTCTCTGGGTCATCTTCCTGATTCAATGTATTATCTAATTGCGGAGTTACATGTGAAGTTCCCTCATCATAATTATGCTCTCTTGGACTTCCGTGAACCTCCATCTGTGCCAAACCTTCCATGATTTGCGGTAGCTCGCTTAACTGCTCATTTGTAGGGCACGGGCGCAAAACATGATCTGCTTGAGGATGTAGGCTATCATAGAACTTCAAATATAGCTCTAAAAAATGGAATCCATTAATAAGGTTTAGGATTGTCGTTGGTATTCAGGTTAATTACCGTGGCTCTATCATGTTCATGTCTATGACTTAACACAAATGGCATGTAAACTCTCAATTCAAATCTTTACTATTAACACCACTCATTTGGTACAATCTTGAAAAAAGCTGCATTAAGTTAAGTTCGCATCTCGAGAAATGATATCTAAGGCACATAACTCGTGATTGTATCTAACAAAATTTACATCTTATAAAATATTGTCACCCCAATACAGCACGATTTATACATAATCTCCATCAATCGACATATCTTTATAAAAACAAATCACAAAGAACAAATATTATCAACTCCATGTATTATCCAATTATGTATTTTAACTAATAAATATTTCCGTATATTTCTAATTATACTCCATATCAAACATTATACAAATCAAATAGTAAAGCAACTTACTTAAATCTTAATTAGTTCAAACATACATATCAAACAACAAAATATCCAAAAAAATCAATTGTGACAACCAACTAAATTATTAAATTAATTCATAAATATTTTCTCACTAAAGTATCATATTCATATATTTAAACAGTCTAAATATCATAATATTTCTATATATACTAAAAAGCATACATACATGATCGCCAAATATATTTAAATATTATATAACAAAGCATGTGTACATGCCTTATGTAACCAAACTCTGCCTGACTTTAAAAAGCAAACGCAGTCTTAAATCTCTACTCCGACCAATTGTTGTCTATCTACATTTAAACCATATAAATGTATTACACTCTAACATATAATATATCATATGTAAATAGATATTTAAAATAAATTCTAATTATTTTTTATATATTTAATTAAATATATGTTAAAATTATTAAAATAAATTACAAAGTATGTATAATTTTTGTAAAGTATACACATATCAATGTGTCAAATATAAAACAAATTGTTAATTATGTTGTTAAACTATTAAATTATTAAATTAATTCAAATATATTTTTTCACGAAAATAACATACTCAAAATCATCAATTTATACGATTATCATAACATTTACAAAAATATTAAAAATATAAACATATAATAAAAATTTGAAACTATATTATATAACAAAAATTTATTACATACTTTAAAATATATTACAAAATTTTTAAAGTTGTAAACCAAACGTGGCTTTACATAAAATTTGAAAACATAAATTTAATTTCAAACTAAATATTTTCATGCTCCCTAATTTTAAAATTTAAATTAATATCACATCAAATACAATTTTAAACAGGTAAATTTAATCAATTAAGCAATAATTTATTTTGACTAAATATAATTTTAAATTATTAAATAATTGAATTAATTTTTAATTTAATTACAAATTAGTGTATAGGAAAAATTGTCAAATAATATCTAAACATTTATATACTAAAGACAGTTCTAAACATATAATTTAAGAACATAAATAAAATTATGTGTCTTAACTATAAAATTAATTTATAAATTTAAAAAAATAAAAAAAGAAAGGGATTAAGTAAATGAAAGAAACTAACCAATCAATTATTACTGCAAATTGAAAAATGCCTTTGTTGTTGACGTGCTCCAAAACTGTAAATTTATCAAATTAAACACAATATTAAATATATAATTTACATGCATAAATAAAATTATGTAATTTAATCATGACAATTAAATTTTAAATTTACAAAAAAAAAAAGAGATTAAATAAATGAAGGAAACATATCGATTAATTCTTATTTGAAGAGTAATAATTAGTTATTGAAAAAAACAGATTATTACGGGAAGAATGATTTCTATAGTAGTAAGAAGGGTTTCTGAAAAAGTTAATTGGAAAGATTGAGAGAAAGATAAGAAGAAATCGACTGAAGTGAAGAAGAAAAGAAACCAGATGTAGAGGAAACAGAGAGAAAAGGTGAATAAGAAAGGGCAGAAAAGATGAATAAATAGTGGAATAGGAGAGAAGAAGACGAATAAATGCAAAAGTCAGTCAAAGTGACAGACCAGTGGTATGCGATTCAAAGTGATTCCGTGAACTCGAATCATGGAATTGGTTTTCTTTTAAGTAAAAAAGTCAATTCTGTGATTCTGAATCATGGAATTACTTCGATTCGAGTGATTTCCATGATTAAAAATCAAAGAATTGACTTTTTTATTTAAAAAATAAGTATTTTGTTATATACAATCATGGAATTGAGTTAATTTTATAAACCCCTTCCCAATCATGTTATTTTAACAAATATCATTTTTTGGGTTATTCTGACAAAAACCCACTGAAATTCTGGGCAGTACTGAGATGTAAACTCCAATTCTATATTTTCTTTTCATTTTCTGTTTTATGTTTTTGCTTTTGTTTTTGTTTTTTCTTCAAATTATTTCTTAATTTTTATTCTTTCACGTTTGTCACTTCAAAAAATTCACAATTAAAACTAAAACAAACAAAACTCAAAAATCACATTCCTTTGATTTGATATGCAAATAAGTTCGTATATCTAATTAGTAAAAGTTCATGAAAAGAAAAGAAAAGAAAAAAATAAGAAGTAACATTAACCTAAATAAAAGAAAATTAAGAATTAATTTGAAGAACTTGGTAAAAAATGTAAAAACCAAAAAAGGAAAAAAACTAAGAAAATAAAATCAAGAAATAATTTGAATGTTGATAAAAATGAAAAAAATCAAAACTATAAATTTAAAAACAATTGAAGAAATGGAGAAAAAGTACACATATAGAAAACAGAAAATGCAAGAATAACATAAAAACGAAAATATAAATTTTAAAAAAATTTGAAAAAGTCGTGAAAACACACTTATAAAACAGGAAATGATAAAAATAAAAGCAAATATAAATTAAAATAATTTTTAAAAAGTGAAAAATGTACAAATATAAAACAGAAAATGACAAAAAAAACTAGAAAAAATACAAAAGAAAAGAATATAAGGGGAAACGAAAAAAATACCAAAAAAAGATATTTGTCGCTTTTCATTCTATGTTTAGGTGCATAATCAATTTTTTTGGAACACAGAATGTACGGGGAATGAATTACATCTATGTTTAGTTTATTTTTAATTATGTCTTTTTATATGCATTTTTAAAAATTATGTAAAAGTACAAGAAAAAAATTTTAAATAATTATTTACTTTGATATGTGTTTTGAGGTGAATGAAATGAAAACAATAATATTCAAGTTCATTAAGTTTCTGATAAAATTATTTGGTCCTGATAATGAACTTGTACCATTCTCCATCAAATTCACAAGTCTTAATCTTAGTTTAATCAACCCCTGGCATGTACTTCACATAATTAATCAAAATAAGGGGAAAAAAAAGGGGGATAAAAAAGAGTTTAGATAACAAAAAACAATTTATTTATTTTTTTACCTTATATTATTTAAAGCTGCCTTCTTATTAGATTTTTATTATTTTTTTAATTTTTCACCCTTCAATTAAGTATAATTTTTTAAACGGAAAATAAAAAATGGGAGCATCTATCTTGAATGGCATTATGTTGGAGACCATATGGAAGATGGCTACCGGAGTCAAATTTGATTTGTTGAAGAAATTTGTTTGTTAAGGGAAAATAAATAAATAAATTTAATTAATTATTAAAAATAATAAGACTAATATTTCGGAGGGTTGGTTGCTTTTTGGGGTATTCTCGTTGTATCCATAAACGCCTCCTCCCTTTTTGAAGTGGATATATGTGTCTATAAATATATATCTATACACACACACACATATATGTGTATATGTGTATGTATGTATGTATGTCTCCATTCGCTATGTTATCAAGAATATAAACTCATTTTGGTTAGAGAATATAAAAAAATCTATAAATATTCATATTTCATTATCATAAAAATTTATATCTTTTTTATATTAATTCATATTTACTCTGTTGAGTTTTCCCTTTCGATCTGTTTGGTCTTTACTTATTTTTTTATGTTAAATATTTTTTATACGTGCAACTTCAAATAATTTTATTTATACTATTTACATAAACTAATTTTATAATTTATAAATGATATTAGTTAGGCATAGAATGTCCAAATTTTTATTAAGTATATAAAATTACTCTTTAAAATGCTATCATTAACCTAAAATGCGTTGTAGTGTCAATCCCACCTCAATATAAAAATTTCAGTAAAGAAATCCAACGCAAACCTCGTGAAATCAAAGAAAATTAGTGACTCGTGCAAAATTTTCCCTCTATTTGAAATTTATTTTGCTGTGGCTATTAGTTGATGGTTTGGATTTAACAATGGATTCAAATATTGGTGACTAAGGAAAAGTGGGGAAAACGTAATTTTAGTCCATTAACTTTAAGGAATAGCATTTTCAAGGCATATAAATTTCAAAATGATGACTTGTGGTACTTTAAAGATATAATCAAGTTTCTGGTTAAAATTTGCACACGTCGATTTCGTGACCACTTGAAAATCCTACGTACGAGATGGAAACGTCTTCTATCCCATGTGTAAGTTCGGAATCTGAGATGGCATGCCACAGCATCGCATTGGTGCACTCAGTAAGCCACGTGGACAGTGACATGGGAAAAAATGGCACCTCAACGTTGCCATTGGAGAGAATTCCCCCGACGCGTTCTTCCCAAATTTCTCTCTTTCCTTGACTTAGATTCTCTTGAACGCTCAGGGATTGATATAGTTAAGCCAATTAATTGCCATCATCTATTATTTGTTTTTGCTTTCAGTTTCCATTAATTGTTGGAAGAAATTCTTTAATTTGTATCGAGAATCTCTATCGGCATCGTCTCGAATGAAGCCACGGCCTACACGCACGCTTCGTTTGAACAGATCTCATCCCTCCCTTCCTACTGCTCGACGCCATCTCCAGCAGCTTTAGCACCTTTTCTGTTAGCGGGACACTTAGTTCTGCCGGCCCGCACCATCTTGGCCCTGTTCCAGTTTAATGGCGCCGAACGCATCAAGAAACTGAAGGAAGCTTCCCTGGCTTCTGGGTACCAGTTGGAGGAGGTAATTAGTCTCAGCAATTCGAAGTAAAGCCCGTCCTCCTTAGAAATCGAACAAGGATGTATGTCTAAACCCAGATGGATGGGTGATCATGAGCTCGAGAAATTTGATTATGGCTATTCTAAGCTCCTACCTCCCTTCGTTTAGGCTCGTCAAAGTTGAAGCCTTAAATTCGTAGTTCCTTGTTTCGATTATCGACTCCAATATGTTTCCCTATTCCCCCAAATCAATTGTAGATGCGGTACTTCAACAACACTTTGCAAAACGACACGATCTTCTTTAAGAAATTCAAATCATTCACTCTCCCAATGAGGGTCACCAGCATTGGCAAAATCAAACCGCCGGCCACTGTTAAGAACTCTCCTTCCTCGTCCAATTCTCCCGTAAACAAACCAAGTCCAGAGAAATGTCTCATGACTATGGAATTCAGGAAAAGGAAAAAACGAGGGAAATTAGGGAAGAACACGTCGGGGGAATTCTCTCCAATTGCAGTTATGATGTGGCATTTTTTTCCATGTCACTATCCACATGCTTGCTCAGTGCACCAATGTCGCTGTGGCGTGCCACTTCCGAATTTCGACCTCACATGGAGGATTTTAAGGTAGTCACGTGATCAATGCGTGCAATTTTTAGCCAAAAACTCAATCATATCTTTAGAGTGCCACTTTTTTTAAAACTTGCAGGATTGAGTAGCTATTTTGGAATATATATGTATTGAAAATGTCACCCCCTAAAATTTGTGGACTGAAATTATATTTTTCCATTGAAAAAGTTGGTTTCTTAAGATCCAGTAGATCTTGATGATGCTGTCAATGAGTGAGAGTGAAAAGTGGAGGATGTACACTCATCCTTTGATGTCGTTGAACCTAAATCTTTAAAGAAGCAATACACTTGGTTTCTCTCGATGGTAAGTTTAAAATTTTAGGTACTTTTTGTAAGGGAGTAAATACTCCTGCTTCTTTGATATAATTGTACATTCAATGTCATTAATTCTTCATTTAATTGTATTTATTCCAATACTTTAAACTTTTTCTCCGTTAATTTCTTAATAAAAGATATCATAACACAAACCTAATTCAAGGAAAAAATGTAGCTTAAGCGAGAAGCAAAATAAAAATCTAACATTGAAGCACAAATAAATTGCCTTTATATGTGCCACATATTGGACGAAAAAAAAAAAAAAGTTGTATAAATAATGTTCTACCATTTTGCTGACTAGAAGCCATTTTCACAGAGGAAAAAAAAAAAAAAGGAAAAGAAAAAGCTAGCTTCAACATTACATATAAGCTTTAGGTTTGCAACGTACCTTCATTCTTGTGTGAGATGATCAATTTTAATTGTTTCTATGGATAACTACAATTGATACATGTATGGAAGCGTGAAGATATGAGTTTGGCGTAAGCTTGAACTCAAAGAAAACTTGCTTGCGTGAACTATGTAGAATTGAACCAAGTGCAAAAATTTGCGAAAAGCTCTCACAAAAGATAGTTACATCTAGCATGTCATTAGTTGATACGTTATAAATTATCCCAACGATACTCAGAATAATTCGATTTTGAATTTTACACTCTAATTTCTAGAAAAGAAAACAACAGTATACAATAATCCAAAGAGTCAAAAGTTGTTCAATAATGACCAAGGGTCCCTTTTCATAGTGTTAGGAACCTCAAAAAACCCTAGAACTCCTATTAAATTCGTCCACATCAAGTTTGGAAAGACTAGGAATGGAAAAATGTAAGAATTCTAGTGAAAATAGGAAATTTAGGCTCCAAACATTGTAAATATTGATATGGAGCCACCTACGATTGATCTTGGCTTCTTGTGATTGATTTGAGTGTCGATCAGCACATTCAAATCATATTTCTAGAATAGATGCTAGGCACTACCTTGTCGATCAACCTTAGTGTGATCGATCGCAATTGGTGAGATTGTAATTCCAAAAACTCCTGGGAATTCATCTTATCGATCGTGGCTTGTGCTAGATTGATCGACCCTCTACTAGATCGTTCCTAATTTGGCCTGAATCAATCCAGAACTTATTTCAAAGCTCGTTTCTTGCTCATTTTACACTAAATTGACCCATGGGTGCTCTTCTTGCTTACGGAAGCTTTCTAAACATCTAAAACTTTCTTGAAACTCCTTCATGATCATCATCATGACTTCCTTAAGCTTTTTAACTTTGGATTGTGTCATGGGTCCTCCAATGTTCTCAGATTGTCCGGCTTGACTTTGACACTCGCATCAACAATGCTTCAGCTTTCATGGGTAAGTGAAAATTTTAAATGAAGATTTTATGTACAATGGCTATAAATTGTCATGCCATATTGGAGAGGAGAAGCAAAGTGTTGGTAGCAATGCCAATGTTATTTTGGTCCTTGTTCATCCTTATTTAGTTAAAAAAGGTAAATTTGTGGATACTTCCTTCCCTTTAACCATTTTGTATACAAGATTGAGATGATGCTAGCAAAAAACCTAATTTTTTGACTTTCGAAATATGTTGTATGGTTTTCTCTTAATCGTTAAAGATTGGCGTGTGGGAAGATTTGCAATTTGGTGTACTTTTCTCCTCTCTTGTATAAGAGAAATGGCAATATAATATTTTGTACCATGAATGCATGTTTAGTTTGTCAAAATGTGATCTTTGTTTTGAACATATTGGTTTATTGCTGGCATTTGCATCCACACCACAAGTTGTCAAATGGCGATTGCACATTCAGACTTGACATATGCTTTCAATTGCAGTTAATATTCAAAAGGAATAATGCACACTCTGTGGGCCAGAATGGGAGGATATTAAGGATTCAAGAAACGGACATGAAAACTAACAACAATTACATTTCATTCCATCCATCCTATTACTCAAAAATTTAGTTTCATCATAGTCAAAATCTGACCGTCGTCACTTGTTTTAATTTCAAGTCCTGTCAATAACAACCAACAATTTTGTAGCACAATATAGCACATTAAAATGGTTGTAAGTAGGAGCTTATATTAGGCAAAATCAAATCAAACCAAACTCAATTTTTGAGATACCAAAATTTCAGTATGTAAAATTCGTATACCCCGAATATCGAATTAAAAATTTTTGTTTGGTTGGTAATTTATTAAATTTTTTAGTATATTTAGTTTAGTGTTTTGGTAAATTGAATTTCAATTTAAAAAGTAAAAACTTATAAAAATATATAAATTTATATTTAAAATTTTAAATTTTAATTATATAGCTTATAAAAATAATAAATAATTTTATTCCAATATTCCATTAGTTTAATTTAGAGTTTTTAAGGATAAAAAAATATATCTATCATAATAAAATATAATTTGCTTAATAAATATAAGATAAAAATATGAAAATTTTTAAAATTAAATATGAAAATAAAAAATTAAATCATAGATATATAATAGATTAAAAGAAAAATAAGTAAAATTTTTAAAAATATTAAAAAATAAAAATAAAATCTTGTATTTGATTTGGGACAGCATACGAACCTAAATATCAAAACCAAAACAAATATTAAAATTTTAAAAATTTCAATACCTAATACCAAATTGAAATTTTAGTTTCGATTTAATTTGATTGATCTATCAAATTGTGAACATCGCGAGTGATGAGCGCATTCAATAAAATTCAGTAATTTAATAAATCTATGTGAGCCAAGGATTTTTTTTTCTTCTTCGCATCAAATTTACACCTTTAACAATTTCACTTGAATTTGGCATGTTAACATTTTTTTTCTTTCCTTAACCCCGAAATTCATTCAACTTGTATTTTCTTGGTAACGCATGCTTCTTGTTTTAGACTATTTTTTGATGGAAAAGGCAACTTCACTTGTGTAGTAAATACCATTATAGTTAGTTCAGATTTGCTGGAGACAAGAATATTAGTTTTAGAATACAATCTTTTGCTTGCGTATAAACTATGCAAATGCTACTGAGCATTATCACTTTAAACAAAATTAATTAACATAAAGTAGACAAACTATGAAAAATGTGTATCAGAATTGCCAAAAGCTTTATAAAACAAGCGTTTTCTATCAACTTGGACACTAGATTTCTCTTCCATGTTGATGTTGTTCTTTTCCTAATTAATTAATACAAAATATTAACGTTGAGTTTAAGATGAGGCATTTGTTTCAACTTATTGTTATCTCATCATAACCATATTTCTTGCCTATAAAGAGGAAAGTTATAAACACTACCGAAAGGACACACAATTGATTCAAGTTAAAGGCTTAATAGAGAAACCAAAAAGACACTGACATTCTTCATTTGAAACGAGACTCCAATTTTAGTTCCCTCATTGTCATTACCTTCTTTTTGCTTATTAGGAGAAAAGCTACATATATTACTTAAAATTATCTCAGTTATTCTACTTAGAAAGTAAGAAAAAGGACCAAAAAATAAAAAAGCACTCACACTCCTTGTCAAAGTTAGCTACTTCAAGTTCTCTGTTTGCTGACGAAGTTCTTGTTCATACTTGAGTAGTGGAAAATGCAACTGTGGCTCAATATCTATAAATTTTCAAAATTGAAATAATTAATTTAAATTGAAAACTAAATCGAAGATCAAAGAAACACTGTGTAGTATAATGATTAAATTTTATTCTAGCTAAAAACCATATCAACAGGTGCAATAGCAGGCTAATAAACTTTAAATACTCATCAATGATTGATTAATCATTCAAGTATATTTATTTTAAATGCCTTCTCTAAATGTTTGTGTTATATTTATCAATATTTTCAAGAAATTGGCCAATACTTGAATTTTTATTGAAATATTGAAGAATAATAAAATTAAAACTCATATACTAAATTTAATCAAACACGAAGAAGACATTTAATGGAATAACGCAAAACTTCAAATTCTGTGTGGAGTCCATTGTTGTTCATTAAGTTCATGCTCAACTTAATTTGTTTGAGACCCTTTGTAATGCCTTCAATTATGTGCACTTGGGCAAGTTTGGCTTTAACTTTGCAATTTTCACACTATATAAAGAGTGTTGAAGAAGTGAAGAAAACTCCAAGAGAAAGAGAGAGACGACAGAGGCCAAAATGTGTTTTCACTTTCGTATTTGTGTCTTTTAATCCATATGCCAAATGGTTATTGAGAACAATTGTTGAATGTATAAATAGTGTGCAAGACAAAATCTTATTAGAATTCACTATAACAGAATGTTGACTTTAAAGTGGATTAGGTAAATACTGTTGTATCAATAATATTATCAATAAATTGAGAATCCTAATATTGAAGTAGTAAATTTAGTGAGATATTTTGTAGTTAACTCTTTACCAAGTGCGCTTAGTGGATGCATTTTAATTAGACAAAACCCCCCAGACGTAAGAGACGTTATTTAAAACTACGTTAACAACTTAGTACCTCACGTTTTACTTTGTGGTTTTGCTACATGGTCGTGTATGCATTTCCAACTTCATTTCAACATTCATGGATGTGTTATGAAATTTAAGATTGTAGTTCTTGAATTGCTGAGGAATTCAAGAACACGGAAAACAAAACTGGAGCAAATTAAGAAAATTGAAAGGTTCAGCTCTTGTACGGTGAATGAAGTGATCTCCTATAGTATTTTGGCACATGATTTCCTCAAGTACTCATTTAAGGCAAGAAGATTAACGTGGAGCAATAAAAATGCATGGAAAGAGTTGAGGAATTTAAAGTTTCAACATTGTCATCAGAAAATAAGTTTTTTTTTTTGCTTTTTCTAGCGTATTTATCAATAGGAACTAGTTTAGAATTTTATATTTTTTAGTGTATGGGATAGCTTATGGAACTTAATAGTTAAATTTATCACTTTATGGCCTTGTAATGGGTTGATTTATTAATTAATATATTATAGTTATTTTAATTTTTATTTTCTATGTTATTCTGTTTGATTTCTTAATGCTTTCAAGTAACAGGTCTCTACTTCAATGATTTATTGATCTATAGGTGAATAAAGGAGGTGAAACTAATGTATTAGAATTCAATCAAATATGAACATTCAATTTAAAGAAATAACAGAAGCTAAACTTTATATTGTTTGATAAGTCCACTTTTATTGACTGAATTCATTCTCAATTTAAGTTATAGTTAATAAATGTTCTATAGTATGTGATAGATCTTGAAGTGCAAGTATTCTTAGAGTCTTTCTAATTGATCGATTCCCTTTTTATTGCATTTGTTATTGTTTGAGTGAATTTTTTATATGTTTTATTTAATCATTCATTTTCTATTTGTGACTAATGACAAGTCTTAAATTACTTGGTTAGAATAACACTTTATTCCATCTACTTCTCAGTTAAAACAATGCTCTTTTCAATACTATATTACTTGATTCGACATTATGCATGTGCAATTATCGCTGCATCACTAGTTCACTTTAGAATAGCCAGCACAGGCTTCATTAAGTTTTTTTGTCATGTTGTTTTGTCAACATAGGCTCTATGTGCATGATTTTTTGCAATATTAAGATTCTTAAAAATATAATTTTGAACTTTTAACATTCTTCTTCAGATTACCTATGAGTTTCTATAAATTAATCTTAGTGATATGCTCTCTAAAGTAAAGTATTCATGTATTGTCGGATGTTAATTGCAAATGTTAGTTCAATAAAATCTCAACTAACTTGATACACCTCACACATCTATGAGAAGGATTGTGCCGTAAAATTTGATTTCATAACTTCAATGCATTAATTATCCACTCAAACATCCCCCTTAGCAATTTGTCCATATTCTTATTTTATAACTCTAAAATTTCTTCTTGTTTGGCTATGTGAGAATGGAAAATCAGCCTAAATGTGCTTCATTATTAAAAATGTGATCCGAATTTCAAATATGTAATAAATTGGAAGATTCCTAAACACAATATTTATAGGCCCATCCTCATCCTTAGACTCCACATCGCTATCCAAATCCCACTTTACTATTGAATTTTGTTGGGGTTTAGTTGTAAAAATTAAAACATTATCAATTAAAAATATCATGCACATGTAGCGGAATACAATGAAATAAACTCCATTTATTTTGGTTACAAAACGTATAAGATATTGAATAAAAAAGAGCAAGTATAAAAACTTTACCTTTGCAATGTTTGCATACAAGTCTTTTGTGCATGATCCTTGGAATCGTGATTTTTAAATCTTGATCTCTAGATTTCTCAAAAGTTTAGGATACTTGTGAGCTCCTCCTACATTCTACAGAACTTTTTTTGTGAAACACAAACACTTTTGGATTAGAAGGAATTTTTGACAAAAGAAAAATGGAAGAGGGTGGCTAAGAGTTACTCTTTCTCTTGCCTGGAAGGTGCATGAATCTTCTAGGTTTTCTTGTCTGCCTTAAACCCTTCAAGACGTATAGAAATAGTTGAGACACTAAAGTTTAGTGCATGGGCTTCATGGGCCCTCTTACATTGACCTTTTTTACTTAAATGGTTTGTGAACTCTTATTTATTAATCTTATTAATAAATCAGTCCAAATATTCTTTAATTATTAATATCATTAATAATTAAAGCCTATTTGTATCCTAACTAATTTAATTTGATTAATCACATTGATAAAATTAAATTCCCTATATTTCTAATTAATGATTTCATCATTAACATGCTTTATAGCAATTTATTTAGTCTAATCCAATTATAACTAAATAAAGTATGCAACCCACCAATTTAACACTCACAACTTATCTCAATCTTATGCGTGTAACTCTCTAAATTTATTCTTAATTGGAAATGAGCATAGCTCAAAAGATATGGGTAACGTCTAACCTATGGTCAATCTCGTAGCTCAATTAAGATGAAGTGATTTTGATCACAACGAATCTTTTCGATCGTGACTACCACACTGTATAGACTTTTTATCTTACTTTATTTCAACGAGCCAGAGTCATGGATTTAGTTAAACTCACAAGCTCAGTCATATGACCAATTGACGTTTCCTAATAAAACAAATATTCCTATCGGAAACTTCTTTCCAATAATACATTACCTTAGCCAAAAGCTTCTATTTTATAAAACACCAACTGAATAGGATAAATGCTTCGTTCACTTGTAAGGAGATAAAATCCTTATTGAACACACATATGCCTTCACATGCATTCAAACAATGGCACGTAGGGCTCATGATCCTATCCCATACTATGATAGATATTGATCTTTAATGCCTTAGTAACACGTTGACCATCATGGGCATAAGACAACCATGTTGTCTCAAGTCGAAGGTCCATGAGCACTTAACATGATCACAAATCATGACGTTAATAGCTAAGAGTAAACTCTATGCATTTGCTTCATTCTACGAGTTATTGTCTGAATGTCCTGTTTTCTAATGGCCCATTCACATACATGTATTCTCAATATCTTATATCGAACAGCATGGTACTCGTTATACAAATACATGTTGTACAAGTCATATCAATTCTCTATACCTTTTAGAGTGTCTGTGAATCACAACAAGTTTTGAAGATTGAGTACTAAGAAAGTTTTGTGTCTATATTCATAAATCCTTATGAATAAAATTTTTAACTCAAATATATGAGCATATGTAATACTTTATATTTATCAATTTTTATGTACATGGAAACTAGCCAGAAAATTGATACAAAATCAATACTTTATTAATAATCAAATGAAAATACATATACAACCAAATGCACTTTTAATATCCCTCATTTTTTTTATTGGCGTTAGAGGGTATATCACTAACAATCTCCCAATTACACTCTAATAATAATATTAATAATGCCAGTCACAATGATATCTAATACCCGTCTTGTCAAGATGGCAATCCACTGTGGGTTAGCTACATTATTAGTTGAAGCTATTTTTTACATTGCTACTTTGTCCCATCCACTAATTTATCAAATAATGTGGTAATGTCTCTTTATATGTTTAGATTTTTGATGAAACCTTGGTTCATTCGCTTGTGTGATCATGCCATTATTGTTACAATGAAGTGGTCATGATCGATCCACATTCAAAACAACCCTAAAGTTTTGTCTTAAACTTCCATATCCAAACAACCTCTTTCATTATATCACAAGTAGCGATATACTTATCTTCAATAGTGAAGTCTGCAGTTGTACTCTATTTAGAACTCTTCCAACTGACCGCTCCTTCATTAAGAGTGAATATGAATTTAGAGATAGAGTTTTCATCATTCACATCTAACTGGAAGTCTAAGTCAATATATCCATCCACTCTTAGATCAGCATTTCCATAGACTAGTACCATATCTTTAGTCATTCTCAAATACTTAAGGGTACACTTGATAGTATTCTAATGGCCTTTTTCAGGATTTGCTTGAAACCTACTCGTAACACTTACAGCATAGGCAATATTAAGCCTCGTACATAACATTATTACATTAGGCTTCTAAAAGCCAAAGCATATGGAATGGCTTCCATGCTCCTCCTCTCGACATTCATCTTTGGACACATGGATTTGAGAGATAAATGCCATGTCTAAATGGTAGCAACCCTCTCTTAGGGGCCAAAAACTGCATGGATGCACCATGTATTTATCCTCCTCAAGCATTCTATTAACGAAAGCGGTTTTGATATCCATTTGCTAAATCTCATAGTCTAAGTGGATAGTTATTGCAAGTAAAATATGAATAAACTTCAGTATGGCTATCGGTGAAGAGGTTTTCTCATACTTAATTCCCTACTTGTGACTATAACCCTTCGCCACCAACTTGGCCTTATAGGTCTCCACCTCGCCAGTTAAACCAATCTTTTTCTCATAGACCCATTTACATCCAGTGAGAATGATTCTCTTGAGTGGATCCACTAGAGTCCATACCTTCACATGTATTGAATCCATCTTAGATTTATGGCCTCTAGCCACTTGGTGAAGTCTTTGTTTGCCATTGCTTAATCATAGGTGAAAGAATCATATCCATGATTATTGTCTTCCATTATGAATAACTCTTATCTATTCTTTAGAATATAACCATATCTCTTTGGTGCCCAAGAGACCCTACTTGATCGTCCCAACAATTGCATCTTAGAAGTTTCCTTTTGAATAGGAACATGTGCTATGAGCTAAGTTCTTTTTTTCTCATGCTCAACTTTTTTGAGCACTATAGTTCTACCAACATCACTTTTTCAAATGAACTATTCTCCAAGAAAATGTATGTGCTACCCAATAAATATCTTATTATTTTCAAGTATGTAGAACTTATATCTTATAGAGTCTTTAGGATATCCCACAAAGCAATCCATAATAGCCCTTGCCTCTAACTTGTCCGTCTTAGTCTTCCTAAGATAAGTAGGATATCGTCAGATCCTTAAGTGCTTAAGGCCTAGCTTCCTTACATATCACATCCCGTGCGAGGTGTAGGGAATGGACTTAAAGGGAGTCCTCTTCAAAACATATGTTTTGGTAAGTAGAGCATGCCCCTATAAAGATATAGGTAGATTAGTGAAGCCCATTATAGATCAAACAATATCCAAGAGAGTTCAATTTCTACGTTCAACTATGCCATTAAATTGAGAAGTTCTTGGTGGCGTTAATTGTGATATGATACTATTCTCCTTAAGGAACTCAACAAACTCTGCACTCATATACTCACCTCCACATAATGCTTTGATATGTTTGCTAGTTTGCTTTTCTACTTGTGCTTTAAATTCTTGAGCTTCTCAAAGGATTCATACTTGTACTTTATCAAGTACACATAACCATATCGTGTATATTATCGGTAAAGGTAATGAAGTAGAGAAATCCTCCCCTTTTCATTCACTAAATGGCCCATAAATGTCAATGTGGACTAACTCCAACACCTCAGTAGCCCTTTCAACACATTTATCAAATGAACTTCTAGCTATCTTGCCTAGGAAGCAAAGTTCACAAGTTCGATAAGATTCTTCTCCTAATTGGCCAATAAGCCCATCTTTCTCTAACTTACTAATCTTTGTGTCCCCAACATGGCCAAGTTTAAGGCGCCATAAGTAATTAGGATTCAAACTATCCTTCGGACATTTGTTCGAGATAGTGTTGATCATATTACTATCATTAATATTCAAATAATATAAGCTATTCATGAGAGATGCCATGCAAACCAATTTATCATAATAATAAATATGGAACACATTACTTCTAACAAAAATTAATAATTCTCTTTTTTTAATAACAAAATAGAAACAAAGTTCTTAAGCCCATTGGGCTGCAAAAGACAATCTCTCCAAACTAAACTATGACTTGATGGTAGTTTTATTGAAGTAGTCCTAGTCATGGTAGCTGTGACACTTGCTCTATTCCCCACTTAGATCACCACTTCACGTTTCTCAAACGTCCTACTTCTGACTAGATCCTGATGCAAAGTACAAATATAAGAAGTACCACTAGAATATAAAATCTAAGAAATAGAAAAAATACTAATGAAACAAAATGTTTCATAAAAATAAGGTCCCTTACCTCCTACTACCTTTTTAAGGCCAAGGTACTCAACATAGTTCCTTTTCTAATGCCTAATCTTACCATAGTAGAAACATTTTCCAATGACAGACTTCTTTTCTCAAAGCAAAGTACAAATATAAGAAGTACCACCAGAATCTAAAATCTAAGAAATAGACAAAATACCAATGAAACAAAATGTTTCATAAACATAAGGTCCCTTACCTCCTTCTACCTTCTTAAGGCTAAAGCACTCAGCATAGTTCCTCTTCCAATGCCTAATCTTACCGTAGTAGAAACATTTTTCAATGACAGACTTCTTTTCTTTGTTTTCTCCATTTTGGTTACACCAGAGGAGCTAGACATAGTAAGAACCACCTCCTTCCATGTCCTCTTCATAGCTTGCTATGCAATCATCAGCTTCTTGAGAAGCCTAGCTAATATGCACTCAATATCATTCATGGGGTAATTAATGCTAAACTGTGAGGAGGAATCTGAAAGTGATTGAAGGCTCAAATCTGTTAGCAGATTGGAGTCCATGATGAAATTTAATGTCTTAAGCCTCTTGATGAGTAAAATCATCTTAAGGATATGCTCACCCACATCACCACCCTCTACTATGTGCATCTTAAATAATTGCTTTGGATATCACATATCTAGCAGTTTGACTTTGCTCACCCTATAACTTTTGTAAGTGGTATAAGATCTCCCTTGCAATCCCCATACCCTCTTAGGTCCTCTGAAGATCATTGGCAATAGTAGCTAGCATGTAGGTTTTAACCTGTAGATAATCCCTCACCCATTTATTATGAGTAGACTTTTCCTCCTCACTCGCCATCTCATCAAGGCTTGTGCGATATTGACCTCTAAAACATAACCTAGCCACTCCAGATTGAGAACAATTCTTAGATTCTAGACCTTAGACCCAGCCAACTTAGTTAGGTTCAATTAAAATATTGGTTCCAAATAGTTTAGAAAGAGATGTAGGCATTACTCAGATAAAATAGTACTATAGAAAATAAACAAGATTCGTTAGTTTGATTATCATATGTGTTATTGTTATGATTATGGACTTAAAGCCACAATGGCCTCCCATAAGATTTTGTGAATTCTGCACTCCCTCAGGTATAAAATGGAAGTTCCATTGTTATAATTTTTTTAGTGGCGATTGGCGTTTTTATTAGACATAATACACCTAATGTAATCAAGTTTTGCATGCTAAGCCCAATGAGTGGCAACTCTTTGCCAAAGCATTTCATGCACATTCCAATCTTGCCTTTAGCTTGTGGCCCAATGATATCTTACATAATCGGGTTTTGGCATGTTGGGTCCATTCAAGTCATATCTACCAACAGACAACTTACTGGATTTAAACTCTGCCCATGGCTAATCGCTTTGAAAATGTAATATCATTTGAATGTTGCATCTAATGCACTTGAAGTTATAAATACACCGTCGCAATGTAACCCCACTAATGTGATGATATGACACATTAAGGTTATACTTAGGGCTTTGAGCTTAGTGGCCACGATAAACACTTTGTCATTACAATTTAATATTTGTTTGAGGAAAGTTTTAGGTCTATGTAGATTAGATTTCTCTTTGCACATTATCTATTTTCATGCATCTATACATTTATCACAAATAATACACAAAAATAAAAGTGGAGGATTATAGACTTCTAGATCCAAGTCAAACCAAAGTTGGGTCGTGCACAAGTGTATGAAATCTTACACTATACAACACTATTACATAAAGATTCTTGAATGCCTTTATCATAGTCTTCATGGCTTCATGGAGTTCACCACATCTTGGAACTCTGAATGGCATCAACTCTTGGCCTCTACATGAATACCAATTCTTGATGTCTTCCAAAGTTTACAAATACACATGGCATACTACAAAGAATCCTATTTTGTGTAATTTAAAATAAAAGTTGGGCTTATGCCCTTAAAACCCATAGAAAAATTAATTATACAACTCATATAAAACCAAACAAAAGTAAATGAATTCATCCACAAGCATCCTAAGTCCATAACCCAATCATAACATCAATCTAAACAATTATATATCACATGTATAATTAAATAATTCCATTCAATGACTATTTCCATGGCCTTCACATCTCATGAATTAATTTTCGTCTCTCAAAAGGCAATTTTTCAAAATAAAATCAAGAAAGCATAATTTTATGCACCCATCACTTGTAGTCATAGTGATTCTTACTGTTGTCCTAAGCTACCTCTTTGTGACTGTAGAGGCTGACCGTAATAAAAACCCTAGGGTTCCTTTTGCAGTGCCTCTCGTGGTTGTGAAAAGGCCCATCGCGACTGCGGGAGGGGTTCCTGCAATTGTAGAATGGGCCGTGGGGTTCATGTAACCTCATGGTGATAGCATTACTACGCAAGCTAATGTTGTAGTCATGGGAACTCTTCCTGCGGCTGCAACTACTAGTTGAGGTGTGCTACAAAAAATCTGCACCTTCAGTTTCTCGATGTGAATTTGATTCTTTTCCAATTTTTTCAATTCTAATCACCTCCAAAGAAATTTTGAAAGGTTGTTCATACATTATATACATATTGAAAGGAATTTAAACATGAAAGCTAATGTAAAACATAGATAAATCATTGAACTTTACTATTTTGCGAGAAAAAACGGTGGCTTTAATACCACTATTAGCTTTTGTTGGTGTTTAGCTATAAAAATAATAACTTTATCACTTAAAAACATCGTGCACACAGAGCAGAATATAGTAGAACAAACCTTATCTATTTTTGTTATAAAACACGCAAGATATTGAATAAATAAGAGCAAGTATAAGAACTATACCTTTATAATGTTTGCAAGGCTTTCGTGCGTGATCCTTATTATCATAGCCCTCAAATCTTGATCTCTAAATTTTTCACAAGATTAGGATGCTTGTGAGCTCCTCTTGCACTCCACAAAACTCTTTTTGTGAAGCTCTAGCGCAAAAGTCTTTAGGTTGGGTGGATTTTTGACACAAGAGAGATGGAAGAGGATGGCCATGGTTGCTCTCTCTTGCTTGGAGGGTGCACAAATTTTTTAGATTTCTTGTGTGTCTTAACCCTTCAAGATCCATATAAATACTTGAGATACTAAGGTTTAGTGCAAGGGCTCTATGGGTCCTCCCATATGAACCTTTTTTAATTAAATAGCTTATGAACTTTTATTTATTAATTTTACTAATAAATCAACCCACATGCTCTTTAACCATTAATCTCATTAATAATTAAAACTCATTTGTGTCCTAACTAATTAATTTAATTAATGTCATTAATTAAATTAAATTCTCAATGTGCTGCTAATTAATGATCTCATCATTAACAAACATTATGACAATTTATTTAGTCAAATCTAATTACAACTAAATAAATTATACAACCCACCAATTTGACATTCACAACACATCCTAATCTTACGTGTGTGACTTTTTAGGTTCATGTTTAATTAGTAACGAGCATAATTTAAAGGATATGGGTAATATCTAGCCTACAATCCATATCATAGCCCCATTAAGATGAAGTAATTCAAATCACAACGAACCTTTCTGATCATGATATTACCATGCTGTATAAACCTTTTGTCTTACTACCCTAACCAAGTGCGAGTTTTGGATTTAGTCAAACTTATAAACTTAATCACATGTTCAATTAGCATTTACATATGAAATAAATGTTCCTATTGGAAACTCCTTTTCAATCATGCATTACTTTGGCTAAGGGCTTCTATCTCATAAAATACCAACTGTATTGAACAAATGCCTTGTTCACTTGTAAGAAGGCAAAACATTTATTGAATACACATATTCTACACACACCCAGACAATGGCACGTTAAGCTTATGACCTTGTCCCATACTAGGATAAATATTGGCCCTTAATGCCATAATGACACGTTAATCATTATACATATGGGACAACTATGTTATCTTACGTCTAAGGTTTACAAGCACTTAATACAATCAAAAAGTAGGATGTTGATAGCTTAGAGTGAACTCCATGCGTCTGATTCGTTCTACGAGTCAATGTCCAAATGCCCCATTCCCCAATTGCACATTCATATATATATATATTCTCAATATCTCATTTCGAATGGCATGACACTCATCATACAAATATAAGCTGTGCAAGTCATCCCAACTCTTTATTACCCTTTATAATGTTCATGAATCACAAATAGGTTTTACTGATTGAATTCCAAGAAATCCTTGTGTCCATATCCATAATTTCTTATGAATAATGCTTTTTAACTTAAACACATAGACACATACCATACTTTATGCCAATCAAGATTTATATGTATGAAAACTTACCAGAAAATTAATAGAGAAATCAATACTTTATTAATAATTGAATGGAACCACATATATAAGCAAATGACCTTCTAGTATCCCTTCTTTTTTATTAGCACTAGAAGGCGAGTTATTAACATTTACATTTAAACCAATTTTTTTGATCTTATTTGTCTATATATTCCCTCCATGTTCCTTGTGCCTCCTCATATGCATCCTAACAAAATGGCACAATATTGTCATCTTGTTCACCGTCATCTTGGCAATTAACACCTTTATCATGACCTTTATCTTCACCATTATATATTCATAGAAATCCTCATGACTATTCAAACTCACATAAAAGTCAATATTTGGAACATTTTCGATTAGCATCCAAGTATAAACATACTCCTCTATGTTTAGTAATAAATCATCCATCACATATTATCATAAAATTAGTTTGATACATTATTATATGGTGTTTAGTTCTCACATTGAAGTCAAATTCGAATTTGAAATAATTCACCTTGAATTTGGAGCTGAGTCATTTATTCCAATACATTTGTTTGGTTAAATACCTAATATTTGTATTGTTCCTATAATGGATATTTGGTTCACTAACTCTTCCAAAGTTTGATCTAATTCAACTTTAACATTGACCTATATAAAGTTAATCATAAACAACAAAAAATAAATCTAGCATGTGTACTTTTTAATCATGATATATTATAAAAGTATTACACTTTAAATAATAAAAATAAAATTATCCAAAATTAAAATATTATTTAAAAAAAGAATAAAATAAAAAAGGAGTTGAATCAAGATCAAAGACAAATGCAATTTTTGGTATAATTTCCTAGCACAGTGAACTCGTCACGCCCTTTAGATTTTGAGACGGGAATTCTTCTTCTTGACATTAACCTTTTCACCAACTCTTATTCTTTATCTTTAATTATCGTAGAATCTTTCATTTCCTTGTTACTTTCATAATCCACTATTGGTGTCATGTCCTCTAACACCAAACATTTATGCTTTTGTAGGGATATTGATAGCAAATACTAATTCGTGTTATTAATAAAATTGAGGTTTTGTTTCATTATTATGTGGTAATTGATTTATGCTTGTAAATCTTGAACTAATGTAAAATGTTGCATAAGTCCATATAATTGTGTTAAGAAGTCTTACTCTTAGGAATTATGAACATGGATACGAGGCTTCTTATTATACTATCATTTAAACCTTTCTGTGAGTTATATAGTCTCTAAAGGGGCACAAGGGATGTCTACAAGATTGGCACACCATGTGTTTGTTTAGTAAGTGTTATGCCATTTGGTATGAGATAAAAAGAGACGTGTGTCAATATATTATTAGAGAATGACATATCCAAACATTGACTCATGGAATGAAACAAGGAATAATGCAGATATATTGAGTTTACTCTTTATTGTCAATATCTTGTATCATGATTATGTTAAGTGTAAGAGAACCTGAGACGACACAATTACCTTATGCACATCGTGATCAATGTGTCATTTGAGCACTAAAAATCACATCTACCTTGATAGGATTACAAGCTCAAAGTGTTATTAGTCATGTACATATGAAGGCATGTAAATAAACAAGGCATATACCGTATGCAATCAATGTCCTATTGGAAGAAAATCCTTGATCAAGGTAATGCGTAATAGAACAGAAGTTCCTAATGTACATTATTCTCATGAGGCACATTGATTTAGTCATATGACAAAGTTAGTTAGTTTGACTAACTCTATAGTTTTCACTTCATAACGACATAGTAAAACTAAAGGTTTATACCACAAGACATTCACGATCTTAAAGGTTCCTGTGATCTGACTTCACTTTGGTTAGGATTTGATATAAGCCTCAAGTTAAGTATTACACATATCTTTCAAGCTTTGCTCGTTATCAACTAAAGATGAATCTTGAGAGTTACACACAAAAAATCAATACAAGGTCAAAATGGTAACTTATCATGGGTAGTTCGATTGAGACTTAAGTCTTGTGATCAAAATGTATAGGTATTAATGAGATTGGGTCACACAAATTTTATTTAGCCTTCATTACACTTTTATGTAATGTCATTATCAATTGAAAAATAATGGCTTTAAGTTTAATTAATGGGATTAACTAAA
Organism: Avicennia marina; assembly: GCA_019155195.1. Taxonomy (NCBI): domain Eukaryota; kingdom Viridiplantae; phylum Streptophyta; class Magnoliopsida; order Lamiales; family Acanthaceae; genus Avicennia; species Avicennia marina. The sequence goes on along the minus strand of CM032756.1, from coordinate 12,821,365 downwards.
ATTGAAAGTTCATAAATTATTGTAATTTAATCATTTGTTAAATTAATAGTTAAAAATCATTTAGGCTTGAATTAGGATTAAGGTCTATGTAAAAGGCTGATTTGGTCTATTCCAGTAAAAGAAAGAATTTTATTTCCATAAAATAATATAGAAAAATATCATGCCTTGGCTGCTCAACCTCTTTGAGTGTATAGGAGAATTTTTCTGGCCTCCTTTAATTCCTTTGTCTTCATCTCCCAATTCATACAAGAATTTTATGAGAGAACAAGAAGATTCTTGCTTGTACTTGTTTTGTATGGGCAAACTAGAGGCAACAACTTAAGTCTCGTGGCTACAGGATCACACATGAAGAATTTTGAAAGCATGAGCTAAAGGTAAAATTCAATCCTTTCTTTGTATGCTTGATTAGATATGTTATAGAAAGAATAGTGTATTGTGTTTAGAAATTAATTTCGATGTGTTTTCATGGTTTTCTTAAAATTCTAAGTTGTAATTTTGCATCCCAAAATCCAGAAAACCCAATAGAAGTATTTGATGAACATTATTCTCATGAGGCACATTGATTTGGTCTTATGATTGAGTTAGTCAATTTGAATAAATTTATGACTCTCACTTGATTAAGACATAGTAAAATAAAAGGATTATGCTATATGGCATTCATAATCAGAAAGGTTCTTGTGATCAAATTACTTCACTTTGATTAGGATTTAATATGGGTCATAAGTTAAGTATTATTCAATTGAGACTTGAGAAGTCTAGTGATTGAAATTTATAGGCCACAATTTAATTAGGTCATACAAATTTTGTTTAGTATTCATTGCAAGTGTTGATAAGGTGATTGTCAAATAGAAACATGTTGGGTTTTTTATTTAGGGTTAATTACTCCTACATCCTATAGGATTTAATATAATTATAAGTTATATCCCTCTTCCTTTTAATATTACAAAAATCTTTCCTCCACATTTGAAAGGTTTGCATCCTTCTTTTATATTAGCGTTTTTGGTGGAAATTGAGAATATCATAGAGAATTTACCCATTTTCTCTATTATGGTACCTAAATTTTAGGTTTGGGTCAAAAAATTGAAAAATAGGCTCAAATACGAATAATTATAGTTGATTTTGTATTACGAACAAGATATCTTTAAATTTAACATATCATTAAGTGCATCAATATCCATAAAACTGTACAATAAATTTAATAATGAAGGCACGTGTAAATTAAAAATTAATTATTTTTTCATCATTAATTTGATCTAAAACCTTAATATAAAAAGAGAAATGTAAACATATCATACATAGAGGGAATGATTTTGTAATATAAAAAAAGAGGTGTAGTTTGTAATTATTCAAACTCATAGGGGAGGTGGGAGTAACAAATCCTTTAATTTCATTAATTGGATTAATTAAAATTAAAACTCAAGATATGGTTGGAGTTTAATTATTAATTAGATTAATAATTAAAGATGTTTTAGGATTGAATTAGTGTTAAGGTCAATGTCAATGCTTGATTTGGCCCATTCCATAAACCTTCCTTATTAAGGAAAATAATTTTATTTCCATATAATAATATGAAAAGGCATTATGTCTATTAAATATTGGTGAAGATGCCATCGCTTGTCCCCCACCCTTTGTAGGTGTGCTAAAGCATTTTTCTAAACTCTTTTAATTCTCTTTTCTTCATCTCCTAATCCATACAAAAGAATTTTGTGAGAGAATGAGGAGATTCTCTCATATGCTTGCTCAGGTAGACAAACTAGGGTTACAATTCAAGTCTTGTAGTTGCAAGATCACAAAAGAAGAATTTTGGGGGTGAGTTAAAGGTAAAATTAAATTCTTCATTGTATGCCTAATTTTGTAAGTTGTATGTAGAAAAACATATCGAATGTAAAAATTAATTCCACAGCATTTACATGGGCTTATTAAAATTTTATTGTTGTTTTGCATCCCAAAACCAGGAAACCTAACACCCTCCACTATTTGTTGGTCTTCATTGGGTTTGAAGTGAAAATTTTTAATTTTAAAACAAACAAACAGATAAAGAATATGCAGTGAAATAATAAAATCAAACCTGAACTTTTCATCACGCAAAATAGATGAACTAAATGCACTAAGAAGCATGTAAAATTTTATCTCAAGAGATCCTATTTTAAGTGAGGCATATGATGACTCACAAGCTGCAACCTTTAAGCTAAACATCTAATTCGTCCACATGAAAAGAATGCAAATAAGTGCTTCTAAAATCCTTTATGAACTTTTTAGCAAGAACTTAATGCAAAATACTTTTCATATGGAGGGTTTTCAGACAAGGGAGAAAACTAGGAGGAGGCTAAACCTTTTCTCTCTTGCATGGGAAGGGGGCAAAAAAAAAATATGATTTGGAACTTTTCAAATCTATTTATTTTTAAGACTCATCAACCTACTAAAGTTAAGATTCTTATTTCTAATATAAAGCACATACGATACACATAGAATGGACTCTATGGGCTTCTTACATGGTCCTTTTGATTAATTTAAGCTCACACCCCATTTAATTATTAATCCTATTATATATTTGTCTTTTCCTTTCATTTAATTAATCCTATTAATGAAATTAAAGGTTTATTATGTTTCCAAATAATAATCTTATTATTAATAAATATAATAGAAAATCCATTTGGTTCATACCAATTGCAACTAAATTAATTTCTCCACAGGATTTCTCAAGTCTCGTTTATGCCCTCAAACCAAATTACCAACTTGTCTTTATTTATACCTTTTATATATGACTTTTTAGGTTGATCCTTAATTGGTAACGAGCATATATTGAAGGATATACCCAATTTAAATAAAATGAATGGATCACGTGAACCATCTTGATCATGAATCTCATATGATATAGGCTTTTTATCTTTTTTTTATTAAATTCTAATCGAATAAGAGCTATGAGTTTAGTCAAACTAGCTCGCTTTGTCATATAATCAAATTGATATTGCCTCATGAGACTAATACCCTACCAAAAATATTTTTTTGATCATATAAAACCTTGGCTAAGTTTTTTCGTCTCATAAAATATCAATCATACAGTACAAACGCCTTACTCACTTGCAAGAAGACAAATTTCTTATTGAACACACGCACGTCTCCATACATACTAAAGCAACGACACATTTGGCTCATAACACTACCTTATATTAAGATAAATATTGGTTCTTAATTTCCTAATGACACACTGGCCATCATGCACACAAGACAATCATGTCAATATAAATATACAACAATAATTTATTAATTAACCAAAAGTTTTCATTTACAATCCATATCCCTCATATTCTATTGGTGTTAAAGAGCATATTAATAACAATTTCTCACTTGCACTCTAAAGCTAATAATTCTAGTGCTAGTTACTATGATATCTAATACCCATGTTCTCAATATGGCGATCCAGTTATGCATGTGTCAGTGACTTGGTGAGTAGGTCAGCAATATTATCTACTAAAGTTAATTTTTACATGGTGATGTCACCATTTCCAATTATTTCTCAAATAATGTGATTACACCTTTAAATATCTTTTGATTCTAATGAGAGATTGGTTCTTTTGCTTGGCGATCTCACTATTGTAGTCATAATGAAGTGGCAGTGGCCAATCCATATATGAAACCACTTGATGCTCCATAATAAACTTCTTTACCCAAATAACCTCATTCATAATATTACATGTTTTGATGTACCAACCTTAGTGGTGAAATCTGCAGTGGCATTCTACTTGAAAATATTCCAATTGACTACTCCTTTATTGAGATTTAAGATGTACCTAAAGAAAGACTTTCTATTATCCACATATGACTAAAAGTTAGAATTAGAATATTTGTCTATTCTTAGCTTTCCATCTCTATATATAAGTATCATATCCTTAGTCTTTCTCAAGTACTTAAAGATACACTTGACAATATTCCAATGCTCTTTACCAAGATTCCCTTAAAACATGCTTATAACATTTACAGTATAAGCGTTATATAACCTCATACATAGCATTGTGTACATCAGGTTTCCAAGAGCCGAAGCCTATGGAATGGATTCCATGCTCTTCCTCTCACTGTCTGTCTATGGGCACATAGGCTTTGAAAGATGGTTTTGATACTTGAATGATAGTAATGTTCTCTTATAAGTTTCCATAATGAACCTTTCTTTAGGATTTTGTCTATGTACAAGGTTTGAAAGAGACCTATCAATCTTTGCTCTATCCCTATAAATGCAAATGCCCAAGATGTAACTTGTTTCTCCTAAGTTTTTTATATAGAAGGTATGGGATAACCGAGTATTAACTGAGCTAAGCATTCTGACATCATTCCTAATTAATAGTATGCTATCCACATGTAACACTAGGAATGTGATGGCGCTCCCACAAACCTTTTTATAGACACATAGTTCATCCTCATTTTTTATGAAGACAAATGATTTGACTGTACAATTAAAGTGAAGATTCCAACTTCTTAATGGTTGCTTAAGGTCATAAATAAATCTATTAAACTTGCATACTTTATAAGATTTGGCTTGCATTTCAAAACTGCATAGTTGCACCATATAAATTTCTTGCTCAACAAACCCATTAAGGAAAGCAACTTTAACACCCATTTACTAAATCTCATATCCAATTGGGCGGCTATCACAAGGAGTATTGAATCGATTTGATCATTGCTATAAGTAACAAAGTCTCCTAATAGTCAATTTCTTCCTTTTGACTATAACTTTTTGCCACGAGCTTGGATTTGCAGGTCTCCATCTTGCTAGTTGAATCAATTTTCTTTTGTAGACCCAATTGCATCCAATGAAAACAATTTCTTCTAGTAGATCTACTAAGATCTATACTTAGTTTTAATGCATCAAATCCATTTTGGACTACATAGCGTCTTATGTATTCACCACCAAGATCAATTCACATGCTTTCTAGTTTTTTTTCTCTACTTAAGTTTCGAATTATTTGAACTTTTCAAAAGATGCATACTTGTACTTCATCTAATGTACATAATCATACTTTAAACAATTAAGGATAAAGATTATGAAGTAGTAGAACCCTCCTCTAGACATTTGCCATTTCATTAAATGGCCTACAACCTTTAGTGTGGACAAGTTCCAACACTTATGTGGTCCTCTCAACATGTTTATCAAATAGACTTTTAACCATTTTGTTTAGAATGCAAAGCTCACAAGTTAGATGAGGTTCCTATCCTAGTAAGCTAATAAGTCCATCTTTCTCTAATTTGTTTATTATTGCCTCTTTGGCATGGTCCAGTTAAGGTGCCACAAATGCTCAAGATTCAAGTCATCTTTAGCACATTTTTTGAAAATGATATTCATCGAAAAACAATCATCTATATTCAAATAATAAAAACCATTGAAAAGAGATGTTTGCTAACCAATTTATTACAATAATAAATATAGCATACATTGTTTCTAAAATACAATTCATAATTCTCTTTTATCAATAATAGAATTGAAACAATGTTCTTACGCCTATTAGGCAAAAGTAAAAAATTTCTTAAAAATATAGTGTGGCTAGATGATAATATAAGTGAAGCAGTTCCAATTATGGTGGCTATCACACTTGCTCCATTACCTACCTTGATTACTACTTCACGCTTTCCAAGCATCCGACTTTTAACCAGATATTGGTGTAAAGTGCAAATATGAGATAAGACATCAGAATCTAAAATCAAAGAATTAGAAAATATACCAATGGAATAAGATGTTTCATAAGCATAAAGTTTTTTTTTTTAATTTTTGATGCCATTTTTCAAGTTCTTGAGGTACTCGACACAATTCCTTTTCTAATGTCTATCCTTGTCGTGGCGGAAACACTTTCTTCTATCAACAGGAGCCTAAGCCTTCTTCATACCCCCACTTACCTTGGAGACTTTAGGCTTCTCCTTCTTCGTCTTACCTTTTTTGATCTTTCCAAATGATCTAGACATAGCAGGAGCCACTTCTTTCTCTTTCCCCTTTATGGTAGTTTGTGCAGTCACTGGCTTATTGAGGAGCCCTGCTAATATGCACTCAATATCATTCAAATGATAGTTTATGATGAACTATGAAAAGGAATCTAAAACTAACTATATGATCAACTTTGTTTACAAGTTCCCATCCATGATAAAGTCAAGTGACTCAAGTTTCTCAATAAGTGAAATCATCTTGAGTACACGCTTACTAACATCAGTGATATTGGCCATGCACATCTTGAGCAATTGCTTCAATATCTCATATCTAGTCATATGACTTTAATCACAACACAACTTTTATAGGTAATAAAGAATCCCCCAAGTTCTTGTCCTATCCTTAAGGGTCCCTTGGAGATCATTAGTCATAGTAGCTAGCATGTTCTTAATCTACAGATTGTCTTCCACCCATCTTTTATGAAGGGACTTCTTCTCTTCACTAGTCATCTCTATAGGGGCTAGTGGGATATCAGTCTCCAAAACATAGTTGATGTGCTCTATATTAAGAAAAATTCTTAAGTTCTAAAGTCAATCGACATAGCTAGGCCTAGTTAATGTGTTGGTCTCAAGAAATTTAATATAAGGCATAAACAATATTCAAGATAAATAAAAACTACATAAAATAAGCAAAATTAGTAGTTTGGCTATAAATTGTGCTACCACATAATTATGAACTTCAAATGAAATGGCCTTTGACTAGATTTTTTAAATCCTATACTTCCTTAGGTAAAAAATGGACAATTCTTGCAATGCGCTCATGGCTCGAAGAAATCTCACACATGTAGTGTTTAACATCGCGGGTTCACTTAAGTCACACCCACCAATTGACAACTCACTAAATTTATCACCCCACCCATGACCCTGTCAATTCTTAAGGTAAGTATTCTTTGAATGTTGCATCAAATACACCCGAAACCTTAAATATACTATTGCAATGTGACCTCACGAATGTGAAGATATCACATGTTATGACTATATCTAGAATTTCAAACTCAATAGAGGGTTACAATGAAATAATTTTATTGTTACAATGAAATAATTTTATTGTTACAATTTAATATTAAATGAGAAACTTCTTGGTCCGTGTATTTATAATTTCACTTTACACATTATCTAGTTTCCATGCACATATCACATATATGCAATAGATAAAATAAAATAAATAAGGTAGAGGATTATGAAATTTTAGATCTAATTGGAGCCAACAACTGGATCGTGTACATGTGTGTGAATTCCTACACTATTACAAGGCCATATCTTGATCTTCAATTCGTCTTCGTCTTCATCTTCATGACCACCCCATAGAACACCGAACAACACTAACTCTTAGTCTCTACATGATCATTAACTCTCGATCCTCCATATTAAAAATACACATGGCATAGCATAAAAAACAAATTCCTATTCTCTGTAAAAAAAAACTTAGGCTTATGCCCTTACAACCCATGAAAAACAATTATACATCCAAGGAAAACTAAAACATATTGAAATAAATCTATTCACAGATGTTTTAAGTCCATAATCCATTAAAACCATTCATCCTAAACAATTATAATTTAGCGAATCCATTTAACAACCTTTCTACGACTTATGCATCTCATGTCTTAGTTCTCGTTTGTGGAAAATCATTTTCCTAAGTTTTAAATTTAAGAAAAGACACTAAACAACCCTGATTAATCTCTGTGTGATTGTGGGAACTATGGCCACACGACTAAGCACAACAAAGAACGCTTCTCTACTACAGCCACTTTCGTGGCCCCTAATTGTCATTGTGTGACCACAGGGCCTTTTACCTACGACTACAAGATGAGCTACAACAGAAACACCTTTTCTATTGCAGTCTTGGCCACAACTTTATATGCAAGATTTACATAAATCTTACATCTCGGATTGTGGCCTCACAGCTACATGCTGTGATTGCAAGAACCCTTCTAGCAACCGTAAGTCGTGATAGCGACTACTACATTGATATTTTTATGCCTTTTCTTAATTCTTAAACACATATCGAATGCATGTTTGATTAATTCTCAAATGAAAGCTATCATAAATCATAAAAAAATCATTAAACATCGTAGTATATGAAGAAAATGGCAACTTTAATACTACTATTAGGTTTCATTGGATGGAAATTTTTAATTTTAAAAACAGCAAATAAATAGAGAATACGCTGAGAATTAATAAAACCAAACTAAACCTCTTTCATCACATAACATGCAACACCTGAATGTACCCTAAAAGCATGTAAAATTTTACAAATTGGAATCCTATTCCATGTGAAGCATATATGTGACCCACCAACTATGATCTCTAGTTCATCCACAAGGAAACAAATATAAACAAATGCCTCGAAAATTCTCCATGAACTTTTTTGCAAGGATTAGATACAAATTCCTTTGGTTATGGAGGCTTTTTGGGCAAGAGAGAACTAAAAGGTGGCTATAAGACCTTTTCTCTCTTACTGAGGAAAGGGGCACGAATTTTCTTTATTTTTCTAATTTTATAAGAAGGGTAAGGAAAATATTATTTTTAATGCACTATAACGTAGGCACACTTTAGTATCCACTTTGAGCCCCAAGATGATGGGGTTTAAGCATATTTATGATTTGTATAAAGATGATGTTAACTTTGGTTTTATTTATGTCTTGACACAGCCTACTAGTGATCATAAGCTAGGAAAATGGGCATTTATACTTTGATGGTAGATTGTGCATGCCTAAATGTTCTTTGCATGAGTTATTAATTAGGGAATAGGGAGGCTCATGATGATGGATTTATTGAACACTTTGTGTCACCAAGATAGTGAATATTTTATAAGAACACTTCTACTGGTCTTATCTAAGTGAGACATGACTAGGATTGTTAATTGGTGTCGAAGTGTCATGAGGACAGGTCACGCACCCATCCACATAGTTTGTGTACACCTCTTTCTATTCCTCATGCCCTTTACACTAATATATTTATGGATTTTGTTTTGGAATTGCCTAAGGGTAGGAGTGGGAAGGATTCCATACTTATTGTTATACATAAATTTTATAAAATGGTTCACTTTATTCCATGTTATAAAATTGATGATGCAACTCATGGGGCTAATATATTCTTTAAGGAAATTGTGAGATTGCAAGGGATTCCTAAGGCTATTGTGTTTGATTGAGATGTGAGGTTTCTTAGCTATTTTTGGAAAAACACGTTAGAGTAAATTATAGATTATGTTGTTATTTTCTACTGCTTGTCACACTCAAACTGATGGACAGATTAGAGTAGTCAATAGGACATTAGGAACTTTATATATGCTATTCTTAGGAAGAATTTAAGGTCTTGGGAGGAATGTCTGCCACAAGCAGAGTTTGCTTATAATAGAGGTATACACATTACTACATAGTTATCGTTATTTGAAATTGTGTATGGAGTTAACTCTTTAACTCCTGTGGATTTATTGCCATTATCTAGTAGTGAGCAAACTAATGTAGTCGGCAAGAGCAGGGGGAAATTTGTAAAGCCATTGCATGAGAAGGTTTGCTAAAATTTTGAAAAGAAGGCTCGATAGTATGAGTAGCAAGCAAACAAAAGATGCAAGAAGTTTGTTTTGAACTTGGTGATTGGGTTTGGGCAGACTTCAAGAAGAAGATTTTCATAACATAGAAAGTCTAAATTGCATGCTAGAGGACATGGGCATTTCTCGAGTGCTAAAGAAAATTGAAGATAATGCCTACAAGATCGAATTACTAAGTGAGCAAGGAGTTAGCACTACTTTTAATATTTTTGAGTAACTCCATTTGGTGCTAGGATGAGGGGGAGTTTCAATTGATGGAACAACCTTCATAATAGGAGGATGTGAATGTCAAAGATTCAAGTCATTCCCTCGCATTTCTAGCTAGGCCAATGACGAGAGCTCGAGTGCTAAAGTTCAAAGAGGCATTGTGAGCTTAGTTCTTATCACTTAGAGCGAGTGGAGGAGCCAAAGATTGGAGCTTGGACTTTAGTGTTGATTTGGAAAGGAAAGAAGGGCCAAGAGATTTCTAACATTATGATCTAACCCAAGACTGATCAATCCGAATGGTTAGGATCGACAATAGAGCACTTTAGAATTATGATCGAGTAAAATTCCTATTGATTGCAAGTTCCTGGATTGACATTGAAGGACACCAGAATTACAACCACAGGTAATAACATCGATCCATATGCTTCCGTGTTTATATCAATTCTACTCAAGGTAAGATTCTTGTTTTTGTGTAAAGCACTTAAGGCACTCATGGCATTGGCTTTATAAGCATCCTACGCGAACCTTTTAATCAATTGAGGCATATACCATATTTAATTATTAATTTCATTAATAATTAAAGATCATATGTGTCTTGTCTTTTAATTAAACAAATCTCATAAATTAAATTAAAAGTCTATTATATTTCTAATTAATAATATCATTATTAACAAACATAATAGGAAATCCATTTAATCCAACATAATTACAACCAAATTAATTTCTCCACGCTTCTCAATTCTTGTTTATGGCAAACTAAATCACCAACTTGTCCTTGCTCCAACCTCTTGTTCCACCCTTCAATTTCCGCCATGATAATGTTTCTCTTTTCAAGTTGTGGGCCACTTACTCAGCTTGAGAGTATTCCAATACACATATAATGAAGGGCTTCTTCAATCCCATCGATCTACTCTAGAAAATAATCCATGCAATTGCGCCCATGGCCATGACAAGATGGAATACCTACCTCCATTATAAATTTTTTGATTTCCAGGTTGTTGGAATTCCTAGTAGGTGTAATTTCGACGACGTCTCAAATTCAACAAAGTCTCGGTCTAGAGCTACTTCCTTACCCCAAAAGATGTGCTGCTCACTTGTCATGTAACTTGCAGTGGGGTTTAATTGATGAATGACAGAAACATAGTTTGATATTATCTGTCGAGTTTGGAGCTTAAACAAAAATGAAATTATTGCACAGACAAAATCACAAAGTAAAATGAAGGGAATTAAATAATATTCAAAACCTCACGGATACCAAACACGAGTTTTGTGTATAAATATATGAATCCACGTGGAGAAATAAAGAGAACAATCTCAAAATCATTGAGAAACTTAATTACTATTGTACTATAATGTTCTATTTATTAATAAAGAGTCCAGTACTATATTGTTCTAATTAAACAAAATCACCAAAGCAAATATGATTTATTTATACGCTAGATAATGACCTCAATTGAAAATAATGACACCCTAATTACAATAGACTATTTAAATAAATTTTAAATTAATTTTTTGTTAACTTACTCCATTGCCGGCTATATTGAAAATTGAACCTACGTTTGTATCTAAATTTATATTTATTTAAAATATTTATTCTAAATATACTATAAATTTAAATATTATTTTTTATCTCTTTTTCTCTATCTTATTTTTACATTATTTTTAAGTTTTAGTGGCAAAATTTTATCCTAGAATTTAGAGCCAAACATAATCGGGCTCTGCTTAGTCCAAAGGTTTCTTGTTCCGTTGCCTTTGCTAATCAGTTCTAGAGTTCATGCTATTAAACTTTTTTTTATATAACGTGAGTGCACCACTATGTTTTGAACCTAACTTTCAATTCCCTAAAATTTTATTAAGCTTTACGGACTTTCAAATATATTAATTATCAAGTTCTTCCTTTGAATTCTTAATTAATTATTATTTAATCGTTACAACTATTCACAATCAAATCAATACTTATATATATTAATTATATACTCATATTTATATTTTAAAAAATAATCATTATTTTTATATACCATCTCATCATCTAATTATTTTTATATATTTTATTTATATATTCAAATAAATTAATATTTTTATCTCGTCAAATTTATACAATCAAATATATTATTCATTTCAACATAACTTCTATTTATACAATCAAATATATTATTCATTTCAACATAACTTCTATCCCACATCATTTTCAACTAAAACCTCACTCCCAAACATAGCCTACAAGTTTAGGCCAGTGAAAAAGAATCTTTCTTAAATTTATTATTCATAAAAAAAAAAAAAGAAAACTTTTTAATTCAACAACTAATAAGTAAAATCTATGCCGTTTAGTTAAGGGCAACGCCCATATAAAAACTGCATTTTGGTCCCCAAAAGTTAAATTACACAAATGTCCTTCGCAATATAAACTGCATTACCGAATTACCCTTTAACCATCAATCTTCAACTCCAAGTCGAAACACTTCTAATCCAATTAGTTCCACGTTTCCATTTCGTGTGCCGGTTTCGTACTCTTCCTATTGCCTCTGCAGATTCATTTGCCAATTGTCCCATAAACCCCAAATTATATTTAATCTATACCAAGTATTATATTTATAGCAATCCGATTTTTCCATCAACAATAGCTTATTTATGATGCTGTGCAGTGTATTCATAATTTTTTTTACGCGTTGGGTTTGTAGCATAGTTAAATTTTAATTTTATCTAATATAAATTTATTTTAGAATTAATCCCCTTTATTATTTATCATATTCATCATTATTATTTTTTTAATTGCATTGCGTGTGCCCAGAACACTAGCATTGAATAATGGTTATCAAAGTTTAAAATCTTTGCCCACCGAGTGGATTAGGAAATTAGCAAATGACCCCTCTACTGATTGAAAATTCGAAGTAGCGCCGGTACGTCGTTCGCATTGTTCTCAAAAGCAGAGAAGGATTTACACTGTGAGACTCCGCGACCGAAGAAAATCTCTTGTTCACTGTGAACTTCTCGTGTGTTGGTAAAGGATGGGGTCGCTGGGCGCCAGTGGAAATGGTGGGCTATGGGGCATGGGCCCATTTCACGATAACCTTCATAGAAGGCGGGGCAAGAACAGAAACAAAGAATCCAAGCCCTCCGGCTCCAGTGGCGACGCCGGAGAAGCGGCCACCCCTTCCTCTTACCGGTTTCCGCTCAAGCAAGCCTGTACGGCTGCCCCTCTTGCCTTTACCGGGGACACCCTTGCCCAGCTGCGGCAGAAATGGGTCAGAAAGAGAGACTGCCTGTCCCATTCGGAAGATTTCAAGGTGCGAATGCGTGCTCTCTCTCTGCGCGTGGTTTTCTGCGTGAATTTCTAATTAGGGGATTTCAGAGTTGTTTGGAGTCTGTTCTTATTTTCTTGAACTCGCTTGTGGGTTTCTCAATGCCGAACGCTCACTTCTTATTCTACGTTTTTACCTTTTAGTGACGATTTGGTACTTGCGTGCAAATATTTGATTCTTATCTTTATGTTGAGGCCGTGTGGCAACTGAATGAAATGAATAGTATATATTGTGGTTTTTGAGTATGAACTTTATAATCAAGGTTAAAAAAAATTATATATTTCTATTTTAATCTGATTTTCTATTACGGAAATTCCAGTCTGAGAATTGTTCATTCAATATAGTTCTCTAAGTTATGGCTTTAGTTCGAGGGTCAATTTTTGCTTTGAGAATCAATACGTTATGCAGGGTAGCCTACATTGTGCTAGAAGGAGTTTCTATGGATTTGATTGGGTACAGTGTAGGCAGCTGTGCTGAAGCTTATATTTCCTTTTTTTTTTTTATTTTAAATTTTTGTAATTCAATCATGAATGTTATTGCTTTTGTTGCAGTGTATGAATCTTCTATATCCCCATAATCGGTTCCTTGTATTTGTCTACTGAGATGCACTATTGCTGTCAACTACGTTTGTATCTTGGTTCCATGTGCTCTACTTAGCTTCCTATATGTTGTGTTCCAATCTCTTGGTGCAGTCCTAGGTCAGCTCAAAGGAAGAATTGCTTTTCACTGGTAAGAAAGAATTGAGGATGGTACCAGCATAATCTTCTTGATTATGATAGCTGCTGTACTTTAATGAATTCTTAATCTATAAAAATCTAAAATATCTTTTATTTCTCTTTGCTCAAAAAAAACCTTCTCTTTCCTCATATGTTTCGGCTGTTAGAATTTAGATATTTTTAGAGATTCTTTATTGCTGACAGACATAGAGGCTATGTTTGGATCCATCTAAATCTCTGCAAAGAAAGCAGGCCGGTTCTTATGTATGCTTCTGAATATCAGGTGTTTATAGATACAATTTATTTAGTGATAACTGACATTTAGTTTTTCTATTCTGCAAGAGGAATGGAACAGAACAAAACTGCTATTTTTGCAAGTTTGGATCACCCACTAATTTCAAATCAACAGATAAGGCATTACCAACTTCTGTGTTGTACAAATGATTTTCAACAGAGTGTATTTGTTCTGGAGGTGCACAAATTTGATTTTTTGATCAAAGACTATGGATGTGATGTGACTTATCAACATTATGTATCAGTTATGCTGATGCAACAAGAACTGAAGTTTTGGTGGAGTGTTTCTCCATCATATTAGTTGAATTGTTAAGCTCCACATCAATTTGCTGCTAACTGGAATTTCAAAATTTCAAAAGTAGGTAGCTCAGCAACTTCTATTGCATCATTGTCAAACTTGGCACAGGTGGAATTTTGAGTTATATGTGTTCAATGAAGAACTTTTTAGATAATCTGCAGCATTACTAATATTTAGTGCTAGGGTGCTCTCTCATTTATCTTTTGACTACCTTAACAAGTTCTTAATTTAATTAGAAAGAGCAATCAGTCCACACGAATGAAATTCTCATATTATACATGCAACATGCAGTACTTATCAAGTTCATATTTTTTCCCCCAAGTAATTTTAGACAGATCAATTCACAAATATATGCCCATATGTAGTTAACGCCTCAGTTTGTGTGCATTGGTGTGAGTGTACACTTCTACAAATCTAGAATTTTCACTGATCCTTGTGTAGATGATTGAAAGAATTGTATTATAGTTCATTACTTAAGAATTGTCTTAATTTATAGTATGGGACTAGTATGAAAAATAAGAAACTAATCCTATCAAAAATGCAATGAAAATATTCCAAACCTAACTAATATTGTGCCAACTATTCTCAAATGATATATCTATGTATCAAAATAGAATACACTATACAATGAATGTGAATATTCCAACACTCCACATCAAGTTAGAGTAGAAATATTTACTGTGGTTATCTTGTCATATAACTTCTTAAATCACTTTGCACCTAATGCTTTAGTGAACACATTTGCTACCTACTTTGAAATAGTGAAACGAGGTGGTAACAAATGTTGTAGTGACTTGACGACTCCTTATACTTCACAAATGAAGTGATAATCGATCTCTATATGTTTAGTTCTCTCATCAAACATTATATTACTAATATTATTAATGGTTGCCTAATTGTAGCAATACATGTTAAGTGGCTTGCATGCCTAATTCCTCCAAATGCCTCAGCTGACAGTGTTAGGTATCAACCTATATTCAGCCTCAACGGTAAGCCTTGCCACATTAGTCTATTTCTTGCTAATCGAGTCACTAAGTTCCTCCAACATAAGTAAAATATCTCTAGGAGTAGATTTTTCTGTCATCCTTTAACCCTATTTGTTTAGTCAACATTAGAATATGCCTTGATCATTAAATGTCCATGTTTCTTAAATAGCAAATTCCTTATGAGACATCCTTTTAAATACTTTTAAATTTTGAGGGCAGCACTTCAATTGTTCGATTGTGGTTTATCCATATATTGGCTGATTACTCCAATTATGAAAGAGATATATTATCTTGTCATTGTCAAATAAATCACTTTTCCAACAAGGCTTCTATACTTCGCCTATTCTAAATAATTATTGTTGTCACTCCAAAGTTTTGAATTAGGATCCATAGGTGTGCGACAAGCTTCAATCTTGGTAAATTAATCCTTTTAAGTATTCAGAAGATATTTTCGTTAAGATAGTGACACTCCAAGTTTGCTAGGAATGGTTTTAACACCTTAGAAATATTTCAGATATCCCATGTCCTTAGTACCAAAATGTTACTGCAAGTATTCCTTAGTCCTCTTAATTTCACCAACATCAGTTTTGGATATTAATGTTATCAACATATGCTATTAGAGTAGTCACCCCTAATTTTTTGTGATGTACCAATACAAGATGATAAGCCTTCTATTGTTGGAAGCCAAAATCTCCTATTATATGATTGAACTTATCAACATGTTGAGGGCTTTATTCTAAGCTATAAGTTGCCTTATAGAAGTTGCATACCATATTGTTCTCCCTTGGAGCAATATATCTTGGAAGTTCATCGTAAACACTATCTTATGTAAATTTTGATAAAAAAATGCACTCTTCACATCCAGTTGATACATAGGCAATGATGATTAACAACCAAAGGGAATATAAAGTCAATTGAATTGAGACGAGCAACAAGGAAAAAGTCTCGAAATAATCAATATTATATGTTTGGACAAAGCCTTTCGCAAGTAAGGGAGATTTTTATCGATCTACAATCTTGACAACTCAATACTTAAGAGTGAAAATCTATCTACCAATATCACAATTTCTAGGAGCAAGCTGAAGTTTCCAAATGCCATGAGAAATAATGAATTTTACCTCATTCATAGCTATCTTGCAAGCATGATTTTGTAGAGTCTTATGATAAGATCAAAGAATAGCTTTGGAAGACAATGAAATAGAAAAAAGGCAAAAGGTGAGACTAAGATTCTTAAGGGATAAATAGTTAAGGGATGAGTAGTACGAGATCTAGTATCTTTACTAAGAGCTATCAAAAAATCTGCATTAAATGCAAAAATGTTAGGAACTTTAGGATTTGCAGAAGGAAGACGATAAGTGGAAACATGCGATGGGGCCTCTTCGAAGGACTATGTATACATCTTGATTAGCTGAGGAGAAACTTAAACTCCTTTAGAGTTTAATGAAGCTGGAACATGTCAAGGAAGAGGATTTGGTTAAATCATTAGAGAATTAGTACTTGTGGCATGGTATGAATGAGACTCAAAGAAGGTAATAACTAAGGTATAATGTAGATGAGCTATAGGATTATAATAATGATACCCTTTTTGTGTTAAAGAGCATCTAAGAAAAATACACTTGATAGACTGTGGAGACAACATATCATTTCTAGAGACAAAATTGTTAATAAAGCAGACACACCCAGAAACCCTAGGAGGGATAGAAAAGATAGATTCATGAGGATATTAGAGGGCATCCGATTGATGAGAAAACAACTAGTAGTAAATACATCTCCCAAAAAATACCTAGGAGCATTCATATGACCTATCAAAGTACAGACAACATTTAAGATATGTCAATGTTTATGCTCTAGTATTCCATTTTGTTGTAAAGTATATGGATAGGATGCTTGATGTATTATCCCATGAGACTTATAAAAATGAGTGATTTATTTTTTAAAAAAATTTAAAGGCATTATTTGATGCGATATGTGAAGCGAATTTGGATTGGTGGTGTATATAGGATAACTATAATTAATATGTTGAGTCGATTGATATGTCCCAAATCACTTAGGCATGTCACCCAAATGGTTTGGTTTGATTGTTTGCAAGAATTAAGAATCATTTGGCTAATTCCAAAAACAATTGAAATCCTCATTTCGAAGAAAACTCAAAATATTAACTCATGTAATTCTATCCTACAATTGAATAAATGAAGAATTTTATAGTATTGTAAAAACTTGACCTGAAGCTCATTTTAACCCAAAAATATGCAAGAAAATAAATATCTACTCGAAAGTAAAGTGACTATGGAATCACGGTCACTAGATGCAGCTACAATTGTCATTATGGTCTGTTCGCGGTCACGGTTGTTGTGGTCGCAACCATGATATGTTTGTCAGTCATGACTGGCTCATTTGTCATGCCGCAGTTGCACTTTGATTGTGGATGGTCTAGAATTCACCTAAATCACTATTTTTCATCTCAGTTGCCTCTTTGAGCCTAAAATCTTCACTTCCAAGCTTAAATTCTTGATCATAATTCTTTGGGATTGCCTCATCTCTCTCCTCTTGGAGGCAAATTGTTCTCAATTCGAATGCATATTCATTTAGGTCCAATAAAATGCCCAAAATCCTTTGAAACTCCACAATTAGCTTCTTTCAATGTTCCAGAATCAAATGCGTGCCTACAAAATTCCTTCGTTGTGACTTTAGTGTGCCAAACCTCCAACTCCTTTGCAATTCGAATAGTTTAACATATTAATATTCCTCTCCAATTTGGTTTTTCCACTCCTATTCTTTTTATCACCTCTTCTTTTTTCTCCATCTCTTTTCTTTCTTTTCCTAATTGCCTTGCAATTTCTTTTACAACTTCTATCTCAATATCTTATTGTTTCTCATTCAATTTCTTCATCAATTTCTCTTTCTTTTTGTCTCTCTCAATTTTTTCACTCTTCCTCCCATTATCTTTCTACATACTTCCTATCTTCTCTGGCTAATTTTGGGACACTAGTACAAGTTTGAAGTGATGACTTCTAAATGAAAAAGAATATTCATCGGTAACCCTATCATAACTAATTTGTCTGCTGTACCGCCATGGTCTCCTTAGTAATACATGAATAAATTGCATAGGATTTCATTCTTGTATCTATCTATACAGAATGAAACAAGCACTTTCTCGGTCACCTCAAGACCCTCATTACCATCCAACCACTGCAACTGATAGAGCTAAAGATGATCTAATAATGGCTTGTGTTAATTTATCAGCAAGGATAGTAGTCGCCAAATTTGTTTAACTCCCACTATCAATAACTAAATTGCAAATTTTTATCCCCAATTTCATACCTTGCTAGAAAAATAGAAATCTAGCTGCTTGCTGGCGGTCTTCTCAAAAGCTTCACCATACTTATTATTTGGCGTCATAGTCCTCACAAATCACTTGTGTATCACACAACATTCAAATAATCTAAGTGACTTAAATAACGCACAATCGAGAGTCTAAAAATGTGTGCAGAAGAGTGTAGGAACAAGAAAAACTCAAAAAGAATCAAAGATAAGAGACAATGCCCAAAATTAGTGAAAATTTGGACAAAAATGGGTTTTAGCGTGCCTAGACAAGTCAACCTCTAGTAGATTTTTAGTGCAGCCGCGGTTTGACAAGTGCAGTGCCATGATAATGGATGACAAAACGAGGTTGTGCAAATGAAACAAAAATTGTGGTGGTTGTAGCTGTGCAAATGCAGTTGCTACGCGACAACAAATTTCAACAGACTTGTGTGGAAAGGAAGGTAGGAAAAATACAGAAAAATCCAATAATTCAATCTAAAAAGATTTTAACTATTCTCCAAGCCCAACGGATGGAGGAAATCAATCAAGGTTATCAAGAAATTTCAAGAATCCAATCAATATCCCACATATTTCAACTTTGAATCCTAAAATAATAATAACCCAAAAATATTTTTTGGTTCTTTTTAAATAGACTGTGTTGGAAGAAAAGATGGAAATTAGAAGAAAATAAACATGAAAAGGCTTGTGTACCTGGACTAGGTATTAAATTGGAATTTGATACAGCTGACTTTGATACCACTTGATGCCATTTGTGGACGTGAGTTTAGATATGTGGCGTGATTGGACAGTCGAAATTGACACGCTGCAGTCGATTGACACATCATGAATTACTTATGCATCTTTCATAAATAATTCAATTTAATTGTTTGTAAGAATTAGGACTTAGTTACCTCTTCTAGAAAAAAATTGAAACTCTTATGTTAGAGAAAACTCAATATATCAACTCACTTAAATCTTTCTTACAACTAAATGAAAAAATATTTTATAATACTACATGCAAAAACCTAGACCTAAAGCCCACTTAGACCTAAAATACATAAAAATCCCAAAATATGCAAGAAAATGAAATTTGCTAAAAAATATAGGCTATGTTTGTTTTACAATTATTCACCACCCAAAAACACACATTTAATTATTATCCATCTTTTTTTATTTCTTTTCACTCTTACTTTTACACAATTCTTGAGGTAAAAATATATAAAAACACACACCAAAATTTAAAAACAAACAAAGCCACAGTTGTTGTATTGTTGCGGTCAAGAGATTCAGCCATAGTTATCATTATGGTAACCGGTTGCTGTGGCCACAGCGGCTATATGTTTGCCTTGTGGTCATTATTAGCTTATTTGTCACACTGTGGTTGCACTTCAACCACAGTTGACCTAGGATTTACTCAAATTGCTTTTTTTTTTCTCAGTTGCTTTGTGAGCCCAAAATCTTCAATATCAGGCTTAAATTCTCAATCACGGCCATCTTGGATCACATCATTATTTGTGTGAAGAGTCCTCGAATTAGTAGAAAACTATGTGCTGATCTCATTATAGAATAAAGTGATTACATCTGGGTCTTGAACCCTATCACATAGGAGATATACCCAAGTCATTCCTAAGTAATCATTGATAAATATAATAAAATAATGGAATTCCCTATGAGACTTGATAGATTAGGTCTCTAAGCATCACAATGAACAATTTCAAAAGGAAGTGAACTGTGTTTATTGACTCTATATTGAAATGTGAAACTATGATGTTTTCCTAGCTGACAAGATTCACATTGTAACTTTCGTGTAGAAAGTTTGAGGGGTAAAAGTTGCTTTAACTTGTGAAAAATGGTGGCTAAGTTGACAATGCCAATGGAAAGGGGAAATAGTTGCTGAAAGAGCACAACTGTCGACAGGAACAATAGTATCAAGCTAATGTGGTCCACCTTGTGCATGATCATTTCCAGTTTTTCTTTCTTTTTGCAAGTCCTCAGGTACACAATAGAAAGGAAAGAAAATTAGAGGGCAGTTCTAAGATTGTTGTAATTGACTAATAGATAACAGACTAATTGGAAAACGATGAGCAAATAAGACTTTTTTGAGTGTAATATTTTGAGTAAGAATAGCTGTATCAAATCCACAAACAAGAGAATAAGAGACACCAAAGATATGAGTAAGCAACAGGAATAATGAATTAATGTCAAACCTTTATGGTTATTCGAAATGAATGCCATTGAAGTTTAGTTCAAGTTATTCCTTGAGAAATACTATAGTTCAATAACCAATTTTGTTAAAAAAAATGCCTAAAGCAAAGCAAAATCATGATCCAAAAGAGCCAGCCACTAACAATAATACAAGCCCAATGATTAAAAAACAACCCAAAAGAAAATGGGCTAAGAAAGCCATCCTCAAAAAACAAGATAGATTTGAAGAGGCCGTAATAATCAAGGTCCAAAAATTGAACCTCAGCCAAACCATGTGCACACAAATTTTGGGTCGTGTTGGCGTGAGGTGGCAAGCAGTGCAACTGAGAGCGCAAGCTGGAAGTTGATGTCAGCGCTTGATTTGGGTTTTCTAGTGTTGATAAAGTGGAAAAATAGTATAGGGCAGTGGGTGATTTCAGTGAGCAGGAGTGCTGAGTTTTCCTCCACTTGATGGGTTGTTTGAGTGTGGAAGTTACTGGGATTTGTTGCCAATCAAGGGTGTGGCTTACAGCAGTTGGGCAGTACTAGGAGTAGCATCAATTTGTCAGATTTAAACTTGGAGTAGCGGCATGGCCTATATTGTGGAAGCTGTCGTCCCTAGGGTTTATGGTTGATGGTCAGCAACGCCTCATGTTGGTGGTTGGTGGTGGTCAGCAACAAACAAGACAGTAGCGAATGACTGATTTTTGGGAAAGCAGGGGCTGATTCTTCAGAATTAGGGTTTATTATTATTTTTAATTATTTTAACCTAACAGGTGCAAGAACACCTGATACCATGTTGATTAAAATAATTGTGGAATATTTCATTACTTAAGAATTGTAGAAGACTAAGAAATTAATCCTGTCAAATAGAAAATGAAATATTCTAAACCTAACAAACATTACTCCAAATATTCTCAAATTATATATCTATCTGTACATTAGAATAGAACACACTATACAAGCAATGTGAATATTGCAACAACCTAAATTGAAAACCTAACATATTTTGAAGTGTGGGAAATGGAAAGGTTGCATCATGTTTTAGTTAGCTTCGATTGGGGCAGGTTGTTCTAATAGTGTTCCAAATACAAAAATATTTTGCAGTTTATTATTTTGATGTTTTTATTTTAACATTGGATATTAGTTTAATTTCTTGGTTGAGCACTTTTATTTGATTTGTCTAAAAATTCTTCCTATAGGATATTGCGTGCTCACTTTTGTCTGAACATGACTGGATCCGAGCCCTCAGGATGACATCATATGGATTCCTGTTATATGGGCCTGGTTCATTTGCATGGTACCAATTCCTTGATCATTGCATGCCAAAGCAAACTGTTCAGAACCTCATGGTGAAGGTACAATAAGTCTCTGCTTTCTTAAGAGAACTGATCTTGAGTGTGGTGACTGATTTCTTCCAACTTTCATATATTACAGGTTTTACTAAATCAGATTGTACTAGGTCCATGTGTAATTGCTGTTGTTTTTGCATGGAATAATCTTTGGCAAGGGAAACTTTCTGAGCTTCCTAATAAATACAAGAAAGATGCCCTCCCTACCCTGATTACTGGTAAAATCTCTTTATGTAGCTTTTGTGCCATTTTGGTTAGTGTTTGCTTTCAAATTGGATTCTATGAATCACTGTATATTTCTTGGCAGGATTCCGATTCTGGATTCCAGTCAGCATATTGAATTTTTGGTATGTTCCTCTTCTTTCAATCCCCACCCCAAAAATAAAGAAAAAGAAAAAAAGAGCTATAATTCAAGTACTTCAGTTTCAAGTGCATGGCTTTGCTGGTTGATGCAAAGACCCAATGTTAAAAACTTTCTTTACAGCATGTGCTATTTGATGCGAAGACAGAATTGACACTTTCTTTACTACGTGCCAGTCATCAATTTTATAACCCATCCAATCAGTACTAAATGATCAGGAATGCTTCAAAATGAAGTTGCCTCTGGGGGGATGTAGAAATGAGGAGCCATCATGCCAAAGTATTCTCCTGCATGATTCAAGAGTTCTGCTGAAAGATTCCTGATCTATTCCCATTTACTTTCAGATTTCATATGTACTTGTTTCTGACTTTTTGTGTTCTTCAGAATTTCAGCATGCCAAGATAACAAAAGAACATTAGTTTTTTCAGCGGGAATAGTATTTCTAGTTGCATGTTTTTTTAAATGCTGTGTTTTTTAATATCCAGGCATTCTTTGGTGTACTTGTCCTCTCTGCCATCTATTGATTTATTGCAATTTTCAGGGTGGTCCCTCTTCAAGCTCGTGTTGCTTTCATGTCATTGGGATCTATATTCTGGAACTTTTTCCTGTCCTCAACCATGAGTAGGTGACTTACACTGCAAATATCTGTCAACAATCTGACACATGAAATTTAAGCATCAGGTATTCAGCTCGGCAAACATCATGGAAAATTATGCTTCTGCACTCATATAGTCATTCCTGACGCTTGAACGACACCTTTTGCACTAGGAGCCACGGTTTGCAAATGATCCGATTCAATTGCTGTATGTTACCGCAGAAGTTGATCTATAGCTTACAATACAACAATAAGGACTTAGCCTCGGTGTGGACTGCTGAATCTTGAATTATCCTTTTTACACACATCCAAGTTGTATTTTTCTCTTCTTCTTCCTCGATTTTTCACGGTAAGAAAGGCATGCAAAGAATACAATTCTTGTTGTGGCTGTTGACTAGACATTTCTCATTGTTCATTTTTCACATCCTAATAGTGATTTCTAAGTTGCGCTTTCCATCTCTGTTTGCATTTCTTGAGAGTGTGTTTCTCCGTGCATCTGTGAACGTGATTTCTCATCGAATTTATATTGGAGGAGTCGGGCCTGATGTTACTGAATTTTTCCAACTAGCCATGTTCTTACAAAACACAAGTTAACTCGTTGTCAGTCCAACTGTTAATTTTGATTGGAGTGATCTCTTGGCAGTTATGCTTGGGGGCAGTGATTTGATAAATATTTTCATCCCTTTCATTTATTTTATATATATATATATATATATGTATGTATGTATGTATGTATGTATGTATGTAAGTTTTAATAATTAAACCAATTTTTAAGGTTTATTATCATAATAAATATATTTAAATCTAATTTATTTATATTTAACTAATCACTCAAAGGGGCATTCAAGATAATTTGATTTGTCTTCTATTCTAATGGAAGCGTAAACTCAGAAATAGAAACAAACTTTAAGGTAAAATGTAGGGTACTGGTTATTTAGGTCATTTGTTAAATCGGATCAATTGAATCTCAAAATTTGGTCCTTAATTTTAATATATACCATCAACAGAAGTCCCATGTTCTATGCGCGAATCACGTTAAATAATATAATCTTATTAATTGTTATTATTGTCGTAAAATTATAATGTTTTGAAAATAAGAGAATATTTCAAATTACAAGCCTATGAAAAATGGAGGCCAAAATTTAATAAAGAATTAAAAGAAATTGAAGGAGCGATTATGAAATAAATCAAAAATAAAATGATGTTTAAAGAGAGAGAAAAGGGAGAATACATGGATGCCATTAGATGGGATATTCATTCTTCAATTTTTTTACCAAAACATTATAAAAAATTGGGAAAAAAAAAGTGAGATAGAATTTTTTAGAAAAATCAGATAAAAAAGAAAAGTGTGAATGGATTGCATTTGATATATAAAAATAATTATTACTATGATGTGACAAATAATGGTATGTTATATTAGTTGGTATATATGATATAATAAATTAAATGTGTTATTAATGTATGTGCATGGCAATATTAATTATAATAATATTGTAATTAAATTATATAATATTATCAATAAATAGTTTTATAAATAGTGTGAACATAGCTAATGCTAGCTTATTCTTATCCTAAACTTTTATTAATATAAATATTATTAATAATGCTTATAGTAACATTAGCACATTAACGTGGACTAACACTAGGCAATATTATTATCTTAATATTATAATTATGTATAGTAGTTTCCAAGATTCATATTAATTACCCTACTAGTTTAATTAATACCAATTTCACTATTTCTATTATATTCTCTACAAAAATTTCTGTATTGGTTTTAAAAAAAATTAATAGAAAACATATTTTAATGTGTAATTTTAATATCATTATAATTAAAAAATTATTTATTATATTATAAGTATAATTGTGACTGTGATTAATATCACCGTCAGTATTATTTTTTTTATCCCAACATTATTATAAGTGGAATTAACAATATTGATATGATTTCGGTTACATTGATTACGTTTGACAATATTCCCACTATTGTCTCATAAAATTTTCAAAAATATCATTATTGGTATTAGAAATATTACACGAGTCAACCACCTGATGAAATTAATTACAATATTGTTACTTTGATTAATGGTAAGATAATGTTTTTTAGAATGTAATTAATATTACTTATAACTCTAATATTGTTTATTGTACTAACGAGTGCACTGGTTCTTAAACTAACGGCAACGTTAATATTAGTTTTGTCATCGAAGACATTATTTTAATTGCCATTAAATTGGTTGGAGTTAATACTTATTGACAGGCAATGTTTCATCTTATGCGAATGAGAATACCAACAACTGATTGCAATGACAGTGATGATGCGGATTACATATATAAAAATAACAGTGAATAGAATCAACAACACCCCACGAATGGTGAGGACACAATAGAACAAATAGCCGTGCATGTGATAGAAATAATTACAATGCCTTATTGATAAAAAGTTTAATGTGCCAATGCTGCATAACAACGACAGATGATAATAAAGTAGCAAGAGAGAGGCGTAGGGATAACAACAGAACGAAGGACTGCTAACACCAACCCTGCGACGAGAGATGGGATAGGTGTTTGGGCAGGGTAGAGGTGGAGGTGGGCGAGATTTTTTTTCCTCACTTTTAAATGGTGTGAGAAACGGGAGAATCTACCCCACCCCATACCCTATTATTTAAGTGGTATATATAGTTATATTTATTATACACACACACACACACACATATATATATACCCCACCCCATACCCTATTATTTAAGTGGTGTATATAGTTATATTTATTATACACACACACACACACACACATATATATATACATATATATTATTTAATTAGAATGAATCACAAACTATCAAAAGTAAAAAATTATATAATTTACATTGTGTAAAAATATTTAAAATAAAAAAATGATGAAAGATTAAAAAAAAGAATTTAAAAATGATAAAATTGTAGAGAACATATAAATATAAATTGTAATTTATTTGAAAAGAGAGAAGAAATTGATAAAAAGAGTAAAAGTATGTAGTATGAGAGTCAATTGTGTAAATTCACTTTGTACAATTCAAAATTCTTACTGAAATAATAATACACTATAGATTTTACCAACAAGGCACTTATAGTACAAAATTCTTGAATAACAAGAAAATTTGGTGTGAGATTGAATAATTTAGATCAAATTGAATTTTGTGAATTTTACTTTCTAATTTTAATCATTTGATTCTTTCTTCAAGAACGCTTAGTTTAAAACTTGAATAATCTTCAAACAAAGAGCTTATGTTTGATCTTCCTTGAGGATTGTTAGATCTTCAGCAACACTAATCTTCGGGTTTGTACCAGGATTTTAGATCAAATGCTGGATTTAGGGACTTTGATGAAGAACGTATTGAATTTGATGATGAACTCCTAGAATTTTGTGAAGAACACGACGAACCTCTTTGAATTTGGCAAAGAATATGACAAACTTCTTAAATTTGATGAAGAACACGACGAAGTTTTTTGAATTTGGGGAAGAATATGACAAATTTCTTGAATTTGGCAAAGAACACTTTGAATACTCTTGGGATTTCTAGAGAGAATTTGAGGAGTTTCAAATCTATAGCTGCTTCATTTTTTGACTTCTGTCCTCTTTTTCTATCGGGTTTGATCCCTATTTATAGTTGTAAGAGAGATAGAGTGGCTGCATCAACTTGCTGACGTGGTGTGATTTCATTGGTCATTAGAATTTAGACCCTGTTCAACAACTTAATAGAATTTTCATACATTGGACTTATAACAGAATTCTACCACTTAGAGTCTTCATCTCTTGGACTTTTAACAGGATTCTGCCACTTGCTGCTATTTGATTGGCCGATAAAAATATTATTTATTTATTTATTTTAGGAATTGTATTTATTTAAATTCTTAAATAAATAAAAATTGATTTAATTAATATTTTTAATGTCATATCTTTCACGTGGCATTATTTGATTGGTAAACAAAATTTGTGTATCTACAAATGCCCCCTCGAGACTTTTTCATGAAAATTTTATCTTGAATGAACAAGTATTAATTTTTTTTCTCTGAGTGTTGGACTTCTTTAACTTCAGTCCATACATTAGTAAATTTGTCTATTCATACGTGACCGAACCCACAAATTTAATCCAAGCCTATTAAATTGCTCGCCATTTCTTAGTTGACAAGATACCAAAGTGTAATTGTGAGCAATCTTAAAGTCTCATTAACCCTTTGAAATATGGACTCTTCCAAATATTGCTTGAAATTTTGGTCACACCTTCATCATCCTTAAAAAAAAAGCTTAAGGTATGCCAAGCTAGCAGAACTGGAGTTAGGATTAGACGAAAATTTCTTCCCTTAGCCAACTCAAATCAGGAGTATTGATCTCTCCAAAATCTGTATCTATCCATTTGAAGAGGGCATGAAAGCATGTCTTACTAAAACTTTATCCCCGAACTTTAGCCTTCTTATAACTAGGAGGTATGAACCTCATAACTGAAAAAGTACCCACACTGTGTTAGGCCGTGCCATCCTTGCATCACTTGCTTCTTTCATCTTCAATCATATATTGTCAAGAGAGCCACCAGTTCTACCTTTCCCTTCGGCAATGAGGCGACAATCTTTGAGCAATGATGTCACCACAATTTGTCATCTGCCATAGTAGTAAGGCCAGGTTTCGACGAGCTCCAAGCAATGGTGAGGATGGCTTGACGTTGGGTTTAGGTCTCTGGGTGGCAGTGCAGCTTCATGAACTTAGTGGTAAGGCGGCAATGAAGAAGTAAAGGCTGCCTAGTAGGCCTTAAGCGACGGGGTTCATGGTGGCGAGCTTCAACGAGCTGTATAGTCGAACTTCAAACGTTTGTAGACAATTTCAACTCGTGTCAAGGAATCTAAATATTTGTAAATAGTTTTATCTTGTGTTAAGGAGCCTTCGAACATTTGTAGATAGTTTCAACTCGTGTCAAGGAGTATATTGAACATTTGTAGACAGTTTTAACTCGTGTCAAGGAGCCTTTAAATATTTATAGACAGTTTCAACTCATGTCAAGGAGCTTTTGAATATTTACAGACAATTTCAACTCATTTCAAGGAGTATCTTTGAATATTTATAGATAGTTTCAACTCATGTCAAAAAGTCATCGAACATTTGCATACATTTCAACTCGTGTCAAGGAGTCTTTGAATGTTTGTAGACAATTTCAACTCGTGTTAAGGAACCTTTGAACGTTTGCAGGCAGTTTCAACTCATGTCAAGGAGTATCTTTAAATATTTGTAGACAGTTTCAACTTGTGTCAAGGAGCCTTGAAATTAAACATTTGTGGACAGTTTCAACTCATATCAAAGAACTTTCAAATATTTGCAGACAATTTCAACTCATGTCAAAGAGTTTTTAAACATTTGTAGACAGTTTCAACTCATGTCAAGGAGTATCTTTGAACATTTGTAGACAGTTTCAACTCATGTCAAGGAGCTTTGAATTTGAACATTTGGAGATAGTTTCAACTCCTGTCAAGGAGCCTTTGACTTTAATTGGGCAGTTTATTCTCATGTCAAGGAGTCTTTGCTTTGATCATTTGTAGATGGTTTCAACTCATGTTAAGGAGCCTTGAACTTGAACATTTAGAGACAGTTCAACTCGTGTCAAGGAGCCTTCAAACATTTGTGCTTTTTGTTTGCTCCAAGGATCCTCATTTCTTTTCTATAAGATTGATGCCTTGAAGGTGCCTTTCTTGGCTTTCTAATGCCTTTTTTTTTTTACATTCTAGCACTTTTACTTATAGAGTAAGCTAAAATTTTTCAAGACTGTCGATTGTATTTAGCTTATTTCTTAGTAGTCGAAGGTGACAAGATTGACATCTGCACTTTCTTCAAGCGTAATTTTTCCTTGGTGAGCCTACTCCATGACTTTTTTTTTTTAAATATGAAGCAATCGTGGATAAGGTGTCTAACTAGACGATAGTACTTACAGTACTTAAGATCATCAATCTTTCCAACTTCTTTAGGTTGCTTCATTTCAAGGAGTTTGATGAGATTAGCATTGAGTAGGTTATCAAATATTCCAGAGGCATCTGAGTCGAGAAAAGAGAAGGTTTTAACTTGCATCTCCTTCAAAGATGACTTTTTAGGTCTCGAAGGGGTTTCCCTATTCCTTACCAACTTATTTTTCTCTTGTGTTTGGACAAATTTGGCACATGCTACCATGGATTCTTTATTTGACATTTCAGTAGAAGACTTGCCCCTTTTGTACCTTTCATCTTGAAACTCTTGAATAAATGGACCGTTAACTCCACTAGCAGTCATGCTTAACTCCATATCGTGAACACGTGTGGCCAACTCTTCAATTAGTTTAGGCCAAATCCCTTGAAGGATGTATTTTAGACCCCAATGCATTCCTTAGTTGCACATTTCAATTGATGATGTCTCTGAAAGTCTATCTTTTCAATTTAGATTTAGATTTCTCCAACGGTTGATGTAGTCAATGGTTGGCTCATATTTCCACTAGCGAGTATTTGTGAGCTCAATCATACTAACAGTCCGCCTTATGCTGTAGAAGCGGTTAAAGTGTACCAGTCGCACACATTTCCTTTGAACGAGCGGATGAACTGCTAGACTGGATGGTCTCCATATGTCCAAGCATCGTTGCACATCTCTATAAAGTGAGTTACGTGCTGTTTGGGGTTTCCCTTTCTATCAAATTGTTGGAACTTGGAGGGTTGATAGCCTATCGGCATCTTCAAGTTATCAATTCTTGTCAAATAAGGCTTGGCATATGTTGAAGTTGACTTAATGCTTCCATTGAATTTGCTTTTGATGGTGCCCTTAATGAAGTCTTTTAGTTGATAAATAAGGATCAAGCCGTCAGAGGAAATTTAAAGTTCTTTGACTGCAAACTTCTTTTGGTCATCGGTTGACTGTTTGGTAGATGCTTTAGCCTCATGAGGCACTTCAGGTGCCTTTTTAGCTTCACGACTGGTTTCAACATCGTCTACTTTATTCATTAGCCTCGAGATTCGTGAGTCTTGCTCTTTGACATGTTTGACAAGCCCCTCGATGACCTTAGTTAATGTAGCGATTTGGTCCTCAAGATTTAAGTGTTAGTCGTTATGACTAGCGCCATGTTGGAAGCAAACAAAGCATACGAGTGAGGGTTTGATGGTGCAGAGTCATCCTTATGGCCTTCACTTGTAAAGAGCAAATTATTAATAGCTTTTGGGAGAGGAGTTAGTTCGGAGTAAGCTAACCTTTTTGCCACACTTCAGGTGACAATACTAGCAATTCTTGCAGTAGTTGAGGCAGCGGCCTTGGTAGACTTTTTCTTATTACTGGCCATAGGGATTTTTTTAAAGCTTGAAGTTTGCTTAAAATTTGACGAAGGAAGAGATGAGAGGAAGAGATGTCCCACTGGGCGTGCCAAAAATCAAGAGGACAAAATTCTTGAATAATAAAAAAATATAGTGTGAGATCGAATAAGTTGGATCAAATTGAATTTTGTGGATTCTACTATCTAATTTTAATCCTCTAATTCTTCATTCAAGAAAGTTTGACTTGAAACTTGAACAATCTTCAAACAAAGGGCTTGTGCTTGATCTTTCTTGAGGATTGTTAGGTCATTAGCAACACCAATATTTGGGCTTAGCACCACGATCTTAAATCAAATGCTAGATTTAGGAACTTTGATGAAGAACGTCTTGAATTTGGTGATGAACTCATTGAAGTTGGTGAACAACACGACAAACTTCTTTGAATTTGGCAAAGAACATGACAAACTTCTTCAATTTGACGAAAAACACAACGAACTTCTTTGAATTTAGGGAAGAACACGCTGAAATTCTTGACTTTGGTGAAGAACACTTTGAATGCTCTTGGGATTTCCAAAGAGAATTTGGAGAGCTTTCAATCTTCAACTACTTCACTTTTTGACTTCTGTCCTCTTTTTCTATAGGGTTTGACCCCTATTTATAATTGTAAGAGAAATAGAGTAGTTACATCAACCAGCTGACGTGGCGCGATTTCATTAGCCGTCAGAGTTTGGACCCTATTCAACAACTTAATTGAGTCATCCCTTGAACTTCTAATAGGATTTTGCCACTTGCTACCATTTGATTGGCTAATATTATTTATTTATTGATTTATTTATTTTAGGAATTATATTTATTTAAATTCTTATATAAATAAAAATTGATTTAATTAATATTTATAATATCATATTTTCCACGTGGCATTATTTAATTAGTAGACAAAATTTGTGTATTTACAGCACCCGTAGAGGAATTGGAATGGGTGATGGCGGGAGTGGAGGAAGCAAAGGCGATGTCCCCATTGTCATCCCCGGGGTGGTGAGCAAAATGTGAGGGGCTGCACTTAAGGCATTCGTACGCCATCAGTGGTGTTGATGCTAGCCATTATGATGATGCAAGCGTCAAGTTGAAGTTAAGAATATTTGTTAAGCTTTAGATGCCAATTAAAGTTTACGAGCTTCAAGAAGCCAAAAAGAACTTTGAGCATGAGTTTCAAAGAGCTTTTAAATGTTTTGAGAAGTTTTAGAGGTCAAATTAAAGCTTACAGATCATCTTGGTGCAAAATAATGATAAAAGTAGCTTTGGAATAACATTAAGATCAATCTCAAGGAAGTCCCAATTGATCCTGAAGGGGTTTGGATCAATCTTGGGTTGAAGTG
This sequence comes from Avicennia marina, assembly GCA_019155195.1. Classification (NCBI taxonomy): domain Eukaryota; kingdom Viridiplantae; phylum Streptophyta; class Magnoliopsida; order Lamiales; family Acanthaceae; genus Avicennia; species Avicennia marina. Next base: position 12,789,587 of record CM032756.1, on the reverse strand, counting down.
GATTAACTTAGACATGATTTCGAACATTCTATAATTACAATCGCTTGGACTCGTGCTTGATCGCAAGTACGCAGGATCATAAATTCAGCACGTAGTAGTTACAATCAGGTTGGTTTCGGATCACCCTAGATCGAGCCGAAGGGTGCGCGCTCAATCCCATGATGTCTAAATTGAACTTGACTATAACTTGGAGCTCAAGAATTGTATTTTAGTTAGGATTTCTTTCAAATTTTCATTTTTAATCTTCTTAAAGCACTTATGGATGACTTTAGAATGTTGTTAAAGGTTTTTAACACTATATGAAGGACCTTTGGTTATTTTTTTCAAAGAACTTATGATATTTGTTATGAATAAAAATTCTTTCTTTGGTTTTTTTTTTTTTTTTTGATTGAGTGTGCCTTAATTCTTGTGAATCTAACATTCCAAATTGAATTATTCCAGGTGCTTCTTGGATTAATTCATGATGTGTCAACTAACAATGGATGTTAGTTATGATTGTCTTATTGCTAAAGTTCACCAAAGATTGTTGCATTGGGTTGTTCTTCACGGTTCAAGCAAGCAGATTTAATTAGATTTCTGCATACGCCACTATCAGAGCTAGTTGTTTTAGATTATTATCTGGGCACGGGTCTAGGTACCAATTTAGTTTGTGTTTTTTTGTTTTGTTGCTTTTGTTCTTCATTTCTTCATATCCTATTGTCCGTGTCCCTCTTTCATAATCAAAAAAACAAAAGAAAACAAACAAAACCAAACATCTCCTATATGATTTACGTGTTTTGTGGAAGATTGACTTTTGAAAAGAAAAAAAAAGGAAAAAGGAAAAACAAAAAAAAAATGTGTGGCAAAAAGTTGTGCAATGAAAAATAAATTACTAAAAATTGGGAAAAAACAAAGAGAAAAATTGTGGTCTTTGATTGAGTTTATACCTCAAATTGATTCTTAAGTGTAATATACCTCAAATTGATTCTTAAGTGTAAGGGAAAGTTGAGAAATCAAAATAAATTGATTTAGGTGTAAATTGTGGGAGTTGAATTAATCAAATTGTGAAATTGTAGATGCAGGACTGATCGCATTACTAGTCCAAAGTGATCGTGCGAGCTCTGTGTATCATCCTAGGTTGATCACTATCTTCGCGCTCCATTGCACCTACTCCTAGGTCAATCGCACAATTGTTTTTTAGTCCAAATCGATCCCTCTTGTTTCAAGATCGATCACATTGTGTTCTTTCAGGCTAGATCGATCTTTTTGAGTTCGGATTGATCCACCAACTTGTTTTTTAAGTCCTAGATTAATCCAATTATGTTCAGATTGGTCTCATACCTTCGAACTTTCAATCCAATACACACACACATACCTTGAGGTTACGCCACTTGAATTTTCAAGAATTACTTTGGATTCGATGAGCTAGACACAAGAGTTAAGTTGGTAAGTGCATTTTTAAGTGTATTAACTATGTGATACATGAGTGAGAGGTATCAACAAAAAACCCCATCTTATTACCAAGCCATTCTCAAATGTATTGAGTCAGTCATCTTCAAACACTTTTTCTTACAAGAAAATCACCTAGACCTAGTATAGTCAACCTACAAAATGCACAAAATTATTACTCCTACAAACTGATATGGTGAACTCTTTGAGTCTATTGCCTTCCCAAAACACTACAAAGACCACCCATTTTTCCAAACACATTTTAATTATTAGAAATATCAACAAGCCTAGTATATTCATTCTTTATACAAAACTAAAACACAAGCATTCTTGGCTTTTCCTTTTTGATACACGAAAGGTTGATATCTCAAAATTTCTGTCATGGTGATCACACTAGTGGGAAAACTTTAGTTTAACCCTTGATATTCAAAATCTAATTGTCCTCAAATCCTTCGAAATTTTCAGAGCTAAATACAATCCAATAAACGAAGAACGAAGATTCAACACTTTCGCCAATTTCTACACAAAATTCTACCTTGCATAGGTATTTGCATGATATTTTGATCTATTTAAACACAAAATTCCAGTGCTAAGGCGGAGATTCAAAGTAAAGTAGTGGGACAAGTGCCATATTGTCAAAAGCTTTTACCCGACAAATATTGAAGAATGGATCAACAAAACATCCTAGCAAAAATAAATTGTAGTGGTCCAAACACCCCAGCAAACAAAATTCTTAGCACAAAAGTTGCAAATTACAGCAAAATCCTCAGAAGTCAGCCAAATCCTCACGAAATCTCAATACTTGAAGAAGGAACTTCCACCCCCATGGTACAAAAGGAAATTTCACCCACAAGCTCAAAAAATTCAATTAATATTGAAGAAATTGAAGCCATTGGCAACAATAGATTCTAACCTAAAGGTTTGTGTTTACAAAGAAAAAAAAATTGGTTATTGTTCAAACATGCGGAGTACTGTTGATCATTGTTCAAATCACTGTGCAATACTGTTCAATCATGCACACTATTGTTAATTACCATGCAAATATTGTTCAACCACGCAAACTACTGTACAACAATATTCAAAAATTATGAAGATGCCATTATAAAAGTCTATTTAAGGAGGCTCCTTCATTACTTTAAGACAAGCTTGGGAGAACAAAATTTTAGATAGGAAAAACCCTTTCTATTACCCATGTCTCTCTCTCAAAAATTTGTAATAAAGTGATTAACTAGCGAAGAGTGAATCCTCTTCCAAAACCCTTTCCTTGTAACCCTTCTATTACCCAAATATCTCCATTGTACAAAATTTAGGATATTATCTCAATAGATAATTAGTAATGCTTACCATCATGCAAAAATTTGTTTTGATACAAAATTTTGAACAATTTTTGCAAAACTTCTTTTGCACCTCTACAATCAATACAAAGTAAGAATTTTTAATTTATCAAATTATTTTGAAACTTTTGTATGAAACAATGCTCAAAATTTCTTTTTTAATTAAAGAATAATTTTTTTGAGTATCATTCCAAAGGGCTAATATGAACCGGACAATAAGCTCTTTCTCACCTTGTTTTTGTTTGAGACTTCCAGCATACCCAATGTCTGAGACAACGATTGCTATGATTTTTTGAAGACTAGGATCAACTAAGTATAAGCAAAGCATTTTTGTAATTTGTAATTTTATTTTTTTGTAAGACCAGGGTGTGTTCATTAGTCCAAGGGCTGAGATCTTTTTTGAGTCTACTATGGAGAAATTTGAACATTCTATTGACATTTGAGTAGTAATCTAAGACATAGTTTAGATTTCCTAAAAACCTTTAGAGCTGTTTTTGTCAACTATTTTGTTTGGAAATTTCTCAGCAAATTTGATGGGTCTTTCAATAGGGTAGTAGTACCTTAGGATATGTAACGTCTTAGAAATCTAATTCTGGTTTGGAAAAAGCTCATTTTAGATTCAAAGATAACTAATCCATTTCTCTCCATAATATGGAGAAATGTTTTGAGATGTTTGAAATGTTTATCAATGGTTTTTAAAAAAATGAAGACGTCATCAATATAGACAATACAGAATATATGATAATCATTAAATATGTCATTCATAATTCATTAAAATCCTAAAGGAGCATTCTTAAAATTAAATGGCATTACATTCCATTCATATTGACTAAATGAGACAGTAAAGGCTATCTTGTACCTATTCTTTTTAGATATTTGTATTTGTCAGAATCTTAACTTCATATTGAATTTGAAAAATACAGAGGCATTGTGTAGCTTTTGGAGTAAATCTCTTTTATTATAAATTCGATATCTAACTCATTGTAGAGTTTTGTTAAGAGGTGTATAAATAATAAATAACCTGGGAGTGCCTCGCTCTACTTCAAATGCTTTGTTAACATAAAAAGCGGTACAACTTCATGGTGATTTTGATTTGAAAATAAGTCTTTTATTTTGTAAATCTTGCATTTTTTTTCTATAAAGTTCTTTTAAGTTCTTAGTTCATTTGAATAGGTCTTGCTTTTGTGGAGATGTCTTTTTCTTTGAAGTTGATTCATAAGGGAAGTTAACATGTTTCTTTCTATCCCAGAAAGCATTAGGAAGATTTGAACAAGTTCATTGTTTTACTAATTATTGGAATTTTTGGAATTTCTTTCTTTCTATTTTTGTTTTATTCATTTCCCATTCCAAATGTATTTGGAATTTTAAATCTTGACAAATTTTTAATCCTTCTTTTTGGATAATATTAATTAATTGGCCATAAGTATATCAGTCATATGGGATTATTTGTTTTCCTGATAATTCACGGATTTTGTTCCTAACTTTTTCACCTAGGAGAGCTTGTAATCCCACAAGAAATTTTTCTTTCTAGAAAGTTTGATTAGAATCATCTCTAAGTATAACTTTACTTAAAAATGTGTTTATAATATCGAAAGTTATTAAGTTTTTTGCTCCTAAGGTTGGAAAGTAATTCTATATTCCTATCTTTAATGTGTGAAAGGTCTCCTAAGAAATGGAGAAATATTGTATAGATTAAGGTTGCAACTACATCTTGTTGAATGTTTTCATTTTTATCTAATATTGGAATATCCTCATCATCAGTTTTTACAACGTTTAAGATTTCTTATTGTGAGAAATAAAAATCCTATCATCCTTTGAATTGACCAGAAAAGCTTGTTATCTTGAGTGTCATTTTAGGTTTTGTAGACATTTGAAACCATAGTCATTTATTGAAGTATACTAAGGATTTGGTGTTCATTCATACCATCTAGATTCCAATTTTAGAGGAATGAAACATTGAAATGATTGGGACAATGGATTTTGGAATAGTTTTAGAATGAATCACTTGTAAGGGTTGTGAGTTCTATTTAAGTTTATTCACTTGTTATTTTGCCGTTTGTGATTGTTTAAGGTTTTTAGATTCAAAATATAAACTATTCACGTGATATTGGGAATTTAAGAGTTTTTGGAGCAACATAATCATTATTTGAGTTTGAATTAATAGCAATCATACCTATTTTAGATAAGTGACTTTGAATTTCTTTAATAAATTTAGTTTTATTATCCTAAATATTTGTTATACTTCCTTTGGAAACTTCATATGATTTAAAGAGGGATTTTTTAAGAGAATTTTCTTTGGGTTTATTTGGTTCAAATATAACTTAAGGTTGTTTTTTTTTTTTATATGATTTTTAATTCTATCTAACCATTTTCCTATGTATTTAGATTAATGTTAGTATAATTATTTTGAATTATTAAATTTTTTACATTTTTTTATCATCTTCTCCTGAGGTAATTGATTTTAAATTGTAATTTTAATTCCTTGTAGAAAAGGATAATTTGATAGAAGTTTTTTAGAATTAGTAATTATTTCCCATTCAGGTTTTTTGTTCCTACTAGTAATTGGATTCAATGTTTTTGGAAAAGGATAATTTATTGAGTTTTGTGAAGCATAATTTTCAAATCAATCAACAAAAAAAATATGGATTTTATGATTATTAATAAATTCATAATATTTTTCTTAGATTTGTTTTCTGGTATGCAAGAAATTTTTGAAAAACCACTCTCTTTTTTAAAATTTTCTTAGAAATAAAAGCCATTGTGAATGCAATTTTTATTAATGGAAAACTCTTTTTCTATGACATTTAATTCATTTATGTTTTCAGTAACAATAAAACAAGTTAAACTAGAAGGATCTTGTTCCAATTTTTGATCAATTCGTTTTGTATAAACTGATCTTAAAATATTTGAAGTGTAATTGACATTTTTAAGAATTGGATTTGGAATATCAAACTTTGAATATTTAGGTTTTGTAGGAATATCAATAATAGAAGACATTTGAAAAATTCTTTCTAAATCTACTATATTTGAATCAAAATCTTCCAATTTCAAAGATCTATAACCACTAACTGAATTTATATACAAAAGAAGTTTAACTTTTCCATCTATTGATTGGGTGACGGATTTGATATGTGAATTTAGTCTTCCTGATTGAATAAGTTTTGGTTGGATAGAATATACAAATATTCATTCTTTGATGAGAGATGTATCTTTCCACTGAATAAATTTGAAAACTACATGTTATCTCCTAAGATCTATTTGTAATAGGAGGGTCTCTCTTTTTTTGTTATGAAATCTTAATTTAATTGCAAAGGCTGAAAAGATTACTTTATAATAAATTCGAAAAACTATTTCTACTAGAATTGATTCTTCAAGCATTTTGTAGTTATAAATCTTGATTTGTAATACAAGAGATTTCATAATATTTTTGTCCTTTAAAGAAATTGTAAGATCTAGATAGTAATCGAAAAATATTAATCCTGTGCAAAAACTCAAATCAACAAAATTATGCAAAGAATTTTCAAAGTTTGTAAATCTAACATTTTTAAATATAACAAAAATTGAGGTGTCTAATCCTTTTTTGGATGACGGTTTGATACCTACCTGAGTTAATCCTATATGAATATATTTGCTTGATTTGTTCCTTTGTCTCGTAAAAATGTTTCAAAAAAAAGAATTGTTTCAAATGGTTTTATGAATTAGATATCTCTTTCTTCGCCTTTAATAGCTAGATTAGTATTGAATAAAAAAAGATTTAGAAGTTTTGTAAATTTGATCTTTGAAAATTTTTGAAATCTTCCAATCATCTATGAATTTGTTGAAATTTTCTATTATCATTTCTTCGTATTAACAATTTTTCTTGAGCAATATGAAGAACTTAATGCAAAATTTGAATAGGTGGATCTATAAAGAATGAATCAATTTCTCTAACACTCATTTTTTTTTTTTATCTTGGAAATAACTTATATCCTAACCCTTTCAACGTTGGATTAATTGCCAATCACTAGAGTTACTACCCTGGATAATCTTAGACAAAAACACCCGACTATTCCCATATCTAGACACAGATATCAAAAATTTAGATAATAAAAACTATAAATACTACATTCCCCAAGCTCAGATATCAAAGAACTCAAGACCAAAGGAAGTATTAATTTTCAATATTTAAAACAGAATTTAAATTTGAATGCGGCAAATGAATGTAGAATTTAAACGTAAATAATTGCAGCAGAAAATAAATGCAACAAATTTGTAGGAGCCTAAACCAACCATATAATTTAAACAATAAATAAATAAATATTTGTACATACAATATAAACTATATCTGTTAAACAAATTATATTATTCCTCTCATTAAAACATTCTTTTCTAATATACTACTTATCTTAACATAACTCCTACTAAACATGATATCAAACAAAAACTCCTCTTCCAAACATATCCATAGTATAGACATACTAGCTAATTGAAAACTGATCGTGCAATTATATGCCAGACCATCCAAAGATATGTCTTACCCTCTATTCTTTTTAAGAAAATTTCCCATGAGGCCTCATTCGGGAAAATATCTGTTAAAAGTAATTTGGCTTCTAATTTTTCCACCATGTACCTATATCCATTTTATTTTGAAACAACTCCAAAAAAGTCCCATATTCATTAAAACTACATGCACACCCACTCACTATTTTATAACAGCTACCTATCTTAAACCTCCAAAGTCACTCATGTTAAACGTCCCAAACGTTTCGCCTAGTCATTAACACCAACTCGCAACAGTGCAATGCACATCCAAGGTAACAATTTTTCCAATCAAGCAACGGGTCTGGAAGAATGAAATGTTAGGAACCACAGTTAAACAAAGGGAAAATATAAAGCATCCATAATTTAACAAAAATCAAGTTAAAAGAATTTGATCACTCATCACATTTCATAGGAGCGTCAATATGTCATAAAGGTTATTGCATTACCCAGTCCATATTCACATTACTTTTACCAAGACCGTCCAAGGAAGAAGAAAGAAAAGAGAGGGGGATCCACACCAACCTGTACAGGGGAACCAAGCAGAAGACACTGTGCCAAGAACTTGAAGCTCAGGTAATGGAACTGATTATAAACAATTACATCCTCAGCCAACTCAACAAATTTCTTCTGGATATGATACTCCCTTATGTTGCAGAGCAAGATGATGACCAACAGTTACAGTCAGTCAGACATTGTCTTCATCCTTCCAGATCAGATCATCAAAATTGTCCAGATTACAGCCCATCCTTCAGAAGCAGCATCACTTAATTGGTCCACTGTAATGCACATCAAGTAGAGGTTCCTGTTCCAAACTTTCACTTTGTCCAACACTCTCCAAAAGAATCTTAACAAATATGTGTCATGCAAACTTAACCCAGAAGACAATGAGAAAGGATGACAAGAATAAGATTTTAGAGAGAGAGAGAGAGAGATAGAGAGAGAGAGAGATAGAGAGAGAGAGAAGGAGAACCACATCATTTCCATTTTTTAGTACCAGTCAGATAACTATGCTAATTCAAATGAAAGATGAAGCACGACCTATTCTTCTTGGAGAGTTACAGTTTCTTCATCAGATGAGGCTGGAGAATCAGTAGCTTCAGCAAGAGATTTGAGCATTGCTACCACTTCAGATGAGTCATCCAAATAATACTTAGCTTTACTTGGTTTCTGACCAACCGTGCACGCAAATACTTCAGCGTTGTAAGATAAAATCTGTCTAGACACTGCAGTACTAATTAGTTCAAACATGTCCTCATCAGATCTATCATCGCCAATGCAGAGAACAAAATCTGCCAGTTTCCCATTATCAATCATGGATGTGAAAATTTTTTCTGCAACTAGGCCTTTGCTAACACCCTGCACTTGGACATCACAAATCTCACATTCAGATAGTTCTACAGAAACAAGTTTCAAAAACAACCAAAAAAAACAAAAAAAAGAAGATGCGTAATATCCAAGTAGAACTTTGCAAAGAGGAAGTGGTATTATTCAACACATGCCTGAGGTTTGACTTCTACAATAAACTGCCCGCTTTTCACAGAAACAGGTTCATTTGCTAAAACGCTTTCTAAATGATCCAACATTTCTTTTGCCTGAGAAAAACCAAATCCAGGGTCTGCATCATTATAATGCCAAACTAAAGCGCTTTCCTTTCTCTCAATCCCAGAACCATCAGTAGCCTCAGTATATGATTTCATAACAGGTTCTGCCATCATCATCCAACTAAAATCAGAATCCTGGCCATATGTTTCCCACTCTTCAAGTTGCGGCCACCTGCACAGTATAAGAGAAGGTTCAAGTGGAACTAAAAAGGAAAGGTGGAGATACTAAAGGAATGAAACCATCTGGTTTCACATATGCACAGATGCAATTTGCCTACGTCACCAAACACTATTGCATGAAACTTATCAAAGCCAAACACCATTGCAAGAATCTTATCAAAGAATTGAACAAGTAGATATATATAGAGGGGACGGGGACGGAGGGATGCGATGGACGATTGACAAGAACAACAATGAATCATTATTCACTACTAAAACAGACACAATAAAAGCAATCGTCCAGTATAAAATGCTAATCATAACTGTTCGTAAGACTGAAGTAAATCTCCTGGAAAGTGCACAATGCAAACCCACAAGAATATTTCACAGATGCCTCACTCTTTATAGACAGAGAATCATAAGTTTAAACATATCACATAGAATTATACATATACACACATGGCCATCAACCCACACTAATACAAACATACATTTCCTTCATATGAAGATATGGCTCGAGTTATGTTTAATATATATTCAAGATAAAATATCTTGGGGTTTTTTTAATTGCTTAATATCCTATTTAGCCACTAATTTTGAAACGAATATCACATTATGCATCATTAAAGTTATGGTACAAAAAAATGTCAATCATCAAGAGAAAAAGCAACTGAAATACAACAGAATACCCTGACATGTCAGTAATTGAGAATTAATACAGCAGAAAATTAGATCTTAATATCCAAATTGACTGAGACCTTGAGCTCCTCAAGCTTCTAGTTGGAAAACTCACTACCATATCAGCAAGCACAGAATGCTTGAAAGACAAACTCTTTCAAAAGCCTTGCAAGTGCACTACTTTCCTACTACCAATTGATATGGCATTTTAAATTTAAGAACAAATAACCTTAAGTTTTCTCCACAGCAAAGGCTACATAAAAAATATTTTACAGTATATTCTTATTGTTGGAAAAGCTGGGAAGAATTAATGCTTGCTTTATTACTGAATAGAGGTCCCAATTTATAGTATGGGACAAATACAACCACACCAAAAATATAAAATATCCTAAAAAAAATCTAATAACATAAACTTGGAAATAAAACATACTCATCTACTAATTAGGTAACAAAATACATAGAATATCAAACTAAATATTTCTAAATATCTTGATAATATTCTCTAACACTACTCAAGTTGAACATGGAATAGTGTCAAGACTTTCAACTTGGAATCAACCAATAATATAGCAATAACCAGTGGATGGTAGTAGAAAGCAGCAGCAGTCAACAGTAGGGACAAATTGCCAATGCAATAACCAAAGAGATAAAGGATCCAATAGATAACCAGAAGAGCAGATAGTAGCTTAGACAGTGGATAGTAGACAGCAGTAGACAGTAATCAACTAGTACTAGTAGAAGTTATAGAAACAGCCAGTAGACAAGCAACCAAAAATATGTACAGATCATTTTTCTCATGATTGCCACCAATCATCTCATTCATGAGTAAGGGCAAGATTAACACCAGACGAAGAGACAAGAGTGACAGATTACTCAACAACAGCATTAGCAGTAGGAGTACGATCCAGCAATTTTTCATATTCTTCACAGGTCAAGGAAATCATATCAGAAGTTTGACTAGCCATCAAGTTGGTAGTTTTGGCATCAATAGAAGTATGAGTAGCCCACTCAGGTTTGCCAAATTTAATCCAACACTTTTCAGAATTATGATTGTTTCGACCACAGTGCTCACAATGACATGGTCTTTTAAAATACTCCTTTCCATGTCCTTTACCTTTACCACCTTTGTAATCATTGTCATCCATAATCAAAGCAGAATGTTCAGTAGCAATGGTAGAAGTAGATCCAGAATTGCCTATAGCAACATGAAGAGCTCTTGACAAAGCATTAGATAGAGTAGGAACTAGCCAATAGATGGTCTCCTACAGAACTAAGAGAAGAATCAAGTTCACATAAAAATTTAGCTATTAAAAATTCTAGTTTGGACATCACAATTCAACAGATAATAAATAAGAATTTCATCCACAGCTCCTTTGAGAGAAGCAAAATAATCCGTAACAGAGTGTCCATCTTGTTTTAAAGAGAATGTTTTTGCATATAACTCAAAGACTCTAGATACATTTTTCTCCTTGAGAATACATCTAAAGTAATGTATCCCACATAGCTTTTGCTAAACCTAGAAACAAAATATTAGCGGCAAAAGATTCTTCCATACTATTAAGTAACCAACTCATAACAAAAATCAGATTGCTGCCACAACGAAATCTCAATACTTTTGGAATCTAGAGGTGCAGAAAGTATATGATTTAATTTGTTTTGAGATCCAAGAAATAATTTAAAAGCTTGAGACCACAAACTATAGTTACGACCATTTAATTTGATAATAGTTCCCAAAACAATTTTAGTCTCTGCAATAGCCCCCGTCAGAGAAATTTGGGCCAAAATAATAAGAAAAAATGAATCACCAAACAAGACAAACCACACAAAAGAGGGTGCTCTAGTCAGTTGAGTTGCCGACTGACAGGTGCAGCTTTTCTCCGGAAATAACAAGCAACGGCAGCAGCTTCAAGGGCTGAGAGTGACTGAAGGCGCCTGGGCTGTGATCACTAGTGCGTCAGCTTGAGAGGAAACGGCACTACAGGGTCTTGGAGGGTGTGGATAGCAGTGGCGCACAGAGCTAGGGTGGTGCTGAGTTTGTGCACCAACTGCCAGATTTTGCCTAAGACAACGACAACCAGATTGGTTTTTGCCTCTTTTATTTTTTTTTGGAAGAGTAAGGGCTTGTCTGGACACTGGTAGTGGCCAAGTGAGATTGTGTTGAACAAGGCTTGGGCTTGGAGAGCAGCACACACTGTTGGAATCTTATTCAACACAGTGGTTCTATGTTGTGCATCATGGCAAGGTTTTCTGAAACGAGAGGTTTAGGCAGTGTTTGGATGCTTTAGATGGTGTTTGGCTGGGGAAATTTTAGACACAGGATTTAAACTACTCTAGTACCATGTTGGAAAACATGGAAAGAATTAATGCTTGCTTTATTACCAAATAGAGGTCCTAGTTCATAATAATAGGACAAGTACAACCATACCAAAAATATAAAATATCCTAACAAAAATCTAATAAAATAAAGTTTGAAATAAAATATACTCATCTACTAATTAGGTAACAAAATATGTAGAATATCAAACTAAATTTTTTTAAATATCCTGATAATATCTCCAACACTTATAAAGCAAGGACCACCATATATATTAAGCAACTATTAGAAATTATATCAATCTGCATTACTTTTGAATTTAATCAAAAAGTATTTGAAATTACAAATGAAATACTATACTTAATTGTCAAGTATTTTGCTGATAACTTACAGGTTAGATTTCACCAAATCTTCAAGGTGGTTTCATCCCATAGAGAGTAGAGATTGAAGCCAGGAGGAAACAGTTCTAGACATAGGGCACACTCCTTATTATACAGAATAACTAAGGCTATATTTGTTTTCATATTTTGCACATCAAAACACACATTACAATCATTACTCTTTTAAAAATTTACATCTGTCTTTCTTTTACTTTTACAAAATTTTCAAGAAAATCACACCTAAAAATACACATCAAAGTATGAAAACAAACATAGCTCAAAGTATGAAAACAAACATAGCCTGAGATTTAATGAGGCAGTGGCTGATATAGAAGGTGCATACCTTAAAAAGTAGCCATGTTCTGCAGCAAGTCCCAGGTTCCTGCAAGGAAGAAACCACCCGCTTAAACGGTCTCTCCCTCTTCCACTAACCATAAAAACTATGTTTTTAGGATCTGCACACAGACTGTTCAAAAGAGACAGTACTTGGGCACTTGGAGCCTTTATTATTGAATTTTGAGTCATCAACGTGCCATCATAGTCCAACAGTATAGCCCTGCTTTTGGCCCTAGAGTAAGCAGCCACAATATCATCAATGGAAAGCTTTTTAAAGTTGGGATCCAGTGCCACTACTCGAAAACCAAAGCCAAGACCAATGCCCCAGCATCTTTTCCTGAAATGATCTGCACAAATTCTTTCCATATCTTGCAGGAAGCTTCTAGACCAAAACGCTACATCATGGGTGCTAACATAACAGTAGTGCTTCTCATGTCGTAGCTCTTTCTCTGATTCAGCCAGTGATATAGACTCATTCATTGCCTCAGCAGTTGATTCAACATTCCATGGATTAACACGAATGGCACCACTTAGGGAAGGAGAGCACCCAATAAATTCAGACACCACTAGCATGCTCTTCTTAGGTCCACTCAAACCTGATCCTGTTTCAGCACCAGAAACTCCTTGCCTGCAGACAACATATTCATAAGGAGTCAGGTTCATCCCATCCCTCACCGCTGTCACCACAACACATTCAGCTATACTGTAATATGCCATTCTTTCACTGATTGATAGAGAACGATGAATAAAAACTATAGGTTCATATCCAGGCCTCCCAAGCTCCCTATTGATTCTCTTACAATTCTCTTCTACTTCAGCCTGTGTTTCCTCCAAATTTATTCCTTTCCCTCTTGCAGGATTTACGATCTGCACCAGCACAGCCCTTCCCTGCAAGTCAGGGTGCTGCTTCAGCATGTGTTCCATAGCTAAAAATTTCAGGTTTATACCTTGGAATATATCCATGTCATCGACTCCAAGCAACACTTCCTTACCTTCAAACTGTCGCTTTAGCTCCTCAACCTTCAGCTCATTATCTACTTGTCTAATCACCGACTCAATATGACCCATATGTATCCCAACTGGCATTATCTTTATTCCCACTGTCCTTCCATAATAATCCAACTCTATATATCCCCTTTTTGACTGATATTCTAAGCCCAACATTCGACTGCAACAAGAGAGGAAATGCCGAGCATAATCAAATGTGTGAAAACCAATCAGGTCAGAGTTGAGTAGGGCCTTGAGGATTTCTTCTCTGACCGGAAGTGCCCTATATATCTCAGATGAAGGGAATGGGATGTGAAGGAAAAAACCCATTCTTAAGCGGACAAAGCGCCTCCTTAAAAATGTGGGCAAAACCATCAAATGGTAATCATGAATCCAAACAAAATCGTCCTCTGGATTGAGGACCTCAATAACTTTCTGTGAGAAAAACTTATTGGCAGAGACATATGCTTCCCACATGGTTCGGTCAAATCTACCTCCGTGATGAGGTGAAAATGGTAACATGTAATGAAAAAGTGGCCATAACTGCTGCTCACAAAATCCATGGTAATACTTTTCCAAAAGACTAGGTGGCAAAAAGGCAGGCACACATTTAAACTTTTCCAATAGATAATTGGCTACATCATCTTGTTCAATTGGATCAACATCAACAGGTAATGAACCAATGTACAATACCTCCATGTCTTCTGGAAAACCATCCTTCACCCGCAAAAGCAAGTTATCCTCATTCCAACTAAAGCTCCACCCTTTATTGTCAGGCCTTCGTTTTGCCTTCAAAGGCAAAAGGTTTGAAACAATGATCATTCGTTCACCAGCTACTGAAGACGGATTTTCAGATGTGACACTATTTGCTTGCTCGTCATCTAACTCCACAATATTCCCTGGTACTGTCATTACCCTGGGAAAACGCCTCCGCTCCTTCTCCCTGCTCATTACTGGGAAATTCCCAGAAGCTAAATCCAAAAGATTGGTATAAGATCTTGACATCATCTTTGCAATATTTTCCTTGTTTTTCCCCTCAAAAAGTACGATGGAACTTTTACTTGAATCTCACAACCTCAAATCCCTTCAAGCAAGTCTCTTTCAAACTATCTGCATTAGCAAATAACCATCAATTCACTACTACGAACCAACAACCGAATCCCACATATTCCTAGAACAAAGTCACTGGGTTGGAACACAATGCCGTCAATACAAGAGAAAACAAAAGTAAAATTAATCAAAAGAAACTAATGCGCAAATGAAAACGACAAAAGCAACTCATTCGAACCAAGCCAGAAACTAAATTTTCCAAAATACCAACTACACGATCACATAGAAACCCTAGCTTTCAGCAAATTTCAATCAGAGAGGCATACCAAAAGGAGAACCAGAATTTCGTGATTGAAGCCGACCTCTGCGATTCAATCCAGCAAAAAATTTGTGTCTTTTGATAAGAAAAGTCAAACTCCAACCACGAATTGAGATGGGGATTCTGAGGTTTGACGCATGTAAAAGAAAAATAATGAATCTAGGGTTGGAAAAACATAATTTTGAACATAATGAATCGACGATCGCGTGTAAGAAGTCCTGGATATGAATATTCAGGAGAATAAATATTTAATTAATTTTTATTATTTTAGTAAATTGAATAAAAATAATATATTATTTGGCTGTAAACCACAACGTGCCAGCAAATTAAAGCGTACGTTTGTTTTGATTTTTTGATTTGTATTTTTAAGTATACTTTTTTAAAAAAGTGAATAAAAGTAAAAAAATTTAAAAATATAATAATTAAATATATATATTTTTTAAAAAAAATAAAAAAATAAAACCAAACATAGCCAAAGAATCTCTTAACTCACACTCTTGTGCCTCTTAACTCACAACTCACAAGTCAAATTATTGCAACTTTACAAATTCAGAACACATACTTCATTTATTATTTTTTAAAAAATTTTATCACCTTTATCTTTTACTTTTTTGCAATCTAAAAAAAATCACACATAAAAAAATATTAGATGGATTCTATATTCTACGGTTTTGAATATTCCTCAACAATAAGATAAAAAATGCAAATATATCAAAGTTTATTAGATGAATTATGAACGTGAATGTATTTAATGTTCTTGATTGGTAATTAACATTCTTTATAAAAGAATAGAAAACAAGTACAAATTATAGTTGTGTTAAAAATTATCTGTCTATTACATTTATTATATAAAAGATATCAACTACCATTAATTAGATGCTTCCTGATATAATAAAAGTCTCATGTATTAAAAAATATCAATCAAAGATCTTCTATTAACATAAAAATAACCAGAGCAAAAATAATATTACTTAAAAGTACAGTGATAAAGTATATTGAGTATTTTTATGATTTTAATAACATTATATATTTAATTGAAAATTTGAAGATATGTATACTTTATCTAAACAATGATTATGTGAAGATGTGGACAAATATCCCACCTGTTCAACCTACCAATATTAGTGGGTAGGCAGCAAAGATGCTTATAATTTGATACAGCATTAGAGAAAACTTAATTCTCAAATTATTAAAAATTATAAAACTTAAAATGAATTATTATAAAACGCATACAATTTCTCTTGAGTAATGGTATGAGAATTAGTTTCGAGCAAGATTGTTGCAAAAATAATATTAACTAAATTACTCATAAAATTTACGTTGTGTTTCGATTCAAAAAATTTATGGAACAAATTAAAAAAAATATTTTTGATTGTTTGATTAATTAAAAAATTTAAAAGAAATGAAAGAAACTCTGATATGAACTCTTTCGCTTCACAAAATGATGAAAAAAAATTAGATAAAAATTATGTTAACTCTCTTCTCTTCTTCAAAATTTTTACCACCAGTATTCCTTTTCATTCCTTTATTATTTATTTTTCTTATCTAATAAAAAATTTAATTTCAAACCTTTCTTGATTTTATTTCCTTTTTAAATTATTTTCTTTAGCTCATTAAAATTCTTTGAATCAAACAAGAAATGATGAGATTTTAAATTTCTATAATTTTTTTCTTTTTCTCTAAAATGTTCTTTTCACCGACAAAATCTTCGAACGAAACACACTCTTATTTTTCTTGTCTAATAAAATCCCTTTCCTCAACCCCACCTCGGTTTTCCTGCCGGCGCCGAATGGATGGAAAAAGACTTCTTTTTGTCTTAAAAGTAATAATTCAAAAGGCAAAAAAATTTAATTATGTTTACTTTCACATGAACTAATAAAAATTCAATACACAAACTAATTTCATAAAAGAGATAAACATAATATAGTTTTCATATGAGTACATTTGAAATAAGCAAAAAATGACAGGTGTGTTATTTTAACATGGTTTGCAAAAAATAATATTTTTATAGTAAATCAATACTGCATATTAAAGGTATAGATCACTTTTAGTTATACAATATTAAATTACAATAATATATTTACTTCTTCATATATATTCTATTTACATTCTTTCTCTCAATTTCCATTTATTTCACCATCTTCTCTCAAATTAATTATATTTTTTTTCAATCTCCTCTCTCAAGTTTAAATGATTTGATTTATTTTTTTTCAAATTTATTTCTATTTTTCTTATTTTTTAAATGACATAAAATATATTTAAAAATATTATTAACTCATTTATATATAGTTAGGCACGGGCGATGAACGCGGCCCTAATCACTAGTTTCGAATAAATACAAAGAATCAACAAAGTGTACAAGTTCCTTAGCTAAGAGGTTTCCCAACAATAACTTTGTGACCAAATGTATGTTTCATTACAACTAAATTATCTATTTTATCGTAATTAATTCTGTCAGAGTTCTTTCTTTTAATTTTTTTGGAATGAGGAAAATAATAATTAATTGATTAATTTTTAAATTAATCAAATAAAAAATTGGGATAATTTTCAAATTGGGATATGATGGAGGATGGTTTACCATGGCAATTATCTTGTAAGAGCTTGTAATTTGTTATATAAAATATTTTGTATATAATTTTTTATTTGATTAATTTAAAAATTAGTCAATTAATTATTATTTTCCTCATTCCAAAAAAATTAAAAGAAAGAACTCTGACAGAATTAATTATGGGTTATTGTGGGGTATTTGCACATAGCAAACGAATCAAACTCAATGGGAAATATATTGAATTTCAAACCGTCGCAATTTTATTCAATATTGTTATTAAATATATGTGACAGTTTATGTAATTTAATTTGAATGTTGGTTCCAGATCATTTAACTAGTTTAGTAGATGCTTGCTCTCATAGAATAAAACAGCAACACATGTTCTCATTTTTCTTTTCCCCATCTTCCTTTCTCTTTCAATTTTTATTTCTGCTTTGCTTTTTTAATTTTTCGCATTTTCTTCACTTATTTGAATTATTTTTACATTATCTTTGTGTCTCTTATCTTTCTTTCTGCTTTTTCGATCCACCTATTCAAATGATTTCTTAATTATCTTCTTTTAGGTTTAGAGTATTTCTAAACTTTCACTTCCATTTTTCTCCTTTTCGTGGACTTTGATTAGTTCATATTTGGATACATGACTAACGGATTGTGATTAATGGATTTTATACATGTTCTATACTTGCTTTAAAATGAATTTCTTGACATAATAAATTTGAATTAAGAAAATTAAGAAATAATTTAAGGAAGTGGATAAAATATAAAAATATAAAATGAAAATGAAAATGGAAAGAGAAAAAATTGAAAGGAAAAGTGTGAGAGAGAATATAAAATTTGCTAAACCCAATTAATCCCATAATAAAGGATCTAAAATTGTTAAGGCATCTAAATCCCTATCAGCTTCCTTGTAAATGGAATGAAGGCTTAGCAAGAATTCTAATCAGGGGATTCAACTTCAGTGCTTCGGCCACAACTTATGCCAGTGTAAGTGCAATATTGATTTTAGAATTAACTAAAAGTGAGATTTATAAATTCAAAAAATATATAAACAATTTGGCATGTTATAACTCTTATTCTGGTGTGTTGAAAATCAAAGATTTATGTTAGTTTACCTTGTACAAATATTAGTCTAGGTTATGTTTGGAGCATAAACATCTCAATATCCCATTGAACCTTACACTATCAAACATGCTACTTAATTATTTTTTGATTATTGCACATATTCACAATCAAATTAATATCTGCGTATAACATACATATACTAACATTTATACATATTTATAACCTAAAAATAATCATTATCTCTATATATTATTTCATCATCTAATTATTATTATATTATAATATATATATATATATAAATTCACAAATTTAAAGAATCATACTATTCACTCTAGCAAAACTTATTTTTCAAATTACTATTCATTTTAACACAACTTCTACCGTATATTATTATTTAATAAAATCCCTCTCTTAGTCTCATTGCTAGGTGTCTATGTTCACTTTGTAAAACTTATATGAAATATGTTATTTTTGTAAGTTTGAATAATGAGATGATAACATGATTTAACACTTTACAAATATGCTCTTGTGGATGTAGTCTTGTTTTGTTTGTCTTATTAAAATTCATTCTATACATATTATTCGTTTTATCATAGCGCAATGTTTCTTTTGCTTACTTTGTCATTGTATGATGTTCATCCCATGCATATCACATTCATTATTGCAAATTCCTTAACTTGTCATATCACAACATTCATTTCATACATCTTGTGATTCGATACAGACATTCATGGCTTATTTTATATTACAATGCATTATATGTCGTTACATGTGATTACATGTCAATGTTTAAAGATTGGGTATTCAACCACTTTTTTGGAAGTTTATAATTATGCTCTATGTTATAACAAACAATGCATCATTTTTGTCTATCTATTTGTTATGGATATCATGACATTTTCTCATCTATTCAAATGGAATATATCAATCAAGATCACTATGTTCTGCTTAAGAATGAGTGTTGAGAATCAATGCTATATATTAATTTACCTTATACTAATATTAGTCTAGGTTTCGATTCACTTTATAAAAATCTATGTGAGCATGTGGTCTTTGTAACATCATATAAAGAGAGAATAATATGATTTAACCTTTTAGGTATTTTCTAGCACCTGTAGGTATAATGGTTAAACTATATTACATATTTGTGTTCCTTTATTGTCACTCTTTACTTTATTTAGTATGGTCTTGTTTATGTTTGCTTCAACTAATATCAGTATGTAACTCTCACCGTATATGGATTAAGAAAAAGTTTTGAAACTAACTTATATAGTAAGCCATCCTTACTTTATAGTATCTAATTTTTTAGAGGCATGTTGGAATCTATGACATTTGTAGTAACAGAGTCAGTTCCTTTTTGTTGGTTGCTTGAAGAAGAATCCATTTGAATGACTTGGAGGATTGATCTATACACAAGTAGATGCTTGCAAGTTGAGCCGACCCAAAGGAGTTCACATCTTATGTACGAGGGATCATGCATGAATTTGAGTAGAATCAATGTGAGTTTTATTCCATACATATTTTAAAAAATTCACAAATCAACTTGTATAGCATATGCTATATTCTTCCTAAGTGACTAGTTTTTTTTAAGACAGATTAGAACCTATTAACTCGTGAGGGTTTTGTTGTATCAAGTGTTAGGTTTGCTTCATTTTTATATTGCAACCTCCATTTTTGGATAAGTATTCACGTTATCATAACATGATGTTTATTGTTACCTTTTCATAGCACAATATTTGTTCAGTGCATATTGTTTATTTAAATATAGTATAATGTTTATTCCATGCACATTGTTCATTTTGTTGTTGCAGAATATTTATTGCATGTGTCTTATTATTGATTACAAATTAATTTTTATATTATTAGGGCATGACAAGTATGTATGAATGGAATAAAATAAAAATAGAATGAACATTGTATAAGTTATCATATGGTAGGTATGCACAAAAAATAGACAAGGTATACAATTGTTATTTAGAATTCATTCTCATAATTGACAAATAGAAATGAACGTATAAATACTATGAACTTACTTATAATGATAAAATTAGCATTAAATGATAATTTTTTATATAATTGTGCATTAAAAATTTAATCGATAATTATATTTTTCAACATTTAAATTGATTGAAGAAAAAAATAAAATCTTCCAATTAAAATTGACTTCCACACACGCACACACAAAAAAAAAGAACATTTATTTATCAATCCAAAAGCATCACCATTTTTTCTAATGGCATAGAGTTTCAATTTATTACAAAAAATTGATACAGAACAGCAAATAAAAATGAAAAAATCTTGGCACAAAACTTTTATAAAAGGCAAATGTGTGCTTGATTGAATAAATATTATTTATATTACTTATAAAAAAAGCTAAATAATTGAATTTAAAATAGAAAAAACTAGAATAAATTAAAATTGATGCAGAATATTGACCAAAAAATATAACATATTAAAATTTAAAGACACTCAATATCTATGCATATAAATAAAATAATAATAACAATAATTTTTACATATAAATTTTATACTATTTATATAATTCATAAGATGATAAAATAGAAAAAATTGAGAAATAGAAAATATAGAATAAATATACATTTAGAGAAGTAAATGAAATAAATAAATATTGTGGGAGTACAGTGAAAAAAGAACATATAAATAATTAAAAATATTTAGTAATTATATATTGTACAATCATAGTATAGTATAGAAGGATATTTCGTCAAACAAAAATACAAATTTATTCTTGACAAATTAATAATATGTAAACCCATAGTGCTGAAACAAAATAGTGAAACCTATACTATTGAAAATCAGCAATCCTTTGGAAATGGCTATTCTTGTATAAAACTTATATTATCTATATGATTTGAAATAGAAATGAGAATACTTATTCCATTCCCAACTCGTTCCTGCATATTAGTCACGCCCTAAATTTGTTTCATATTATTGTATACTATGTCATTCTGCCTCAATATTTGGCAGAAATTAGACATGTAATCACTTTATTGAGGTCTCTTATTATGGTTTAAGTTTAAGGTAGAAAAAAAAAATGTGTCATTTTTGTCTATTTACCTATGATAGATATCATGACTTTTATCAAGTTCTAATTGAATATTTCAATTGAGATTTTCTTGTTCAGTTTAAGAGAAAGTTTTAAGAATTAAGGTTTTATGTTTTCTCATCTAGTGTTAATTAGTTTAGGTTTATTGTTCCTACACATCAAGTTCACATAACAGTTATATGTATATGTGATTGTTTTAATATATAACGAAATAGTATAACTTAGACATTTAGATATTTTTCTTGCTAATGCAAGCCTAATACTCGTACCACGTAGTATAATCGTGCATGCGCTTTTTTTTTATTTTTTATTTGTCACTCTACAACAACATCACTACTATTATTTAATCATTGAAGCTCTTCTGAGTCAAGATGATCCACTATTGGCCATGTTGGTTTCTTTACCACAGTTGTGTTTCCTACATCCGCACAATTCCCCAAGCAATGATTAAATTACAAATTTCATCTCTTATGTTGCACATTACAAGAAATATGTTCTTCCTTCGTGCATTATCCTCTTCCCCCTCTACTTGAGGATTCAACATTTCAATATGATCAATTTTACTCCTTCACAAGCGTCCAATGTGCACCTCAAACAACACCTAATTTTACTCCTTCACAAGCGTCCAATGTGCACCTCAAACAACACCTCCTCCAACTCCAATATTTTATGTTCTTCGCCTTCATCTATCACAACTTCTGCCTTATCAAATAATCATTGTTCTTTTGTTTGGATAATAACTAGCAAGATGGCTCGTTCCTTGACATTTAAAACATAAAATGTCATGAGTACAAACATTTGAAGAACTATCAGATGCATCAACCTTGGAAATATCGCCCTTTGATTTTGTTCTTGCATTTTGTGACATCTTTTCCTCTTCATGGAAACTCCTAGCAATTGAGGTGCTTGGTTGATGAAAAGTATTTTGACTCCTTCTCTTTAGTTATATTTTCACATTGAATGTCTTTTCACTATGTTATCAAGTTTTATGTAGTGATGTAATTCCACAACGTTGATAATCTCTCAATTTAGCTAAGTAAAAATCTTGGCAATGTAGCTCCTTCTTCTGTACATCTTGCCAAAGTCATTTTCTCCTCCTTGATGTAGTAATCTGCACTCCTAGTCTTTTAAGTTAATGCTTAAAGTTTTTACTACCACACTCTATAGTAGTAACCTAGGCTAGAATGTCTTTGCATAATTGCTTTCAACTTCTCCCATATTTCTGTCCCTTTCTTTTCTTATTTATAGTTGGTTGATCCAACTAAATAATTACATAAAAAAATTCAACAGAGGCTAATTTAACTATTTTTTTAGCATTTATGTAGCGGTAATACTCAAAAATCAACTTTATTCACCTTTCCCACTTCAAGTAAGCCTTAGGCCTAACTTACCTTGAAAAGATAAACTTTAAATTTGATTCCTTCATGATATCTTCATCTCCATCCCTCTTTTAGTGAGTTCTTTGTTGCATTATATTAAACTCACCTTCAATAATAGAATTAACAAACTCGTTATGCAAGTTCCTCCTATTTCTAATTTTTTTCCCTTCTTGGACTTTGTGGTTTACATTTTTGTTCTTGGGAACTTTACATCCTTTCTAACCGTTCTGGTATTTTTTTATAGTACTTCCATAATAGATTTAGCATCAAAATTATTAATTGTGGCCTAACTTTATTTGAATTCGTGCTCTATGGAAATATACTCACATATATAACATCAAAACTTTTAAAGATAAATGTACTCATGCTTGTAGTTGACTTTCAATACTGTTTATAATACAATAGTCAATTAATGATCCCACCAACTTAAGTTTTATTCACCTTTGATGCAAACTAAAACTATTGCAGTCACCTTACCAAACAAGAATGGACAAGATATGTGGATTACAAAATTCAAAGACTTGATCAATTACGTTAGCGTTATTGGGATCTCATTGAAATAGAATTCTGACAAAACAAGAGATTTGCTTGTGGTTTGTGATTCGTATTTGCAATAGTTTGTTCATGATCGTGATTTTTGCAAAATGGAATGGTGTAGTACACACCCTCTATGACATTCAAATCACAACAATGAATATTTTTTTTTCTTTCTTTGTAAACCAATGATCAAGGCGAACTCTTAATTAAAATTGACAAGTTTTCTATTAAACATTAAGGATCAACCAAAAAAAATGTAAATTAGACATAAAAGAACAAAGTTGCAAGATATTAGTTTTTCTTTTATGTGTTTTCAAATGATAAAAGAATATAACCAGTATGGAAGTGAAATGTACATTCAAGTGGAAAGAAATAAGATATACCATGATAAGGATAATCTAACATATTTCCAACAACTCGAAGCTAACTTTGATACTAAACTAATGTGAGTTGCAAGAAAAAATCCATAAATTATACTCAATCATTAATAATGCATTCTTAGAAATTGTTCAACTAAGGAGGAGCTAAACCCAGTAATAAACTCCATTAAAATATCTTGAAGAAATTCAAGACCTAAGATTGAAGAATTGTATTGAAGAATTGAGTGAATAAGACCACAATCAAGCCACCTAATCTTGATTGATACACAATCATTCAAAAAAAAATTCTCACTTTGCACAAACCAAAAAATATCAAAAAAAAATAAAAGATAAAACTCTCAAGTGTTTGATAGAAAAGACAAGAATTTTAATTAATTTTTGATTGAATTTTTTGTGTATAATATAAGGGCCCTATATATAGACATGAACGTTCTCTTAATTTGACAATGAGTTCCTTCCAAAGACTTGCCGAAACTATAAACATATAATTAAGACAATTTTTAACAATAAATTTTGCCGAATATTCATTCTTTACATGAGAAAATCTTGGCCACAAAGAAAATTTTAAAAAAGAAAGTAAAATTTAATTAACTAGAAAAGTTAATAAAATCCAGCATATGTTATCTATTGTTGTCAATTGCGATCGTGGCCATGCCATGTCCCATCCGTAGCCTAGGTCTTGCACTCCTCCATTTCACAGTTTTCACATATGCATATGCAACGCCTTCATCATCCACTTGAACTATTTTGATGATACTGCATCCCTTGAGTCCAAATTTTCAACTTTTTTAAATTTTCTCTACTCAAGCTCCAAAAGCCTCTTTTAATCTTTTTTACTTTAACTCTTGTAATTAGTCTACTTGAAATTGTCGAATCATCCTCGCTTCAAATTTGAATGTCCACACCAATACACACACACGCACGCACGCACACACACACATATAATATTTGAGTTATGGCCTACTACTAAATGAAGAATCACATGATTACATTAAGACTTTTAAAAACAATACTCATCAAATTAATTTTGGGTGTTGAGACAATTAAGATGTTTATCTATATATGTTAAAACATTACTTAGATATTGAGTTCATTTTTATATAGGGGACCTATTTTCAAACTTGACTTGATAAATTAAGAAATAATGCTCAAACAGATTTAAGAGAATGTGATTGATCGCTTTATTTATTTCCAAAAAAATTATGTTTAATAAAAAATGATTATTTTATTTCATTTAAAATCAAAAGAGTATATTATAAAAATAACATATAATAATTTTTTTGAACAAGGTAATATAAAAAGGTGAAGCACCACTAAGAGTAATACAAAAATAGAGTTCAAATTGCAAAGAAAAATAATATATAAACCATTTGCTAGCACCTTCTTTGTGTATTCTTACACATTATACATCTAGCTTGCTCAAAAAAGAATTACTCTACCATGTCTTTACTTCACTGAAAGTTTAATATACAAAATCTACTAAAAATTTACCAGATTTTCAAACTTATTTGAATAGGAATGAGCCCATATTTATGTGTTATAAAATTTTATACTAAAGATCAAGTAAATAACAATATACCAAGCAAAATTTTTTTTACAGACATGCTGAAGTCCTCAAATCAAAGAGTCAAAATTCTTTGCAACTACCGCCCCCCTAATCATGAAAGCTTGGCTTAGGTGATTCAAAGTGGCATTGATTATATTCGTGAGGTCCTTTTAAGAGGAATAGGAGCTTAACATGAAGATGGAGGCTTGTGAGTCTGAAGAAGTAGTGTGGATCATCTCAATGTAGGCAACGAATATCCAATTATCTGCTACCACATATCCATAACCACTAGAGTAGATTAGCATGAGATTGATCCACTACTACAAATAAGTACTTATTACCTACAACGAATTCAATTGCAAATAGTATTTTGGTGAGAGTTTTGAGGCAAAATCTTATTTAACAAGCATTAGGATAATTTCCCAGTTTTTAATATGTCATTGGTATATTTTATTAAAATTAGGAGTTTTAATGTAAATAACCTTATGATTACTTTGGAACCAAGTTTAAATTCAAAATTGAGTGGAAGCCACAAATTCTTAGAGAGCAAGGCTACTTGGTGACTAGGACCACCAAGTTCACAAATATCTATAAATGGTCCCTTTCTTGTCTTGTATTTCAACAAATTGATTATTAAAGAAATTTCTCTTTCCTTGAATTAGAGTGGTTTACTCTATTCTTATAAAATCTAATATCAAACAATCCAATATCAAGTTATTCAAATGTTGATTGTGAGTAATTCATAATAGTCAATCTAATAAGTGTATCAATTGTGGGTGTCCTTCTTAAGATCTCCGCCAAATTCATTGCATTGTTTTGCATTAATCTTAAAGTCCATGCCTTTGAAACTTAATGTTAAGTTTAAGTTATGCCAAATATCCCTTCTTTTTTTCCTTGTTTCTTTTAGGATTTTTTCTTTACTTCCATGCATGCATCTATTGGGTTTCACTAAGTTTGGAATGCTAACTTTTTAATTAAAATTCACAACATTAAAGATAATATAACAGAGGTAATCCTAATCTGATCATTCTCTCTTTGCATAACTCATATAAATTTAAAACTAATTAGTTATATGGATAGTTATCTTGAATCAAATTCCTAACAAATTCTATCTATGATCCACAAGTCGTAATTTGCCCCCGACCTCTAGCTTGTCAACATAAGCAAAGTGCAGGTAAAGCATCTCTAACGAATCTTCACAAACTTTTTCATGAAATCTTACAAACTCTTTGTATTTAGAGAATTTAATCCAAAGAAAATATTATGGTAACTAGTGATTATTTTCTCTTTTGTGTATAGTGGAGTGGATGAATAGCGCCACATGAACAATATTGTGAATAGTGTCATCATTTTTTTAGAACTGTTCCTATTAATTTATTTTCAATATACAATCTTATATATATGGTTAGATTCTTAATCCACCAAGGTTACATGGAATAGACTTTGTGGGCTTTTACATAAACTTCAAAATAAATTCAAGTCTATTATTTTGTTAATTATTAATCAAATAAATAATCAAGACCATTGGTATTGTATTCTTTAATTTAATTATCACATTAATTAAATCAAATGCCCAATATATTTCTAGGTTGTAGTCATATTATTAACAAATCTAATAAGAATTAAATAAATTCAATTTGTGACTTGTCCTTTAATTTAATTAATTTTTATTAATTAAATTAAAGGCTCATTATCTTTCCACTTAATAATCTCATAATCACCAAACATAATGAGAAATAAATCATTCTATTTGATTTAGTCCAATTGCAATTCAATTAATTTTTTTATGAGACTTCTCAATCCTCATACATAGCCCCACTTTACAAAAACTTTCTTGTCATTGCCTTGTTCTTATGTATTGACTTTTTAGGTTCATCCTTAACAGCCAATGAGTATAACTCTAACAATATGAGTAACACCTAAACCTTGACACATATCATAACCCATCTAAGGTGATATGAATAGATTACATGAATCTTCCTAATCATGAATACCACATTGTATAGGACTTTTGTCTTGCTTTGTCCCAATTAAGTGGGAGCTATGGATTTAGTTAAACTTACTAGTTAAATTATATGATCAAATTAATGTTATTTCATGAGACTAATGTTCTATAGGAAACTTCTTTTTGATCATGTATTACCTTGACTAAGGATTTTCATTTCATACAACATCAATCGCACAGAATAAACATCTTACTCACTTGCAAGGAGACAAATTCTTTATTGATTGTACACATGCCTTTATATGCATTTAGGCAACAGCATATTGGATTTATGACCTTATTTTATATAAAAATAGAAGTTGATCTTTAATACCCTAATGACATGGTAACCATTCTATGCACAAGACAATTATGTTGTCTCAAGCCCAAGGCCTGCATTCATTTAACATGATCATGAAGTGAGACGTTGACAATAAAGAGTGAATTCCATGTGTTTGTTTTGTTCTTTGAGTCATTGTCTATACACATCATTCCCTAATGACGTATCCATACTCGAGTTTTCAATATCTCGTATCAAATGACATGACACTCATCACATAAACACATGATGTTTGGGTCGTTCCAATCCTCCAATACCCATTTAAAGAATTTGTAATTTGTGAATGGGTTTTAATGATTGTGTACTAATGAGTCCTATGCCCATATTCATAACTTTTTATGAAAAGACACCTTAATACAATCACATGGGCACACACACAACTTTACGTCACAACAAGAATTACGAGCATGATTAATATTGCTAGAATATTGATAAATGGAACATCGATATTTAATTAACTAACAAAAATACTATTGATAACCAATATCCCTTATAAATAATTTTGCTAGAATATTGACAAATGGAACATTGATATTTTATTAACTAATAAAAATAACATTGAGAACCAATATCCCTTATAAATAATTTGGTGTTAGAGAGTATATTACTAACAACATTAAGAAAAATAAAATATAAATTTGAATTTAAGATTATTGAAGTCACATTAGAAAATGAAAGTGAATGAAAATAGGGTTGGTGGTTGTTGCAATGGAGATGATAGATTGTTGTAGCTTGATTTGATAGATGGGGAAAATGCTGATTGAATGAACAAATGACCTTAAAAGAAGAGCTCACTACAATACAAAGACATGCTAATTACTATAATGGTCAGGACAACATAAAATAAAGTTTTAAAATTGAAATAACTTATCTCCAATATACAAGGGCACATTAAATTCAATTCCATAAAAAAAATTTAGCTTAATTTTAATTTATTAGATCATTAACAGAATAGTTGTAGTAAAGTTTCAATCTTTCAATTATAGACAATTTGCTTGACAATCAGTTATGTTAACTACTATTATTAGTTTGGGTATCTCTGGATGCAAATTTAATTAGAAATGTAAGTGTACGTGAAAATTTAACTATATTTTATATTTTAAAAGTAAAAGGGAGACCGAGGGGAAAATATTTTTTTAATGAGTAATATGTTTAGATAGTCTGAATTTTGATGATTCCAACCATTTTTTCCGAAATAATTTCACAGAGATAGAAATTTTAAAATATTTTTTATTTTTTGAATATTTTTCTATATCCTATAAAATTACTTTTTGGAAATGATTATTATTAGTCACAACCAACCATTTACACAATTGCTCAAGCCATTATTGAAATTATTATTTCTTTTTAACTCTTATTATTGTTCTCAATTTTATTGAAATTATAATATAATAAATTTTTGTTAATATATTGTGTATATTAGGTTGAATGTTACAAAAATGCACACATCATGAGAGAAAATAATAGTAAAGGAACACATGGATGATATTTTTTACATAGTTTAATACAAAGCATAGTTACATTTGCGAAGTCATCAGATAAAATTCCTGCAAAGTCAAGGTGATGTCGCAATTACAACTTCGACATGCAAGTCACATTACAAATATTCCTCTTGAGGCTTGTTCACACCTAAAGATTAGGTTTGATAAATTAATTTATCAAGGCTACTTAAATATTCACTTTAAGTGATAAATACCTATGATAAAATATAAACTCGTTATTAGTTTAATAAAATGTTAAGTGCATACTTCAACCTAACAAACATGACAAAGTAATCCAAACATATTGGATTATTTAATATACTCATCATTAAGTTATCGTATATTTTAATTCATATTAGTAAATATAATATTAAATTATTTTATGAATAATTTATCCTTCAAAATAATCTCCAAGTCTTAATCCTATCAATCAAAAAGAACAAGTCTTTAGACTGAACTCCTTTTAGCCTCAACTAGTTGACGAAGGTAACTGGTAAGCTCCCTTCACATTCGTTTTGGCTACAATCTACATTGGTGTGGAATTCCTCCACCAAGGGTCTAAGTAAGCTCCTCTTCTTTCAATGTGTGGAACGTCCTTGAAGAAAATCTTTAGATGTTGGAAAATGTCAAATGCATATTCTCTAGTCTATGAGATTTAGAGTGACTTTGGCAGCTTACATATAACTAATTAATGATTAAAATTGAATTTTGTGATTTTAGTATGAAAATCTCGCACTAAACTATAATTGTTTCTTTTTCATAATTATATGTTAGAATTTTATGCAACAACATGGGATTACTTTTCTTGGAATCTCATCTAAATTTGCATCAAGGCATATCTCTCAATAAATGGCAATTGACATTTCAGTTGAGATTTCTTATGATATAAATCTTCCTTTTATTTTCTCTGGACAAGGAAAACATGATAATTAAATAATTTGAAAATCTAAATGAAGACACATGTACTCCTACAAGAGTTCGTGCCAGGTAATGCCAACTAAGCATATATATAACTAAAAATCTTCCCTCTTTAAGGAATGTGTGGCACAACCTTCAATAACAATCAATGGTTCAAAACAACCATAATAAAACTTGAATAATAACTAAAACGAAACAAGTCTTTGAATAACAAATCAAATTAGAAGTAGTTTGAACAAAATAGATAAAAACAACTTAGTAGCAAATTAAACAAAATGCCTTAAAATAAGAGAACAGCGAGTTCCTCCTAAATATTCAGTTTCCTAGAGATTAGAACATTCAAACCAATATCAATAGCAAAAGCAAGTTGAAGCATCCTGGGTAACATCATCATCATGACATCGTGGTACACAAACATACTCTAAAACAAAATTTGGTCTACTATTCCCTTTTTATGACACAAAATATCAAAGAATTTCAAGAAATGGGGAAGAGTGTGATGAGAATGTTTAGGCTTATTATCACCAACATTCTTAGATATGTTTTAATTAAATTCATGCTCCAATGTATGTCGATAACCACAAAATCTACTATATTTAAACAATCCAAGATATTGAAGAATAGAGACAAAGTTGATTGACCCATATTGTTGAGCATTGACATGTCGTTTCACGAGCATGAGCAAACAATAATATACTTCCATAGTTTTCTATATTTCTTTGTGAAATAGTTGTTATTATAAGCATCTTCAAGATAAAACTCCAGACATCTCATAGCTAGAATATGGGAGGTTGTCTCATTTTCTTCTTTTTCTTAAAGGTTCTAACTTTAGCAGAGTTGGAGGATGTGATGCCCTCCTTTTATATCAATGAAGATCATTAGCAAAAGTTAAAATTGAAGGTTCTAAGGCACTTTTGTATGTTCTTGTATGGATAATGTTGTAATGTAAGCCTATTCTCTAGTAAAAGATTTCTACACAGTCTCTTCTAGTGTATTAGATGTTAAAATATATGATCCAATAGAGTGGTGACTTCTAGGATGGTTGTCTCAATAAGATTTACAATATTTTATTCTTAAGCTTCTTGATTAGGTTCTTCAGTGGGATTATTAGGTTCAACCGTACATTCAACTTCATCATTAAAATTTGTTGAAAACATGATTGGTTGTAATAGAGGCTAAATCTACCATACCATCACATGACACAATTGCACATGTGAATGAATTGAACAGCGGTGGAACAACAATGATACTATCATCTGATTGCATGATGGATTGATAAGTTTATGTGTCGCGATGGTGAAGTTTTAGGCTTGTAAAAGGGTAGTTTTATATCTTTATTTTCATTGTTTTAAATCAAGTTACAATACTATTGGAGGTTGTAGAATTCATACAAGGTGAAAAAAAAAGAGAATGTTTCCTTTATGAAATAATTCCATAGGTTGACATTTTGTGAAAATCCTAATAGGGATAAGAAAAGAGGTGATTTATTATAAATGGGACTTAAAGCAAAGAGGAAATATAGATTTTGAACATTCACCAAAACGTGTACTCCCCTTTAATTTGTCCACTCTTTCCACATTAATAATTTTCACTCCCATGTCAAATTTTTAAATTTACTAAAGTTGAGTTCTTTTATAAAAATATCTACAGATTGATTCTCCATTCCAACATTATCAAAAACTTTTGTTTTCTTCTCTGTCAAGTCCTCCATAAAAAGATTCCTTCTCTTTAGATGGATAGTCATTGATTGTTGAATTGATTTTTGTATATATAAATTGTATTGTAATTGTCACACAACACCATCAGCTTGTTTTCACTATTTTCACATTTAAGAAGTATTTTTTTTCATTTAAATAAGTTGGAAATAAGTTCTTTTACCAACAATATATTTAGCTTCACTTGTTGACATGGAGATAGAAATTTACTTCTTGGAATCAGATTATTCTAATAAAAAAATATCCTTCTATTTTACCCTTTCTATCATCAACATTTTCAGCCTAATTTGCATAACTAATTAAAACTAAATTCAAGTTATCATATTTGGAATACTATAGGCTAAGGTTTATTGTACTATTGATATACCAAGTAATTGTTTTGACTATACTCAAATGACTTGTTTTTGGTGCTAATTGATAATAGGTGCACACTCCCATATTATAACATATGTTAGGTCATTTTGAGTAAGATATAATAAGCTTCCAATCATGCTTTTAAACAAACTTCCATTCATTAGTGTTTATTCTTAGTTAGTTTAGTAGGCATAGATTTTAGTGTTACAACATGTGTTGTATTGTCCAGTTTATTTTTTTTTTTCGCAAGGTTTGTCACATACTTTGAGAGATCAACATGCCATGAACATATTGTTTGATTTGAAGTCCCAAAAACCAATTAAGTTTTCCAGCCATGATCATTTCAAATTCTTTTTACATAAGAGCCATAGATTCATTAGCCATCTCTTGAGATATGTATCCAAACATAATATCATCCACATAAAATTGTACCAGCAACTAGAATTTGTTGCATAATTGAATAAAATCTTTTCTGATCCCCTTGCACATAGCCTTTCTTGATGGATAAGTTGGTAAATCTATCATATCAAGCACAAGGTACTTGTTTCAACCCATATAGGACTTTTTTTAGCTTGTACACATATGATGGATGATAAGGATATAGAAATCCTTTGTATTATTTCACATAAACTTCTTCACTTAAAATTTTATTCAAAAATGAACCTTTTACATCCATTTAAAATAGTTTGAATCGTAAATTGAACGCTATGACAATATGCAATCTAATGGCGTCAACATGTGCAATTGCTATAGTGTTTTCATCAAAGCTCACTCTTTCAACGTGTGTATATCCATGATTAACTAATCTTGCTTTGTTGCTTAACAAACCAAACCTCATCTATATTGTTTCTGAGCATCCATTTGGAATCAATTATGTTCACATTTTCTAACCTCTTAATCAGTGTCTACACTTCATTGTTTTGGATTTGACCAAATTCTTCTTGTATGGTAGCAATCCAATATTCATCAAGCAATGCCTCTTTCATAAAGTGAAGCATGTATAACCTACTAAGTCCTAAGAGTTGATTCATTTGGTTTCTCTAGTTCATTTATGGTATTTTAGGTTTTTGATTATTACCTTTATTGGGTGGTTTCCACATATCATGAATGGAGGTTCATGGACTATAAAATATTGGTATTATCGCCACTTAAGATTACTTGTAATGTTTTATCATTCAATGTGAGATTCCAATCAATGTCGGAATTCTCTAGGATTTTATGTGCTTCACGTATTAGGACTTCCTTAGGTTTAGTTTTGTAGTTATCATTTATCAATGCCTAGATTTCGTCATCTTCATTAATGACAGCATTAATGGACTCTCACTATTTTTGAGAAAGAGTTATGAACATTGTAGATATGGATAGTTGGGGAGTGTTATAAGAATATTCCTTATTGCTTTTTGCGAGTAACTTTCCTACTTAATCACATTCCTTCAACATGTTATATTTGCTCCTAATAATAGTTGGTCCTCTTTCTCTCCATAATTTAGAGGGAGTATTTTTGATAATAGGCCTCAAGTACATTTGATTAATGATGTAATATGTAGTGTTAACAACTGCAGCCTACCATTTCAAGTTTAATATTTTTGTATTCGACATAAGCTGAACCATCTATTGAAGAGTCTTATTGTTTTTCAATATTATCAATCTTTTGAAGTGTTTTAGTAGAAGAAAATCCATAAATTCTTCTCAGTTGTTTACATAAAATAGAAAAGTACTAATATTGAAATTCTCTATCATAATTACTTGTAACTCTAGTAATACTTCCAATTAAACCTCTTTTTTTTTTTTTTAAATGAATTGAAGATGGTAGAAATCTTCTTGAAGGTGTCGAAGGTATCTAATTTTTTAGAATACCCACCCTATTAAATCTAGAGTAGTCATCCACACACACAAAAATATATTGCTTGACTTTGACATTAGTGATATCTGTAAGGCCTGTTAAATTTATATGCAATATTTTCATATGTTCTAAATTTACTTATATGTTGCACCATTTTGCGGAACATTTTTTGTAGCTTTTCATACTAGCAAGGTCTACATGCATTATTTTTCTTCTAAGAATATGTTTCCTTGTTGCTCCTACTATAGTTTGATCAAGTTATAAAAGTTGAGGTGACAATTTTTTTGCGCCGGATTTTGCACTCATTAGCTTATGTCCTAGACATGTTGCGACATTGTTTAATAGGTAACAAATGTCTAATGACCTTTTGCTTATTAGAACAAAGTTGTCATTTTCGTCATAGGCACAACATTTATTTTTGAAAAATCTCACAAAAAAGATACTGGTTATATAGTTGGCTAATGCTGTTTGCCTTTAAGCCTTCTACACGTAGCATAGTTTTTCATTTCAACATTCTATCTATTTAACTTTTTCAATCACATGACCCCTTTATCCTTTGTCAAAAGTGCGAAATCTTCTTGTGCAACACTTTTAATTTGTCAAATAGTTTTTATTCCCAATTTTGTGCCTTAAAATCCCACTATCAAAATACCATGAGCCACTAAAGTTGTTGAGAAGTATATGTTACAAAGCATGTTAAGTCAGATTTTTAGAACTATATCCTTTTAACCAAACATTTGACTCCAACATTTTTATGAATTTTAGATTGAAGTTTCATCTTTCCATAAGGTGATTCATTAGGCCAAAGTAGTTTGATTCTGCATGTTCAATTTTTCAAAAGTAATCGCACATTAGATTAAATTTCTAAAGACTTTTATTTGCTATCATCTTTTATGTTAAAACACCACTTGTATCACTCTTTGGTAATTCTTTTATGTACTTCAAATTTTTGCTTGCAACTTACTTGTGCCTTGTGTTTTTGAAAAACTAATTCCACGTTGATCTTTGATAGCATTCCCATGGACAGTATATCATCAAGATTCATCTACTAGAATCTATTTTCTTGAGAGTAACTTTTGACTACTCTACCCAGAACAATATTTATAAATATAATTTTTTAGCTTATTTTGCTCTTCTCCTAGTCTTATATAAGAGATCTCAAGCTTTCCATTTTTTTCTTTTGGGATTCCATCTCTTGTTTTAATCTCTTTGTTGTTCTTATGCAAGGATATCATTTTATTCAATATGATTTAATAAATGAATAGCATCTCATCCAGACTAATTCAGTATCACTATTACTTGATATCTATCAAGTCATTTGTTGTTGTTTCCAATGTTGCACCCTTTCTTGCTACATCGTCCAAAACCTTGTCGATGTGCTTTGTATTGAATGCCACATGATTACTTGTATGGTTATCTCCATTAGTATGTTCTAACTCATCTTCACTCTAGCTACTCGTTAGTGATCTTCCTGCCTTATAATAGTATTAGCACATTGAACCCAAAGCTGTCATGCCCTCAGCAATAGATTCTTTTCCCTTTCCTTCGAAACTTCTTGTTTTTTTTCTTGATGTTCTTGCTACATGAATCATCTTTAACTTTGTTAAAGGTGTTTCATTCTAGTTAGATGTGCCTTTTTTGCCTTTTCTCACCATGCTTCTTAAATTCTTAGCAACAAACACCATGTCTTCATCAATGTTGTCACTCTATTCCTCTTGATTGCTTCTTTCGATGTCAAGAGCTAACTCTTCTTCATTCTTAACATGAATTATGTTCATTTTAAATGTTTGGGAAAAAACTCATTAGCACATCAAGCCTCTTGTTACCAACATCATGCATTTCTTCAATCATTGCAATTTTGGAAGAAAAGCCTTTCAAGTAGTGATTTCAAGGTTTCTCACCATTTTTGTCTCTAGATATTTCTTTCGAAGCTGATAGGCTTGATTAGTGATGTGAACTAAGTGGAAGCAAATGATAAAAAATGGTTGGGGAAATGGAAAAAATTAAAGGAAAATAAAAGGAATAAAAAAGGAGATTTAATAAATTTCAACTGCGCAAGAATGTACCTCACATGGGGTAAACCTTTGCAATAAATTGAAGAAATATTCAGTCCAAACACCTATGCCGTGGAGATGTTGACTATGAACCACTGGAATGCACCCGAACACCCTGATTTGATACTAAAGCTAGGGTATTGAAATCACTCAGACATAAAGTATGGAGGAACAAGAAGAAATCTTCTTTATTTCAAGATACAATGGACAATAGTTATGTTACAAGCCTTGGCACATAGTATATAAAGGCGTATTAGTCAAAAATCTGATTCACAAACGAAGAAAATACCCTTGAAAAATTGGCTCCAATGGTCAAAATTCAAAAAGAATAGCCAAAATCAGTCTTTATCACTTGTCACGATTGATTTGGATGTTAATTTGATTGATCGCACAATGTTCTGGATCGATCCATTGTGATTTAGCCTCCGCATGATCACCCTTTGTCCTTTCTGCCTCTACGATCTCAGGCTCAGTGATCAATCGCATGCAATGCAATCATAAAAGCAAAAAATCCCAGAATGTGCCCAAGTCGATTAGGTGTGATGAGATCAATTGAGTCGTGGTGCGATCATAATTTCATAATGCCATGAACTTTCCTAAAGTTAATCTAGACATCATGAGATTAATCTGTCATGTTTTGGATTGCAATTCTAGCTTCCATAGGACAGTTTTGCTCCTCCAAGTCTAAATTTGAAGCCATGCATCCCTTTTTAGCTCTTGACATGCGATCAAATCACCCTCTTCATCCAATTTTTGTATATTCTTCATGAAAAATGCCGAGGTCACCTTAATTGTTCACACTTTCGCATTTGGGTGGTCATAGTTTTCTGAGGTGCCAAGTGTGGTCATTATTTTCTAAGGTGCCGAGGGAAGGGGGTCTTTCGTCTGGATGTCTACATTATTCCCCTTCTCTTGTGAAGGTTGTTTAATTAACCATTTTTTCCTTTAGTCTATTAGCAACATTATTGTGCAATTATAGCTTTTAATCTTTTCTTTCTTAAAATGCAAGATAAGCTAATCTCCCATATCAAACACAAGCTTCTATCAGGCTTCATGTTCCCTAAAGTTAAACTCTCGAAAGTCCTCCTACAAGAATGACATTTTTGTGGTCGATACCAAAGTGTCCCAACCATTCAAGATCACAACCTTCCAAGTTAATCGATTCATGCCAAAATTTTGGACAAGCAAGTGCCCTCCCAACAAATTGCAAACGTGTGCCTTTTAAACAAATTTTGGCAAAAGTTATGCAACAATTTAAGGCACACACATCATCGTAAAAGGTTTTCATGTTATGTAATAGGCAAGTAGGCTTAATTTTCATTATCTCATAATTGTTGATGACCCTAACCGCAAGTACATACAATGAATGCTCAAGGTTAAACAAGCTATTATCAAAGGAAAAGAATTTGTCATAATATGGAAGATGAACCATAGCATACAAATTATAAAATCATCATCATGCTCATGCAAAACACATGTATGCTCAAAGTACATCAACTTAGAATTCAAGGTGGATGTGAAAGCAAGTCCACCATATAAGCAATCAACTTTAATATCATCTAAACCTTCCAATGAGCAATAATGTAAGGAGGTGACCATAGACTCCTAGATTCCCCTTGTACTTGAATCCAAGGCGCTTCCTCCTTCAATTCCTTGCAATGGTGTCTCTTTTTGCCACTCATCCAAAGGCATGTCAACAA
Organism: Avicennia marina; assembly: GCA_019155195.1. NCBI lineage: Eukaryota > Viridiplantae > Streptophyta > Magnoliopsida > Lamiales > Acanthaceae > Avicennia > Avicennia marina. The sequence goes on along the minus strand of CM032756.1, from coordinate 12,751,572 downwards.
GTTAACATAGAATACTCAAGGGGAAGTGACTTTATCATGAATAATCATATTTTCTTTACAACTCCATGATCTCATTATGCTTTTTCTCTCACATATTTTCCGCACATCTCACTCCATAACTAGTAAATACTCATTAATTTTCAAGTTACATTTATTCCCAACCTCATTTTCACGCTTTCCTCTACTCTTCCCTTTTTCTCCAATTCTAACTGACTTTTCTTTTGAAGGTAGACTTGCTTTTCTTGTACCTACTTTGGAAAAAATGGCACTAAGGTGATCCTTCGACCACAAAAAAAGAAGGAGCACCTAATGGTGAACTCGTCATAGGCCACCCTCTTATCATGTTGCCATGGTTGTCCCAAGAATATGTGGCATACGTGCATCAGAACCATGTCGCATTCAATCTCATCAATATATTTTCTAACACTAAAGGCAACTAAAACTCGCTTGGGCACATTCACATCACCACTATCATTTAGCCATTGCAATTGATATAATTGAGGGTGAGTGGTAGTAACTAACCCCAGTTTCTCTAAAAGAATAGTGTTGGCCACATTAGTGCAACTCCGACTATCTATGATCATGCTACAAGTCTTGCCTTGCACCTTACATCGAGTATGGAATACGTTCCTCTTTTACTCATCATCCACTACCATCTTATCTTGTGCACTAAGCACCTTTATGTTTACCAAGTTAAGCATCTCTTCTCCTTTAAAACTTACCTCATCATTTTCCTCATCAACGCAAATATTTTCTTCTTCTCAACTTTCTCCTCTTCTATCATCACGTCACCAACATTACGAAAAATCGTAATTCTTTTGTTTGGTCAATGGGTAGAATCGTATCCTTGCCCTTGACATTTAAAACACATGATATCATGAGTATTTGAAATATTAGGGGTAAGGGGTGGTACCTTTGCTTGTGGACCATCCTTAAGTGCCTCCTTGGCTTTGAGAGTACTAATCATAGGAGTTCGGTCTTCCTCTAAGGGAGTGGTCTTCCAAACTAACATAATGTTGTAGCTCTACAATGCCTGTGATGTCATGGTGAAGTCTTTAAAAATTGAGCCATGGTGGCCTCTCGGTTCTCTACCACATTGGGTCTCATCATCAACAACTCCATTTCTTTGTAATAATCGGCAACACTTGAGGAATCCTAAGTCAAGTTTTGCAATATTTGGTATAAGTCCCGATAATAATTTGATTGGATATATCTTCTCTTTATGGCAATTTTCAACTTTGTCAACGTTTTAATAGGCTTCTTACTGGCTTTTTGTTAGTTTATCCCAAGTTGGTCCCACCAAATCATTGCTAGTCTTTGAACTCTACAATAACCAACTTTAGTTTTTGTTGCTCCGTGTATTAGTGGAAATCAAAAACCATCTCTGCTCTTTGATCCCATTTAAGGTATAGTTCCAGGTCGAACTTCCCGAATGGCAGTACTTTAAGTTTGATCCCATTAAATTCATCCTCATCTTCGTTCACTGGCTTCTTTCTTTGCTGCTTTAGAGGTTCCCATATAGATCATCTTGGAAGTCGGAGTAGTCATGCAGTGATCTTCTTTCTGCCCGTGGTATACATTCACAATTCCTAACCTGACCACTGTATGGCAATGGTTCATCCTCTCTTCTTGTTTCAACCTATTCCAAGTGGTTATGCATTCCTTCCACTATACTTGAAATTCTTTGCATTTCTTCTCTTATGGCCTTTATCACCATCCTCATATTAAAGGACTCTCTAGCTGAACTTGCTTGGTTATTCAACATAATGAACGCAAATGGGTGTGTGCAAGTGTATATATGAACAATGAACAATGGAATTAAAATCACTCACTTAATCTTACCAACCCAACTTAAGTCACCTTAGAAAATTCGAAATGATTCCTTGGCTTAAAAACCAACAAATTTCACAAAAATAGTGTAAAAATCAAGAAAATAGGCTTTGGAATTGATCTGGAGTGCAAAAGATTGATCTAGTGTGAAGAAACACATAGTGCAATTGATCCAAGTGAAGTTGGATCAATTGGGATGCAACTATGGGTGTGCGATTTTTCTGGTAGACTCATGTGATCTCGGCAACGTCAAGGTGCCCAATTGAGTTGGACGTATGTGCAATCAATTGTGAGTTAGTTTGAGCTACTTGGGTTTTTTGAACACCTTAGTGGTGCAATTGATCTAAGGCACCTTCGGACCAATCCAGAACATAGTCTGGGGTGAACAATTGGCGCTAAACAACTATTAAATCCCACAAAAATTCCCCCTTCTTCTTTTTGTACTATTTTTCTTCCCCTTTTTTCTGTACAAAATTTTCTACTCCTTTTCTTTCCTTTTTTTTTCCCAACAATTACAAATCCTCCAACAAATATCTAGTAATATTCTAAGATAAAATACAACAAACTTCAACACCAAAATACTATAAAAATCATCCAAATAGTCCCCAATAGTTTAGTTTTTAAGAAACCTAATTAACTTGCTCTGATGCCAATTGATGTAAACCAAGTGAAAGTAAAAGATCAAAAATGGTTGGGAAAAAAGGATAAAATAACAGACAAATAAAATGAGAAAAATAAAAAGGATAAATGGCGAGATTGAATTTCAACCGTGCAAGAGTGTATCTCATGTGGGATAAACCCTTACAAAATCAAAGAAATGTTCTACCAAAGATACAAACACCTACGTTGTGGAGATGTTGGCCACGAACCATTGAAATGCATCCACATGACCTGATTTGATACTTGGGATTGGGTGTTGAAATCACTCAAATACAAAGTATGGAGGATCAGAAGAAATCCTTTTCATTTCAAGATACAATGGACAATAAGGGCCTTTGCACAAAGTATGCCAAGGCCTACTAGTCAAAAATTTGAGTTACAAGTCAAAATGACGAAAATACCCTTGAAAAATTGGCTCGAATGGTCAAAATTAAAAAAAAAGGCCAAAATTAGTCTTTCTTACCCATCACGATCAATTTGGATGTTATTTTGATCAATCACACAATGTTTTGGATCAATCACTATGATTTGGCCTTCGTATGATCACCCGTCATCCTTTTTGCCTTTGCGATCGCAAGCTCAGTGATGGATAGCGTGCAACACGATTGTAAAAGCGGAAACTCCCAGAATATGCCTAAGTCGATCGAGTTGTGGTGCGTAATTCCAAGCATGAACTTTCCCAAAGTTGACGTGGATGTCACGAGATCGATTCGACATGTTTTAGATCACAATTCCAGCTTTCTTAAGCCACTTTTGATCCTTCAAGTATAATTTCGAAGCCATGCAACTTTGTTTAGGTCCTCACATGCGATCAAATCACCCTTTTCATCCAATTTTTGTATTTTCTTCATGAAGAATGTCGAGATCACCTCAATTGTTTGCACTTTGAGTGGTAAATCATTTTCTAAGGTACTAATTGGAGGGTGTTTTTGATTCGGATGTCAATATCAATTAATAATGTCACAGAGTATGCCATTTAATCAACAATGATTTTATCTTTCTTATATTTAATCATTAAAACTGTAGGGCCTAGATTTGAAGTTTGGACATTCTCACTAGGTTGTTTCCTTCATGTATATTTTAAAAGATATCCCATGCCTTGTTGGCTAGTTCACAAGTAGAAATAAATTTGGATTATACTCATAATTATCAAATCAATATATATATATATATCGCAATTATACTTACAATTATTTTTATTTATAATTTATAAAATAAAATCATTTTACCTGTAAACTATTACATTATATAATTATTATTAAATATTTTTTTATATATATTCAAATAAATTATATTATTTATTTTATTAAAATATTATTTTTAAACATTCTACTCATTTGAATATAATTATTACCAAACATCATATCTAATAAAAACCCATCTTCCAAATATAGCCACGGAATTTTGTGCAACGTAGTGCGATCTATCTAAACAAACCCAAAACTATATCACATTGCACTTTCCTAGTTCAACGTCATTTCCACCCAATGCCATTTTTTTTTCAAGGGAAGTTGCATATGTTTGAGTGTGTATAAAATTATTTATAGATTTTAATAATAAAATATAAAATTGTTATATTTTAATAATTGAAATAAAATTATTCAAAATTAAAATATAAAAGTATAGAGATGGAAAAACAAGAAATATGAAAATAAATTGAAAAAGATAGGTTAACTGAAAAAAATTTAAATTAACGTATAAAAATGATATATCCATGCGTAGGATATAATATAATATAGATTTAAGAGGAAAAGAGGAAAATTTAAACGGCTTCATCCTTTTTCCTTTTTCCCCCAATTTTCCTTTCCCAAGAATCTAGCCAAAACCCCCCGACCAGAGTCCCACCCTCCACCACGTCCTATCCCAAACAGTCTCGAAACTTCCCTTCAAAGTCTCCATCATCATTCCCCACTCCGAAGCTCATCGATCGACCTGAGAAAGTTGGAACACAGAGATGGCTGGCTACAAGGCTGAAGACGAGTACGATTATCTGTTCAAGCTTGTATTGATAGGCGATTCAGGTGTTGGAAAATCCAATCTTTTATCGAGATTCACCAAAAACGAGTTCAATCTTGAGTCCAAGTCCACTATAGGCGTTGAGTTTGCCACTAGGAGCCTTAACATTGATGGTAAAGTCATCAAAGCTCAGATTTGGGACACTGCTGGTCAGGAAAGGTTGCCACCCCTTTTCTCTTAACTAATCCTCCCCCTTCTGATTTTTTTTTTGCACAAGATCCGATTTTTATGTGATGCGTCGTTTATTTTGGTACTTATAGCGGATGTTGTGGCACTTTGAATTGGAGTTTCAGCTATGCTTTTTTCTTTTCTTTTCCTTTTTCCCTATCTCTTGCTTTTATTTGGTTGCCTTGCACAATTTTGCATGGTCGGTTTAACTAGTTTGTGGATGGAGCTACTATATCTGTAATCATACATATCTCAGTTAATAGCAAATGACCCCTTTTGAAATGGTTATACTTGATCCGAGTATATTTATTTTTTTCGATTACGCTTTACGTTCTTCAATCCACTTCTGATCCACAGACAACCATCATATAGGTGCTAAATTGTTTGTATAAATATGCATATTTACCTATTCATATTTATGTTTTTTATAGATGATCATATCTCACATGGATCTACGCCAGGATGGGGGTCGTACATGGTTTACAGTTTTATGTGTTGGGGGAGGATAATTTGAACTTAGTTTTTGTTTGTGTTCTATAGGTATTTAGATCGATATATTAACTTGGTACACTCTTTTCTCTAAGCTCTTTATTGTGGGTGACATGGTTGGATTAGAGGGTGTGTGTCTTTGGTCCACCAGCTGATGTCATATGAAAAGATTTTGGTTAGATGCCTTAGGTAACTTGATGTACTGTACTTGAATTTCATATCAGTAAAGAAATGAACTTAATGCTCCTCCCAAACATAATCAATAGACCTAAAGGCTGGAGACACTGGGTATGTATTCGTCTAAAACTTCGTTCTTTATCCATTATGACAGAACAGGACTGTTCAATCCAAGTTGTATCCTGCTTGGGTTCATTACTCCAAATTGAAGTATTATTTGACTCTGACTCACTATTCTTGATAAAAGTTGAACTATGATGGATTTATTCTTTAATCTTTTGAGTGTCACCTTCCTTTAACATGCTTTTGAATTTGATCTGGTCTATGTTTTGAAATTACATCATGCAACAAGTGAACACTAGATATCCACAAATTATGGACAAATATCTGTCTTCAAGTATTTGTGCTGTCATTGGTTGGATATTCACTTGTGGATGTGGGCACTAACGTCTGACTGGCAATTATTTGAGTTGAATCACTATGTCATAAAGAATGATGAGTGCTGTGTTTTGTTCTACCATGTAGCCTTTCTCATATTTGGTCTCTTATCTGATTAATTGAATTATTGTACTAGTAGCTTCTTTGATTTTTTACTTTTAACATTATTTTAATATTTTGCCATTGTGGGATGGATTTGTTAACATAATTTTACTTACACGTTTATACGTGTGTGTGTGTTTTTGTGTTGGTATGTATGTGTGTTAATAAAATACACACGCATCTAAAGAGATGGAGAGGGAGAGAAAGAAAGGATAAAGGGTTGTCTTTCTCAACCTAATATTGACATTTTCCTTTTTTGCTTGTTTACTTTAGGAGGTAAAGCCATTTTTGTACTCTCTTGTTTTTAACTTCTTGGCCATATTTTCTGATCGGTAATTATACTATATTGTAAGCCACTACTATATGTCACATTCTAGATGAGTAATTCTAATTATAAAGCTTTAATAATAGAAAGGTCTCCTTGGGTTACTATTTATAGAATTACCTCCATTATAGGGAAAGATGACATGATTAGAGGAACAACGAAAGTGAAAAAAGATACATGGCGGAGTAATCGAATCCAATTTTAGATTATAGGGATGTGTGAAACGTACCCATAGTTCTGAAAGGTGAATGGCGTGGCATGGCGCAAACTCCTTTTAGAGCTATGGTGCACAGCGCGGTGCATGGCGCGTGCCATATTGAAATATGGCACACAATAAATCAAATTAATTAAAAATAGTTTTGTCTCCAATATATACCTTTGAAATATAGAACAATCATAAAAATATATCAACTTCTAATTAAAAATAAATAAACAGCATTGATAAAGGTATAAATAATTTGTTTCAAGTGTTAACTACGATATTAGCTTAATAAAATTCAATAACCAAATTCATAATCTATTTAAAGTTCAAAATACAACCAAAATAAATTATATAAACAAAAAGATAAATGCTAATCATCAATATCAAAATAATTACAATCACTCTCCACTAGGGGTGAGATCGAGTCGAGTCGAGCTCGAGTAGTGGTATACTCGAGCTCGACTCGACAATGTAACAGTGGAGCTCGAGCTCGAATCGAGCAGATGAGCTCAGCTCGAGCTCGAGCTCGACACTGGATCGAGTAGCTCGAGCTCGAGCGCGAGACTAAATCGAGCTATCGAGCTCGAGCTCGAGTAGGTAAAATTAATTAATTAAAAATATATTTATAAAATAACAAATGTCTAAAATACCACGAGATGAAGACTTATTTATAAAATTGCCATCGAGTCGAGTTACTCGAAACTCGTCGAGTCGACACAGAGTTAACTCGAGTTCGACTCGATAACCCACTCGAGTAGCTCGAGCTCGACTCGAGCTCGACAATGCTCGAGCTCGAACCGAGCTTTGAGTCGAGCTACTCGATAAGTCGAGTCGAGTAGCTCGACTAACTCACAGCCCTACTCTCCACATCATTTTCATCTTCATTCCCATCATCAGATTTAAACTCGGTCTCATTTTCCTCATAAGTGTCTTATTCGTCATCTTCATCCATTAATTGATACGCTCTAGATTTAGATGTAACGCTTTTGAACTTGATCCTGCCCTTGTTGTTATCTTAGATCGAAAATCATATGTTTTTTCTTCAACTTTAGAAGCTCTAGTAACATCACCCCAAGTTAAGTCATTGCCATTATGCATAAAGGCATTCTCCTCATCGAAATCCAATTTTCTAAGCAACTATTCATTGGATTCATCAACATTCTCCAAATTAATAGGATCAAGTTCATGTCGTTTTTTAAAACGACACCTTAAAGCTCGATTATATTTGATATAAATCAAATCATTCATGCACTTTTGAGCTAACTTATTCCTCTTCTTGGAGTAAAGCTATAAAAATTAAATTTTAAATTAAAATCTAATATTATTTCATAATAATAATAATAATAATAATAAATACATATAAATTATGTACTTACATTTTCAAATACATTCCAATTCCTTTCGCAGCCCGATACACTGCAAGTAAGGCTAAAAACTCTAATTGCAAAGGTTTGCAAATTTAGAGAGTTGTTTCCAAAATCTTTCCACCATTTGGTTTCATAAAACAAGTATCAAGGTAAAATAGTTATTTATAAGTATATGAAACAATAAATATATTTAAATTTATATAATAAATATCTAGTGCTTTCAATTTTTTTGTCTAATAGCTAGTGCAAATCCAAATTGCCGTTCTGCATTTCTATACAAAGAAAGTTAAACGACCTTTCTATGTACTTATGTAGGCCATTTGTAATCTTTGGATCCTTTCCTATATTAGTGTTCTTATAAAAAATTCCAAATTCAAGAAATAGCCAGCCGCATGTAAAGGCCGATAAAGCTGCATGTCAAGGCCGATGAAGCTGCATCTCCTATCTCCTATCAATAATTTTAAATATGCTCTTATACTTTTCTTCATTATTGTTAAATGAGGCTATTATTGCTGCCTTTGACCTATCCATGGCCTTATATATATATCCCATAGGAGGTTTACTCCCATCATCCACTAATCTTAACACAACTAGTAGTGGCTCATCAATTTTGAATGCATAGATAATAATATTCCAAAATGAAGGCATTAATATCACACTCGTCACTAACTTATCTTGTGTTTCTTTTGAATATTTGCATTCAGTCTATTGCTTTGATGTAAACATATTCCTCAAATTTGCTTTTTGTACTTGAAAGCGCTTTAAAGTCAAGAAATCAGTGGCAAATCTAGTCTTCCCAGCTCGCACTATCTCCGTTTGTTTAGTGAACTCTCTCATCAGGCTCAGAAGATTGGGCCTATTATATATATATATATATCTATGTATTATCATTGCTCACTCATACGTTTTCTTCAAAGTAGGAGCTTTGGATATATTTTCAAAAATAAGATCTATGCAATGAGAGGCACAGAGTTCAAAACAAATGCTTATATTTGGCCTCCAAAAGTCTTCATATTGATTTAAAAGAAAATAAAAATTAATATATTATAAATGATTACATATGTGATTAAAATAAATAATAAAATTAGATATATTGAAATTTTCTTACTTGCAACAACATTTGCCCTTGCATTGTCAGTAACGACTTGTATCACATTTTTTTTACCAATCTATTCGATGTATTTTGATAACTTGCACATTTTCTCATCGGTGTGAGAATGCTTTCAAGCATTAACTGATTCAATAAGTTTGCTCCCCTTAAAGCAATTCACCAAAAAATTATTCAATGTCTTTTTTTTCTTATTGGTCCAACCAATTGCCATTAATGAACAACCATATTTTACCACTACTTCATCATAGGTCTTCAAAAGGCACAAACCATTTGTGTTCCGACTTCTTTTTTAAATAAGTCACCTTCAATTTATGATAAGTTGGAGGCATTGTACTGGGTTCACACTAAAAATAAGCTTCTAACATATGTCCAAAAGTATCTAAATTAACTACATTAAAAGGTAACATGCTCTCATATGCCCATTTTGCAAATCATTGCACCATATGCTCTCTTTTTATTTTTGCAGTTTTATCAAACTTTAGGGTTTTTCTTTTATTACTGCTGCGTTTCAATACTTCATTAACATCCCGCATGAAAAACTTGCCAATAAGGCTCATCAGCTTCGTTTTTTTAGTTGATGCACTCGATGAACTATTGGATAGGCGATTGCCAAAATTCGAGGGTTCATTATATTCATCCACTTTCTCAAATTTCTCAGCCACCAAATCAAAGTGATGAATTGCATCAATTTGATTTTTTAGCTTTTTCTTGTGCTCCATTAAATTTCTAATATCTTCCTTTACATTCTCAGGACATTTTGGGCCTTAGTATTTCGAAAGCCTCCAATAAGGTATTGTTTGTGCCATGTGATCCCTCCTTTTGAAACTTTATTACAAAAAACACATTTGACGTTGTTTGTGTTTTTTGAATTGGCTAACGTTGCATAATTCTAAGCCAAGTGCTTTCGATTTGAGTTCGGGTTAGACACATCATAAGTAGACGTCTTGCTATTTTAATCCTTATTCAATAATTCAAAATTAAAAATTAAACTTTAAAACTTAAGGTGACAAATTATGACAATACACATAATGCTGTAGCAATGCACATAATCACATAATGCAGCTGTACATAGCTGTAGTGCAATACATAAATACATAATGGATCAGGCTTGCAGCAATAAACATAATCATATAACCATAATGCTACATAATACATACACAATTACACTTACACAGTACACACTACACGCTTTGTATAAAATAAATAGAATTACACAGCACACTACATAGTACACACACAATTCAGAATTACCCAACAAAAAACACAGCAGTGCAGCACACACTACACACACGAACTCAATTTCAGTTCAGTTCCAATTCAATGCTTCAATTTTAGAGGAAAAACCCATGAGCATTCAACCGCTCACACGAAGCCATTGGAGCACACAAATCCGAAGCACACACAGTCACACACAAAGCTGGAAGCATACACAGTGCACACATAGCTGCGGCCTGCCCTGCTACAGGTAAGAAAGTGAAGAAATTAACTTATCGAAGTCGCGGCTTGCAGGTGAATAGAAAGTGAAAAAAACCAAAGCCCACCTCCTTCGCCGGCGCTGGGTGTGTTATGTTCCTGTTCGCGTCGCTCGCTAGGGCTGGTGGTCGGGGTTACTAATTGGCGTTGGGTGGATGTGGAACCGAGGGCAGCGTGTTTTGTTTGTTTAGGGCATGTTTGTTTGTTTACAGAAACATGTTTAAAAGTGTGTTTTTAATGGGAAAAACGTAAAAAAAAAAAAAAAAGAATTCTCCACCCTGGCGTGCCATGGCAGTGCCAAAGTGAAGATTGTCACTATTTAGTGTTGATGGCACGGATGCCGCGCCATTCGTTGCCGTTTACAACACTGAATGTACCTCAATGGTCCAGCCCTACATATAAGAATGGAAACAAAACTCGATATAAACGCCTAAAATCTGGTCATTGAAACTTGATTGATATATCACAGATTACATTGGACCAATTTGAAATGACTTGATTTGGAAAAGAAATTGATGCTACAAATTCTAAGAAAACTGAAAGTAACTCTCATAAAATGGAATAAAGTTATTCTATTCTGATTCTAATAATGACATACAACTAATATTTATACGTAATATTTTGGGCTATGAGCCCATCTAAGATTGGTGTTCCCAAATGATATGTGGCCTAATTACTAAAATAAAATACAATAAAAATTGGCCTATTTCCAAATTGTGTCAAAAAATGTCCTGCCCATGTGGATTAGAATACACAGAGATGAAGTGTTGTAGATTTGGTATGTTTGACTTTTCATGCTGTCTTTTTTTTTCCCCTTTCTAACATGTTTTCCGTTGATGACATATTCCAATCAGGTCCAAGATCACTTTGTGATGCCACTGGAAGTTTGATTTCTGCTTTTATCCTAACTTGGTTGCAGATGCTATAATTTCTAATATTTCTTTCTTTTATCATTAATAAAAGGACAACTTTTTTATTAGATTTGGTATGTTGTTTGACTCTCACCCTCCCTATCCTTTCTTTCCTTTTTTCTCTCTCACATGTTCTTTGTTGATGGCATATTTTCATCAGGTTCAAGGTCACTTTGTGATGCCACTATGAGTTTGATTCCTGCTTTTGTTGTCCTAACTTGGTTGCAGATGCAATAGTTTCTAATATTTCTTTAGCTTTTAATTAATGAAAAGAAAACTTCTCTATTAGACAATGAGGGCATGTTTATTTTGTTGGATGGGCCTGTAATATATGGGACCATTTTGAAAGATAAAATATTTATAAAGATCAATTAATCTTTTATCGGCATGTTACACTTTTAAAGATTAGATTTGATAAATTAATTTATCAAGACTAATCAAACGTTCGCTTTAGGTGATAAAAGCCCATGATAAAATATAGACCTGATATTTGTTTAACAAAATGTTAAATAAAATAATTTAGCCTAACAAGTGATAAAATAATCTGAACATATGGGCTCATTTGATATACTCATCATTCAGTTATCCCATATTGTAATTCATCAATCAAGTATGTAGTGTAGAGTCCATTGTGGAGGATAGGTTTTAGTCCAAGGAGTTCAATTAAAGGAATATATTATAATTCATATTAGTGAACATGATATTAAATTATTTTATGATTAATTTTTCAAAATAATCTTTAGAGACAATCCTATCAATCAAAGTGAACGATTCCCATAATTATATTTAGTAGGCACGACTATTTGAGATAATTATATATATTTTTCCTATTATAATCTTGGTAAACAAATAATTTAACTGTCAATGTAAGGTTAAAATAGTTTTTTAAATGATTCATATAAAATCTTAACATTTTGATTATTTTAACACAACTGTTAAGTAGGATTAGTTAATTCCATAATTTTGTAATTTTTTACTGGGCTTTTGACGTGTGAAGGGCTTTAATGATTCAAAGGGATGTTTGATTAGCATACATAAAATAATTAATCCCATCTTATCATGCATGGTGAAAATGGCTTCAGTGAATGACATTACTGGCAGCTGTACTTGATAAAAAGCCTGAGACCAGTATATTCATTTTCGCAAAATCATAGAATTACAAGTTCGTAATCTTGGCCACATGCTTTTCATATTCTATAACTTGTTCAGCTGTGACACGAAACCGTGTTGCAGTCTTTGGTTCCCCTTTTTCTACGCTACTTAATACACTTAGTCCGAAGTACTTACCTTCAAAAATGAAATTTAGATTATTTTTTCACACCTAAAATGTTATAACTTATTTTTATCCAGTCAAAATGGAAATCCAAACATTACTTATATATTCTGTCCTTTTTGCATCCACTGTTGTTTGTAATGTGTATATTTGCATAAGCTTATATTTATCGTAGGTGTTTTGCTGTGGTAGTTTGAATTTGTCGGTGGGATACTGGTGCTTGGCTCTTAAGTGCTGTTACTGATATTTGACTGTATTTCATGTCACAACTACATTTTGGTTCTATAGGTATCGTGCCATTACTAGTGCTTACTATCGAGGAGCTGTTGGTGCACTGCTTGTGTATGATGTTACTCGACATACTACTTTCGAGAATGTTTTAAGATGGCTCAAAGAATTGAGAGATCATACTGACCCAAATATTGTAGTCATGCTTATTGGCAACAAATCTGATCTTCGACATCTTGTGGCGGTTACGACTGAGGATGGTAAAGAACTAGCTGAGAGGGAGTCTCTCTACTTCATGGAGACTTCGGCTTTAGAAGCAACCAACGTTGAAAATGCATTTGCTGAAGTCCTTACTCATATTCACCGGGTTGTGAGCAGGAAGGCAGTTGAGGCTGGCGATGAAGCTGCTGCTTCATCGGTTCTACCCAAGGGGGAAACAATTAACCTTAAAGATGATACATCTGTTTGGAAGAAATTTGGATGCTGTTCAAGCTAGGTCTTGCAGGAAGCATTAGGGTTAATTACTCGTATGTCATGTTCTGTAGATTTGCTTCAAGCTTAAGTGTTTCTTCAATTATATATCCTTCTTTTTCATTTTTTTTTTCTAGTTGGCTGAGGCCACTCTCAACTGCAGTAATCCTGAAAATACAAAAAGGTGTATTTTCATGAAAACTGAATTTCAATAGGAGTGAACAACTGGTAAGTGTCGTTGGGTGGCCTATACAATGTAAAGGCGACAATTCTGCTTTAGGATGCTTTTGGACCATGGTTTGGGAATCCCTTTTTATCATTATTATTTAATCCATCTTGTTGGTTCCATTGCTTTTAGTTCTTTGTTGGTTGCCGATAGAGTTGTTGCATTTACACACAGTAATGCATTCCTGGCCGGTAGCCGTATACTATTGCAGAAGAGGATTTTTAAGTCATTTATGACTTGGCTGTTCCGAGGTAGAAGTTTAAGGGGAGGTTTTTTTTTAAAAAAATCCTAAATTAAATAACAGATTAAAGAAATAACCTAAAAAAAAAATGTATAAAAATGTGTTCTCATGCCGGAACCCCAGATGTCGGGCCGGAAAGAGGGTTTTTGGCATCTAAATTAAAATTAATGTTTTTGATAGAGTCAGAAACCCAGTTTGCGGTTCTGTAAAAAAACTTTTTTAAATGGTCTGACGTGAATAAAAAAAATAATTGATAAAGTCGGAAATGGAGTTTATGACTTTGTGGTAACTTTAAAAACCAAACACGTCCCAAACAATTCAGATTTGAATTGTTGTCCATCGCTGCAGCCCATCGGCATTTTATGTCCTCGCCAGTTTTTGGTTATTTTCTCTTCAAATTTTTTGCCTCTTTAAATTTTCTTCTTCTTCTTTAACCAAAGGGTACTTTTCTAGTCATTTTTTGCATTTTTAGTTAGTTTTTCACCACCTCTACCGCTGTCGTTGCCACGCCGTCACCAAAATATTCTGGTATAATTTTAATATTGTTTAAAATTAATTATTCACTTTTATATTGTGTTAATATTATTAATCATAGTATTTCTATATTTAGATTCACTAAATATGTTGTTAGTATATAAATTTAAATATTTTCAATAATGTTGTCGATGAAATTAAATTTTTAATTATTGTGAAAGTTTTTTGAGCGTTATTAAACATTTTGGGTGTTATTAAATTTGTTATTAGTTTGTAAATTTAAATATCTTGGGTGTTTGTTAAATTTTCTTGATGTTGTTAAATTTGTTGTTAGTTTGAAAATTTAAATGTTCTCGGCAATGCTGTTGTTGAAATTGAATTTTTGATTGTTGTTAAAGGTTTATAGTGTTGTTAAATATTTTAAATGTTAGTTATATTTTTTGGGTGTTGTTAAATGTGTTTGTTTATAAATTAAATGTTATTGGTAATATTGCTATTGAAATTAGGGCTAAGTTTGAGTCAAGTCAAGCTTAAGTAGTAATATACTCGAGCTCGACTCGACAACAAAAGTTGGAGCTCGAGTCTAGCAGATGAGCTCAGCTTGAGCTTGAGCTCAAGGGTGAAAAAGAAAGCTCGAGCTCGAGTATTGAATATTGAGCAAGATTTTCGTACAAATGAATTAAGCTTTCTTTTGGGTCTGACTTTTCTTTATTGTTTCACCTTTTCCTTGGTTACATGATCTGACTTTCCTTTGTTACATGATCTGAATTTCCTTTATTATTTCACTTTTTTCCTTGGTTACGTGCTCATTGTACAGTCACACAAAGCTATCCTTTTGAAATATGCTTTATAATTGGTGTAGGTTCTTGAGAATTGTATTAAATGTTTGTCTAGATTTATACTCCATCTACATATTTTTGCGTTATTCCTCAAGTTCTTTGTTTCTTCGCATGACAAATGTCATTTCTGGCGTTCAAGAAAATTTCCCAAATCAAACTTGCTCAATCACAATGTCATAAGAATTCAAACCTCGTGGAACAGTAGTTTTGCAACTCCAAATAAAGAATGTTATTATTATTTTGCATGATCCAGAGTCCCAGACTAATTTTGGGGAGAAGGCATTGAACTGTATTACTCTTGTGAAGAAGCAAGACTAACTATATATGTTCCTTTTCATGTGAGTGCTATCTGTATCTGAACAATGAAGCAATCATGAAATAAAGCCAATTTGTGAATTGTGAAATGTAAGTTTATAAGTAGTGTCTGGATGATAAGCAGAATTCTGTCAAACCAAGTAGGAGGAAAGCTAAGATATTTAGTTTGTCTAGAAAGCTTTGTTTCCATATTCTCAAGCTGAGCTATGATAAGTTTTGACTAATATTCTATATATAATGGCCAACAAGAGTAACCTGTGAAGACATCTGAAATTTACATTTCAAAGCTTAACATACCACTCAATCAATGGTGTAGACAATAAGAGAGAAGAAATATTTTTCATACAACAATAGTTAATCCAGCAAAGTACACAACGTCTAAATTAGTGCACACAAACAGCAAAACGGGTTTATTGATCTTTTAATAAAATCTATGCTAAACCTCAGATAAATTATCCTCCACAATCTCCAATAGGACAAAGGAAGAAATGAGGGAAGAGCTATGAGCGTCTTAGCTTATAATGCAATTTCAAGCTCAAACAAATCATATAAGCCCAAAATATCAACCTCCATTTTAAGTTTGTGCAGTAGTAGAAGATAAGACTTAGTAGCAAATCCACATTCCACAAATCAATAGGGTAAATCATGTTCAACAATGATGCCCTTTTATCTGGCTATAATGTACCAAACAATATACGAAGAAAACAATATTGTTACTAATTCTAACGAGATCCTGTAAGACTAATAAATCCCATATCCATAATTCATTACTTCAGCAGTTGTTCAGCATAGGTGGTGAAGTTTGGTTCCTCATGGCTTAATGATAAACAACGACTGCAAAAGGAGGTACAGGAAGTCATTGGCAGAACTAATATACAAAGAAATGATAGATGAAGCCACCATTTAAATTATGTTATATTATCATTATTGCTTTTTGGGATCTATCATACCAAGAAAAGAAATATGAAACATCAATACCAAGTACCTGCATAAACAAATTTCATAGATTTGAATTTCGAAGAGTATATTCATTGGGAGCTTTTTCTTTCTACAAATACAAACAAACAAATATAGTAACAATTAATACACAATATAACTTATAATCACAATGTATAGATTGTAGATTCATAATAAAATTAAAAGGATAAAACTTACTTTCATTTTCTTCTTCATTCCATGCAAATGTCTACACCAATCACCTGCACATAAAAGTATCTGAACAGTGTCAAGAGCTAGTGAAGCTCGATAAGAATTGATATCCTTGTCCCAGCACTGAAAGTAGACTCAAATGCTACGATGGTTATAGAAATAGCCAATATATTTGCAGCTAAACGAGACAACACCAGGTATAAGGTCTGATTCTTCATCCACCAATCTAATCAAATGCCTCTGGATCAGATGATGGTTGCTCGTGAGATTTTTTAAGATATTCCATCAACTCAGACCTCTGGGGCTCACTAGTGCTATTTCTAGGAAACTCCCACTGTGTCAGTTTATCTAATACATTTGGTGTTGAACTCACACTACTATTTTCATTACTATAGCCATGAGATAAACAAGAACTTGATGCTGAGGTCTCACCATTTGTAGGCGTAGACAATTTCAAATATTTTTCATAAAGGTCAAGGATGACCTTTCGTACTCTTGCTAAGTGCACTTGTGCCTCAAATTTAAAATACATATTGGAAAATGCAAACTGTACCATTTTCATTTTCTGTCTTGGGTCTAAGATGGCTGCAATGCATATCATCAAGTTGCACTCCTTCCAATACTTATCAAATTTAAGCTTCATTTTAGTCACCATTCTTCTAATAAACTCATACTCACTATCAGCTTGAGCATCCAAGATTAATCTCACATTAAGAACCTTTGGGAGGAATAAATTATTAGTCAAATAATCACCACCTGAAATAACATGTGTGGTATTCCAAAATGTAGCTAAAATAGTACAAACCTTTTCAACTTTATCCCAATCTTCTTCAGTTGGGCATATGTCATAATTAGAATCTTGCTCTACATACTGTGTAAAGACTTCTCGAAACTTTAAGGCACAACTTAGCATCTCATAAGTTGAATTCTACCTAGTTCGACAATCATAAATCAACTTTTTCCCTGGAACACCACATCAGTGCGGCAAATGTAGTCCACACTATCCCTAATATTTTCACAAATATCTGTAATCTCAGTTAGCCCATCTTGAACCATGAGGTTTAGCACATGGGCACAACAATGAACATGAAACAACTTGCCCTCAACCAGCAGCTTTTTTACTCTCCCAAAATCAATTTTCAAACTATTCACAGCAACATCATTGTTTGAGGCATTATCAACAGAAATAGAGTAAATCTTTTGTTCAATGCGCCATTCCTTTGCACACTTGAATATGGCAGAAGCAATGTCAACTCTGCGCCTAGGTGGTAACATCTGAACAAAGTTGAGAACTCTTTTTTGAAGTTTCCACTCTGCATCAATCCAATGTCTAGTAACAACCATATATTCAATTTTTTGGTTCTTCGACTTCCACATGTCAGTTGTGAGACTCACCTTGTTGACTTTATTCATTAGAATCTTTACTTTCTTCTTTTCCACATCATAAACACACTCACAATCAGCTTTTGCTGTAAATCGAGAAATTAGCTTATACTTAGGTGCAACTTCTTTCATCATAAGGTTGAATCCCTTTTCTTCCAACATAGAAAATGGATGCTCATGCAGCAAAATCCAATGAGCAGCACATTGCCTCACTTTCTCCATGTTCAGTTTTCCCTTATGTAGTGCTAGAGCATTTGTTGAACTGGAACCTTGAGGTTGAAAGTTGATTATTGATTGACTCACTTCCCTCCTAAGCTGTGCTTTTCTCACCTTACAGGTCTTGAGATGCCTTAGCATGCTTGATGTTTGCTTTATTTTGGTTCGAGATAATTTAGCCCCACAATGTTTACATCTTGTAAACAAGTCTCAATTTTCTATGATCTCCTCGAAATGTTTTCAAACTCTAGATGTCTTGCCTTTTTTTGGCACATGGAATTTAGGTTCGGGATTAAGTTCAGTACCACATCTTCTTCTTCTTGCTACTCATCCACATCCATATCCCCAAACTTAGTTGGTAATGTATTTTCATCTCTAAATTCATCTCTACTTTTAGAAGCACCAACATTTAACTCTGACACACTGCTACTCATAAATGTAGGATTTGATGAATCTATAGTAGGTGCACATGAGTCACCATGCAACTCTTGCGGATTAGAACTAGAAGGCATGCCTGTAATGTAGAAAAACAACAATTTTTCTTAATTTTTTATCCTCACTTCAGAATGCAAATAATGTAATTAAATTATGGCTAATTAAAATAAGAAAATCATATAAATGTGATCACTAAATCAACTATAAAAGCATGCTATTGTCTTTACATATGAAAACTTGAATATAAAAATTTGGGGAGATTGAAATCTAAAATGTATAGAGAATAGCAATAGAAATTCTAACCTTGAATTCTTTGCAAGTCATGATTACCATCGCCTTCCATAATTTTAATCAATAGAGAGCTAAAGCAACAAATCAGCAACAAAGCCAGACTTTCGTCATCAACAAATCAGCAAAACAAACTTGCAAAAGACTCGAACTTAGCCCTATCACAAATCTTCCTTCACCAATGAAATAGCTGATCTTTCATACTTCAGATACATCATAGCGAATGAAGTTGAAACGGATCTTGGTTTCACATTGTGATTTCAAAATTTAAGTTCAGTTAAAAGAGCAAGTAAATGTTCAACAAGTACAGCATTTGGAGGCACAACCAATCATCTTGTGTATTCATAGCTCATATTTTCATTGCCTGGATTTTTATATTTTAGTTGATTTGTATGCAAGAATCTGAACAACCTAAGTTATGTTTGTCCATCAGATGTGTATATAAAATGTAAAATTTCCTAAATTTACTTTGTTAGTCCAAACCTAAGAGCAACTGCACCTCAAAAATGTAGCGTATTCTCCCTTCATTTCCAAATGATAATACATACCAAATGCACACTCAATGGACGCGTGGAAACAAATGAAGATGATAATATCGACTCAGAATGTGCACTTGATGTAATCAGTAAATTACCCAATAAATAATTACAAAAATGCATAAAGACGAAGCAAACGACTTGTATTTGCATTCAATGACGTACTATTACAGTGAAGGAAAAAAGCGATAACCTTAAAGCATAGAACTTTTACCCACAGAGAGGAATCCGTCGTCTCTATTTGTTTTTCCTTTTCTCGGCCAAGAAGATTTGTCGACAGTGTGCAATTCTCGGCTTTTTGTGGGGAATTGTCGGCATAGGTACTGAAGTGATTCTGCGCGAACATTTTCGAGGCTTTAAACCTGACAATTCTTTTGAGAATTGAATTGCAGAATTTTCTGTAAATTTCTATAATCGATCCCGATTCATCGGTGAAATTTCCTTAATTCAATTTATCTGTAAGTGCCTCTTCATCTCTTTGCTTATACTTGATTCCTTGCCCTTGTAGACATATAGAATCATCACACGATGGATGGGAACAAAGATGAAGCCTTAAAGTACTTGAAAATTGCCAAGAATTCTATTGAATCGGGCGATTAAAGCCGTGCCTTAAAATTTTTCAACAAAGCTAGGAGGCTAGACCCATCTATTGAAATTGATGATTTGTTGTCAAATCTCAACGCACTTGGCGGGCACTCAGCAGATGCTACGTCGTTGTCGGGTGAGGGAGAAGGTCGGCACTCGGGCGGGCTCAAAAATGATGCTATGTCGTTGTTGGGTGAGGGAGAAGGTCGGTGCTCGGCGGGCACAGAAATGCTCTGTCATTGAGCGTGAGAGAGAAGGTCAGTGCTTGGCAGGCATAGAAATGATGCTCTGTCATTGAGGGTGAGGGGCTGATCGGCTGAATGAGGGAAGGGCCAAGGGCTTCAATTTCATTACTCGAAGGAGGAGTTCAATCAGCGAAATGGGAAATGTCCAAAATGCCACAACTAAAAAACCATATTATAAAACTGCCATTGATCTCGAGTTACTCGAAACTCGTCGAGTCGACACAGAGACAACTCGAGCTCGACTCATTATGCGTCTCGAGTAGCTCGAGATTGGCTCGAACTCGAACCAAGTTTTGAGTCGAGCTACTTAACGAGTCGAGTTAAGTAGCTCGATTTAGGCCCACCGCTAGTTGAAATTGGGTTTTTGAGGGTTGTTAAAATATTTGAGTTTTGTTAAATTTTTTGGGTAGTGTTAAATTTGTTGTTAGTTTGTAAATTTTAGTGTTCTTGGTAATGTTGAAATTAGATTTTGGAGTATTGTTAAACTTGTTGGGTGTTAGTTAAATTTTTTTGGGTATTGTTAAATTTTTTGTTAGGATAAAAATGTAAATGTTCTTGGCAATATTGTCGGGAACTTAGATTTTTGAGTATTTTTAAATTTTTTGTGTGTTTGTTAAATTAATGTAAAATATAATGTATGAATCGAAGAAGTATGTAATTTGTTATGAATAAAGACAAGTATGGGTTTGTTTATATTATGCATAACTGTATCTGTTTTTTCAATATTACTTGTAGGTTTATCCTGATTCATTTTCAATTGTTTTCAATCGTTAAAAGAATAAAAAAAGAGAAGAGCATTAAGGTACCATTTGACCATGAAATTAGTTATTTAAAACTCTATTATATTGTGTTTGTTGCGAGTCTATGTTTAAATATATGTATGAAAGTTATTTAGTGTATTCGAGATTTTATTTCATATTCTTTGATATTTTGTTTATGCTCTATGTGTTTTGAGATTACATAAATTTAGGCTACATGATATATTTATTATGTTAAGTATATGCATTTGGTCATGTTTATGTTTATTTTGTTGTGCTATGTGTAACATGTCAATATATTTATAGTATGTATGTTAGTTCAATAGATTCGTATTTTTATCAATTTGTGTTTTCATAATTCAGTGTTTTTAGATAGAATATTTTATTTATTACGTAATCCAATTGATTTAGAATTTTATGTGTTAAATTTTTATAGTGGTGTTAATTATTTAATAGTGTTATTTTAGTTTTGTATTAGTAGTAAACGAAGATGAAAGATTTCAGATTTCTTAAGTAATTATTTGCTATAAATAATTGTATGTAGATTATAAAAATATGTATTAGCCAAAAAGTTATACCATAAGTGAATAATTAGTAGATACAATTAAATGTTAGCAAAAATCTAAGGAAAATATTTATTTGGAAATTAAATATCCCTTAAAATATTTTTATTATATATTAATTAATTTCATTGACATTTATAAAAAAATGTGAACAAAAAAATTTGTGTAGTGGAACCAATTAATAAAGAATATAATTTTATTAACTAACATTATTGAGTATTTATTTGTGTGATACCATACCAAATAATTAAAATTATTTGAAGATTACAATGTATTAAAATATTGTATGAATTTTTTAGTAATATTGAATTTTGGTTTTATTATTGAAATTAATAAATATACCTAAAATATTGTAGTGGAACTATTAATGAAATAATTTTAGCAAGAAACGAAATAATAAGAATATCTAATAAGCATGTAAAAAACAATATATTAACATATTGTATGAATTATTTAGTAATATTATTTCAATTATTAAATATACCTAAAATATTTTAGTGAAACTATTAAACATACCTAAAATATATTTCAATTAGTTCTGATAAGAATAATTAGGTATTAGTTACTACATTAATTTCTAACAATTAAAGAAATAATTAGAATAGCTTACAAGAACATTGAAAGTTTTACAATTACTTTTTATAGGAACAAATAGTTATTTGTTAAGGAAATAATTTTTTGCAAGTAAAAAAATAATAAGAATATCCAACAAGCATATAGTAAACATTTTGTAAGGAAAAATAGATACTTCTCCAGATATTTATAAACAAAATTTGAAAATAATATATTAAAGTATATATTGAATTTATACCTAGGTTTATGTTTGAATACAATTTATATCAAGTTTGGATTCATAATGATGCTACGTCAAATTTTAATTTTTTTTAAAGACATGTTGATTGGGAGAAGACTACGTATGGCTCGTCTTGTACTGGAGTGGACATATTGTGCATGATTGGAATTTTAGCAATTATGATCGACAACCGCATGAATTAGATATTACAAATCGTGATTTCAGTCTATTACAATTATATGCAAACGTGTATCAACTGACTGGTTTTTGTTATCATTAGTATGACTTGGTACAGCATACTCCGTTTATGTTTAGTCATTGACATGGATCTCAAAAAATGGTTTTAATAAATTTTGATGACTAGCGTCACTTTAGGTTTTGTTTGAATCTCTTAATGAATTACACTTTTTATAATTTTTTGTGGAGTTTAAAGCATTGGCATGGAACTAAGGAGTCAAAATTCATTTAATGAGGTAAATGAGCAACAAAACAAAAGTGTTAATGAATTACCTGTAGTGACAGAAGCACTTGGGATAATGGGAGTTCAGGATAATGTTGGAGTGTAGGAATGTGGTGCAGGATTTAACTTTTATGATGAACAATTCATGGGAGGTGAGTTAGGGAATGCGAAGACAAAGCATTAGTTTGAGTTGACATTGCAGGATGAAACACCGAGTGTTTATGGGGATAGTTTTGGCCCTGATTGGGGAGCTACAAATGCCCCTTCAAACAATGACGAGGAAAATGGTGATGACATTGAGGATGAGGTTACCATAGTATAGTCAAGATCAGATACATAGCAAGATAAAGTATGTCCTTCTAGTCAGCCACGCATGCAAAGTGGTACCATGCCATCAAGATACCCGTCGACTGAGTTCTTATAGTGCATACCTAAGGATTAGAATCAATATAGTATAGATATTTCATCAAGTGCATGGGGTCAATTCTACAAGGAGGATAGTGGAGAGTTAGTTGTTGGGATAAATTTTAGGAAAAAAGAGCATGTTATTGCAGCTGTGAATAAGTACTCGTTCAATATGGCATATCGTGAATACGAAGTTGTGAATAGCACTCCTCAGGTGTGGAAAGTGTGGTGCAAGTATAGCATGGATGAGGGAGTGTAGGCGGGAATTACAGGCTATCTTAAAACTAATGTTGGGTTATTAGAAAATTACTAAGTAAATGGAACCACACACTTGTTTCCCAAGCTCGCTATCAATGTACCACAGAAATTTAGATATGACATAATAGCACAGTTACTTGTGGGGATGGTCCAGCGATGCCCATCATATGAGGTAAAGTTCACAATGCAAATTATTAAAGATTGGTATGCGTTTGAATATTCCAATGCTAAGGTGTGGCATAGGTTGAGGTGGGCTTTGAAGATAGTTTGTGGGATGTGGGAGAGTTCAATATGGAAGTTGCCAACATGTGTTGCTGTGCTCCAGAAGTACAATGCTGGGATCATTGTCGAGTGGCGCCATGCCAAGAGTGGTGCACAGAGCCATTGCGCATTAGAGTATGTTCTTTGGGCTTTTAGACTGTGTGTGGATGGATTTCAGCACTACCGCAATATCATAAGCATTGGTGGCACACATTTTTATGCCAAATATCAACACAAGATGATTGTTGCAGTTCCTTTGGATGCTAACCATAAGGTGTTGCCCTTGGCGTTGGCTATTGTTGACAAGGAGAGTACAGACTCTTGGTACTGATTTTTCACTCTATTAAGTCGACATGTTGTGCGATGAAGGACCCTGATTTATTTGATATTTGATTGAAATGTTGCTCTACTAGCTACTATAGAGCATATTCCTCATTTTGGCCACCTTATGGGGTTAACTGATTTTGCTTGAGGCATGTCTATGCCAATTATACTAAGACCTTTTGTAGTCAAGTGTTGAAGGATTTGTGTTGGAGGGTTGGCTCGACGAGCTCATCAAGTTCGATAGGTGTATGGCCAAGGTTAATAGTTTAAATCCAGCTGTCTGTAATTGGTTGATGGTGATTGACCGTGAGAAGTGGGCTTTTGTACATGATGATGGATGTAGAGCAAGAATACTAATGATCAACATCTCAGAGTCCTTGAATGTAGCATTGAAAGGTGCACGACGGCTGCTAATTTCTGCCATTGTACAGCTTACATTTAAGCTTGTCGTATATTCTTTCTAATAGATTGATTGACGCCATAGGCATGTAAGTAGATGGTAGAGACTGGCCTACATGGTCGTCTAAGATGTACAAGGATACAAAGTAAGAGTCTGCTCAGCACACATTGTAGTTGATTAATCGACACACCTTATCAGTAGGTGTGCGTATGGTATATTAGAGGGGTTGTTGTGGGACTAACCATTCTGAGAGTGTCTCATGGCAGATGTGCAACTACGGAAAGTGGGGTGCATATGGGATTTGATGCTTACATATGGTGCACATTTGTAGAAGGTACAATGTGAATCCTAAGGAATTTGTGAGCTTTTTTTACTTTGTTGACCGATGGGTGACTATATTTAGGTGAGTTCCAGGCTGTGTTGACAGAGTAGTATTGGGATCCTCTACCATTTGCAGTGGTGCATAATGCAGAGTGTCGGTGATGACGATGACGAGGCTGGGATCGGACAACATGTATACATAATGAGGTAGATCATGATGAAATGTGAGCTAGGCAGAAAGTGCGGCATGGAGATATTGATCCCAGGATACCAAGTTTCTGACATCTATAGGGCTCTTTGCTTTTATGTATGAATATTTGTGTAAGATATGCCATGTGTTTCGTCTATCTCAAATTAGGATAATTATTTTGTGTTTGATGCTAGTATATGTATTCTATGTATTCCATTTGGTACATGTAACTTAACATGGTTTCTTTTTTAGCTCTCCATCATTCGTTATACAGTAATAAGTCCTTCATAATTTATCCTTATTTTACAATACTATAATAGTTCATTATATTAGCTAACATAAACAAACATCATTCAATTAATTGGATGTCCACTAACCTTTTCTTATTGTACATTTGATGAATAATGTAATAATTCACTATGTAGCCTAACATAAACAAACATTGTTTAACTAACAGGAACTCCACTGGCCTTTAAATACACCCCAGCCCGAATGATGGATCTTTGCTTTGGTTGTAGTTGAAGCACTGCTCAGAGGATGTGCAAAAAGGACAGATTGATGACATTGTGATGTCGGCCACACCTGATAGTTATTAGATGAAGTTTCGAGAGGTTGACCATCATGTATTGGATATTTTACACTGCATTGGCTTGTACGACATCTACAGTTGTGGCACTATGCCATTGGATCATCATCTCATCACCACTTTTGTTAAGAGATAGCGTTGGGAGACACACATGTTCTATTTCATACCAAGTGAGATGATCATTACTCTTGAGGATGTCGTAATCATTTGGCACTAGCCGATCACTGGAGAACTAGTGACGGGCAGATAGTTTGAGCATACATAATTTGACTAGTAGACCTCGTTTGAGAATGCCATGGAATGGCATCTAGATGTTAGGCACCTTAAAGATTCCTTGGCATCTAGATGTTAGGCACCTCAAAGATTCCTTTATATCTCTAAGGATGATTTAAGTCCACCCCCCTGATCATCGTCTAAACATAGATAGCTCCTACGTAGAGGTCAAGTTATGGGTATGGGGATTTGCTATACTTATTTTGGGTGGCACTATATTCCCCAATGCGTCATAGGCTTGAGTCAGTTTGCTATATCTAAGCTATTTTATGCGATGGGATTATGAGCCGTTATGGAGTTGGGGGAGTGTGCCTTGAGTATGTATTTATCAAGGGTTATACGTTGCATGCATGTGACAGAGGTCCACACTTATGGGGCCAGCTTTACTAGTATAGCTAGATTTACATATGATGATACGTATATTGTTTCTACTTTTAACATCATCTATATAAGAACATATTAAAATTTTATATGCAAATTTACATGTAGATATGGGCTTGGACATGCATTTCAGCAGTGTACCCACATTTATTAGTATAGTGTTTTGACACAAGGTCCTTAGAGATGGACAGAGGTGTAGCACATCCTACCATACCTTATGGCTTTGTGTAAGTCCCTGGATAAAATTGTTTACATACTAATTTGTAATATCAAAAGATTTTATACATACGTACATGATTACACTTTTCTTCTCCTTTTAGGTGGACAAATTGTCGGTGGTAGTTGATTGAGACTAGGAGTAATAGTGTATGCGTGCTTTGGGAGATTTTAGACTCTGAGACTCGGTCACAAGTATGACAGTAATTCTATGTAATTGGCATTCAACAGTACTTCTCTTACATTGGTGGCCTAATATTTTCACAATTTTCAATTTCCTAATTTGAGTTGCAACCTTACACCCTTGAGACATATGCATCATTGCATCATCGGTTGGTCGTGATATGTGGACGTATCGAGCACCATTGATATTTTACGATATTGTGGAGATGTATTGTATAGATCGAGTGCTACGCCAGTTCAGAATGCTGCAAACTACCCCAGATAATCCCTATTCTCAAGAAGATAGTCTGCACACGATTGACTATAGAGGTACTCATGGTAAAGATTGGGAGATATACCATCGCGAAAACATTGCTATGTGGAGAGGCATAGTTAGCATTCATGAGGGTATCCATTATGATGATCATGTGCCTCGCGTGGTACACAGATACATAGATTGGTATCATTGGGTCATTTGACGCATCATCAATCCCCATTCTCTGCTTGTTCGTAGTGATTTTCAGTATTGAGAGTGGAGTTTTTTGTAATACGTGGTATGTATATATTAATTCTCTTATGTATTTTATGTTTTATGTGTAAAGGAAAGCAATCATTTTTGTATTTTATCGTTATCATAGGGCCATAGATTGCAAGATGCTAATTTGACAGAGGACTTCAGCATAGTATGTGACATTAGCAGACTTACTAATGATTGTTTGGTTAGGTCCTTTGGTCAGTATGTGGAGGTGGATGCTCTAGCTGCATAGTCATTATGAACATGACTGGACTGTTGTCTCAGCCATTGGACCTGCCATTGTCCTTGTACCATCTAGCTCCAGACGATGTTTACATTTCTGCACCTCCAAACTCATAGTTACATACAACGTATGCATACAAGGTGGAGACTCCACGTGCTAATGGATACGGAGTGGGCTCCTCAATACGGTAGTCAAGTGTGCAGATGTTATATATAAGACTATTCAACTGATTGCTCATCCCATGGCCGTATGAGAAATTTTGGACAGCATGATGAAGGCTAGTATTCATATGTGCATTCATCTTAGCATGATTTAAATGATGTTCATGGCGGTGATGAGCCCCCTCCATGACCTAGTTGAGCATAACGTTGCCGTCAACATGGGACTATGGGTCATCTCTCTTAAAATGCACATTTATTATTGTATGTATTACATTTAAGATCTCTTTGTGTTTTTTTTTTATGATTAATTATCTCATTTAAATGTATAAATCAAGATTTCAGTATTGAATCATTTCATGAATTTCCTACTCATATTTCATTATCTATATTACTTATGCATATATATTTTAAATTCAACATAATATAAAAATCATTTAACAAATAATACAATTTGTAAAATATAAATATAAATTCTATGGTTTGATAAAATGATCGAAAAGTGTTGAAAAGTAAAAATAATTGACGCAAGGGTTATTGTATAAATTGAGAGTCAAAACTTTATATTTTTAAAAAATAATTTAGGGGGCCTTGCATTTTATTTTATTTTAAAATAAAACTTTATATATATATTATATATTTATTTATTTTACCATAAATTATTTATATTTTTCTTTACATTTTTTAAATTTTGCGTTTATTTTTTTTATGAGAGTTGAAAACTCTGTTTCCAACTCTATTTAATATATTATTTTTTTGATAGAGCCAAAAACTTAATTTCTAGCTCTATTTAATAATTTTTTTTGATAGAGGGTTTCCAGCTCTATCAAAAAAATTAGTTTTGATTTAGATGTTGGAAACCCAATTTCTGGCACCCTAAAGCTAGAAACTGAGTTTTTAACATGAGAACAAAGTTAAAAAAATTTTTTGGTTAGTTTTTTAATTTTTTGTTTAATTTAGTTTTTTTTAAAAAAAACACAAAGTTTGAATAGCCATCAAAAGAGCAGACATGAATAATATGATGTGCAATTCGGAGCTTCTACTATGTGGTACAAAAGTTTGATTGAAAGTGTGATTCCATTTCGCAAGTTTGATTGAAAGTGTGATTCCATTTCGCAAAATGGAGACTTAGGTGACAATATTGAGAGTGAAATTGGATATTTTTTCATAATTGTGCGAGGAAAGTATATGTATAATTGAAGATCTGAGCGAAAACTTTCAATAAAGTAGAAATAAAAAGAAATGGTATCATGTGAAGAACAATGGGAAAGTAGAATGAGTTTCAAATTCATAAAAACAAATTATTAAGTTTTAATTTATAATAGGGGCAATTACAAGCATACTAAGAATAAAATTAAAAAATTAAATATTCTTTCAATCCTAAATTAAATAATACAATAATACTAAATAAATTTAAATATTTGTAAATATTTGCAACAAGATTGGAAAGAAAATTATCTTTGCAGAATTTAAAAGCGTCAGATACCTCGAAAATACAATACTTATCTTAAAATTTCAGGTGGGTGATATACCAAAGGAAGTTCTGACTTTTGACTATGTAGAAATTGGCAAATAATTGGAGAGCATGTCTTTTTAAGCATATTTGTTTTACATCTTTACAAAAAATCGATAATTTACCTTCAAGAAATCAATTAATGCACTGAGAAAGTTAGAGATAGAGGCAAAGAACAGAAAAAAGAAATGCCAATTATTTGCCAATTGCTACACAGAATGATTACATTGAAGAAATCAGTTAATCCATATAATTTTTATAATCTTTAGTATGCAATCCCTCTAAAAAACTCCAAAACTCAAATAATTGACACCATTAAGCTCATATACTCACAACATGGACAATTAATGCTCTAATTGCTAGCAAAATCACCGAGCGCAAAGGTGAAAATTATTATGAAATCATGAGTTATCATAATATCATGTGCTTCAAATGTCAAGGAAAGGGACATATAGCTACATAATACCTAAATAGGCGAGCAATAGACTTGATAGACAAATGTGATATTATAACTGATGACGAAAATAGTAGTAAGCAGAAGATGCCACCGTTGGAAGAGGCATCATCTAAAAGGATAAATTTAGTGGTCATGAGGACTTTGAGCACACAAGTCAAAGAAAATGAACATGAGGAGTAACACAAGATGCAAAATCAAGAGTATGACTTGTAGTTTAATTAGTGATGGAGGTAATTCCATAAATGTTCCTAGCACCATGCGTGTGGGGAGATTGTCTTTGCCATTGATCATCTCGCCAAACCTTATAGATTGCAATGGATTAACAATAGTGGTGAAGTTAAGGTGACAAAGCAAGTATTAGTAGCTTTTGAGATTGGAAAGTAAAAAGATAAACTGCTTTATGATGTGGTACCCTTATATGCAAGCCATGTTCAACTTAGGCATCCTTGGAAATATGATCGGAGGGTTGCTTTTGATGGAGTGAATTCATTTCCATGACAAGAGATTCATTTGTGAAGATCGAGTGTATCTACAACAACAATTTGAGTTAGCGCAAGAAAAAAAGAAAAGAAGAGGAAGGGTGAGAAGAAAAATGAATGTGATAAGGAAAATAAAGCAAAAGAGGAGTAAGGAAAGAAAAGAAAAGAGTATATGTTAGCATCCATGAGGGATGTGAGGTTGGCCATAGGATATGAGAAATCATTAATACTTTTGATCTACGTAGAAACATCTTCCTTCCCCGATATTGTTGTGCCAGTTTTGTAGGATTACAAGGATGTGCTTCTTGAGAGTTGCCTAATGGATTACCACAAATGGAAGGAATTGGGTATCAAATTTACTTTGTATTAGGAGCATTCATCCCAAACAAGTTTGCTCATAGAACCAATCTGATGAAGACTATGGAGGTTCGATGCCAAGTGGAGGAGTTAATCAACAAAGAGTGAGTTCGAGAGAGCATGAGCCCATGTACATTCCTAATGTTGTAGTTCCAAAGAAAGATGGAGCTTGGCACATGTGTGTTGATTGTCAAGTAATTAATGCCAATACAGTAAAGTATCGTCATCCCATACCTAGGCTAGATAATATGCTTGACAAATTATATAGTGCTAAGGTATTATGAAGGAGAGAAATGAGTGAAAAAGTGAATTTAGGACTAAGTTTGGATTGTACGAATGGTTTTTTGGGACTTACAAATACACCAAGTACTATCATGTGACTAATAAATTATATGTTATGTGTGTTTATAGGTAAGTTTTGCATTGTGTCTATAGATAGTTTGTTTTATAGCAATTCTTTAAGTGAGCATGCCAGAGACATTTGTAGTGTGTTGGAAGCTTTACATTAGGAAAAAGCTTTGTGCTAACCTAAAGAAGTGTATTTTTTGTAGATTATTTTGTATTTTTAGGATTGTTGTAAATGCATAGGGCATATAAGTTGATGATAACAAGGTGAAAGCTATTTGATGTTGGTTATACCTAGATCCATATTTAAAGTGAGGAGCTTTCATGGATTAACAAACTTCCATAGGAGATTTGTTTGAAATTTAGTAGTATTGTTGCACCACTTATTACAGTGATCAAGAAGAATGAAAAGTTCCAACAAGGATAAGCACAACAATGGGCATTTGATACCTTAATAGATACTTATTATTGCACCTTTACTTTTTTTACTAGATTTTTTTAAGACTTGTGTACTTGAGTGCTATGCATTGAGTGTAGGTATTGGAGTTAGGTTAACAAAAGAGAAGAAGTTCATAGTATTTTGCAGTGAAATGTTGAATGGGGCAGCGGTAAACTATCTAACGTAAGATAAAAAGCTGTACTTATTAACAAGAGTTTTAGAGACTTGGCAGCACTACTTGAGCCTAAAAGAATTTGTTAAAGACATCGATCATAAGTCTCTTAAACACATCAAGACTAAAGATAGTTAAATAAGAAGTACATTAGGTGGATGTCTTTTAATAACACTTGTCTCTATGCTATCAAGTAGAAAAAAGGGATGGAAAATGTTGTTTCAAGCACCCTATCACACCATTAAACACCCATCACTACCTTGAATGTTAAATTGTTGGGATTTGAACACATTAGGGAATTGTATGTTGGCGATGAAAATTTTAGCAAGATATTTGAGTTAACTAGAAAAGGGGCTTATGAGAGGTGTTTTCAGTATGGTAATTGCTTATTTCACATTGATAGATTATGTGTTCCTTATTGTCCTTACAAGATTTACTTAATAGAGAAGCTCATAATGGTGGGTTAATGGGACACTATGGTACCATTAAGACAATCAATTTTGTAGTAACACTTCTATTGGTTGTGACTAAGGCAAGATGTTGAAAGAATTGTTGAGAAATGTATATATTTAAAGGAAACAAAGTCAAAGGTACAACCACATAGTTTGTATATGCACTACACATTCCCGATACACCATGAATTGAAATTTTTATGGATTTTGTATTGGAGTTGCTTGGAACTAGGAATGGTAAGGAATACATTTTTTGTCGAGATTGATAAGTTTTCTAATATGACTCGCTATATTGCATATGAAGAATCTAATGATGCATCTCTTATTGCAAGTTTATCATTTAAAGAGGTAGTTAGATTGCATTGAATGCCTAAGAGTTTGTGTCGAATAATTCACATTTCAAGAAATTATGAAAAGAATAGAGAAAGAAAAAGAAAATAAAAGAAATTCAAATTTTCATACAGTGTATGGTTAAAAGGATTTCAATAAAGAAATAAAAAATTAAAAAATGAGTCAATAGAAACTTAAATTTTTATAGTGCAAAGGAAAATAACTAAAATCAAATATATTGTTGAAACAATAGAGAAAGCAAAAGAAATAATAGAGAAAGAAAAAGAAATTTTTAGAGTGCAAAGGAATATAATAGAGAAACAAAGAAAATAAAAGAAATTCAAATTTTCATATAATATTTGGTTAAAAGGATTTCAATAAAGAAAGAAAAAATTAAAAAAATAAATAAAGTCAATAAAAACTTAAATTTAAATTTTTTATAATTTGAGAAAGAAATGAAAAACTAAATAAAAGAAATACAATTGGAGAAATTATTGGATGATGAATAAGAGTTAAAATAATTTTCTTTTCACAAGTGAGAAAATTAAATTTTCCTTCAATAAATTACAATTTCCCTCTAATTTTTTTTATATAAGATTTTATTTTTAACCAAACAACCAAAAACATTTTTGTTAATATTTCTTTTATTTTCTTCTCTAAATTCCAAGAATCAAACATAGTGTAAAACTATAAAATTAAAAAAAAAAGATATTACAAGCAAATGTTGACGTGCATTGTGCACACACACATATATTTTACGCAGTATTATGATTTTTATTTAACACAAATTTTTACAGTCTATGATACAGTTAACTAGAGAAGTTAAATTAAATTAATTATTAATAATATGATCATCAGTTGAATAATCTAATTTAAGGCAATTAAACTCTGTTATAAACTGGACAATGAAAGTCTGGTTTTGAATTTGATTTTTACCCTCATTACTACAGCTAAGTTATATAAATGTCATAAAATAAATAATTTATTACTTAAACATAACAAAAATTCAAAATTTTATTATGAATTGGTTTTCAAAAACTAGATTTTGAAATCTAATTTACAAATTGAGTCAGTTTAAAGATTTTTATTTAAAACAAAATATAAAAATCCATTTTATAAAATATATTACTTGAATCTATTGTTAAAACCAAATTTCAATTTAAAATTGGGTTTAGGCAATCCGGGTTAAGAAAATATGCTCTTTATTTACTTATTTTTGAAACAATTCACTCATATAATTAAAAAAAAATACAATTTTTCTTAGAAACAGTTTTTCCAGTTTAACAAATATTTTTTGATCAATTTGTGCTTTTTAGATATATCTGTCTAAAAAATTAAATTGTAAAATGCATTTTAGAAATTTCATTTCAAAAATATCTTTCTACTCTCCTTGATTTAATCAATATTTCCAATATATTTTTATATATTTTTTTATCTTTCATATATTATTTAATATTTTATTTTGATGAAGATCATATTTCTTGACCAAGAATGAACATAAGGTTTATTATTCATAAAGTAAGGTTACATGAAGTTTTGAAATATGTTGCTTTGTAATACATGGAATGTAGTCATTACATAATAGATAACCTATCACCATAATTCATGTATTATATATCCCATAATGAAAAACTTGGATTTAATTGTCAAGTTAACCATTGGACAAGGGGAAGAATGTAAGGATATATCCACATATATATGATCTCACGATTGAGATAGAAATTGAAAGGAATCAAACTCTTAAAGATAGTTCAAATAAAATCAAATACCATTAAATTTGGTAAAGTATAGAGTTTGAATGCATAAAATTTAATGTTGGATAACCATGACCGAGCTAAAGTGGATTGAGTTTTATGAGAACTCACCTATATAAGAGGGGCTTGTACACTGAGGCCCCCACACTTATTTCTCGTTTTCACATACCACGAGAAGTGATTCAAGAGTGTAGAGGGTTTTGGTGTGTTTGGAAGTTAAGAAAATTGTAGCAACAAATTTCAACAATAGCTGGAAGTAAATTCAATTCTTTTCTTCGTTGTGGCAATGTTTATTGGCTATTTGAAAGTCTAACATTGATTTTATAGAAAAATAATAGAGGATAATTGGAGTTTTATTTTTCTATTAATATATTTTGTGAATGAAGGTTAATTATATTCGATTTGAATTGAACAACTATGATTATGTTTGAAATATCACATTTATTTAAACTTCACACTACTGAATATATTACTTAGCAAAATTTTATCCAAATTCAAATTTTACATCTTTTATATATATAACTAACTAATTCTTTTTTAATCATTACACCAATTCACAATCCAATCAATAATTATATATCACATATACAATTATATATCACATATACTCATATTTATATTCATTTATACCAAAAAAACTAATCATTATCTCTATTTATTATTGTTTCATACAATCTTTATTATATATTTTCTATATGTATTTAAACAAATTAAAAAATTTCATCACATCAAAATTTTACAAACAATTATACTCTTTATTCTAATATAACTCCTACCAAACATCTCTCTTATAGCACCCCCTTCAAAACATAGCCTAAATGTTCAAAAACATTTTAAATAAAACTTATCACTTAAAAAGAGAATGTATCTATCTATCCATCTATATACATATTTTTTTTTTCTTTTTTTTTCATTGGAGTAATAAGATAATTAAGACATAATGTCAAATTCTTATATATTAAAGGAGATAATAACTCACCAACGATACCGGAGTAAAGGGAATTGGCTTTTCCGTATAAAACACCCCAAGTAGAAGAAAAGCATGAGAGAAACCATTCCTCTTTTATTCACCTTCTACCTTCATCCATCCTTGGTATCTCTCTGTTGTATTGTATTCTGCAACAGGATAATAAAACAGCACCCTATCTCTTTCCAGTGGACGTAGGTTAATTACTTATTAAATCTATCAAATCTTTGTTTCCCTTTATTACTTTATTTTGCGATTCAAAGCAAAATTGACACCTCAAATTTTGGATCACATCATTATATATTTAAATTTATTGAGATAAAGTAAATTATAAACGTTCTTTTATGATGCAAAATATAATGTGCACCATTTTGTAAGCAATAAAATGACTACTCTAAAATCATAATTTAATTCTTAAAAAAAATTATTTGATGTAACTGACCGATTAAGTTAATTATTTTTTAGTAAAACCATAAATTAAAATAGTAATTATTCAACTAAATATATAAAAAAGATGGGCATATGCGGACAAAGTATTACAGGTTAATCAAAATATTAACAAGTTTGACATTGTACTATAGCAAATGTAAAAATTATTTTAGAGTGAGTAGTTTTTAATTCTAATTATTTTTCAAAAAATAAATAATTTATTTTAGTTGCCTAAATATTATTTAAAAATAGTATTCACTATTGACCCACTATTCTTCTCTCTTTTGGGATTCATCCTGAATCAATGTGAAAATCATCAAACCATTGCAATTAGAATTTCACTTCGTTCAGTATAAGATTTCCAAAAGAGTTTACTGAAAAGAAATATTATTTAGCAATTATCCAACCTGTAAATCACACAGATGCGTCCACTAAGGAAGGAGAAAATATTTTGGGACTGACGCCATGCCTGTAACCTAAGATCATCTGGGTAAAATTGGGACCCATTCAGAGCAAATAAATCTTTCTTATATTTGGTGAAAAAACAATAACTAATCATAAGCTCAAAACATGGGTTAGACCATAAATCAACAACCCCATCTAAATTATGAACTAATTATACATAACCTGAGCTGATGACAGATATAGCAATTTAAAAAAGTTCAGAAGGGCCCAAGAGTTTAGGTCAGAGAGCAAACTGGTGGGCATTGACTAGTTTTTGCACTAATGGAAACATGCAGTTAAAGATCTTATGGCTTTAACAATTTAGTTCTTTACTGGATATTAATGATTTGTTATGCTTCTAACTGTCTCAATTGTACGCTGTAATGCTATATACAGTTCTGTGATACGATGCATGACACAGAAGAATCATTTGGTCATGTCCGCCATATATGAATATACAGTGCATATACAAAGGGTGTTGAGATTAATGTTCACTAGTCGTTGTAAGAGACTGCTTCTGGAAGCTTGAAGGTGGGAGGTTTGTCAACGCCCTTTCTGGAATACTCTCTCCATCTGCGAGCAGCAGCAGCAGCTCGGGCGGCCCTCTCTTTCACTTCTTCCTCTGCATCCATGAAGAGAACTTTAGAGCATACCCACGATGAGGTAATGGCTCAAAAAGAAGAGACAAATCCAGCAACATGTTCAATGATGGGCTAGGCATCAACTGATATGGCATCTTTTTATGTATCAGTTCTGTTACTAGTTGAATATGTCTGACAATGCTCAATCAGATATTTCAAATGTTTTGTCAAACAGTATTCCTTTTCTCGGATGTTATCATGCAGCACGTGGGATTATGTTAAAAGATCTTCCACTAGGCTCTTGCAGTACCTTCAAACCTTCGAACGAAATCTATGCAGCCAAAAGGTTGAACATTCTACTAGAAAAAAGATGTTCCCAAAAAGATCCATATTTTTAAGGTATTTCAATTTGATGACTCTTCCAGCAACTCTAAAATGAATAAAATCCTCGAAGCACACAATGAACCCAGTGATTCAGCACTTCTTTTTTTCTTCTTTTAAAACTCACCCATCCAATAATCTAGTGAATTTGAACCTGCAACCTCTCCTTTGAGGTCAATGAATTCAAACTATTAAGCTAAACACAAGCACCGAAGTGATTCAGCACCTGCCTAAATACAGAAATAGCATAAATTGCGTGCATAAAATGTTGTATTCTCTTACCAAGAAGTAGAATACATTACATGAAATCAATGTAAGCATCCACAACCCAAGACTAGAATTAAGGAATTTATCTGTACTGAATATTTAAAACTATACTTGCATGTTTCCAGACATTAAATTGTAAATTATTCTCAAGTCAAAACCTTGAGGAAAGTGCAAGGACATTGAAGTAAACACAGTCCAGCAACTAGGATACCATGCTTGAAAATTGTGTGCCTAATAAGCAAATTAAATGTTCAGTGAACGAAAGAAAATTGAAAAAGGAACCAAATGAATTTTCTAGCTGCAGTAAAGAGAACATCCTGTGCTACTCAAACTCAAAATTTACCTGTAGTTTTATCTTTATAGTCCTCGCACTTGCCCCAAAGGTTGCTCCAGTAAGTTTGAAATTTATCAGAACCTTTCTGCTTAGCCATCCTTATTCTAGCTTTTTCCTGCAACAAAGGAGAAGCATTTTAAGGCGGCGCACATCTGATATAAACTAAGATTGTTTCTCCGTCAAAAATCTAAAATTGACCAAATGGTCAAACCCCAAGTAAGGGGTAATAAGAGCAGTAAAATTTCATCAGAATCATATCATAGACGATTTGTAATTTTCAGGACACCCAAAGAAACAGTGAAAAGGAGGCAAGAAAGGAGCAGTTCCATATTGTAAAATCATTGGCTCTGAATATTTACATGAATGTCTTGTGCTAACTAGCATCCTTGACAAGTATATCAGCTTGCAGCTTGCATTTGATAAAGCAGCACATATTAAAACATTTTTCAACTCTTGCATCATCATAACAATTAAGAAGGTTATAACAGCAGGTTTCCTACCCTAAAAATGTTTTTTAGTTCATTCTTGGATGCTATTTATTCTAGATAATCCCTAAGCCAATCTTGAAATTCAGGGTAGTAAACAGCGGGTGTGTGTGTGTTTAAGGGTTGGCCTACAGCTGTGTTTGAAAAGCTTCAGTATTTCCTACAAAGGCGTAGAATTCAAAAATTCTTCGATGCACAATATCAGTCTTGATTGTCTTCAAAATAGAAGTACCACATTTTTAGTTAAGCATTTTACCAAGACTTGACCTTGTCTCTTTTCCCATCTTGTGCTTGCCTGCACCGGTAAGAGTACTTAGATTTAAAATATAAAGCCAGAGAAAAACATATCAATTGGAGGATAGAATCTAGAAAGGATTCTAATAAATATTCCTCTGGGTAATTTACAACATTAATAAAATAAACTATATGCATGATTCATGAACTTGAAACCCTCTATTTTGGCATCTTCATGATTGATGTATGCAATATTACACATTTGGAGTTTATTTCCTCAGTAGTGGTTTAGTGAGAGTTTACACACTGTTCCAACCACTTAGGAACTCATGGTTAGCAACTATAGTAGAAGCCATGTGCTGAAGAATAAACTTGGGCCAGAAAATATAGACTAAGTTTTTATTTTTTGGTGTGTTTTCAGGTGTATTTTTCTTAAAAATTGTATAAAAGTAAGGTAAAGATGGAGATAAAATTTAAAAAGAACAATAATTATAGTGTGTGTTTTGAATGTAAAAAAAATGAAAACGAACATAGCAATACTTTTTATGTGTAGTAGAAATAAATTAAGCCTTGTAACACGGTAATTATTCACTTGTTCCTGTTATTAAGCATTTTTATTAAATAAGCTATATGAACAAATGGCAAGATACAGCATATTTGTACCTAGTACAATAAAACAAATGCAGTGATACAAAAGAGAAATGAGGAGAGGAAAAGAGCATTCAGCTGTGAAAGATTAGTTCTGATGCTACCTCGGCCACAATGATGATACTGCTCATGCATGCCATGATAAACTGAAGAATTTTAATAATGTATATTTATATTATGTAACAAGCGAACCTACTCAGCTCTTTTCTGTTTCGGTAAAATTCACTCACAAAACTGCAGCCAGTAATAGGACAGGCACAGCAACAACATTTTCAAGGCACTCAAAATTACTTATATGCTCAGTCACATCTAAGAAACAATGAGAATCAAGTTTTATCAACCACATTATAATGAGATTAAAAGATGCAAATTTCCTCATCAATATTATTAGAAGTATGTCAGAAAGCCCTACATCTGTATTACTAATCAATGAATGGACAAGAAGGCCATACCATTCGAAAGACATCTACAGATGCTGAGCCCATACCTGAGAGCATCAAGGCAACCTGAAGGGCAGTATCAAATTTTACTAAATAAGCTTTTAACAAAACTATGCATATGCTGACAATTCATAAATGGTCATGACAGAAATCTCAAAGGCCATATTTGTGAATTTGTAGAAATTTGCATGAAGTCAAAAATAAAATTCTTGCAAAACTCCAGACACTTGGCCTTGTTCCAAGCCCAAGGTGCAAGACATTTGAAGAGTGACCAAAAATTTAAATTTAAATTTAAACATTTGAAGCATCAGAAACTTGCAAGCTAACATTTAAATTCAAACAAACTCATAAGCCACTTAAGTGAGCCATGCATATACATTATAGTTTATATCTAACATTGTCCCCTTTGACATTCTCCACAAGTCCAAGTATGATGCTGCACAATGGCAAAGGCTTATAATCATCACAGAGTCAATAAACTATGAGGCTGAGGCCTTGCTAAATGGAATACGAAGAAAATTTTTGCTACATTACAAACAAATGCAATTAGTTAAATGATTAAGAAAGAAAGAAAAGTAACAGTTCCAACCAGCTTACAAAAGTTGATTCGACAAAAAACTTACCTATACTGAGTAAATCTCATGTCTAATTGGTTAAAAAAGAAAGAAAAGTAACGGTTCCAACCAGCTTACAAAAGTTGATTCAACAAAAAACTTACCTATACTGAGTAAATCTCACGTCTAAAACTGATTCACACTACATAAGCTATCATTAAATCACCACATGACAAGAGATGACAAATAATTAGCTACAACAATCAGAATAAGATGATAGGTGAAATCTACAAAAGGTTAGGTGAAACATGAAGATTGAAAGGTTAAATTTATTCTTACGTTTACTCTTTCTACTCTTCGCATTTCATCTTCTAGCAATGATAACTGAGCAGCAGAAGTCCAATGGATACAATCAACTGGGCTGCACACAAACTATAACAGTCATTTAACTTCTTATGTTTGCTAAGACAGAGCGGTAGACAGTGATAAAATTGAACAAAAGACGAGGAGTAATCATGCCAAAACTCTATCTGCAGCATTAGCTTACCAGCTATCAATTGCTTCTTGAACTTTATCTGGTTTACCAGACTGGCTATGAACTCTGGCCCTTCCAAATTCTTCCTCAATAGCAAATACATCCAAGCAAACATTGGCACAATTCTTGCAACCTAAATTTTAAGGGAAGGAAACAAATGTCAATTCAAAATAATGATAGCTCAGTCAATATGAGGTTCCTGTTCAACTATTGGTATCTCCACTTGAACCCTAGAAATACAGAATATATGCATGCTCGTACACTTTTTGATTTGCATGACTAACATCAGAACATAAGAAAAGTGCAAGTGTATATCCCATTGTGGTTCTCTTAGTTCACTTTTCAAATCAACAAATGCAATAACAAAAAATAGATATGACAAATAGAATATGCACTCGCTTTTCACTTCTACTCAATTCCCTTCAGCTCTCCATTATGTTCCCATTGTTTTGACTATTAGATTTTACAAAATCTTTAACAGAAAACATCAGGCATTATCTTGAAATATGCAAAATTTTCAACACAGAGACCACAGATAAAAGAGAAGTGCCCAAATAACTGGAGTCAAAAACTCTGAACATACCTATGCAGCTAAATTCATCAACAAATACATGATCCTTAGGGCTGGAATCATCCAAAAAAGGATTGACCGCAGTCAAAGCATATCCATGAATCTCATCATAAATCATTCGCTGGATGGGATCACTGAGAACCTAAATGGAAACAGTCACTTTGTACCACTAACACTCAAACAAAACACAATGAACTTACTCAATATTTAGATACAGTTGATATGCACAGAAACTCACCGCATAAACCTCATTTATGAACATGCAGAAATTTGTTATCTCTGGATCATCGCCACTCAAATCTGGATGGCAAGCTTTCATGCAATTATAATAGGCTTTCTTTATCTGCTTTGGTGTCGCATCAGGAAGCTGGTAAAAAAGGCCAAGAGACATATTATATATCAAATTCAGAAAGAGAAATTCTTTTGTCATATTAATTAAATTGCCTCTCAGCATGCATGAGTAAATTTTAGCCTTAACATGCACCAAACGTATGGCTGAGGACTTGTGGGTGTCTATTATTCCTTTTCTTATTCCAGTCGACAACCAATTTAAACATCAGGTCTCTCATTTCGCTATATTTTGGAAGCTTCAACACACAAACTTAGACTTTATAGTATTGTCCAATTATTAGAAAAATAAAAAAACTGTATTTACCATTTTGTAATTTGAAGACATGATTTAAGGGGAAAAAATTGTAAAGACTTGCATGTGCGCTTTGACTTTATCCCTTGGATTATAATTGAGTTAAAAGTGCTTATCATGTCGAAGCTCTTTAGCTACTAAACAAATGTTTAGTAATTCATTAAGCAAGATTGCCGTATCTGGTTAGGTTTCAGATTTGCAGCAAAATACTCAACAAAATTATCTGATGTGGCTAATAATAGAAAAATCAGTGAGTGA
The DNA here is from genome assembly GCA_019155195.1 of Avicennia marina. Taxonomy (NCBI): domain Eukaryota; kingdom Viridiplantae; phylum Streptophyta; class Magnoliopsida; order Lamiales; family Acanthaceae; genus Avicennia; species Avicennia marina. The sequence goes on along the minus strand of CM032756.1, from coordinate 12,710,063 downwards.
CGTGTCAGTATGCTCCTGGATAACACTGGTTGCCTGAGCTTTCAATTTCCTCCTATATTCAATTGAAATATTTCATTGTTTCCACCTCATTGAGTGCCAATTGGCATGAGGATAATAATATTGTCACTTAAATTGCTCCCCCTTTACAGTCCACAATGTTACCTTTTCCACTTGTGTATTAGAGGTTTTCAATTTCCAAAAACCATCAAGCAGAATTGTCTTTCCCTGCCTATTATATAATCTGGACATCACATAGACTCACATAGTTCACCATGAAGCATGACATCACATTATATATATATACATATATATATATATGAGACTTACAAAAGGAAATAAAAGCAGTAAAAATAGAGTTAAAAGAAATAAAAGAAAAACAAAAACAAGACACATATACTATAAAACAAATCATTGAAACAATCAAGATTAATAAAAAAACCAATGATTCTGATGAAGATGAGATTCAAGAATACCGGAGATCTGGACAATAAATGCTATAAAAACTATCTTTCCCGTGGCTTTGATACCAAGGAACCGCAGGACCGGAAGGGATGTTTGATTAATACTAGAAGAAAAAGATTATAGAGAATAACAAAAATAGAAAGAAAGTAATGGAAGATATCAAAGTATTTGCAAAAATTCAAATTTGTAAGCAATAAATAAATTAATGCAGAATTTGAAATATTAACAAAGGAATTTAAATTTGTATGCAGTGAATGTAAGGAATTTGTAAGCGGCTGTGCCGACAATATAATTTAAACAATATAAAACGATTGTTAGACGGCTATGCCAACTATGTATTTGAAACAAAATGAAATGAAGGCTTGTAATATACAAACCTTTTTGTATAAATGATAAAATTGAAACAATTATCTATATGAGATAATATCTCAAATTTTGTACATTAGAGATTTTGTAGATAATAGAATACTTACATGACAGGGGTTTATATACATATATACATATATATGTATATATTAATGTATGTATGTATGCTAGCTACAAAGCATGTACATCTTAATTCAAAACTTAATATTTTCATCACATAAAATTATATTTTCATTACGAAAATACAAAATATATCACATATATATTTTATTTTATAACTTTTTGTTTAGCAAAAAATACATATTCTATATGTATACATAATTTTTTATTAATGATAATAAAATATAAATGTATCACATTTTAAAAATTTTAATAATAAAAGTATGCTATTAAAATTAAAATTATGATAAAAAAACATAAATCTATTATATTTTTAAAAATAACAATAAAATATATGTTATCAAAAATTAAAATTGTATTACACAATTTGTATAGGATGAGAGAGAACTAAAATTGAGGATATAACATAATAATAAGTAAAAAATGCATAAAAAAGTGAGAAGAAAACAAATAATAAAGGAGGACATTTTAGTAAATTAACTTTAATGACTAAAGGTAGTTTAGTTTCTATCTACACCACACAGATATATTAATATACAATAATACACAGACACATATAAAATTGCATGACTCCTAACTCAATCACTACTCGCAGATGAGCTCATTGAGTTTGAACTTCAACCTTGGAAGATGGATTGATACAGAAGTTAAACTAAGAACAAAAAAAAAAAAATGAAGAGTATCTCAAGACAGGATATCAGACCAGTTCTTTGTCACTGCATTTTAACAGCAATATTAATCATTCTGTAGCATAACTCCATATTCAACAGATCATTGATTCATGTCTTTAATTTGCTGCCAAGCCCCATCTCTAGCACATAATTTGCAATTTTTCAGTAATGCTTACAATCTTAAATTGAGACTGACATTATTTTTGTTGGGTTTCGTCTGAAATGCAGAAAGCCCGTCATACATAATCAATCCTTAACATACTAACAAACAATTCAACCAATAAAAGCTCTATGGTTGCTTTCAGAACTTATTCCTCAGAGGTGGCAGCCAGGACACTGGTCCTACTTCAAACAAGAAAATTCTATGTGGTTAACTTCAATCTCGGTATAGTCACGTTAAAAGCTTTGTAGTCCAAAATTGCTTGAATTTAACTGATGTTTGCCCAATAAAAGCGTTTTGGAGCGCAAAAGAATGGAAACATACTTATCTCATGTCATAAGTACTGACAAAGATAGAGTCATTATTCCCCTGCAAATCAATATCTGGATGAGCCAGAAAATAATCCCAATTTCTGGCTAATACTTACTCCTTTTTCTTTCGTTAACTCCGAAGCATAGTATTCTGAGCTAAAAATCTCTTAACATAAGCAAATTTCCATCCCACCAGCATTACAGAGTATTGCACGCTCTAGATTGCAAATACGCCCATCACTTAATGAACAATAATCACATGACAGAAAGCTTCATGATCTACGCACATATTCCACAGCTTAAATTTTCTCAAGATGATAGTGCAATGAGAGACGATAGATCACTTGAAAATTTGATGAAGTAATTGGAATTCAATAAAGATCAGCAGCAAAACAGAAGAGCTATTACACAATTTCAAACTCAAAACTTTCCATATTACCAGACCCAATACAGCATAATAATCATCTGAGATTTCTTCGCGGGATGCAGAATCCCGAGAGGCAGCTCTCGTTCTCCCAAGACTATTCCTTCTCTCGCCATGGATGCTCCATCTCACGCTGCTTTTACCTAAAATGTGATATCTGTTTCTTGGGCAGAAACTATGTAATGGGTTTTGGAATTTGAGTACATCTGTGCAGACTGGCGACAATAACTGAGCCATTGTCACACGGCAAGCGCAGAAATCAGCATATGAAAGCCAAGAAAAAGGAGGGTCCAGAAGAAATGCTTTCCGATCAGGATATTTTTGAGGGATTCCTGCTGAAGAGAAGCCACTTATTTTCAAAATTTATGCGGAGGGAGAAAATTTTAGATTGGAAAAATGGAGGCCATTGGTTTTGGCAAGAATATGGAATCTGGAGTGGATGCGAATCGGGTCGAGATTACACGGGCATTTAAGGTTACGCGCCTCGGGCTCGTGCAGATGGCCCTTGTATCCCGCTCTTGTCGAAACTGCACCCAACCGGTGCATTATGGATGAATCTTGCATTAAAAAATATAAAACATTCATTAAATATTGTGATGGTACCAGCCTTCTCAAGCGTGCTTCACTCCTGTTTGGCGTTTGATATTCAATTTCGTTATATTTGGAACCCAATTTTTAATTCTGAAATATCTTTTCAAATTTTATACTATTAAACATACTTTTAACAATATTTTTATATAAATTCAAATTTAAAATTTTTTTAATTATATATATAACTAATTAATTACTTTTTAATTATTATACATTTTCACAATCAAATTAATACTTATATAGATATATATATATATATATCTCACATATATACTTATATATTTTTACTTATACTCTATAATATTATTTTTATAAATTATTACATCATCCAACCATTATTATGTATTTCATATATATGTTCAAAAAAATTATACTATTCATTCTATTAAAATATTTTCAAATATATTATTCATCTCAACGCGATTCCTATCAAACATTATATCCAACAAAAACCCTTCTCCCAAACATAGCCTTTGGCAAGTTATTGCTGTTTTATTACGTTAAATTGCTGATTTATGAAATAATATTTATATTGTAGGAAATAAATAAACTTTTGATTGATAATATTGTAGGTAAGATCTTAATCGATAAGAATGTGAATGCATATTTTACAATGATATTTTTACTTCTATCTATGTTGAAAATAAAAAACCTTTTAGTCATTTTTGCTTTTCGCATTAAGCTTGTTTAATCAGAGAGTATTTATGGATGTATATTCATTGTTGCGTACGTAATAATCCGTGTTATGCATGTAATTTTCAATATAAAAAATAATTATTTAAAAAGATTAAGATAATAAATAACAAATTAAATTCCATACGTAAATGAATACTTTTCGTCAAAAATATCAAGTTCTTTTACAGACTATTTTTAGTTCATTTACATGCAAGCTATATTAACCATTTTGAAGATACTTCTGTAAAAGGATATTTTAATTAATTTTTCATTATATATATAAATATATATATATATATATATTATCAAACAAAATAGAATGCCAATTTAGATGTCATACATTAACAAAAAATAAAAATAATAAATTTTAATGAGGAGTACCTTCAAAAAATATAACAAAAAATCATGGTAATATTAAGCAATATCTTGAAAGTAAAAAAAAAAAATAGTTATATCACTTACATTTACAAGGAAAAAAATAATCCAGTCAATGACTTTTTCTTCTAAACATAAATCAAAATCCAAACCAAAAAAAATAAAATATTTTTAATAATTCCTTTAAAATTTTATCTGTCTTTAAAAATATTATTTTCAAAATTAAAGTAAAGTGCATATCACATACACTGGTTAAAATTTTAGTTCAATGTATAACAATATATTTCTTAAAAAAACTTTTAGAAACATATAAAAACATAATAGTGTCAACTGAAACTAGACTGATTATATATGGTTCAAATAAACTAATTTTCCATAGACATTTCAATTTAATGAAATTATGTATTGAAATGATCAATATCATGAAATAAAATAAATACATAAGATCAAACCATGATTATCATCATACATATTTGAACGGTAGGGAACCATGAAAAACAATTAAAATCAAAAGTATCATAAATGGAAAATAGAAATTATTTCCACATAAATTTGAAAGTAGGTAGAACAAAAAGAGCTCTGCAATAAATTTTTAATTTTCAGAATAAAACAATTCTCATAAAAATATATTTATGAACTAAAACTCACTATTGATTCCCCAAGTGGTTGCCAAAATTTTGTTCATATTTTTGGTTTCAAACTTGACATTCTTCATTTCCTATCCTTATTTTTATTTTCTTTCTAATACAAGATGAAGATGGACACATTTAGTAATATGTAAATTCAATTAATTTAATAGAAAATACAATAAATTTGAATTATAGTTGATTTTAATCATAAATAAGAATTTTAATTGAACCTTATATTTAATACATGTAATTTAACAAAATAATTAATTAAGGTATATTTGGTTGGTTTGGTAGAGGAAATGCTGACTATAGCACAAAATATTTACTCTTCAAGAAAAAGTTTATAATAAAATTTATAATCATAGGTAGATTGTTAGATGATATCAAACATAAAATGTGTTATTTTAGTGCATAATACTTCTTTTCCTTTTCCTTTTCCTTTATAAATTTTCCTTCATGGATGATTTCCCAAATTATTGATTTTAATGAGAGAATTTTACTATTCTAAGTTAAAATAATTCCATTCTATTTAAGTTTTTCTTTTGTTATTGTAATTTTCTTTTGTCAAGTTTTGAGAACTCCTAATTGGTGAAGTTTGATTATGCCAATTAAACATGGTTAACTATATAATATTTTAATATCGTTCAGAATATAATTTTCACTTTTCAATCTCTTTTGGCTTGAAGTTTGGGGTTTCGTTAACTAGTGATTTGAGTAACTTTATTGTTCTAGATTAAATTTGAACCCTTATTTTTTCCGCTATTATCTTAAGGAAAGTTAAACCTAATTAAATATATATTTTATTTCGTTTAAAAATGGGGGAAAAAAAACTCCTCAAAGCATACAAATACATATACATTAAGGAAGATACTGTAAAGTTTTCTTTCAAGAGATCGTTTGATGAAGAAAGACAAATAGCTCAAGGATAAAATGAATTTTAGGTTCTCTCTCTAGAAGAGATATCTTGTGTCTATGAGTACTATATATATATATGAAAAACACATGGGCGGTTGCCTCGACTCTCTTCCTACTCAAATGTTGGAAGAAGAAGAAAATTCAACAATACAAAATACACAAAATTAATTGAAGTTACAAAAAAAAAAATCACCTTACTGTTATATATACTTGCACATTTATGTATTTTGTCGAGGAGGAAAAGAGGACACCATACATGTTTGGGGCCTGTATAAATTATTCCAAAAGGTGCATACATTCATCAATGACCAAAGATAGGCATAAAACACAGTTCTTTCCTTTGAGTGTCTTTGCTCTGTCCTCCTTCCAAGACAGTCTCAAGTCTCTTGCTTTTTCTTTCATATAATTTTCAAAGCCCCATGTCAATTTTAGAATCCAAATGCTAACGGTATATACTTTTTTACGACATTTCATATTATACTTCTATAATAATTAGTGGTTTAAGGTTAGAATGATATCAACTCTCTCTCACACACAATAAACTGCAAGTATATGACTATATACTAGCCAATCCTCTCAATTTTAAGAACCAAACTCTCCCTTAAAATGGCAAATCCCCTGTGATGTGGCTATTAACCACAAGACCCTTCCCAGCACTTGGTGATATAGCACTCAATCTCATTCAATATCCAGAGCATCCAGACCGCAAGGAAGAAGAAAACCACCCGATCGAGCGAGGTATGAGAGCACAGTTCAATCTTGACTCTAGCTAAGAAGATGGCCGAGTATGAGAATAGAGAATGGCAAGACAGTGCAATACATTCTTGACTCTAGCTAAGAAGATGGCCGAGTATGAGAATAGAGAATGGCAAGACAGTGCAATACATTCTTGACTCTAGCTAAGAAGATGGCCTAGATAATCGAGTGTAAGAATAGTGTAGGGCTTGAGAGTACAATTTAGTCTTGACTCTAGCTAATCAAATGGTTTGGATGGCTGAGTATGAGAATAGAGTACAGCATGAGAGCACAACCTAGTCTTAACTCTGGCCAAGGAGATGGCCCAGATAGCCGAGTATGAGAGCAGAGTACGCAACAACAACATGGCTTAGGTTATACCGAAGTCGTAAGGTAGTTAAATAGCATTGGCTGTTGCATAGAGCAATAACCATTGGTGGTTAAAAGCCAATCCTGTCATAGAAGTTTTGTTCACAGTTACATGAATGTGAGTTAGACCGTTACTTGATTGTACCTTGTAAATATGGAGAATTTAGAGAGTAATGAAGGTCGAAGAATTCAATAATAAAACACAAATTGACCCTCTCGTGGATGCAGGCACTCTTTGTCGAACCAAATTTGTCATTATGTCTACTCTTATTTTCTGCTAATATTATTGTGTGTGTGTGTGTGTGCATGTTCAAGATCCAGTCGACATAATGTTCTGATTTTGGACACATCACCCTAATAGTGAACCACTTTTCCATTGGTCCCGTGGGCAACTCAATGGTTTGAACCCAATTACCTCAATTGGAGGGTCATAGGTTCAGATCTTTGGGGTCGAGTGTGTGAGTTTGGGTGTGTAAGTGGATAAAAAACTGCATTTCCATCGTGTTTTTTTGAGCTACAACTATATTCTTAAACTACTGAAATAGTTTTATTATTCAAATATACAAAGACAAAAAGTTTCACACTTGGCATTACAAAGGATGAAATAAGAGATTCAGTCCATAAAGCTACTAAGGACATGTTTACTTTCCATAATGAATTTAAAATCCATTGAGATTATTTTGGAGGATTATTTTATCACATTTGATGTATGAGATTAATTATCCTTTATTTTAGTTATTTTATATTGAGTTAAACATTAATCAAGAACTTATATCCATAATAAAGAACTTATGGTTAGACTTGATAAAATAATTTATCCAACCTAATTATTCAAAATGAAAATGACCTAATAGTATAAATTGGTGCGCCTCTACCATTTGAACCCATTACTTGCTTACTCAAATTTGCAAAAAAATGTACAAAGTTATCATATGTGAAAAGTCTAATAAATGTTTAAACCACAGATGAAATACTTCCCAATGAAAATTGAAGATTAATATTAAAAGAAATTGCTTTGAATAAGTTGAAGTAAAAAAATGATTAAGATACTAGTGTGTGTCGCAGGTGCACACAAGGATGGATAAGTATAGTGATAAGTAGTGTCATATCCACAAAGAGGTTATAATATGTGTCTAGTAGTAATGACTGAGTGTTTATTAGTTAGACCTCTACGATTGAACAATTAAAGAATAAATAGAAAAACAATTAATTTAAATTCCCAAAAACAAAGCGACAACAATTAAAGAAACAAGTATTGGTATTGAAGAAGTCTAGTTTCTTGTAATATGTTAATTCCTAATGAATAGTGATTTATGTCAACAATTAATTTAATTGCCTTGAAATAGATTGCTAATCCTATTGTCTTTTGGATATCTTCCCAAAACTCTTTTAAAACTTTAACTTTAAATTAGATATGTTCATATAACCTAATTAAATTAAAATGTAATTCTGTTATAAAAAATGTGTCCTACACGAATTTTATGGTTTCGCTTTCGTTAATCTCACAAAATCAATGTTTGCAATTATCATTTTCACTATTCTTCATGCGGTCAAAAATCAATTAAAGGTTAGCTACACTTTTAAAAGTATTAAACACACTAATTGCAAATAACAATGACTACGGAAATTGGTCTTTATGGTTGCACTTTCATTATTTCAACAAAATTTAAAGTTCCCAAGTGTACGTCTAGCGCACAAGTTTAGCAATCACAAACACAAGTGACTAGAAAGTAAATTAGAAATCCATAATAAATTCAACAAAACTCAAAGCTAATTTGTTCATCATCCAAATAATCATGAAAGTAATAGAAAAAGTTTAGAAAAACTTAGTCTATATTTTCCACTTACGTGTGAGAATGAACGCTCTTCAACTCTTGATGTAAACTCCTTCTCTACACCTTTTGATCTTGGTCCTTAGGATTTCTAAGCTTTTGGAGAATAAATCCAAAGCCTAATATGTACTATGAACCATATAGAAGGTGTGTGTGTGTGTCTCCAAAGCCTACTATGTATTATGAACCATAGAGAAGATGTGTGTGTGTGTGTACATGAGGACTGAGGTTCATTAACATGTGAGAAAAGACAAAAAAAACCCTTAAATTTTCATGCAAGACTGCATGTTGAAATCTTGTCGAGCTATCTCTTGTGGCTACAACATTTATCGCCACAATCGTGCTACTATCTTTTATGTTTCCAAAATCGGGTGCGATAATTACATAAACCCTACTTCTTAAGTCTCGTACTCACACCTAACCACCTCGTAGTCCCGAACTTCCACACTATGATCACGAACAACAACCATTGAATATCTAGAATGGTCCACGCTCCCTTTCCACTACTGCGACAAGGCTTTTTGCAACCTCAGCCTCCACCCTCACAACTGCAACCAATAAATGCAGAAACTTTACAATGCTTCGTAGTTCTTCTCGCTCTTGCAACTTTAGCACCTACATTCATGGGCCTCTCTTCCTCGGCCGCAACATTTGGTAGCGAAAATTCTAGTATGCTTAGTGGTTGATTCTCGTGGTTGCACTACTACGCTTTTTGCAGCTGCAACTCTTCCCATTGCGGCTGCAATGTTGCCCTGCAAATATGAAATTTTATTTTAGTGCACAAAATGTCTAAAATAATAATTAACTCTATATTTACACTTTTTCACATCCAAATTATCATATTTAATATAATTCATACACAATAACATATTTTTTCTATTTTAATTCACATGTATGCAAAAATTAAGCACACAAGGGGTATAAATAAGCTATAATTTTACATGTTATCACACCCACACACTTTCTCATTTGCTTATCCTTAAGCAAATACTTTCGCTGCTAATTAATTTATTGATGCACGAAATCATGAACTTGGCCACCCCTCCTAATTTCAAAAGTTAAATATGCACACGTCACTTAGTTTGACATCATTCAAGATTATAGCTTTCGACCCAAATATTTACAGCAAGAATTCTCATGTGTGGCACTCTTCAACTATCAACTATCTTAACTATTTGATGATTCTATGTCAAATAAGAGATAATCAAATCTAAGACCGCTCACTTTGAGTATCAACTTACTCTCTTTTGAACAAGTTCAAATAACATCAATTCTAATCAGAGGACTCATGTGGACAAATAAATGAACTTCTTCTTCTCCCTTACACTTATTTTTCATCTTATTTTTGGAGCTTTAAATTCTTTTTTAAGCAGTTGAGAGTCTTTTTACATAAAGTTGAACAAGGGTCATTGTGTACCCCTAGTTACTCAACTCATAACTAATTTAAGATTCTTAGCATACTTATAATTGGGCAACCTTTTTACATAAGAATGAATAGAGATCTCTATGTAATCTCAATTTCTCAGCCACACCAATAAGTAGAGTAAATTAATTTTTCACACACGCTTACATATTGTCAATTTTTTTCAAAATCTTTCCCAATGTTTCTAAGTCTCGACTCTCTTTTCTTTTTAGTTAATCTCCTTCATACTCTAGAGAACTCATTAACACTCTCTTTTCTTTTTAGTTAATCTCCTTCATACTCTAGAGAACTCATTAACACTCAAAGAATGACTTGTGTCCACAATTTAATTATCCTCTCACGATAAAACTTCTCAAACAATCTAATAATCAAAAGTGAATAATGTATACTCAATAAAATAGAAATCATGTCTTCAATATTAAGCCTAACAGGCTAATCACTTGAATAATGAAAGAACAAAGCAACACAAATTTTCTTGCAAGACATTTATCATTAATTAAATATAGTGGCCATTAAGTTCATACTATCAATATGATCATGCAAACCACATAATTGCATACATAAATTTTCAGCAACAACTCTCACATGCAAGCACACTATTTCCTCTCCAAATATTTCCACACTATTTACCGACCCCACACTTATCTTGTTGTCTATATCAATCCTATTATCACATGTAAAATAAAGCAACTAAGAACGAGACAACTTGATGGGGTGGTGCCTATTCTTCTTTTTCTTTTCCTTGTCCACTATTTGCACACTCATGTTGTCTTCAAGTTAAAATAAAAATGAAACAAAACAAAAGACTGAAAGCAAGGTAAATAGCTTAGGCTGCCTCTCAAAAAGCACTATATTTAATGTTTGCAGCCTGACATAATAATCATGGTTTAGGGTGGATTGACTGTCACTTTAGGAATCCACAACCCTTCATGAGCTGCAATTTCCCACTTTACTCTTCCTCTCTTCTTCCTTCTCTTCTTTGCTTTCCTTTTTAAGCTCAGCTCCTCTTCTACTTGACATGGTAACTCCTCCCCCACACTTAGTTCTTGCTTTGTTTCTTGCAACTACACTCATTTTGCTTTTGCACTAAGCTTGTTATTAGGACATTCATAAAAAATTTGTAAAATAGCTACATCCTCCTTTACTTTCTTTTCATCCTCAATGGTGGCATGTGATACATAAAAAATGTTACCTCATTTGGATCTACGTGTAATGTAAAGCTTCCCTTCTCTATGTCTAACTGCCTTAGTGGTGGCCAAAACTAGACACCCAAAGATAATGTTTGCTTTCTTTCACCCTCCATATCTAAAACAATAAAATCTATGGGCACAATCAAATCACTAACCTTTATCAATACATCCTCTATGATCCCTAGTAGCCTAGTCGTAGACCTATCTACCAGCATAATCCTCATGCATGTGGGTTTTACTAATTCTATCACAAGTGCCTGGAAAATGTAAAAAGACATTATATTCACACTCGCACCTATATCACATAGAACTTCATTAAACAAAGTACTCCCTATGGTGCATGGAATATTAAAACTCCTTAAGTCTTTCAGTTATGGTGGCAAAATCCTCTCATCACCTGAAGTATTATCAATGTCATCCAATTTTCTTTTCCTGCTTGCAACATCTTCTAATCAATTGACCACACTTGGGTTCCTTTATATCTCTGCAACTAAATGAGTGTTTACATTTAATTTTTCAAAATCACCAAGAAATTAATTTACCTGCTCTTTTATTTTCACTAGATGAGGCCTTTGAGGGTATAGGATTTTTGGCTTGTATGGTGCTGGGCTTTCTCTATCTTCCTTCTTAACAACAGTATACTGCACTTCTTCCTTCTAGTTCTCCACTACCTATACACTTTTTAAATGTTCAATTGGATTATTTTTAGTAATGCTAGATAACAGACCTACCTCCCTATCTGTCATCTCCTTTGCAAGTTGCCTAACTTGCACTTCCAGGTTTCAAATCGATGATTGTTGATTTTGCAAAAGAGCATTAGTTCTATTCATATAGTCTTGCATAATTTGTGCCAAATTACCTATTATCAAATTGGTTGACTTTGCAAGACTACCCACAATTTCTTCTAATGATAGCTTTTTCTCTTGTGATGGGTAAAGTGCTTGAAAGCCTAGCAAGTTTTGTGAGTTTCTCCTATTGGGTTTCACTGAGTGTGGAATGCCAAATTTTACAAATTTTAATCACAAACTAACTTAAGAACGCAATATAATAAATAAAATTCCAACCTGATATTTTCATCGCATAAAACTCATAAACATAAATTTGAGGATAGTTGCATGGATGATTACTTGGATATAAATCCTGTAGTTTTAGTCTATGACCCGCAAGTCTGGACAAAGTCCCAGCCTCTAGTTTGTCCACACGAACAAGTCATTGGCCATGGCTCTCCAAAAAAACTACATAAACTCCTTCGTGAAATCCCACAACTATTGCGTTTGAAGAATTTCCTAAGAAAAAAATTGAGGGAGGCTAACAACTAACTTTTTTCTCACATGCAAGTGGTGAATATGAACAGTGCCTTGAAAGAACAATACCCACAGCTACTGTTCATGCATGAATAGTGCTCTCTTAAAATTTTTCCAATGATTCATTTTCAAGATAGGGCATTGTGAGCTTTTACGTTGACCTTAAATTAACCTAAGTCCAACCACATTTAATTATTAATCTAATTAATAATTAAAACCTATTTAAATTATTTTCTTCAATTTAATTAATCCCATTAATTAAACTAAAAGCCTATTATGTTTTCAATTAATAATCTCTATTATTAACAAACATAATAGATACAAAATAATTCTTTTTTATCTTGTCTCTTTAATTTAATTAATCCATTAATTAAATTAAAGGCCCATCATATTTTTAATTATTGATCTCATCACTAACAAATACAATGATGAATAAATCATTCCAATTTGGTTTAATCTAATTGCAACCAACTTAAATTTACGATGAGACTTCTCAAGCTTCATCCACAAGTCTTCTCAAGTCTTGTGATTATCACTTTGCAAGTGCCTAAAGCTATTATCTTGTCCTTATGTGTGTGACTCTTTAGGTTCATCATTGATTGGTAATGAGCATATCTTGAAAGATATGAGTAACACCTAGTTTGTGGCCCATATCATAGCCCATCCAAGGTGAATGAATGGATCGCAATAAATCTTTCCGACCATGAATACTATGTTGTATAGACTTTTTTTATCTTACTTTGTCCCATCAAACAAGAACTATGGATTTAGTCAAAACTCATAAATTCAGTTATATGACCTATGGATGTTTCTGCATAAGACTAATGTTTCTATTGGAAATTCCTTCCGATCACACACTACCTTGACCAAGGATTTCCTTCTCATAGAACATCAACTGTAGAGGACAAATACCTCACTCGATTGCAAGGAGACAAATCCCTTATTAAATGCACACACGCCACCATATACACCCAGACAACGACAATTTGGGCTCATGATCCTATCTCATACTGAGATAGATATTGGCTCATAATGCCCTAATGACACGTGGATCATGAAGTACATAAGATAACCATGTTATATCAAGTCTAACACCCATAAACACGATCACGAAGTAAGACATTCATAGAAAAAAGTGAACTCCATGTGTATGCCGCATCCTGCGAGTTAATGTCCGAATGCTCATTCTCCAGTGATGCATCCACCACATATATACTTAGTATCTCATACCAAATAGCATGGCACACTTTATACAAATACAAGGTGTGCTAGTCGTATAGACTCTCTAATGTCCTTTGGAGCGTCTATGACTTACAGACTGATTTTAGTGGTTGTGTAATAAGATAGCCTTGTGTCCATATTCATAACTCTTTATGAATAAGACCTCCTAACATAATTAAATAAGCATATGCAACATTTTACGCCATTCAAGATTTACATTCATAAAACACTACCACAATATTGATAAAATCATCATCAATATGTTATTAATAAATAATAATAACATTTACAACTAATATCCTATAACGTATCCCTCATTAATAATTTGGTGTTAAATGATATGTCACTAACAATTTTTTACTTGCACTATAGTGCCAATGACCCTAATGCCAATCACTATAGTATATAATACCTATCTTCTTAAGATAGCGATCTAGATATTCTTATGTTAACAGCTTGGTGACTGGGTCAACAACATTATCTATTGAAGCTATCTTTTACATGGCAATATTGCCCCTTCCAATTAGAATGATATGATATTGCTTCTCAATATGCTTGGACTTTTGATAAGACCTTGGTTCCTTTACTTGCACAATCACACCGTTGCTATCATAATAAAGTGGCAATAGCTGATTGATTTGTAAGCTTAGTAATGAACTTCTTAATCTAAATAGCTCCCTTTGTAGCATCATATGCAACAACATACTCAGCCTTAGTAGTGGAATCGACAATGGTGCCCTATTTGGAATTCTTCCAATTCACTGCTTCTCTACTATGGATGAAAATGTATCCAAAAGTAGATTTCCTATCATTAACATCTGACTAGAAGTTAGAGTCAGAGTTAGAGTCAACATAGCCATCTACCTTCGATTCTCTATATTCATACAGAAGTATCATATTCTTAGTTCTTCTCAAGTACTTAAGGATGCACTTGATAACATCCCAATGCTATTTACCAAGTTTCACTTGGAACCTACTAGTAACACTTATGGCATAGGCAATATCTAACCTTGTACATAGCATTATATACATTAGGCTTCCCATTGTCGAAGCATATAGAATGGCTACCATTTATCTCCTCTTATCATCCATTTGTGGGCACATGGACTTTAAGAGATAGATGCCCAGCCAAACCAACAATCCTTTCTTAAAGGCTTCCATCCTAAACCTCTTTAGGATTTTGTCTATATACAAGGTTTAGGAGAAACCCATCAATCTTTTTCCTCTATCTCTATAGATGCAAAGTTCCAAGATATAGGTCACTTATCCCAAGTCTTTTATTGAGAACATATTAAATAACCATGTTTTGACCTATGTCCTCCTCCCAACATTATTGCCAATGAGAAGTATATTATCTACATACAATACTAGGAACGAGATTGTGCTCCCACTGACCTTCTTGTAAATGCAGGGCTTATCCTTATTTTTGATAAAGCTAAATGATTTGACTACATTATAAAAGAAAAGATTCCAACTCCTTGATGCCTGCTTAAGGCCATAAATAGACCTCTTAAGCTTGCATACTTTATGAGACTCACCATGGACCACAAAACTACATGGTTGTACTATATAGATAATCTCTTCAAGGAACCCATAGAGGAAAACGGTTTTAACATCTATCTGTAAAATCTCATAAGTAAAAAGGTCTCCTAATGGTCGATACCTTCTTTTTTCCTATAGCCTTTTGCCACAAGCTTGGTATTGTAAGTGTCCACCAAGCCAATCAAACTAATCTTCTTTTTGTAGACCCATTTGCATCTAATGAAAATACTATTTTCTAGCCTCCTGCCACTTAGTTGAGTCCCTATCTGCCATTACTTGGTCGTATTTAGAAAGATCGTCTCCATGATCATTCTCTCCTATAACAGATAACTCTTGTTTATTCTCTAAGATATAACCATATCTCTCTTGCACATGAGAGACTCTACTCGATCATTGTAATGGCTACGTTATAGAAGGTGTCCCTTAAATAGGTAACTGCCATGTGGGTTCCTAGCTTCTTCCCTTATGCTCAACTTCCTTGAGTACAATAGTCCTACCAACACCCCCCTTCTTGGATAAACTCTTCCTCTAAAAGCCATGCTTGATAACCAAAATTGATCCTTTGATCATCAAGATGGTAGAAATCATATCCCATAGAATCCTTAGGAAACTCTACTTAGTGACACAAAATGGCCTTAGCCTTCAACTTATTGGTCTTACTCTTCTTAAAGTAAATCAGACATCCCCGAACCCTGATATGCTTCAAGCTCGACTTTCTCTTGCTCCACATCTCATATGGGGTTGAAAGAATGGACTTAGAGGAAATTCTATTCAAGATATAAGTAGCTATCAAAAGGGTGTATCCCCATAGAAAAATGGGTAAGTCGATGAAGCTCATCATGGATTGAATAATGTTGAACAAAGTTAGATTCCTAACACTCAGCTACACTATTCAACTAAGTTGTTAGTGGTGTGAGTTGTGATACAATGCAATTTTTCTTAAGGAATTCCACAAACTTAGTACTCATGTATTCACCACCATGATCCGATCATAGTGCCTTTACATGCTTGTCAATTTATTTCTCTACTTCAGCCTTGAATTCCTTAAACTTTTTGAAGGATTTGTGTTTTTACTTCATCAAGTACACATACCCATACCTAGAGAAATCGTCGATAAAGATAATGAAGTAGTGAAATCCTCCCTTTCCCATTTTATTAAACGGCCCACAAATGTCAGAGTGGACTAACTTTAACATTGATATGGCTCTCTCAACTTCATAACCTTCTTTTACTAGTAATGGTATTGATGTAATATTCTTGAGCTCATTTGGTAACAAGAAACAATCTCTTAGGTTCAAAATAAGACCAGATGATAATTTGATTGAAGTAATGCCAATCGTAGTGGCCATGACACTTACCCTTCTACCAACTCTAATCACTACTTTTCACTTTTGAAGCTACCTACTCTTGGTCAAATCTTGATTCGAAGTGTAAATATGAGAAGAAGCACCATAATCCAAGATCTAAAAAGTAAAAAAATACTCCAATGGGACTGGATGTTTCATAAACATAAAATTTCATGCCTCCTTTGCCATTCTCTAGGCTGCTGAGGCTCCTGATATAATTCCTCCTCTAATGCTCTTCCTTGTTGCATTAGAAACTCCTTTCTCTACTAATTTGAGTATCGGATGCCATGCTCCTCCCACTAGCCTTGGGAACACCAGGTTTCCTTCTTTTGGTCTTGCTCTCCTTAGTCTCACTAACCGAAGGACTCAACACCTCAAGGACAACCTACTTCCCAATGCTTGAGATAACAACTTTTAAGATCCCACTAATTCCTTGAGGAATGACAACTTTTCTCAAGCTTCAAAGCCTATCAACTATCTTGGTGACAATTAACATGATGGTCTCAGCAATAGTAATTATGACAGTGAATTTCATCATTCAAGAATAATATAACTGTAGAAAATAAGTAAGATTACTAGTTTGGTTGTTAATGTTGTTACCAAATGATTATGAACTTTAAATCATACGGCCTTTGACTAGATTTTTCAAAACCCACACTTCCTTGGGTAGGAAACGGAAATCTCATTGGAAAATTCTCCTAGTGGGTGATTGGGGTCCTCTTTGGGTATAGCATACCTCACACATACAGTCCTTGGCATGATAAGTCTAATAAGTGGTAACTGTTGCCAACACATTTCATGTGTGGTCTAATCTTACACTTTGGCCCATGGCCTAATAGAACCTCTCACATTTAGTTCTTAGCTTTGCAGGTCCATTTAAGTCTCACCCACCGATTGATAACTTGTCAGATTTGTAACCCCACCGATGGCTATCAAGCGCTTAAGATGAAGTATCCTTTGAATGTCACGTCTAAATGCACTTGAAGCTCTAAATGCTCCGTTGTAATGTGACCCCATGAATGTGATGATATCACGTGTTAAGACCACACTAAGAACTCCAAGCTCAATCGAAGGCCACAATGAAATAATTTCACTATTGCAACTTAACATTAATGAGGAAGTTTTCAATCCATGTGTTTTTCTTTCACTTTGCACATTAGCCATATTATATACACATATCTCATATATGCTGTAAAACATAAGACTGAAATAATATGGATAACTATGGATTTCTAAATCCAATTGAAGCTAACAAGTAGATCATGCACATGTGTGTGAAGCCCTATAGTATTACAAGGCCCTTTGAAAAATTTCTTCGTTGGTTTTGAACTCATTCTTCTCCATAGGTTCACCATGCTTAGACCATCGAACAGATTCCAACTTGTCACCCTGAACAACCACCAACTCCTTGAATTCCCAGCAATCACCAACTTTTGGTCTTATAATTATAACCATATCGTAGCATACCATAGAAAAATAATTCTTATTCTACTTTAGAAAAACTTGGGCTAGTGCCCTTACAACTCATGGGAAGACAATTTATACGTTTGGAAAAATTAAAACCAAAACAATGAAAGTCCATCCACATATGTCCTAAGACCATAACTCCTCCATACATTCATACAACATCCATACATCACATGTATGATACAACAAAATACTTAGAACAATCGTTTTATGACTTATGCATTTCATGCCTTAGTTATCGATTGTGCAAAACCCTTTTTTCAATGTTTGGATTTGAAAATCATATGAACAACACCTGTAGCCCCTCGTGTGGTTGTAGGAATAGTTCCCACAACCGCGTATGCTTTGGGGAGATCGCATGGCTTGATGCAGTAGAAAACACTTCTTTGCTGCTATGGCCATCGTTATGACAAAGCCAGGTGTAGGGATTGCATAACTCCGGTACCCTGGTCAACAGCTATGAATGGCCACGCCGAGATCTCACACCCATGAGGCCTAATAGTGTTGTGGCATTGTTTGTTTCTTGTTCATCAAGACACAAATTTTCTTACCTTTTCTCAATCCAAAACACCCACAAAACACTTTGTAGGTATCTGCAAGTTTCAAAAACATATTTATATAATTTTCAAATGAAGAACTAACATAAATCATGAAAAGAGTGTATTCAGATACATTTATATGAAGAAAGCAGAGTCTAATATCACTGTTGGGTTTCACTAGGTGTGAGATGCCAAATTTTATAAATTTTAATCACAAAATAACCTAAAAATGCAACAAAATAAATAAAATCCCAACCCGGTCCTCTTTCATTGCAAAGGACTAGGGTTTGTATACACGTGAGAAAAGATGAAAAAGCCCTCAAAATTTCATGCAAGATTATAGGTCAAACTCTCGTCATGATATCTCTTGTGGCCATGACATTTATGTCCATGGTCGCACCACCATCTTTCACATCTGCAAAATTTTTCACAGTGATTACATAAACCTTGCTTCTCAAGTTTCACACTTGCACCTAACCTCCTAGCGGTCATGAACTTCCACACTACAATCGTGAACAATGGCTGCAAAATTTCTAGGGTGGTCTACTCTCCTTTCCACTACCGCAACAAAGCTTCCCCCTAACCATAGTCTTTGTTTGCAACAGCAACCAATAAATGCAGAAATTGCAAAATGCTTCGTGGTTCTTTTAGCTCTTGATACTTTAGCTTCCACGCTCGCAGATCTGTCTTCTACGGCTGCGACCTTTAATAACAGAATTTCTCGTGTGCCTTGTGATTGACTCTCGTGATTGCACCTCTCACTTCTCGCGACCAAGGCTCTTCCCATTGTGGTTGCGACACTGCCCTCTAGACATGAAATTTTATTTTAGTGTAGAATATGTCCAAAATTAATAATTAACTTCATGGTTACACTTTTTCATATCCAAATCAACATATTTAATATAATCATGCACAATAACATATTTTCTCTATTTTAACTCACCTGCATGCATAAATTAAGCACACAAAGGGTACAAATAAGCCTTAATTTCAGAAGTTATTAGAGTGGTTTTATGAAGTGAGCAAAGAGTGATATTGATCATGTATAAAAAATTCACTTTCTATCTGAAGAGGTCACATCATCCCTTCTTAAAACTATATTGTTTGTTTTGCAAGATTTTAGGGATGTGTTGCCGAAGGAGCTACTGAGTGGATTGCCATCTATTCAAGAGATTGAGCATAAAGTAGACTTCATGTCGTAAGTTGTAATTCTAAACAATTCAACGTACCATACTAATTGCAAGGAGACGAATGAAATTTAACAGTAGGTAGAAGAATTAATTAACAAGGATGCGTTTAGAAAAGAATGAGCTCATGTGTCATTCCTATGTTACTCATGCCTAAAAGGGATGGATATTGGAGAATGTGTGTTGATTATCGAGCTGTAAATGCCATTACGGTAAAGCATCGACATCCCACCACTAAGTTAGATAATAAGCTAAATGATCTACATGGTGCCACCACATTTTCAGAAGTTAATCTTTGAGAGTGGATATCATCAAATGTGTATGAAATAAGGTGAGGAACGAAAAATGGCTTTCAAAACAAAATTTAGCTTATGTGAATGGTTAGTAATGTCATTTGAATTAACTAATACACCTAGTGCTTTTATGTGATTAATGAATCATGTCTTGCGTGTATTCATAGGAAAGTTTGTAGTAGTATATTCTGATAACATTTTAGTATATAGTAGAAGACCATGCTATGCATTTAAGATGTGTATTTGAGTCTTTACATAAAGAGAGACCATACCCTAATCCAAGAATTACACATTTTGTGTGGATTGTTGTGTATTTCTAGTATTTGTTGTAAGAAGATAGGAAATTCAAGTAGATGAAAGCAAAGGCTATTAAGGATTGGCTAACCCTCACTCCAATTGTGGAGGTAAGGAGTTTCCATGGCCTAGTGAGTTTTTATAGGAGATTTGTGTGCGACTTCAACACAATTGCAATGCCACTTATAGTTGTTATCAAAAGGAATGAAAGATTTTAACGGGAAGAAGCAAAACAACGAGCATTTGGCGTGTTACAAAATAAGCTTAAACGCTCTTTTTCTTACTTGACCTAATTTTTTTAAATAATTTGAAACTTAAATGTAATGCTTTTGGTGTAGGAATTGGAGTTTTCCTAATGTAAGGGAAGAGACCCATAGCCTATTTCGGTGAGAAGTTAAGTGAAGCAAAGTTGAATTATCCTACCTATTACAAGAAGCTTTATTCTTTAGTAAGGTCATTGGTAACATGGTAGAATTACCTACGATCAAAAGAATTTGTAATTCATACAAAACTTGAGTTGCTCAAGCACTTGAAGTGTCAAGATAAGTAATAGACATGTAAGGTGGATATTCTTTATAAATAAATTTTCTTATGTGATTAAATACAAGAAAGGAGAAGGCAACGTAGTTGTTGACGCATTATCAAGTCGTACGTTCCTTACTACTTTGAATGCAAGATTTTTAAAATTTGAATATTTAAGGAGTTGTATACTAAAGATGATGATTTCGGTGAAGTGTATGAGTTAAGTAGCAAAAGGACCTATGACAAGTACTTTCAATATGATGGTAATTTATTTTATGTGGAAAAGTTGTGCATTCCTAAATGTTCCTTACGAGAGAGTTGCTTGTTAAGGAAGCACACGATGGAAGCTTAATGGAATACTATGGTATTACCAAAACCGTCTTAATTCTACATGAATATTTTTATTGACCACATCTATGGAAAGATGTAGAGAAGGTGATCAAGAGGTGCATCAAATGCAAGGAAGCCAAGTTTAAAGTGTAACCACACGGGTATACACACCATTACCTATTCCGAGTATGCCATGGATAAACATTTCCATGAATTTTGAATTGGGACTACCAAGAACAAGGATGGGTATGGATAGTACATTTGTGCTAGTGGGAGATTTTTTAAAATTGTTCAATTCATTGCATGCCATAAGACAACTGATGTTTCACATATCACTAATGTGTTCTTCATGTTGGATTTATATGGAATTTGCTCATAAAAATCAAAACTTCAAAACATAAAAACACTCTATACATGCAACATAATTTAATAAAACAAACCCCACCTGTTTTTGTTGTAAAACACAAAAGATATGAATAAAATTGTATAAAGGTGAAATCTTGTAGCTTTGGAATGCTTCTAAATGGTTTGTGTGTGATCCTTAGAATCATGGTCCTCGAACATCAACCTATAGTTTGTAAACACAATTGGGATGCTTGCAAACTTCTCTTACACTCCACAAAACTCCTTCTATGAATCTCTAATGCAAACAACTTTGGACTGTGAGGAATTTGTGACAAGTGAATGCCCAAAGATGGTGTCTAGGGGCTGCTTTCTCTTACTTGACAGGAGTGCAAAAAAATGAGGGCTAAAGTATAATGTCTTGAACTCTTCAAAATTCCTTTAAATAGTTGAGATACTAATGTTTAGGGTATGGACTCAATCGGTCCTCCAACATGGACCATTTTAATTAAAATAGCCCATAAACTTTTATTTATTAATCTCATGAATAAATCAACTTATAAACCCTTTAATTATTAATCTCTATTAATAATTAAAGCCAAAATGTATCTAATTAATTTAATTGATATCATTAATCAAATTAATTCCCTATTGTACTTTTAATTATTGATCTTATCTTTAACAAACACCATGACAATTTATTTAATCTAATGTATTTGCAACTAAATAAATTATACAACACATTAATTTAACACTCGTAATACATAGCAACCTTATATTTGTGACTCTCTAGGTTAATCCTTAATTGACAATGAGCATAACTCGAACAATATGGATAATGCCTAGCCTATGGCCCATATCGTAGCCCAAACAAGATGAAGAAAACAAGATCACCATGAACCTTTCCAATCAAAAATATCATACCGTATAGACCTTTTATCTTACTTTGTCCCACCCGAGCGAGTCGTAGATTTAGTCAAACTCACAAACTCGATTATATGATCAATCAATGTTTTTTCATGAGACAAATGTTTCTATCAAAAACTCCTTTCCGATTATACATACATTAGCCAAGGCTTCTGTCTCATAAAATACCAATTGCATAGGACAAACATCTTACTCACTTGCAAAGAGACAAATCTCTTATTGAATATATACATGCCTCCATACGCATCAAAGTAATGGCATCTTAGGCTCATAATCCTATCCCATACTAGGATAAATATTAGCCCGTAAAGCTCTAATAACATGTTGATCGTCAAACGCATAAGACAAATATGTTATCTCAGGTCTAAGGTTCATGAACACTTAACATGATTACAAAACAGGACATTGACAGCTAAAAATGACCTCTATGCATTTACTTCGTTCTGCGATTCATTGTCCGAATACCTCATTCCCCAATAGAACATCTACACACTTGTATTCTTAATATCTCATACCAAATAGCATGATACTTACTATATAAATATAAGGTGTACAAGTCGTACTGACTTTTTAATACCCTTTAGAGTGTCTATAACTTGCAAACAAGTTTTAGTGATTAAGTACCAAAAAAACTCTATATCTATATTCATAACTCTTATAAATAAGGTTTTTTAACTCAAACAAATGGACACATGCAATTCCTTACACCAATCAAAATTTATATGCATAAAAACTAGCCATAAGATTAATATGAGAATCAATAGTTTATTAATTACCAAATGAAAGTACATATACAACTAAATGCCCATCCAGTATCTCTCATTTTCTATTGACATTAGAGAACATATCACTAATAAAAAGATTTTCGAAGTAAAAATAGTCAAAACTCATGCTAAGAGAAGATGGTCCATTACAAGTCCTAGAGCGAAAAAATGATAATGTTTACAAATTGCTGTTGCAGGTGAGTATGGTATAAAAGCAACCTTCAATGTTATTGATTTGAATTTGTTTGGTGCAAGAGATGAGTATGAAGAGGAATTAAGGTCAGTCCCTTCTCAAAAAGAGGGGATGTCACAGGCGTCCAAGCGAAGCCGACATATTCAAGACTTTTTGGAAGACCTATGATGCATTCTATGGCCAAGAAACTCTAGAAAGCTATGTACGCGCTTACGAAAGAATTTCAAGAGACTTCAAATGTTTAGAAAGGTTCATTTAGCTTGAAAAGGATATATGGATCACCTTAGAGCAAAACGAGGAATAGAATTGTTTTGGAATAGCATTAAAATGGATCACAACATAGTCTGGTTCAATTGCCCGAAGTTTGGATTGATCCAGGGATGTGTACTAATCGACATGGCATCTTTGAAGCTTCTGAAATTGTGATCACCTCGGATCACGATCAATCACAAGAAACACAATTGTAATGTTAGTGTTCTAAAATTACGATTGAAAATTGTGAGATCAACATTGAGATCAATCCAAGAGAGCTGAGATTTATCGCATGGGTTCCAAATTGATCCTGACGTAGGATTGGAGTCCAAGCTTTCTTAATTTAGTTAGAATTTCTCACTATATTATTCCCAGACTTTTCCTATGAGGTTTTAGACAAATTTAGGATATTTTTATAGGCCCTAATGCCATAAACAATGGACCTTATGATATTTCAAGGAGAACTTTTGATATTTTGGCAATTAAATAATGTTTTCTTATTTCCTATAACTGAAACCCCAACTCTCATATCAAGTTATTTTAAATATTTCTTGAAATAATTCGTAAAGTATCAACTAAACTGGCCTATTAATTGTATTCATTCTACGTGTGAGTTCTTCAAATTCATTGTAATCATCCTATGCAGAGTTCTTTAAATTCATTGCATTTGAATCATTTTTACACAATTCTCGCAGGCTAAACATCATTGTGCTCTGACATATGCCATTTATCTTATAATTCACGGTTCAATGCGCTCATCACTTGTTGGCTTACTTGGCTTACAATTTCTATCACTTTTTTGTCTCATTAATGTACAATTCAATTATAATATTCTACAAAACCTTCTATTAAACTTAAATTATTTTTTTTTCTAAATGTATAAATAAGTGTTTAAAGCTTAATTATTCCTTCTCTTTATGGTCAAAACAATACTTACACAAGTTAGGGTAATAGATGATGAGAATGTGTGATTTTAAAATTTTCAACATGGGTCTAATAGCGCTAACGTATTCACGCAAAACCATTCAACAGAACACACAATTCGCCCAGATGTTACAAAGACAACCTTTCGTACTAGGATGGATATGCTAATATTTCGATCTAATCATTAAATATCATTTTTGAATTATTGTTTCGAGAAATCAAATGGATACTTTCTAAGTTTAGAAACTTAAAAAATATAGAAAAAATTTTCAATATAAAGATGACTTCACCAAACCCCACCAGGTCGACACGAAACTCAAACCTGAATATTACTGATTCAAATACTGGATATCAAGCATCAATCTTGATTACCAGGCAAATAGGATAAATAAGGGGTAAAAATTCAGAAGCACAACCTAATTAACCTTTATCAAAATGAGTACAGCATTGGAACAACCTCGTTCAAATAATCAAATTTTTTATATAGGTCAAATAAACCTAATCCGGGTTGGAGAAATGCATGCAGTGTAAGCTTGCGCAGGGAGGTCCAACCATACAACTAAGCAGTTACGACTTAGGATGGCTTGTTGGGAATTGATCCAAATATAACTATGCAGCTCCAATGTTGGAAGCCTTGTTGAGGATGACACCCTCATATTTCACTTGGAACCACTTCATTGCATCCTCCTTCGTGACCCTGTGCTGGATTCCAACACGAGACTTGCACCTACGACGGCGGCCCACCCGATAACCAGGGCGTTCCAAGACAACATAGAAGTCCATACCATAAATACCGGTTGAAGGGTCATACCTGCACAGATTAGAAAATATGTAAATATAAACATAATACTCCAGTGCCGTGGAGACATAGCCCTGCTCAATGTGAGATTCAACACTAGAATCATGGCAAAAATAGGTTTATTCAAAGCAAATAGTAAAAAAAGATGTACTTAACTGAATCATACATCTTAGAACTTGCAACTTAAACAATATGCTGCCAAAACCAAAAGACTACTAAAACATTGTCTTTTCTTATGAGTTTTAACATGCACAGCAATAGTACACCGACAGTGCATAGTTGCTGATGGTGTGTGGCACACCATGGTGCAAAAACTTTCTGAAGCCATGATGCACACTTTATTGAAGCATGACACAAAATTATATAAATAAATAAAATATATTTGCATTATTAATGATTTCTACAAAAACAAAACACGAAAGAACCTTATATAATAAATAACAAATACAAATATACAAATATCTTTTTAACTTATAATTTTATAAAGAAAAAACACGTTAGTCTTGTTTTATACTATGTCGAAAAATAATAAATACAAACTTGTTTATAAAACATCTTTAAAAAAAATAAACAAAAGAAAACTCATGTATTGTGATTATAGATGCATTAAATAATGAAAGGAGAAAATTGTGAGAAACAAAGAAATTTAGAAGGGAAGAAAAGGGAAAACAGAATAAAGCTCTAAAGAATCTCATTTTTCATTGGAGAACAGAACAAAAGAAAATTTATTAAAAAAAGTAAATGTGAGAAAACAATGAAAAAACTTACCTAGAGATAGAACTAGAGACAAGAATGGTGAATAATAAAGTAAAAGTCTTGCCAAAGAAAAGAAAGAAATAATAAAGAAACAAATTCACTAAGGATTAAAGATGCCCAAGGCAGGCCCTTAGCCAAGACATAGTGGGAGACTGGTACTAAGTTAGCGCCTTAGTGTGCCATGAGCTATGGAGCACCACAGCAGAGACCATAAACAACTATGTAACAATGTATAATTTTTTGGGGGGGAAAAACCCTCAATTGGGAAAGTTGATCACGACCTTTTTCTTTCACATCCTTATATGGGGAGTTGGGAGGGAGAGGCCCATTATTTAACAGCATAGTCCATAATGCGTAAAACATTAAAGCTTGGCCCATCAAATTATATATGGTCCATTAATCAGTTTAGCTTTGTCCACAGCCCATCCCAAATAAGCCTCAATCCAGCTAAGAACCAGCCTTCTCGCAAGGTTATTAAATCGCAGAGGTAGCACATACATTGAAGCACTTGGACCTATAAAAAAGCCAAGTATGGCAAGGCTTGGGTTATGAATCATATTGCACCCAATTGAACTGCTCAATTTTTGTTCTTTTAAATTGTGAAGCATCATCAAACATCTTAGTTACAACAAAGACATAGTTTCCAACTGGACTACTTAATTCTTTTTTCTTTTAAATTGTGAAGTATCATCAGACATCTTAGTTACAATTCAGACATAGTTTCCCCACATGAGCATACAGGCTAAAATCAAGTATCAACCAGGTAATCCCGATTGGTATTTTAGCATCAAACCAGTATCAACTATTTTGAAATAAAAAGGAGTTCTGCTTACTTAATTCCAAGATCAATATGCTCTTGGATACCAAACCCAAAACAACCAGTTTCACTGAAGTTCCTTCTCAATAATTCATACTCCTTGACCTTCAGACCACTCTCCAGGAGCTGCATTGCTTTCTCACCCCTGACAGTTACATAGCATGCAATTTTTTCATTACGCCTGATCCCAAAAGAACGTACAGTGTACCTTGCTGTAGACCGAAAAATGTTAAATGTCAACAGTGACCGAAAAATGTTAAATGTCAACAGTGAGCAATGTGTTCTCTTAGTGATCAAGCTCAAATACAATAGTGATATCCAAAATAACCAGAAGCAAGAAGGCTTTCGGTAATCATACAAACCATCTTAAAAAGTTGGAATGCCAACAAACAAATTCTTTCAAATATGTTTTATTTTGAAACAGAACATGAATATCAAGCACTCAACACACTTAAGATTTTCAGCAAAGCAGAATCCACTAAATAAAGATTGAAGAATTCATCTTTATTTACATGAAAACCAAAAAACAAGAACACAACATTTTAGCATCCCAGATATGCTACTAAATAATAAAAAAAATTGACGATCCAGGTTATATCCCCTCCATTTATCAGCATATTCACATCAGACGATTCTGACATAAGAACAATGGCAGTTTATTTTAGCTTCATTTTCAATAAGCATGACTGGAAAATTCTTGCAAGTGCAAACCACAATTCTATTATCCTTTGACATTTT
Organism: Avicennia marina; assembly: GCA_019155195.1. Taxonomy (NCBI): domain Eukaryota; kingdom Viridiplantae; phylum Streptophyta; class Magnoliopsida; order Lamiales; family Acanthaceae; genus Avicennia; species Avicennia marina. The sequence goes on along the minus strand of CM032756.1, from coordinate 12,682,258 downwards.
AAACAAACCTATAATTCTAACTCCGTCAATCAACATTTTGGATTTCTAAAATTTTAAGAGCAGTTAAGACACAATGCATGCGCAACAAAGGAACTCAAAAACATATCAGATTTCTCACATTATAACAAATAAATATCAGCACAAGCTTGAAAAACTTACCCTTGGAAAAAACAGGGCTTTGGCCACTCAGTTGTTCCAAGACCTATTTTAAGGAAAATGGAAATTGTAAGTATCAACACCAAAAAATCACAAGGGTTCAAGTGGACAACAAAGAAATGCGGTGCGGTAGCGCAGTACCTTAGCGGCTCTGGTGAGGCGATCTCCACTCTCGCCGACAGAGATGTTTAGCACCAGCTTTTGAACCTTGATTTCTCTCATTGGATTCGATAGTTTCTTCTCTGACGCCTGATTTCACGCATTTTTAATAAATACATGTAAACAAACTAGTGATGGCTACATATAATCAATCACATACACGAATATGGGCAAAAACAGACAGGAAAGGTTGGGTAGGGGAAGATTGTTTACCATGGCCGCTGGGGGCAGACGACTACGGGATGCGTTTGGCAGTAATGAGAAAGTTAGAAGAAACCCTACGTAAATATGACGTGGAGCCACTCGAGAGTAGTTCTTAATTTTAACTAGTTCAGGGGTCTGTTTGCAAATTATGACTTAAACTCTAAACCACACCCCATGCATATATCTTTCATTTTTTATTTATTAATAATAATAACAAAATTAATTTTTTATTTTCAATATTTAATAATTTCCTTTGAATAAGTATCAGAATAATGTCATAAATTAAATACATATTTTTAATTTTACATTATATAAATTTAAGCGCATATATTGAGGCTATGTTTGGTTCTTTATTTAAAACTCGTATCCTTGTCCAATCATTTTACAAATCAAACATTGTATTTTAAAAATTTTATTCAAATTTAAATTTAAATTTTTCTCTCTTAACTTTTATAATTAACTAATTATTTTTTTCATTATTATGCATATTTACAATCAACTCAACACATATCTTAATTATTTTCCTACTCACATTCATATATTATCAATATTCTATATAAACTTATATACTATAACATCATTTAGTCATTTTACGTATTAAATATATATATATATATATATATATATAATTTGGAATTGTTCCTTTTTTACAATTAATACCATACAAAATTTTTCAACCCGCTCAAATTATAAAAATTTTCCTAAATACTAATTAGACTACTTGTCTGACCAATATAACGACGGCCTACTTGGTTGCCTCGTTTCCTATTTTTCTATTTCTTATACAATCTTAATTTAAAAAAATTATAAGAACATAATGCAAATAATTGAAAAGAGGGAAGAAAACAGTAAAACAAAAAAAATGATTTGAAAGTGTAAAAGCGAAAGGTGACAAATAAAAAATGTAACTAAGAAAATATTTATTTTTATCATTATTTTTTCATTAAATGAGTATTTTTGTCTTTTCATATGATTAATAATTAGTCTACACTAGTGAGTATATTATTAATAAATTAATTATTATTTATTTAATTTGTTTAACTTTAATGTTAAATAATTAAGTATATATTTTTTTAACCAAACAAACGATACTACATTACTATTGTACTGCTTAATTTTATAATTTAAATCATCAATATTTTTTTAATTTCTGATTAAATTGTCATGCATATATAGTATAAGTCAGATCTATTGGTTTTAGAATTCAATTGAACGAACAGAATGAACTGTTATGTCATAAGATTTGATAATATTGGTTTAAAGTGCCAAAATTACTAATTTATCACAAAAGATTAGATGCTTTATTGATTTTAATAATAAATAAATCGTTTTATGATCATAATTTATTTAGAAATGCAAAGAATTGTTTTAAATACTTGACAATGTTTTATAATAATTTCGTTAGCCATAATAACCAACAAAATAAAATAAAAATAACTGGGCCAACATGAATTAATGGGGTAGATAGTTAATGGGCTTGTCTCACATGGCAATGAGTCCGATTCAATGAATCAAAGTGTTGCTCGACTGGAACGAACAACCATAGTCAAATGCGTTAATAGGTTCAAGGAAATTTTACCAATATTTCTGGTCCACAAAAATTATTGGCAATGTTTGAAAGTATATTTAGTGAATTTTGAGGGATTGAGAATAATTTATGTTTTAAGTGTGAAAATTTATTGGAAGTGTAAAAATAAAAAGTATGTATAATTGATTTGATTGTTTTTGTGTTTTTATTATGAATACAAAATATATAGGCAACGTTTATTTTGGTTTTTGAGTGTATGTTTTTAGGTATATTTTTCTTGAAAATTGTGTAAAATTAAGAAAGAAAAAGAGATAAATTTTAAAAAGTACAATAATTATAGCGTGTATATTAAATTTTAAAAAGTGCAATGATTATAGCGTGTATTTTTTAAGTTTGGAAAATAAAAACAAACATTGCTATAATAACTTGATGACACAATATTACAAAAGGATAAAGGTGTGCATACATACACAAGAATATAAGTGTATAGGTGTGGATGGTAATTAGATTTTGAATGAAGGTAATGAAAGAACTTGGATAATTAATTTGTACATAAGGGATCAAACTATTATTTTTTACCGCTAAGTTGAATGATACAGTGTGCATTTTTTATGTGATGAAAACTTGCTAAAAAAACTTCCCAAAATGTGTTTGATATCTCTGAAATTTAGCATTTATTATGCGTAATTTAGACTCAATTTTTGCTGGTATCAAATATGATATACGCTTAATTAAGTTAGATTTTATAGTTTATATATGGTTTGTATAAATGCAACACAGAAAAGAGCAACAAAAGCTATCTTTTCATGCTGTGTTGATACCCCCACAATGCTATTCTCATGCAGATGCAATGCGGCCATACTTTGACGAGCAACACAGTGGTCTAACAGCACTTCATGCTGTTACGAGACTCTCTCGATGCTGTCGAGATGCGGTCAATCCACCAAAAGATAGTCCCCAACAGCAATATAAGATCTTTTGACGCCATTTAGCAATAGCAATAAAAATATTATCGACAAGATGTTTTTGATGCATATTGTTTTAATTAAATTTCTTTTATTTATTTTCACTAAACATCCAAATCAAATCAAATGTGTAAAACATATCTTTTTGAATTACGAAACAAAGACAAGCTCTTTGAACAAGACTTTTTAAATATGTGAAAACTATTCAGTGTACCATCTCTTTCTTATGCATGTTTTTAAACAACAGCTTTCCAACGTCTCGGCTTGCACTCAACGATTTTACTTATGCTTTAAACTCTGCTGTGAGATTCTTCCTGTCATCACGACATCTGGAGAGATGCATGCCCGCATTCCCCACAAGTCATCCCATTGTCATCATCCACAATCTAAGAGGTCAATGATGGCAGACATGAAGGCAGGAAAATGGCTTTGGAAACTTTGAACAGTGTTCGCGTCATCCGTTTTATTAGAAACAGCATAGGCTTTATATTGGCACCAAGTGGTTTGTTCTTTCTGCCACATTATTAGATCAACAACTTTTAAGTCCCATAATATTGACCACAATGCCAACACTTCCCTGACGTAAGAAGGGTTTTTAATTCAAATACAGATTAACGAGCCAATCCCATCTCATATCTTTGGGCCAATGCATGTGTGTGCGTGCATTCTGATGCCCTGCACTATGCTTAACATGATGGCCAAATTAGCCACCCCACATTATGCTACATTTTTTGGATAATGCAATTTGAAAGTTTACGTCGACGCAATTGTCTCCGCACACAATATTTCGACCCAAATTTACTTGTAGATTCTTCGTTTAGGACGTCTCAGAATCAAATTTCTTTTTCAAAGCTGTTAACATATACGACGGCTAGGAGTTCAAGATCAACACTAGAGCTGATCTGTCATCCATCTTGGCATGTGTTGACATTTAAAAGCCTTGGTAGTTAGCCGATAATTCCTGTTTAGTTAGTAGGTGCTTGGCTGTTAATTTACTTAGAAAGTAGTTATCAAAAATCTTGATAAGTTGACTAAGCAGATAAACCGGCTGGTATTTATAGTATAAGAACACGACTCATGTGCTGATAAGAATGGGTTTCTGTGTGACCAAGAACCAATGGATTTTCTTAATTTCTTCTCACTAATTCCTGATGATTGATGGCATGATGTTTAACAAAAGCTATCCTCTTGCTATAGTAATGGTGTAACACTACTTAAAAGCAGGAATTTACACATTTTCAGCCTAGGGGTGTTAGTCAACCAAGTAGCTTAACTCGACTCGGTCGAGCAACTCGATCAAAGCTCGACTCAAGCTCGACTCGACTTGATATAATAATCAAGTCAAGCTCGACTATTGATCGAGTAGCTCGAGCTCGATTCTTTTTTTTTTTTTTTGTCAAAAATTATTTATATTCTGCAATGCACTCAGCTCGAGCTCCAAGCTTAACGAGCTCGAGCTCGAGTTGTAAAATTTTGCTTGAGCTCGAGTTTGAGACCGATAACTCGACTCGAGCAAAATTTTACAACTCGAGCTCGAGCTCGAGCTTATCGAGTCAAACTCAAGCTTGAGTTTGAGATCGATAACTCGACTCGAGCTCGAGCTCGTCAAAAATTGACTCGAGTCGAGCTCGAGTAGATTACTATTCGAGCTCGACTCAGCTCGATTCTACTCCTATTTCAACCTCCACTTAATAATCTGCAGAGGGCGTAACAAAGTTGACATTCATTATTTCCCCCAAAAAGGTAAGATTCTTGAACAGATAGTCCAATCCAACACAGAAGGATCAAAAGTGCAGCGCACTCATCTTGCTATAAAATGACTTAATGACAATACCACGCGAGTTTACCACTCTAAATTGCAGGTGGTACATGCGACAAGTTAGATGTGGCTATAACCAAGTTTTCTCAGCACTTTAACCAGCAGATTGGAAAGTGGCACAAGAATTGATAAAGAAGTTCAGAATAGTAGCTCTTAACATGTGACAACGTAACACAGCCTGAAGTGAAAAATAAATAAACATACTATGAAATCCTCACTCTACCACGAACTCCGAGATCATATTTTTCTACTACATTTTCTAAAATCTTTTAACCAAAACAAATGTACAGAAACACTAATAGATACCACCAACTATGCCGCTAAACCAAGTAGACATTATATGCATATGTAAGGGGCATCAAAAACCACTGACCTGGGGTGGAAACGCCTGAGAATACTAGCCAACGTCATTTTTCTTTTGCTACTTATCTATCAATTAAACAAACAGGGCTTTAGGTTTGACTTCAACCATCACGCTGCAGAAGGATGGGGAAATGGAAAACTCAGCCCAGCTTGCCCCCGTATATTCTCTGGTATCAACCTGTTGATCAACTCAGGTGACACTCCAGCTAACTGCATTAGGACAATTTGATGTTAAAAAAGCAATAACTGAATGATAGAGCTAGTTGCAAGCAGTGATTGATGGCTTTATTAAGTTTGAGGATAATGGCAGAAAAGGAAGAGTACACTTAATTTTTCTGAAAATTTACTTGTCAAAACTGACCCGGTGATAAATCAGGCAACGTACTGGTTCACTAGCTCAGCCGGTCCAACCAGATATGAAAACCAGTTACCCAATTTATAAAATACATGTGTGCATTATTTTCATAAGCAACTTAGAAAAAACATTGACAATATTTTAAAATTGCATACTTAATTTGTATACAAATTAATGTAATATTTTTAGCTGAGTAAAATATATAAAATTAGTTATTTATTTTTAAAAATAAAATAAAACAAAATAATAATAATATAAATTAATTTATTTGTTTCAAAATAAATTATTCAAAATGTATAGACTAATTATTTAATTATATAAAAAAACAAAAAAGAAATAAATGCTTGTCAAAACCATAATAATAGAATGCAATTTTTTCCTTTAATACATTTTCATTCTTTCTTCTCTTGACTTTCCTTTTTGGTATTTCTAAATTTGTTAGTTCATTTCCATTTTTCGTTTTCTCCTAGCCTTCCCTTTTTCTTCCTCTTTCTCTCTTCTCTTTCTTCTACATCTTCTTCTTCCAAACAAAGAAAAATAAAATAAAATAAAAATAAATTGAACTAGTGGCCAACTGGACCAGACCACCAGCCGGGTCCCAATTAAACAGGTCGGACTAGCTGGGCTGGTCCAGGTTTGAAAACAGTGCTTCTGTTAAACAACCAATTATTAAGCAATGGTCAAACAGAATTAACTACCAAGGGACTGAAAAGAAAAGAATTTTTTGGTCACAAAGCAACACATGTTACAATAAAAATGATGAGTTTAAAAGAGAAAACATGGTCGAAGTGCTACTCTCCAATGCAAAAGGATGAAACCCAAATGTTCTAGCAAGCAGATTTTATATATCTTTAAAAAATGATCTTAAAATTCAGGGCTTCACATCAGAGATTTAGTTACTCCTCAAGACATAAAAATTAGCTCTGACCATAAATTATAACTATTCTGGCTCATGAAGGAAAAAAAATTATACTTGGCACTAGCAAAAATCATCTTATTAGACTTAATAAACTTCATCCACTTAAAACTTTCCAGTTAAACCAACCTTCATATATCAACTCATGTCACATGCAGGATATGATCTCTAATCAGTAGTAATTCACTTTTCAACTTTCTTATCATTGGAAATAATGCATGAGAGACTAGCTTTTAATTTTTGGATTCTGTTTCAACTCAATTTTTGACTCATCTTGTTCTCATCTTGTTCCCCTTTCAGCATTTATGCAAGTTGTTAAGGGCAGAATCCTTGTTTCAGTTGGATGAAGGACAATTGAGATTTGGCAGCAAACATCAAGTTCAAAAATAAATCCCTTTTACAAAGACAATTGAAAGGATTGCTTTCACCATTCAGAAAGAAATTTAATAAACTCAGGCTACTTTGCTTAAATTTGCCCACCCCTCCTGAGCAGGGAAACAACAAGGTGGCTAAAAAGAAGTGAGAAGAATTAAAAAATGAAAAGAGGAAGTTGAAGACATACCTCCTGTTTAAAGTTAAAAAGCGGGGGGAAAGGGTGACCATTTGGGAGGTGTGCATTTGGCTCCCGAAGCTCATCGAAGAAAGGATGGGCACATGCTTCAAGCTGGAAAGACAATGTATTGAATTCTATTAATTCAATGAGTTGAAAAACTAAGAGAATAGATTGCAGAAGATATTGTAGTGCTTCGCTAGAACTCTTAACAGGGGATAGTTCATATATTTATGTATGATAATAGAATAACAGGGAGCCAATAAAATCAAACATACTGCTGTGCAGCGAAGACTTGGTGAGTATTGAAGTAGTCGTGAAGCAAGATCAATGGCTTCAGGAGGCATTCGCTTATGGAAAACCTGAACAAAGAACATCATCATTAGCCGTAAACTGATATCTTTTTCAATAGAATATTACCAAATACAATCATACCTTGTGCCATGGATGGGCTTTAATCTGGGGGAACCTGAAATCAGTGTAGTTTGGATTCATACATCGAATTTCTTCTCGAGTTGGAGTACCAAGAACCTATTTGAGAAAGTCTTACAATTAATAAAGATATTAAAAGTTACACTTATCCGGATTCTTAAAACTATACACAGGGAAAGGCACCTTGATAATCTCCACAAGTTGATCAACTGCATTTTCTCCTGGGAAAAGAGGCTGTTAAAAGAAGGGAAAAATGTAAGTCGCTCCAAGAGAACATAGTAAACTTGAAAAATACATATTGACACCAGGGTACACCAGAACTAGGATGAACACAAACCTGGCCCAAAAGTAGCTCGGCAAGAACACAACCAGAAGACCAAATATCAATCGATGTAGTGTACTCTGATGCACCAAAAATAAGTTCTGGAGCCCGATAATAACGAGAGCAGATGTAGGATACATTAGCTTCACCCTTCGCCTAATAATTACAAATTTTACAGAATAAAAAAAGTGCCTAAGGGATAAACTCAAATACACATTTCCTGGTGCAGATAAGATCAGTGTAAAACACAAAACGCAATCTAGAAACTGCAATCCAAGTACAGCACCATGATAATTAATAAAAGAATGCCTGATATAAACTAACTGATAATGCCCATGGGCAATAAGTGAATGGAAAGTAAAGATATTATCCAACCCATTCATTCTAGCCGCAATGGCAACTATATAGCAAGTTGTAGCCTGTAGGAAAATTAATATTCACGTATTAACCTAACGAGGGCAATAACTGATGGACCTCTCCCCACACAGCACTCTGTTTCTTCTTTGGCGAATGGAGCAATCAGCATATGGAGGATTGTATCAGTGAGGTAAACAAAAGGGATTCCAAAACTCTTGCTCTCTCTCTACTTTTAAATTCCAAACTACCCCTGTATTTTTTTCTCTCTTTTTCTAAAACCATATTGATGGGTCATAACTCCTAAGATCTCTGGTACTTCTTTCCCTCAAACTGCTACAAAATACATTGGATTAAATTGTCAGCAAGCACCATCTTCCTTAGACAAGCTTTCTGGGAATATCTCAATCTACCTGATTTTCCAGGTTTAGCAGAAGATGAATATTTAAAATGAATCTGGAATGAAGATGATGAAACGAAACAAATCTTCCAATTAGCAAAAGAACACAACATGAATCAGGAACAAAAGGAACACTCAAAGACGCCCCATCTACATGAAGATGAGAGGGATTTAGAAACAAAATCAAGAAGAGGCTGCCTAGCTAACTATGCAATGAACTTACAAGAACTTTAGCGCTTCCAAAGTCACAAATTTTGACCTGTTGGGTAAGAGGATCAACCTACAGAAAGCAAACAGTATAACTTCATACAAATCAATAAAACAGTCTGCATATCAGCACTGGGATTGGCATTGGGCGGGATGCAAGACTTGGAATTACTAACCAAAATATTTTGAGGTTTTATATCCCTGTGGCACACCCCAGCTACTGTATGCATATATGCAAGGCCCCTAAATAACTGAAACAGATAAGCAAATTTATAAGAATTATAGATAGCTAAATTACACAAAAATTTACTGAGAATAAACAATTAAGACAAACCAAAACCTGATAAGTGTAGAGTTTGACAAAGATAAGTGGCATCCGTTGATTTGAATTTGTGTAATGCTTTAAGACCTTGTACATAGTCTCGGAGACATAATCCATCACTAAGTTAAGGAAAAGTTCATCTCTGGCCGTTGTAGAAAAGAAACAGTGCTTCAGAGAAATTATGTTGGGATGATCCATCAGCCGCATTAACTGAAGCTCGCGATTTTTATATCGCCTATCTTGCAGCACCTTCTTTATGGCAACTGACTCTCCAGTTTCCAAACATTTTGCCTACAAAAGAACAGTTGCAGACCATTAGCCCCAAAAAACCAAGTCAAAATACAAGCATTCACATCATACTAGATGTACATACCTGAAAAACTATTCCAAATGATCCTGTACCCACGACATGCTCAGCCATGTAACTAATTATCTGCATAAAGCACCACAATGAGGTTCTTAGTTCCCCTAAGAAGATAATCTAAACAAATAATGGGATTAATTATTGAAAATTTGCGCAACTTAAAATCATGAGTCCCTCAAACAATTCTAAGGACTAGAAAATGAATAGCACACTTTGAAAATGTATGACAATAATCTTTGAATATACCAACTTTTGTAGCATTTAAAGCAGCAGTCAATGAAACTCCAAAAACGAATTTTGAAACCAACCCTTTTAGGCTCTCCATTTTTGCCTCCAATCGTAGTGGAAATTATGTGACCAGTAACTGGATCATTCCCGTCAACTGTAGATGGCGGCATCTCCTGTGATACAAACCCAGCCAGGGTATCAATGCTTTTGCAAAATTGATTGCCAATTACCTAACTGGCATCCAGACTTCATATGATTACCGTATAGATCAGCGAAGGAGCAACTAAAAGACAATAAAATGACTAAATGTCAAGATGAGCAAAGGAAAAAGGAACAAGCATCTGTGGAGATATGTTTAGAACCAAGAAAAAGCGAACCCTACAAACTGTAGCTTCAGTAAAAGCATCGTATGCTAGAAAACATCAGAGGGAAACAGGCAGACTACAACGTTATTTAGAAGAATCAACAACAGCCAGGTACACGAAGTAAAGCCCCATTTAACAGATTGAAGCACAATTCACCTAAAGTTCAAAGAAAAAGCGGCTAAAAGTTTACCTGAAGAAGTAATTTGTCTGCAGGAAGGAAGTACGATGCCAATTTAAAAGATAATTGCATTTAAATAGGTGTAAAGAGATCATCAAAGATCCAAACTTACCGCAAATACCGACATCAAATTAAGTGCAAATATGGCAGAGAAAAGCAAGGAACTCGAAAGGGTTAAATATATTACAAAGTAAAGTCTACCTTCAGTAAACCTAAACGAACGGTGCTTTTTATCTCAAAATCTACAGATTTTACTCTAAAAACAAGTGCATTGACAGAAAACAACAAGAAACGCCACGAGAGAAAACTGTTCAACCACTAAAAAGGAAAAGCCAACTCTTCCTTCCACAAAAACCAGCTAAAACTCCAAAATCCGGAGGTAGAGAAACACCCATTAAAGTTAGCAACTCTCAGATGGCCGGAATATCCCCCGGGTATACTTCCTCTGATCCTTTCCAACAATAAGGCATAGGCAGAAAAGCGAGGCTTCTGAGCTAAATCCAGGTAAAAGCAGGAGAAACTCTCGAACCAGGAAACGCAAATGCAAGGAAGTCGAAAGAACATGGAGAAAGCAGATGGCAAGTGATGGTACCTTGTCGGGTTCCATATTACGGAGGACTGCAGAGTGCAGAAGCGAGCTTCACCTTCTCGGCGGCGGGGGATGGTGGAGGCTGAGGCTGGTCAAAGAGAGCATTTTTGGTGGTGAATGATTGTTGGGTGGTGGATTATGGTGATTCTGCCGGGGACCCACCACCAACGAGTCCATGTGACTTTTCCTTCTTTCCCACAACGCGTATTTTCTTTTTTTTTTTTCCTTTTTTTTTGAATGAATAAATAAATAAATGTGAATATGCAATAAAAATGAATAAAAAAATTGTTGCAAACATATAAATAAAACTATAATATTTTATCGATTATAATGAAAAATAAATTTAGTATATTTTTAATAGTTTAATGATACAATGAAAATTAAATATTTATATTGTATCATTAAAGATAAAAAAAAATTGGAGTAATATAAAAGATGAAAATGAAGGAACTAAATATTAATTAAAAATAAATTAATTAAAGTGGTAGTGACAAGGGTGAAAGGAAAATAAAACTAAATGTATTTTAGTTCATTTATGTTCAGGACCTAAGGTATAAATAATACAATTAACAAAGTAATATTTGAAAAAAGTTAAAATGATTGAAATTATTTGTTGTAAGGGTAGAGGCATATTGTACTGTATAACTGGTATAAATATGAATGAAATTAGTTATGCTAAGTGTTCAATGGTATTTTAAGATAATTATTGAAAGTCCAAGAAATTTCTTAGCAATAATATAACGACGTGTATGCGTGTGCGTGTGTAAGTTGAGTCCTGATTTCAACATTTTAATAAAATTAAATTGCATTTTATGATTTTGGTGACTATTTTGAAATAAGAAAACCACTTCAAACAACGTCGCTGCATAAGTAAAAAAAAAAAAAAATCAAATTAAATATTTATATTAAATAAAATATGGCTGTTTTTTAAATTTTATCTAAATTTTGGTTATTTTGAATAAATATAATTATTTTTTAAACAAAAAATATTTTTGCATGTAATATAAACATTTCAAATTTTGTCAAATCATGATAAAATTATATAATGACTTTAGACAAAAATAATAAAAAAAATCTATGTTGAAAGTAAAAGTTAAAGCTAATCCCAGGTTAGCATTTGATTTACAATATTTTTTTTTTGATTATTTCTTTATTTTATTTTTTTTATAAATTTCATGATGTCTTATTGTTATACAGATGAGATATGAATTTTATTATTATTTATATAAATTTTATTTTACTATAATATTGTAAATTTATTCAATATTTTATTTTTTTGAGTTAGATGTATATAATATCAATTTATTAAAATTGAGTCAAAATTTATAAATGCTATTAATATTGGATGAATGATTATTTTGGTAGATTGAAATTTTCTACATGTATTAATATTGTATTTTGATTATTTATATTCAAATTAGAGTTATTTATAAACTGCCAAAACACTGTTTCGCGCCAAACCACTCAGAGCCGCAACTTTGGACTTGGTTTTCAAATTGTAATTTCGTTTTTCTTTTTTATTAGACTAAACAGCATGTAACAATTCAATTTGAAAATTTTTAGGAAAAAAACCAAAATCGCGAGCACCCCTAATTTGTACACGTACTGTTTCCCTCTCTAAAACTATAGTATAATATATATATTACTTTTCACAGACAACACATTCAATAATACAAATAAATTAGTAATATAAATTTATTTTATTTATAAAATAAGAAAATAGAGAATAAACTTCAAAAAATAGAATAAATTTAACGTATACAAAATTGAAAAAAATCGTAATAAATTAAAATTGTGGAAGGATAGTTAAATAAAAATTTTCTAAATGAATATATATTTAAATAGAAATATTTAGATAATTGTATTTTTCAAAATAAAATTGTCCCTCGGTAATATACTTATTTTGATTTTTTTAAATTTGTCAATACTCTATTGAGATTATGTATTTGTATATTTTTCTCAACTAATAAATATGTAACAAAAATAACTTTTAAACATGTAATATTTTGCAGTCTATTCATTTATTCAAACCAAATTCAAATCATTACTTAAACTACACACATTACACATGTGTTAAAAATTAATCACTATTCTATGATTTTCAATTGTTATATAAAATTGTATATGCAAATAAAGTCAAATATGTACACTTATTATTTTTACATTATTCATAGAAATTTACATAAAAACATACTATTTTTTCACTCCTACAAATTGGCTTTCTAACAAAGCCACAATGTTTATACAAAAAGACTATATCCACTTTTATAAGTATATAAATAAAATATTCAAAATTAAATAATTGTTTGTATTCGAAATCAAACCTACAGAATTGGAGATGGTATAATCTGGCTTTTAATTTGATTTTAAAATACCCTCTAATTATAACAATTTCTCTAGCACACTTTATTTTTCAATATTTTTATTACGACTTTAAATGCATAATGCAAATTTATATGATTACTTATTTTAATTATATTTTATATTATTTATGAATATTATTAAGTGCGTGAGATTTATAATGACTAACCTTTTGTATCAATGTTAAATTAATAAATTGTTCTTATTTCTTTTTTTTTTCTCTTTTCTCGTTATACTTATTTTTTTTTTTGAACTTTTTTTGTCTCTTTTATCTCAATCAAAATTTGATTTTTTGTCATTTTTACTCTAATCTCTAATTTATTTTCTTTCTTTTTATAATTTTGAGTAATTTTGATTTGTAATTACCTTTATATTATTATGTTTGAATTCCAAGTAGATTAATATTTTTGTTCTTATTAAAATTAATAAAATGAATTAATTTTTAAAAAATATGCACATAAATAGTGAGCAATTTTTAATAATATTTAATTAATAATGACAGAGATAAGAAAAAAAATGGGGGAGGTGCCCGAACACGTGCCCCACACGACCGAATGGAATATACAGGCAGGCTCCTTTGCTTGTGAACAAAGTGTCAACAATTTCTATATGGCTTGCCACCTCAACCCAATCCCTCCAAGTGATTTTTATTTTTTATCCGACAAAAAAATTCTCTATCCATACTTACTTATTTGTATTATATTTTTTAAATTAATAAAAATATTTGGTTGTATAATATTAAATTATACAATTATTTTTATTTTAATTTCTTTGTTTTTTGTTCTTTTCTTTTTCTCTTTTTTTTTTCTATTACTTATTTTTATTTATATTTTCTCGCAATAAATTAAAATGATAAGTTAAAAGAGAATGGAAGAAGAAAATAATCAAAGAAATAAAAAATTTTAAAATAAGGTTAATTATATAATTTTACATAATGCAACTATAAAGTCTTATTAACTTTGTAATATAGTGTAGAAGTGTACATATAAAATTCTTGTTTTAGATGCATAATCCTCCAACTAGAAGTGATATAACTTTATAAAATTATCTCTGAAAATATGAAAATAACAACTGGGGCTCACCACCTACGTATGGTTGTTCAATTTGTGTGTAAACAGTGAGAATCTATTGTTGTCTTGTTTGGTCATGGAGGGAAATGAAGATGAGGTCGTAAAAAAAAATCTTAATACTTTTTGGCCTCCATGATAGCTGTATCTTTCATCATATTTTCATTTTCATTAGGTCTAAATATTGACTATAACAAAACAAAACGGAGAGGGAAAGTCCCTACACACTTGACATTAGGGGACCCACGCGAATTAAAAATGATGATAATGGACTGGCCAATCAAACACTCATTGACTAAAGAAGAATCTTATGTTCTTCTTCTTAAAGAATGATACAACACACACACACTCTTCCAATTATCAAATTTTTATTAATATATAATCTAATTATACGATAGATGAAATGCAGCAAAAAAAAGGTAAAAATAGAACGAAGAGAAAGTCTCATTTTCAATTGATTCCAATGGAGAGATTAACAAGTCACCACATGAGGAAATTTTCTATTACAAACCCATATTTTTCCACACCAAACCATACATAGTAGGTATAAATCCATTTATTGTACAATTGATTTGTATTCCTCAAATCAAGTCTGAGATTTAACTCAAATTAAGTGACTCATACATAACGTTGACAAGGAAAAACTTTTGCTGGTCCTTGTCAAATTTGACTGATCATTCATAATGGAGTAACCATATTAATTAACCACCCACAGTTCCTTTTGATCTCCCCTTTAGTACCAGTAAGAGGGCTTAAGTTGCCCATTCTCACCATGGAACGATGAAGTCATTCATGAAAGTGACAACATTACAGCTATTTTAGAAATTGCAGTAGTGTTTCATGACTGTGGATTGTAATTCAGTAATGAAATTCATGAGAAATGATTATGGAAAAAAGTGAAGTGCTTCCACTATTCTATCAATAGAATTCCTTATTTCCTCACTTATCAAATACACGAACTGCAACTTAATATTTATACTCTATGTGGCCCTTTTACAACTACCAACTAAACTAATTGAAAGGAAGTTAACTATCTTAACTGCCATTAAGTTAATCAATTTTGACAATAGGAAATCCTTTCTTGTCAACCATTTAGTGCTATAGAAGTTAGGGTAACATTTGGTACCCACATAGAAGAATATTATCAATCAATTTACAAATGTCATCATAGCAACTCTATGATATGTTGTGTTTTACATTAATATTCACTAGCCTTACAACTGCCAAGAGTTGGGAAAATTATTTACATCTTTTATACAGAGGTTCATCTGCCACTTAATGAACCTTAAAAAATCGATCACTTAATCTAGCAACATCTAGGCTACATGCAGTTTCATCCCACTAATCATTGTTTACGCTTGCATGTGATTGAGATAACAAACATACACCTCCTATCCTTATATTATTATGAAATCCAACTGCATTATGACTCATGCACTACTCCCGATTTAACACTGCATCAATATTACTCAAATTTGCAAAATAAGTACTCATCTCTTGTGTTGATGCGTCGTAAACTAGCATTTCGTTATAGCTAATCCAATTGAAGTAATTGCTACAGAACTCCCTTTTTAAACAGGTTTACCTCATTTTATTTGGATCTAAAAATTTACAACTCTTACACTGAGAGCATGGGCATCTAGTCTTACTTCCATCCATATAATTGTATTGTACAATGGCCTAATTTGCAAACTTATTTACATAATTTTTGAACTCTAGTCTTGAATCTTGGCGACCTAGTTGATTCTTGCGATACGTCCACACCTAATTTCCCTCAACTTTTATTTTTTAAATCTGCAACACACCATCATAAGGACGACAATACCTCCTCTAATGTAACATTATATAAATAGTAAAATAAATAAAGCACATTACATCTACAAACTATTTAGCACAATTAGTATTTATTTATTTATGTATGTATATCAACATGGTCAACACTACATCAAATATAAATCAACAAATCATCATTAATTTACCAATGCACAATATGTAATTCAAAAAAATATTGCAAACAATATATATATATATATATATTAATATTCCAAATTAAATATGATAATTTATAATTGCACATTGTACATAAATCTACGTATTCCACACAACATATTCAATGACAAATGAACACTCTTCATCCTCAAATGAGTAATTTACCATTGCATAAAAAATGAAGTAGAGATTTGATGGGTTATATGGTTTGGTGTATATGAAATAATCAAACATCATATAAATAAGGTGAAATAACCTAAAAATTGGAAAAATCTATCAATAAGGTTCATACCTAAGTAGGAGAAGATTTTGAAGAGGGAATAGGGTGAGATATTGAAGAGATGATAGTTTTTTGTTAAAATAAATGAATGGGTAGAGTTAT
This sequence comes from Avicennia marina, assembly GCA_019155195.1. Classification (NCBI taxonomy): domain Eukaryota; kingdom Viridiplantae; phylum Streptophyta; class Magnoliopsida; order Lamiales; family Acanthaceae; genus Avicennia; species Avicennia marina. Next base: position 12,665,683 of record CM032756.1, on the reverse strand, counting down.
AAAATTTTTCACAGATTGGGACAACCAAAGTGTGTCCCAAATCAACCCACATTGAGACATCTACTACTAGCAGTCCCAATATTTGAGACAATTTAAAACAACCATGGCAAATTGGAATAGAAAAATAAGTTGTCACCAATTGAGACAGCTAATCAATTATTGTCTCAAAATTTGGGACAGAGTGTCACTATCGTCTCCAATTTTGGAGCAGTTGCAACTTGGCTATTACGATTCTAAGACGGCTCTTTGCTACCCATCGTAGCACTTGAAATAGCTTTGGTTGACCCATCTCAATTAGGGACGAGATTCGTAATCTGTTGCCAATAGTATGATTTCATCAATGACATCATAGATAGGGACAAGTTTTCGCATTTGTGTCAAAAATTTGAGAAAATTTTGTAAGTACCATTGTAGATAGGGACAGTTATGTAGATCCATTGCGAAATCTAAAATGACTTCATATTTACCATCACAAATAGAGATGGATTTGAGATGGTTCATACACATACTGACTACAATACATCTAAGATGGCTTGCGATGGTTTTGAGACGACCCTAGTTTTTTGTTCTAGACTTTTCGTTGTTCCATCTCAAACTGTGATGGCATTGTAGTCGTCCTTGATTCCCATCATAGTTTGGCAATTTTTGGTAGTGATCTTAAATGTTCCCTTACTTATAGATAAATTTCAATTTTTCAAACCTTATAAGTTATAAAATATATGATAATGGCTACACAAACTAGAAAATGGACGTCAATTCAAGCTTCATTCCAATTAAAAAATTACTTAGACAAATTTAGAAAATACTTAAATATTGCACTAAGTCTTGCTTCCAATTTTCCCAAGTTTCAGTAGCACAAATTTGCAGTTGATATGATAGAAAATTTTTTTATTGTCCCTAAAGATGTTGCTTTTTATAATAACATCATGAATTTCTCTAAATTGTTGACTACCTCTAAAAGCTATTTTTAATAGACATCTCCAGTTAAATGAGAAGAAAATTAGTATTATGTGAGTGCTTGAAGCAAAATATGAGTTATTTGTTTACATGCACATGCACACATGCATACAAATGTGAATTTTGTGCATTATGTTCATCATAAGCTTGAGCAGCTCTATCCAACAAGCTACAATCGAGTTAATAATGTATTGCTCATCACTCAAGTCATACTAGTTCAAAACACAAGCAATATGATCAAACTAAAGGCAAGGAAAAGAATTGATTAAACAGATAAGGAACTCATGCAGTTATTGGTGTTTAAACAAACTTGGATTGTTGTTAATTGATATCAAGTTGGATGGATATAATTGATAATCTTTAGAGACTAACTACTTGATATGATTTGTAACTAGATAGATGTGGGAGAATTTTGCATATTTGGGAGCCTTTATGTAGATATGATGAAAAGAGAATGAATCAACTTAAATATCTAATGGATTAGCATCAAGAGCTATAACTATTGTAGACTTTTACTCCAATATTGGATGTAACATTGCAATATTGCTTTAATATTGAGTTCCAATTGACTTTTGAGGAATCAATGGATATCCACAAGAGTTTGGAAGTAATGGGGCACTTGCATTCTACAACTATACATAGCTGCTTATCTCAGATGTGCAGAGTAACCTTTTGAAAACTCCAATCACTGACCATGAAAGAGTACTTGAATAATATTCTTACACTTGTGAATTTTGAAATGTGTGAACAATTATGTGATACACAAATTAGCCAAATGTGTGGAATTAAGATCAAAGTTAGCTAAGTAAAGTATAAAATAAGAGTGTTTTAATGCATTCAACAGTTCGACCACTTTGAGAAATGTATTGCATTTGTGTGTGAAGTACAAGTATTGTTCATCTTATATTTTTACTATATTTAAATTGTGATAGTAAAATTATTCTAACTTGATATTTGCAAACGTAAAAGTGAATTTTTGAATTGCGTTAACAAATATTTATGTTCAACCTATTATCGTTATTGTTGGGAGGAGGGGGCGGGGGGGGGGTGCACACTTGTATTTGTGTAATTGTTTTTATAGGACCATTGAATTGAACTATATTGTTACAACATTATTCACAACAATATTTCAATTTTCACATTCATTTCTCTACAACGAGGAATAAGTTGAAAACTCCATTTGTTGTTGAGCACTTGTAAGCGAACCCATGGTATAATTATTGAGTGGAAATTAATACGCTATGCCATATTAGCAAAGTATAATTAGGCGAAGTTCCAGAAGGGCGTGTAATTGCGTGTAATTGCTTCTCTTGGATTAATCAACTCTTATACTGTTATACAAAGTGGTGTATTCTCTTCCCTACGTCTCAAGCCCCATTTTTTTCCAGCTGTCAAAGAGTAATTAATTACAGATCACACACCAAGGACCACAATCAGAATAGGCAGACGCTACTGTTATACTTTTCCTTGCATCCCTTTCAAAGAAAAAAAAAAAAAAAACAAAAAAGGGTTTTCATCAAAACATAACTTGAAAAAAGGAAAAAATAATTATTGTTTCATCCCTTCATTCCCACAAAACAGCATTCTCAGTATTTTCCAATATAATAAAAACAGCCCAGATTCCACAATCAATCCTTCATTCATCAATAGAATATGCATCCACAAAAGACTTCTTATAGAATACGCATCCGCAAAAGACTTCTTTATTTAAAGAGTGAAGAGTTGGAAGGTACTTTTCCGTTGCGTCTTGAATCGCTGGGAGAGCTTGCATCTCCAGTAGAATTCGCCAAATATCAATAAACCAACTACTCAACACACTTCAATTCTCAAAATCAATTGAAGAATTTCCATCTTAACATATTCCTTTAATTTCATCACAGAATCAAATATCAAAAGAAAATCAAAGCCAAGCGATTGTTACTACTTATACTGAAAACTCTTGGGCTGCGTAGAATGCTTCTGATCCCATTATAATATACACACTCCAAACACTTTACCTATCAAAATAATTTAATCTTTCTTTCTTTTACTTTTACACTATTTACAAATTTTTTGCACCAAAAACACAAATTTCATTCCAACAAAATTTGCATTCAAACCAAGTTTTAGTTTCTCAATTCATCCTTTCAACCAATAGAACAGGCACATTCAGAATGATAAGAATAAATTTAATGTACAATTCGTTAAATAGAAAAATAGAGATTAACTTGAACAGTATCTGATAAACAAATCAACGAACGTCGTGTCAGCCTAACAATAGTGTCCATATCTTATAGTACCTACAAAAATAAACTCGGAGGACACTTAACATATGTCAAGAGGGGAATCGGGGCCACAACTTCTAAAACGGAAATTCTCTAAAAGTAAATTGTTATACTGTTTCACTTAAATATGACAATAGTCACCCAGAAGTAATTCACACATGTCATCTGGGGTAAGATAAGTCGTACCACCGAGTATGAGTTCAATATCAGGCCTGCTGCTTCCTGTTATCGCCTCTTGTGCTTCCCGCACCTTCCAATGCAACAAGAAAATAAGTTTCAGCAATAATCAGGATTGCAGGTGGCACACCATCAAAGTAGAACTTTGATGTATTCTTATGTAATGATTGTATAACACCAATTATAACTGGAGCAAATCATGAGACGATTGCATAGAAAAATGAGATCTGTCTCATTCTGAATATAGAGCAGGAAAACTGATAAGGAAAAGTTACATAAACCCTGATTATGCCACGAAATTTAAAGAAAGCAAACCTCAATCCCATTAATGCCGCCTATTATGAAAACAAGGATAACATTCTGCTCAGCAAGGCTAGGTTTAGCCTGAAGGAAGCAAAAGAAAAATTTACATCTTTCAGAAATCCTTAGAAGACATAGATATATTCATTTTCAACCAAATAATACCTGCCCAAGGCCAAATCTTCCAAATCCACTCTTAAAAAGGCGTCCTACAGTAGAAGAATGATACTCTAGTCCAGGTATGTCATGTTTGTCTAAAATACATGTTAGAAGTCTATAGAGTAACCCTTTGTTTGCATAAGGATCATCATTACGACTGCTATCCAAGGTCAACATCCCCTCTCTGAGTGCCACGTTTCTTTTCATGTTGGATAGTTTATGAAGGAATTTGAAAAGATTGTCCACCCTGTCCCGTAGCTCTAGCTTTAACTGCATGTTTCCATATATTTGCTCTTTGCTTGTGTCTTTATCATCATCGTCATCACCCCAATTATCCCACTGATCATCATCAAAATCAATGTCATCTGAGTGGTCAGATGGATCTTCCTTCTTCTCGTCGGATTTTCTTCTACTCAAGTTGCTTTGAAGTTGTTTTGACAAACCTTGGAGAAACTTTAATCTTGAGATGGTGGGATTTTCAAGAATTGCATCAACGATAGCTTCTTTCATGAAATGTTCCTCTTGCCATGAAAATGGACCATCAGAACCAGAGGTTGGGAAATTCTCACCAGCCAACATGTATGCAATTATCGTCAGTAGCAGAGCATCCCGTAGTGTAAATAACCCAGGAGATTTCTCCACCATATCAAGCTTTTGCACTTGGGAAGCCAATAAAGCGGTCTTATTTATGAGGTCACTAATTTGAGCAGCTAGGCTTTGGCTTGTATCAGCAGCATTCACATGTAGAATCTTCTCAGCGCTACTAAATGCATCCCAACTGGCAGAATGTGATTCATCTAAAGCATGTAATGTGGCTGCAGCTAACTGAATGATTCCTTTGTTTCTGACTAAAGAGGGCTGCCTTTTGGCTAGTGCCTTAACCAAAGACTGCAAATCCGACTTAGAAGCAAAACCAGGACGAATTTTCACATCCACAGATAAATTCTCCCGACACAAACTTTCTTGAAGCCATTTCTTGATCAGCATGGCTCCATCTTTTGTCCTCCGGTCAAGTAATGCCTCCAGGTACGGTGCTCCACGAAAATTATCTGTAGAGACAAAGGAACCATGCAGAAGTTCACCCTCGTTATTCTGAAAGAAACTTTCACCATTTAGTTTCTTCCTGAATTTCATCAACTCAACACCTCGCGAATCCGAGTCAACAGAATTCCACCCATGCAAAAATGCTTCTATACTTTCCAACAGGTGAAAATTATTTTTTGAATCTTCTTCAACGATAAACTTTTCAAGAGGAATCTGTACAGAAAGAGGAGCACGTTCCAGTTTAACAGGGCCACTTTTGAGTTGGCTTTTTGAGCCTTTGACCTGGCTTAGGGATGTTGTACATTGCCTACGAGGTAGAGATGAAAACATTCGATCAACAAGTGAGTCCCCATGACAGCATGGCGTAAGAAGATCAAGTGTACGGTCAATTAACAGTAGCCCTGCTGATCTTTTGCGGCGACCAACATCATAAAGGCTAGACATGTCTGTCAGAAGTTTTCCTACATTTTTTGATAAATCACCCAGAGAAAATATTTCAAGCTTTAGATCCATCTGCAAATATTAGATAAAACAAAAAGAATCATGAAAAAAGGACAAGTTTCACACTAAGCAAGCACTGCAAAACAAAGTTGAAAAAATGTTGACATTACTCTATAATCCAGATGTAGATCATCTGTTATAAAGAAAACATCTAGAAAATGTAGATGATGACATTTTTGAGGAAAATAAAGTAATTTTACTCAGCAATACACAAGTCTATGGAAGAATTTTTGCATTTCCTTAGATTATTAGGAAAAGAATGAGAGTATGTCTTGAAATACACATAAGCAGGGGCAATATTGTTTCAGAATGTCTCGTCATCTGTACTCGTACACTCCCCGAGGACTCAGTGATGAAGGGTTCTCTCTTTGATTACCAGTGTAAAGGTTTATCATGATTTCTTATCCTCTATGACTCGTGTCAATAGCAGGTTACATCTTTTCCGTGAGTAAAATACAGTATAAACACCCCAAAGTCAAAAAGTTAACCATAAACACTTGGACAAAGCCAAGCAAATTTTTGAAAAATATTATTTTTATATGTAGATTTTACACAACAAAATCCACCAAAAACACAGAAAAAGCGTTCTCACCTTCAAGGCTAAATGATAGAGAAACTGTGATGTAAGAGTTGCTCCAGGAGTGACATCCTCAGTGTCAGCAAGTTTCCCAGTGCTTAGTGGAGGCAAGCCAGAGCTTACAGAACTCTCAAGCTCAGGAGATAAGCTTGCTTCGGCCACAGATCCTTCTGAAGGTAATACGAAGACTCTGGGTGAAAGGGGACAAAAAATCAAAGGGAAGTGATGAACTGAAACCATTAGCTTTTGCCAAACATCTTCAGAGTAGCCAATTGAGTAATCTTCATGTTGAAGTCTTGCACCTGAAATGCCATCAAATCTGGAAATATCCTCTTCAATTTTAGTTAGTTCCGACCATCCTTCATCTTCAGAAGTTTCCTTGAGCTTGCTGTTGTCAGACACACAGGGATCTGTTTCTTGTTTCTTAACAAGCTCTTCGTAATCCAGGTTAAGCAAAGATTCATATTCACGAAAAGCATCTGGGCCCAAAGGGGAATCAGGATATGCTGAGTGAGCCACCTGCATGCAGCATTATGTAGAATATATAAGCAAAAATATGTTTTGAACATGCGATCTTGACTCTGTAATCATGTTATCCATAAAATGCTTAGTAGCATGATTGGCAGAAGTTATTGAATGCAGAAATCTAATGCTAACAAATCAAATACAAATAGTGTCTATCATCTGATTCATCAAAATTTGAAAATATTTGAGAGAATATTTTACATGCTTTGTTACCTAGTATATATTTAGAAATCTTTTGATTCCTTTTTACAAGACTATTGTTATGTTAAGTTTGAAATAATTTTTGTTATCTTTATACTAATCCCATGCTATAAATTGACTCTTTAGTCACAAAGTGTGCAATAATTCTTTTAATTATTCTAACATGACATCAAAGTGGTAATACCTGGGGCATTTGACGTGCAAAGAGTTGTTAATTTATGCCATCTTCTCTTGAGTTGTTCATATGTTTAAGTTTGGTTTGCATGGGTCCATGTCTCATCTCTATCTTTAGCATGAATTATGTCAAAACCCTCTGATTATCTTGAGCTATTCAGCTGTGACTGAAAGGTGTGTCTCTGGTAGTCATATGGCTATCCAATTGTTTAGTAACTTTTGTGACTGGCCATCTATTGTGACGGGTATCTACGTTACTATTGTTATATCTATGTAGGTGCAGTAACTGACACACCTTTCAAAATGTATGCGATGCCTAGGTAGGTATTGTGAAAAACATGTTTTCAAAAATCAAGTTTAAACCTTTCATCATTAATGATGCTGTCCTTCAACCAACTTGTGTTTGTCAAGCCTATTCCTTATACTTATGCAAATCAGGAAGGCGACTGCTGGCAATTAATGATTTGTTTGTATGTGGTCTTTCATCTACATTTAATGATGCACAAATGTCGGCAGTCCAACTACACCTTTGGAAATTAAAGATTGTTTTGATTCCTTCACACACTGTAGTCATAAATGGAAAAAAATGCTCAACTTTCTAAACTGTTTGTCGCTTTACAACAACTAGTAGTCTATATTTACAATCATCGAGGAATCAATAGTCCAAGTTGAACATTTGTGAAGTAAAATGTTCAACTTGAGAGAAGTGTTAGAATATTTGAAAGAGTATTTACACATTTTGTTACCTTTTATAAGTCTGTAAATCATTTATGTTCTATTTTATGGGACTAATGCTATGCCAAGTTTGGAATTATTTTTATCTTTGTACTACTCCCATATAAACTGAAATAATTATTTAGTAATAAAGTGGGTAATAATTCTTCCAATCACTAACAAAATGCAGATCATCTTTGGTAACCTAACTAGTAGAAAAAAGGGCTGACTTGCCTAAAATAAATTTCATTTACTTCACATATGCCGAATTAAAAACTAACATGGGTACAAGACACACTATGTAGAAAGTTAGTCACAAGAGGCGTTAACACTAAACTACATGGGTACAAGACACACTTTGTTAGCCACAAAAAACTTAATGGTACATGGGTTCAGACACACTAAGAACCTAAATAAAATAGCACACTCAAGAACTAACCCATTATTGGCCGAAACACATCGAAATTAAGGCCACAAAAACTAACACACTAAAATTGAAAATTCAACCCACAAGAGCCAACTCTAAGCACATTAACAAATATCCAATCCACCAAAATAACCTAACACATTATCACTTAACTAAAGATATACTTAAAAGTAGCCCAAAATAGAAGTCTAAAAGGACATACAAAGGGACATTCTAGCTCACACTCTTAGCCAATACAAACAAAACACTAGCCTAATTAAACAAACTAATATCAGCAAAACATTTATCACTGTAGTCCAAAAATATATAACTGGACAAAGCCCAGAAAGAAAAAAGAAAGGCAAACCTATCACTTGATCTTGGGGCCCAACGACCCATGGCTTGGCTGCTTAAAGCGGTGGGGCATCGCAAAGCCAAGTGGTGCACAGGAAGCAGCATGGTAATGCATGTTGAAGTGGTGGTGGTAACAATGGCATATGGTGGCTTACAATAGAAATAGCCTCAGCTTCATGGATTTGGGTGCCAAGACGTACATATATTCAAGCTGGATGATGAAGAAAATACGGGTGGCAAGGTAATGTACCACGGCGAAGAGGAAGTGGCATGCATTACAAGAGTTAGAATTCTGACAGAAAATAGTGCACTCGATTGGGCAGTTAGGTGAAAGAAAAGAGAAACGATGGCATACGACCTCGGTAGTGTGGTGGAAATGGCGACAACATAAATTAGGTTTTTGAAGACACTAATTTAGACAAGTTGGGTAGTGAACTTAAGTTTGGTTGACAAGGGGATTAGGAATTCTTGTATGTTAGCACCAAGGGCATGTTTGGGACACAATTTTAGGGTTTTCTAATCTTGGAATCTACATGATTTTTTTTCTTGGGAGAGAATATGAAGAGTCGGGATCATACTCGCTCTGATATCATGTTGACAAAATTGGAAGAATCAAATAGCACTTTATTAATGAACATCTCATCTCATTATATAATGTGAGGTCGGATAACAATTACAGTAGTTACTTAAAACATAGGTATAAATTTAACATAATACAATTCCTATACCAAAAAAGCAAATCATATTAATCCTATAAAATTGGAAACATAATACACCTAAAATATAAATTTGGTAACAATATACACGAGTTATTAATTAAAATATTTCCTTCAACATTTGGAAAGATAAAGGTCTTTTACTACACTTACATAGGTATAACAAAAATTGCATAGATAATATAAGTAATAGAAATGCCTGTGACAATAGACAGCTAACCACATATGTCGCTAAACACTAAAACAGACGCACTTTGTCAGCCAGACCAACTTAATAGAATAAGGGTTTTAGACTCGCTTTAACAAACAAGTGACCACATTAGATGACAAAACTATTACCACTTTGACACTTGTTTAGGAAATAATTGAAAGAATTGAAGTGTACTTCATTAAGGAAAGTCTCATCTCAAGTATAGTATGAGATTGGGTAAAAATTACATCAAATAGCGAAAATGAAAAAAAAGGAAGTTAACATAAAAAATATTCTTATGAAAAGGAAACAAATTGATACTAATCCTATAATATATATATATATATATATATATATATAAATATATATTTTCAAACCTACAATTTAGGTAACACTATATGTGAGAATATATGAAAAGACTATTTCTAACAATTAGATAGAGCCATTTACTCATTGCATCAGCAATGATGGAAGGGAACAGAGGGTAAGTCTAGACACTTCAGTTTGGAAGGATATAATTCTTCAGCATTATTGGGTACTACTATCTCATATAGTGCTTTAATATTCACTATTGTATTTTAAAAGACATACAATAAACTCTAGTCAATACTGCAATAGCAGTACAGATGGGTGTCAAGCCAATGATTCACCCATCTTGCCAAAGAAACATTAGAGCATCAAAAGTCAAGAAACCTTTGCAACGGGGAGGTCCCTAGAAAAAACTTCCATTCAGTAAATTTTGTCATGGCAATCTACCCAGGAACTTGAAAAAAACTGTAGAATCAAACCATTTGACAACAAGACACTGTAAGAGTTTGGTTGCCACCGTTTCCTTTCCAGGAGACAATACTATCTTGCTGCTGCTAAACAAGTGAGAGATTCAAAGCAATAGATTTCCCAAGTCAGCAAACTCAATTTAACAGAAGATCATTATATATAGGATCTGAGAGAGAGAGAGAGAGAGAGAGACAGCAAGCTCTTCATATAAATAAAAGTTTGAGAGAAAGATGATAATGCATTATATCTAACGCACACTTTCAAAATAGGCCCATTGATAATAGATTATCACACATCAAATCTACCTAAGGCTGCAAGACTATTCTTTTGAGAGATTTCTATTTTAGTTTGCTGCCAAATTTATCATAGTAAACTCTAACAACCTTTTAAAAGATAATAGAGAAAATTCTTTTGGCTATCAAATGAAAGATCCATCTAGTTACCTATCATGATAAGCCGACTCTACAAGATGAGCCCTCCCTAAATCAAATGTTGATATAACCAAAAAATATATCATCAACTGCTCAAGAGAGTTTTATTTGCTTTGCAGTCAAAAGCCATCCCCAGGCATAATGAAATTTGACTGCTTATTTTTGTATGTCACATGACACATACAGCAAATCCACCTTATTTGATATTGGATTAGATAGAGACCAAACATAGAGAATACATACGGCAGGGAATTTTAGAAAAATTTATAGAATAACTAAAATTTTCTAATGCTGGGTTCATCTCCAGTGACCATAGCCGTGAGAATGTATGCAGCTAAACACTTTAGGGGCTGCAGTCCAAATGAGTTAAATAGAATTTCTTACAATTCAGTATAAAGTAATTTGAAAATTACTCAACTTAATACTCAGCTTCTTTTTGTTGAAGTAGTTTCCGATCAACTTTTGGAATTGCTTATTAAAAGTTCAGCATCTCAAAGTTGATGGAAACCAGATATTCAAGCTGGGGAAGTAATCCATATAACTCTTATTGAGAAGAATTTAGCATGCTATATTCAGATCAATATTTTCAAGTAGTGCATGGTGAAAATGCTAAATGGCAACACTCATAATTTTCAACTACAACAATCAAGATAAGCAAGATTAGCAAATTAAACAAAGTGACCAGGGCAATTTGTACAATAGTGAAACAATGCCAAAAAAATTAAAGTTTCAAACAATTATCTAAGCGAACACCTCTGAAATGGATGTATAAATGGCACAGTTGCAAACATTTTGAAGTATGCTCAGGCAACGCAAGATATATCGGTGCGCATCACTCAAAAGGCGCGATGTGATGATCACAATCTTCCTTGCAGGACCAGAATTAGTATTACAGTCAACAACCTAGAAAATACGCACAATTAAACCATAGTCAGAGAATAATAAATAACAGTTTAATGCATTATGCTATATAACCATCATAAATTTAACAACAAAAATGTCAATAATATACAAGTACTCTGGCAAGTGATCCCAAACCCCACCTTCCAGCCGTGTTTCAAAATGATTCCACTTTTGTTATGTACTTTTATACAGTTAATGGTGAATATATGCCACCATGAAGATAGAGGGACACGTAGTGGTGGGCCAAAGGATACACACAAATAGAATTAAAAAATACTTAGCTAATCTAACTGATCGTTTGTTAAAAACAATGTCGCCATAGAAACGATAAGACAGGTCACTCCACATTACAAAAGATGTTATACTTAACAATGTCAGCATAAACAACATTAGGTATCATGCATCACTAAGCATTGGATTCAAACGAGCAACTCACTGAAAATAATCAATTCAAGAGTATGCAGAGACAGCAAAGCAATCGAATATTGTGACAATATAACTCACCTTATCAAGGGCTGACATGTTCTCCAAGCTACAAACAGCTCGGGCCCCAAGCTCCAGAAACAAAGGGAATGCCCCAAGAAACTGGAAACTCTCCGTACTTCCAGCATCCAAGTATACGATTGCATCTTTAATGTTCTCGGATATCTGAAAAAACCCAACGAAAACTATCATGAACAAGGCCGAAAACTATCATACATTCCCCTCAAAAAATTCAAGTATATCAACACAATTCCTATCAAACAACTCATTCCTCCATGAATTCCATGAAAATGATTTTGGACAGAATTCGGATTAATTTCAATTCAACAGAAATTATAAACTTGATTAAGTAAAGAAAGATTAATAAACAAGCCAGAACTTACTTGTCTGATGGAATCAAGGCAACACTTGATCACATCAACCGTGGCCATGGATTCCAAAGTTCCTTCTTCAATAAATCAGCGTAATAGCAAAACCCACAGAATCATTAATTCATATAGGACAAAGAAATCGGAAAAACGAAGGATTAGCATAAAGTTTGAACAAGTCAGCGAACTCTGCGGGAAAATAACAAAACAAAAGGATAGAGATAATAGAATTAAATGGAAATTAGTAAAGTTAGGTTCCGTATGAATCAAAATTATACCTTGATTAGCAATTTCAGAGAAATGGAAAATGGTAGCGGAATCAGTAGTAGATTAAGAGCTCAGACTCACTGCTGCACCGGAGCAAAGAACATCCGGTTAAAAAGAGGGCCACCGTCGCCCTCGCCCCCGAAGAGCTCCATGTATTGTATTATATTTCTTAAAATAGTGAAATTAATGATGTTACCAATGGTAAAAATTAAACAAAAAAAAAAAACTGCAACAATAATGATTTACTTTTTACACTATATGATTATATATGTGAAAATTATTTTAACATAAATTCTGATTACAATATTTTGAAAAACTCTATCTAAATTCGAGTTACTAACAATATAATTTGGTGTATATCTATTGCCACTTAAATTGTCTGGAGCTTGTCTATCCTTTTTTTGGCCTTGTTAATTTTCATATTTTATTTTAATTTTAAACACTTTCGGACTCGCTTATCTAATTACATTTCTGCCCAAATTTTAATAAACCAAACAAGACAAAATTTAATCTTCCATCTCTTGAAGTTAGAACAAAGCCTCCAAACAAGGCCTTGGTACTCAGCATGTATTCCAACCAAACAAGGTCTGAACAGGGGGTGCATTCAATATTATCGGACCAACTCAAATTTAACTGAATTTTTAGTATATTGAAATTTCGATAAGTCAATAAGTCAAAATTGTGGGTATCGAATGAATTGAAATTTTTAATTCAATTCGATAATTTATTGAATTTTTTCGGTATATTCGGTTTGGAATTTAAGTATATCGAATTTTAATTTAAAAAATTAAAAATAATAATAAAAAAGAATAATTTATATTTAAAATTATAAATTCTAATTATATAGCTTATAAATAAATATTACATATTTTTATTCTAATATTTTATTATTTTTGTTTAGATTTTTTGAATAAAAAAAATATCTATTATAATAAAATATTTTTTGTTTGAAATAGTATAATTTTTAAAGAATAAATATAAAAATTAGAATATTAAATCAAAAATCTAAAAAAATTTAAGAAAAAAATAAGTAGAAATATGATAAATATTAAAAAATAAAAAAAAATTAGTTTCAATTCAATACTATATAACAAACTTAAATATCGAAACTAAATCGAAAACCAAACTTTTAAAAATTATGATGCCGAGTACTACAGTATCAAAATTTTATTTTTGATTTGATTCAATCGGTTTGCTTGTAAACACCCTGTCAACCTAACCAACGCTGCAGCCCAAAAGTTTCATCCAAACTTTTATAAATCAGAAGTTTCCCTTTGATTTAAAAATCACCAATGTTCACTAATGAATTACAGTCCCAACTGTGTGATCTTTGATCCTATAAATTGCAGAACCTTGGGAGAAAAGCAATTGCTCCTGATAATCGTTGCATTCCAAATACTTTCCACACCTTACATTCCAGAAACTCTAATCATTGAAATTCTGATCATTACTTCAGAAAAACAAAAAACACTCTTCGTTACTGAACGCGTTTGCTCTGCCTTGGAACTGGTTATTTGGTCCCTGCTCTTCCTTTTCCAGTTCGTTTGCTCCAATTACATCCCCTCACCACATCTGTAAATTGCTTCCTGGCCTAGATCAGAACACACTGCTGCAAACATAACAATTGCTCATTCCTGTGTATTTGAAATAAGCTTGTTTAATATTGAGGGATGTTTCAGCTTGGTCGGGATAATTCCTTGAAGACAGTACTCATATTGGCACCACTCAAGAGATTATTCAAATTATGAGCTTAAACCCTTTTAGTTTTGCTGGATTGCTGTTTCCTTTCATACGGGACATGCTGCTTCGACCAAACACGTGCTAATCCAAATTCCGGGCTTCATCTCAGTGTCATAAACCATTTGTAAGTTTGCTTGAGTTCTGACACGAGCAGCATTGAGGGCTCTATAATGCAGGGATTTTAGGTGTCCTGGAATAAAGAGTTGATTGCTTGTCGACTAATTTAATAGGGATTATTAACTTAATTATTGAATTAGTAAAAGTTGTTCACGAGCAAATTTATTTATAATATAAAAATTTTATGTTTTAAATAGTAAAAGTAAAATTGTTTAAAATAAAAATATAAAGAATATATAGAACAAGAAAATAAAGAACAAAAAGTTTTAGAAAAGATAAAATTTGAAAAAAAAAATACACATAAAAACAATAAGTTAAAAGAAAAGAAAATATAAAGATATAGAAAAGTGAAAACAATTTATGTTAGGAGTAATTGTATAATTTTCATTGTGTAAAAAATATTTAAGATAATGAAGTGAAGAAAGGTCAGAAGATTTCAAAAAGAAAATTGAGACAGAACATAACTGAACAGAAATATAAAAAAAATGGGAAAAAGAAAAGAATAGAAAAATAAAATAATAAAAAAGGATAGTTATGTAAATTTAACTTGCGTCATTGGGCTAGTCTCTCTTATTTTCAATGTGGGCCATAAAGAAAACCTTTTGAAATACAATGAAAATCTAACAATTCCACTTATATTTTAAAAGGTTTCTAAAACTGCTTGATATGAATAAGAAAAATGCTGTTGGATTTTAATATAGCATCCATAAATACTATGAATCTATTAAGAGTTAAAAATTCAAATTCACAAATATATTTGCAGCTTAAACACTTTTCTTAATTGGGACTCATATAATTAGTACTTCAGAGTCAATTTCGATTTCGTTTTTACCTATATAAACCTATTTCATGTATTTTCGATTACATAAGTTAGGTTTCCATTGCTATTGATCTCTATTTGGCCTAAATCTCATTTCTCTCGTAGTTTTATTAATTATTCTTCTTTCTACATGTTTAGTTAGAGGATCAATCAAATTTAATTTTAACTTCATATAGTTAATGGAAATTATTTCATCTTTCAGAAACTACTTCTTGATGTCATGTCTTAATTTCATGTGTTGACTTTTAGTATTGATAATTTGTTTTTAGAGATGTCAAACTATCTACGGTCATACTATATGTAGGCTGGAGGTGTCACATACTTTATCAAAGGAATATTGGATAAGAAATTTCTATTGGATTTCAACGAGTTTGGGGTGATAATTTGTAACTTTAAAACATTAAAAATCAGAAAATACATTTTGAAAATTAATAGACCAAACCCTAGTCTGATTTCATCATGTAACATGCATAAAACAATAAATATAAGAAAGCGTGTAAGTTAATATCTTTGGAAGCATATTTTAAGTTGCACAAACTTATGATCCTCAAATTATGGCTTTGGAACCTTGACCTTTAGCTCATCCATATGGTTAGAATGCAGTTAAATGCCTTTTGCACCTTTGCAAACACTTTTACAAGGTTTGAACTTAAAACTATTTTCGACAAAGAGGCTTTAAGACAAGATAAAGAAGTAAAGAGGTGGCTAAAAGCTTTTCTGTTTCTTACTTAGAAAGAATGGATGAATTTTTCTTAATCTTTTTGGACTAGTGCAATTTAGAACTTTTCTAAATTTATTTATTTTCAAAACACAATCTTCTACATTTAGTAGAATTCTTTTTCAATAAATAGTATCTAGGGCACAAATGATATGGGCTCTATAGATTTCTTATGTGGATATTTAATTATTCTTAGCTCATAGATTATTTAATTATTAATTTTATTAATAATTAAAGCCCACAGTGTCTTGTAATTTAATTAAATTAATCCCTTTTAATTAAACTAAATGCCCATCATACATCTAATTAATAATTCCATTATTGACGGCATAATGAAAAATCTATTAAGTATAATTCAATTGCCTCTAAATTAATTTTTCTACGATATTTTCCAAACTTCATCCATGAGACTTCTCAAGTCTTACTTTCATCTCAACTAATTCACCAATTATCCTATGTTTTAACTTTTTGAGTGTTATTCTTTAAGTTTATTCTTAATTGATAATGAGCATAATTTAAAGACTATGAATAGTGTTTAACCTACTTCTCATATCGTTACCCAATTAAGATGAAGTAAATAGATCACATGAACTCTTTTTATTGAAAGTATCATGTTGTCTCAAATTTAAGACCATCCACACTTAACATGATCACAAAGGAAGATATTGACAGAAAAGAATAAACTTCATGTGTTTACTTCATTCTCCGAGTTAATGTTCAAATAATAATTCCCTAACGACATATCCACACACACATGTTTCAGTATTTCATATTGAACAGCATGATACTCATTGTACAAATACTAGATGTGCAAGTCGTATCGATTCTCTAATACCCTTTGGTGAGTTTGTGACTTAAGAACCAATTTTAATGATTGTATACTAAGACAGTCTTATATCCATATTTAGAACCCCTTACAAATAAGGCTTTTTAATGCAATCACATAAGCACATGCAACACTTTATACTATTCTTGATTTACATGCATAGAAGTTTGTCATAATGTTGATGTAAAAGGATATAAATATTTCATTAATATATGAAATATATGTCCAATATCTCTCATTATCTATTTGCATTAGAGGGCATATCACTAATGATTTCTTAACTAATCAGCATCCCAACCATCCAATTTCAAAGCTATATTTCATAGTTGATCTAGCAATAATTGTTTGATTAGTTGATTTTCACGTTATTGCACGACCTCTAAGGCTAAATATATATCCATTAGTGGATTTAGTTTCACCCGAATCAGATTTCCAATAAGCATTACAATATCCCTCTAAAATAGTAGGATATCCATTCTATAGTATACCATAATTTATGGTACCTCCCAAGTATTTTATTAGTCTTTCCATAGCTTACTAATGCTCACAATTGGGATTACGTGTATATTTGCGTAGTCTACTCACAACATAAGTTACACTAGGTCTTGTAAAATTCATTAAACGCATTAGACTCTCAATAATCTGAATATATTTAGACTGAGCCACTGAATCTCCCTTATTTTATTTCAACTGAGAGTTAGGGTCAAAAGAAGTATCCATAAACATCATATTATAATAACCAAACTTTCGAAGAAGTTTCTCAACATAATAATCTTGTGATAATATAATTTCTTCATTTGTCCTTATATCTTAACTCCTAGTATCATATTTGTTTCATCTAAATCTTTTATATCAAAATTGAATGACAAGAAATATTTAATACTATTCATAATATCAGAACTTGTGCCAAAAAATCATGTCATCCACATATAAACTAATTAACACAAATTGATTATTCACAATTTTAGTATATACACATTTATCCACTTCCAAGGATGATAATCAATTTCTAATTAGAACTTGATCAAATTTTTCGTATCACTACTTTGGAGCTTGTTATAGGTCATAAAGTGATTTTACTAATTTACATACCTTATTTTCTTGTCCATGTGTGCACACACTTTTGCTTGTGTTATATAAATTTTCTCATCTGAGTCTCCATTTAAAATGGCTATTTTTATATCCATTTGATGAATAAAAAATTTATAAAGGCTAAGGTAAATAAAATTCGAATAGAGGCAATTCTAGTTATTGGTGCAAAGTATCAAAATAGTCCATATTTTGTTTTTGAGAAAATCTTTTTGCTACCAATCATGCCTTATATTTATCTACAGATTCATAAGGATTATATTTTCTTTTAAAAATCCACTTATATTCTATAGGTTTTGCACCGAGTGGTGAATCTAGAAAGACCCCAAGTATTATTTTTCTTGATTGAATCAATTTCATATTTTATTATTTCTTTCCACAGATGACTATCTACTGCAAAAATGGCCTCAATATATGATAAAGGATTACCATCAAAAAGAAAGGTTTCAAATTCATTCCCATAAGTAAAGAATTCCTTTTTTGGTCTTTTGCTCCTTCTCATTTCATCACTAGAAATGATTTCTCTATTATTTTCAATAGATGCATGAGAAATTTTATTTGACAGTAGAAACATGTGTTCAAAGAATTCTACATTTTCTTGATTCAATGATAGTGTTATATTCTAAAACATCATTGTTCAAAACAAGACATTTGTATGTTGCATTATATTCAGCATATCTTTTCTTTGATTTAGCTAGCCTTACTTTAGCTAGGCATCCCTATGCTTTGAAATATTATAGATTAGGTTCATGATTTTTTCATAGTTCAAATGGGGTTTTATTAGTTCTTTTGTAAGGAATATTAATTTTGTATGTAACATGCTGCTATAATAGCTTCTTCCCATAAATTATCAGGTGTATTAGAACTAACCAACATAAAGTTTATCATTTCTTTTAATGTTCAATTTTTTTCTTTTAGCTACTCAATTAGACCTAAGAAAATAATAAGGTATTGTTTCATATATTATGCCATTATCTTCAAAAAACGTATCTAATGATAAACACTCACATTCCTTATCCAATCTAACCTATTTTGTTTTCTTATTGTGTTGATTTTCTACCTTAGCTTTATAAGATAAATTTCCATTAAATGTACCACCTTTAATTTTTTGGCTGTAAAGTTAGGTATACCTAGAATAATCAGCTATAAAAGTGATATAGTATCTTTGACCTCCTCTAGTCATGGTTTGTTTTAAATCACGCAAGTCAGCATTAATTGAACTTAGTAGCTAAATTTCACTTCGAACAATCAAACTAGATTTCTTAGTCATTTTGGATTCAACACAAATTTCACACTTTTTCCAATGTTAGTTATTACAGAAATTAAACCACGTGATTGTTAAATCTTTATATATTTAAAATTCATTGTCAACACATAAAAATTTAATTTATGAGAGATGTACTTGGTACGTATGAGTGTTGTATCCATGAGAAGGCTCGATATGTGTATCGATTTAATTAAGCACCTATTATTTAAGTTGCCCTAAAATAATGAGAATAAAAATAATATAACGACAAACACTTTGAAAACAAAGTTACAAGTAAGAAGTTGCAAATCGTAATATTGAAAAGCCTATCCTCTTGTGTTGTGCTAGTTTCCAATGTATGCCAAATTATACTAATTATTAATTTAATTGCCTGGTTATGGATTTTTAATCCTAAGGTTGTTAAGATATCCTTGTGAACTCTCATATCACTTCAATTCAAAATTGAGTGCATTCACACATCTTGATTAATTTGAGAATTGAGGTTTGTGATGAACAATATAAATTCTGCATTAGTTATATGATTTTACTCTCATTATTCTTACAAACTAAAATTCACAATTGGAAGTCTAGCATGTAGGTTCCATTCTTGTTATTCCTTGCACAGTCACAAATTAATTAAAGGGTTGATCAAATCCTCTAATCACAATTCATATCACTAATTGCAAATAACAAGTGTAAAGACAACTGGTCATAATATCATGCATACATCTTTTACCAAACTCAAACACAATAGACTAGAAATAAATTTAGCAATGATCATGTAATCAATAAAAACCAATAGTAAGTTATTTATCATGTAAGCAATTTGAAAATCATAGAGAAAAATGGTAAAAATTTAGTTCATAATTGCAGATTGTGTGGAACAATGAACCCTTTCCAACTTTAGTGCAGATTTCTCCTATGTTGCTTCTCCAGTGATTGTTCTTTGCTCTCTAGTTGTTATAATGGGAAAAAAAAAAAAACCTAGCTAACAACCTCCTTAATAACTATGTATAATTTTATATTTATATGTACGGCCAGTTGGGGTTGGTGGGGTTGGTGTAATAGAAAAGAAAAGATGAAAACACCTTTAAAACTACGTCCAGGCTGCACTTCACATTGCAATCCATGATGGCGCCATCAGGCTTCACAATTGTAACGTTTCCTTCTGAGATGATATAGTTATCTTGTACGCATGACGGTCAACCTTTCATTAGAGCATTAAGGGTTATATTTATTTTGGTATGAGATAGGGTCATGAGCTCAACGTGCCATTGTTGGGGTGCATACGAAGGTATGTATGCATTCAATAAGGGATTTATCTCCTTACAAGTGAGTAAAACATTTGTCTTATATAGTTGGTATTCTATAAGATAGAAATCCTCGGCCAAGACAGTGTGTGTTTAGAAAGGAGTTTCCGATAGAAACATTAGTCTCATGAGATAACATCAGTTGGTCTTCTGACTGAGTTTGTGAGTTTAACTAAATTCATAACTTGCTTGGTTGGGACAAAGTAAAATAAAAGGTCTATACTACTTGGTATTCACAATCAGAATAGTTCTTGTGATTTGCTTCACTTTGTCTTAATTGGACTACGATATGAGTTGTAGGCTAGGTGTTACCCGTATTCTTTAAGCTATATTCGTTGTCAATTAAAGATGAACTTAGAAAATTATACACAAAAGGTTATTATGTATGATGAGTGTTAAAATGATAGGTAGGATAATTTTTTTGGTGGCAATTAGATTCAACCAAATAAATTGCCATGGAGTTTATTAGTGATGTAATCATTAATTAGAAGTACAATGAGAATTTTAATTTAATTAATGAGATTAACTAAATTAAGAGACAAGACACAACTGGAATTATTTGAAGTTAATCATGTTTGTTTATAATTAGAAAATTAACTAGAAACATGATAGTTTTTGATTTAATTAATAAGATTAATTAAGTTGAAAGTTATAATTCCATTAAGCTTTAATTATTAATATGATTAATTATTATGAGGCTAGATCGGATTTAATTATTAGTGGAGATTAATAATTAATAGTTTTCAGCTATAATTATTAAAGAATTTAATAATTGAAAGGCACATAGGCTAGAAATTACAAAAGGTCCATGTAGTGAGTCCATGAGCCTATAACTATTATACCTTAGTATTTTAATATAAATATATGTTTTAGAAGAGTTCTAAGTATGAAAAATCTCATAATTTTTGGGTGTCACCCTTCAAGTAAGAAGAGAAGTTATTTTAGCTACCGTCTCCATCTCTTTTTGTAGCTAAATGCATTCCAACCTAAGGGAGTTTATGTTAGAGCCTTGTAGAAGGGTGTTTGGTGAGGTGTAGAAGGTGTTCGTCATCACAACAACAGTGTGGACAAACATGAGATTGGGGTTTGAAAGCCACGATTTAAGGATTGTAAGCGCGGTTATTGAAATACGATTCCAAAGTTACATTCTTTTAAGTTATCTTTGACGCTTCTTTGTTAATACATTCTGTTATTTTGCTATGTTATATTGTTTATTTATGATTTTAAAGTTATAAAATCCAAACTCAAATCCATTGAAATCCAACAGTGGTATTAGAGCCATCGTGTTCTTCATACAATTGCGAAATTTAATGATCCTTCCATGGTTTATTGTAGTTTTTTTATTTAGAAATTATATCAACATGTTTTGGATACTTTTTTACATGTAAGAGAATCATTTTTATGGGTTTGTAACCAAAGAAAAGCAAGGAAAACCAAAAAAACATCATTTGCAGAAAATCTACTACGCTTTGCAAAAGTTGGCGCAATTGAAAAACATCTAGTTGCTATTGCAAGCAGGTGATTTGCAATTGCAAAGAACCTTCTTGCTATTGCAATGGCACAATTGCAAAAAGGCAGCCCACAATTGTGGAAAGGACTCTCGCACTTGTAGAGTTGATCGCGACAAAATGGTGATTTAAGTCCATAGCATTTTGCAAACACGAAAATGGTTCCTGTAGAAAGGGTTCCTTCAATCACGATAATTCTTGTGGAGACTGAAAAATTGTTTTTTTTTCTCAAATTTAAAACATTGGAAAAATGTTTTCCACAAACGAGAACAAATGCATAAGATGTGTAGGCTATGGAAGGGGTCATTAAATTGAATTGTTTGATTATACCTATGATATATAATTTTTTGAATGTATATCATAGATGGATTATGGACTTAGAACACTTGTGGATAAATGTTTTTTCTTTTTTTGATTGGTTTTCATAATTGTATAATTATTTTTTATAGGTTGTAAGGGCATAAGCTCAAGTGTCATGTTTACTTCGTAGAATAGGGATTTTTCATTATATGCTATGTGTAAATGTAACATGGAAGGTATCAAGGAGTTGATGTTTGTGCAAAGACCAAGAATTTGTGCCATTCAAAGTTCCATGGAGCCATGCAGGATTAGCATGAAAGTCATCAAGGAATTGATGTTCAAGCGAGAATTAAGAGTTGGTGCTATTTGGAGTTCCATCGCGTTGTAGATCCCATCAAATCATGAAGACCAAGATAAAAGAAAGCATTCAAGTTATTCTTATGTAATAGTATAGTCTTCCATACACGTGCACGATCCAATTTTTGGCTCAAATTGGATCTAGATGTTCAAAATCCTCCACATTACTTTATTTTTGCATATTATTCATGATAGATGTATGAGATACATAAATTGGATAATGTGCAAAGCAAAACATAAATGTACATGGACCTAGAAACTTCTTCAAACAATGTTAAGTTGTTATGGCAAAAGGTTTGCTGTGGCCTTCCATCGAGCTCAAAGCCCTTAGCTTAGTGTGGGATATCATCTCATTAATGGGGTCACATTGCGACAGCACATTTATGACTTTGGGTACATTAGATATGACATTCAAAGGATACTACACCTTAAGAGTGGTCAGTTACGGGCGGAGTTCAAATCTGACGAGTTGTTAGTTAGTTGAAATGACTCAAATGGATCTAACATGCTAAGACAAGATTATGTGAGGCATTATTGGGCCATGGACTGAAAGAAAGATTGGACTACGTATGAGATGTGTTGTCAAGAGTTGCCACTCATTAGGCCTAGTATGCTAAGACTTAATTATGTGATTGTCTAACGAAGACCCTAATCACCTACTAAAGAAATTTTACCAATAGAATTTCTGTTCCCTACTTGAGGGAGTGTAGGGTTTAAAAAATCTAGCGGGAGGCTGCTGTGATTTAAAGTTTCTAGTCATAGTCGTAACGCATATCACCACCAAACTAACAAGTTTACTTATTTTTTACAATTTGTTTTTGTCTCGAATAATACATGCACTCATATTACCAATAATTGATACCCTAATGTTGATTGAATCCAAGATAGTTGATTGGTTTCAAGATTTGAAAAGAGTTCTCATTCTTGATAGAGTCAATGATAACTTGGATATTATCATCGCATCATAAAAGAAAGGGATTGTCTTTGAGGAGTCTAGTCTCTTAGTTAATGAGACTAAAGAGGGTAAGACCACAAGAAGGAAACCTACTATTCCTAGGGCTAGTGGGAGGGCCATGATGTCCAGTACCCAAGTTGGAAAAAAAAAAGTTTTTGATGCAACAAAAAGGGACATTGAAGGGGGAATTGAACTGAATGCCTCAATTGCCAATGTGTTAGCATTATAGGTGTGGAACTTTATATTTGTGAAATATCTTGTTACATTAGTGTGTTTTCTAAATCTTAGATCATTGATTTGAGTGCACCTTCCCACATTTGTATTTCGAATTAAGATTTGGTCAAGAGTAGATCACTTGAGAAGTGAGAAGTGGCGATTAAGGTTAACAATGGGGTAAGTGCTATTGCCACTGCGATTGGTACTAGTTTAGTTAGGTTATCATCCTGTAAAGTTTTGAACTTAAGAGATTGTCTCTTGTCACCAAATGGACTAAAAATATTGTGTTTGCACCTTTATTGGTAAAAGAAAGTTATAAACTTTCTTTTAGAGACAGTAAGTGCCAAATTTATTATTATAATAAATTAGTTGGCGCACTGCCTTAAAGGTAAATGGGTTATACTACTTGAATTTAGATGATTAGCTCGTGATGAATGCCATGACAATTAAACAAGATAGGAATGGCATAAATCTAAAGCACTTGTGGCATTTTAGACTAGGCAATGCTGTAAAGGCTAGGATTAGTAGGTTGGATAAGAATGGGCTTATTAGTCCATTGGGAAAGGAGCCTTATTTGACTTGTTGACTACACTTCTTAAATAAGGTTGCTAAAAGTCCATTTAATGGACAAGTCTAGAGAGCCACGCAGGTATTGGAGTTAGTTCATACCAATGTTTGTAGGCTATTTAATGACATGGCAAGTAAAGGTTTTCACTACTTCATTGCCTTTATCGATGATTATTCTATTAATGGTCATGCGTGCTTTGTGAAGCACAAGCACAGGTCCTTCAAAGAGTTCAAGCACTTTAAGTTGAAGCAGCGAAACAAATTGACAAGCATATAAAGACACTATGATTAGATCATGGTAGGGAGTACAAGAGTACCGAGTTTGTAGAATTCCTCAAAGTAAATGACATTGTGTCACAACTCACACCACCAGCAATTTCTGAGCTAAATGATGTAGTTAAATATAAGAATCAAACTCTGTTGGATATGGTTTGATGTATGATGAGCTTCATCAATTTACCCATTTCTTTATGGGCACATGCCCTCTTGTTAGTTGCCTACATCTTGAATAGGATTACGTCTAAGTTCGTTTCTTCAACCCCACATGGGATGTGAGCTAGGAGGAAGCCAAGCTTAAGGTATATTAGGACTTGGGGATGTTCTCCTTGCCTTGAGAAGAGCAAGGTGGATAAGATAGAGGTTAAAACTGTTATGGGTTGCTTTGTCATATATCTTAAGGATTTCATAGGATATGACTTTTACTTGCTCGAAGACATTGGGATTGTCCTCACTTATTAGGCATGTTTTCTTGAAGAAAGAGTTCATTAGAGAAAGTGGTAAAATTATAGTGCTCAAGGAAGTTGAGCATGAGGAACAAAATAGTGGGCCCACACGACAAATTCCTATTCAATAAAAACTTTATATGATGCAACCATTGTGACAATCAGGTAGAATCTCTCACTCACTGAAGAGAAATGGTTATCTCCTAGAGAATGAACAAGAATTATTCGTAATGAGAGATAATGATCATGAAGATGACCCTTCTACCTTTGATCAAGCAATGGTGAATAAGGACTCAGCCAAGTGACTTGAGATTATGAAATTAGAGATGGATTCTATGCGTGTGAACCAAGTGTAGACCTTGGTAAATCTATCCGAGGTAATGGTTTCCATTAGATGCAAGTAGGTTTACAAGAGAAAGATTGGTTTGACTAGAAAAGTAGAGGCTGACGAGGCTAAGGTCGTGATGAAGGGCTATAGTCAACAAGAGGAAATTAGCCATGAAGAAACCTTCTCACCAATAGACATACTCAAATCTATTCAGATTTTACTAATGAGAGCCACCTACTTGGATTATGAGATTTGGCATGTTGATATCAAAATTGCTTTCCTTAACGAATTACTTGAGGAAGACTTTTACGTGGTGCAGTCAAATCATTTATCTTCATCAAGAACAAGGATGAGTTTGCATCTATAACAAGGTTAGTGGGAGCATGATCACATTCTTATTATAGTATGTGGACAACATACTACTAATAGGAAATGATATTGGGAAATTAAGTTTGATTAAAACATGGTTGTTTTACACCTTCTCCTTGAATGACTTGAGAAAAGCTACTTATCTTGGACATTTGCATCTATAGAGATAGAGTGAAGAGATTATGAGGTCTCTCATAAGCTTCATACATAGATATGATACTGAAGAGGTTTAATATAGAAGTTTGATGTGCGCAATCTTATGTATGAGGCCAAATGTCACCTATGCCTTGAGTGTTATGAGTAGGTTTCAGACAAGTTCTGGCAAAGAGCATTAGGATGCTCTCAAGTGTTTGTTTAAGTACTCGAGAAGCACTCAGGATATGGTACTTGTATATGGAGATCATAAGTTATGAGCAGATAGTGGGATTGATTTTGACTTCGGTTAGATGTAGATGATAGAAAGTTTATCTCTAAATTTTAATAGAGGAACAATTAGTTGAAAGAGTTTTAAATAGAGTGTGACTGTGGACTTCACTACTGAAAGCTAAGAAAATTGCTGCATGAGATACCACGAAGGATGTTGTTTGGATAAAGAAAGTTTGTAGCTGAACTTTAGGTGGATCCACATGTGGATTGACTGTTGGCACTTTATTGTGACAACCATGGCATAATCGCACAGGTGAAGGAACAGAGGTCTCACTAGAAATTCAAACACATAGAGAGGTGTGGCAATATTAGTCGAGGAATTATTGGAAAGGGCAATGTAACCATCTGAGAAATAGCTTCAGCACATAATATAGATGACCCACCTGCTACACTAGTAACACAAGTGCTGCTTGATTAGCATTTGGGAAGATGGATATGAGATATCATAGTGATCAGCATTAGCACTATTGGCATTAGAGTGTAAGTGGGAGATTGTTAGTGATATGCCCTTCTATGCCAATCGCAAGTGAGGGATACTAGAATGGCATTTGGTTGTACATATAATTTTCTCACTAATTAATAAAATATTGATTTTCATATCAATATTTTGGTAAGTTTTCATGCGTGTAAATTTTGATTAGCATAAAGTACTGCATGTGCCTATGTATTTGAGTTAAGAAGCCTTATTCATAAAGAGTTATAAATATAGACACAAGGCTCTCTTGGTACTTAATCACTAAAACAAATCCATGAATCACAAACACTCTATAGGGTATTAGAAAGTATGTACAACTTACACACCTTGTATTTGTACTATGGTGTCATACTGTTCGATATGAGATACTAAGATAGATGTGTGTAGATGTACCCTTGGGGAATGGAGTATTCAGATAATGACTTGTAGAGAATGAAGCAGACGCGTAGAGTTCACTTTTTGCTATCAACATCTTGCTTTGTGATTATGTTAAGTGCGCGTAGATCTTAAACTTGAGCTGACATAGTTGTCTTATGAGCATGACGGTTTATGTTTCATTAGGGTATTAAGGACTAATATCTATCTTGGTATGTGATAGGATTATGAGCTTAACGTGTTGTTGCCTGGGTGCATATGGAGGCATGTGTGCATTCAATAAGGAATTTGTCTTTCAATATTTGTACATTATCTATCTTAAATTATTATGAAATTTTTATCATATCAATAAATTAATTTATTATTTAATTTTTATTCACACATCGAGTGTGTAAGATTACTAGTGTTATTAAAGGTTTACCCTTAATTTAGTCATACATTGTCCGTTTATAGCTTTATCCTAAATTAATAACAATAATAATTTATACTATATTATCAAGAGTTTGGTTTAATTTAGTTACATGTTGTGCATTTATTGCATTACTATTACTCAATAAATTTACATTAATTTTCTTAATTTTGAAGTCCAAATATACTCAACTATAATTATAAATATATCATTACTTTTTGTTGTTTGCTATATGTCTATACTTATACTATTAAGAAAGTTGAGAACATGAGAATTTATAATGTGTTTGTACCCCATTTATGCTTAACTTTTGTATGTATGTAAATGAGCCAAAGTGATTAAAATAAGTGTGCATGTAGGAATTATGATAACTAGGCTGAATTGAAAGAGTTGGAATGTGATTCTGAAGTTAAGAAATTGATTTTGAACAATGGCTACACTAAAATGTAAGGTTGGATTATAGGATAGATCCACTATTGTAGGGATGGAAGTTGCAGTCAACAATAGAGGAGTTGCAAACATAGTAAGTGTATGCACCAGGTATTGGAATTGATTGCACTTGTTGTTTGTGGTTGCGAGAGAAAAGGGTGTAGATGTGAAAGCTTGAGTTGCGAGGGTGAGCTTAGTTGTAGAATGCAATGGATGAATAGGTAGAATGCCTATCGATTGGCTTTGTAGGGGTAAGAGATGTCATCACGGGTGCAGGACTTAACTTCGCAATAGTGAATTAGGAGTGCGGGCTACACTAGAGCTAAAGCAAAATATGTCATGGTCTTTAGTGTGATTGCGGTAATACAAGTTGTAGCTGTGAGGTGGTTTGGTGCAAGTGTGAGATTTGAGATGCAAGAAATTATGTAAGACTATGCCTGAGTTTGTAAGAGTAAAGCAACATGCCGTGACTGTGTTAATTGTTTTTTCAGTTGTAGGTGACAACATAACAGTAGTTTGAATATGATCCTACAATGATTTTTCAGAGGCTTCTCAGCCTTTCCACGCATGCACATGCCAACCCTAGGCTCTCTCACTATAAATGTGTATTCTCTACGGTTCATAGGGCATCTTAGGCTCAGTTTTTACATTACAACATTTAGTAACATAGAGAACAAGATTTGAGGTGTGGAGAAGAAGGGTTTACATCAAGAGTTGAAGAGCGTTCATTCTTTCATGTAACCCGGAACATTTAGACTAAGTTTTTCTAGACTTTTTATGCTACATTTGTGATTGTTTAGATGATGAAGCAATTAGATTTAAGTTTTATTAAATTTATTATAGATTGCTAATTTACTTTCTAGTTGCTTGTGTTCACACTTGGTGAATTACGTATGCATGAGTTGTGATCGATTGCCTTGCCTAGTTTATTTGTGGTTAGTGAATTGAATAATAATTATGAGAATTGACTAATTCACTAATTAATAATCTATGGTTGTGTGAGGAATAATGGAAGTGAAACTCACGCGCTAGACATACAATTTGCAAATACTATCTTTATAAGAATAACGAGAGTGAAACTATGAAGTTGGTGTAGGAAATCATTGTTAATCACAAAACTTGAACTCTTGACTTGATTTAGCTAGTGAAAACCTATAAGAATCTTGAATCAAAGCTATAGGAGAATTTAAGAGAATTTCCTTTGAACTTTAGGATTAACAATTCTTAACTAATGCAATTAAATTAGTACTTCACCATTGATTTTATGTTCTGGTTCTTCTATGTGCTCTACTTATTTATTCAATTTTATTTTATTTTTCACTATATTCTTGATGCTTGACTAATAAAAACTTAGTTAAATCAATAGACACATATTCTCTCGTTGTGGATATGATACCTATACTTACCATAGTACTGGTTTAATAATAAATATCATTTTAGCCAGGTGACAACCTACATCAAATTTTGGCACCGTTGTCAGGAAGAGTGTTGAGTACTATTAAACGCTTTAAGGAACTATTAGATAAGGCCATTTTATTTTCTTTTACTTTTGGTTTTCTTCTCTCCCTCATTCTTTTTCTATTTTTCTAGATATAAATTGCTATGTTTCATGTTTTGGAATTTGGATTTGGAGATTCCTTGTATGTGTAGGAGTAAGTGCATAGACCTTGATTTTGATCAAAAGATTGATAGAACACTCCATAGAAGGCATAAAACTATATTTTAGAGTGAACAAGAGGCAGAGATGGCTGAAAACAATCCAGCACAAGAGCAACATGAGCAACTTCCACCTCCACTAAACCAATGCACCATTAGAGATTATACGCAGCCAGTCTGAATATGATTGGCATTATGAGACTACTTGTTAACTCTAATAACTTCAAATTGAAACTTACACTCATTAGTATAGTGCAGGTGAATCAATTTGGTGGAGCCTTATATGAAGATACTAATACTCATTTTGCCTCTTGCCTTGAACTTTGTGATAGAGTAAAGTTTAATTTGGTTTTTTGATAATGTGATTAAACTAAGATTGTTTCCATTTTGTCTCAAGGATTGATAATGTGAATCAAGAAAGTATAGTCTCTTGACAGGGACATGCTGAAGAAATTCTTGGTAAAGTATTTCCCACTTGTGAAAACTGCAAACTTAGATTAGAGATTGAGACTTTCAAATAATAGGAGTTCTACCTGAAGTGTGGGAAAGATTCAAAGAGCTTCTCAGAAAATGCCTGCGATGCGGATATCCACTCTAAATGTAGGTATAAACATTTAATAGTGGTATATCTAGATAATTACGCATTGTTCTTGATACAGCTATAGGGAGAGCTCCAAGGAATAAGCTGCCAAAAGATACATTGGATTTAATTAAATAGATGGCGTCAAATGCTTACCAATGGGCCATCTAAGAGGTCCACAACATGCAAGGTCATTGGTGTGCATAAATTACATACAGTAAAAGCACTTGTGGCAAAAATGGAGCTTTTGTCCAAGAAACAGATAGAGTCTTGGTAAGGAACACTCATCCTTCTTTGGTCTCCATTGCTTAAAATTTTGATACGTGTGCAGGGTCCCATCCTACTTATAAGCGTAGAGATGAAGGGACAGCTTGTGGGCTAAAAGAGCAAGTGATTTTGTAGGTAATGTTAAAAGATAAGGTAATAACCATTATTCAAATACCAACAATTCGGGCTGGTGGAACTACCCACACCTTTCCTAAGGAAACTCTCAAAATCCTCTAGGCTTTCAAGTACCTTATTCACAGAAGGAGAAGAAATAGTCATTAGAAGAAATAGTGGACCATCTTGTGAAGTTAACTAATGAGATGATAGGTAACCTTTCCAAGACTACACAAGACTATATGATCCATACTGATACCCCATTGCAGAATTAGCAATCCTCCTTTAGGAATTTAGAGGTACAAGTGGGACAGCTTGTGAAAGAGATGGCTTGTAGACCTACAGGTACAATTCCTAGCACTATTGAGAATAATCCAATTAAACATGTAAAAAGTGTATAGGTAGTGATCCATAAAGATGAAGAGGAGCCAGCACCTACACTGGAGGAAAAGAAGGCAGAGGTACAGTCGGCTACTATTAGAGAAGAAAAGAAGACAAGCCTTCCATCTTATAAGCAAAAGATCCCCTACCCTTAGAGGTTGTTGCCAACAAAAGTGAAGAAGCAAGTAAGTCAATTTCTAAATTATTTTGAAAAGTTAACTGTAAATGCTCAATTAGTTGCAGAAATAAAAAAGAACCCAAGTGTGGTTAAATGCTTGAAAGATGTAGCAATTAATAAAAGAAAGATAGACAATAGTGACAATACCATGGGTGATGAAAGGATTTTGCCAAAAAACTAGAAGATCCTAGGAGTTTTAACATTCCATGCATTGTAGGGGGTACCTTGTTTAATAATATTTTATATAATTTAGGTGCTGGTGTGAATATGATGTCAATTCTATTTTCTAGGCACTTGGGATGGATTCGGTCAAACCCACATGCATGAGGATAAGGTTGGCGGATAAATCAGTGACAAGGCCACTTGGGCTTGTAAAGGATGCATTGATTAAGGAGAGTGGTTTTGTTCTACCCATTTATTGTTATAGATATGAAGGGGGGAGAAGGAGCACAACATAATCCTATGCTGACTCTTCTTAGCTATGACTAAGGTGATCATAAACATGAAGAAGGGAGGCCTCACATTACATATAAGCCCAAATGAGGTAACACTGTTTTATGTATTACACACCTTTTGTTGAGGATGAAAGAGGGAAAAAGAGAATATAGCTATGTTACAAACTTGTGATGAAGGTGCTAAGGATGTGCCTATAATAAAAATAGAGCTAGTATAGGTGTAAGAGACAAAGCAAGAGCTAAATGTGGGGAAGAAGCGGCCATGGCAAGTAGAAGAGAAGCTGAGCTTAGGATGGAAAGCTAAAATAAGAAGAAAGAGAATACACAAGAAGAAAGAGAGAAAGGTAGATCATGGGGTTTGTAGATCCCCAAAGCTTCCATTAATCCACCTTAAGTAATGAATAGTTTGTTAGGTTATAGACATTAAATATAGTGCTTCTTGGGAGGCAACCTAAGCCTTTTGTTCACTTTTAGTAGTTTGTTTTAAGTGTGTTTCTGCTTTTTGTGTTTTGTGTTTATGTGGAAATTATTTTGTATTCTAAACTGGTGCAGGATTTTAGGAGAGCTTGAGGACGGCGTGCACAAGTAACAATGGAGATAGAGAGGAGAGATGGAATTTTGCCACCTTACCAAGCTGCTTCTCTCTTTGTTGCTTATTTTATCGTTGTGAGTGTAGTGGGCAAAACCTTTAAGTGTGGGGGAGGGAGAATAAGTATTGATGATTGCTACATGAGAAAAATGTGGTTGCATGTGAGACTTGTTACTGAAAATTTGTGCATCTACATGCTTGGTTTGCACGGTGAAGTTGATAGTGTAATCACTCTATGAACTTTGTGGCCATTGAAATTAATTGATGATGAATGTCTTGCAAGAAAATTTGTTGTGGCTTAGTTCTTTGATTATTCTTGAGATTAGGATGCTAGCCTTAGTATTGAAGACATGGTTCTTATTTTTATACATAGCACCTTTCAACTTTTGATTATTCGGCTACTTGAGATGTTCTATGGTGTGGATAAGATACTTAAATTTTGGACATGAGCTTACCTTAGGTGTTGGAAAATTCTCTAGAAAATGAGGGAAATTAACTAAAGAAAAATAGAGAGAGATTGAGGACTTAGAAAAAAAATTGAGTGAAGAATTTGACAAGTAAAAGTGAAAATATGTGAGCATGTCTAAAAAGGTCCTACTTTATTGATTGGAGTAGCTGAGTAACCGGGACTGTGTAAAGACCCTTATTCATTTTTTGTGTGAAAAGGTTGCTCATATAAGAGTATATAAAGCATCTTAAGTTAGTTTTTAGTTAAGTTATCAAGGATGCGCAGTGACCTCTGTTCACTTTTGCGTAAGAAGACTGCCAATTGCTTAAGAAAGAATTCAAAGCTCACATAAGCATTTGAAGAATGAGTGTGGGAAAGAAGATGAGAAATGATTTTGCTCACACTGGTCCTCTGGTTGAAGGAGATGTTAATTGAACTCATTCAAAATGGAATATGTTAATGCTTAAAGAGAGTGATCTTAGATTTAATTGTTTTTGAGTTGCTATAGGATCATCAAGTGGTTGAAGTAGTTGAGAGTTGAAGAGTCATAAGCACGTGTGGGAATTCATGTTGGAAGCATCTAGGTAGAAAGTGCTATGATCTTGACTAATTTTGAGCCAAGTAACTTGTGTCTATATTTGATATTTGAAATTAAGAAAAGCGGTCAAGTTCATTATTTTATGCATTAATAAGTTAATTGGAAGAGAAAGTTTTTGCTTGGGGATACCAAACGAGTACGTGTGTGAGTGTGATAACATGAGAATTTATAGTGTCTGTACCCCATCTATGCTTAATCTTTGCATGCACATGAGCCAAAGTGATTTAAATATGTGTGCACGTAGGAATTATGTTGACTAGGGTGAATTGGAAGTGTTGGAATGTAATTTCAAAGTAAAGAAATTGATTTTGAAAAATGGCTACACTAAAATGTAAACTTGGATTGTAGGATAGGTCTGGTACTGTGGGGATGGAAGTTGTGGCCGTAGATAGAGAAGTTGTAACCACTATAAGTGAAAAAAGTAGGTTCTGGAATTGATTGCACTCATAGTTTGCGGTTGTGAGCATGGAATCTTAAGTCACGAAGGTGAGCCTGGCCATATAATGCACTGGATAATGGGTTGAATGCCTTGTAGTTGGCTTTGTGGGGGTAAGATATGTCAATGGCAGTATGGGATTGAACTTTGCAACAACAAATTGAGAGTATGTGCTACACTGGAGCCGAGGCAGAATATGTCGTAGTCTATAGTGCGATCGTGGTAATACAAGTCGTACTTGTGATGTTGTTCAGTGCAAATGCAAGATTTGAGATGCAAGAACTTATGCAAGACTACATCAGGGTTCCTGAGAGTTGAGAGACATGTCATAACTACCGCACTTGTTTTTGTGGCTGTGGGAGACTGTGTGGCAGTAGTTTGAACACGATTCTGTAATGATTTTTTGGGGCTTCTCGATCTTTTCACACATGCACGTGCCAACCCTAGGTGCCCTAACTATAATTATATATTCTCCACGGTTCATGGGACATCTTAGGCTAGTTTTTACATTTACAACATTTAGAAACATAGAGAATAAGATTTGACGTGTGGAGAAGAAAGGATTCACATGAAAAGTGGTCATTTTTCTACATAATGCAGAACATATAAACTAAGTTTTTCTAGAATTTTTCTATTACTTTTATGATTGTTTGGCTAATGAACCAATTATCTTTGAGTTTTATTAAATTTATGATAGGTTGCTAATTTACTTTCTAGTCGCCTGTGTTTGTATTTGATGAATTATATATGCATGAGTTGTGATTGATTGTCCTTGCCTGATTTATTTGCAATTGGTGGATTGAATAGTAATTAAGGGAATTGGTTAATGTACTAATTAATCTATAGATGTGTGAGGAATAATAAAAGTGAAACTCTCGCGCTAGATATACAATTTGTAAACACTATCTTTATGGAAATAATGGGACTGAAACTATGAAGTTAGTGTAGGAAATCATTGTTTGTCACAAAACTTCAACTCTTGACTTGATTTGGCCTT
The DNA here is from genome assembly GCA_019155195.1 of Avicennia marina. NCBI lineage: Eukaryota > Viridiplantae > Streptophyta > Magnoliopsida > Lamiales > Acanthaceae > Avicennia > Avicennia marina. The sequence goes on along the minus strand of CM032756.1, from coordinate 12,631,194 downwards.
GAAAAACCCGTGAGAATCTTGAGTCAAAACTATAGTAGAATTCGAGAGAATCCCCTGTAGATTTTAAAATTAACAATCAATAACTAGCGCAATTAAACTAATTATTAACATAATAGGCATACATAAGTCACCAATACAAAACAAGTGGCTAGACCCTTTGACTATTAGTACTTCACCTTTGATTTTATGTTCTACTTCTCTTAAGTGTCCGACTTATTTGTTCAATTTTATTTTATTTTTCACTATATTTTTGAGGCCGACTAATAGAAACTTAGTTGAATTAATAAACACATAACCCCTTCTTGTGGATATGACACTTATAGTCACCAAAATATTAGTTTAATAATAAATACCATTTTAGTATAGTGACGACTCACATTAAATGTCTAAGACCCTCATAAAAACTATAATTTAGTCAATTACACAATTCACACTATTGTAAATGTCAAATTGCAATCAACACTAATTCAAAAATGATAATAAAAACTATTGAGTTATTTCATCAGCCAAAATATTTTTCGTGATTTTAATTCTTTAGTTTAGATGTTTCAATTTTGAACCTAAGAATTTCTCTCGTATGACAGCCTGTGGACTTCTCTTATATGAGAACCTATAGATTTCTTCACTTCTAAAGTTTGTGGATTTTTTTATGCTTGGCTTTTTAGATTGATCTTCTCGCTTTACAGGGGGGGATATATACTTTGGACATAGGAAAGGTGTTGGTTCTTACAAAAGATGAATAAAGGGGATGAGTCATTCAACATGATGTTTGTTATTCAGGCGAACTACAAACTGATCTATTACTAGTAGGTAAATTTTCATCCCATTAACATGCAAATTTTTAAGCAATGAGACATTCCATGATGACCATGTTCCATAAGGTCAAAGGTGTCCATTGTCATTACATAGAAGGGGATCAAATCTTGTTAGTGTTAATCACTTACCGGATAAAAAATGAGTATTAGATAGAGGACCTTAGATTTTTTATCATTACCTCATTGTATTGAATTTTGTATGAGATGGGTAGAACCTTGGTGATCTTTGTCTAAATCAGTGTGCTTTTGCTATATTTGTTCATGATCTTATGAAAGGATACTTGAATGTGAATGCTACCAAATGTATTGGTAACACAATTGGCAAATTTCCATGAAAGGATAAATGATGATCTAAGAACATAACAGACGATACTTATGGAACCATTAAAGCACTTCCTGAAGATCAAGACTGCCATGGGTGAGGAAATAAATGTCTGAGGTGCTAGACAAATGGATTTTTGTTATTATTGTGTGTAATTGGGCTACATCCAGCGTGTATGTGAACTAATATATGAGGACAATTTTGTCGATCCACGAATTGTTGAAGATATGAATTAAAGTGTGTAAGAACAATTGTTTCCATAAAGGTAGATGTAAGAGGAGATCCTGAAGAATATATAAAAGTGTGATCTTGGAGGGCATTAGTTACCTTATAGTATTGATTTATTTCCTAGTAGTTAATTTTTCTTTTTTATGGTTGTTGGTAAGTGAAGTTATTACTTTGTTTAGGTTAAATTTGAGTAGTATAAAGAGAGTTTTTACTTTGTTGGTGCATAGGAAAGCTTAAGATAAGCAGTCCTTGTTTCCATACTATTGTAATAGTATAATGGTTTGTTTGCTGGTTCCCTTATACGCAATAAAGGTTTTTACTTTAGCCCTCAATTTCTTCTTTTCCTTAGTTTATTCTTCGGCACTTGTTCTATCTTCTTGCTTCCAAAATTTCAACATTGTGGTATTAGAGCTTCTTGATTGGGCTTGTAGTCATGGCAACCAATGACAATTCTATTACTCAACCTTCATTGTTGGTGTTTGAAGGTGACAACTACAAATTTTAGAGCATTAAGATGAAGACTCTATTCAACTCTCAAGAACAATGGGACTTCATGAAAATGGATACAATGAAAGGGATGAAGAGGTAAGATTAAAGGAAAATAAGAAGAAAGATAAAAACATGTTGTGTTGTATCCAACAAGGTATCTGTGAGTCTATCTTTTTGAAGATACCAGCTGTTTATATGATAAATGAGGTATAGACAACCTTGAGGATTGCATACCATGGATAGTCTACTATGGTAAGGATTAAATTACAAAGCCTTAACTGTGAATTTCAAAAACTTCACATGACAAGTGGTGAAAGTGTGTAAGAATTTTTGACTAAAGTTGAATGCATGGTCAACTAAATGCAGTTCTATGGCAAGAAAGTCACCAAATGCACCATTGTATCAAAGGTACTTTGTAGTCTCTTCTCTAAATTTGATCATGTTGTAGTAGTAGTAGAGAAATCAAAGGATTTGGCAACACATGCTTTTGATGAGTTGACGAGATCCTTGCAATCCTATGAAGCAATGATGAATAAAATGGAGAAGGCTTTTTTAAGCAAAAGGCTAAGGTGCCAAGGACTATGACTAAGGAGCCGGACGTGGTAAGGGCAAGAGAAGTCAATGTGGCAAAGGTAACCTCCATGAAAAAGGTTAGATTTCAAACCAAATATAACAAGAATATCCAATGTTTTAATTGTAAAAAGTTAGGGCATGTGAAGGCTAATTGTAGGCACAAGGACAAATAGGCCAATTATGTGGAGGAGACGAGTGAAGAGGGTAGGTTATTTATAGCTTATTCATGCCATAATGATGCAAAGAATAAGGTGTACTTTGTGAATAGTGGATACTAAAATCACATGACTAGCAAGAAGGACCTCTATAAATACCTTGAAAAGGATCAAAGGTAGAAATTAAAGCTAGGGGATGACCATGTCATGTGGAAGGCAAAGGACTCGTGGCCATATGAACTTGCCAAGGTAAAACTAAATGCCTCCAGGATGTTCAATTTGTTCTTAAATTAGCACATAACTTGCTTAGTGTTGGATAATTGATGGCAACTAGATACACCTTAATGTTTGATGATGGTAAGTGCATCATCCAGGAGAAGCAAGTAGGTTAAATGGTAGCTAACTTCCAAATGACCAAGAATAGGATGTTTCCACTGGAAGTGTCAAAGGTGAAGGACTTTGCACTTGTTTCAAGTGAGAGAACAATGATTCGAGGACATGGCACTTGAGATATGGACAACTTAACATCAAGGGGTTGCAACTTTTGGAGAAGAAAGGTATGGTTTATAGCTTACCCAAAAATTCAATCTTTGGATACTTGTGAAGCTTGCATCTATGGGAACCAAAGTAGGAAGCCATTCCCTTAAGAAAATGCTTGGAGAGCCAAGTAGAACTTTGACTTGGTGCATATGGATTTATGTAGATCAATAAGGACCATGTCACTTGAAGGGAGTTATTACTTCTTTCTCTTTATCGAATACTTCTCAAGAATGAGTTGGGTGTATTTTTTGAAGACAAAAGGGAAGATGTTCAAGAACTTCAAGAAGTTCATGGCCAAGGTGGAGAAGCAAGGTGGTGCAAGCATTAAGGTGTTACGATCGGATAAAGGGGGTGAGTTTTAATCTAAAGAATTTTCTTAATTCCTTGACATTGATGGCATTCAAAGGGAACTTTCCGCACCATACACTTTAGAGCAAATGGAGTAGCTTAAATGAAGAACATGATTGTTGTGGAAATGGTAAGGAGCATGACAAAGGAGAAAGGCGACCTAATAGTTTTTGGGTGGAAGCCAATGCCAACACCATCTAGTTTTTTCTGACCAATGATACATGTTGTGACCACACTAAAATTAAATTTATAATTTATCAGTCCTGTAGTGAGTAAATGTATCATTCCCATGAGGAGAGGTTTTGTGTCTACTTATTTCACTAAGTTTCTATTAATTAGGCCTCAAGAATGGAATGAAAATAAAATAATAAAACAAGCATTTGAAAACAACTCACTACTTGGATGGGTTAAGTACCTAGAATTGAAAAGTCTAACCTCTTGTGTTGTATTGATATCTTATGTATGCCAATTTATATTAATGCTCACTTTAATTGCTTTGTTTTAAGTTGTTATACCAAATGTCTTTGGGATAGCTTTCCAAATTCTTTTAAAGCTTTAACTCATGGTGATGTGGGTTTTGTCAAGCATTACCAAATCTGGTGACTAGTTCTCTAAATAACAACATTTTATCAACATTGATCTTATAGTTTCACTCTTAGTATTCCCACAGGTTTAATGTTCACAACTGTATGTTTAACATGTAAGTTTCACTTTCGTTATTTCTCACACAACCACAATTTAATTAGTAGATTAGTCAATTTTCCAAATTACTATACATTGCAGCAATTGTGAATAACAACAACAATGACATTCAACTACAAAACTATGCACACATATCCAATCAAATACAAACACAAGAGGTTAGATAAAAATTTAGCAAACTATAATATTATTAATAATAACAATCGCTAAAATTTTCAACATCCCAAGCAACATAAAAATAATAGAGAAGTATGGAAAACTTATGCTGGTATTTTTACGTTGTGTTGAGTATTGAATTCTTCACAAGACTAGGCACAAATTCCTCTTTCTCCACTTCTTTAAAATGTGTGAAATTGTGTGTTTAAGTGTTGGAATATAAAAAATGAGCCCAAGATGAGCTAAAACCCATGGAGAATTCATATTTATAGTCAAGGCATCTAGGGTTGGCATATACATGCATAAAAAGGCAGAAAAGCCTACAAAAAAAAAAAAAATCAAGCATGATCATGTATAGATTGTTTGCCATGCCGTCACCCGTGGTTATGAAAACATCTCCCGTGGTCATAACATCTTCTTCTGCATCTAGAAACCTAGGCAAGTCTTGCATAAACTTTTATTTTCAAATTTCGTTCTCACATTGAATGTGCGGTTGCAAACATCCATGATTTGGTCATGAACTTCAATTGTAAAATTTCCAGAATGATTTGCGCTCCTGTTCAATGATGGCGACAAAGCTTCCTACACTTGCAATCTTTGACCTTGTGCTCCCGTTCTTCAACTTCAAAAATTCTAGAATGCTTCGTGGTTCTTCTCCCTCTTATGACTTTGGCATTTGTGCTCGTGAACCTCTCTTTTATAGCCGTGACCTTTAGCTGCGAAAATTTTAGTGTGCCTCCCCGTTGTCCCTTGCAGTTGCATTGCCACATCTCGTGGCCGCAGTTCTTCTTGCTATGGTTGCGTAGTTGGCTAATGGACATGAAATTGCATTTAAGTATAGAGAAAATCCAAAAATAATAATTAAATCCACATATACACCTTTCACATCCCAATCATTATATTTAGCATAATTTTTGCATGATGACATATTTTCTCCATTTTAATTCACATGCATCCATAATTTAAGCCCAAATGGGGTACAAATAAGCCATAATTTCTCTTGTTATCAACCAACCAAAGCCATTCAAGACCAAACCCCTAAGAAGCATGGAGTGGAAGGAAGCTAGTTGTGAAACGCTTCAAAATCTTTAGGAGCATTGCCTATGCTTGGCTAGAAGAAGATAACAGACATAAGTTAGATGAAAGTCTATTAAATATATATTTTTTTGGCTATTTTAATGAAACAAAAGCATATAAATTATAAGATCCTACTAGTGAAAAGACTATTATTAGTAGGAATGTTGTCTTTAATGAACACAAAAGTTGGAATTGAAAAAAAGGGGAAGCAAATCCACAACAAGAAGCTTGGAAGGATGAAAATGGTGTTTTGTTGGAAGAGGAGCTGCAACCATGAACAGAGCCACCACAACCGCGAGATGGAAGTTCGTGGCTACATGAAGCTACAACAAATTCATAGTTCAACTTACGACCATGAGAGGAAGCTTCTCAAGTGTGACATAGCCTTTTGCGACCATGACAAACCCTACTACAGCTGTAATTCCAATAGGAACTGAGAGATGAAGTTGGACAAAAGTGGTACATAAGCTAGGTTTATAACATCGGGAGATGGTTCATTCTAGAATGCACTATAGCTAGACATGCGGTTGTGCTAGTCGACTTTGTGATTGTAAGAAGAAAGGTTGTGAGCATAAGACTAACTATAGCAAACTGGATAAGCTGATGATTTTTGATGGTGATAGACCACCGAAAAGGTTTAAATCATTTTGAGAGATTTACGATGCTTAAGAATATGTATTTTTGGCCGCTGATCCATCATGTTTTGAGGAAGCAAAAGGCGAGAAAAATGGGAGGATGCAATGAAAGAGGAGTTGGCATCCTTTGAAAAGAACGCAACTTAGGAGTTGTGTGATCTTCCTCAAGGTAAAGATATTATTGGATTGAAATGGATCATTAAAACTAATTTTTATGTAGATGGGAGTGTAAAGTAAGGTTGTTTGAAAAAAGGTTCACTTAATAACATGGAGTTAATTACTTTGTGACATTCTCACTAATGGCAAAGTTTGAAACCGTAAGACTTTTACTTGCTTTGGTAGCTCTGTTGAGATGGAAAATCTATCAATTTGATGTTAAATTAACTTTCTTAAATGATAAATTGAGTGAGGAAATTTATGTAACTCAACTAGAAGGATTTGTGGTACCCAAAATAAAGGACGAGGTACATAGGCTAAGGAAACCCTTTTATTAGTTGAAGCAAGCCCCAAGGGCTTGTTTTAGCAAAATCATTATTTCTATCAAAGTGGCTTTGTTAGGAGTGAGAATGAACCTAAGTAGTGTCTGAAAGGGCAAGATATAATTGATATTATCATTATATGTTTGTATGTAGATGACATTATTTATATGTGATCAAAACCATATTCGGTGGAAGCATTCAAGCATGACATGATAAGGAAGTTTGAGATGACGAATTTGGGATTACTGCATTACTTTCTTGGACTTGAAATTTTTCTGGTTGAAGATAGAATTTTTTGATGCCAAAGGAAGTATACAATGTACCTCTTGAAGAAATTTGATATGTCTAAGTGCAAGATGGCATCCATACCAATAAATGTGAATCAAAAGTTGCAAGTAGAAGATGTCTTGGAGAAGGCAAATCCAAAGCAATTTAGGAGTCTTGTTGGAGTTTTACTTTGCTTAACTCATACTAGTACAAATATTGCACTTTTGGTAAGTGTTGTTTCAAGGTTTATGACTAGTCTTTCCATGCGGCATTTTGGAGCTACAAAGAGGATTTTGAAATATATTTTAGGGATTTTTCACCATGAAGTACACATGTTGAAAATTTCAAATTGATTTGTTTTAGTGATAATGATTGGGCAAGTTTATTAGAAATAAAGTGACTTAAGGAAACTAGGAAGACTGACGATCCTAAGTAATGCAAATACCATCGTCTAGTTGGTCACCCTATCCACGATTGCGTCATATTTAAAGATAAAGTCATGGAGCTAGCACACTAAGGAAAAATCACACTTGAAGAAAGTGCAGATTTCAATCTTGTCACTCTCAACAACTAAAAAATAAGCCAACGCGGTTGGGAGTTTTCAAAAAGTTTAGCCCACTCTGGAAGCAGAAGTGTTAGAAAGTAAATTGGCAGCATTAATAAGCCAAGAAAGCCATCTTCAAGGGATCAAATCTTATAGAAAAAGACATGAGGATCCTTAAAGCCAACAAAAAAAAATGTTGAAATTCAAAAAGGCTCACAAGTTGAAACTGTGTATAAATGTTCAAATTCAAAGGCTCATTGACACGAGCTAAAACTGTTTACAAATATTTAAAAAGGCTCCTTGACACGATTTGAAATTATCTACAAATGCTTAAAGATTCTCTTTGACTCGAGTTGAAATTGTCTATAAATGTTCAAAAATACCCTTTGACATAAACTGAAACTATTTACAAATGTTCAAAGATGCTTCTTAACACAAGCTAAAAATGTCTATAAATGTTCAAAAATGCTCTTTGACATGAGTTGAAACTATTTAGAAATATTCAAAGATGCTGTTTGACATGAGTTGAAACTATTTAGAAATGTTCAAAGATACTCTTTGATACAAGCTGAAATTGTCTACAAATGTTCAAGGATGCTCTTTGACACGAGTTGAAACTGTTTGCAAATGTTTCACGAGGTGAAACTGTACAAAATGTTCAAAGATGCTCATTGACACAAATCGAAATCTTCTACAAATGTTCAAGGAAGCTCCTTGACTCGAGTTGAAATTATTTACAAATATTCAGAGATGCTCCTTGACACGAGTTGAAATTGTCTACAAATGTTCAAAGAGGCTCCTTGACACGAGTTGAAATTGTGTACAAATGTTCAAAGATGCTCCTTGATAGGAGTTGAAACTATCTCCAAACGTTCAAAAAAGGTCCTTGTCATGAGTTAAAACTATCTATACATGTTCAAAGATGCTTCTTGACATGAGCTTAAACTGCATGTTACTCTTAACTCACATGAGTATAAATTGTGAATGGCCTTACTTTCACAAAACTTCTAGTGTTTTGAACTACGTTAATGGGATCAAGTCAAAATAAGCAAGTAGTGGTAATCTAAAAGAGTAGAACAAAAGTGTCTTATTAACAATAAAATCAAGTGCTTCGCTAAAAGAATGATGTCAATAACTGGGATATAAAATAATCATAACAAAAGGATTCAAGCCTCTAGTTCATCCCTAGCTGCTACTATACCCTTTTCAGCAGTACACAAAGTCTCAACAACTGTACCATCTAGAGGTTTAATAGACTTTACGGCAGTAAACCCCTCTTCAATCTCACTAACTTCTACTTCGACCTTTTGAAGAAAACTTTTTTACTGTACAAGGGATGGGGACAACTCGCTTTGTTGTTGAATCAAGGTCCTGATCTTCTCTCTCAAAGTAACAAGCTACTCCTCAACATCCTCCAGCTTTGGCTTAGAGTGATGAATTGGCCTAACTTATTTAATCTTTCGATTTCAAGCTCGGGTGACTCTTTACTTTGTTTGGTCGTTGGTAAAAAATCACTAGGCAGGCTTCTCAACTACGAACAACACCTTTGGCAACTGGAAAAATGATTGAAGTCTCCATAGACTCCTCGGCGACTCTCCATCTCAAAGTAACCTTTAAGGATCATCCCCAGAGACTCCTTGGCGACCCCTTTTCATAGTTAACCTCCATAGATTCCTTATCAACTATAACCTGAAGTTAGCCTTCCATGTTAACTTTAAAGGTGATCTTGTATCTTAGCCCAATCTTGAAGTTGGGCCTCCTTTGAATTCTTATCGACAACTTCAAGCTACTCCTTAATGGCTCCGTCTCAAAGTCGCCTTCATGGAATTGTCATTGGCTCTGCCTTAAAAGTTGCCTCCTTAGGCTCCTTAATGGCTTCAAGTTGAATTTAGTAACTCTTTGGTAGTTCTTGGAATTGGATTCTAGCATCTAACAATTTGGAGTTGATTTATAAAAATCTCTTGGTAGGCTCTCTCTCAAATTTAAGCTTAAACGGTACACATGAGCAAAATTAAGCTTAATACTCAAAGACCAAAAATTCAAGCCTAAATGATATATTCAGGTAAAATTAAGTCTGGTACTCAAAGGTTCAAAAAATTCAAGCCTAAAAGGTACGTTCAGACAAAATTAAGTTTGGTAAACAAAGGCCCAAAAAATTCAAGTCTAAATGGTCTTGCGAGCAAAATTAAGCCTAGTACTCAAAGGCTTAAAAAATTCTAGTCTAAATGGTACACACGGGCAAAATTAAGTTTAGTATTCAAATGCCTAAAAAAATCAAGCCTAAATGGTAGGCGAAAGTAAGCCTGTTACTCAAATGCTCAAAAATTCAAATTGAATGATACACGCGGGCAAAATTAAGTTTGGTATTCAAAGGTTCGAAACTTTAAGCATAAACAATACACGCGAGTGAAATTAAGACTGATACTCAAAAGCCTAAAAGTTCAAGATTAAATAGTACTTGCAGGAAAAATAAAGTCTGATACTCAAAAGTTCAAAAATTTAAGTCCAAATAGTACTCACAGGCAAAATAAAGCCTGGTATTTAAAGGTCCAAAAATTCAATCCGAAATGGTACTCGTGGGCAAAATAAAGTCTTGTACTCAAAGGGCTAAAAATTCAAGTTTTAAATGCTACTCACGGGTGAAATAAAGCCTAGTAGTCAAAGTCTAAAAATTCAAGCCTAAACGGTACACATGGGTAAAATAAAGCCTAATACTCAAAGTCTAAAAAATTTAAATCTAAATGGTATTCGCAGGCAAAATTAAGCCTGATACTCAAAGACTAAAAAAATTCAAGCCTAAATGGTACTCGTTAGCAAAATTTTTCTTTGTACTCAAAGGCTCAAAAATTTAAATTTAAATGATATACTTAGGCTAGATTAAGTTGGGTGTTCATAGGCCAAAGGCGTCAAAAAAAATTCAAAGTTTGGGAAAAAATTGCCCAAGCTGAGAATCAACATCCAAACATGGTCTTACTCCCAAATTGAAAATCTGCATCCAAACATGGCCTTACTCCCAAATTGAAAATCTGCATCCAAACACGACCTTATTCCTAGATTGAAAACCTGCATCCAAACATGGCCTTACTCCCAAACTGAAAAACTGCGCCGATCACGGCCTTGAAACTCCAACAAAAGCTGCGTCCAGTCTTCGTCTTCCTCCTCTGTGAAGTCCGCAACCACCACGCTTGCTTGCGTCGGGCTCAGCGCTGCCACCGTTGGTCAAACATTCAGCACCACCGCGCCCTTCACCACCATTCTAGCAACCTCACTCAGCCTCACCACCATCACTGGTGTCGCCACCAGGAACCCACGCCTGCCGCTGGCCTCACCATTGGGTTGTCGCCTTCCCTGGGCATCCCAGTTGCCCAGCTCAATGCCGCGCAGAAGGCCGAGAACTCAACGGAATGCTCGAGCACCACCGCACCCTTCACCGCCTAGACTATCTCACCAACGTTCCCATTGCCACAAATCCCGCGTCTCATGCCATGACGAAACTCGTAGTGGTCTAAATTCGCACCATCACGACGACGGAGATGTCGGTTCAGAGAAGGAAACGACTCCCACCATCACAGCGCCTCCTCCTCTCCGCTTCGAGGGTTGCAGCCATCGCATGACACCCTGCCCATCATTATTGCGTTCGTCCTGTGGTCTGGTGATTGAACTGCGAGTGAAGGCGGTGAAAGCGATGCTCGACACAATGGATGACAAAAACGCAAAAGACAAAGAAAGCAAACAAAAGAGAAGGGCACTTACCAGAGGACCACGTGAGGGAAAAGGTGATTTACAGCAGAACATCAGCGATGGAAAAGGCACAATCCTTTTCTGTTAGGTGTGTGAGATTTGTTTGAAAATCACCGTGAGTTGCTAATATATAGAAGGGGAGGGTCTCTGCAGGTGGAGTTTGAGTGAAAGGTGCAGGCTTTTAGATAACCAAGGAGATAGGAAGAAGATTTATACAAGGGACTGACAGAGATCGACCCTCCTAGTTTGGTTGCGTCGCGCCTTTTAGAGTTAGAGCCCGAACCGGATTAGGGAGGAAAGTCACATGGCAATCAAGTGAAAGTTCAGCTGATTTAAGTTTTGACCAAAAAAGAGAGTCCACGCTGCTGAGGCTTTTTGAAACCTTGAAGACAATTTGGTCAGCTTGAAATGGCATTGAAGATAAGCTGGTAGTTTTGGCCTTTCTCCATTGATGGGTTGAGATAAAATAGGTAAAAGAAAATCGAAGCCCTGTAGAATTCATTATTTGAGCTGTGAAATAGGCTTCCATAGCTCTTAGGAAAGGAATGAATTTGGGCCCGACATAAATACGGTGGTTTGCCTCTGTCAAAAATAATCACTAGAGGTGTGGTTTGGCCTCGAATAAAAAAAATTCGAAACTCATTCGTTCAAAATAAAAGTTTCGTGAACAAGTCAGGAATATTTGTAGACACGTTAAAATTACATGTCCAATTTAATAATACCATATGAAAAATATGGTATTGAAATCTTAATTAAATCATTCATTTATTTGGAAATTTAAAAATTTCTAAAATAAATAAATAATAATTTGTATTTTAATCAACCAATCAAAATAGCAATAAGTGACGAGATCTTATTAGAAGTTTGGGAGATGAGTATTCTACGAGATTAAACCTATCTATTAAGTTGTTGGATATGATTTAAGTTGTGATAGTCAATAGGATTGCGGCACATCAGTAAAATGATGCAGCTACTTTATCTGTCCTCTAACGATAAAAAGGGGTTAGAATCCATGAAAAAAGAGGAACAGAAGTCAAAAAGTAAAGCAGCTAAGGACTTGATGCAGTAAAGGCTCTCCTCGGATTCTCTCTAGGATTTCTAAGAGCATTCAAAGCATTCTTCGTTAAATTCAAGACATCTTCATCAAATTCAAGGCGTTCTTTATCAAATTTAAGACGTTCATCACATTCTTCAGCAAATTCAAGAAGTTCGTCATCAAATTCAAGACGTTCTTCGTTAAAGTCTTCAATTCCAACTTTGATCTAAGATTGTAGTGTTAAAGCCTAAGATCAGTGCTATTGAAGACCTAACAATCCTCAAGAAAAATCAAGTACAAGTTATTTCTTTGAAAATTATTCAAGTCTCAAGCAAAGTGTTTTTGAAGGAAGAGTTAGAAGATCGAAATTAGAGAATACTACCTACAGAAATTCAATTTGATTCAAATTTATTCAATCTCATATAAGTTTTCTTATTATTCAAGAATTTTGTCCTTCAATTAGTTTTGGTTTTTCCCAAGTGCTTTGTCAATATATTGAACTAGTGTATCTTGAATGATGCTAGTGTGAAAAACAAATACACGGCAGTAAACATATTTTATTTCATAGAAAGGATAACAAAAAATTACTAATATATAATAACACATTCAATGTGTATGTAAAAAGTTATATAACTTGTAAAATTTTATTCACTATAACAAATTATAATAAAAATTATTTTAAAAAAATTGGAAGTATATGAATATTTTAAAAGTAAAATATTTGTATGTAAGGAGTTAATTGAAACACATGATAAGCATGAAAAAAAGTACAAAATTATATTAAAATATAATAGAAACATATAAGGAAGTATATAAAATAATAAAAATCTATATTACAGTAATTTAACAATGTATAACCAAACTTAGACCTTTAGTCTTAATATATAAGTATAAATATAAATATAAAATCAATGAATTAAAAGGCATAATAAATATGAAAGAAAAAATTATAGAATTTATTAAAAAGAAATAAAAATAAGAAAAATTATAAAATAATATAATAAAGGTATTATTATAATTTAATAATTTGCAACTAAATCTAAACATTTAGTGTTAATATATAAGTACAAATAGATATAGATGAGACTTGTGATATAGATTTTTAATTCTGTTACGACAAAAATAAAGAATATTTTAGAAAATGCATTAAATGATCAAATAGGGTTTCCTTCATTTCAAAACATTATAGATTTGCATTGGTTATCTTTGTATGTAATATTTTTTCTCTTTTTATCCAATCAAAATATATATTTTTAAGCATTGTTAAAATAATTGTTTTCATCTAGTTATCGCTATTATTATTATAGTTTTTTTATACATTTCTACATTAACTTTTATTCCCTTTGTAATTTACACCTAATAATGACATCATTCACACACCCAAATATTTTACAATATCATTCAAAAAGTAAAATTATTATTTTTGTAATGTTAAATAATGGGTTTCAATTAACACCTCTTATATCATGTTTATTTGTTTATTGTGATTGGTTTGTGATCTATCAAAATTTTAACAAAACAAAAAGATAATAATACAATTTTTATTTAAATTCAAATTATTTTTTCTCAATTGCAGGTATGCAAGAAACTTAAAAATCAACCATTACATTTATTTATAATCAAATTAATATTTACTTATATTTATATATACATTTATATTTTTATTTATTTATATCATAACATATCTATATATTATCACATAATTTAATTATTATATATATATATATGTATGTATGTATATATATACACATATTCTCATGCCTGAATTTGAAATCATAATAGAGTAGTATTCGGAAATCACTTCATCGAACCTAATAAGTACGATGGTAACTAACCAGTCAAGTTGTTTTATTTCAAGTAAAACACAAGTCGATTAAAATGCAGTGAAAATAAAGTAAACGACAATTCTCCTTCCCATAAGTGGACATATGCACCCATTTTGAGTTGTCTGGTTCCGCATAAGTAACCTTATCTTCATTGGATGCCCCGATCTATTGTTCACTTATCCGTCGAAGCAACACCATCCACAGCCGTCTTCTTTATATCCCAGCATCATATACACCTTCACTGCATCCTCATCCCTCTCTGCTACACATTAGCAATGGAAAAAACTCAAAAAGAAGAAGAACCCACATGGCCCGAACTGCTGGGCGCCGACAACTGGAAAGGCCTTCTTGACCCCTTAAACCTTAGCCTCCGCCGCCTCATTCTCCGCTGCGGCGACTTCTGCCAGGCCACTTACGACGCCTTCAACAACGACGAAAACTCCAAGTACGCCGGCAGCAGTCGCTACGGCAAGAAATCCTTCTTCCGCAAAGTCGTGCTTGAATCCGCCTCCGATTACCAAGTGTACTGCTTCCTCTACGCCACCGCCAAAGTCGGCATCGGCGAAGCCATCTTTCTGCACTCTTTATCGCGCGAATCCTGGGACAGGGAGTCCAACTGGATTGGCTACATTGCCACCACCACCGACGAAGTCAGTCGGGCCCTGGGCCGCCGGGAAATCTACATCGTGTGGCGCGGGACGACGAGGAATTACGAGTGGATCAACGTGTTCGGAGTCAGGCCTGAATCAGCCGAGCAATTGCTGCGTCCCAAAACGTGGGAGAAAAAGACAACGAATGACAGTGACAGCAGCGATGAAGACGATTACGGGGTGCCCAAAGTCATGAATGGCTGGCTCACAATCTACGTTTCCAGCGACCCCAATTCGTCCTTCACCAAGCTAAGCGCGAGAACCCAGCTCCTGAAGAAGATTGAAGCCCTGAGAGAACAGTACAAAAGTGAAAGCCTCAGCATTACACTAACGGGGCACAGTCTTGGCGCCTGCTTAGCAATATTATCAGCATTCGACCTTGTGGAAAACGGGATCAACGATATCCCTGTCTCGGCTATTGTTTTCGGTAGCCCTCAGGTGGGTAACAAAGCTTTCAAGGAGAGAGTGCTCAAGTTTCCGAACCTGAAAATTCTTCATGTCAGGAACAAGATCGACCTGATTCCGCTCTACCCCAGCGCATTAGTGGGATACAGAAACGTGGGAGTCGAGCTGGAGATCGACAACAGGAAATCCCCGAGTTTGAAGCATTCAGCGAATCCGAGTGACTGGCATAATTTGGAGGCGATGCTGCACGTTGTGGCGGGCTGGAGTGGGCCACACAGGGAGTTTGAGTTGAAGGTGAAAAGGAGTCTGCCGCTGGTGAACAAGTCCAGCGCGATTCTGAAAGACGAGTATTTGATTCCAGGTTCATGGTGGATCGAGAAGAATAAAGGGTTGGTTCTTGACAAGAATGGAGAGTGGATTTTGGCGCCTCGCGATGACGAGGATCTGCCTGTGCCTGAAGAATTCTGAAATGTTGATCAATTCTGCGTTGATTGGTAACGTTTCATTTCGTTGCTGTTATTTTTTGGCCCTTGCCCTCTTTTATTTGATTGTCGGTTTATGCTATTCGTTTTACAGTCCGAGATTCCGAGTTCTCCGTATATCTGTTTACATGGGACGCGAAGCGTTGGAAGCACAGCCGTACATCAATTTGCAGAGAAAAATCATTGTCATGGGATGTTAATTAACTTCGCAGAAAAAAAATTCTGATTCGAAAAAGAGTTTGATTGTTTGTTTATATTTGCAATATGGAGGCTGGAAGGCATTCGGATTGAAACAAGTGTTAGAAATTAAACTTAATTTTCTAATATTTTTTTATCAAAAATAAATTAGTTTTGTATTGAAAATTATTTCCTCTAAGGTGTGTATATATAAAAATTGAAATAATGTATAGATACATAAAGTTGGTGATGTATTTAGACAATGTGGATGTCTATATTCATATGGTTGGTAAGTTAGATGGAGATAGGTGAAATAGTTAAGTGGTAATTAATTTGAACCATTAGGTCTTCTTAATCACCACCGCTCATTCTTAATAGAAAATAGTTTAAATATGAGAGTCTTGCAAGTCATTTGTAATTCAAAAGTAGAAGAAAGAAAAAAAAATATAGAATTGAGAGAGTTGTAGAAAAGTGAATTTATAAAGTGTTGATTGAGTTGAAAAGTACAAAATTTTTGAGTATTCTCCTCTCCACTTTCTCCTCTTCTAATATTTGTTCTTCTAAGTTGTTTTGTAAGCCCACTACACAGCAAACTAGTATCAGAGCCTTGTTAGGATAGTCGTTACTGGTGAAGTCCTTCAAATTCCAAAACTCACAAAAGAAAATTATGAAAAATAGGGCATCCAAATAAAGGCGTTCCTTGGTGGATAAGATGTATGGGATGCAATAGAAGAATATTTTCATGTACCAGATGATTTGGCTGCCGCAGGCAAGGATGTGAAGAAGGCCGTGAAAGAGGTTAAAGTGAAAGACCAAAGGACCTTTCACTTATCCAACTCAATGTGAATGTTTCAATTTTTAAGAAAATTGTCCAAACAAATACTTCTAAGAGGGCATGGGATATCCTTGGAAATGCCTTTAAAGGCATTGACAAGGTGAAGAAGGTTTGACTTTAAGCCCTTCGAGGTGAATTTGAAATTTTGCAAATGAAAGACTTTGAAGTAGTGTTTGAATACATTTCTTGAGTGATTATGGTTGCAAATCAACTTGAAAGAAATGGTGAAAAAATACCCGATAGTTGAGTCGTGGAGAAGATACTTCGATAACTTGATTCAAAGTTTGATCATGTAATTGTAACAATTAAAGAATCTAATGACCTTGAGACAATGATTGTTGATGAGCTTACTAGCAAGCTGCAAGTCCATGAAGAGACAATCAAAAGGAGAAATAAAGAATCAATTAAGCAAGCCCTTCAAGTGAAGATGAGCATTGGGGAAAAGACGGACAATTCTTATTGGAATCAAGGTGGATGTGATCGTGGTCGAGGATGTGGTTGGGGTCGAGGTCGAAGAAGAAGTGAAAGCCATCAAGATCAAAAAAAAAAAATTGAGTTAAACAAGTTTCTATCAAAAAAAGAGAGGTGGCTACAATCAAAGGCAAGATAAAAAGGAGGTACAATGCTACAATTGTCAAAGACATGAATACTATTCATACAAGTGTCGAGATGAAAAAAAGAAAAGTCCTTTTATGTCAATGAAATGAATGAAGTTGAAAACATAGTCTTGTTGGCATACAAGGGACAAAAATGAAGAGTCAATGCACATTTGGTACCTTGATACCAGTGCAAGTAATCACATGTGCAGTCATAGGCATATGTTTGTTGAGATGGAATGGATGAATCTGCGATGGGAAATATTACCTTTAGTGATCTTTCAAAGGCTCTTGTCAATGGTAAAGGAAAAATTCTCATTAAATTGAAAAATGGAGACTACCAATTTATATTGAATGTGTACTATGTTCCAAATATGAAAACTAACATTCTTAGCCCGGGGCAACTGTTGGAGAAGGGATATGATATCCATTTGAGGAATTAAAGTCTCTATCTGAAAGAAGACAAAAGAAATCTCTTAGCTCATGTACCAATGACTAAGAACTGAATATTTTTAATGAATATCAACACCAATATGGCAAAATGCTTGAAAGCTTGCTTTGAAGAAGAGTCATGGCTATGGCACATAAGGCTTGGACATCTCAACTTTGGAAGCTTAAAGGAGTTATCCATGAAGAAGATGGCGAGAGGGCTTCCATCAATCAATCAACCTGATCAACTATGTGAAGGTTGTTTTGTTGGAAAATAACATCGAGAAAGCTTTCCAAAAGAATCAATGTCGAGAGCCAAGCAACCATTGGAATTGATCTACAGTGATATCTATAGACCCATTGAGCCAGCATCTTTGGGAAAAAACATGTTGTTTCTACTATTTATTGATGATTATAGTAGAAAAATGTGAGTTTATTTTTTGAAGCAGAAATTTGAAGCACTTTCAACATTCAAAAAATTCAAAATCCTCATAAAAAAACAAAGTGAATTCAAAATTAAGTCAATGAGATCTGATTGTGGCGGAGAGTTCACTTCGAAAGAGTTCATAACATTTTGTGATGAGAATGGGATTCGACAACCCTTCACTATCCCACACTCATTACAACAAAATAGGATAACAAAAAGAAAGAATAGAACTATTTTAAATATGGCTCGAATCATGTTGAAGAGTGAGAATTTTCCTAAAGAATCTTGGGCAGAGGTAGTAGATTGTGCTATCTACTTATCAAACTGGTGTCTATCAAGAAGTGTGGAGAACAAGACGCCAAAAGAAGCATAGAGTGGATACAAACTAAGTGTATATTATTTGAAAATATTCGGAAGCATTGCTCATGTCCATGTCCTAGACCAATAGAAAAAGAAGATCGATGAAAGAAGTAAAATGTACATTTTCATTGGCTATGACCAATATTCCAAAGGGTACAAGGTGTATGATCCTATTAGAAAGAAAGTCACAGTTCGTCGAGGTGTCGTCATTGATGAGAAGAGTTCATGGGATTGAAATTTGGAAGCCAATGAGCAATTCACATTTTATCCAATAGAGGTGGAGAAAAATCAAACACAAGAAGAAATGAAGCTTACAACTTCCTCTCCATTAACTCCACAATCAAGTTCACTGTTTGAATCAAGTTTAAGATATTCCGCATCATCAGATGATGAAGATGCTATTGGACCACAAGGAATGAGGACTTGGGATCTATCAACTTAGTTAAAATCAGAACTTATTTTTGTCTTTTTACAGATTCTGAACTAGTTAATTATGAAGAAGCATCAAAAGACAAAGAGTGGAGGAAGGCTATGGATGAAGAAATTGAAGTAATAAAGAAGAATGACACATGGAAGTTGACCACTTTGCCAGTAGGACATAGGCTCATCGATGTACAATGGGTTTACAAAATCAAGAGGAATGCTAAAAGAGAAATAGAGATATACAAGGTAAGGCTTGTAGTAAAAGTATACAAGCAAAGAGTTCAAATCGATTATGATGAGGTATTTACTTCAATAGCCCGACTTGAAACCATAAGATTCTTGATTGTATTGGCAGCTTAAATGAGGTGGAAGATTTACCAAATAGACATAAAGTCTACCTTTCTGAATGGATTTCTTGAAGAAGTGTATATTGAACAACCTAAAGGCTATGTTGTTCGAGGGGATGAAAATAAAGTGTTTAAATCAAAGAAGGCACATTATGGTTTGAAGTAAGCACCAAGGAAGTGGAATAGCCGATTGATCACTACTTTCAAAAGAATGGATTCAAGAAGTGCCCTCATGAACATGCTCTCTACATCAGCATAAATAAGAATAGTGATATATTAATCATTTTTCTTTATTTTGATGACTTGATATTAGCAGGTAGCAACTCCAAGATGATTGATAATTTTAAAAAGGCAATGACCCAGGAGTTTGAAATGACAGATATTGGATTGATGGCTTAGTACCTTGGAATTGAGGTAAAACAACAAGATGATGACATCTTTATCTCTCAAGAAAAATATGACAAAGAAATACTAAAGAAATTCAAAATGAAAGATTACAAGTCCATTAACACTCCAGCAAAAGTTGGAATGAAACTGTCAAAACATGTTAATGGTAATTGAGTAAATTCTACCTTATTCAAAAGCTTAATTAAGAGCTTAAGGTACTTGACATGCACAAGGCTTGATATCCTTTATGCAGTTAGCCTCGTTAGTCGCTACATAGAGACTCCAACAAGTTACTACCTTTAAGTTGCAAAGAGGATACTTCGATATATCAAAGGAACCATTGAATACGGTGTGTTCTATCCTGCAACTAGAGACATGAAGTTGAAGGGATATAGTGATAGTGATTGGTTGGCGATCTCAATGATAGAAAGAGTACAAGTGGATTTATATTTTATTTTGGAGACACGACATTCACTTCGAGGTCAAAGAAACAATCAATTATGACTTTATCAACGTGTGAAGCTGAGTATGTTGCGGCAACAAGTGTTTGCCATGCATTGTGGTTAATAAGTTTACTTAAAGAACTTCACCTTGATGTGAAGGATGGGACTACAATATATGTCGACAACAAATCAACGATTGTTTTAGCAAAGAATTCTGTGTTCCATGATCGAAGTAAACACATTGACATGCACTTACTTCATAAGGAAATGCATTGCAAGGAAAGAAGTGCAAGTGAAATATGTGAAGACTGATGAACAAGTTTCTGTTATCTTTACTAAGCCCCTAAAATGAGAAGTCTTTAAGAAGTTGCAGCATCAGCTTGGAATGAGAAAATCAAGCTTAAGGGGTGTGTTAGAAATTAAGTTTAATTTTCTAGCATTTCTATCAAAAATAAATTAATTTTGTATTGAAAATTGTTTTCCTTAGGGTGTGTATGTATGAAGATTGCAATAATGTCTATATACATGGAGTTGGTGATGTATTTAGACAATGTGAGTGTCCATATTTATATGGTTGGTAAGTTAGATAGGAATAGGTGAAATAGTGAGGTGGTGATTAATTTGAACTGTTAGATCTTCTTAATCACTATTGTCTATTATTGATAGAAAATAGTATAAATAGGAGAGTCTTGGAAGTCATTTGTAATTCAAGAGAAGAAGAAAGAAAGAAAAATATAGAGTTGAGAGACTTGTAGAAAAGTGAGTTTATAAAGTGTTGATTAAGTTAAGAAGTATAAAATTCTTGAGTGTTCTCCTCTTCACTGTCTTCTCTTCTAATCTTTGTTCTTCTAAGTTGTTTTATAAGCTCACCACACAACAAGCTGCTGCCCAAAAAAAAAAAAAAATGATGGAAGAAGAAAACACATATTACAATGAATTCCAATGCCATCTCTGATAATTTTTGACATAACCACATGGCTCTACTGCTTAATTAAATAGAAATAGATAGGGTTTTAGAAGATTCTGTAGTGCAACTCAATAGATAAAGTAATTTTCTGATAGATATTAAAAGTCCTTCCCATTCTTTTAATCTTAAATCTGAAAATTGCAAATTAAATTTCATCAGCCATTAATTTATGGAGTTCAATTGTTCCTTTTTAATCTTTTGAACTCCTCATATTCAAATAATGCCAATTCACTTAGATTCAAATAATGCCAAATCATTGGCTTACACCAAGTTTACAAATCAAATACCATGATTTGGAGGTTTTCCATGTAGGGTGTCTTGGATTTGGAGACAAATGTGGTTGATCTTCTTTAAATTTATGCAGAGGTAGGTGGGTTTTAAAGCGTTTGGGATGAAAATTTTAAAATTTTAAAACATACATCATTAGAGAAACTCAGTGAAATAAATAAAACCAATCCTGTTCCATTTTTGACCTATAAAATGGCAAACTGAATAAAATATAAAATATGCAAAAAGCTTACCTTTTGAAATTGTATTCCAAATCAAGTAAATGTGTGATCCACAAGTTGCAACTTTCAAATCTTGACCTCTAGATCATTCACATAATTTAAACACAAACAAGAGCCCTCAAAAACCTTAGCAAACTTCTTTCCAAGGTCCTAACATGAACAAATTTGGGTTTGGATAAAAGAGGACCAAAAAAGAAGCTAGAGAAACTTCTCTTTCTTGCTTGGAAGAGGGTGACAAATTTTTTGGTTTTTTTTCTCCTAATATTATGTGATTTAGAACTATTCTAAGTCTACTTATTTCTAGACACACATTGCATACTTGGTAAAATTCTTATTTTCTTGTATTGTATCTAGGGCACATATAGCATGAGCTCTATAGGCTTTTTACATAAACCTTTAACTACTTCAAGCCCTAAGCCCAAAGCTTATTTAATTATCAATTCAATCAATAATTAAAGCCCACTTGTTTCTTGTCCTTTAATTAATTAATCTTATTAATTAAATTCAAAGCTCACCATTCTTCTAATTAATAATGTCATTATTAACAAACATAAACGAATATGCGTTTGGTCCAATTCAATTACAAACAAATTAATTAATTTGCTAGACTTCTCAAGCCTTTTTCATGTCCCATCTAATTTACCAACTTGTCCCTATTCAAATGTTTTATGTGTGACATTTAGGTTCATATTTAATTGGGAACAAACATAGTTCAAAGGCCCCATATCATATCCTAATTAAAATAAAGAAAATGGATCACACAAGCTCTCCTGATTGCTAATACCATGCCATGTGGGTCTTTTATCTTACCTTGTCTTAGTTAAACAAGAGTTATAAATTTGTCAAAGCCATTAGCTCGATTTTATGACCAAATCAATATTGGCTCATGAAACTAACGTCTTATAGAAAACTCTTTTATAATCACACACTGCCTTGATTAAGGATTTCTATCTCATGGAATATTGATCACATAGGATAATGCTTTGTTCACTTGTAATGAGACAAATCTCTTATTGAACACACATATGCCTCCATACGCACCCAAGCAATGGCATGTTAAGCTCATGACCCTATTTCAAATCAAGATAGATGTTGGTCTTTAATGACTTAATGGCATGCTGACCATCATTCACATAAATAACCATGTTGTTTTAGGTCTAATTTCTACATGCATTTAATAAGATCTCGAAATAAGACATTAATAGAAAAGAGTGAAATCCATGAGTGTGCTTTATTCCTCGAGTC
The DNA here is from genome assembly GCA_019155195.1 of Avicennia marina. Lineage (NCBI taxonomy): Eukaryota > Viridiplantae > Streptophyta > Magnoliopsida > Lamiales > Acanthaceae > Avicennia > Avicennia marina. The sequence goes on along the minus strand of CM032756.1, from coordinate 12,608,579 downwards.
AGTATTTAAATATTCATTCTCAAATGATATATTAATTGCACATATGTTCTAAATATTTCATACTAAATGGCATGGCACTCACCATATAAATACAAAGTCTGCAAGTCGCACTGACTTTTCAATGGCCATTTTAGAGAGTATTTGACTTGTGAACAAGTTTTTGTAATTGTGTACCAAGAAGTTTTGTATCCATATTTATAGGCCTTTATGAATAAAGCTTCTTAATGTAATCATATAGGCACATACAAGATTTTACAACATATAAGATTTACATGTATGAATAACTGCCAAAATATTAATATAAGAAAAATCAATATTTTATTAATATATGAAAAGTTTATATATACAATCAATATCCTTCATAATTTATTGGTGTTAGAGGAAAAATTACTAATAATCTTCCTCTTGCACTCTAATGGAAATAATTCTAGTGTCAGTTGCTAAGGTATCTAAAACCCATCTTTTGAAGATGGTGATCTAGTTGCACTTGTGTAATCAGCTTGATGAGTGAGTCAGTCACATTATCTGTTGAAGCTATTTTCTACATGACTATATCACTCCTTATGATTTCTCGAATAATGTGATAACACCTCTCTAGGTGTTTGGGTTTTTGATGAGATCATGATTCCTTTGCTTGTGCGATCATGCCATTATTATTACAATAAAATGGCAATAGTTAATACATATCTGACACCACTTGAAGCCCTGTTACAAACTTCCTTATCTAAATAGTCTCCTTCACGACATCATATGCCGAAATGTACTCAACTTTAGTACTGGAACCCTCAATGGTACTTTGTTTGGAACTCTTTCAACTTACTACTCTATTGAGAGTGAATATGTACCTAGAGATAGACTTTCTATCATCCACATCTGATTAAAAGTTAGAACTAGTATATTTGCCTATTTTTAGCTCTCCGTCTCCATATACAAGTCCCATATCTTTAGTCTTTCTAAATTACTTAAGGGTACAATTGACAAAATTCTAATGCTCTCTATTAGGATTCGCGTGAAACTTACTTGTAACACTTATGTCATAGGCGATATTTAGCTTCATATATAGCATTGCATACATTGGTCTTCCAGTAGTCAAAGCATAAGGAACAACTTCCATGCTCCAAATAACATGTGATTTATAGTATATTTCTACTCTATTGTGATTAACTTTTGCATGTATTTTAAGCTAAAATGGTTGCATTAAATTTACATGCACGTAAAACATCAGGCTTGGTGATTTAGTGATGTTTAGATGTAATATTGATGATATTTGATTGAATATGGACATTATTTACACTTAGAATATATTCTTCGAATTTCAAAACCCGTGCCCACTACGAAGGAGTTTGCGGCCTAGTTTGCTATAGTGAGTTGAGGTTCCATGATTGCAAAGATGATGTCTGCACTCACAAAATGTAGTGCAATAGAAACCTGAAATGCCATTTTGAGGGCTTCTTTCATCTTTTCTTACCCTTTACTTAAATCCCAACCTTATGCATGTATGTATGCATCTTCTCCATGGTTTTGTTTTCTTTTTTTAGAGACAAGGGTTGGTCTTTAGCTAGTTTTAGCATTTGAACATTTAGAAAACACAAGAAACAATCATTGAAGGATTGAAACATTGAAGGAGAAGGAATTTGTACCAAGTTGGAGAGTTTTCATTCTTCCACGTAGTTCAAGAATTTTAGACTAAGTTTACAACAAAATTTTCTCTTATTTTTAAGTTTTTTGGATGATAAAATATTTAGCTATAAGTTTTGATGATTATAATATATGTTACTAAATTTTTCTCTAGTCTCTTATGTTTGTGTTTGGTGGAATATGTCTGCATAAATGTATGATTAATTGTCTTTTCTTTCATCATTCACAATTGATGTTGGGAATAGTAATTAGAGGATTTGCCAACTCTCTAATTAATTTGTGGTTGTATAAGAAATAATGAGAGCGAAACCTGAGTGCTAGATGTACAATTGCAAACATTAATTATTTGGGAATAATGAGAGTGAACCCATAAGAATAGTATGGGTAACATATTGTTAGCCACAAAAATTCATAACTTGATTTGATTAAACTTGGAAACATCGACTGATATCTTAAGTCAAAGCTTTAGGAGGGTTCGAGAGGATATTCTAGAGATTTTAGGATTAACGATTCATAACAATGCAATTAGACTAATAATTAACATAAATTAGTATGCATTGGAAACTAACACAATACATGGGGCTAGGCTCTTCAACAGTGGTAGTTCTCTATTTCAAGTTCATGATTTTGTTTTTGACAGTGTTCATGTTTCTTTTATTATTTCCATTCACACTACCTTAGTATGACTTAAGTAATAGAACCTTAGTTGGATTAATAGGCACACACACCCCTCCTTGTAGACATGACAATTGTGCTTACCTAGTACTACTTCTCATAATTTTAAATTTAATTTATTGACAACACATATCAAATTTTGGTTTTGTTGCTAGGGAGGGGGATGAGTGCTATCAAATACTCTAAGTGTCTCCTATATTAATCCATATTTCTTTTGTTTTACTTTATCTCTTCTTTCTTGTCACTTTTCTTCTCTATTTTGTTTTCTGATGCATGAACAGGAGTAAAAGCTTAGAGCTAGAGTTTGATCAAGAAATTGAAACAACATTGTATGAGAGATGAGCTTTATTCAAGCATAAGCAAGAAGAAGTAATAGTGGAAGGCAACCTACTACCACAAACTTAAGAACATCTACCTCCACCAAATCAAAGGGCCATCAGAGATAATGTATAGCTAGTGATGAATCCTCACATGATAGGCCTAGTTAGACTATTGGTGAATGCCAATAACTTTGAGTTAAAGCCTACACTCATCAATATAGTCCAGCTTAAATAATTTGAAGGAGCCCTAAATGAGGACTTGAATACACATTTAGCAAGCTTTCTTGGGCTTTGCAGTACTATAAAATTTAATGGTGTTTCCAATGATGCAATTAAACTAATTCTTTTTTTCTTTTTTAGCTAAGGATTGAGCAAGGCAATGACTTCAATCTTTACCTACGAGGAGAATAGTGATTTGGCAAGATATGGGAACAAGTTCCTAGTGAAATATTTTTTACCAACCATGACTGCACAATTGAGGTTGGGGATTGGGACCTTTAAGTACTTGAGTTGGAGACATTGCTAGAAGTTTGGGAAAGATTCAAAAAGCTACTTAGAAAGTGCCCATGACATGGCTACCCACTTTACATGTAAGTACAAACATTTTACAATGGGATTAGTGGTCAATTATGTACTTTGCATTCAACCATTAGAGGTGCTTAAATGAATAAGTTGTTGAAAGAAGCCTAGGATTTGATTGAAGAGATGGCTTTAAATGTTGATCAATGGCCTTCTGGAAAATCCACTGCAAAGAGAGTTGTGGTTGTTCACGATGTAGACACTTTAAAGCATTATTTGCAAAGGTGTAACTTTTATCAAAGAAGATAAACAACATAGCAATAATAAAAAATCCTTCTTCAATTGTTATGACTCAAAGTTGTGGTATGTGCACAAATTCGCACCCCAAGTGCAAAGGAAATGGATCGACTAGTGGCTAAACTCAAAGAGAGAAGATAAATTATGTAGGAAATCAAGGAGGCCAAGCACACAATCCCTATGCAAATACCTATAATCCTATATGGCAGTCACCCTAATTTGGTGTGGTGAAATTAACAAAACCTGCTTGGATGTCATGAGTAATCTTGCAAAGTCTATGCAAGAGATGATAGGTAATTTAGTTAAGACTGCAAAAGATTATGCAAACAGGAATGATGCTTTATAGAAAAATCAACAAACCTCTTTGAGGGATTTGAAAGTTCAAGTTGGGTAGCTAGCAAAGGAGTAGCTAATAGACCTATTGGAACATTACTGAGCACCACTAAAATAATCATGTTGAGTATGTAAAAAGTGTATAGGTAGTGGAGGACACAAAGGAAGAAGTGCTAGGGTCAAAGATGAAGGAAATGGAAACGAAGGAAGAAAGTTCACCACCACCCCAAAAATTGAAAATCAAGTATTTGTGGAAGCTTCACCAAGCGAAGGTAAAGGAGGAATTTTCAGGTGAATTTGAGAAATTAGATGTTAAAGCTTCTTCAGTTAAGGAAATTAAGAAAATTCCAAGTTATGCCAAGTGTTTGCAAAAGGTAGCCTTAAGGAAAAGGAAGTTGGAGGACTTGGACAATAACTTAGACCACGGGGAGCTTTTGCCACCACAATTAAAGGATTGAGAGAGTTTTTCTATACCTTGCACCATAGGCAGTTTTCTTTTGATAACATATTATGTGATTAAGGGGAAGGATATGCTACTGAGGCTGGTAGATAGGTCCATAAAAGGCCACTACGAGTAGAGGAGAATGTTATGGTTAAAGTAAGTAATTTTATTTTACCAATGGACTTTGTAGTTTTAGAGATGGAAGGTGAAAATGAGATGCCATTAATCTTGGGCCACACCTTCTTGGCTACTACTAAAGCATTGATGGGCAAGGAAAAAGGTAGCTTAACCTTATATGTTAGGGATAATGAGGTAACCTTTTTGATGTATTCTACACCTTCTACTACTTGCATTCAAGAGGTGAGGGAGAATGTTGCACGTATTTGATATCTCTAATGATGTGGTTAGTGCAAAGGAAGACACGAAGGAAAGTAAGGGTAATACTAACAATGCAAGTTGGGGATAGGACATGAAAGAGTTGCATGGGCAGATGAAAGAAGAGGAAATGCCATTGGACAAAGGGAGAGCAAGAAAGTGAAAAGGAAAAGGAAAGAAGAGAGGAAATGCTACATCTCATTGTGGGTTGTGGATCTCCAATGTCTCAATTAATCTACCATAGCCCATGAAGATCATGTCAGGATATATACATTAAATAAAGTGCTTTCTAGGAGGTAACCTAAGTAATTTTAATTGCTTTCAATAGTTTGGTTTTATCCGATTTTGTGATTTTGTTGGTTTTTTGATTGTGTGAAAAGTATTACTTTATCTTCCATTTGGCGCAAGATTGAAGAGAGCAAGTTGATTTTTGCATGTTTGAGCAACATTGAAAAGAAAAGATTTGAGGAATGATTTAGACAAAAAAATAAGTATGAGGGAGGGTGCATGTGTGCATGGAGAATTGATAAGAATCATAATGTGTGAAAGTTGAGGTGTATGTCTGATTTGCTGAAAAATATTGCATGTATGTTGAGTGGGTTACATGAGTAAAATGATGGCATGAAGAAACATGAATTTATGGTCATTGAAATTAATTTGTTATGAAGAAAGAAAAAAATTATTATGCAAAGGTTGTGGCATAGTTCTATAATTAATCTTGAAAACAGCAGCCTCAGTCTAGTTTGTTGAAGATGTGGTTCACTCTAAGTTGCCAAATCACTTAAGAAGTTCTATTATGAGAAAAGGATAAGTGATTTGGAGATGTAAGAGTGTTGAGAAATTTTCTTGATAATGGTGAGATTAATGGGAAAAAAAGGGGGAGAGAACTTGAGAAAAGGAAATGAAAATCTAAAAAGAAAAAGTTGAAAAAAAGTGAGCACGTAAACTTCTTTACTCCATTGATAAGTGTGACTCAGCAATCGGGATTGCGCTTAGACCCTTGTTCATTATCGTAGAAAACGATCAAACAATTATGAGTATATAAAGTGTCTTTAGTTAGTTGTAAGTTGAGTAACCGAGAGTGTGGGTGACCTCTATTCACCTTCACGTAAAAAGGCTCCCAACTACTTAATAAAATTATGAAAGCTAATGGAAGAATGAAAAGAGTGAGTGTGGGAAAGAAAAAGCATGGATAAAGGAAACATTGACACTTACACTAGAAGTCCTCCTAGTGATTCTTGTTTTTTGATTGAACTTGTTCAATGGGGAGTGAGTTCATTCTTAGGGTGAGTTGTCCTTAAATTGAGTGTCCTTTAATTGCTATAGAGTCATCTAGAGGTTAAAATAATTAAGGGTTTAAGAGCGACACACATATATACACATGGGAATTTGTGTTGGAGACATAGTTGGGTAAAGGATGTTGTTTATAGGATGTATTCAAACTATGTAACTTTTTTGTGTCCAATTTGTGAAATTAGGATGGGTGGCCAAACTAATTACTAGTGTGGTTTCATGCATCATTGATTAACAACTTGATAGGAAACGAGAGTAGTCTGCTTAAGGACAAGAAAATGAGTAAGTGTGGGAGTGTGATAACTTGTGATTTATAGTATATTTCTACTCCTTTGTGGTTAACTTTTGCATGTATTTTATTCTAAAATGGTTTCATTATATTTGCATGCAAGTAAAAACATTAGTCTTGATTAATTAGTGATGTGTGGATGCATCATTGATGGTATTTGGTTGAATTCAAACATTATCTACACTTCAAAATATTTTTATTTGAATTTCAGGACCAGTGGCCGAGGGGAAGAAATCCATGGCTATTAGAGACAAGGTTGCAACAATGAACATAAAAGTTGTGCATTCTAAAGTTGTTCACGTTCGATGTTTATGGCTTGCAATTGCAAGGATGGTACACATTAGATGACAGACACCATGACCATGAGAAGGAAGTTCACAACCACAAAACTAACATAGTGACACTTATGTAATGTCTGTAGTTAGGTTTGCTACAAGTGGAGGCTCCATGACTATGAACTGATGTTTGCGTTTGCGAGGCGCAATGCAACAGATCTAAAACACTATTTTGAGGGTTGTTTTCGTCTTTCCTCACCTTTTACCCTAGCCCTAGTGTCATGCACGTATATACATGTTCTCCACAATTTTTAGTGGGGTCTTTTCTTAGTTCAACATTCCAATACTCAGAAAACATAAGAAACAATCATTGAAGGATTGAAGACAATGAATTCAAATCATGTTGGAGAGTTTTCATTCTTCCATGCAGCATAAGGATTTTAGACTAAGATTTTACTAACTTTTTCTACTATTTTTAGGTTGTTTGGCTGATGAATAATTTAGCTATGAGTTTTTTTCAATTATAATATGTGTTGTTAAATTTCTCTTTAGTCTATTACATTTGTATTTGGTGGAATATGTATACATGAATGAATGATTAATTGTCTTTACTTTCATTATTTACAATTGGTGTTGTGAATATTAAATAGAGGATTTAGACAACTCTCTAATTAATTTGTAGCTATGCGAAGAGTAACAAGAGTGCAACTTGTATGCTAGACATAAAATTGTGAACATTAATCCTATGGTAATAACAAGAGTAAAACAATAAGATTAGTGTGGGTAACCAATTGTTAATCATAGAAATTCATAACTTGACTTGATTAAGCTTGGACATACCTACTAATATCTTAAGTCAAAGCTTTAGAAGAGTTCGAGAAGATATCCTAGAGACTTCAAGATTAACAATCCATAATAGTGCAATTAAACTAATAATTAATATAAATTGGTATACATTGGAAAACAGCATGACATAAGGGGTTAGGCTTTTCAATTGTTGATACTTCACTATTTCAAGATTGTTTTTTTATTTTCAGAAGTGTTTGTCTCTCTTTTATTATCTCCATTTCGCTATCTTAGCACGCTTTAACTAATAGAATTTTAGTTAGATTGATAAACAGATAAAACCCTCCTCTTGGAGGCAACACATGTTCTCACCTTGTATTAGTTTACATAATTTTAATTTTAGTGTGGTGACAATATACATCAACACCTTCTATTAACATTAGTCTATGGGCACATGGACTTTGAGAAATGCATGCCATGCCTATATGGTAACAATCCTCTTTTAGAGGCTTTCATATTGCATCTCTTCACCATCTTGCTTATGTATAATGCTTGCGAGAGACCTATCAATTTCTTTGCTCTATTTTTATAGATGTAGATGCCCTAGATGTAGGTTACTTCCTTAAGTCTTTCATGTAGAATGTACCAAATAACCATTTCTTAACTGAGTTAAGCTTTCCAACATCATTCACAATCAATAGTATGTCATCTATATACAACACTAGTTATGTCGCTCCAACTAACCTTTTTTGTAGATGCATAGTTCATTTTTGTTCTTGATAAAGCTAAAAAATTTGATTTCACTATCGAAACAAAGATTTCAAGTCCTTTATACTTGCTTAAGGATATCAATGGACCTCTTAATCTTACATAATTTATGAGATTCGCCTTGGACTTCAACACCTTGTGGTTGAACCATATAAATATATTAGGTAAGAAAACCATTGAGAAAAGTGGTTTTGAAATCCATTTACCCAATTTCATTGTCTAAATATGTGGCTATTGCAAGGAGTTTCTGAATGGATGCAAGTATTACTATAGGCAAAAAGGTTTACTCATAGTTAATTTCTTCATTTTGACTATAGCCTTTCACCAAACGCCTAGCTTTATAGATTTCTACCTTGCCAATCAAACCAATCTTCCTTTTATAAGCTTATTTGTATCTAATGGGAGCTATTCCATTAGGTAGATCCATTAAGGTCATGTGTGGATTGCTGGCATCAAATTCTTCTTAGCATTGTTTGATAGTAGGTAGAAGGATCATTTCCATAATCATGATCTCCCATAACAAACAATTATTGTCCATTTTCTAGGACATAACTATATCTCCTTAGGGCACAAGAGATCCTACTTAATGGTATGTTTATGCTATAAAAGGTTATTCTTAAATAGAAATTTGTTGTACAAGCTCATTGCTTTGTTACTCATGCTTAACATTTTTGAGCACAATTATTCTACTAGTACCACCTTCTTAAACAAACTTTTCTTTAAGAAAATGTTCCTAATAACTAACAACAATCCTATTGTCCTCAAGTAGGTCAAGTTCAAATCCCATGGAATCCTTAATATATCTAACAAAGTGGCCCATGACAGCCCTCATCTCTAATTTATTTGTCTTTCTTTACATAAGATAAGCTAGACATGCTCAAATTCTGATGTGCTAAAGTATTAGTTTCCTTACACTCCAAATCTCTTCTAGGGTTGAAAGAACAAACTTAAAAGGAATTATATTCAAGATATGTACGATAGTAAAAAAGGTGTGACCCTGTAATGATATGGGAAGTTCTATGAAGATAATGATATATCAAACCATATCTAACAAGGTGTGATTCCTACGCTTAGCTACACCATTTAACTAAGGAGTTTTTGCTGATGTTAATTGTGACACAATTCCATTTTCTTTGAGAAACTTAGCAAACTTAACACTCATGTACTCATCATCACGAACTAATCATAGTGCTTTCTCATGCTTGATGAACCAATCATAATGCTTTCTCATGCTTTCTAATTTGCTTCTCTGCTTATGCCTTGAATTATTTAAACTTTTCAAAGAATTCATGCTTGTACTTTATTAAGTACTCAAAACTAGACCAAGAGTGATCGTCGGTAAAGCTTAGGAAGTAGTAGAAATTGCCTCTAGAATGTCAATGTGCTTTAGCTTTAACACCAATGTGGCCCTTTCAAATTATCCATCAAATGGACTTTTGGCTATCTTGCATAGGATGTAAGGTTAACAAGTTGGATAGGGTTCCTCTCTTAATGGTTTGTGCCGCACTCACGAAGGACTGCCAGTGATATACTGGAGGAAGGTGGGGATGACGTCAAGTCCGCATGGCCCTTATGGGCTGGGCCACACACGTGCTACAATGGCAATTACAATGGGAAGCAAGGCTGTAAGGCGGAGCGAATCCGGAAAGATTGCCTCAGTTCGGATTGTTCTCTGCAACTCGGGAACATGAAGTTGGAATCGCTAGTAATTGTGGACCAGCATGCCGGTGTGAAGTATTAGACCAATGATCACCCATGACTTCTGTGTCACACTAGTGCCACAAAGGCTTTTGGTGGGCTTATTGGCGCATACCACGGTGGGGTCTTCGACTGGGGTGAAGTCGTAACAAGGTAGCCGTAGGGGAACCTGTGGCTGGATTGAATCCTTCGCGATGGAAATGCCCTCTTCCCCAACCAACACAGGGCTTAGAGAAAGGGACTGAAAGTCTACGATTCCCAGTAGTAAGTCGTTGGCATATCACACATAAGAAATCCTTATGTTGGAATGGGTTTTTAAGGGGACTAATTTATAGGCCAGGCCTCTCTCTGACTTGATAACTAGTATTGCTTCCTCGCCTAGCTCTATCAGCAGGCCCTTTCTTTTGCAAGACTTAAAAAACTCTCTCATGGCCCAATTATTATTACAGCGTTCTCTACCATAGAATTCGGCCTTCGGGGTCAACCCGGCGGCTTCTATGAGGAAGGCGGCGCAAAGGAGGCTCGAGGGTTTGTTAAGGAAGGCGGTAAGGGCCAACGAAGGGGTGAAAACGAAAGGCCTTTTCTGGTCCCCCCCTGAGCCTGGGTTAATAAGCCCATCTTTCTCCAATTCATTTATCTTTGCCGCCCAACAAGACTTAGTCTAAGATGCCACAATTACTTAGGATTCAAGCAATCCCTAGCACATTTATGAGAAAAATCATTCATTACAACACTATCATCCATATTCAAATAGAAAAGGCCATTCATTAAAGATGTTATACCGACCAATTATTACCATAATATAAATATAGCACACAATATTTCTAAAAGAAAATCTATAATTCTCTTTTATTAATAATGGAATGGAAACAATGCTCTTAATCCCATTGAGCAAAAGTAAACAATATCTTAAAATAATACTAGGGCCAGACGACAGTGTTTGGTAGAAGTAAAGAATATCTCAAAGCAATACCATGGCCAGATGATAGTTTAACTGAAATAATCTCAATCATGGGGCCTGCAACACTTTCTCCACTACCCACCTTGATCACCACTTCATGCTTCTCAAGCATCTTACTTCTAGTTGAATCCGGACGTGAAGTACAAATATGAGAGGAAGTAATAGAATCTAAAATCCAAGAAGTAAAAACTACACTAATAGAATAAGATATTTTCTAAACATAAAGTTCCTTACTAGGGGTGAGTTTGGACCGAGTTGCCAGACTCAACTTAATTAAGCAACTCGGTCAAAGCTTAACTTGAAGTTGGTCACTCGATTTTGTCAAGTTCAAGTTGAGCTCAATCAACTCAACTCATGTTCACAAGCCAAGCTCGAGTTGACTTTAGGTAGGCTCAAGCAACTTGAACATGAGTAAAGCTCGAGTTAAGTCTAGGTGGGCTCGATACTTGTCGAGTCTACTCAACTTGATCATATAAATAAATAATTATATTACGTTTAGTAACATAATGGGAATATGGCCAAGTGGTGGTTCGCAGTGTTGTAGACCCTAAACATCTTGGGTTCGAATTCTAATATTAGTAGTGTTCTTTTTAAATATTTGATGGTTGAGCTTAAGTGAGCTCGAGCTCAACCCATACTGAAGCTTAACTCAAGCTTAGGCCTGAGCATAGGTACTGGGCTTGAGCTCAAGCCCCTAATTAGTTTATCAAGTAAAGCTCAAGTATCTACTTAAGCTTGACTCAACTCAACTACACCCCTATTTCTTACCTTTAGTGTCACTTTCAAGCTCTTAAGGTATTTGACGTAGTTCCTCTACAGCGCCCATCATTGCCATAGTGGAAACATTTTTCTTTATCAGCAAAAGCCTTAGACTTCTTAATACTCCCACTCGCCTTGGGAACTCTAGGCTTCTTCTTCTTTATCTTGTTTTTCTTAGTCTTACTAGATGAGCTAAATTCATCAAAAACCACTTCCTTCCTTTTCCTTCTCATGGCTATTTGTGTAGCTATTGGCTTATAGAGGAGACTAGTCAATATACACTCAATTTCATTAAGATGATAATTCATGATGAACTGAGAGGAGGAATCTAAAAGTAACTGTAGGATTAAATTTAACTATAGATTAGCATCCATGATAAAGTCCAGTGACTTAAGCTGCTTGATGATCAAAATCATTTTAAGGACATGCTCAGTAATACCACCGCCCTCTACCACACGCATCTTGAATAAGTGCTTTGATATCTCATGTCTAGCAGTATAACTCTATTCACCAACAACTCTAGTAGATAATAAAAAATCTCCTAAGTTCTTGCCATGCCCTCATAGGTCCTCTGGAGGTCCTTGGTCATAGAAGCCAGTATTTAGCTCTTGACCTAGAGACTGTCTTCTACTCATCTCTTATAGGCAAACTTTTCCTCCTCACTAGCCATCTTTGTAAGGGTTGGTGAGATATTGGCCTCCAATAAATAGGCGATTAGCACCATATTAAGAATAATTCTCAAGTTTGAAGCTAGTCAACATAGCTTGGACCAGTCCATTTGTTGGTCTCAAGTAATTTAGTAAGAGGCAATGCCATTATTTAAGATAAATAAAGGCTATAGAAAATAACAGTTTGGTTGTATAATGTATTACCACATGATTAGAGATTTTGAATCAAAGGAATTCCCACTAAAATTTTCAAATCCTATACTCCTTCAAGTAGAAAATGAAAATTCCATTAAAAAAATTTCTTAGTGGGTGATTGGGATCTTTATTGAACATAAGATACCTCTTACATACAGATCTTAACATGCTAGGCTCAAAAATGGCAACTCTTGCTAGCGCATCTCATGCATAGTCCAATCTTTTACTTTGACCCATGGTATGACAAAACCTTACATATATAGTTCTTAGTATCATAGGCACACTTAAGTTATACCCACTGGCAAACAACTTGATATATTGTAATCCCATCTATGACCCTTTTAGTTCTTAAGAGATAGTATTTTTTGAATGTCATATCAAATGCACTTGAATCCCCAAATGTGCCATCCTAGTATGACCCTATGAATGTGAGGATATCACATGCTAAGATTACACTTAAAACCTCAAGCTAGATGGAGGGCCATGACAAAACAATTACATTTTTACAACTTAATCTGATCAATGAAGTTTTCACTCAATGTAATTTCATATTTTACTTTGTACATTAACCAATTTTATTTATATATCTCATGCTTGTATCACATACAATAGACAAATCAAAAATATAGAAGACTATGGACTTCTAGATAGAATTGGAGCTAATAATTATATCATGCACATGTGCGTGAATCTTGTACTATTACATAGGATAATGATAATGGTCTTCTCTTTATCTTGGTTTTTGTGGCTTCTTTCATGGGCCTACCATGCTATAGAATTTCGAGTGGCCCCAACTCTTAGTCTCCATGGGAACATCAACTTTTGATCTCTTTCTTGTAACGTACACACGTGGTTACCAAAAAGAAATAATTTCAATTCTATGTAAAATATAAAACTTAGGCTTATGCCCTTACAATCCATGAAAACTAATTATACATCTATGAAAAATCAATCTAAAAGGAAATCCATTCATCGAGAAGTGTAATAGTCTATAATCTATCCATGACATGCATTCATACAATTATACATAAGATGTAAAATTCAACAAATCCACTTAATGACCTTCGTTATGACTTAAGCATCTCATGCCTTTGTTTTCATTTATAGAAAAGCTTTTCCATGTTTCAAATTTGAGAAAAGCTTTAATCATCCTTTGCAAGCTTTCGTATAGCTGTAGGAATAGTTTGAATGGCCACAACCCATACGAAGGTGGCCACAAGATGGGTCATGACAGAATGTTATCACAACAGAAAGCTGGAGGCTTAAGGCTATGAGTTTTTAGCTCTAAGTCACCAATCCGCAGTTGCAACCCCTGCCGCACAATTTATGTAAGTCTTATGCTTAGTTTGGCGGCCATAGCTGTAGGCTTTGTAGCTATGGAAACTTTTCCCGTGGCGACGAGCTAGCCACAACTGCAACATTGGAAACTTACCTTGACCTTCAAGACTCAAGTTTTATAGATTTTTTTTTAATTTAAAACATCACAAAACAAATTTTCATCTATAAACAAGTATCAAATACATTTTCAAACAATTCTCAAATGAAAAAAAATAAAAATCATAGAAAAATCATTAAATTTTGAGGTTATATTAAAAAAGCAATGGCTCTAATATCATTGTTGGGTTTCAACAAGTTTGGGGTGGGAATTTTAAAACTTTAAAACATACATCATCATATAAACACACCAAATAAATAAAACCAAACCTATTCCATTTTTTGCATATAACATGCCATACTAAACAGAATGAGAAATACACATAAAGCTTATCTCTTTGAATCATATTCTAAATAAAGCAAATGTGTGATCCAGAAGTCACGACCCTAAAAACTTGATCTCTAGTTCATCCACACGGTTGGAAAGCAAACAAGAGCCTCCAGAAACCTCTTCAAACTCCTTTGCAAGATCCTAAAGAGAACACCTTTGGGTTTAGAGGCTTTAAAGAAAAAAGAAGACAAAGAAAGAGATTAGAGAAACTTCTTTCTTGCTTGGAAAAGGGTGGAAAACTTAAGGTTTTTTTATTATGTTATGTGATTTGAAATACTTCCAATTCTATTTATTTTTAAAACACAATATCCTACACTTAGTAGGATTCTTATTTCTATTTATTGCACCTATGGCCACATGACATGGTTTTATAGGCTTCCCCTCTAGACCTTTAATTAACTCAAGTCCAAAGCTTATTTAATTATCAAAAAAATTAATAATTAAAGCCCACTTGTGTCTTGTCATTTAATTTAATAAAGGACCACTTTGCTTTAAATTAATAATCTCATTATTAGCAAGTGTCTTGGGAAATCCATTTGGTCATATCTCATTACAACCAAATTAATTTCTTCATGAGACCTCTGAAGTCTTGTTCACACCCCAACCAATTTCCTAACTTGTTATTGATCAAACCTTTTGCGCGTGACTCTCTAGGTTACACTTAATTGAAAATGAGTAGAGTTCAAAGGACATGAATAATATCTAACGTACAGTCCATATCATTACCAATTAAGATAAAGTGAATAGATCAAATGAACCTTTTCGATCTGAATACCATTGGGTATAAGCCCATTATCTTACTATGTACTAAATGAACAAGTGCTATGAATTTAGTCAAACTTATTAGTTTTGTCACATGATAAAATCAGACTCACGTCCTATCAAAAACTCATTTATGATCATATACTACTTAGGCTAAGGATTTCTATTTTATGTAACATTGATCACATTGGACAAATGCCTTAATCACTGGCAAAGTGACAAATCTCATATTGAATACACACATGCTTACATACACATTTGAGCATTGGCATGGTCTCAGGACCCATCTTATATCAAGATAAATGTTGAAGCCTAATACCTTGATGACACACTAACTATCTTGCAAATAAAACAACAGTGTTGTCTCAGGTCTAAGCCGACACGCATTTAGTACAGTCACAAAGCAAGATATTAATAGGAAAAATTAAGTCCATGTGTCTACTTTGTTCGTCAAGCCAGTATTCAAATATTCATTCTTCAATGATGTATTCACCTATACGTATTATTAGTATTTTATACTGAATGGCACGACACTTATCATACAAATGCAATGTGTGCAAGTTATGTATTGAAATACCTATTTTAGCTAGTTTGTGACTCTCAAAATGGTTTTAGTAATCATGTACCTAAAAGCGTGGTGTCCATATTCATATTCTTTATAAATTGGGATTCTTAACACAGTCACATAAGTACATGCAAATCTTTATACCATGCACTATTTACTTGCATGAATAGCTACCAGAATATTGATATAAGAAAAATTAATATTTTATTAATATGTGAAAAGTTTACATATACAACCATTATCCCTTATAATTTATTAGCTTTAGAGGGGATATGGCTAATAGAGACTTATGGAAAGAAACTAGACTTCTTCACTTGAATGCTTCAGCTTGTCTTCAACTTATCTTCCAATTGTCTTCAATTTGTGTGTGTTGAATCAAGAGAACGTTGGTGTGGATAGTTGACGTCAGCATTCGTTGTTAGTTTAATGTTGGAACAAGCAATCAACAACCAAACATGTAATAGAATAATTTTAACAATTCTTAGTTCTGAATTTGTACTTATATTCACTCCAACTTGCTAAAATGTTAACACTCATTCATTAATATAATTTCAAAGAGATGAACACAAAGAATTGTTCATGTGGTTTGGTGTCAATCACAACTATGTCTGCAGGAACTTGCCCAGTAGAAAATGAATCTACTAAAATGAAGAATTTGTATGCTTTACACAACTCAAATTAAACTTTACTTTAAGAGTTCTACTTCCCCACACACCTGAGTTCATGACTGAGTGGGATTTTATACTTCCTACTTGGTAGAATAAAGACCTATACTAAAGATTCTCACCCTTCCATCGAAGTAAGCAACACCAATGAGGAACACTAATTATAGGACTAAATCACAGAAGCCTTACTCAAAAACTCGATGATTTCAAGAATACATGGACTTCTCAATCAAGCTCACCAAGTTGGTTGGTCAACTCTCTACGATTCTTAGACAAGTTCAACACAATTACTTTCAATGCTTCAAATGTTCACTTCTCACATTCTCTGCATAAGTAAATTATGATTCAATAGCTTTTCACAATGTTTGGGATTGTCTTGATACACCAAAATCTCCTTAATTCAGTTAACTCTGTAATTGTCATAATCTACTAGTTACCTATTGCAACAATTCAAGGTGACTTTCCTTCCAGCATGAGATTCTTAATCTTTTAACTTTGGCAACTCAATCTCCAATCCTTCATTGATTCAATAAACATGTTCTTCAAGGGTTTCCTAGCTAAAAGTGGTTTAACTTTCCTCCATTGAAAATGGCAATCTTCTTCCAATATTTGGTAAACTCCTTCCCAAATTTTCACACACAAATGTTAGAAAATTAATGTTGCAATAACTTTTCTTTCCTTTGGCAATGATTTTGTTGAGTTTGGTTGTCGTGTGTATGCTACATAAGTATCTACACATATCAAAATGCTAACAGAGAATACTACCTCTATTTATAGTGATGGAAAATTCAATCTTGCCATATTTATCTATCGATGTGCTGTAATTTGATTTGCTGAAAATACTTTGAGTTGCATATCTTCCTTCCTGTTGCAATCAAACAATCTCAGAGAATCTCTGCCCGGACCACTGCATACAGTCACCTCTTTCCATCTAAACGATTACACCAAAGAAGATTTCTTCTCCCACAATAAGGGCAGTTTCCAAAAGCGATAAACAATTACCTCACTTTCCAAATTCCCAAACCTAAATCTTGCATGCATGGCAAATTCCTTCCAAGCAAAGCTTTGGTGTGGACACACTTACCATATGACAGATTCCTTCCAGGCAGCTTCATTAATTTAGGGAAATCTCAAAAGTGGGGAATTTTCCATCTTTTGTTTAGCTTGTTACTATTATGAGAAAGGGCCGCACAACTCTTCTTTAATCCTCCTAGAAAGGTAATCAAGTTGTTCAATTCTTCTTGGGTGGAGCTGTAAGCAGCAACAATTTTCCCTTTAATCATCTCATCTTTTATCTACTGGTAAGCCCTTTCCCCCTTGCTAGTTCTTTATTTCTTGCTCTATAGGTCGAGGACTGCTGCTTAGCAGTGATACCATGTCTTGTCACCCCCTAGTTAGGCACTTCATTGGCTTATAACGTTTAGCTGGTATCGTCACATAGTCGCGTGATTCACCCAGCACTGATGTCTCCCTTTAGTTATAAGGAAGAAAATTTCACTGCATTACAACAAAAAAGGCTTGTACTTACACATGTTTTCCTTACATATTTTTTGGTGTGTAACTATATGTATCATATAGTTACATTTACAGGAGGATGTAAGTATAAGCTCTCTTTCATATTTTTTTTTCTGTATTTTATTAAATTAAAATGTAATAAAAATAATCATTCCCGCTAAATTTCACAAAAGCATCGCCATTTTCAATAAAAGAATTGAAACAGTCTGTACTTCTTGAACAAAGAATCATCCAACAATAGAAAAGATATGATAATTTGGTTTGGTCGTTCTTTAAAGAGAACATATTTTTGGCGATGGGTAATACCCTTAGGGTATTTGCTTCCTCTAAAAGGAAGTATAGTGAAACGTTTTTGAAAGATAGGGGAGGAGGTTCAAGGTTCCTACCTGTCCTATCTATTACAAGGCTTTTTGGCTATTTTTGGGTGAGAGCCTCAGCTCTTATCGACTTTCTCCAACTCTGTCTTTGAATAGAAGATGGCTCCTCCTTTTATAGATGCTTGGAAGGGCCTTTTTGTAATTTTAAAAATTTTGAATAGTGACCGCACTCGTGACTACACAGTGAAAAGTGAACAGTTCCACTACAATGACTGTACTATAGTGAACAGTTCCGCTACAGTGATAGTATCTCACAACTCTACCTCCACTGCCTCTGATACCAGGGACGCTAAGAACGATAGGGGACAGGGTCTAAACACTTTGAAAATTAACACAGAAAATAAATATAAGGTAGTTGATATACGGAAATGCAAAAAGTAAAACAAATATGCGAGATTGGTATGTGGCGTTGTTACATCTATCAAATATAAGGATTAGCAAGGTTTCCAGTCGATATACCAATCAATATATACAGGCAGTTATGCAGGAGGCTATGTCGATCATATGCGTGAAATATTTGTAGAAATATTTAAATTAGGTGGCTATGCCGACCACATGTATGAGTAGGCAGAAAAGTAAAAGATAGGCAAAAGAAATATATATTTAAATAATATTTGTAAAATATTTGGAGATACAATTCTTTGGCTAAGCCTGATTCAAACCATTTGAAGATAAAAAATTTTGAAATCTTTAGTGATGGGTAATATCCTGAGGGTCTTTGCTTCCTCTGAAAGGAAGTATGGTGAAAGGTTTCTGGAATATAGGGGAGGAAGGTTCAAGATTCCTACCTATCTTATCTATTACAAGACTTTTTGGCTATTTTTGGGTGAGAGCTTCAGCTTTTATCGACTTTCTTTAGCTCTGTCTTCAATAGAAGAGGGGCCTCCTCCTTTTATAGATGCTTAGAAGGGTCTTTTTACAATTTTAAAAATTTGAACAGTGACTGCACTTGTGACTGCACAGTGAAAAGTGAACAGTTCTGCTATAGTGACTGTACTATTTTCATCCTCTTGGTCCATGTTTAAATAGTTTCTGTATCTTTGAACAGTACTTGTATTTTTAAATAGTGAAGAACAATATTTTTGTCTCTTTTTTCTTTTCTTCTTTTTGCTTTTTTGCTTTCTTTCTAATTTTGTCTCTTTTTCTTCTTCTTCTTTTTTTTTAGCAACCTGAATTCCTGAAGACTTTGAAGTCTAGGTCTATTTAATCCTCTTCTTATGTGGAGGATTCAGCATTTTCAGGTGATTTTGATGTCTCAATTTCTTTTTTTGGTGTGAGAGAATTTTTGTCACTTCTTCAGGAGTCTTTGCCGCTGCAATCATGGACTACAATTTTGATTTTTGTGTTAGAAATTTATCCTTCTATCATATTGTCAATGTTGTATACCTCTTCATCAGTAAAATTTTTTTCAACTAAGGTTGGTGATATTGGACCACCATAACTTCCTGGGCTGGGAAAAGAAT
Organism: Avicennia marina; assembly: GCA_019155195.1. NCBI lineage: Eukaryota > Viridiplantae > Streptophyta > Magnoliopsida > Lamiales > Acanthaceae > Avicennia > Avicennia marina. Next base: position 12,589,176 of record CM032756.1, on the reverse strand, counting down.
ACCTATCACAGTAAACTTCATATACTTCTGTATAAATAGTTTGGAATATAAATTCCAGTTCTGGTATGCTTTCAGAGGCATAAATTTTTTGATGTTGATCCTCTTGAAAATTTTCATGATCTTGTGAGGAAAATGGTCATCATAGCCATTCAAGGCCATTACTTCTCCTTTCCAGTGTATATGGATTCTGGTTAAGTTTTTGGGGCAGGCAATTTTGAGTGCACAATGATCCATCCTTCTAGTATATTTTCCAACCCAAATTTGGTGGTAGGCTTGTTGGATGAATAATCCTTCCCATTCAGGAGGAATGAAATTGATTCTTACATCCACTCTTTTGGTTTCAAGGGAGAAAAGGTTGCAGACACATATTGCCATTTTTCGTCCAAAATTGTCTGTTTGCTCTGGATTAGAGAAAATGATTTGGCTGACAAGTCTCAAATCCATTAATTTTGCTGAGGGAAATTTCTTCTATCCGATTTCTAATCCATCGAACTTTTCTTGTCTGATTGAGGCTTTGAAAAGTATCCAACATGTATTGTGTTTACAAGCATCAGTATTATCAAGTTTGCAAGGGCTTAATCTAGTGAAAGGTTTGAAAGAGATTGAGAGAATTACCCTTAGTCCAGGTTTTGGCTTTCTTTTTTCTTAGAATATTTCAAGGAAAAGAGACTGTATTTTGGCAAATGTTTGATAAAAATTTGTGGAGATTTTTTATGTGATAATGTCAACAAGGTTTTGAGGTAGGCGATAGGCAACTTCGATAGGTTTGTGGAAGATTTTGGTTTTGCAAATTTTGAAGGCTGCAGGATTATAGTACAGTGGTCGACTTTGTGTATGCCAGGTGTTAAAGTGAGGGATTGCACGCGGGAGCATCTCCCGTGCAAATGGCATATGAGAGGGGGCCACTACCACTTTTTGGGCCATATCTTTTAGAAAGAATGACTTAGGAGTGGTTAGCATCTTTGTGGTCTGACTATGCTGTCTATAGATGACTGGGTCATTTACATAGAATGTTTAGACTGAGCATCGTGCTTTCATTTTGCCCTTCTAAATCTACTATTTTGCTTTTTAAATTTTTATTTTCTAGAAGCAGACTTCTATTTATAATAATATTACTGTTGCTAAAATACCATGCAAGGGCATCAAGAGCAAAAACTTTTTGGCTTGCTTTGCTATCATTCCATAGGTTATCAATCAAAACCTTTTGCTGTGGAATCAAATCATAATCTTTGTTTGTTCGGAATTCAATTTGGAGAAAATCCTGAGATTGTAAGGGCCAATATCCATATAGTAGAGGTTGTTTGGTCTTTTGCTACTTTGTCCTTCCATGAGTTCTTACATAAGCCTTTTGGAGATTAGTAAAGGTAAAAGAACAAGAAATTGATTTTCAATGAAAGAATCATGGTAAGGAAGATCAACAATATTTTGTTTCCTATTCCAAAAGGTAGTTGAAAGATCATCACAAATTTGTTTTTCAATAGAATTTTGAAGATTTTTGATCTATTTTTTGACAAAAGAGGTGTTTAGTTATTCTTGAATCCTTTTAAAAGAGATATTTTTGCAAAGATTCTGAAGTTAAAAATCATTTGCTTGAACAAGATTGTTCAAAGTATTTTGATGAATAGAAAGAGCTTTTAAATAACCAAGATTTCGAGTTTTTAGCTTATCAAGAAAAGGAAATGAAAACTTTTTGTGATTGCTTCTAAAAGAAATTGAATCTAATTTGACTTTGTAATAAAGGGTGTTCCAAGAATAACCGAATGGTGTATGTCTTGGATAACAACAAAAGCTGTTTTGAGAGAAATATTATTGTTAATGATATTTGCAAAAGTTTTTGACTTGATGCAAAGTTTAGCATTGTTTGCAGCTGAGAGTTTTTCTTGAGATTTTTCAACAAATTTGTTTGGTACCATGCCAAACTTAATGTAGTTTAAATTTGCACCAGTGTCAAATAAGGCAATGGTATCAAGGCGATAATCAGAAGAAGATTTAAGAGTAATTTTGATCATATATTTTCTTATTGTAATTTCTGTAAGAATAAAGAGAAATTTATTTGGTATTTCATGGAGGGCTTGGATTGCTGTCTCAATGGGATTATTTTCATCATTTGACGAAGATCCTTCATTGGACTAAATTTTGGAGAGAATGTGCTTGATAGCTTCCTCATCCTGTTTCTATTTTTGTTTGAGCTCTCGTAAAGCTTACTTAACAATTCCAATGTCCTTTTGGAGGTCTTGAACTATTAAATCTTTGGATTTGCATTTTTGTTTGTTAAGAATATTTGTAAGATCATAAGTATTTTTTGATATTACAGGCTGGGACGACGATGATGATTTTGGTTCTCTTTCATAGCTAGTGAAAGTTTTGAGGAGTTTTTTAAGACATTTTTTCCTTAACTCAGGACTATCAACCTGGTTAATAATGTTAAGAATTGTTTGTTGTTTTGAAGTTAAGACATGGACTGAAAATCCATTATTGTCTTCAGAAGAAGTCTTTTGAGAAAAGGTTTGGAGGTTAGAAGCAGTTGTTTCATCTAATTGGAAACATTTTTTATTTTCTCTAGAAACAGAGGAACCTTCTGTTTTAGAGTTTGAAGGATTTTCAGGGATGCTGACAAGGAGGTTTGAAAGTTTATTGAGGACGTCTTCTCCAAGATCCAATTCATGAATCTTTTTGTTGAGATTTGGAGAAATTCTTGGGCTGATATTTTTTATTCTTCTTCAGGGTTTTTTGTAATATTCCTCTCTTGAGGGTTTTTTGGTAGGATTTGTAATTCTTCTTAAAGCGTTTTTTGTAACCTTTTGACTTGCCATGACCACAATTTCCTTGACAATAAGAATGTGAATGTTTGAAAGGATTAATATCGAATTGTTGGCAGAATGTACCTAATTCGATTTTGGTTTGCTTCATCTCTCTCTTGAGATGTTTTTGGAGCTTTAAATCTTAACAGACTTTTAAGTCTTCATGTTGGATGATACCAACAAGCTGGCCATATGTATAATCTTCGTAGGGAATGATTTTCTTTTGAAAAGGTTCTTTGATATGATTCTAGACCTTCTTACCAAGAAGTGTTGGAAGTCCAGCAAGGAATTTTTCATTCCAAAATGGTTGATTAGAGTATTCTTAGAGCATGACTCTATTTAGGAAGATATTTTTATATCATTAAAAATGGCTAAGTTTTTTGCAACGAAGATTTGAAAAGAGTTCGGCATTTTTATCCTTGATATGCTAAGGATCTCCAAAAAAGTGGAGGGAAATGGTACAGATCAGAGTGGAGAGGGCATCCTGTTGAGGATTATCATCTTCATCAAGGATTAAGTTTCCCGATTCATCTGTTTTTGTATGTATTGAGGATTTCACTTTGCTGGTTAGGAGTGAGATAATTATCCCAACTTCTTTTGAGTTGACCAAAAAATCTTGCAATTAGGATTTTTGCAATTACTCTATCAGAAACATTGTTCTGAGTTCTATAAGGATTTGTAGCCATGGTCATTTGCTGAAGCGTTTAAAGAATTTGATACTTAGAAAAGTTGTCAATGTTCCATTCATAAACAGAAGAAGTATTGAAACGAAATTGAGAAATTAGCTTTGCCAGAACAATGTCAGGAATTGTGATTATTGGCATAGTAGGCAATATATTGATTTGAAAATTTTTGAATTGTTCAGTAATTTCATCAACTTTTGACTTTTGGGAAAGAGTATTAATGACTGGAGACTTATTAGTAGATGTCAATGTTTCAAGGATGATGTTTGAATCACTAGCTAAAATTTTTAAAAATTAATTTTCAGAGTCACTCTTGCTTTCCTGAATGTTTTTAATAGAACTTTTGAAAACTAATAAGGCTTTAAAATAGGATTTTTCAAATCTTTTTTCCTGAGCAGAATAGGCTGTTTTTGAATATGTTTCTCAATACAATCAAATTGTTCCCAATTGTACTAAGATTAACATTTGAAAAATTGTTTTTCGTGATAATTTTCTTCAAATTATCATCTCCTAGAGTTTTAGAAGGAGTTGCTTCCACATCTTTGTTGGAAACAGTAAGCTTGACATTTTGCAGAGGAAGATGGTTTAAAATGATTCTTGTTCCTATAGAGGCTTCCCATTCTGTAGAGTCTGGATTTTTATTTTTCAAAATAACTGGATTTAAAGAATTTTTGAAAGGATATTTGATACCATTGTTGATAGCATAGACCTCAAACCAATTAAAGACGAAAATGTGAGTTTTGCTTTGAATGATAAAATCATAATATTCTTCTTGAATTTGCTTTTTTGTTTCAGGAAAATTTTTGAAAAACCAAAATCTTTTTTCAAAATTTTCTTTTGAATAAAAATCATTTCACAGAAATTGTTTGTTGACAAAAAATTCTTCTTCAAGAACATTGAGTTCATTAGCCATTAGATTCTTTATTGCAGTAGAAAAATCATGACTAATAGCCTCAGATTGTTCAGAAGGAGACTTAGGTTGCCTTTCAATATTTTGCACATAAACCGGTTTTGGAATTTGATACTGTAATCAGCATTTCTAAAGTTTGAAGTCGAAGAAAAATCTTTTGGAAGATCTAAAGTGGAGAAGATTGGTTTTGTTTCTATTACAGAAGGGATTTGGGAGATTCTTCCCAAATCAATGGTACTTTTTGCAAAAGATGTTTCAGATCTAGAGCTAGAAAATGAATTCCTATGAAAAGAGAGTTTGACCCAGCCATCAGCAAACTGCTGAATACTTTTTACCTGAGTATTTAGATGAATAGGCTCATGAGGTTGAGCTGGGACAGCATTTTCAATATCCCATTCATTTGGAAGACTTACATCTTTCCATTGAATAGTTTTGGTAGTGATGACATTAGATCTGGTCAGATCTATTTGTAAAAGAAAAGTCTCCTTTTATCGAAGAGATCATTTTGATTTTTGAAACAAAGGTTGAATGCATAACTTTAAAATGTAACTAATAGATGATTACTATTGGGATAGATCTCTCAAACATTTTATAATTATGAGTTTGAATCTGGAGATCTAGAGATTTGAGGATATTTCTGTCCTTCAGGGAAATAGTTTGATTTGGGTAACAATCAAATGATATTGGATCTCGACATAGATTACTCTATTGAAACAAAATATATTTTGGATGCGAAATTCTTGAAACTAGTGATTCTTTATGCTCTATGTGTGCGTAAAAATTAAATAAAATTATTTTTGAATAATTAAAAATTATAAATAAATTAATAATTAATACTGAAAAATATTAAATATATTTTAAATAATTACAATACTAACACAAAAATTTTTATAGTAATGTTTTATATTTAAAATACAATTTAAAATTTATAAACTATGCATTCATTTATTGGTTTTTGGGGGATAGCTGGCTTAATATATTCTCTGGTGGATGTTTGACATTTTTAAGGTTCTTTTCAATTTAATATATTTTAGTTGTACTAACTCTTTTATTAATTATTGTTTGCTTTTACTGTTTATTTAAATAGATTATAAAATATTGGCAAAATGTGATCATTTTGTTATTGTTATTGCCAGGTTTACATTGGAGGTAAGGGTGGAAGAATAAAATACTTCAATAATTTTGAAGGATTTCCATTTCTATGAAAAATCGGAATTGTTTATTTTTGGAGTATTTACTTTCTTGCTAGATATGGTTAGAACTCGAAATCTTAAGTGTGCATTGCAAGAACAAGCATTAACACTTCCAAAAATTGTTAATTATGAAAAAATTATAGAAAGTACAATGGTAATAGATAGTGAATAAAGAAAAATGGAAGAAAAAATGCCAATCATGATATATTGTGGATGGAGAAGAGATTTTAACGTGTTCAATACAATGAGCAAAATTTTGGCCACCTTCTAGTCCAACCATTTTGTTTTTCATTTATTCAGTGCAAATGGAAAATTTTTGAATAGTTAGTATATATTATGTTGGTATCTTTTGACATAACTAGCATTGAAATATGAAAAATTACAGATCGTGAGGGCAAGCGCTGTGGAGGAAGTTGTGTCTTAGATATAAGTAGTTGCTCAAAATTAAATAGAAGCTTTATTTAGTTCCTTAATATACTTCAAAAATTATATATAATTTTATAAATTAAAAAGGAATATGATTTAAAATTAGAATAAGAAATTTTAAGATTTAAAGAATAATATATATATAAATTAAAGTTCTTCTCAATAAAAATGCGAGTGTGTGAGTGTGTGTGTGTGTGTGTGTATCGTTGACTAATATATACCTCAATTTTTTAAGTACACACAGCGAGTGTCCCCCACTCACTAATAAAGCTCATTGGTTATGGATTTATTGGTGTAAACCCCATCATATTTTTAATCAAAACATGCAGACATCTGGATTGTTGCCTACCACTTGTTATGCCTTTTAAGTTGAATTGAATGGATACTATAATGTTGTTATAATCTATCCTATAGTAAATATGCATAATAAATTTTTGAATTTATTTTGTTAGCTAAATGTTGACATGTTTACAATTACAGAATTTGTATTTAAATTATGGCACACAACTTTAAAACTTACTTTTAGCAGGCATTATTTAGCACTCATTATTTAAATTTGCATGAAGTAAATTTTTATAACGTGAACTTTAAATTAATACTTTACCTTGTTAATAAATCATTCTAACAGAAAAGGAGTGGACTAGCATATGACGGTACAGTTGTCTAATATTGAGATTGATCACATTTGTAGTATGGGTTGTATATGAAAAATGGATGAGTTGGATGAACTTACCAAGGACAAGTATTGCATTTGGAGAGGGATTGGATAGATTTTTGATTTTGCATTCTCAAATTCACCAATCACTTAATACTTGGCCCATGGTGAACTTGGATTTGTTAATGCTACCTCAAAAGAACCTCATAGGATAGTTAATGTATTTGATGACATGCAAGTGTAATTACATGATGCATTTGGACGACAAGCTGAGGATTATCCAGAAGAAGCTACAAATGAAGAACCAAATGTGGAAGCTCAGAGATACTTTAAACCATTAGATGATTCTCAGCAAGAGCTATACCTTGGTTTCAAAATGTTTCCAAACTTCCTTTTCTTACATGGATGCTTCATATCAAGTGTGTTGGTAATTGGACTAATAGATCATTTAACATGATGATTGATTTGTTGAATGAGACTTTTCCTAAAGGTGTTCAATTACCAAAATCATGGTATGATGCAAAAAGATATTAAAGGAATTAGGGATGAACTATGAAAAATTTGATGCTTGTGAAAATGATTGCATGTTGTATTGGGGCCAGATGATTGGAAGACTGAATGCAGCACATGTCATGTCAAGAACCTAGATGGATAAATAAAATGAAAGGTAAGAATGTGGTAGAAAAAACTTTTTGTCATTTCCCTTTGAAGCCAAGATTACAACAATAGTTACATTATCGAAGATGATATCTTAATGAAACGGCATGCTGAGGGTTGTACCAAGGATGGTAATATGAGGCATCCTACTAATTCTCCAACTTGGCATATATTGCATTATCATAATGTTGAATTTGGAAATGATCCTCACAATGTCAGACTTGGGTTGGCTTCATACAGATTTAATCGATTTAGAACTATGAAAGTGCAACATAGTACATGGCCAGTAGTTTTAATGTGATATAATTTACCTCCTTGGATGTGTATGAAAAAACAATACTTCATGTTATCATTACTTATTCCTAGCCCAACTTAGCCAAGAAATGATATTGATGTGTATTTGTAACCTTCGATACGCGAATCGAAGGAACTTTGGGACATTGGCATCAACACATATGATGCAGCAAGAAAAAAAAGAAGCTGAGTCAAGCAAATCATTCCTCCTAGCTACTTCATTCACCATGAGTGAAAAAAAAAGACGTATTTTTCAAAGACTTAAAGAAAATGAAAGTTCCAAATGGATATTCATCCAATATATCAAGATGTGTGAAAACATAGAATATTAGGTTTGAAAAGTCATGGAAAGCACATCTTGATGCAACAACCATTTCCACTAGCTTTGAGAAAAGTATTGTTGAAATTAATGTGCTATCCTTTAATTCAACTATGTGGATACTTTAGAGATTTATGCTCAAAAGTTCTTAAACTTCATCATTTGATTACAATGGAAAAGGATATCCCTAAGATATTATGCCAGTTGGAATGGATTTTCCCTCTTTCATGACATAATGGTTCACTTATCTATTCATTTGGCTGTTAAGGCTAAGGTCGCAATTCCAATGCATTATCGTTGGATGTATTCAATTGAAAGGTATGCTCAAGGTTTATCTATTTTAGCTTATATTTTTTTAAATCACAACTCATTTTCAAGAAAATAATTTTTTCCATATGTTATAGGGTATCTGTCCACTTTGAAGTCATATGTTTGAAATAAAAGTTGTCTCAAGGGTTCAATTACAGAAGGATATCTGGTGGATGAATGCGTCACATTTTGTTCCAGGTACTTGTCTAATGACATTGAGACGAGGTTTAATCAAGTTGGAAGAAATGATTATTTTTAATGAAAGTCTGAAGGAAGGAATTGATTTTTTGCCGTATTAGGTTGACCAATTGGAAAGATGCTGTGAAATTTGATAATAAAATATTATCTTTGGCTCATTGATATGTGTGCCTTAACTTGCTTTCATTCACATAATTGTATGATTATATTCTTCGAAACACGATATCCATCATATTTATAGTGAGACATTTGCATCTTAGTTTAAAACAATGTAAGTTTATATCTAGACTTTGAAACTTAAGTAAATTTTATTATTTTTTTAATGTTAATGTTGCTTGATCTTTGTAGGTGGACAACATGCTATTTGTTGAGAATGAGGCAATTTATGCAGATTTGAAAATATTAGCCAGAGGGTCGTTCATGATTGGAAAATGATTTAGTGGTTTCATAGTGAATGGGTTTAGATTTCACACAAAAGATCAAGAAAAAGATGATAAAAAACCTCAAAATAGTGGGGTCATGGTGTTTGCATGACTTCTAGCTTTGCAATTAGAAAAGAGAACTGCTTGAGAGTAAGTGAGTTAAAATATGATGGAGTTATAAAAGACACGATTGAGTTAGAATATTTGGGAGAAAAAAATGGCTATATTATTTGATTGTGATTGGGTATCGAATGTAAAAACATTAAAGCAAGATGATGATGGGTTTACCATAACAACCTTTACAAATGTAAAGTATCATAATGAGCCTGTTCTCCTTGTACTTCAAGCACAAGAAGTACTCTATGTTGAAGATCTAATAGATAATCATTGGCAAGCTATCCTAAGAACCATAGCTCCACATAATTATGACATGGAAGAAAAGAATGAGCTTGTTATGGATGTGTGGAGTGATGCAGGTCATTGTAACACACTAAAATTAAATTTTCAATAACTAACACTGGTTAAGTACGAGTGTCATGTCTACTAAGAGGGTATGAATTATGTTAATTGCTATGATTGAGAAAGTATCAGTTAAACTGTCTTAAGCGAGAGAGAGTATAAGAGCAACAAGAGAAAACCAAGAAAATAAAGATTTCTTGAAGTAATTAAGCTAGTTGCAAATTAAAGAAGATTTAATGGTGAGGAGGCCTAAGCCCTTGTGCAGTGTGAAAATTCAATGAATAATAGATGCATTTGCAATTAAATTCAATTGGTTTATTATGATACGTTAATCTTTTAATCTTTGAGACATTCTCCCGAATTATCCTAAAGCCTCAACCTAACAAGCGTATTTCCACATCTTACTTAAGTTGATAATATGAATATTAATACTTGTCCCATGTAAATTCCTTGGTTTCACTTCCATTATTCCCACAAAATTTACGTTTGCAATTGATATCTAGCCTATGAGTTTCACTCCCAATATTCCCCACGTGGTCACAATTAAACTAAAGAGCCGCCAAGCACCTGAAAACATAAACTCACAATTGTAAATAATAAGAACAACGAAAACAAATCACATATATATATATTCATTAAAAATCCTCAACTGACACAGGGTTTTAGAGTAGAAATCAAGTAATTCGTAAAATAAAAGCAAGTATAATACTTAAATTCATAATCCTATTATTCAAGAAAACATGAGAACAATAAGAAAATCTTAGTCCGAAGTCTTGAACAATTGCGCTGGATTATGTCTTCAACACTGGAAGAATTCTTCCCAATTGTCCTTGAATGATATAGCCTCTTTGAAGTCCAAGTTACTAGCTTTTTTCTTTAGCCTCTAGACATAATTTTCATCCAAATTTCTTCTTTATATAAGGGAGAACTAGGTCAAGCTGGTGGGTATACAAAAATGGCAAGAAAATTTGATTTCCAGAAATAACATATCTGCTCGCACTATCACCCATGATCACGGCTCTTCTTCTCGCGATCGAGGTATCCTCAACTACAGTCACGACTCCAACAGTAGCAATTCCAGTTCATGCAGCAATCTTCACCTGCGGCCGAAAAACTTTTCCTCGTGATCATGGCTCCCTCAATCGTGACTGCGCTTCCAACTATGGAAAATCTATGCATGGTGCGATCTTCCATCGTGGCTATGAACATCTGTCTCCTGATCCCAGCTCTGACCCCAGCCATTTAAGGTTTTCAGCTGTTCCGGCGGTGTTCATACTTGTACATGTAACTTCCTTGTCCGTTGTCTGATTGACCTGAGTTTTGCTCTGTTGGAGAGCTAATTCATTTTTCCTTTATTCCTTAAAGTTTAGGTCAATTGAATAGTTGACCACAACACGACATCCTTCCAAAGTCGCTACTTAATCCTTTCAACCATGATAACTTTCACAAGTATCATACTATTTAATGTAATTCACGCTTAGATACGTGCATGATAACATTTAATATAATTCATGTGCAATATAAGTATTTTCATCCATCATAAGGTTGTTTGACATAACGTCCATTTTACACAATTTTAATATTACCATGCACAATATATATCACCAAACTTGTTAAATATATGCTATAATTAACTATAATTTTAGATATCACACCCCTACACTTGAGGGTTGCTAGTCCTTAGCAACATTCACATGGATATGACTCAACTATTCATGGCTTAGATGCACATAGAAGGCTTGGGCAGCCACCCATCTTAATTTTAGAAGAGTTTTAGTTACCTCGAGTCAAGTAATGGTTGCACACTCATTCACAACCTAACTCTCCTAATCTTCCCATTTCCACATAACATGCAGTGAACATGTAAGTGTACCACTCCCATCGTCCAATTCTCCAGGCATTTCGATGTTGCTACCACCTGTCAATGGTAAGTAATCTGCATGCTACTCACCTCAAGGAACCCACCAATCCATGTTCCTATAGGTTTGAACATAAGAGAACATAAGAACTCGTGCACAATGCAAGGTTAAGAGCAAATTGCATCATTTTTTTTCCACTTCACCTTTTAGGCAAATTTACTTCTTTTCTTTTTTCTTGATTTTCTCAATTTTTTGGGGAACTTTTTTACACAAGAATGAATAAGGGTCACTTGCACATCCCTGGTTACTTAGGTCTCAACATAATTGAGTTGCTTTGCATACTCATGATTGGATAGCCTTTTTAGAGGAAATGGATGGAGATCTCTGCACAATCCCGGTTACTCAATCACTCAACTAGCAGAATAGAAAATTCTATCTTCTTCTCACCTTTTTTTTTTCTTTCACAAGCCATTGATCTTTTCCAATTCATCATAGTTTGTTTTTCTTCTCTCTTTCTTTTTTTGTTCATTCCTTATAGTCCTTACCTATAGTTCACAGCCTATAAATTCCTCAAGGTGAAACTGACACTCACAAACCCTCACCCTTTCTAAAGTATTAGTACTTCTCAATCTACCTAGAAATTGGGGTGGGTGGTGTGCAATAGAATTTGATGGCAAATGTACACAAGGAAATCGTCAAAAAGGCCAAAACCATAAATGATTAAGGAATCATCAAACACAATATAGATTTTTTTAAAAAAATGTCTCCATCATCACAATTAAATTCGATGGCCATGAAAACATACCTTTGCTCTTCCAATAGCATCCTGAGCATCCTGTTTAGTTCAAGTTTGATATATTTCAAGTAATCATACACATAGCGTTAATAATTGAGCAGTTGCTATCTAGTTACAAGTGCAATGCGTTCAGTGTTTAAAATTTACATACCTTAGACGTGAGAATAAAAATCAGTGAGAATCAAAATCCTACACAAATCCCTCCACCACAATTAAACAAATTAGTGCCCACACCTTAATAAGCATATAGGTGGAAGAGATAAATATAGAACAAAAAGAACAAAGCCACCTAATCTTAGGGGATGGTAGGGAATTGCATCACTCATGTGGGGTACTAGGATCATCGTCGTGACCATTAGCTGTATAGTAGGCAGTGAACAACTCAACCAGATGGGACGACGTAGGGTAGTGCTACTACAAAACGTGAGTCAACGCCGAGGGTCCCTCTAGCAATAGAAAGGGCACGTCCAATACAACTATTGAAAATATGCAGCAAGGTTAGCCCAAAAAGAGTGAATGGACTGTTGAAGGCCATCTAAGTATGCATCGACATGCTGGGCCATTTTCTAAAAATTTTCACGTATCTCTGCCTAAACGTCTTAGTCTACATAATCATGCTCACGGCATCAAAGGCATTGCTGTAGTCCTGACCCGCCTCTAGGTGCCACCTGCTAAACTGGTGCTCTCAGTGGGTTGATCAACACCACTGAGGCCACATTTAGAGGAAAATCTGCCAAGTTTACACCCGCTCTGAGGCAAAGCTCAGTGATGACAACAACATGGGCCATGCTAACTTTTTGCCTATCTATAATTCTCATGATGTTATCATAGATTAACTGACCTATGTCCAAATGTATACCTGTGTATACAGCATACGGAATGGGAAACTGTTTAGTACTAATTGTGGTTTGGTATTGATTGGATCGAATCCGTCCATAGGTAAACACCCACCATGGTAGCTCCACTTGGGGCAGGCTATGGAAATAGAAGTTGTGACGGCAACCATCCTTCTATTGGATGCCCTCAGGACATGACTCTGGATGAACTCCTTCTGTCATATGGCACTTCTTAGCTCATGAAACCTTGCCATGTCTACTAGTTTTAGTCCAAACACCCTGTTTATGTGTTGTGGCCCAAATGAAATTGGCACTCTACGAATCTAGATCATATGATCCCTGTGGTCTAGGACATTGGCATAGAATTTGTGTAAGAACTCTAAGAGACCTACTGTGTAGGATGGTGAATGACTGTCTCCCAATTTCTATAAGCGACAAGCCAAGCAAAGTCAGGGTGAGGGTTAGCGATCTCCTTAAACCCATGCTCAAGGACTAGTGGACAAGAAATGTTAGTCATATAACGATATTGGACATCCTCCATCATGAACCGAGAAACATTGTATTGGTGAGGACTAGCAGGTGGAGGCTGTGGTGTACGTGAGGAGTTCGCTCCTTCTAGGGTGAGACTTCGCTTTTGAGCACCTACAATGAAAATCATCAACAAAGAATACCAACCAAAATAGATGGCATTGCATCAATACTCCAACAATAAGTAGAGAGACAAGGGAAAGAAGGTATCAAAATAACATAACATTCGTGCAACCCAGCCATACAGATAATATCTAGCTCACACTGCACTCACTAAGACCTTAAGAAATAACTAGACAAGCTATAGATAAAGCACGCAATATATAGACAATTTACTCGTTGAGTCAGCATTGGCAAATGATTAAAAAAGATAAATAAAACAATAGCCATCTAGTTGAGTCTCAAAAATTACAAAAATCATTTAGTACTAAATTTAGTTCTAAGCTTTCATAGAGACATTTAAACAAACACCTTGGATGCAACAGGTAATATGCAAAGAATGGTACATAAAAAGGTGGAATTACCCCATGAAATTCTGATTTAACTTTTCTCAAGCAAGCATGTGAAAATCATAGCAAATCCCAACAAAATTCAGAATAAAATGAGAAGAAAACCACTTGACATCCTTGCCAAAAAATCGAGTGAACAGTGGACCACGGTGTATGTGTTGTAGAGAGGGGCAGGCAGCTGCAGTGTGTGTGACCGCGGCGCATTTGGTGTGTGTGAGCGTGCGTGCAAGCGAGTACGAGTGTAGGGGCGTGCGGTGTCCGTGTGCATGTGTTAGTGCAGTTCTTAGGTTCAACTGAGTGCATGGGTGTGCAATGTGTGCAGTGTTAGATGTGCACTTTAGTCAAACAAGCCCGACCGTGATCACCTCCTGCGATTGTGGTGGAAAGTACCACGATTGTAGAGAAAAGAGCCACTATTCCAATGCATGCAGCAATTAGGTGCACAATTGAGGCCCACTATTCAACAATCACGAGACTGAATGCTGTAATCACGGTAGCTGCATCATAATGATTCATGATTGTGGTCTAGGACTTCAAAATCATGGCTTTTCTAGTGCAAATTTTTTAATGCCCTATTTTTTAGAAAAAAAATGAGAATGAATTGGAAAATTATCAAAAAATAAGGTGACGAGAGATTAAAAGGGCAGAAACACAAAACAAGACTACAATAACAGAAAGGGCAGAAAATGAAAGAAAGCAAGTAAAGTACGATTGCCTCCCATGAAGCGCTGCATTTTACGTTGATAGCCAAACCACTGCTAGCTCAACACGATAGTTCAGCTAAGGTCCATGCATCTATGGCACAAACTTCCCCCTCAAGATAGTGTTTAATTCAGTGTCCATTTACTTTAAAAGTTCGGTCACCACTGCATAATTCAATAGCACCATGATCAAACACTTTAGCAATTTCAAAAGGCCCCGACCAGTGAATTGCAACTTACCCGGGAATAATTTTAGGCATGAATTGAACAAGACCACTTTGTCCCCAACTTTAAAATCCTGGGTCAAAATGCGGAGATCGTGCCACCTCTACATACACTCCTTGTATAGTTTAGTGTTTTCATATGTATTATGGAGGAATTCTTCCAATACACTTAACTGCAGCAGCCTGTTTTCTCCAACTCTTTGTGGATCAAAATTTAAAAATTTTATAATCCAATATGCCTTATGCTCTATTTCAATGGGGAGGTGACAGGCTTTACCAAAAACTAGATGACACAGGGACATGCCAATAGGAGATTTTGAAATACAGTTCTATATACCTAGTGTATCGTTTAGCTTACTAGCCCAATCCTTCTTATTCTGATTCACTGTAGTCTTTAAAATTCGTTTTAACTCTCGATTAGACACTTCTACTTGACCACTCATTTGGGGATGATACAAGTTGCGACATGATGGGACACGCCATATTTCTTTAGTAGAGAATCCATCCATTGGTCACAAAAGTGCGAGTCCCTATTACTAATAATTGTCCTAAGGTCCCCAAACTTGGTAAAAATGTGTTTTTGTAGGAATTTTAAGACAAGTTTCAACTGGTTACTAGGAAGTGCAACTGCTTCTACCCATTTTGACACATAGTATAATGTAACTAGTATATATTTATTACTATGTAAATGCGGTAAAGGCCACATAAAATCAATACCCATTCATCAAATAACTCTACCTCCAGTATATTTGTTAGTGGCATTTCATTTCTTTTGGAGAGGTTCCCTAGCCTGTGGCACCTGTCACATCTTTTTACATATGCATAGGTGTCCCTATAAAGCGTTGGTCAACAAAAACTGGATTAAAGTACCTTGTATGTAGTGCATTTGGTGCCAAAGTGTCCTCCACAATTGAGCTCATGGAAATGACACAAGATATCCTCCATCTCTTCCTTTGGGATGCACCTGTAAATAACTTGATTAGCATATATTTTATACAAGTAAGAGTCATCCCGAAAGTAATGTTTGATATCAAATAAAAATTTTCGTTTTTGTTGGTAAGACATATTATGAGATAAAACATCATAGACCAAATAGTTCACATAATCTGCAAGTCAAATTTCTACAACAATAAAATCCACTAAATTAGCCTGGGTTTTGCATCTTTCTTTTTAAACAAGTATTTAATAGCAGCCTGATTTGTATAAATAATCATTTTGGCTCCAATTAGATCTGGTAAAAATTTCTCAAACGCGAACACTATCGCTAGGAGCTCTTTCTTTATTGTTGCATAATTTAATTGAGCATCATTGAGAGTGCGACTTGCATAATAGATCACGTGGAGCCTCTTGTCCTTTTGCTGTCACAACCCCTACCGAGTGGTCGTTGGCATCATACATCAATTCAAATGGTAAGGGCCAGTCTAAAGGTGCAATGATGAGTGCACTCGTTAATTCTTGTTTTAACAGTTTAAAAGTAACTAGACATTGATCATCAAAATCAAACGGTGCATCTTCAACTAATAGGTTAGACAAGGGTTTCGAAATCTTGGAAAAATCTTTTATAAAGCGTCTATAGAACCTATCATGCCCGAGAAGGCTTCTAATTCCTTTCACATTTAATGGAGCAAGTAAATTTGCAATAATATCAATTTTCACTCTATCTACCTCAATGCCATGAAATTTTGTGCCCTAGAATAATCCTTTTCTACACCATAAAGTGACACTTTTCCCAGTTCAAGTCTAGGTTAGTGTCTTCGCATTTCTACAAGACTTGAGACAGATTATATAAACAATTATCAAAAGAGTCACCTATAATAGAGAAATTGGCATCATGCATTTTTGAAATGTTGTTGGTGCATTGCATAACTCGAATGGTGTCCTCCTATAGGTAAATGTCCCATATGGGCAAGTGAAGGTGGTTTTATCCTGATCCTCTAATGCAATTGGGATTTGGTTATAGTCAGAGTAGCCATTTAAAAAGTAGTAGTATGGATGGCCAGCTAGCCTTTCTAGCATTTGATCTACAAAGGGTAATGAAAAGTGTTCCTTTCGGGTGGCACTATTAAGTCGTCTATAGTCGTCTAAATTATTTTGGCCAAGTTTCCAATGATGTCTTAGGTAGATTTGGCCAGGTTACCCACTATGTATTCTAATGATTGTTTCTTCTCCTATGTTTGATATAGAAGATTTGATGCTGCCAGTCTTTATATGCCTAGGGGGTTGGACACGCCCGCTTGGTTTTTCCATGAAACGTTTAGGTGGTCCTCCACACTAGGTTGTATGTATTTGAGTACGGATTATTTTATATCTAATTATGGTTGTTCACATAGTTCACTGTTCCATGTCCAATTGATTTCCTTTAGTACTGCCACTTAGCAGTCAAGGGTTGGGTATAGACCAGAGCGCATGTCACAGAGCTACATAAAAGAAACATATAGATTAGTATTGGTGTTTAAGCCGTTAATTTTCTGTATAAGCAAATCGATTTTAGCAGTTAAAGTAGTAAAATCATTTATATCGTGAACTCTTGCTAGTCGTCAGGTGGCAAAACTCTTGGAAAGCCATTGGTAGGCATTCGATGCCATCACTTTGATGGGGGGGGATGAGGTCCCAAGCTTGTTCTAGCCTTTGGTTCATTAGGGTGTCACCAGCTATAGCATCCAATATAATTCATAGGTTCCCACTAATACCATTGTAAAACATCTGAATTTGAAGCCAAATTGGATATCTATGTTGTGGGTACTTCCTTAAAAATTCTTTAAATCTCTCTCAAGCTTCGAGAGTGTTCTAGAGTCTGTATACTTGAAAGTACCTATTTCAAGACCTAATTGTGCAGTTGTTCTAGTAGGTGGAAAAAATTTAAACAAAAATTTGTTAACCATTTTTTGCTAAGTAGTAATACTCCATGTGGATAGGCCTTGGAGCCATCGTCTAGTGCAATCTCATAGAGAGAATGGAAATAATTGAAGTTTGATCGTGTCTTCGAATACTCCATTAAACTTTATTGTATTACACAATTCTAGGAAGCTTGCTGGGTTTGTGTTTGCATCCTCTTGAGGGCGTCCCCCAAATTGATTTAATTGTACCATATTAAGTAATACAGGTTTTAGTTTAAAATTGTTAGTGTTTACCACCGGTCTGATTATCCCTATTATGTTTGTGTCATAACCGACTAGACATAATCTTGGAGGGGCCTTTGATTTGGTGTTGGAAGGTTTAGTGGTATGTGTTGATGGTCTTCCTTGTCTAGTCATTCTTGTAGTTGTCTTTTCATGAATCTGCTGTGACAGAGTGTTCGTTCGATCTCTAGTTCAAAATCCACCAACTCCACACAGAGTGTCTCTTCCACACCTACAATGTTAAAGACCAATAAATAAATAAAGCAATAAACTAAAAAAAATAGTACAGAGAAATGGGTGGTCTAATCTAGTAAACCCTAAGAATATGCAATATCACTCGTTACCCTCCCCGGCAACAGTGCCAAAATTTGATGCAAGTCATTATAACACACCAAAAATAAATTTTCAATAACTAGTACTAGTTAAGTACGAGTGTCATGTCCATAGAGAGGGTATGATTTGTGTCTATTATTATGACTAAGAACGTATCAATTAAATTGTCTTAAGAAAGAGAGAGAATAAAAGCAACGAGAGAAAACTAAGAAAACATAGATTTTCTGAAGCAGTTAAGCTAGTTGCAAATTAAAGAAAATTTAGTGGTGAGAAAACTTAGGCCCAGAGTGGAAATTCAATGAATAACATATGCATTTACAATCAAATTCAATTGACTTATTACGGTGTCTTAATTTTTTAATCTTCAAGACATTCTCTTGAATTATCCCAAAGATTCAACCTAACAAGAGTGTTCTCATGTCCCACTTAAGTTGAGAATATGGATATTAGCACTTGTTCCACGTAAATTCTTCAGTTTCACTTCCTTTATTCCCACGAAATTTACATTTATAATTGATGTCTAATCCGCAAGTTTCGCTTCCATTATTCTCCACGTGGTCACAATTAAATTAAGAAGAGAATACCTCAACACATCATCTTGGAAGTTCTCAATCTAATGGATGCTTAAGTAAGTTTATGTTTAACTGATTTCACATTTTTTACTTATTGATTTACTTGGATATATTCATATGAACTACTTCAATCATAGCAAATGGATCTAGGAATAATTTAGTTACATGTTTTCACTCAATTGTAGGTTAAACACTTTTATATTTACATGTTTAATATATTTTAATTTGAAATGTCAATTGACTCTTAATTTTTCAACAAGTGACAAGAGTAGACAAAATAAAACCAGAGGATACACTTTTATGCCCGAAATTTGGGGGTTATTCCCAGGAGTCAAACTCCAAGTAGAACTGAATGAATTTGGCCAACCTATTGATGATGATAACTAGCCAAAATTTTCTAATTTTTTAGGTGTTTTTGTTAAGATAGGCATGCAATGCCCAATTGATATTTATGATTAGCGTAAAGTACCAAAATCTAACAAAAAAAGTTATTCTGTCTAGTTCATGTAAGTGTTTTATATTGTTCTAAATTTTAGTTTTGTGTAAAATACTTTCAATATATTAACATATTTGATTCCAAACATTCTCATTGCAGTCAAAGTTCAAGGGTATTATTGAAATGGATGAGTGGATTCTTCAGTCAACTGGCCAAAAATGGAGAAACTGGAAGAAGGACTTGCGACAAAAATATTTCAAGCTAGACATCCCTTTTGAGTATCTACTAAAGAATATACATGAAAGGGTAATTGAAGATAAGTGGAAAGGACTTCTCACTTATTGATTATCAGAAGATGGAAAGGTAGAGGGTTTCATGATGTTTTTCTTTTCTATTCATCCATATTATTTATAGATATATTTTTTACACTAGAAGGCAAGCATGAAAGGATGAGAAAGTCAAAAGAAGAAAAAAATTGATCATATCATAGGAAGGGAATCTTTTGCTAAAATTCAAAAAGATGAGGTTAGAATATGATATTTTAATTTTTGAAATAATATAAAGTCATAATGAATATCCTTATTTGCAAATTTTCTTCATGTATTTGTTTTATAATTGATTTATAATAATAGGAAAGAAAAAATGGGCATCAACCTACCTAGGCAGAAACATTTAACTAGTGCTTTGCTTTGGAGAAAGATGACAAAGTTGATTCTAGTTAATATTACCTAAAGAACTTGTGTTGAAAAATAGTTGGTATTCTTTATTTGCTTTCACTTATTTAGGAAAGAATGCAAGTGCTCACAAGTAAACTTGAAGATCCTTCTGAAGATGTTTCAATTAATGATGTGTATTCTAGAGCTAATGGTGTGGGCAAACCTGGACAACTTCAAACATACAGTCATGGAGTAACTACTACAGATGTATTTGACGATGTTCTTTCTCATAAAGCTTGTTATCGAATGATTCAAATGCTTAAACCAAGAGTTGACATATAGATTGCCCAAGAAGTGAAAATGAAGAAAGATCTCGATTTGATTCTAGTAGCCCATCACCATCTTATCATGAACAAAGGATCTCAAGCCCAGTAACTACTCGACCTATTCAAGTAAGTATCATATTTAAAGTTACTTACAAATATTTCAAGTGAAAATTTTTAATCATTAATCAAAGAGTAGTATCTTGTGATTAAAACTTTCATTTTTTTTAATCAATATAATAGGGTTAACAAATCATATATTCCTAAATATTTTATAATGAAACTCATGAGGCAATGGTTTTTGAATTTCA
Source organism: Avicennia marina (assembly GCA_019155195.1). NCBI lineage: Eukaryota > Viridiplantae > Streptophyta > Magnoliopsida > Lamiales > Acanthaceae > Avicennia > Avicennia marina. The sequence continues at coordinate 12,568,647 of CM032756.1, read as the reverse complement.
GGTTAATTGTTCTGTTACACTTTTGAGTATCATGGATCGAAATGTAATTGTTGCAAAAGGATATGTAAAAAGTATGGAACCTAATACAGACGTTGGTGGCCAACTTTTGGAAAATAATTATAGTGAAGTTCATATAAATGTAGCAATGAAAAGAGATGAGGATCTATTAACACCTTATGAATACTTTAGAAACATTGGAGATGTGCTTGGTATTTCTATTTCGTGGCTATTATCATTAGTATGCTTTCAAATATTTTAACTCAATATCTTGTATAGGCTTGTTAGATTCCTTTGTTAAGAATAATTGTGAGGATTCGTAAATTTCTTTTAACCTGTTGATAAAATTGTTTTTACAATTTAGGTGCCCTTCAAAAACTTTTTATTATATTTGCAAAGTGTTACCTTTTGGTTTCTTGAATGAGAAGTCTGACATTTATATATTTCATTTTATTAATTTTTATTTCAATCATTATCTTAACATTATTTATGCCTTTTATTTTCGTAAAGGTGGTTCGTGATTAAGATTAACGTGCAGACCTTTGATTTAAGACATTGATGCGAGTGGACAATTTAGACAAGGATGGCAGTGGAGACTTTGATCTTGGTCATGAGCAAGTTATACTATTTTTCTTCACACATGGAATGACAATTTATTGGCGATATTGGTCAATGGAACTTTAGTTGGATGATTTTTAGATAAAAAAATGTGTTATTGTTTCATTGTCCTAGATATGTGAACTATTTTCTGAGAATAAAGATTTAAGTGATTGAATCAGTTGGTTAATTAATACGATCAATATTTCATATTTTTCATGTTATTAGATGTAATGGTTTAGATAAATAGTTGTGTAGGCTTTTGGGATGGATTGCAAAACAATGACATGAAAATGTTGTATTAAATCATTTAACTAAACAATAAAATGTAACAATAGCTTGTTAATGCAATCATATATCACATCCTACTGTGCAGTAATTGCCCTTTTGATTACAATTTTTTGCGCAAGAATAAACCTTCTTACCACACTTATTTCCGTAGCAATTTGCTTTCTCATCACACTAGAAAACTTGTTGCCTCATTTTTTTATGTGGTTAAAGACTTTTTTATCACATTATTTTGTATAGTAGTAGGTTATTATCTAACTTTTCTAGACTAATATGTGGCATTTACAAGTATAACATAAAGAAAAAATTGCTACATTCTAAAGTGTAACAATATATTTCATGTGCCCTTATACTTAAAATTGTAATAACAAGTAATAGACCACACCTCATGACCCTACACTAATTAAAACTATAAACTCTGCATAAGTGTAACAATAGGTTACTTTTAATGACACTCAGAAATGTAATTTAACCTAGTTTTTGTTGTAATGGCGACGACATCCAGAAGCCCGTCTGCAGCAACAAATAGAGGCCAGTTCCAAAAGACATTGCTGTTGCCTTCTGTCTTCGAGCCACGTTTTTTTCGTTTTCTTTCTTGCACAAACCCTAGAGGGCACTGCACAGCGTTGAAAGCTAACTACGACGTCCATAGCAGTATTCGAACTTTGAATGTGGCTACCATGTGATGGTTGGGTGAAGGTATTGGCAACTAAGAAGCCAGGGCCAGCCTCCAAGCAGTCAATGGTGCGACGATGAGCTTCTTGGCTGCGGTGGCGCATTGCAATAGCTTCTTGAGCAATGGCAGTTTCAACATGGCATTACTGCCCTTGAACCAGGGTGGTAAGGGTGCAATTTGGGTGATGGAGAAGATAGTGTGGTGGGCTCCCTTTCATTAGAGGTCTGATACACTTGCAGGAGGTAGTGGCGATATGACCAGCAATTCCCAGCATGGGAGAATTGAGGTGGTAGCACAATACTGGAGTTGATGGCAGTGTAGGGGTTCTTCCCAGTCTAGAGCGTGGAGGATGGAGAATGGTTGCGGTGTTGGAATTTGGATGCAAAGAAGATGGAAAAAAAAGCAAGAAAATTTACGAAGGAAGAAGGAGAATTGAGGGCAAAATCACAACACTTGATTGTAATATAAAGAACCAACCAAACAAAGCTTATACTATTACAATGGTGAAGAAAAGTGCTGTTGTACGTGAATGATTCCGTAGCCATAATGCACTGATGTGTTCTATTTATAGTACTCCAAATCTGGCCTATTCAAGGTAATAATATCACCTACCAACAACCATACTTAAAAAAACAAATACTATGAAATAAATCACTACTATAAGGTAAATTGTCCTCCAAGAATCAAGTTTTATGGTAAGTACCCTTTCTTCAAAATTCTCCACCTTGCATGGAATATTCTTGCTCTACAAGATCTCATTTTTATGAAAATAATTTCCCCACAATCTTTAAATCATATCATAACATGCAATATGCCCTTTTGATTTCTAATGGCAATGAAGTCACATTGTGACAGTAGAAGTGACGAGTTAGCAAATTGGGGCTTAGCATGGGGAGGATCGATTTAGCCTCTCCCATCTTGAGGGTGTGTTTGACAGACACCCTTCACGCCCTTTTTTCCTTTTTCCTTTTTTTTTTTCAAATTTTCTTTTGGGATGGGCCAGCTTGTTGAGTAATTTTTTTTAAAAGGTCTCGTCTCATGGGCTCCACCCCCCCCCCCCGCCCCCCTTTTATTTCTTGATTTTTGGTCCATAGCCTAAGTCACTTTGGAGTACCAACCAATTCATTCTTTGGTCCATTTTGCCCATGAGTATCGGGCTTAATTTAGCCCATGAGTTTAGTCTTAGTTAACCTATGAGTACTAAGCTTAATTTGTCCCACAAATACTAGAGTTGATTTGGCCAACATGTACTAAACTTGATTTTGTTTATGTATACCAGGCTTGATTTGACACACAAGTTCTAGACTCAACATAGTACCTTTTATTGATTAATAAAATATTGATGTTCATTTTATCCATATTCTAATAGTAGTTTCATGTACACAATTACTAAAATCTATTCACAAGCTATAGATTCTCTTAATGGGCATCGGAGAATTAGTATGGCTTGCACATCATGTATTTGTTTAGTAAGTGTCAAACTACTGGGAATGAAATCCCGAGAACACATATGTGTGGATATGTTATTAGGGAATAAAGTTTTCAAATAATGACTCCAAGAATTGAGCAAACACACGAAGTTCACTCTTCATTGTGAACGTCTTGTTTTGTGATTGTACTAAGTGTGTGCGGGCCTTACATTTGAGATATAATGCTTATCATGTGTGCATGATAGTTAACATGTAATTAGGGCATTAAGAATCAATATCTATCTTGATATGAGATAAGATTATAGGTCAACATGTTGCTACCGAGATGTGTATGGAAGCATGTGTGTAATAGAAAAGGAATTTGTCTTCTTACAAGTGACCAAGATGCTTGTCCTATGTGATCGATGTTTCATGAGACGAAAATCCTTGACCAAGGTAGTATATAGTTGGATAAGAGTTTCTAATAAAATATTATTCTGATAAGGTAATATTTATTTGGTCATATGATTGAACTAGTGAATTTGACTAAATTTATGGTTTTCACTAGATTGAAACAAAACAAGATAAAAGGCCTATACCGCATAATATTTACAATCAAGACGGTTCATGTGATCCATTTGCTTCACCTAGGATGGGCTACAATATGGGCAATAGGCTAGGTGTTTTCTAACTAAGGATGAACCTAGAGATTTAACAAGGCAATGGTTAGAACGCTTTTGCAAAGTAGTTACAATGTATAAGGCTTGGGAACTCTCAATGTAGAATTTATTTGATCGCAATTAAATTGGACCTAATATAGTGATTCATTAATTAAATTAAAAGACAAGACACAATAGGAATTATTTGGTACCCATTATACTTGTTAATAATGGGTCATTAATTAGAAACACAATTAAACTAGAGTCATATTCAGAAATATATCTATCTATGATTTATAAATTTATACGAGTTATGTGAAGAAAAGCGAACAAGGTTGGGATTTTAATTCTACTATATTTTTCTTTGATATTTTATGTATTTTAATTGAAAATTTTACATCTCAAACTCAGTGAAACCTAACATCAGCTACTCCAATCTTACCCTAGTGAGAGGCTCAAGATGCAGCATGAACTAGCGTTCAAAATGAAGTAACTATGACTTTGCAAGTTTAGTGGCAAAAAATCAAATTCAAACTAAAGGATGGGACATGTAATACATTCTTATGACTTAAAGTGTTTTAAATTATCATTGTTCCAATGTGGGCTTTAGGGGTTCTAATTTATTATGAAGATTAACAAAAAAGATTTGTGATAGGCTTAAAAGTATGGAACATGTCAATAGAATGGCACATATGAATTGATGCATCATTGTCAACGATCCACTCATATGACGCTAATAATATGTCATTGCTTTTTACTGAGCTAGGATGTTCAGAACAAGTTGTAAAAGAGAAAGTGGCCTTATTTAAAGAATAGTAAGGAGGAACAATACCTACAAAATTAGATTAAGATGAATATGGCCCAACCAAATTCTATGCATTAGCGAACTTATTATGTTTTTGTGAGTGGCTTATAATGGATTGTCTAATGCCTAGTGAATTCAACAGGATTATGAACTTTTTCACATGTTCCTGAAAAAGCAACAACCCATTGTCTTCATGTTCATTCACACTATCTTCATCAACATCAGTAGCCACTTGATCAACCACTAGATGAATGCCCTTTCTCTTTAACTTCATAAATTTAAAATTTGGTAGAAATCTGATAATTCTATAGTATTTGTCCTTCGTGTCCCTTTTCTTCCCACAATGATAACATATTATCTTATGCTTCTAATCTTCCTTCTCTACAACATAGACTAAAGCTATAACATCATGCAAGCACTGCTTCCTCAACTTGATCTTTGTTCTTTAGCCACTGCTTTGGCATTGAAGACCTCATCCAATAATGGAAAGAGCCTTTGTTAAGGCTACTGAGATCTATTGACTAAATGTCTCATTCAACCCTTTAAGAAATTTGTACACCTTATCTTCCTCATACAATTCAGTAAAGCTTTGGAAGTAGCCTAGATTATACCAACCATAATTGCAATGCAGTGCTAGCATTTGTTGCCTAATTTCCTCTCAAGTAGCCATCAACTTATCATAGCAAATGTCCACACTCCTTTATGCCCTTGATGATGCTATGCAAGTTATTGTGGAGCTTACATGCCATGTTATCATCAGGTTAGGAGAATCTTCTGACAAAATTTTTCCATATCTGGCATGCATTCTTCATATAAAACACTATTGTTTCTAATGAGTGAGTCATTGACTTCAATAATCACACCCCTATTATATCATTGCACCTTGTCTACTTAGAGTGCAAAGAAAATCTTGAAGAGGCTCCATTATTCTTCCACTGATAAAACCTAACTTGTTTTGAATGGAGAGTGCAAGTGTAAAAGAGTGGTTCAATGTGCATAATTTTAGCCTATACGTTCTGGATATATGATGATGGTGCTATGTTTATCATATGGATGGACAAACTAGGGTGAATTTGGATAATTTTGGACCTGTTCTAATTAATGTGTCTCACTTAACGATGAATCCATGGTGCTGAAAAATTGGAATAAAACTTGATGATGACTAATACAAAAGTAGGATGAAAATTATGAGAAAGATGGCAACTTTTATGGCTCTAGTACAATGTTAAAACTCAGCAAAACACATCAAGATGCCATGAGAAACCAAATGGAACAGTAACCATTGTCAAACAACAAAGAGTATGTTCGGTTGCTTATTAGGGTAAGCAGGAAAATTTATGTGATTTAGGTGGGTAGGAAAATAACGTTTGTTCTTAAATTTTAAAAGAGATGGAAATTTCAAATTATATATATAATATGTAATAATAATTAAATAATGAGAGAGTATCAAAGTTTTTAGGTTATTAATATATATGAATGTGAGTAGAATAATTATAGGTATTGGTGTTAATTTATTATAAATAGGTATAAATGATTGAAAATAATTAATTAGTTATGAAAGGTAACAGAGGAAAAAATTGTATTTTGAATTGGAATAAAATTTATAAGGTATAATGTTTAGATTGTAAGATTTTTAACTGTGGGTGAAAAGCTAAAAATAAGAAACCTAACATAGTTGAAGTGTTTTTAATATGTTGTGCAGAAAAATAAATGAACTGGAACAGTAACTGTGGCCATTGAAGAGAAGCTCAAAATCTGATTTCATCTTCGTGTAACTGACAATAGAGCCTTCTTATGTTTGTTTTCCACTTAACTAGATCAAAATAACTAATTTAAAGAATCTCAGCTAACTCACTTGTCCCTATCACATTTACATCGACCATTAACTAACACCATGAGCTTGCTAATGTGCGATCTCTTCTTAGCGGTGCAACTGAATTTTTCTGTTGTTGGCACATATTCTACTTTAGAAAATGCCATTCGTTGTCATGCATGGAGACTTGCATAAGTAAGATAAAATGTGCTCAAGTCCTTGCAATCACAGTTCTCTTGTGGGTGCAAGTAATTTGCAAGCTAACACAATTTTACTTTTCTTCAAGTCTCTCCTCAGTTTTATAGAATAGCAATGATCCAATGATCAAAATGATTAGGTAGGTGCAATAAAATAGTACAATAATAAAGATACTAGAATCAAACAAATTATGCAAAAACACAATCACTAAAAAGGATAAATGCACATAAAATGGCCGAAAACTCTATAATACTAGATGAAATTGATACAAAACACAAGCATATATAACTTCATTTTATAAATTATCTAAGGAAAGTATAACTAAATGAAAACTCTAGGGATTACAAATGACATTCGCCCTAAAAAGTTTTATGGGAGTTTTAATCTTCTGAACAAAGTTTCTGATATTTTGGTCAATTGATATTGGAAGTTTATATAAATTTAATGTTGTTTATTCACATAAAAATATATTATTTAAAAAAAAAGTAATAACTCTATTAGGTACCACACAAATTAAAAAAAGGATAGCTTTAGAGAAGAAGAAAAAGTAATTAATTAATGTGTTAGTTGTACTGATTTTAGGTTATTTCTATTGTGTTTTTAGGCCATAATAATGAAAAGCTATAATATTTCATAATATATTTTTTTATTATTTAAAAAATTTTAGTTTTTTTGCTTTGTGCCATCCATAACATAACAAAAATACAATGAATTTTCCATTGATCATGATTCAAACTTAATGATCGAACTAAACAGGGAAATGAGAACAAGCAACAACCTAGAGAACTTGATGAAAGCTCTGAGTTAATTTGATCTGTAGAGCTTGTAACTGTAATTAAAGGGAAATGAACACAAAAACAAATCAACCCATAGTATCTCTTGAATACGTATATACACCAAGCAATTAATTAAATAGTTAAGAATCATTCTAAGTAGCATAACTTACAATCCTAATCGACAAGCAATAATCCAGGTTCCATAACTTCCCTTTCTTCCAATTCAACATTCCAACTATGATTATGTCCAATCAACTCAATATACTTTTAACACCGCCCTTAAGATGAGCATGGATGTTGGGCATGCTTATCTTGTTTAGCAACTTGTGTAATTCTAGGATGGAAGGCCTTTGTCAAGTGATCTACCAACTATTCACTGCTTGTAATGTGCTTCACATTGATTAGCTTATCTTCCACCTTTTCTCGCACAAAATGAATATCTATGTCAAAGTGCTTTGGTCCTTTCATGGTGTGTAGGATTTCTACTAATTTGTATTGTACTTTGGTTGTTACAATATACGTCAACTGACTATATATGATCAATTTCAAAACTCCCTATGCAAATTCTTAATGTATAGCACTTCACAAGCCTATATCCCTAAGGAATTGTATTAGGCCTCAATTGAGCTTCTTGCTACCTCTTGTTGCTTCCCATATTTCTAGCAAACTAATGAATGTCCAAAGGATATATAATATGCTAACAGGGACCTTCTAACTTTAGGATGTGTCCAATCACCGTCTAAGTAAGCTCTTAATTTGATTGTTGAATTTGATGCCATGAATTTTCCTTTACTTGGAGATCCTTTTAGATATCTAAGGATTCTAAAACCCATTTCAAGATGGGACTTTTTTAGCTGTGACATGAATTGTGACAATATTAGTACAAAATCTGCTATGTCAGGCCTTGTAAATGTCAAATAGATCAACCTTCCTATTAGTTGTCTATAATAAGTTGCATCAATAGATTCCTCCTATGTAGAGGAATTGAAGAAATTCCATAAACTTGTTTATTTCTGCCCCTTGTTTACAACTAACCGCAAAGTCATTCACATATAGTAAGACCATCAGCTTTTCAACAAGATTGACTTCTTTGTTAAAGAGTGAATAATTAGTCTTGGACTAAGTCAAGCCATAACTACATAATGCCTCTATAAATTTAAAATTCTATTGTCACGAGGCTTACTTCAAGCCATAAAGAGATTTTTTTAGCCTAGATACCAATTTTGGTCTGTGATGATCCTGTGATGTGGAAGAATCATTCAATTTCCTCGTCAACTCAAATCCTTAGGATAGTTGCATTTAGATTTCCTATTCCAAATCTTCATGTAGAAATGCATTATGAATATCCAAGTATTGTAGCTACCATCCAAGTGTTGAGGCAATGGGAAAGAAGAGTCTAACTATAGTTTGCCTAACCACTAGATTAAAGGTGTTATGGAAGTCAAAGCCTTCAATTTGACTACACCTTTTTGCCACTATCCTTGCCTTGAACCTTTCAATACTACAATATGAGTTAAGCTTAACTTTATACACCTATTTGTTTTCTATGGCATGATGATTAGGGGGCAGAAGCAACAACTCCCTAGTGTCATTGTCCTTTAATATTTGAAGCTCATAGATCATAGCTTCCCTCTATGTTGGTTCAAGTACAGCTTTAGTAAAAGATGTTGACTTTTTTATTTTGTTAAGCTCTGACAAGAAACACACATACTTTGGGGACAACTGGTCTATGCTCACATATAAGAAAATAGAATTGCTAGTGAAGGATGAAGCTGGTGTAGGTGGTTGTTTTAGGATATCTTGAAAGATATCTAGGTACATAGGCGCTCTTTTAGGAATAGAAGACCTAAGAGGTGTTAGATCATGAAGGGGCTGGTTATCTTCAATGGAGGCTTGAATTTGAGGTTCTATGATGGGTTCAATAGTGTGATCAATAAGGTTATTCTCTATGATAGGTTGATTTAGTGGTTGTGTTCTTTAGGGCTGCTAATCAAATGCATGTTTTTGGGATTGATCAAACTCTAGATGTAATGTGTTAAGGAATGAATAATGGTTTTTGTTATGGGGAAAGATATGCTTAAGAAACATTACATCTCTAAACATAAACATCTCATGCTTATCTAGGTCATATAGTTTATATTCCTTTATCCCTATTGGATACCTTATAAACACTCACTTTCTTGATCTTAGATCAAGAAAGTGAGTGTTTATAGATCAAGTTTTTTTTCCTATCCCTTCTCAAGGAATAGGCAAAGGCTAAGCAGCTAAACACTTTTAGGTCCTAATAATTTGAATTTTTCTTAAAGAGGTAGTAGAAGGGTGTTATTCAATGAGGTTGATAAGAGAATATTAATTAGATGAGTTGCTGTAAGAACAACTGCTTCTTAGAACTTTGTGGGAAGATACAATTGGAAAAGAACAGCTCTATTAATAATTAAACGACGATGGTGCTTTCTTTCAACCATAGCATTTTGCTATGATATTTCAACACAGTGCCCTTTTCTACTAAGTAAGAGGTAAGATTAAATTCTACGCAATTATCTGATCTAGTGTCTTTAATGGTGGAGTTGAATTGTGTCGAGATAAAATTATGGAAAATGGGTAAACAAACAGCCACTTCACTTTCATGTCTCAAGAGATAAGTCCATGGACACCTAATATAGTCATAAACTATTGTTAAAAAAAAATAATACCCTCTTATGGCTGCAGTAGAATAAGGTTCCATATATCAACATGTATTAGTTGGAAAGTGCATCAGTACTTTTTACATGAGTAGGAAAAGGCAGTCTCTTTTGCTTAGCCATTGGACAAGTAACATAGGTTTTATTGCTCAATGTATTGATAGAAGGACAAATAGTTTGAATTTTGGAAGCTACATCAAATCTATTTTGCCCAATGTCAATAGAATATGTATTAGTAGTAGAGGTGTAAGGTAGGTTGTTTTCACAAGGATCAGAAAGCACAGTGTAGAGTTTAAATCTATATGAAACAAACGGCCTTACATCTTGATGTAGCATGAGCAAACTTTGTTGCAGCTTAGCAATGCCAATCTTTATCCATGGTAACAAGACCTAGATATAGCAAGATTTTGAATCAAAGACTAACTAGCACTTAAGTGTATTAGTTAGCTTGGCAACTAAGATTAGGTTGTACTTAAAATTAGGAACATAAAGCACGTTAGTGAGGTTGAGTGACATTGATATAATAACCATTCCTATGTGGTATATAAGTGGTTCTGTTCCAATAGGATGGTTCACAATAAGGGTTTTAATAGGCTTATAAGGATGAAACAAGCTCAAATCATTACACATATGATTAGTAGCTCCAGTGTCAATAATCCAAGTCACTTTTCTAGGCTATGTAGAATTTAAATGCAAGGTGGAGTGATTGTTGGTCATCAGGTAAAAAAGATGTGGAGAATTAGGATTACCTATGAAGTTTGGGTATGAAGTGCAATTTCCTTATTACACATTGTATGTACCTTCATCTTGCTTAGATTAAACCTACCCCATAATAGAGTTGGCAAGACCATAAGATTCAAGCAAGACTAGCAACTTTGCATTTGATCATATGTTAAGGTAATGCCTTTCCTTTCTCCTAACTATTAGATTTCTCCCACTTCCACTTGGTAAGCATCTGGTTGAAATTGCTTTCCTCTAAATTTTGTAACTTGGAATGCCAATTAACCTGTAGCAATTTTCTTTTACATGACCTTTCTTCCCACAATGATTGTAGGTTTGATCACTCTTGTTGTCCTTCCTCTTTGCTATTGCAATCATACTAGCTACTTCCATCCACCATTGTTGATTCAAGCTATTTGTTCTCTATGCCTCTTCAATCCTTATAATATTGTAGGTCTCATCCAAGGTGGGAAAAGGCAATTGCCTCAAGAGCTAAGAAGGTCTCATTATGACTATTCAAGACCTTCTAAACCTTATCTTGTTCTTGGAGCTTGGCAAATCTTAGAACCACTCTAGATTGCATCTTCTACATCCACAATAAAGGGGGAGGTCTATAAGGCCTCAACTCTTCTCGAATGGCCATCAAATTCATGTAATATGCATAAACTCCTCTTGTTCCTTGAGATGTGCCACAAAGATCATTTTGTAGCTTGCAGACTCGGTTATCATCTAGTTGGAAAACCTTTTTCTCAACACTTCCTAGATTTGTGATGCATATTTATGTAGCCACTAAAATCTAATACCCAATCAAGCAATAGCATGTGGAAAATATGACATGGAAATACTAATTAAATCAATCTCTGTTTATTTAGGAATTTAAATAAATACAATTCTTAAAATAAAAAATAATTAATTAATATTTCTTTCGGCCAATCAAATGACAGCAAGAGGCAAAATCTTATTAGAAGTCCAAAGGATGAATACTCTAAGTGGCAAATCCTACTAAAAGTTCAAGTGATCAAGACTCTATTAAGTTGTTGAGAATCGCGCCATGTCAGTAGGCTAATCCAACCATCCTATCTCTCCTGCAACTATAAATAAGGGTCAAACCCTATAGAAAATAAGGGACATAAGTCAAAAGTAAAGAAACAACTGATGACTTGAAGCTCCCCAAATTCTATATAGAATTCCCAAAAACATTCAAAGTGTTCATCAAATTTAAGAAGTCCATTGTGTTCTTTCCCAAATTTAAAGAAATTCATTGTGTTCTTCGCAAAATTCCAAGAAGTTCGTCGTGTTCCTCACCAAATTCTAAGAAGTTCATTTTGTTCTTTGCCAAATTCAAAGAAGTTCATCGTGTTCTTCACCGAATTCAAGGCATTCTTCATCAAAGTTCCTAAATTCAGCATTTGATCTAAGATCATGGTGTTAAACCTGAAGATCAGTTTTGTTAAGAAACTAACAACCCTTAAGGAAGATCAAGCACAAGCCCTTTCCTTAAAGATTGTTCAACCTTCAAGTCAAGCATTCCCGAAGGAAGAATCAAAGGACTAAATTTAAAGAGTAAAACCCCCAAAACTTCAAGTTGATCCAAATTATTCGTTCTTACACTAATTTTTTTTATTATTCAAGAATCTTATCCTATAAATTTCTGGCACGCCCAATGGGACGTCTCTACCTCTCATCTCTTCCTTCGTCAAATTTCAAGTTAACTTCAAGTTTCAAATAAGTCACTATGGCCAGCAATAAGGGAAAGTCTACTAAGGCTACTACCTCAACTGCTGCTAAGACTGCTACAAGAAATGCTGGCGCTGTCACCCAAAGTGTGGCAAGAAGGCTAGCATACTCTGAGCCAATTTCTCTCCCCTAAGGCTGTTGATAATCTACTCTTTACAAGTGAAGGCTATAAGGACAACTCTACACCTTCAAGCCCTCACTCTAATGCCTCGTCTGCCTCCAACATGGCGCCAATCAAGATGACTGACACTTTAAGCCTGGATGACCAAATCACTGCATTAACTAAAGTCATCAAGTGCCTTACCAAACATGTCGAAGAGCAAGACTCATGAATCAAGAGGCTAATAAATAAAATAGACAATGCTGAAACCAACTGGGAGGCTGAAAAGGCACCTAAAGTGCCTCATGAGGCTAACGCATCTGCCCAACAGCCGGTCGATGATCAAAAGAAGTTTTCCAGAGAACTCCAAATTTCCTCTAACAGCCTTATCCCTATTGATCAACTAAAAAACTTCATTAAGGGCACCATCAAAAGCAAATTTGAAGGAGGCATCAAGTCAACTTTAACATATGGCAAGCCTTATTCGATAAGAACTGATGACCTGAAGATGCCGATGAGCTATCAACTCCTTAAGTTCCAACAGTTTGATGGAAAGGGAAACCCTAAACAGCACGTGGCTCACTTTATAGAGACATGTAATGATGTTGGCATGTATGGAGACTATCTAGTCAAGTAGTTCATTTACTCATTAAAGGGAAATGTTTTTGACTGGTACACTAAACTTGATCCCGGGACCATCGACAGTTGGGAACAAATAAAGTGTGAATTTATCAACTGTTTCTGCAATACAAAGTGAATTGTCAACATGATCAAGCTCACAAATATTTGTCAGTGGAAAGATGAGCCAGTCAGTGACTACATCAATAGGTGGAGGAACTTAAGTTTGAATTGCAAAGACAGACTCTCTGAAGCTTCGGGCATTAAGATATGCATATAAGGAATGCACTGGAGGCTGCGGTATATCCTTCAAGGGATTCAGCCCAAAACTTTTGAAGAATTGGCCACATGGACTCACGACATGGAGCTAAGCATAGCTGTAAGTGGTGTCGGTGGACCACTTATTTCAAAATTCCACAAGACAAAAGACAAGCAAGAAGTAAAGAAAGGGGGCAAGCTTCCCACTAAAACTCCCACCAAAGAGTCTATGGTAGTGCGTGCTAAACCTATTCCAATCAAAAGGAAGGAAAAGGTGAATGAGAAAAAAGAAATAGCTTAAAAGCCAAAGAGTTAGAAGCCAAAACATACCCATTTTTGGATATGGACGTCTCTAGGATCCAACCTCATTGAATTACCAAAATTGAAGAGGTTTGTGGAAGTCGGGAAGACTAATGACATAAATACTACAAAAACCACTGCTTGGTCAGGCACCCTATCCATGACTACTTCATATTCAAAGAGAAGGTCATGGAACCCGCCCACCAAGGAAAAATTACGCTAAAAGATAATAGTGTAAGTGCCAACACCACCACCCATAGCAACCAAATGGAGAAAAGTCACCAAATGGACAACTCTTCAAATGAAGTTGGCCACTTCCACAAGAAAAGCCAATTCTCTATCAAAGATTGCATGACCACGATGATCTTCACGGACGAAGATTCAATACTGGGGTCACAACCCCACATGCCCATGAACAAAAGATTAATTGAAAGCTAATCGATGGTGGCTCGACCGTCAACATTTTACCTCTACAAACTCTTAGAGAGTTGGGGATCCCAACTAATGAGTTTTCAAACTATCGTTTGGTGATCTAAGGATTCAACTAAGGGGGGCAAAGGGTTTTGGGTACTATAAGAATGAAGCTACTCATAGATGACATAGGATTGATAGCCTTGTTCCATGTCATCGATACTAAAACATCATACAACCTGCTCCTTAACCGACCATAGCTCTACGAGAATGGAGTAGTCGCTTCTACCTGGCACTAATTTTAAATATTGTTGAAATGGTATCGTGAAGAAAGTGCTCAATGATTGGAAATCGTTTACTGAGGTTGAATCCCATTTCGCCAATGCAAAATATTATCTAAGCAAAGTTGAGACTTCAAAAGCTAATGACTCTTAAGAAAATGAGAAACAAGATGACCTGGCAAGGAAAGACGCCCCAACTGACATGGCATACTCCAAAAGCCACATGGCCAAATAGCCAGTAATTAATGATGCTATTAAAGGCTTGATACTGCTGCTGACTCAAATTGATAGTAGAGCACCTACCCAACTACCCAAAGAAGCTATAAAAGAACATCAGGAGGCTCAAGAGCTAAGGACTGCAAAATGCTTCAGCCCCAAGGCATACAAACTCCTCATTAAGACTAGATACAATCTGCAGGAGCAATCACCATTAGGAAAGCTTTCGCAAAAATCATCAAGCCAAAACCGCAAGTAGGACTTGGGTATGAGCAGCTAAAAGGCTCTATCCGCATTGCTATAAGAAGCGCTTCCATCAACATCATCACAGAGAAAGACTGCTCTTCAAGAATTGCGAGAAGGCCAGCATGAGTATCAGTCTTCAAAAGACTTAGCCCACTCAAAAAATAGAAATGTTGAAAGCTAAAATGAGGCATCACTGAAGCACCAAAATAAGAGAGGAAACTCGGAAGCCTAATCCCTTTCCACATGTAGCGGCAAACAAATTTGATTGTCCTGTGATAGAGTCCGTAAGGGTAAATTTTAAACTATTATCTTCAATAAATCTCAAGTCGAGGAAGACGATGATAAAGAAAGTGTAAGCTCATTCAATCACATAACCTCACAAGAAGAAGGGAAACTCACCGAAGAGGATGCTGAAATCGCACCACCTCAAATGGAAGCAGATTCCAAGTTTATAATGGATGAATTGAGAGAAGTTAATTTAGGAGACAGTAATGACTCTCGTCCTATTTACATTAGTATCCTACTTACAAATGAAGAGTTTGATGAATACAGGGAACTACTAAAGTAATTTAGAGATATTTTCACCTGGTCATTCAAAGAAATGCTTAACTTAGACCCAAAGATGGCGGTACATCATCTCACTGTGAAAAAGGGAGCTCATCCCGTTAAGCAAGCACAACGTCAATTTTGACTAGAGCTTCTCCCCCAAATTATAGTAGAAGTCAACAAATTAATTGAAACTAGATTGATCTGAGAAGTTAAATATCCCACCTGGATCTCTAGCAACGTTCCGGTAAGAAAAAAGAACGGGCAAATTCAAGTCTATGTTGACTTTTGGGATCTCAACGAAGATGAAGAATTGATAGTCTTCCGCATTGTGTTGACTTCTGGGATCTCAACGAAGATGAAGAATTGACAGTCTTCCGCACACCTAAGGGCATATACTACTACAAGGTGATATCATTCAGCCTCAAAAATGCTGAGGCTATGTATCAAAGAGCTATGCAGAAAATCTTCGACGACATGCTCCACAAAAATGTTGAATGCTATGTTGATGACCTTATGGTAAAGTCTAGGAAAAAAAAATCATTTGTATGACTTAAAGAAGGTCTTCGAGCGCTTAAGGAGTTACCAACTAAGGATAAACCCATTGAAATGCACATTTGGAGTAGCCTCTAGAAAATTTTTTGGGCTTCATTATCCACTACCAAGGCATCGAAATTGAACAAACAAAAATTGATGCTGTCTTGAAAATACCGAAGCCTCAGAACATTTACGAACTCAAGAGCCTACAAGGAAAATTGGCATATATCAGAAGATTTATCTCAACTTAGCAAAGTGTTGTCAACTGTTCAGCAGCCTTATGAAGAAGAGCATTCCATTTAAATGGAATGAATACTATAGAAAGGCTTTTGAAAGCATCAAGTCCTACTTGACAACTCCTTTAGTGCTGGTAGCCTCGGTACCTGACTATCCATTGATCCTATACATTGCTACACAAGAATGCTCGGTAGGAGGCCTATTAGCCCAAGAAAATAACAAAAAGAAAAAGCACACTCTCTATTACCTAAGCAAGATGATGATACCAAATGAGCTAAAATACTCATCAATTGAGAAGATTTGTTTGGCATTTGTTTTCACCATCCAAAAGCTAAGCCATTACTTCCAGGCTCATATAGTCTGTTTAGTGTCCAAAGCAAACCCACTAAAGTTTGTCATGACCAAGCCCGTTCTTTCCGACAGACTCACCAGGTGGTACCTTCAATTCCAACAATTTGGAATCATATATTTACCACAAAGTGTCGTAAAAGGATAAGGATTAACTAACTTCTTGGCAGACCATCCTATTCCAGCTGAGTTGGACTTTCCCGATGCCCTACTTGATGAGGATGCCTTGATGGTTGAAATCACTCCTCTAGAGAAGATGTATTTTGACAAAGCTTCCCATAAAGAAGAGGCCAGTGCTGGGGTGGTGTTTGTAACATTTGAAGGATAAGTCCTGCATCACTCATTCACCCTTATGGAAAAATTCTCTAATAACGTAGCTGAATATCAAATTTTGATCATCGGACTTGAAATCGTCGTAGAGATCAAGCAATTGCACCTTGAAGTCTACAGGGATTCTAGATTAGTGGTCGACTAACTACTGGGGAAATATGAAATCAAAAAACTTGAACTACTCATATACTATAACTATGACAATATGCTCATGAGGTAGCTTAGAGACGTCACCACAAAACATGTGCCAAGAAGGGAAAACAAGCAAGCAGACGCATTGGCCAAGCTCACCTCTTCCTTGTCCCTGCTTGAAGCAGAATACCACGTACCCATGTGCAAGAAATGGGTAGTGCCACCGATGCTCAAAGATGAAGAAGGCGAAGAAGAAAATTATTCTATAGAGGTCTTCGAAGTTGAAAAGGAAGATTGGCACCAAACCTTTGTTGACTACCTAAAATATGACAAATTACCGGAAGATCCACGCTGAAAAGCAGATATTCGACGACGAGCTGCTCGTTTCATCTATTTCAAAGGAACAATATATAGACGCTCTTTTGATGGTATTCCTACACTGTTTGGGTGATGATAAAGCCATACAAGCTATGGAAGAAACACAATCTGGCATTTGCGGTGCCCACCAATCAGGACCAAAACTTCACTTCCGCATCAAAAGGATGGAGCATTACTAGCCAACAATGATAAAAGACTGCACAGAATACGCCCAAAAAAGTCAACCATGCCAGTACTATGCTAGCTTCATTCACCAACCGCCTAATCCTTGTACCCTACAGTTGCCTCATAGCCCTTCAACGCTGGGGGCTTGGATGTTATCGGACCCATAATGAAATCATCTGCCGATCATCTTTACATTCTTGCTGTAACTGACTACTTCTCAAAATGAGCAGAGGTAATTCCTCTCAAAGAAGTAAAAAAAGAAAGTGTTGCTGACTTCATTCGTGTCAACTTAATTTATAGATATGGAGTCCTCAGTATATCATCACTAATAATTGAAAACTGTTTGTCAACAGCACAATTGACAAACTATGTTATAAATTTAGCTTTAAGTAAATGAAGTCCTCAATGTACCATGCCCTAACAAACGGTCTTGAGGAAGCTTTCAACAAGACTTTGTGTAACTTGTTAAAGAAAGTGGTGTTAAAATCAAAAAGGAATTGGCATAAAAGAATTGGTAAAGCTTTATAAGCTTATCGAACCACTCACAGGACTCCTACATAGACAACTCCTTAAGTATTAGTGTATGGTGCCAAGGCCATTACCCCGCTCAAGCAGCAAATTCCGTCCTTACAAATTTTCATACAAGAAGGGCTCATTGAGGAAGACAACACTCGCCTGCACCTTAAAGAATTGGAAGCACTTGACGAAAAGAGGCTCTATGTACAATAAAAGATTGAATGTTATTAAGTCTGCTTATCCAAGGCATTTAATAAACGAGTGCGTGCTCGATCTTTTCAAGTCGGGGAGTTGATGCTCGCAGTAAGAAGGCCTATCATCATCATTCACTGCATTGGAAACAAATTCACCTTCAAATGGGATGGACCATATCTTATCAAAGAAGTTCACATGAACGGTGTTTACAAGCTGATTGATCAAAACGGCATAAGAGTTAGTCTGATCAATGGAAGATTTTTGAAAAAATATTATGCTTAAAAAAAAAAGAAAAGATGAAAAGTGAAAAAAAAAGGAGAAAAGTGAAAAAAAAATAAATGAAAAAAAATTGCTATCAAATCAGGGATGCAAAAAGAAGAAAAGAAGGATGAAAGCTAAATCCTCTTTGACATAAGCATAAACTATCAAATCAAATCCAAATCAAAGTTTCTTAACACGAATTTAAAACTATCAAACCCAAATCAAATCCATACTCCTTGACACGAGTTGAAACTATCTACAAATGTTCGAAAACTCCTTGACATGAGTTGAAACTATCTATAAATGTTCAAAGATACTCCTTGATACACGAGCCTAAACTATATGTTACTCCTGACCCGTAAGAGTATAAACTGTGAACAGCCCTACCTTTCAAAAATTAAAAGTGTTTAAACTATGTTATGACTTGATCCCATTTTATGGGTACATAAGCAGTTTGGATACTTTCTAAGTTCAGTCATGAATTTGTGAAGGTTATGCTTTAATTCTTGATTATTGCTAGAGGCACATCTAAACAAAGAAAGCAAAAAATAACGAAACAAGACATTGTATTAACAAAAGCAAGTGCTTGGCAAAAGAATAATAATGTGAACTAAGCACTAATCCTAATAAAGCAAAGAGAAAGGATTCAAGCTCTCCAACACATCCTTGGCAGCTACTAAATCCTCTTTAATAATATGTAAGGCTTTTGCAGCTACATCATCTGAAGGCTTGGTAGATTGGAGAGCAACAATTTCTCTGTGGAGCTCACTAATTTTCACTGTCGCCTCTCCAAGGGATTCCTTCTGCCCTAAAAGAGAAGTAGACAGCTCATCCCGTCGCTTGGTCAAAAGTTAGAGTTGCTCCTCAATACTCTTCAATTTAACTTTGGAGGCCTCAACTTGCCTAGCTCCTTTGGCTTCCTTGTTTAAGGCCTCCTGAAGCCGAGACTTGACATGCTTTAGCTACTTAGAAAGGATGTCTTTGGTAGGCATATCAACTGCTGTAGATCTCACTTCGTCATATGCTGTGGCCCTAGTAAAAAGTGCCTCTAAAAACTCTTCTATGCGAAACACGTCAGCATGCATAAAACATTTAATGGACTCAAGAACAAGCATAACTTCATCTTTGAGGGAAAAAATAAGATCGAGTGAGGTGCTAGCTAACCTCTCCAAGAGACTCACCCATAGCCGGCAAAGGAACTCCTCATTGTGACTTCGGAGGAACTTATTTGCTTTAAACACCGAAGCCGCTGCAGAAGAAGGTGCTTTCTTGCTCTCTTTCAAAACACAAATTTCCTCAAGCGCTGTAGGTACAAGTGGAGTTGGTTCCACAATAAATTTATAACTACCACTAGAACCTCCGCCATCACTTCCAAAGGGCCGCCTCTCCACCTAGAAGAAAAGAAAAACATGTTGGTAAATTAAAAAGGAAGGCAAAGAATGCAGCAAAGAGAAAAGTAACAAATTACCTTTTGGGCAAGATCTCTAACCGACTCTGGGTAACTGGAAAATTTGCTTTCTTTTGGACTTAAAGGAGAAGGAGGCCTCCTAACCCTCTTCCAGTGACGATCTCTATTGCCACTTGTGCTATCATTTAAGATCTCCAAACACAGTTTCTTCTCCATGGGGACAGTTGGGGCTGCAGGCTTATGAGGTGAATCTCTAACATCAGGAGACGAGCTTCCCACATCAAGGATGCCACCTTGCAATAGAGTAATGCACAACATCGTGGAATGTTCCTCAAAGCAGTTCCCATGAACTTTAGCCCACCACTCCTTATAGGCCTTAGGATGAAACTTCCTCACAACTGCAGGAATGTGGGGAAAGCATGTCTTAACTCGTGAATTGGACAAGGTAGACACCTTCTAAAAGTACAAGTCTTCCTCTAAAAAATCTCACGGACATCATGGATAAGAATGCTAGGAATATCTTAATAGAACCTGAATTGACGGCTAAACCGATGCGAACTATAAGGCTCAACAACAAATTGATTACCCTACCTCAATGAAAGATAACCCAAATGAATGGTAGCAAAATAATCATCTTCAAACTAGTCGTGGCTACCGTCATCCACATAGAAGATATCCCTCTGCTTGGTAATCATGGTCTTAGTCCAACTAAAGAGTTCACCCCTATGAATTCTTCGACGCCTCGAGTGGGTCATAATACCTGGCTCCACCTTCACCAAAATATGTGATCATCTTTGGGTTATCAACTACTTTATAGACTAGATAATGGGTCTTAAAATAATAAACAAACCACGCATAGATGTAGTGAAGTGGGAAGGGGGAATACACTCGCGAAAGTCGTCGAGAATATGCAATCCTACCCAAACCCCGATAAATGCTAACAAGAATGGGAATAGCCAGGCTTACTACCCTCCCAATTGTTATAATGCTAGCCATTTTAAAAGTACTCAGATGAACCAAGCCGGCATCCTTAATGGGAAGACCAAAGACACAAAGCCAGCCAGTAAGAAACGCTGCCAAGTAGGTCTCTGGTCTGAAATTCTCACCAACATTGAGATGAGTGAAATACTCCACATCGGCAAATAACTAAGGCCCGTAAGTGCTATCGCGCCAGAAGGGTTGTGCGTGGACTTAGGACAAATTGTCTTTTTCTCTTTTCAAGCTAAGGGTGCTAAGTACTTCATCTCCATTTTACACTAGAAGCTTATCTAATCCTTAATAGAAACTGAAGGAGCTCGAGCTTCATTTGGCTCTCCTTGAAGCGAGTGATAAGCTTGGAACAAATGTTGGCAAGATCGAGAAACATATCTCTTCCCTTGCTCGTTTGTAGCCATAAATTGCTTTACACTCAGAACGACCTCATCGTAGAGCCTCCCATAAATTGGAAGACCCGCCAATTTCCGCAAATCATAGAGGGACATTGATACCTTGCTGTCATGTTGGTAGAAGGACATCATGCCTCATAAATTGCCTGCAAGATATTCAAGTTATGACCATAAGTGAAAAGCGAAGTATAAACTGCATCAAAAATCTGAGCCGCCTTCAACTCATGTCTACACCAGCAAAACACATCTTCAACCCACTCCCAATAGCCTTTAATGAAATAAAACATGCCAGAAGGTGGGAAAGCATCCCCCCATTTGGCCTTTCCTTCGATAATCCTGCGATCTAAAGTTGGCAGCAAAACCGACCTAACGGCATGATGATAATGAGATGAGTATAGGGTCCAGGCATTTAAAGTCTTGCTAAATGGGATTTCCCAAATCCAATTATCCATCCGTTGAGGGATTGACAATTTAAGTCAAGGACGACTAGTAAAAGAAGTATAAACGGCCAGAATTGTGCCTTTCTTTATAGGATGGCCTTCTTCACCAAGAATAACCAAGTATTTCACGCTGGAAGAAAATATGTTGCTCTTAAAATGTACCATGATGATAAACTGCAAAAAAGAGCAAGGAATGTTAAGAATGAATTTCGAAAAATGAAAGTACAAAAAATAAATAGCCCTTAAAGGAGCCAAGTAAAATTAGCAAACTCCAAAAGGAGTTACCGACGCCAACAAATCAATACCAACAAAGCTAAAGCTTTAGGCCTTAGTCTAAGAAGGGCTAAAAGTTAAGTTTGATACTCAAAGGCTTAAAAAATTCAAATCTAGATTCATGGGCCAAGTTAAGCTTGGTATTTAGAGGCTTAAAAAATTCAAGTTTAAATAGTACTCGTGGGCCAAGTCAAGCCTAGTACTCAAACATTTAAAAATTCAAACCTAGATGGTACTCGTGGGCCAAGTCAAGCCTAGTATTCAAAGTCTTAAAAAAAATTCAAACATAAATGATAATTGTGGGCCACATTAAGTCTGGTATTCAAAGGGTCAAAATTCAAGCCTAAATGATACTCATGAGCCAAGTTAAGCCTGATACTCAAAGGTTCAAAAAATTGAGCCTAAATGGTACGCATGAGCTATAGTAAGCCTAGTACTCAAAGGTTCAAAAATTCAAGTTTAAATGATACGCGTGGACTACATTAAACTTGATACTCAAAGACTCAAAAAATCTCCTGCCAAACATGGCCTTATCTTTAAAATTCTGGAAAATCTGCGGCCAAACACACCTTAGAAATCCAGAAATTTGTGGGTAAACACAGCCTTGAGATTTTGAAAATCTGCACCCCCACGCTACCCCGTCTCAGGCCAGAAATCTGTGCCAAACACAGCCTTGTCTCAAGCCAGGACAAAACATGCCCTTCGTCTTCTTCCTCCAAAAATGCCACACCCGACGACAGCAACGCTCCGGCTCCGGCCTTCTCGACCGTCGCTTCGTGCCATGTTGAAAACCCGTCGCCATCATTGCTCCCTGGCAATTGCAGCGCAACAAGCCCCTCGTCACAGTGAAACTGCCAACGTCTGAAAACCGCCGCACCGCAGCCGCACACCACTACTACGCTATCTGCACCGCTGCTTCCACCATGGTCGACACCACCATGTCTAACCAAACTCCTAGCAGTGCCACCGAAGAAACTCATCAATGTCGTCTACCAACAAAGATATCTGCCAACGACGCAACACCCTGGAATCAACGTTGATTCGCCAAGAAAACCGCGCCGCACGCCATTGCTGAGACCCGACACAGCCGCTGCCGGAAGCCATTTGCTGTTGCAACTACTGCCTTGGCCACCGCGTCGCCTTCCTTACCACCACCCGAAGCCGTCAACACCACCGCCGGACAACAAGAACTGCCAGGCATCACCACGCAGCGTCGTTGCCGTAGTCTGTTGCGTCGTTCAAGTGTCACCATCACCGGGAACCGCTCCCGTCTGCGCCATCATCGTTTGTGGATGGCTCCAATATCCACTGGAATTTGCTGAACCAAGAAAGCAAGGAAAAAAAAAAAAGGGAAGGTACCTGCTGAGCAGAACGACATTTCTGTGGCTATGTTCTTAAGCTATCAGTGTCGCCGTCATGTTCGATGGTGAAAGGCCGATGAGATCCTTCCTATTTATACAAGGTAACCAACGGAGTCCCAAGCAAACATGACTTCTTCGGATTAAAAACGTGATTTGCTTCATGAAAGATGAGTTTCGAATGGATCGGATCGCCATCACGAGAGGCAGGTTGATGACGGAATTCTAGTTGATTGTGAAGACTTCTAAATTTTGACGAGCTCGGATATAATAAAAAGGGACTCGGGCTGCACGGTTAGGTTGGGTTAAATTTATATCGGCCACAAACTGGACAAATTTGGGCAAAGGTTGCTAGCACTCGGACTTCTAGTTTGGCATATGAAATTAGCAGAAATTATGGTTTGAATCAACATAACCTAATTCTTGAAATTAAAATTTGGAGACCTGTCGAGGAATTTACCTGCCAAAATATGGGGAATCTATTCTCTTGCAAGAGCGTTATGGGCTGAGAAATCAAAAGAAAATTTTTTCAAGACTTGTTCATTCAAGGAAATAAGATTTCTCATGAGCAAGTCTCGGGCATTTGTAGGTACTAAAATCTAATGCCCAATCTAATAACAGCACGTGGAAAATATGACATGAAAATACTAATTAAATCAATCTCTATTTATTTATGAATTTAAATAAATACAATTCTAAAAATAAACAAATAAATAATTAATATTTCTATCAGCCAATCAAATGGCAGCAAGTATTAAAATCTTATTAAAAGTTCAAGAGACAAAGAATTTAAGTGACAGAATCCTACTAGAAGTTCAAGCGATTAAGACTCTATTAAATTGTTAGGTACGGTACAAACTCTAACAGTCAATAGAATCGCACTGTGTCAGCAAACTAATGCAACCACCGAAAAGGGAGGACAGAAGTCAAAAGTGAAGCAGCTTAAGACTTGAAACTCCCCAAATTCTCTTTGGAATTCCCAAGAACATTCAAAGTATTCTTCATCAAATTCAAGGAGTCCATAGTGTTCTTCCCAAAATTCAAAGAAGTTTATTGTGTTCTTCGCCAAATTCCAAGAAGTTCGTCGTATTCTTCGTCAAATTCCAAGAAGTTCATCGTGTTTTTCGCCAAATTCAAAGAATTTATCATCAAATTTAAGGCATTCTTCATCAAAGGCCCTAAATTCAACATGTGATCTAAAATCGTAATGCTAACCCCGAAAAACAGTATTGTTGAGAAACTAACAACCCTTAAAAAATATCAAGCACAAGTCCTTTTCTTGAAGATTATTCAAGCTTCAAAGTAAGCATTCTCAAAGAAAGAATCAGATGACTAAAGTTAGAGAGTAGAACCTACAAAAATTCATATTGATTCAAATTATTCGGTCTTACACCAAGTTTTCTTATAATTTAAGAATTTTGTCCTACAGTTTCATATTAAATATGGTTGAAGCAATTTGAGGACTTTCTCTCTTGAGCAACCAAGACACTAAAAGATCATTAAACCTACTCCCGGCTTGATGCAGTAGATCTCCTTCTGCTAGTTTGGTAATTCTCCTATTTATGATGTCCAACTTATTCCTGATGTACAAAGCCAATGTGAAAGCCCTGCTCCATGTCTAGTAATTGCTGCCATTTAACTCTTGTTGAACAAGAATGGTAGTGTGATTATTAGACGGGTGAATAAAGAATTGGGGAAAAAGGATCTCCTGCTGCAGAGTGTCTCTTTGCTTGATGGAGTTTCTTAAACTACTCTCCCTAACTGGTGACTGAGATGTAGAATGATATGTAAAGGCCAAATCGCAAACTCAAGAAAGCAGAAGAATCAAAAGAAGAAGGGAAGTATGGATTAGAACCTCTGGGCTCTGATACATAACAAAAATACAATGAAGTTTCCATTGATCAAGATTCAAACTCGATGATTGAACTGCACAGGGAAATGAGAATAAACAACCAATGCTTCAGGTTTGAGATAATTGTTATATACGGTTTCTTGTGATTACAATTAATTTGAAATATTTGTAGATCCAAGAAGTATTCTATTTTGCTCAAAAGGCTGTCCTTCAGCCAACAGCTCCATTGTTTGATCAACAAATGCAAGCTTTGAGATCTCGACTCGTGAGAGCGCAGAAGAGCATGTTTATTCTTTGTGATCATGATATGGATGGTGCCCTCAACGATGATGAGCTAAATGAATTTCAGGTCTTCTTTATCCTCTCTGTTAAATATTTTTATCAAAAAATTCTAGAACTGGGCTTTATTCCTGTGGTTAATATTAAGCTTAGTTTTCGCTTCATGTAAAAATGTAGTTCTTTCTGATATTTTTTCCTTTTCAAACTCTCTCATTGCTGGTGAGCAGGTTAAGTGTTTCAATGCTTCTCTGCAACCTGCTGAAATTGTGGTTGTTAAAGAGTGGGGTTAAAGAAAAGTTGCTTGAAGGAGTCATGAACTTGGGTCTTACCATAACTGGCCTTTTTTTCTGCATGCTCGTTTTTATAGAGAGAGGCCAAATTGAGACTGGATGGACTGGTTTGAGAAAATATGTGTACAGAGATGACCTAAAACTTAGGGATGATTATTCGTCAAATCCCAACAAAAAGGCTCCAGATTAGTGATTCTCGTGGCAATGCATGTCTCCAATTCTTATTGGCTAAAAGTGATATTGTTTCTTCAGCAAATTCAACCCTTTAAATTTGGATCTCTGAACTTTTCTAATTAATATCCGGAAAATAGTGTGGATAAGTGTCACTTGGTTTTTGCTTAATTAAGAGTGGAAGTATATTTGGAAAGTCATCTTTAGAAAAATGTTTATTTGTCAAACAATATCAAATTTGAGTTCCTTTTCTCTGAATGTGTGGGGCCAGTTTGATGCAAGTGATGTCAAATAAATGAATCACGAAATTTGTTATGTTTTGGTAATATAAAGTCTACAATAATTGTGATAAGTGATAACAATGAGATGAACTGGTACTTTACATACAAGAGGAGACTGTTACAGATTACACGCGGCTTCTATTTATTGACATCAATTAAGGTTCTTTGGCAATTGGCTTCCGCAATGATGCCTGTTGTGCTCTTAACAGTACTTTCTTGTTCCTGTTCACACCATTTCTCTAAGATACAGCACCCATAATCTTTTTCTGATGGGAAGACACTGAACTATATGCGGACGTTGGCCATTGATTGAAAAAAGTACATCGGACCATAAAATGTTATTCTGGCGCATTAGTCCTGAGTTTAGTTTCCCTGCTTATCTAAGTTTGGATCTTAATAGAATTTATTGTCCCAACTGAATTTTCTATTCCTCATGCCACGAAGGATATCCTTCTCCCCACCAGTAAAGCTGCTGCTCAGTTTCTGTCAGCTGTTGTGTATATCACAAACTTGACGAGATGCAGACTCTCGTAGTTGCCTTTCAGCCTGATACTTCTCTTTGTTTTTCAACATATGCAATTTAAATTAATATTATTATTCAGGTATAATATGTCTTTTAGGCTGATCAACTGCTATAAAAAAAAAAAAAACTAGACTATTATTCTCTTGGATGGTATAAGTTCCCTTGATCATCTCCATTAGTAAATGCTGGACTTCTATCAGCTAATTGTTTTTTGTTGTAAATATGAAGTATTGTTATACTTCCGTATCAATAATGAATTGGAAGGCATTCATTTAGCCTTGTTGCGATGTACTTGTTGCTCTAGTCTTCAGATGTTGATGAATTCAGTTCACTGGGATTGGCTTATGGATTGGATATCTTCTATAATTAAGGACTTGCAAAGAGAACACACGTAGATTTGCTAACTGCTCAATTCCTCAAGTGAAGTCAAATTCATAAATCAATGAGGATCTGGGAATATCTAAAGCATCTTGTGAGGAACTGTCACGGCATTTGTTTTGTCTCCCTTGAAATTTAGACTCATTTCTGGTTAATATTTATCTAACTTCCCTTTAACTTTGTTGTGTTGCCTTTTATTTTATAGTTGCTCGGCAATCATGTTGGTCACCTAATTAAGTCGAACTTGCATCTGCATAGAAGCCACAAAACACAAACCATTGATGAGGTAAATCCTTAGCTCTGTCTATCTTTATTGTAATGTCAGCAGTAATACTTAGTTTGAATCAATCCTATTCCGTGCATATTATGTTGAGTAAAATCTCTTGATTGCAGTGAATATGATGTAGGAATAAATCTCGCATTTCTATAGTTTTATCCATTATTACACTGGAAAGGACCTTTAGCGTTTTGATTGGTTCTATATATGTATATGCTGGACAGACTAGTTCAGCATCTGACATATTTCGGACTGGATAAATAAGATCATGATTTTTGCAAGTCAGCATCTTTCACCCTAGACTAGTGAAGTTTTAACATTTTTCATTAACTATTATGTTTGTTGAACCTAGGAAAGGGAAGTGATTTTAAAGACCAAGCATAATTGATATCTCTTCGGCTTTAGATGCCTTAAAGTTTCGTTCTCTGGGTACTTTAAGGGAGTGTGTGTTCTCTGATTGCTTGTTTTGTTGCTTCTGTTCTAACTCTAGTGACAAACAACTAGAGTTAGAATTTATCAAAGCACCTCAAGAATTTTTCATTTCCTGTTGAAGATTGTAAATAACTTAATGTTGTTCTTTGATTGTTTGCGTTGTTGCAATCCATTTTGTTGTTTGCTATATAAAAAACACCATTAAAGGCATGATGGTTGTGTCTGGTTTAAACCAAATGGAGCAGATTATCTTGCATTTATGATGAATTTTCCACTGTATGCTCTCTCTCACATCATTGTAGCTTGTTGTGTAAGTGATGCACCGTGGAATTATAGAAGCACAGGCCTTTGCTTTGGTACATTTCACATCTTGTTGCTGTTGTTAGTGCGTGCCCTTTTCTTGAATTTATATTAGACCTTCAACTATTACTTGTCCCAGTCCCTTTTTGCTTGATGATTCTGACGTAAGCTATCGTCTTCTGCTGATTATCACCACAATGTTGAGTCCAGTTTCCTCCCACTCAGAAATCCCACCAGCTGCATGTTCAGGGGCAGACAGTTCTGCTCTTCTTGGTTTCAAGTCCAGTCTTGTGAAAGACACCACCGGCACTCTGTCCACGTGGACGCGGATGGGAAGGCGTGGGGTGCAGTGGCCAACCAGGTAGGATCAACAGATTGATTCTGCAGGGTCCATTATTGGATTTACAACGGCACCAAATTCATAGTAAAATCATAGTAAAAAGTCTTTTACCATGATATTTCATAAATTGCTACAAATATTGCATTGTATTTAAAAGTCTGTTTCTTGAAGTGTTTCTAGGACGCTGTCAAGTGGTGCAATAGCATGGATGTGGCATTGGACCGCATTGTATCAACATATGGACAGCATCATGGTTGCAGGAAAAGCTCATTCTTTGATGCTCTCCTTTTGTGCAGTTGCATTTGAACCCCATGACCTTAAAACTACATCAATTAGCTAGTATTCCCCTCCATGCATATATACAATCTATATTGTAGTGTGCAGTCGTTCGAAAATACTTTCAATTAAATATAAATTTTCATAAAATATGTAAGACTATTAAAACTGGCAACATAGTCTCAAAATGATTTTAAAATACTTCTAAAACTTGTGTAGGTAGCAAGTAGCATGTATTTAATCCAAACTTAGTGCCAAATAACTCCACTTCCTGGAGTTAGCACGTGCCCTCGTCATCAGTCAAACTAGATTCACTCAAATCAATCCAAAGAGTTCAACCCATTGAAATTGACTTACACATTGTTCAAAATGAACAAATTAGTAGATGCTACAAACTATATTAATACTTTGAGTAAGTTTAAATGGATTCAAACAAACAATAAATTTTGATTATGTATTTAAATTTACCTTTAGGTAATACGTGAATATACTACTTAACCAGCAATGATGCTAACATAGACATACCTCAATTTGCATGTCATCTTTGGATACATAATCGCGTTCATGAAGTATGCCAATAAGTCTCTTTTAGTTTTATTATTAATAAACAGTGGTCCATTTTGGGTGACCTCCTAGCATTATAACTAATGCTTTCAATTGTTAAGTGCAATCTTTTATATCAAATTATAGAACCATAATAACGTGAACAATTGAAAGAAATTGAATGCCTAAATATATTTTCAAAGTTAGGCCACTTAGGTGACTCACTGGTTTTTCATACGATAAACATTTGATTGGAGAGGAGAATCGAAAACCACTTATACTGGTAGTCTAATTAAAAACTACGATAATTGGAAATTCTATGGGCTTCAGGCTTGACTATCATTTCTAAGTCATTGACTATTGGAGACAGAGATAGAATGTACAAGGTGCAAACATCATTAGAATTGTCCACTACAATAAATCCACTCTACGGTTGGGAGTTTTGAATATTAATTCCATGGTAAATTATTAGTAAAGGACTCTAAGAGGAGTGTAATCAATGACGTTATTCCTGTTATCTGGAGATTGAAACGTGACTAGTGAGACAAGTCACCTAATAGGCGGTAACCTGCAGGACTGTTTCGGCACATCCTTCGGTTAGCTCCACCAAAATTTTGTTAAACAAACCACCACCAGCAAAAGGTTGCATACTCGAGAAAAATAACGAACTATTAATTAATTTTGTCTTCTGTATAAACAAAATAAGGACTATAAAAACACTGGTATTTAAATTAAACTGCATAGTATGGATTGCCATTAAGGAGTAATTAACTTTGGAATTTAAAAGAAAGCTACAAATTAAAATATTAAAAAAAAAAAAACTTGTAGAATTCGAAGACCGTAATAATCACAACGCAAGATATTAACATTGACGGCTGCACAGCTATAAGCTAATTTTAATGGCGAATAAAATAAAAAGTGTTAATTGTGCGCTGCAATACCAATTGAAAGATAATATTCATTTCTAAATGAATATATACATGGATTTAATTTCAATAATACTGGATTGATTAGAACTGACTTATGTTTTTATACTAACAAGGATGTCATTTGAAACATACCTTGATTCGTATCTTCTTGATAGGGAAGAAAACGAGAGGGGAGACAGAGAGAGAGAGAGTCTTTGTACTTGTATTTCTCCCTTCTCTACCCAGTTTTTAATGATTTTTTGATGGTCAATTTTGGGAAAGTGAAAGGGAGTAATTTTATTAAGAAGAATCTGCTAAAATAAGAGATCAAACGGTTGATGAAGGGACTAGACCCTCATCACTAATCTCAAAAGCAAACTTAGCCAGGACATTGACTAATTTATTCAATTCACGGTAGACACAACTAAAGGACACCCTGGGGATGCTCTTTGCAATTGCTCTAATACAAGCTGTAAGTGTGCCGAGTGGTGATGAATCTTCTTCCTTATCCTGTAAGCTGTTGATAACCTAAGCATTGTCTCCTCGCATATCACTTGTTCCCATCCCACACTACTAGTGAGTTCCGAAGCAGTCATCGCCGCAAGAAATTCAGCTCGCGGCACACGCGTGCAATGACAGACAAACTTCCTCTGCCAATGTAGGCAGGATCCTCGATGATCTCTAGCAACGGTTTCAACTCGAGCACCCATGACATGTTTATTAAAGGACCCATCAAGTTCACTTTAGTAACTTGCAGGTGATGGCCAGGTCCATCTACCATCCCTCGTTGTTGAAGGTTGAGTATGGGTGACCTGCTTCGCCATGTAAAAATCGTGCAGAAAGTTACGGGCGAATGCTGCTAACTAGGCTGGATTTCTTAAAAAATAGCTCTTGGCTGCTACATCGGGGTTTCCCCACGTAGCCCAACAGATTAATACGCACCAATCAAAAGTTTCTGAAGAGAGTTCAGAGTGTAGAGACCGAGGCCTCATTTCCGTCGATAGCAACGAGACCAGACTCCGAGGGACGTCTGAGAATGTCTAGACTTGCCTAGAGAAAGGGTCATTGCTGGCTTCCTTACACAGCGGGCACGTGGGTGCATCCACCAAGGAGGAGGCTGGGGTGGCTTCCACCTATTTTCATGGCATAAAATTTTATAGTACTTTAATCTTTTGTAACATCCACCTAGTTTTAAGGAGGGAGAGGAAAGGGATTTCAATATATTATATTTGGCTCTAGTCAGCTTAAGCACAATATCCATGACCATACATCCACTTGCATTAAAATTAGTTCATCGTCACCGTTAATACTATCTAAATTGCATGCCTAAGACTGCAGTTACACAATCATTAATAAAGATTGTTTGGGATGCACACAGACATACAGTTGATGACAATGCACTGACATTGATGTTGGCTCATTCACAAAATTAAAATTATTGTAGGACTATAAAGATGTGATTACGTGGCTCTTCTTTAGTTTTGGGTGGTGGGAACTATAATAATATTTTTTTGGTGCCAACTTTTTCTAATTTTGAGGAATTGTGTCATTGACAACGGGCTGTTTGATTAACCTGATAAGATATTTTTAAAATTTATAAGTTTATAAATTTTATTTTATAAATAAATTAATAAAATATTTAAATAAAAATAATAATATAATCATATAAAATTTTATTAAAATATATAATTATATTTGATTAATTAAATATTATTAATAAAATATAATTAAGAATATTTATGTCAATTTTATTTTAATATATAAAATAAAATAACGTATAGGATATTTAATAATAAGATAGAATAATTAATTTATTTTTTAAAAATTTATAAGCTTTTAATATTTTATTTTCAAATCTTATGAACTCTTTTACTAGTATTTTTGAGAAACATATAATTTCACATAGGACTTCGACCTTACTTTATTAGTCATTTACAATGTTCACCAATCATTTAATAATATTGTCTTTTCTTACGATGCACTTAGACTACTTCGGATAACTCTAATTGCTTCTCCATTTGGCAATGCTCCAAATGGTTAGTTCTCCCCTCATTTAGTGTCACACCCTCAAATTGAGGTTACAACTTAACAGTACCATAAGACAATTATTTTAACAGATATTAAAACCTAAATATTAGAACATCTAAACCAAAAAAAATACATATATTGCAAAATAAAGATCTATTACATTTCGCAGTGGAAAATAAAATAAACTAGCCTATTACATCGATAAACTTCATTTATTCTAAGCAATAACTAGTACTTCTTCCTTTTCTTCAACATTCTACCAACTCCAAGTGTGTTCATTGTTGCTTGTGTCCTTTCCAAAAAAGGAATTGGAAAGCGTGAATGACTAATCACCTAGTAAGTGATTTACTTGTCTTTTTGTTGAAATGTGAATATAATAAAAATATAGAATGAAAGTGCATAAATTTGTTTGAGGATTTATTTAAGAACAAGACAGATCAACATGTGTATTATAATCCATAATCAGTTACATTCGTATAATCCATTGGTATACCTAAGAACTCAAACAGATCACATAGCATATTTAATGATCAAGACCTTAATCTTTTATCCCAACTAAAGAAGGTCACGTGCAACCTTATGATTGTCTCAATTTATAAACCTAGTTAAAAGAATCTACTAAAACAAGACAACAAAGAACGAGACAACCTAGTAAGGTATAGTGCCTATTCTCCTTTTTCTTTTAGGCTTATATATGCACACTTATCTCCACTGCTCTTCTAAAATCCTACACTAAGATTAAAAGTAGACAATACCCATGCAGTAAAAAACAAAAAACAAAGCAAAAAAGAAACAAACAAGCCAATTAAAAGTAATGTAAATGACTTAGTTGTTTCCCAAGAAATATTGTATTTAACGTTTGCAGCCTGACGAGATACTCATAGCCTAGAGTGAATTAATTATGATTTTGGAGATCCACAAACCTCCTATGAGCTTCAGTTCTCTCTTTCCTTTTTCTTCCTCTCTTCTTCTTTCTCTTTTTTGCCTTCCTTCTTAGGCTTGACTCCTCTTTGACTTGCCATGGAGGCTCCTACCCTACACTTGGTTCTTGCTTTGTTTCTTGCACCTCCACTCACTCTACTTTTGCACTAGACCTTTTATTAGCACATTTATCAAAAATTTGTAACATATGTACATCCTCCTTACCTTCTTTTCATCATCAATGGAGGGCGTATGATACATAAAAAATGTTACCTCATTCAAACCTACGTGCAATGTAAGGCTTCCCTTCTCCATGTTTATAACCGCCTCAGTGGTGGCCAAAATAGACACCAAAGGATAATGCTTTGCCCTCTTTCAGTCTCCATATCTAAAACAATAAAATCCATGGGCACAATCAAATCACTAACATTTATCAATACATCCTCTACAATCCTCAGTGGCCTTGTTGTAGACATATCTGCCAATTTAATCCTCATCTTTGTGGGTTTTACTAACTCCATCCTAAGTGCCTTAAAAGTGAAAAAGCACATTACATTCATACTTGCACTTAAATCACATAAAACTTTATTAAACAAAGTACTCCCTATGGTGCATGGAATATTAAAAACCTTGGGTCTTTTAGCTTTTGTGGCAAAATCCTCTCATCTCCTAAGGTATTGTCAATATCATCTAATTTCCTTTTTCTTGCTCGCTACATCTTCAAAGCAATTAAATACACTTGAATTCCTTTTGATATTTGCAACTCAAGGAGCATTTCTATTTAATTTTTCAAAATCACCAAGGAATTTACTTACCTACTCCGTTTTTTTTTTTTTTTTTTTTTGCTAGAATGAGCCTCTAAGGGTATGGGATTTTCGGTTTGTATGGCAATGGTGTACTCCCTCTCTAGTTTCCTCAGCTTGCAACCTGTCCTCCTTTTTCTTTTCTTATTGGCTAGTAGCAAGTAGCTCCTCTTTTTCCTTCTTACTTTATATTACTCACACAATTTTCATGTGCTCAATTGGGTTTTTTTAATAGTGCTAAGTGATATACCTATCAGTCTATTTGTCATCTCCTTTACATGTTGCCCAATTTGCACCTCTAAATTTCTGATGGATAATTGTTGATTCTTCAAGAGAGCATTAGTTGTCTTCATATTATCTTGTGCAGTCTTTGCAAGGTTACGTATCATTTCATTAATTGACTCCATAAAATTGCCCACTATTTCCTCCAATAACAGTTTCTTCTCTTATAGGGGATATGGTGCTAGAAAGCCTAGCAGGTTTTGTGAGTTTCTCTCGGACAAGTTTGGGTGATTCTACCAACCTGGGTAATACATATTTGAATAGGGATTATTACCTTGAGTTATAGGATTACCTATGAAATTGACTTGTTCTTTTAGCCCACTGCTACTTTCTCTATCTCCTCGACATTCATGTGTAGAATGAGGCCCTATACACATATCATAATTTTGTATCATGGAGATTGAAGAAGGTTGAGTTGTACTTACTAGAATATTGTAAATTTTCTTAGACAAGAGCTCCACTTTCGCCACAAGCCATTACAATGTCTACTTGATGCACGCTAGCGACCAAGTATGTTATAGACCACTTAGATGGCCACTAGTAAGCATTGGATGCCATTTCTTCAATTACAGCCCATGCATCCTTAGGCAATTTTTTCATTAAGGCACCCCCTGTAGCTACATCTAAAACAACTCTCAATTGTCTAGAAATTCTATTGTAAAAAATTTGTACCTACATCCAGAGTAGGTATCTTGCCATGGGCTTTTTCTGAGAAGCTCTTTGAATCTTTCCCACACCTCAGGTAGTGTCCCAAACTCTAGTTGTTTGAACATCCTAATCTCCAATTTCAATCAAACAATTTTTGTTGGTGGAAAATACTTAGCCAAAAAATTTATTCATCATGTCTTGCCAGGTAATGATGCTCCCAAGTGGTAAGGATTGCAATTATTGCCTCACACAATTCTAGAGAAAAAAAAAAGAAACAATGCTAATTTAATTGCATTGTCCAAAACCCGATTAAATTTAACAGTATCACATAATTCTAGAAAACTAGCAAAATGTGCATTATCTGTGTTTTCTTGTGGGGCTCCACCGAATTAATTCAACTGCTCCATTGACAACAAGCAAAATTATAGTATAATTGTACCCCATATGTGCTTAAAATGTGTATGCATGTGAGTTAAAATGAAGAAAATATATTGTCATGCATGACCTGCATTGAATATGTTGATTTTTGAGAGAAAAAATGTAGATGTGAGTTTAATTATTAATTTTATACATTTTCTATACTACAAATGTGATTTAACGTCTACAAATAAGTGTCACATTCGCAGAAGGCAAAGCCACAAGTGTGGAATTAGGTGATGTAATTGTGAAACGATGCCATGAAGTATTTTAGAAATTTCGCAAAAATAGGTCACAATCGCAAATTCAAGGAGCATGATCACAGGATTCTATGGCGCGGTTGCAAAGATTGGTTGTGGGCTACACTGGAATTTATGTGAACGAGGGCACGGCCACGAAGTGAGGATGCCCAATCACAATAGACCCTGGTGCAAACGAAGAAAGCAATTATCGACATTATGTAAAATGCACATATAGGAGCACAAATGCGAAGCAACAGAGCATGATCATGAAGCCTGATACCACGATCGCGGAAAGACAGTGCAAGACAATATAGCACTTTGATTTGAAATATTTTTAAAAGTTTTTCTGACTTTTCTCACACACACATGAGTCCTAGGTACCTTTGGCTTATAAATACATGTTATTCAATTATTAGATGGGGCTTTCAATTAGCTTTTATCATAACAACACTTAGAAAACTTAAGAACAAGCATTAAGGAGGTGAAGAAAAAGGGATTCACATTATTTTTGAAGAGTGTTCACTTGGAGAGGCAAAACATGGATATTAGACTATGTTTTCTCAGACTCCTACTATCTTGATATTTGTTTGGATGAAGAACAAATTAGCATAGATTTGCATTAATCATAATATGAGTTACTAATTTTTTTTCTAATTTCTTGTGTTTGTGTTTGGTTGGATATATATGCATGAATGAATGATTAATTGTCTTTGCTCTATTATTTGTAATGGGTAATTTGAATGATAATTATAGAACTTCATCAACTCTATAATTAATTCATGGCTGTGTGAAGAATAACGAGAGTAAAAGCTGTGGGCTAGACAACCAAATATGAACATAAATTCCATAACAATAATAAAAGTAAAATCATAGAACTAGTGTGGATAAAACATTGTTAATCAAATAAGTAAGTTTCTTGACTTGATAAGGCTTGGGACAACCTGCTGAAATCTTAAGTCGAAGCTACAAGAGAATTTGGGAGAATATCCTACAGACTTTAAGATTAACAATTTATAACAAGGCAATTAGATTGATAATTAATATCAATTGCATACAGTGAAAATCAACACACAACACAAGGAGTTAGATTCTTCAATTATTGGTACTTCACATTTCAAGATTGTGATTTTGTTTTCAAAAGTGTTCTTTCTTTTCTAGTTATTTCTTTTTCGTTATCTTTTGAAGGCCAAACTAATAAGAACTTAATTATATCAAAAGACACAAAATCCCTCTTCATGAGAATGATACCTATACTCATCCTAGTATTAGGTTCTAGTATAAATTTAATTTTGGTGTGTTAACGACATGCAACCAACCATATTGATTAGTGCATGTTTCAGCTTGAAGTTGTTAGCATTCATAGATGGTCTCACAATGCAAGTCATATTTGGATCCATGACTAGCTAAATGCAGTCTGTTATAGCCCACTGGTTTTGGTGGAGGAGGAAGTTCTTGTGATTGTGGGTAATTTTCTGCCATTTTGTGCTTACATTGGAAAAGTGTTCTACACTTATGAATTCAATCTTTGTATCAAAATCAAAATTGACGCTCTTACTCCTGAGCATATAATTGTCTCCATAAACAAGAATTCAACACACTAATATGTAATTCAGTATCCAGGAAAGCAAAAAGAAAACTAGAGAGAGATGGAATAAATAAAGAATTAAAGAAAAACGAAAACAAAAAGGAAACTAAATGGCCTAAGCTAGTAGTCCCCTAGAATATTTAATAATACTCGTTGACAGCACCAAAATTTGATGTGAGTCATCACCACACCAAAATTAAATTTATAATTAAACTATTACTATGGTTAGTACAGGTATCATATCCACAATGAGAGGTTTTGTGTCTATTAATGTAATTAAGTTTCTATGAGAGAAGCCTCAAGAATGTAGTGGACATAAAATTAAATAAAATAAATAAAACAAGCACTTGAAAACAAGTCACAAACTTGAATGGGTGAAGTTCCAAGAATTGAAAAGGCTAGCATCTTGAGTTATATTGATTTCCTACGCATGCCAGTTTATCTAATTCTTACTTTAATCGCTTTGTCATGGTTGTTATTCCTAATAACTCCAGAATATCATACCAAACTATCCTAAAGCTTAATTGAAGGTTTAGCAAGTTCTCCCAAGCATTACCAAGTGATTAGATCTGTAAATAAAAACATTCTCTCTACACTAGTCCTATGGTTTCACTCCCATTATTCTCACAAGTTTAATATTCACAATTATACGTTTAGCATGCAAGTTTCATCTGTTATTCCTTACACAATCGCAGATTAATTAGTAGATTGGCCAATTCTCTGAATTACTACTCAATTCAACAATTATTAATAACAATATCAAAGATAATTAATCACAAAACCATGCACACATATTCAATCAAGTACTAACACAAGAAACTAGATAAATATTTAGTAATCTATTATATTATTAATAAAAACCATAGCTAAAATGTTCAACATCCCAAACCTTATAAAAATAATAAAAGAAGTATGGAAAATTGATGCTGGAATCTTTACATTGCATGGAGTATTGAATTCTTCCCAAGCCTTGGCGTAAATTCTTCCTTCTCCACTTCTTTAAAGTGTGTGAAATTGTATTTCTAAGTGTTGGAAAATAAAAACTAAGTCTAAGATGCTTGACCACCCATGGAGAATTCATATTTATAGTTAAAGGGTTTAGGGTTGGTGTGTGCATGCATAAAAAGATGGAAAAGCCCATGAAAAATCAAGCATGATCATGTTGAGACTGTTTTCCTTGACGTCACCCACGATCGCGAATTTACCTCTCATGATTGCGACATCTTCTTATACGTCCGTGAACCCGGGTGTGGTCTTGCATAAAATTTACTTTTCAAATTCCACTCTTGCGTCAGATCCTCTCACGGCCGTGCCTTCCATCTTTGCAGTTGTGAGCTTAGTTGTGACACATTTTGTTTCAACTCCAGAATTCTTTGCTTTCCCTCTTCGCCACTATGAACATTTTCCCCCACGAGCATGCCATCCTTTCTCGCAATCGTGAATCATAGCTATGATGCCTTTTGTCCCAATTTCAGTGTAGTTCATGATTCATCTTGCTTGTGTGATCTCAACTCTCATACCTGTGACTTCCTTTGCGACAGCCACGACCAAGTATCGATAATTCCAGAATGAGTCACAGTTGATTGCTGTAGTTGCACCTTAACGTTTCACAACCGTGTTTCTCCCTCACACGGCTGTGAAGTTGATTTGTGAACCATAATTTGCATTTTAAGTGCATTGCAAGTTCAAAAAAAACACTTTGCTCCAAAACATAGTTTTTATGTTCAAATCATCATCTTTGATATATTTCATTCATGATGTCATATTTCATCCATTTTAATTCACATGCATGCATAAATTAAGCACAGATGGGGTACTATTGATCTATAAATTCACATGTTATCATTAATCCTCTTTTGTGTTACTACTACTTTCTCTTACTTTGTCCTAACATAAGGGCAAGCGACACTTCTACCTGTATAATGCCTAATAGGGAGCCATCACTATGCCACTGTGATAACTATTGTGGTAGCAAAACTCCACTAAGAGTAGATATTCGCTCCAAGTTCCCTTAACGTTAGAATACTTGCTTGAAGCATGTCTTTGAGGGTTTATATTGTCCTTTCGACTGTCTGTTTGTTTGGGGGTAATATGCTATCTCAAATCTACCTTTGTTCCCATGACCTTTAGAAAACTGCTCTAAATTTAAGATACAAATTGGGGGTCTCTGAATGACATTATACTTTCCAATGTACTATGGAGTCTCACTTTATTATCAATATACACTTTAGCCAGCTTATCAAAAGTATAGGTTAGCCGAATCAAAAGAAATGAGCTGACTTGGTCAACTTATCGACTATCAACCAAATAGCATCATATCCTTACAATGTTCAAGGTAAACTAACCATGAAGTCCATGGTGATGCACTACCATTTCCATTCGAATATTTCTAAAGGTTAGAGGTAACCTTTGGGCCTTTGATGTTTGGCCTTAATCTTCTGACACATCATACACCTCGCTACAAAATCTACATGCCTTTCTTCATCCCATTCCACCAAAAGTTTCTCTTAAAGTCCTTTTACATTTTCATTCTTCTTGAATGCATGGAATACTTGGATTAGTGCACGTGCACTTCTTGCATAATCTTGTCTCGGATCTCCATAACTTTTGAGACAAACAACCTTCTTCCCATGTATAAGACATTGTCCTCATTCACTTGAAAACCTTTTATCAGTCCTTGCTCGACCTTATCTTTAAATGCCCCTTAGGACTTCTTAATCTCCTCATATATTAGGGGTTCCATGCTTATGACAGTGAGTACACTCTTGGTTGATTCTGCAACCTCTAGGTGTATGAAGTCAAGCTACCTTCTGGACATGGTTGCTATCACTCCTACGCCCTTTAGGCTTAGGGCACTCACACCATTCACTGCAGAGGTAATGTCTCCAAATCTTTAGGGCAAACACTACTGTCGCCAATTCTAATTCATGCATCAGGTAGTTTAGCTCATGTGGCATTAATTGTCTTAATGCATAGGCTATCACCCTGTCATTCTACATTAAGATACATCTTAATCTACTTTTGCAGGCATCACTATAAATAGTGAATCCACCTCCCTCATTAGCTAGGACTAATATTGGCATCAAGGTCAACTTCTCATTCAGCTCTAAGAAGCTCTTCTCACACTCCTAGCTCCATTCAGATTTCCTTTGCTTCTGGGTAAGTTTAGTCAAGGGCATTGCTATCCTAGTAAACCCTTCAACAAATTTTTTTATAGTAGCCTTTAAGTCGTAAGAAGCTTCTTACTTTTGTTACGTTCGTGGGCCTCGACCACTATATAATCACCTTAACCTTCTTGGGATTTATTGAAACTTTGCTTTTAGACATCATATGCCCCAAGAATGCCATGATTTTCAGCCAAAATTCACACTTATTAATTTAGCATAGAGTTTCTTCTCTCTAAGCTTATGTATAAATATCCTCAAGTGTTACTCATGTACCTCTTCACTTGGCAAATAGACCAAGGTGCCATCTATGAACACTATTGTGAAATTATTCAAATACAGCTTGAACACTCGATTTATGAGATCCATGAAGGCCACTAGAGCATTTGTTAACTAAAAGGTAATACCAAGAACTCATAATGTTCATACCTCATTTTAAATTCCTTCTTAGGTATGTCCTCAACCTTTATCTTCAGCTAATAGTACCATAGCCTTTAGTCAATTTTATAGAATACCTTTACTCCTTTAAGTTGGTTGAAGAGGTGGTCAATTCTCAAAAAAGGATACTTATTCTTGATTGTAATCTTACTGAACTCCCTGTAGTCTATGCACAGCCTTAGACTCCCATCTTTCTTCTTTACAAAGAGTACAGGGGCTCCCTAGGATGATGCACTAGATTGGATTTGCTTTTTGTCTAACAAGTCCAACAGTTGCACCTTCAGTTCTTTTAATTCTACTAAGGTCATTCTATAAGGTGCATTTGAGATAATGCAGCTCCTGGCACTAGGTTAATCTTAAACTTAATTTTTCTATATAGGGAGAGGTTGGGCAGGTCATTCAAGAACACATCCAAAAATTCCCTGACTACGTGAATATCTTTTATCCTTGGCCCTTGCTCGAGCATGTCAACAACACAGGCCAAATAAGCTTCACACCTTCTTTTAATGGTTTTCTCAACTCAAGCCGTAGAGATTAATGAGTTGGCCTTACTTAGTTGATTTCTAGTGTTTTTGTGAAAGGAGAATTTATTGCCTATAGGTGGGCAAAAGTTTACCACCTTCTTCCTACAGTCCACATCAGCAAAAGTCTTTGCTAACCAATCCATCCTAAGGATAACATCAGATTATGTCATATTAAACCATAT
Source organism: Avicennia marina (assembly GCA_019155195.1). Classification (NCBI taxonomy): domain Eukaryota; kingdom Viridiplantae; phylum Streptophyta; class Magnoliopsida; order Lamiales; family Acanthaceae; genus Avicennia; species Avicennia marina. The sequence goes on along the minus strand of CM032756.1, from coordinate 12,527,268 downwards.
TAGGTCAACTTTTAATGCTCAATCCTCACCAAGGTCTATATTATAGTCCTTATACATCAAGTTGGCTATCAAAACTTTACCTCCCTGTGTGACTACTTTATAAGGTTGCTTTAGTGTTTTTGGCTTATGTTCTAAGTGCTTAGTGAACCTTTTAGAGATAAATGAATGTAAGGCACCACAATCAAATAAAACATAAGTGCTTAGTTGGTCAATAGTGATTTACTTACAACCACATCTTCAGTGCTATCTGCCTTTCCCTAAGTCATGGCAAACACTTTGACGTTCCCCTTCGGTTTGGTGTTCATCTGATCGGGCAAGGAATTACTATTGCTTCTACTGGTACCATTCCCATTGTTGTTTACAGTTGGTTTTAGGGCACCATGTGGGCAAACTGAGGCTTTGTGACCCTACTGGCTATATCTAAAGCAATCGCCGATTATCGTTTAGCACAATCCTATGCACCTACAGTAGCATAGCATACACTTTAGCAGTTGGGCTAAAGTTTAGCCATTGCATACACCATTGAGCATTTTGTTAGCTGGTGGTTTAGTCGGAGCTCCAAATTGCCTACTTCTATAGCTGAAGCCTTGCTTAGGTCATTTCAAGTTGATTTAGCTTTTCTCTAATTAATATTAGCCTCAGCTCATATGGCAACTCCCAATAGCTCATCAAATGTCCTATCTTCATATTGTGCCTAGGGTGTGGAACTTGTAGAGTATTCTACAACAACCATATTAGGTCCTTAGACTAAGTTATCCAATTCCACCATCTTCTACAAGGAAATAGAATTCAAGAAGAAATTGCTTAGAAATGCCTCCTGAAATCTGGACCAGGTAATCAGCCTTCTTCCAACAATGCAGATGAGACACCTTCCGACCATAAAGCTACTTCATCCACTAGGAAAGACACCGCTACTTTCGGTCGCACCTCGGCTAGTACTTTCATTAGATCAAAATTATTCTCCACCTCCTTGAGACATTTCTACACAAAATTTTGGGTGATGTGACTTGTCAAATATTAGCACATAGGCCCTTCTCAGTGCTTCATGTTTAGCCTTCATCCCTCCACTAGGTTGGGCTAGAGCTAGCAAAAGAGCTTGCTATTGGGCTCCTACAACTTAGGCTATCACAGTTGCTATAGCAATTATATCCTCTTGTATTAAGTTTGTTTGGCCCATCAATGGTTGCAGTTGCACAAAAGGTAAAGGTGAGGGGTAGTCATAGGGCTGCTCATTTGCGTTGTTCAATGAGGAAGCGTAGTGTGGGTTTTGGGGGGAGCAGTGAGGTCTTCTAGCCATTTCTTATATAAGGGTAGTTCTTTGTTTATTTGATTAATCATGCGCGCTTAGTAATTATTTATAATAGTATTGCAACAAATAAAATAGTAAGACAAATAATTATTGCGAAGAAGCAACTTCGTTATTATTATAACTCAACTGTAGCCAATGGCATGAGGGAAATTGCCTTATTCATATCTCAAATTTTCTAACAACGTATAATCTTATTTGTCCTACTCTAAAGTCCTAATCTATGTCTACAACTTAGCCTACACTATTTGGGTTCTCTTCTAGTTCTTCTCAGGATCCTCATCAGGATCTTCCTCTAGCTCTCAATCCTAAAAGTGAATCATCTCACAAAACTTATTGTTCTCAAAGAGGAGATGGTTCACCTACAACACCAATCTGTGTCACGTCTCCTTCAGGTTAGCTATGCGGCACTCATAGTCCCTTATCATACTCTTCTGAGTCTCTACAAGGATTTTTTGTCCTATCTTGATTTCTTCTATCTTTTTCTTATGCTTGCCCTAGTACTTCCTTAAATCAATTTCTCTTCCGTAAGTCTTTGTTTTCTACCTCAAACCTAGCACAACGTCACTGGGATTCTACTAATGCAATGGCTATCTCTTGTAGTTTGCTTAGCACAATGAGAAGGTAATCCGTAACTTCCTTAGTCAAATTATTACTACCTAAAGGCACATGCTTTCCTGACTCATAAGTTCTATTCGTCACCTATGTCAATATATCAAAATTTTAAGTCAAGTGAAATTAATTTAATATCTTTTGCATGAGTGAAAATAAGGCTACTAAATCCTATGACCTCGTAGTGTGAAGTCCTGTAGTCCAATCAAAGTGAAGCATCTTATGTTCCTAATGTCAAATCTTTGGCTTTGATGCCACTCTGTCACACTCCTAAACTGGGGTTACAACATGGCAGTAACCACAAGATGATTATCTCAGTGGATACCAAAGTTCATATATCAAAACATCTAAATCATAAAATTGTATTTATTACAAAATAAAGGTCTATTACGTTTCATAGAGAAAATAAAATGAACTACATTTTTAAACTTCATTTATTCGTAAGCTATAACTAGTACTTCTTTTCGTTCATCATTCTACCAACCCACGTGTGCTTGGTCTCACTTTTGTCCTCTAAAGAAAGGGAATTTGGAAAGTGTGAGCGACTAATCGTCCAGTTTACCTACTTTGTGTTCGGATGTGAATGTAGTAAAAAAATTTAATGAAAGCACATAAATTCGTTTGAGGATTTATTGTTCATTCGTATAATCCATTAGTATGCCAAAGGACACAGATAGATCATGTACTATATCTACTGATTAGGGTCTTGGTCTTGTATCTCGGCTAAAGAGAGTTACATGCAACCTTACGATTGTTGCAATTTATGAACCTAATTAAGAGAGTAGTGTATCTCAACCTATAACATAGTTAAATGGGTAGAACTAATTCCTACACTATCATTTGGTCTGCAAGGGCATCCTATCACAATAATTTCTACGATAAAATAATCTAGTAGAAATCTAGTACAACTAGTGGCACTAGTTCACATCCAAATCGCTTTTTGCACAAACAATTTGTAAGTAAAATCACACCAATTTATTGGAATAGAGAAATATTAATTTACCAAGACAGTTCTTCAGAATCATGATGTAAAAATATCAATAAAAATAGACGATTTTCAGGAAAAGTAATTTTTGAAAAAGGCAATTATAGAAATGTGCAAATAACTCACTTACCGTCAATTTACTTTGTTGTTGTCACTTACATGTTCTAATTTCTGAATTTCCTATTCAATCAAAGTAATTTTTCATTTAATCCCAATTTAATAGAAATTTTTACTTCTATATGCTCATTGATGCAACCTAGGTTATTAAAGTCATATGTTCATTCTTTTCTAATGCATTTTGTATCAACTCTCATCAACTTTAGGTTACAATTTATCAATTGGAGAGGTTTTTCTATCCAAAGTTCCTGCAATAAATATATTATATTTCTTGTAAAGTTCTAACTCATATACTCTTTTGAATTTTATCCTTAAAAGTAGTAAAATTGAGTTATAATTATACTAAAATATATTTTTGTTCACTTTCCAGGTCTTGCAACTATGAAAACATCGCTCGCCACCATGAAAATGGAGTCTGCAACAAGTTGTAGCACGTTCTAGTGGCGTCCACTTCAGGTTAGGGATGGTAATGGGGTGGGGGATGCATCTTCCCCTACCCCTACCTTGTCCCCCACCCTGGTACCCCCACGATGCCCCCGTTGGGGGAAAAAAGTGTGTTCTATTTTAATAATTATATTTTAAAAGATAAAATTTTAATTATATTTACTTTTATAAAAAAAACTAATAAAAAAATATTCTATTTAATTTTATTATTAAACATGAAGTATTTATTATATTAGTATAGGTAAAATAATTTTGATGAACAACATTTTTGTTATATTAGCATAATTCATGTGACAAAATTTAATTTCTTTGCAAAATACTAACCAAAAAAGAAAATTTTGATAGTGAATTTCATATTAAAACAAAAAAATCAACAAACTGTTAAATGTTTTTAAACTATTAAGTTGGCTTGATAGCAATTATATACAAATATCAAATATAAATAGAGTAAGAGCGTATATACATTCAACGTAAAACAATTAAAAAAAAACTCATTCAATTGATATTTTCAATTCAAAATAGATAAATAAAAAAATAAATAGAGTATATTGAATTTATTTACCAATAAAATAAAAATACAAAATAATAAATTTTAAATTATTTGAAGGTTATATGAATTATGAATGGTGACTAATATTTTTCTCAAATTATTATCCAAAAAATCAAGAAAAATAAAAAATAAGAAAAGAAAAATATAATGATTTTAATTTTTCATATACACAATTTTTACTATGAAAAAACATAATAATTTTGTAAGAGGATGAATATTCTTATCAAAATTAAAATTTATATTTTATCTCAATTAATTATTTTGAAATTCTTTATTTTAGTTTTTATCAAAATTAAAATGTATATTTCATCTCAATTTAATTATAATATTTGTTCAAATTTATTTTTGAACAATTTATTATAATCAAAATATTATATATGTATGCATACATACATATATATATATATATATATATTTATATCCAAGTGGGGAATGGTGTGGGTGAAAAAATATAACCCCAACACTCGCCCCCACCCTACCCTAACCCCCCCTCCCCCCAAATTTCTTCCCTAGCAGGGCAAGTGCCCACGATTACTACCCCCGTTGCCATCTATATGTTTAGGCTTTGTGATCATGAGCCATGGCGGTGTGGCCATGGGTAGCAGCTTCGCACTTGTAGGAATGGTCATGAGGCATTTTGGGCATGCTCATTGTCTCGGCTTACAACCGTGGGGCAAAACATTGTGATCATGAGGGTAGCCGCAGTGCACAATAGACAGCGCCACTGTTTGGTTCACGCTCGTAGAGTGCCGCATCGTGATCGCAAGGACTTTGTCCATGACGGTGAGGCATGACAATAGAGCATAGTTAGCCCATGCATAAAAGCCTATTTGGTTTGATTTTTAGGTTCTAAGCTATTTTAAACACCTCATCCAATAATTCCACACCTTCTATAAGTTTTTAGAAGTTTTTTTATGAATTCTAAGTAGAAAAATTCCTAACTTTGAAAAAGGGCAAGAATTCAAAGAAAACTGCTAGAAATTTCTCGCATTACCTATGCCATGTCTTTCATCAAAATTCTTACATATAACTTATGCTAATACAATTCCGTTCACTAGCCCATCAATTTGACCATTTGTAAGCCTAAAACTTCATATTGCATGTGTTTAAAATGTGTGAATATAATTTTCTAAGAACATGCATTGGAATTACAAAGTTTGGACTAGAAAATTACCTCAAACTTCTCACATTTTGGGTGTTGAAAGTCTGCCTCTCTCTCACTCTCTCCTCCTCTCTTAGCTAGTGGCTGCTATTCCTCAGGGTGAGAGAATGTGCATTTTTTTTCCTTTTTCCTCACACCCTTGTGTCCTATTTATACTAGAGCTATGAGTGTTTAAGAAAATTTTGACTCCCTTATTTTGAAAACTAAATTCCAACTTTAATTCTCCATATGCCTACCCAATCACCTCCTATTTTGACCTCTCTTGTACATGGTAATTATTCCCACTCAATCTCCCAAGTTGGGTAGACTTGACTAGTACATATTTATGTATATTCCTTCCATAACTTGCTAATATTCCATAAATAATCAAATCAAAAAAAAAAAAAAAGAACATAAGAAAATGGATAATTTATTGCATAAAATGAATTATTATAATTTTTTTTTTGTAAAATTCCAATATTACATCAGTGTACATAGGAAAATCTAACCCACACATTTGATAATCTTTATATTGAAATGTGAATGGAGTAATGAATCATAAACATACATTGATGACAATCTCAACCTTTTCCATCTTAAAGTGGGTTTTCAAAATTCTAAAAGACAAAATCAATTAAAGATTTTTTTAGAGATGCAAGCAAAATCCCTCCACCTCTAGAGTAAAATATAAGAGGCTTTGTTTTCGAAGTTATTTTTAAGCGTTTTGGAGAGGGTATTTTGGAGAATATTGTTTTTAGGTATATAATTTTGAATTGTTATTTGACACAAAATTTTATGTCCAATCAAATAACGACACATAGAAATATGACATCAAAAATATCAATTAAACATTTTTTATTTTTTATTTTGATAATTTAAATAAATATAATTTAACAATAAATAAATAATATTTCATTTGTCAATCAAATAATACCTCTCATCGAAATCTTCTCAAATCACAAAAAATCATAATTACAAGTCCAAGTTTACCAAGTTAAGTTTTGTGATGTGTCAAATCACAATTGCAACTAAAATTGTGTCATATTAGCTTGCTGATTCAACAACATTCTCTCTTGAAGCAAGTGTTGGAATGAATCAAGGGCCAAGTCAAGGATTCTACGTGCAAGCTGAAGGAGACAAGTTTTAATGGTCAAAAGGCACAATTTTGCATGAGTTTCAAGAAGTAATTTGTCATTTAGAGATGTTCAAAAAGTTAAAGATGAGCTGGTAGATCAATCAAGTGCAAAACATAAGTGAAACAGTGAAATTCCATCGTATGATCGACATTTAAATTGATCTCAGTCATGTTGGAGAGATCCCAAAGTACCAGGATCGATCTTAAGTTTTCAAATCATAATATCAAACAGGAACAAAATCGATCACATGAGTTGCGATCGTAATTTCAGAACCTTCCAAACTCACTGGATTTATGATCATGATGTCCTGGATCAATCAAGATCGATCCACCTAGAGCCAAATCGATCGTTAATACTGCCAAATCGATTGGAATGACAATTTTCAGTAGATTCTTAGCTAGTTTGAGTTGGATTCTTTACCAAACTTATCTTAATTATTTCCAAACTGTTATACATGACGCCTAGTTAGGACTATAAAAAAAGAGGCTTAGTTATTTTGTTATAGAACTCTTTGGTATTTTGATGAATGAAATTCCTTCTTTAGTTTTCTCTTAAATTTGAGTGCTTTCTCAATCCTTGTGGATCCAAATACCAAATCAAGTTATGTCAAGCATTTCTTGAATTAATTCGTGATGTATCAACTAACCAGACATCTTAGTTGTGACTGTCTTTCATTAGAATTCATCAAAGATTATTGCGCTTTGGGTCATTTCTATATGGTTTGCATTAGCAGGTTTCATTAGATTTCGTCATACATCAAAATTATATCTTTGTGCTTCTGCACATGTGTTAGTTGATATCAAAGCTAACTGTTTTGGATTCTAATCCAAACATTGGTCTAAGTACCAATTCCTTTTTTTTTTGTGTCCTTTTTGTTTCTTTTACTATCTTCTTTTCTCTATCTTCTTCATAAATTCCCAAAAAAAAACAAAAAAAATTGTTTGATTTTGGTGATTTTCCAACAATGCTTGTTCCTTGTTTGGTTGTGATTGGTGAGCGTGGGAAAAAAGTCAAAAAGGGAAAATTTCATTGGTGAATTTTTGTGATTTCTAGCACGTTATTATTCTTTATTTTGTTGGTGATATTGTGAGAGTTAGGAAAATCAAAAATAGGAAAAAAAAAGTAACCAAAAAAATCACAACATTGAAAATAGAACAAAGAATGATTGATCTAGAGCATCAAAATTTGAAAAAGACTGGATTTGGGGTGAGAAATTTTTGTTGGAACTTGTAATAATGATTGATCACACCACCCGATGGATTGATCACATGTTGTCTAGCTAGTCTGAATGATCTTACTTGCTAAATTTTCCATTGATCATGTCTTGTTCACATCAATTGCACCTTGCCTATCTGAGTCTAGTTCGATCCTTCTTGCCCCATGATTGATCATCACCCTATTTTTTAGCCTAAGATCGATCCTTCGCACTCAGATTGACCCATCAGCCTTCCTTCCATCTTCGAATTGATTTAATTATGTTCTAATTGAGCCCATACCCCAAAATTTCATACTTCCAAATACTAATACACAATTGGGGGATACGTCACTTGAATTTTCAAGGATTACTTAGAATTTCACAAGGCAGGCACAAGAATTGAGCTAGTAATTCTATTTTTTGAGTGTTTATTTATGTGATACATGAGTGGGATGTAAGAAATGACCGATTTACATCTTGTGAGGTGCAAGTACATTCGCGCACACATTACACATTCCTTGGATTCTATATTACACATAATTTCAAGATGTCGGGAGAAAATGCATGTTACATGAGGCGGTTGTTCGAGATATTGGCAAGTATAAACCAATGGCTGGATAATTTGGAGGAGTCATATGCCACCCCATAGAGTGGTTCATTATCTCATGAGAATTAAGGTAAAAAGGAGGTAAAGTATGGATTATGAAGAGCTACACATCAAGATAGACAAAGAAAGTATGTAGATGATAATTATAATGAATTCGATGGTAGTTGTGGAGTTGATGATGTTCTTAATAGGAGAGCTCGAAGACATCGTGAGGAAGATGGTAAGTCATCAAGGGAGGCCGAATTTGATATTCCACTATTTGTAGGACGTGTTCACGTGGATGTATACTTGGCATGAGAAAGAAAGGTGAAACTTGCCTTTGATTTTCATCCTTGCTCAAAGGCACGTAAGGTAAAATTAACCAACCGTTCTTTTTTAGAATATGCTAAATATTGGTGGAATGAATTTGTTCACAATGATGGGAATGGCAGAGGCAATCAAGTCATGCCATGGAAAGAATTGAAGAGGGTAATTTGGAATTGGTAAGCACTATATTCCATGTAATGTGAGTTATGTGATAGGTTGGATAATTTAACTCAATATGAATTAAGTGAGGAAAAATATTGTGATGACTTAAAACATGACATGACGAGAGCTAATGTTGAAGAGAATGTTGAAAAGACCATGAGTAGATTTCTCAATGGGTTAGATGATGATATTGTGGAGATTGTAGTATGTCATAGGTATGAGGGCATTAAGGACATGGTTGAGAGGGCCATCTAAATTGAACGTAGGCTCAAGGAGAGAGGTGTTAGAAGATCTACATGGTATGATCTCATAGAGATGTTACAGGACCTACATGATCTTTTGAAGCCATTGCTGGATGACCTATATAATATGACCATAGCAATGTTGAAAGATCTTATGAGGATATTGATGGCACGAAATCCATGCTAACGAAGGAAGTAAATTGTATATATTTGCATGTAAATAATTGTGACATTGGTATTGTTGTAGTCCATGAAAAGAATGAGCTAAAGTTAGACTTATCAATAATGGAGGCATGTAATGGTGATAAAGAAAAGACCTTAAATGATAACGTCCTTAAATAAGAAGTTTGTAAAGTTGAGAATAAGTTGGATTTAAAAGATGAGGCTAGCAGTAAAGATGTTGCAGGCATGGTGTTGATGGAAAATGGGAATGGAGATGATGCACCAAGTGAAGGAATCGAAGGAGTGACATTGCTGGGACATGGAGATGAGGTATTGAGTGAAGATACCTCTACAGGAGATATGGTAGATAATGATAGCAATCTTGTTAAAGAAACTCTTGTACATTGCACTTCTCTAGGACTAGTATATGACAATTAATTGTATGAAGAAAATCAATGTGTGCTAGATTTAGAAAGTGAAATGAGGTAACAGAGAACGAGGGAAAAGAAGGGTAGAAAGAAAAGGAGAAAGAGAAAGAAGAAAAAAAAGTGAGAGAAAAGAGAATGAGTTGACAATAACAAAAGATGAGAAGAGTGCTCTAGTTTAAGAGAGATTCAAGGGTTTGTGATGGGAGGATTATTTTTACTATCTCATAATATTGTCTTATGTATTTTGTTGATTCATTAATATAGGATTACAAAAGTTTTGAAAGGAAGTTTTTCATGGACTTTTCTATGCAAGCTAATCTAGTTCTATATACAAAAGAGTTGTAGCGTCCATGTGAATTAATACCATGGAAAGAGATTAGCAACCTTAGATTCTGTAATTCTTTAAATTACTATTAATATAAGGTGCTTAGTATTGTATTGTTTACCAATCTTGGTCTTACGGATGATTTTTACTTAATACGTTTAGCATTCAAATGTGAGCCAACAAGAATCAATCGAGTAAATGGAGTTGAGTGTGTTACATATGTAATACTTGGTGGTTTGCATGATAGTAGTGACACTGGAAAATTGCAATTCATCATGCATGTGTGACCTTGGAGGAGAATTATCAAAATTCCACAACCTTAGACGAAATTTTGTGGATTGTGTTGAGATATTTAGAATTACATGTAAGACATGGTATAGACACAGTAAGTATTCTAGGATCATATACCAAGTTTCTGCAAGTAGAATCTAGGAATACGTGTTATCACAGTACTGTAATAATGTATCTTATTGAATCTAAGTATAATAAACTTCATTCTTTTAGTAATTATTGCTTGAGTAAGTTTTATATGCCTTATTACACACATGCATTGCATAAGTATGATGTTGTTCAAGATGTCAAATGTTTGCAACACTTGTGTTCTTGGTCGCACACTAAAAAGATGTTAAGATTTTGGCATGATTATCTTAGGCTAAAGTAGTTATCAAACTTGTGTTTAATCATGGTTTAAGAATGAAAAGTGTTGCAATTTCTACACATGACGAGTCCCATGAGGTTGAATTATATGTCATTGCACATACACGAAGGCAAAATAGTATAGGTCTTACACATAGTTTGCATAAGCGCATGAATTGTGGTGTATATGGCGTAATAGGAATTGCTAGAGATCCATGTTATCATTTACATGAGCAGTACGTGAATGGAGATGGCATAATGATGTGCATTCATGATTGATTGTTCATATTTTAAAGTGCAGTGTCACGGTTGATTCCTCATTATCATTATGTTGGTGAAATTGAATTGTTGAAATATAGTTGTGCTAACTCATTGGAACACATAAGTATTATCAAAGTTTGGATCATTTTGTGGGGGAACTTCCTTTGAGAAGTTGTGATTATTGCTAAAAAGGAAGAAACCTAAAGGAAATCTGTGAATTGTTTTCAAACATAAGCTCCAACATGTGTCTGGGAGCTATACAATTTTGGTGGGAGATTGATTTCCTTTAAAACTATTAAAAGAACCTTCCACGTAACTATATTTGATCTACAAATTAAGCCACAATTTGAAGGAAATTTGTCTAAGCTTGCAACTTTTGGGAATACATGAGTGTTCACATGTCCACAACAAAGACGAGTTGCAAGGCGAAAGTATAAGGTAAGCATATTATTAATACCATACTTTATTATTTCTTATTTGGATTATTATTCTGTAGGTAATACGGATTCACCTTCAAGAGGAAAGGAATGATTCAACGTGCTAGCTAAAGGAAACAAGCTTCAATAGTCCAAAAGAGCACTTTTGCACAAGTTTCAAGAAGCAATTTGTCATTTATAAAGTTTCCAGAAGTTAAAGATGAGCTTGCGAATCAATCAAGTATGAAATATAGGTGAACTGGTGAAAATCCATCACGAGATCAACATTTGGATTGATCCTAATCATGTTAGATAGGAACAATCAGACAGGAACAAGATCGATCATAGGATTTGCGATCATAATGTTAGAACCTTCCAAACTAGATTTATGATCATGATGTCTTAAATCGACCAAGATCCATCTGACTAGAGTAGATCAATCACCAACACTAACAAATCGATTAGAACAATGATTTTCAATAGATTTTTTCCTTATTTGACTAGGATTCTTTATCAAACCTATTTTATTCATTTCAAACTCTTATGCACAACTTTTAGACATATTTTAGCCATAGTTAGGACTATAAATAAAAGGCTTAGTTGTTTTATCATAAAACTCTTGGGTATTTTAATGAATGAAATTCTTTCTTTAGCTTTCTCAGGAATTTAAGTGCTTCCTCAATTCTCGAGGATCCAAACACCAACTTGAGTTATTTCAAGCATTTCTTAGATTAATGACGTATCAACTAATTAGACATGTTAGTTGTAGTTGTCTTTCAGTAGAGTTCATTAAAGATTATTGTATTTTGGGTCGTTTCTACACGGTTCAGGCAAGCTTGTTTCGTTAGGTTCCAGTATACACTGAATTTCATATCTTTGTGCTTCCGCATATGTGTCATCTCTTCTATCGCTCCAAATAGCAATGGATTCCATAAAAACAATTGAAGACAATTTGAAGTGTTACAAAGAAGCAAAGTTCTAAAGAGTTCCTTAAATTCTCTCTACAAATCATAGAAGATCCACAATCTTAAGGTGTTCTTTGCAGAAATTCAACAAATTTCAAGGTTTAATTCTCAATTGTGGTGTTAAACCAACAAATTAACATGATTTGAAATCCTAACAAGTTTCAAGGAAAATTAAAGTGTGAGTTTCTTCTTGAAAATGTCCAAGTTCTAAATTATGTTATTGAGAGAAGAATCAGAAGATTGAATTTAAAAATTCACACATACAAATTTCATTTGATTCAAATTTAAGACAATTTATATCTATTTTCTTGTTTGATTAATTCAAATACAAGAAACTCTGTCTGCTAATTCTTTGAAAGCCCAATGGGAGCCTTCTTCCTCTCATCTCATTCCTTCACCAAATTTTAAAGAGCAACAATAGTTACCAACGAACCTAAGTTGTCTAAGGTTGCTACCTCAAGCTCTTCAAATAATGGTTCTAGGAGCGTGGGAGTTGTTAAAATTATGTCTAAGAAGGCACAAGAGACAAACTAGGCAATGACTCCTCTGCTCCAAACAATTGAGAAGAATCCACTTCATATTACCAAGACTCCTCTGCTCCAAACAATTGAGAAGAATCCACTTCATTTTACCAAGTCAACTGAAGATTGTGAGAGCTACAAGGACGACTCTGTATCATCCAATCCTTACAAAACATCAAGTTACTCATCACCTCCTACATCAAACTTGTGATGGTGATATTGCCATATGTTTGGTGAAGCAAATTGCTAGATAAACAAGAGTCATTGAAATTCTTGCTAAGCATATTCAAAGCCAAATTTCAAAACTTTAAAGCTAATAAGTCTAGAGAAGACCCTAAAGCCAGCCACATAGTAGGCAATAAATAATTTAAAGCTCATTATGAGACTAAAACCTCCTTAAGGCAACAATCAATTGAAGAAAAGAAGTCATTTCAAGTTTCTTCTAACGGTTTGATTTCAGTTGATCAAGTGAAGGAATTCATTATGGAAACCATTAAGGACAAATTCCAAAGTAGATATAAGTCATATTTAACCCATGTAAGCCAAAATTGACAAATTGAAGATTCTGCCATTCTATTAACCAACAAAATTTCAACAATTTGACAATAAAGGGAACTCGAAGTAGCATGAATAATACACAAACTTACAGCTTGGCTTCATTCGCAATCAGAAACAATTGAAGCAAAAATTTCACAACCGCTTCAATAATACCCAAAGGGCAATAAGCTTGATTGAATTCACTAATTCCTACTAATGGAAGGATGAGACCATCAATAACTACACCAACCATTAGTAGTAATTTCATAATAGGCAAAAAAAAATTTAATTTCTTGATCAACCCTTATTGATGAGATGCAAAATTGAGAGTGGTGCCAATTTCAAATCACACATTCAAAATATAAATTATAGTAAAATAAAATAATAAAAATACTAGATCTACATGGTTCAACTAGTAACTAACATTCACCAGAGGAAAGTTTTTAATCTTTTATTAACGATAAGATAGATTACAAATACATGAAACAATTTGATTCAGTTGGCATTTTTTTTTCCCTTTCCAAATAAAGAGTCCTAAAGAAGAAGAGTATCCATAGATTTCTCTTCCTCCTAAAAATTGGCTAATAGCTAGAAAGTCTCCCTCACCTTGTACAATTTCTCCAATCTCCAGTACTTTTTGTAATATTGATAACTATCAATAATAAGTAATAAGGGCAATTATACCGCCTTCCCTAAGATTAAGAGTATATACAATAACCTCCCCTCAAGTTAATGGAATTACAAGTACCCTCCCTAAATTACTTCTCCGGCTAATAATTTTAATCCATCCTACGAGTGGGTGGCTAGAAAATGATGACATCAGTAAAAAAATCATACAAAAATCTAATTTTACTCTTAATTGACTTTAGGATTGGTTGACCAAATTTTTTTGAGGGAATGTTATGTAAAAAGTCTAAACGCTAAGGGAGGACACTGTAATTATCTCATTATAATTTTATAAAATATATTTTATATATTGTTTTGATAACGTTGTTGAGAAATATTATACAATCTAAATTTTATATTTTTTGGAAAATAAAAGTCTTTATCTTCAACCTTTTAGAAAAATTAAAAATTTATATTTATATTTTCAAATTTAAAATTTTTAAGATAGAAAATAAATTTTCTAAGTTCTTTAGACAATAAATTAAAAAATAAATATTTCAATGTTTATAATTTATATTTTGTTATATTTTAAACATTTTATAATAAAGGCACACCTCTAACATGCATTTTCACATACTAAAATGATTTCTAATTTATAATTAAGATAGAAAAATAATTTTTAAATTTTGCTTGATAAGAGCAAAAAAAAATATTTTCTAACTCATAAAAATAAATTTAGAATTTCATAAAAATGAAAAATAAATACTTATATTTTATAAAAATTAAAAATTAAAAATTTGTTGCTTATTCCAAATATATTATTTGAATCATAAAAATATATATTTTAAGAATTACATGTCATAAAATAAAATTTTAAATTTAATAAAAATTTAGAATATCTTTCAATTAAAATATTATAATATATTTTTTGAAATATATAAAATATTTAAAAATAAGTTTTATAAAAAGATATAAAAATAAATATTTATATCAAAGGTTCTCCAGAAACCTCTCCCTCTCTTTTCAAAATTGTAGAGTAGTTATCAAAAGAAGAATGAATCCTTTTCCTTTCTACAAATCCTCTTCAACACTCCTACTTTTTAACTCCTCTATTATTTCCATTGTACAAAATTTGAAATATTATCTTAAATAGATAATTATCTCAATTTTAATTTATATAAAAGGTTTGTGATTACAAATATTTATAAATTTCTTGTTTAAATTATATGGTCGGCATAGCCACCTTATATTGATTTATTTCTTGTTCAAATTATATAGTCAGTATAGTCGTCTACAAATTTCTTGCAGTTTTTTTTTTCTGTTGCATTTATTTATATTCAAATTCGACATTTATTTACTACATTCAAAATTAAATTTTATTTTAAATACTGCATTTAAATTCTGTAAATTAAACTTTCTATAATCTTATTCTAGCATCAAACATACTTCTCTTTAATCTTGTAGTATTTGGTATTCAGAATAGTTATGCCAAGTTTTGGAGAAGTTTTTGGAGTACCTTTAAAACACAAAACCCTCTCTCTCTTGCAAAATTGTAGAGTGGGTCATCAGAAGAAGAGTGAATCCTCTTCCAGCTACAAATCCTCTTCAAAACCCCTTCTACTTGTAACACTATGTTACTTTGATATCTCTATTATACAAAATTTGAGATATTATTTTAGTAGATAATTATCTCAATTTTAAGTTATACAAAAGACTTGTATTTACAAACATTTATCTATTTCTTGTTTTAATTATATGTTGGGTATAGCCACCTACAAATTCCTTTCATTTTATTTATGTTGCCTTTATTTATATTTTTGACATTTAAATCATAAAAATATAAAACATATATCTAAAAAGGTTTAAAAAAGTCATTTCACAATTTTTGAATTTTGATTTTTTTTAATTATACTTTAGTCCTTCAAACTAAGACGTTTTGGTCATTTTATCAATTTTCGATGAAATTCGATTAATGTAATCAACATAGGGGAGATCTTTGTAATTCTTCATATTTGAGAGACGTCGTTATATATACCCTAACCTTGAGAGAAGATAATATAATTATCCTTGTTTTATTACATTTTAGTCCTTTTTATTTATGACATTTCAGTTATTTCATCAATTTTCGCTAAATTTTGATCAACATAGTCAATAAGAGAAGTCACTGTAATTTGTAATACCTAATGGGAAGTATCTATATTTAGCTCAAATGTCAAGAGAAGGCGGTGTAATTATTCCTAAGTAATAATAAGGGAGTCTAATTAAATACTAAGAGATAGGAATAAAACACTAACTAATAGAAAAGTTTAATATTTATATCTTGATAACCCCACTACTCGATTAATTAGTAAATGGTTTTCTAAGTTCTAACCAATTGGCTTGATTATAACAAATAATTACATTAAAATAGATAAATGATTATTAATCGGGTCATTTTGCGGTACTCCACTGATTAAAAATTAAAGCAACTTGTAGCTGAATTAATCACTTTAGAAACAGAAGTGAAAACCAAAAAAAAAAAAAAGTCTTAACAAAATCAAATTTAATTATATTATTTATTATATGTAAAGTTGTTAAATTAATTATCTCGATATGTCAAATGTATTGATTAAAGGCGTGTTTGTGGGTTATGTAAATTTTAACCTAAAATTCTGCAAATGTAATTTTATTACGACAATTAGTATATTGAATAGCCAGCTGAATTGCATGATTTTGTTAGGTAAACTGTCAGAGAGCGCATATGTTTTCTTTGTTAGGGGTAGAATAAGTGTGTGTTTATGAATTTAATAAAAGCAAAAGGTAAAGAGGCGAAAAATTATGTTTGATAAATTGGAGTTTTGTTTGGAGATCAGTCAGCGTCTCTTAATTTTGGCCAAAGCAAGTATATTTGATTGGGTGTGTTACCACTTGGTTACTTTAACCAAAATTCTCAATTCTCATTATTTTAGTTTTCTTTATTTGTTAAATAATAGTTTTAACTAAAGGCCTATGAAATTTGAAGTTTTACGTAATTAATTCCATATAAAATTATATAATAATGTTTAAAAACTTATTACTTTGACATTAATAACATTAAATATGTCATATATTAGTTATATTTTATATTTTTTGTAATTAAATCTGTCTATTGACAATTAATTGTGCAACTAACTTATTATATTTAATGCAGAACTTTCTAATATTTATTCTTTGTTGCATTTTGAGATGCAATTCGTTGAAATTAATTTATTTTGTTAATTCTAAATGCACGAATTATAATTTACTTATTAAAATAATATATCTAATTTATAAAAAATTATTTTTATTTTTTCTAAAAACATCTAAAATGTATCTTTTTTGATATTTAATAATATACTCTCTGTTTAGATGTTTCCATATTTTTGTTTTCGCTTTTAATAATTGCTTGAGATGTAAATAGCTTTTAAAGAACCAAATATATATTTTTCATATATATTAATTAAAATTTCTTTAATAATAGGCCTTATATGATCGAATATTAACTTTTAGAATTATCCATTAATTTTGCAAAGATTAATTGTATTCACCAAACAGTATGCTCCTTAGTTTTATGTCAATACAAATTTATACTATTTAATCTATCATAATGTATTGACAACTTTTAAATTTTAAATAAAGTTCGTGTCGATAATCTAAATTAAATACTTTAGTTATCTTGAGGAAAATTTATAAGTTCTTTTGGCTTTAAAATTAATGAAATTTAATCAACCCACTCTATCATTTTTATGTAATCAGTATTTAATTATTTCATTAATTCTCCTAATTTTATTTAAAACTTTCAACCAAGTTGTTCGCTTTTTAATAATAAGTATTGCTTCAATCAGTAATTCAAAAAAATAAAAATGCTTAATTTTTTCTCTTACTCCTCTAAACATGTAAAAATCACTTTCATTTCAAAAATTTTTCAGAGACGTCAATTGAATAGCAGCCACCTCAACATCGTTTTCTGTCTTTATTGTTCAAATGTTATGTAATTTAACTTCTTTAGATTTCATATTCTTCAACGTTAGGAAATTTTTTTTAATAAGATGTGCTTTGCTTTTTTTTTTACACAATTTACACAATTAACTTTTAATAATCATCCCTTGCATAGCACAGATAATGAGCTAGTGATATATTATTTGAAGGTGGTGCGCGATTGCCAAATGCAATAAACAATCTTAATCAAAATTTGCGCTCTCTCAGAATTTGATGGATTTTTTTAAATATATCTTTTGATAATTAATTTATTTATATTGTTAACTAGGAATCAACTAAGCAGTTAATGCAAATATTTAATTTTTCATACATAGTATGTCAAATTTAAGTTGTCATATATTAGGAATTTTAATTTAGTAATAAATATAAATTTCATAAATAATCCACAGAATATTTTTTATAAAAGAAAATTAGTATATTATTAAAATTATTAATATGTTATATATTGAATTATTTAAAATCTTTAATGATTATTTTTACTTTAAAACAGAAAAACATGCATGCATCTAAATTCTATAATGTGAACAACCCAAAACATCCAATTTCTTTAATTATTTATGTATATTAAGATGCCCTATTACATGCTTGGTAACTTGACAAAAGAAACTACAAGGCTATAAAGAAAAAATGCATGATTTTGGACTTAAATTATGACAACAAATTTCCTATTTAATATCATTAACTTCAAAAAGTCAAGGTGAAGGAGATAAAGAAGAAAAATAAAATTTTGAGTTGAAATAAATTTGTATTACCATGATCTGTATGCTCTGCATGATAGTACTAGTTTTTAAATATATATTTATTTAGAAAAAAACAAACAAACGTAAAGAAAATGAAATTTTTTAATTTAAAAATTTGTTTAAAGAAGTAGTGGATGAAGAAAATAAAAAAAAATCAATTAATATAGGGGAAAAATATATTGAACAATTCGTCTTCATATAAATTTAGAATTATCCTATTATACAAATTTGGAGGTCTAATGAAATAAAATAGAAAAGAAATGGAATAATAAGGTTCTAGCTTATAAATTTGACCAGAGAAAAGTCATGTTTCAAAATTTTTACTGTATTAAAATATATATATAATTCAAGTAAAAAAAATTATTTTAGTTAAAAGTACTAATATATGTAGCAAAAGAACAAAACTAACTAAAGACTTAATAAACAATAATAAAAAAATATTTAAAAAAGAATAAATGAGTTTTGCACTATAGACAAATAAACTGGGAAATCCTTAAAATATCAGGAAAATATCAAACCAATGGCTAATAAATAATTTTTAATATCTTTTTATTGGTTAGATGAAATTAAAATTTTTTAGAACACAACTAGTAAAAATTTATGTAGTAAGTAAATGATTATACAAAAAAATAGATAATATGATAGCAAAATTAAAATAATTTTCAAAATTATTTCACAAGAAAATATCTAATGACATTAATTATGACTCTCATGATTACTTTTCATTAACTAATGGTAAATAAAAATTATTCAAAATGAAAAATAAAAGAAAAATAATGAATTTAAACATAATATATTTTAGAATACAAAAAAGTATTTAACATAAAAAAAAATCAAGAATTTAAATAATACGTATTTATTTCTCAATATCAACAGAAACGTAGGGTACATAGTAAATGAGGATATTAATTTTGATTAAAATTGATTACTTAGCATACCACCCACTAACGAAATTATTGGTTTCATTAATAGTTTACCTAACTTAATTTTAGGTAATGAAATGATGTCTATTTTCTTATCATGCTAGTCATTTCCTTTTTGTATAAGTCCATAATTTTATTGAAACACTTAAAATTTTAAAACTTATTAATAAAATTAAATTATCTATACTGTTTATAGTTGTTAAAACTTCATTTGACCTTTTCATGATCTCCTTGAAATACCTTCAATAAGTAATCAATCTATACCATATTATTCAATCACAACTCTTATAATAATTACCCTTTACAACGTGATTGGTACACAAAAATGAAGTAGGAATAGATGACAATTCCCACGTCATTCTTATTTTTATAATTGGTATGATTAGACATTAAGGAATCATCATTTCATTGAGAATCAGTATTCCCAAAAGCAAAGAATATCCTTTCCTTCCCAACCTTGTGAGTTTACTCATTCCCTAGGGAATAACTAATATTTATACGTTAAAATAACTTTATTAATTTTTAAATTTACAAGATTTATTCTAATAAGTATCATGCATTTTAAATATATAAATTAAATATACAAAATTTCATATGTGAAAATATTAATATATATATATATATATGTTACACAAGTATACCATAAATTAAATATATAAATATGTATTAATAATATAGATTAACTTATTTTTATTTATAATATAATTAAGATATATTCTAAATATGTAAAATATTTATTCATATTTATGCATCCAATAAAAGTACTAAATTAATTTTTAGCAATAATGAAAATATTTTTAAATATAGCACATGTTGGTATACTTAATAAATAAACATAATGTAATAGAAATGTGTGTGTGTGTGTGTGTGTGTGTATCACAAATATTTAGTATATTACTTGTAAGGTAGTTAATATAGTAATATCAATTGAATATTTACATTTTTTTCACATAATGAATATCTATATAAAGTTAAAAATAAAACTACATAAATATTTATTTTACAATAAATAAATTAAAGATTAATTATATATGTTTGTTCAAGTACCTGATAAGTATATAAGTGTATAATTTTTGTACGTAGTAAATATATTTTATAGTTGTATAAATATTAAATATTTATTATATTTCTAAATATATATAGTCATATAACAAAAAAATATAATCATTAATTAAATATTTTCAAATAATCTCATTTTTATTAAAAAATATTTATCTTTAATTTATTACATTATATTTAATTATCATTCTTAATATAAAAATAATAATAGAATGACAATTTCATTCTATTCTTATCCTAATGCCATTGTGTGCAAACCAAGTTGAATGATATAGTAAATTATTTCATTTCTTCCCTAGTTTCATTTCATTCTTAAATTTATTTCATTTCTACTTTATTCCATTTATGCATACCAATCATGACCGTAGTCATTAATATTTTATCAATGACAACCCTATTTTCAATTAATCCAAACAATATTAGTAAGTACGAACTCTATATAATGACTATATTTTATCTTAATGATTTACGAAATATACTCCTATTTTTATTTAACTAACTAAGACTAATTAGACCATCATATTTTTCCAAATTTGTATTGAAAGTTTATGATTTTTATTTTTAATCTTTTTTAATTCATTTTTAATTATGATGACAGATAACTTCGGACTTTATAACATTTTCCCCCTTAGTGATCAGTGTTTTCCCTAGTTTCTAACTCATCTTGTGTTTTAATTGTTGATGAATTGATTGTATTCACTTGAAAATATTGTTCTCACATTTCAATGTTTTTTGGTGAAAATGGTTGAATTGAGCGCATTAAATATACTTAGAATGATTTATATCAGTTTGCATGTCATGATCGTGAAATAAAAACCTGAGGTTGTAAGGAGTTATTTGATGATTGCGAGATGGCATCGCAAAGGTGTCTGCCACAATCAAGTTTGCAATTGCTAAGAATAGATCCATGATCACGAGAGAATGGGTGACAATCACAATGTGAAGAGTCGTGATTGCCAAGATGAGTTATGCGATTGCACCACAAGAAGTGAGGTTTATATTCCACCATAAACACACATAAAATTGCCACTTCATTTTCCCTAGGTTGTAATTCTCATATTTTTATCTTTTGTGAGCAATTTTTTATTCAATTGCATAGAAAACAATGCAACATTATGGAAGGAGGAATGTCTTTCATGCCTTGTTAACTATTGTTGATTTGCGGACAACTGTATTTAATGGAATTTATGTTAATGGGAATTGGCGAATTAATGTTATTGAATGAAGGATGATTGTGAGTGAAAGGATGTAATTTGCGTACCATTAATAGATTGCTAATGTGATTTGTTGTATTTAATTAGGTTTATTGCCATTGTGTATAATTTATGATGAATTTTTTTATTTGTGGGTTGTTTGTTGCATAATTTGTTGATTATTCTTGTGTAGTTATCAATATTTTTGCTAGGTTCTAGCATGTTTTCTGCATTAATTGTGGATGAATTGGTCTTATTCATTTGAAAAATACTATTTTCGTATCTTGATTGTATTCAGGTGTTTTTTGTAAAAATTGTCGAATTTAGAGCATTCCATGTACTTAGAATTTTATTTTATTTTATCATTTTTTAGATTAACATTGCGAAATGGAGATCCATAATCACGAGGAGTTATTTAATGATCATGAGATGAAATCACAAAGGTCTTTACCACAATCAAGTTCCTAATTATCAAGAATGAATTTGCGATTGTGAGAGAATTTGGGATTGAAATAAGTTCTCTATTGCAAGTGAATTCTGTAACCAATAGGTGAAGAGCTACGATCATGAGGATGAGTTCTGCAATCACCCTACAAGAAGCGAGCTTTACATTCCATTTGCAATCAAGTTTCACAATCATAAAGAGAAGTTTCGCAATAGGAGATCGGATGCAATGAATAGTTAGACACAAAAATTCAAGGGCAATCTCATCCTTCCTTTCACTCAACCCTAGGTTTAAAAGGAGCTTTAGATAGAGGAGAAGAGGATTTTCAGAGGCATAAACACGCGACATGGAGAGGAGGCATCATTGAGGCCAATGCAAGAATCCACTCACTATGACTAGAATTGCATCATTCTCTGTATCTCCTAGATTATGAATTCTCTTTATTTTCTTTTTTTTTGAGTATATTGAAAAAGATGAATTTAGCTTTAGTTACAATTGTTTCATCTACTAATTGTTAAATGTATTTCAACTACTTTGTGATAGTGATAGACAATGAATAAGTCAATGCTCCTTTGATTAATTGTCTTTGTTCTTATTATTTATAATTGATGAATTAAATTACGATTAAAGGATTTGATCAACACTTTAATTGATTTTTGATTATATAGAGCATAATAAGAGTGAAACCTGAGTGCTGAAACTTCAATTATAAATATTAATTTTATAAGAATAACATGAGTAAAAGAATAAGATTATCATAAGTAGCATTATTAATTACAAAATTCCTATCTTGATTACTCAATTAGACTTGAGAAAATTTATTGAAATCTTAAGTTAAAACTTTAAGTGAGTCTGAGTAGATTTTCTAAAGACTTTAAGATTACTAATACAAAATAAGATAATTAAACTAATAATTAACACGTCATTCATCATTCTATGTCGCAACATCATAAGGGACTAGAGTTCATTGTCACTAGTGGCTTCTGTTGATCACTTGCTTTTTTAGTTGCTCCTTGTTTACTTTATTATTGTTCAATTCATCGGTCCTATTCTATTCCATTTCCATCATTCAGGCACAAACTCGTTCCTTTGTAAAGATGATATTTATACTCATCAAATACTATTTTAATTAGGCTTGACAATGTAAAATTTGATCTTCAAATTCAAAATTGGTTTTGAATTTTACAAATTTGAGCCGAGCAATGTTCAAGTACTTATCGAATTCGATTTCTCAATTCATTAACATCCCTTCGCACAAACATCAAGCTATTACCATATTACTCAAACATGAAAACAACTATAATAAAATATTTTTATAAATTATAATAAATAAAAACTATGACATAAAATTTTTTAAAAGTTAAATACAATAACTTAACCAATCTAAGTATAACGAAGGAGTTACATATAGAGAAGAAACAGTAAAAAAATAATATACAGTTCAATTTTATTAGCCTAATTCACAAATCAATATAAAATCAAACACGTAAGTTTTGCAAAATGCGGAATTGGCATTTTTAGTTCAATATTTCATACTAAATCAATTTTTTGGCTTAGACAATCTATTTATCAAAATTTGCACACCCCAGAACTGAATAATGATACACGTCAAGCCCATTTTTTGGGTTAATTACTTAAATCCAGTGTGAATTAGTGTAATTACAAAATGGACTTTTTTCCCCATATTACAAATACAAATAAATGCACCTTTTCTTTTATATAACAATTACAAAAAACTATCTTATCAAATCAATCTAACTCAAATACACAATTTTTTTTTGAAAATGAAAACATCATTAACATCTAATTAAATTTCTAAACATTATAGTTTATTCTAACAAAACATTTACTTTAATGTTGCGTTGCATATTTTTTCAACATTTTATATACTCAAACATATATTACATTTTAAATATTAAAACATTTAAATAATAAAACATGTGATGTGTTGTATATTAAATATTAAAATACAATATCCTCATTAAATATAGCATTTTATACTAAATTTATTTTTTATATTAAATATTTAGTTCAAAATTATTTTTTTCACATAATATTGGCATAAGTTTTTGTTTTAAGGAACACATACATTTATTTCTTTAAAAAGTATTATAAAATTAAAATATAAAATAAATATTTAAATTATAATATATGTAAAAATTGTAAACTTTAATGAAAGGTTTTTGTATTTTCAAAAATATAAGTATACAATTAGGAGTATTAATGAGTCGATAGTTATTCAAATTATATTCACCTCAATTTTGTAAAATTCAGACTTACTTTATAGTTTGAATTTAGCAATGTGATCGATTTCAAGAGCTATGCTAAATTCAAATTTAATCTTGATTAAACAAAAAAAAAAATATTATCAAGATTTATTAATACTGACTAATATTTATATATTGAGGGGGAGGAATTGGTAATCAATCATGTCGTTTTTGCTTCCTATCCATTTTTCCTTGTTATTCAATCCTACTATTTCACTTAATAAATCCAACTAAATAAATTTATCTGTCAATTCATTTGGAATCTACAAATCTGCTCTTTTTTCCTATTTCAAGATCAGCCCTTCTGGTTCTGTGTTTTCATAACCCTAACTCATTCTTTGGTTGGAATAGACCTACTAATTTTTTGATGTCATATTGAAGGTGCATCTTATTTCGCGAATATAATATATATCTAAGTATTATGAATGGAATATATAAACAAGATAGAATATTTCTATTGATTGGTCATGTCATAAAAGTCTAAGTCAAACATCCAATTGTTTTGATTTTAATTATTCAAAGAATGTCTTATATATATATGTTAAAAAAATGGAGCGCACCAATATATTATTTTATTATATATCTCAAACTTAAAATATATATATATATATATTCCGCCGCCCTCGTTACATTTTATATGTAAGGCGAGGAAAATTTTAAAAATATAAAGGGAAAATTGGATGGGACTTTGGTAATTTGAGTAACTTAGTAAGGGTAAAAAAGTGAAGTGGTCAGCAGAATCCAAATCATTGTGAAAGCAAATTCACCCTCTCCAAATTCCCATATTCCCCCAAACTCCTCTCTGTCTTCATACAACGCTGATCGGTGTTGCTTCATGTATGCTGTGATTCGTTCGTAACCGTAAGACCTCTTCTCCCTAATACCTGTAAAAAATCCGTGTTTTTTTTTTTTTATATTTTTGTATGATTCTGTTAAAACATTTTTAGAATTGTCTGGTTTGCTGCCTAATCAGTTCCGGGTTTCGAATTTTCTGTTTTTATTTAGATTTTCTATTCAATTAATCTCTGTTTGTAAGCTTTTAAACTCAATCTTTGATCAGTTGCGTTACTATAAGGGCGCCCCTTTTACCTTACTTCATCCAAGTTACAGGAATAATTTAGATTCGTCCATTTTTCTCCCAATTAAGATGTCTTCATGGAGCTTTATGGTTCGGTCCTTCACAAACTTGGAAATTCGGTTAAACTGTTGACATCTAAAATGTTTAATAGGTGTTGCCGGCGCCAAAGAAGAATGTTGCAAGTGCTCATGTGGATGCATTGAATTGATAATCAGTAATTATTCCAACACCAACCGTGCTTGTTGATAATTGCACCAGGTTTGGCGCAATTAAGCTAAAGGGTCTTCCGCAAACAGAGGACCCTTGTTTCAATTTTGAACCCTAGCGGTTTTCGTTAACAGTTTCTTAGAGTTCAGTCATTTGAGTTGACCATACAATGCCAGCTGTGCAAAAGCTATATAATGCGTGTAAAGCATCGCTGACGCCTAATGGACCCATTTCGGATGAAGGTCTAGAAAAGGTCCGCAATCTATTAGGTAAGAGTATTTCCGCCTTGTCCTTTTCTCTTTTTGCATGTTTAATTATGGTTCTTCTTGAAAGTTCCAAGGAGACAAGTTTGTTACACATTTATATGTGACTGAATCTTATCAGTGCTTGTTTTTCTCTTGAGAATTGGCATGTGAGTTCCTTCCTAACTAAAATTCATTAAATGGCCACTTGTTTTGAGTATGAACATTTTGTGTGTTTATTTGTGTCATCTGCTGGACAAACACTTCCAATGGACCACGTGTGATGATGTGCATTGACGACTTGGTTTCCCTTTACTGGTTTTAGTTTTTTTTTTTTTTTCATGAATTGAATCTATTAATTTTGGAAATTAAGAATAAAATTGGCCTAAGTCATTCGCTAAAGCAGTTGGTTAACTCCATGACCACATCATACGCTATTTTCCTTTACTCATAGAGTTTTTTATGGATACCTGAGACATGCACGATTATCACTCCTTTAATTGCAGTTCTTTGTTTCTTTGCTTTGCCAATGCCTAGCATTAGGTTGTGTTCATCAATAATGGTATATATACTTCTCTGATGTCTTTGCTTGAGACAAAATTTTCTGGCATTGTTGAGGTAGTATTCAATAGATGGACTTGCCACATTGAAGGTAAAACATGAATGGAAGCTGCATTGGCTAAAATCATAGTAATAGGCATATTTTTCAATACAAAACTATCTATCTTTCATTAAACCTCTGATGACATATTAGGTTTTCATTGTCTTTTGAGGTTAACATTTGTTCCTGAAGATCAGCTCTACTGGAGAATAGAGCACTTTGAAGATGTGAAATGTTCTATTTTAGAACTTCTTGAGCATTGTAGAGGCCAGTGATGCAATAGGCCTAGTACATGGCTGGAGAAAAATCAACCATTAAGAAACCTAGTATTTAAAATACTTATGCTGATAACAGTATTTTGTTCTTCAGAGAGGTGCACTTGGTGCATTACATTCATTGGTGATGTGCTATTTTAATTTATGACTTTCAAATTTTATTAGTGTTTTATCTCAATTATAAGTATTTTGCAGTTTGGTAACCTAGGCATTTATCAAGATATGGCCAAAAGTGTGCTTCCAATGTCTTATGATGGCTATTGGCATTCTAGGATATATAAGAGTGTATATCTTGCTGAATTCAGTCGGATTTAAAGGTTTAAACTTGTATATTCAATCTCCTTTACACATGCCTTAGGAGTATTCTCTTCTCTTTTGTAGTTCTCCTCCCTTTTCCAACATCTCAGCTTTTCCTCACCCTCCTCCCTGTCATTACAATCAATTATGACCTTTTCTTATTCAGAGTCCATCTTTATGTGTGTTTACTATGTTCATTGTTCTAGCTCTGTTCTTTTCTGTTCACTGCGTGCAAAGAAACCTTGCTGTCTCATTCATATTGACTTATTTCATAGATCATGCTTTTCACCTTGTTTTTGCTTTACTCATTGATTATAAATTCTATTCAAACAAGGAAAAGCAGAGACTAAGGAATCACTGAAAAGAAACTGTGTACTAGCTCATAAGATCATGTATTAAGAATTGAGATTTATTACCTTGACTAGTTCTATGTATAAGAGGTGATGCTCCTTGCAAGGTCATTATCATTTTTTGACATGTAGAAATGCTTAACATGTTGGGTGAATTTCATTTCAGGTTGAACTAGTTGAAATTTTCTCTTTGATTATGACTATGGGATAACCATTATCAATAAAATATGCAATTTAGGATTTAGAGACACTTTGGTAATTTAATCAGCAAAGTTAATAATGTAGGGTAGCATTGATTTATCGCACATTTTTTTAGTTTTTATGTTTTGATATTAATTTTTATCAAAAGTATTCACAAAACAATTTAAATCAAAACTAAATTTATTGGACAACACCACACGATCATCAATCATCATAAGAGCATATAGGATGCATTATTGGCCATATTGAACCTTGTTAGGAGAAATATCTTTTCATATATTTTTTCGTATATTGTGTTTCCTATATTAGAGGGCTATTATCATTTGTTTTCTTTTTATAGGACTAGTATATGTGTTTAGGTAAAATTTATTTTGGGTATATTTTTGTTAGTCCTATGCTATATATTGAGACAACTTTTCTGTAATAAAGTACAGTTCTTCTGATTCTCTTAACATCACTTCATAGCCTAATATTCACAGTGCTTCTAATTCTCTTAACATGGCATTAGAGGTTAATATGAGACCAGAGGGAAGCAATTCTTTCTCTACATTTTCTCCCAATTACAATAAAAAAGGGCCCAAGTCATAGTTATTAATGGTGCCAAGGGCACGATCTTTGTGCATTTCTTAATAAATGTGTCCACCTTCGATATGACATGGTATAGACGCAAATGGTGCTATGGTTTGTGCCTTATTGAAGATGGAATTTCAAATGTTTTGTCTCTAAACATTGTTTATTCTTTTAAAGGAGAAGGAAACAACCTTAGAACACACAGATTTACTTGTGTTTTATTGGGTCGCCTATTTCTGCTACAACAAGCCCTAAAATGCAGTAATTGCTTTGTCCTATCATTTGATTTTGTCCCATTTTCATGGGGTTTGCTGGGTTTTCATTATTTATTTTGAACATTTCATAAAGTTGTTTGGTTGATTGACCATGTTTCCTCTTTCTTCAACAACGTACGAATAATTCAGTTGTGTGTTCGTTTCCTTCTCTCTTTTCCTTTATATATTTTTTCTTCTTGTTCTTCCTTTTTCCTTTTTTAATCTTTTGTCTTTCTTATTTCTTTTATTCTTTTCAATTTTGAAAATGATGTGGGCATGATTGAAATTTTCAAATTTTTATAGATTGTAGCTGGGTGTTGCTGGAAATTTGAAATTTCTACAAATGAGCAGTTGGGAATCGCTTAGAGTTTGAAACTTTTATAAATTGAAAGGCTAAATATCGCTAAAATTCTCTAATTTTTATTGTTGAAAATGTAAAATTATTTATTTCTAAATTCTTCTTTTTTAACAGATTTAGTAACAAGTTAATTCTTTGTTTTTATTCTATTTTTAAATATAGAAAGCATAAACTTATTTGCAATTATTATTTAACATGTGAATTTTTTTATATTATATTTTTGTTAAAAAAATTAATTGCAATATTAATATATTTCATATGCTATGCAATGTTGTACCATGCTGTAATAAGGGCCATGTGCTGTGGTTCTATAAAGCCTTTGCATTGCAAACCACTATTGCCACTAACAACTATGGCCCAAATTAAAACCTGAATCCTCAAAGTCAGAAATTTGATGTTCAATCTTTGTTGCCAAACCTTAAATCCAGCCATTGCTATTGTTGGCGGAACAAGGTATATGATTTTCGATTGAATCTTTTGTTCAACATGTTAAGTTTTATAATATGTAAAACTTTACTGGTTTATTAATTGAATTTTATTTTGAGATTGTATATCATTCTAATTTTGAAGTCACTAAAGTCCTCAAGTTGCTTCCTTTATTTTCTGTAACCTCTGTTTCATTTGTCATCAGAGAAAATCAAGCCTTCTGATGTAGGTCTGGAACAAGAAGCACAAAAAGTACGGAATTGGATAGATTTCTTCAGTGAACGCAATGGAGGTCATCGATCACTCCCTTCAATCAAATACCTGCATGTGCATGAGTGCGATGGCTTCTCTGTAAGTTTATTCCTAATGATCTATCATTTTTTTTGGCTTCTTTACTTTCTCTTTTCTTTTGACAGATTTGGCTAGACACAACCATGATTTCTGTCATGAGTTTATATCCATATTTAAAAATTTGCAAACTCAAACCCGAACTGTTGAGACAATGACTTCTCTGTTGGCAGATGGGAATATTTTGCATGCCGCCATCTTCTGTCATTCCTCTTCATAATCATCCTGGGATGACAGTACTGAGTAAGCTTCTGTATGGTTCGTTACACGTACAATCCTATGACTGGATCGACATTCCCGGGCCTTCTGATCCATCTCAAGGTCAATTAATTTCAGGCATATATCTTGCGCTTCATATAAGATCGTATATTTGTTTTCATAGTTTGTTGTAAATTGAAAATCTGTTAAAATATTTTTGATTACTTTCAGGGGCAAGGCCTGCCAAGGTAGTCAGAGATTGTGAAATGGCAGCTCCATGTGATACAACAATTCTTTATCCAACCAGTGGAGGTAACATCCATCGTTTCAGGGCTATCACTCCTTGTGCTATATTTGACATCCTTTCTCCACCTTACTCTTCTGAGGATGGACGGCATTGCACCTACTTTAGAAGATCCCCAGCAGGAAATCTACCGGGTAAACAAATCAATTGCAGTTAAAAATATTTACATTTATTATGATTTGAACAGAAAATAGAGTTAATCCCTTCGTTGCCTGCCTTTGTCTTTGACTCTAGGTACCATTGAGGCGGATGGAGAAGCAATATCTGAAGTTTCTTGGTTAGAAGAGTTTCAGCCTCCTGATGACTTTGTGATAAGGCGAGGACAGTACAAGGGCCGTGTTCTTAAAACTTAAAGCAGAGTTCTTGATGTCAAATGTTTACATCAGACTTTGTGGGAAGATATTTACTTCAATACTTAGTTGTCCCAACTGCTATGACAATTATTATCATTGTTAGCACAAAACAGACTTTTAGTTGTACATAATTGAGGCACTATTTCATTAAACTCACCTCAAACGTTAGTCTAGACATGCTTTGTGTTTTCATTTTCTTCTTTTTTGCCATATTTGTATTCGTGGATAGTGGCGCATAACGTCTTGGCTTGTGCAGGAGGGGGGTATTGCAACCTTTTATTTGATTTTTGACCCGCCCTTAGGAAAGTAGAGAAACATGGCCTGCTAAAAGGCAAAACTTGAATGATGGACACTCTTCCAAGTGGTAATTTGTTTATGCTGTGATGGTGGTAAGAGTTTAATGATATTGAGGTCTATTGTGTGGCTCCATTTTTGGACTTAATCGAGTATTCCTTTGAACTTGTGATTTTGATGACGCTGGAAGATGCTCGGATGTGGATAATATATACTTGTATATTAGTTAAGAATTATATATTAGTTTAAGGTTTTACGGTTTTCAGTTTGGCTGTATAATGTTAAATCATTTGTTATCTTAATTTTTTAAAATTATCCCATCGTTTATTTGTCTCTTTTTTAATTATTATTATTATTATTATTATTGTTTTCTTGCGTTTCTTCGTACTGAACTTGTGTTTTAATTGCTATGGAAGTAAGGAGTGGTCTCTGCAACTTAAACCATATTAAGGAACCATTAAAAAGGGTCCTGTTATATCGGCCAGTTAATTTTAAATTTTTTTATTGCTTTTTTAATAATTTATTATTTATTGATTGATATATCGGCATTTCAATTAAAGTAATGACTGTGTGCAAGGAGATTGTACTTTTTCTATTATTACCTGTGGAGGGGATTTGTTGGAATCTGCTTTTACGTAATCAACAAATTAAAGCCAAAGCTTGATTAATCAAGATTCTTTGTCCAATCATTTCAAGATAAAGATGTTTTTGTTCCAATTGTGGTGGCTATTTTCAACCGAAAATACTGCAAAGTTGGAAGCACAGCCGTTTATTTCAAGGAAAAAGAGTGCAAACCTTTGTAAAAATGGACAGTGAGACAACCCATTTGCTCATATTAATTGTAGAGGTTTCTAAAGTGATGGAGAGTGACAATTTGAGAAGTGCTTCTTGGTTGGTGGGAGAAAATGACTGACAATGTATATGACATGTTGCGTTTGAATCATTTCTCACGTGCCATTACTATAGGTTTCTAAATAATGTTACACTTACGAAAAAGAAAAGAAAAGGTTAATCAAAATATAAAGTTTAAGGGATTTGATGGCATGCTATTAGATTGATCAACAATATTTGCTAATTATTTTTTAGGTTTCTTTGTTGTTCATTATTTATAAGCTTTATATCAAACAACTATCCCTCAACTACTTCTTACGGTTTTTTTTTGGATATGTTTCTAATTTATATTTATTAATATTAGTTGAAATGTCAGTGATCACTACACATATAATGTTCTGATCAAAAAAAAATAAAAGGAAATTTTACAAATAGATAACACATAATCACCACAAGTTTGTGAGTGTTATGTATGATTCGAATAAAATATTGGTAGTCGTATTGTATACTTTAATAGATATGAATTTGAAAGCTATAATTGAAGATTTGAAATACCCAAAGCGAAATTAATGTTCACGGCAATCTTGAATTAGGAAAATTATATGTATTGAATGAACAAAATGAAACAATATAAATTAAAGTACACTTAGTTTATGTATAACGGTGTTCCTTTATATTAGTATCTTCGCTATAATTTTTCTCTTATAATGCGTCCATGGCTTTATTATTATATCTTAAAATTGCATATTGGTATTTCCTAAGGTTGAAACTTTGAAAACACTTGTCTAGTATATTTAGTAAAAATTTGTGGTAGTGATTATGGATAAAATTCTTGTATAACAATAAAAAAAATTGTACAAGATGATTTAAATTGAATCAAATACAATATATGGGTTTAATCTTCTAATTTTAATCATTTAAATCTTCTTTTAACTTACGAATTCTGGGGGTTTGACGGTCTTCGAGAAGAGTCTACTGATTTGATCTTCCTTGAAGCTAACTTGACCACTAGAAAACATTAATTTGTGGAGTTGGATGTCATGCACGCGGATCAAACACCAAATTAGGGAAGCACTGCGATGAATGCCCTGAATTTTGTTAAGAACACTCCTTGGAATTTGTGGAGAGAATTTGATCACTTTGACTCGAATGCTCTCTTCTTATCTTCAATTTGTGTCTCCTCAAATTTTGTGTGTGCAAGACTATGAGACGTCCACCCTATTGGAAGAGTTAACCTTATCATGTTCGTTTGATGATGTGGCGTAATTTGATTGATTAGAAATATTTGACTTGGAAATTCTTTCTTTTAATTGTTAAACTTGATTTGATACAGTCTTAATTTTTACTATCCCAATATTTGCCTTTCATAGTGTGGAGAGCCGCCTATCTAGTAAGCCCTATTGACACAATGCTAGCCCTATTGTAGTTTCGTATTGAACGAGACATTACCTATTGGTGCTAGGTTTGGGGTTTTGTATATACTTGTAAATATTTGTAATTATTTTTAAATATGTTTCTTCGACTTTTTAATGTATACTGCTGTCACTTGGCTTTTTTTTGCTAAGCCTATTATGGGAGGGTTGGTATTAATGAAATTTTGAGTAGTCATCATGCTGTCGCCATGTAGTTTGTGATTGTGAGAGTGGCCTGTTTCTCTAGCTGTCACCCATTGTAAATTGAGCTATTAATCAATGTAAGCAAATTTTTCTCGCTAATCATGTACGTAGTTACTGCTTTCTTTATATTTCTATTGAAATTGTGCCCCTGAGACGGTGCACAATCATTCAATGTGCCAGTTCATAACCACTACTAGCCCTTGAGGCAGACGTAGTTGATTGTAGAACGATTACTAGCCACATGGTGTCCCTTTGTCTCTATCCTTGGAAGGAGCCCCGTGATAGTTAATAATGCAGTGAGTCATTTTCTGACCTAACCGAAGCTTGTATAGAAGTAAGCTCGATGGCAAGAGCTATTGGCAGAGTTTAACTTTATGTTTGAATTTCGAGCAGGCTTAACAACAAAGCAATAGACGCCTTTAGCTGGAGAGCAGATTTAGCAAAGTTGAGAATAGTTGCTTTGCTCTCTTGGAGCAAGGTGTCCACCTCCGTGAAGGATCAAATATAGGAGCTACTGAAGCAAGACCCAGCCGCAAAGTGTTTGATCAAGTTGGTGTAATAAGGGAAGTCGAGGTAATTCTGACTGGAAGAAGGATTGTTGAGGACTAAGAGAAACAGTCTATATGTTCCTAAAGGTGGTTACTTGAGGAAGTCATTGATCACAGAATGCCATGATATTCTTTGTGTGGGACACCCTAGAGGCGAGTATACATTAGCTCTAGTGTAAAAGGTTTATTATTGGTCTCAAATGTGGGATGAAGTTGAGGCATATGTTCAATCCTACCTGATCTACTAGTAGGATAAGGTGAATCACTTAAAATTGAAGGGCTTGTTGGAACTCCTTCCCATTCCCTCACGACCCTGGGAGAGAGACTTAATGGATTACATCACTAGATTGCCTAAAGTGGGAGATTTAGGCAGCCACATGGTCATGGTGGGGCAATTTTCAAACAATTCCGCATTCATTGTAGCTTCAAAGCACGTGAGGTGACCGTGCATTTGTTCTTTGCACATATTGTTAAATATTGGGGATTGTCGAAGGATATTGTTAGTGATCGGACCCCAGGCTTGTTGGAATATTTTGAACCAAACTTTTCAAACTCCTTGGGTCTAAGCTGAGTATGAGCTTGAGTTATCACCAACAATTTGATGGCCAAACAAAACGCTTCTATTCCATGTTAGAAGAGTACCTTTGACACTTTGTGAGTGATAATCAAAAGAACTAGGTGAAGTGGTTGGATACTGCTCAGCTACATTTCAATGGTCAAAAGAGTTTCTATACCAACCAGAACCTTTTTGAGATCGTCACCGGGAAGTAATTGCTACTCTCGCACACTCTAGACTCTCTACAAAGTGCGGGATCTCCCCTTACTATGAGTTTCACTAAAGAGTGGAAGTGTAACTTGGAGATTGCAAGGAGCTACCAAAAAAAGGCCTAGAAGAGAATGCAAAGAAAGCCAACCAGGGACAACGCTTTATGAAATTTAACGTAGGGAACCTCATGTTGGTGAAGGCACTAGATCATTGCTCACAAAGTGTGTTCAAGGGAGAGCGCCTTAATTCTTGCAAAAGTACATTGGGTCATGTCGAGTAGTAAGAGGATCGGGAAGGTGGCCTACAAAATTGAGTTGTCCCTATGGTGGAAGACGCACAATATTTTCCACATGAGCTAGCTTAAACCTTTCACAGCAAACCCAAAGGATGTTGACTATATTAGAGAGACTTGACCATAGCATCCATTTGAGAAGGTACCGAAAAGAGTAGTTGAAGAAATTTTGGATCACTGAATCGTAAGGATTACGAAGTGGGAGATTAGTGAGTACCTAGTGAAATGAGAAAGCTATTCGGAGGATGAGAACACATGGGAGCAGGTGAAGAACCCCAAGGCGTTAAAACCCCTAGTAGAAGCATTCTTGGCTTCAAGGGCGCTGAGGGTGTTGCCATCTCTAGTGGGGGAGAATGTGGAGGGCCGCCTACTCAGTAGGCCCTCCTGACACAATGCTGGCCCTGCTGTAGCCCTGTGCCGAATGAGACATCACCTGTTGCTGCTAGGATTAGGGCTTTGTATGTACTTGTAAATATTTGTAATTATTTTGTAATTATTTATAGATGTGCTTCTCAACTTTTTAATGTCTACTGCTGTCACTTGACCTTTTTTTGCCAAGCCTATTATTGGGCGTAAGTGTTAATGAAACTTTGAGTAGTTATCATGTTGCCACCATGTAGCCCTCGATTGTTAGAGTGGCTCCGTTTTCTAACTATCATCCATTGTAAATTGAGCTATTAATTAATGTAAGCAAATTTCTCTCCCAAATTGTGACATTTTTGTTGGAATTATGTTTCTGAGGTGATGCACAATCATTCAGCGTGCAAGTTTAGGTGGACG
The DNA here is from genome assembly GCA_019155195.1 of Avicennia marina. Taxonomy (NCBI): domain Eukaryota; kingdom Viridiplantae; phylum Streptophyta; class Magnoliopsida; order Lamiales; family Acanthaceae; genus Avicennia; species Avicennia marina. The sequence goes on along the minus strand of CM032756.1, from coordinate 12,491,796 downwards.
TAGTCAGTTGTAAAATGACTATTAGCTGCACAGTGCCTTTTTGTCTCTATCCTTAGAAGGAGTCCCATGACACATAGTTTGGAAAGGCTTGATTTAACTATTGGATTAGCAAGATTTGACCGGTGGCGCAATTTAATTAGCTAAGATTATTTATATTAAAATATCAATTATTTTTTTAGAAATTGTATTTAATTAAATTCCTACTTTATTTAATTGATATTTAATACGTATACATATATGTCTTATAATTTAATTGGGTATAAATTTTATATGTTTACAAATGTCAGTTTGAGACTTGTTCATAAATGACTTGTTTTGAGTGAATGAGTTTTGAAAATCTCTCTCTCTCTCTCTCTCTCTCTCTCTCCCTCTCTCTCTGTGTTTCATATGCAAACGTGATTCCCATCTTGGGTGCACAAGCAACATGCATTATGTACGTGACTATTATCTTACATGTGTATGCTCTCCATGAAAACATGGCTGCATATTTTCCTTCGTAGAAATCACTTCACCACTTTACTTAATTAAAGGAGGTCAAATTCCAATGAGTGTTGTCAAGTCCAGCAATGCATACTCTTTCCATATCCATTGGCTTCCATGCAACATCTTTGTCCTTACAAATATCACGCACACTTGATCGGTTTAGGAAAACTTTCAACTATCTTTTCTTTCCCTTTTATTCCCAAGGCTTAAGATTCCTTACATATTTTCTTGCCTTGAATAAAGCCATGCCGCAATGGCTAGTTAATGAGCCCACGACAAAAACTTGCGGAAACCTTTTGTTTCTTGCATTATTAAACTTTTAGTGCATGACTGAATTAATCGACAATTCCCTTCCATAATCAGACAGCTCTTGGTACATGTGTGCTATTCAGATTGCATGATAGACCACACGTGAAATTGATTTTAGGGAAATTATAGCATGAACCATATCACCTCCTTCATTAATTTATATTTTCTTCAATGCATCTAACCCTAAGATGTTGTTACTTGGAGTCAACAAATCAATACCAATGTCATACTCTAGTTGCCAGAATCCGTGTTTCCATAGATGAAGCAACCAAAGTATTTGTAAAATCCTTTCCATGTCTAAGGTCTTCTCAGTTGGGAAATTTCTATTATTGATCCCTAATTCCCTTTATAAACCACCTTAAACGAGAGAGGACCCCTCCAACCAAGTTGACTCGTCCCTAGGATTCTAGTAACAACCCCTTTATTTATCTACACCTTTAGTAAGCTCATTTCCCCCTTCTTCTTATTCTTTTTTTTTTTTTGTTTTCTCTTATTTACACCCTTAGTTGGCCAAGGGTCATTGTTGATTTTGATATAGCCTATACCATTGAACTTAGTAATGGAGTTCTTAGAAGTGTGCCGTGATGAGTCTGCTTGGACGTTTGAGACTGCCTCTCGAGACCTGACTCGATAAGTGGGGGGGTTCATGTTACCGAGGTCAAAATAAAGTTGTACATTCTCGAAAGCTATCATGGGTGTGCTCTTTATTTCCACTCCACTACTTCTATGCTTGGTCTATACAGTACTTCAAGACTCAATATCAGATCTAGAAGGGGGTAGTAGTCTGAAGATTGTTATCTATTTTAGTAAATGAGGAACGAGATACTATAACTCATGTGAGGCACACAAAAGGATCCATAAAGGGGAGTTTGTCAATAGGACATGTACCATGATTACCAAAGATAAGGATCTCTTATACACTAACAATAGAAATCATGAGAAGTTTTCAGACAAATACTTTACAGCCATCCACTCGAGCTACCTCCAATTGATGAAAGGCAACCACTTTATTATTGAGCCCTGTAGCCCATATAGGAGGTTCGTAGGATTCTTACAACTGACATCCTTTAAATTTTTTTGGAGGACGCTTGCGCTTTTGGAGATTGTGCACCCTATCGAACTTAATGGCTAAGGTATGATTCCCCTACATTTCATCTGTTTCAAGTGGCACAATTTGACTCCTATTGTTTAGAATCCTCCTTGCAAACCTACCAACTTCATTGAATTGGTGGTGAAGAGGATGACCCTACATGTCTAAGATGATAGTGCCAGTAGCAATAAGGATCGCCATTGGAAAAGAGTTAGGAGGGACTTAGGGTCTTTGAGCTTGAAGGAAGGTAGAGCTTTTAGCAACTTACAGTCAATCAAGGATTTGGCTAAGGAGGTACTCTACTAGTTTTTCTTTCTTTTAATGTCATTTTCCCTTTTTCCTTTCTAAAGCTCTTCCCTTTCCTTTTCCTAGGTGGAGATGCAAGTCTTTAGAGAAGACAGTGAAGACTCTAATGACAACCATAGGCATAGCTTGCAATAAAATCTACCACTTATAGCTCCACTTAGCAACAAGGAGAAAGAAGAGGCCTATACTTTAATGGCAATCAAAGAGACACCTTCCACCATAGTGGTCTCTATGTTTAGGGTTGAGAAATTCCTTTGTAACTATGAAGGGGATTATCTTTGCAAGTTGTGAGTCGATCTTCATGAGAGGATAGTGAGCACTCCTCTTAACTACATTTCTTCCATCAGGGATGAGGTTTTCTAATTCTTGAGCTATGAAGCCTTTTGGCCGTTTTGATGTTTCCCACATGAAGGGGCTATTGGAGGTGTTGTTTTCTAGGACAACAGCTTATGATGAGGTGAGATCTATAGCCTCTGAGATATCTACTCGAGAGACCTTTGCCTAGTAGTTAAGTGACGTAAATGATAATCTTGGAGGAGTCTAGGATAGGAAGATCAAGGAGGCTAAGCAAGTTCAATATTTTGAAGCAAAATTGAAGGGCATTGAGTAGCATCTCACTATCTAGACTAAGAGGTAGTGAGAGTTGTCTACACCTCACGTGCAATAAAAGTAATCTCTTCAAAATGCTGAGGTGGAGGTTGACTAGATCGAGGAAGAGGTTGCTACCATAGAGTCTACTATGCCCTAGGGTTGTGAAGTAATTGAGACCTCATAAGTTTCGAGAGAGCACTTGGAGGTTTCTAAAGGCAAGCTGGAGAGCTTGCTTAGGATTCCTTTACATTGCAATCATTGACATAATACTAATGGCAGTCTCTTGATTTTATTAATAAGACATTCTCATTTTTCTCTATTGCATGATGACTTGCTTCTTTTATTTTGCTTAGTCACCCATCTAGAAGTTACCATATAGTGTAGATAAGCAAAACATAATAGATCACAAATTTGTGACTAAACTTAGAAAAGATCTAGGTTGCATACGAACTTAATAATGGATTAAGTTATAACATAGTTCAAAGACTTACATTTTGTAAAAGGTAGGGTCATTCACAGTTTATACTCTTGTGAGATACGAATAACATATAGTTTAGGCTCGCACATCATGGAGCATCTTGAATTGTTTTAAAAGTTTAAACTTGTGTTAAGAAGCTATTGATTTTGGTTTGACAGTTTATACTCATATCAATGAGCATTTTTTTATCTCTATTTTTTTATCACTTTTTTTTCATTTCTTTATTTCTTTTCCTTTCATTTTTTTTTCCAGGCATAGTACCTCTTCAAGAACTCGCCATTGATTAGGCTAATCCGTAATCCATCTTCAGCAATCAATTTGTATGCATCATTTGTGTAAACCTCTTTGTCCACATAAGGGCATCCCACTTCGATGCAAACTTATTCAATATGATGGATAGTGATGATTTGCCTTATTGCAAGCACTAGTTTTAACTGGAAAAGAACAAGTCTGTACTTTCTTGTTAAACGCCCTTAATAGGCCAGCTTGATAATGTTTGAGCTTCTATCGTGCTTCTAATATCTTTTCATCAAGTGCTTCCTACTTTTCAAGGTTCAAGCGAGCATTATACTTTTCAATCAATCCTTCTATGGCTATCCTTAGAGATGATATATGCTACTTAAGTGGGATGAGAGTCTTAGTGCCATACACTAATGCATAGGGAGTTACTTGTGTACGAGTTATATAAGTTTTTTAACAAGCCCATAAGGCCTTCGTAATCATTTCATGCCAATCTCTCTTCAAAATGGGAACCACATTCTTTAGTAAGTTGTAGAGTGTTTTGTTGAAAGCCTCTATGAGGTCATTAGCTAGGGTATGGTATATTGATGACTTTCTTTGTTTGAAAACAAGACTTCTAACACAACTTATCAGTCAAGCTATAAACAAATGACTTCCCATTCTTAGTGATGATTTATTGAGGGACCTCAAATGATAGATGATGTTAACAACATTTTCCTTCTTAAATTCTTTTGGCGGGAATTACCTCAGCCAACTTGGAAACGTAATTGGTTATATCAAGAATGTGGAGATGACTAGCAGATGGCTTCGTCATGGGTATAACAACATCTAAACCCTAAGCGTTAAAGGGCCATGAAGCGACTGTTGAGTGCAATAGCTTGGGTGGCTAATGCACAAAGTTAACGTGGAACTAGCATGCTTGACACTTCTATGAAAACTCCTTGTATTTTGTCAGCATTGTTGGCTAATAATAGCCCATTCTTTTAATGTGAAAGTGAAGCTTTGAACTGGACTAGTAAGCACCCAAAATCTAGGAATGAGCCTTCTCCATAGCCTACATGGCTTCTTCATTGCTTAGGCAGTGAAAAAATACTCCATTGAATGAGCATCTATATAATGTACCTTTAAAGTAAATGAAGTGAGTTGCTTGACATTGAATGTCAACTTTTTGGCGCAGATCATCTAATAGCTTCTTGTACTTCAAATAACCCACGAATGGCTAATGCTAGGATTTCTTTTAAACCTTATGGACTTCTGTAGTGTAAATCTCTTCTTCTTCATCCTCTTTACCCTCAAACACTAGCAAGACCACCTATTTCTTGCATATCGGCATGCAATCTTTCGCTTTAGGCATGGATAAGGTAAAGGTAATCTTAACCAACATGTTTGCTTGCTTATTTTCTTTTCTCAGTATATGCTTGACTCTAACTCTCCAACTATCTGGTAAGCAAGTTGGTTCATATGCACCAGTAGCTAGTTGATTGCCATCTTAGAATTACTGTACAATTTATGGTGTAATTACTTGATGCAATCGGTCATCTCAAGTCCAATGATCAAGGCTTGATATTCATTGATGTTGTTAAAGCACTTTTTCATTAAAGTAAATGAGTGAGGCAATACTTCAACATTGGATGTGATGAATACCACTCTAACACTGGCTCCTTTTTTGTGGGAGATGCCATTAAAGTATATCTTCCACAAAAGGGGTAATTTCAACCACTAGGGCATTCTCATGAAATAAGTCATTAGAGAGATTCCATTCAACTAGAATAGGAGGGTCTGCCAAGAAGTTGGTTAATGCTTGTCTTTTCTTTGCTTTTTTAGGCACATAGATAATCTCAAATTATTACAGTTAAAGGTACAATCTTGTGATTTTGTTAAAGAGAATTGGTATTGTTGGAAAATAGTTGAATTTGGACGGAAATGAGAAGCACCAGGCATATTTCTCAATTAAGTGAGTACTCCAACTTGTTTGTTGCTTAGATAATATAAGTCATTCTTATTCTTTTCATTATTTTCTTGTGCTAATAGGGTTCGCACTAAGCATTCTTAGGTAGTGATATATTGAATCAACAGACATGGCCAAGCACTGATGCAACCATTAGAGATTTCATTAGGTAGGACTTGATTTTTTAGAAAGCCTTCTTACAAAGTTCATCCCTCTTGAATGGAACATCAGTTTTCATGAGTAGGATGAATTGTTGACAACAAGTACCTAGATTTAAGTTGAACGTTTTGATTTATGCCAATTTTTCCTATAGACTTTTCAACTTGTGGATGTTTCGAGGCCCTGAAATGTTCAAGATTGGGTTGATTTTTGCTTGTTCGATCTCAATGCCCTAATGGCAGATAATATACCTTAGGAACTTTCTAAATGCCACTTTAAATGCACACTTCAATGGGTTCATCCTTAACTGATACCTTCTTAAACACTTGAAAACCAGCCTTAGATAATTCAAATAGTCTTATCTTTTCTTCAAATTTACCATTAAGTCATCGCCATAGCACTTGAAATTTTTTTGGAGCATTGTGTTGAAGATTTTCTATATGGCTCTTTGGTATGTGGCCTCAGTATTCTTCATACTGAATGACATCAGTATATGTCTTTAGGCATGTACAAGGTTGTAAAATCTTTATCCTTAGGCACCATACGTATTTGGTTTTATTCTGCTGATTCATCCATGGATGAGAGCACCTCATGTCTGATGGTGGCATTAATCATAAGTTTAATCATAGGCAAGGAAGAGTTATCATAGAGACACACCTCCTTTAAATCTCTAAAATCAATGCAAACCTAAATTTACCCATTTTTCTTTCTCACTAGGACAATATTGGAGGTTCATGTGGGATACTTGACCTCTTAGATGAACCCAACTTCAATTAACTTTTTAACTTCTACTTTGAATAGGGGGAGGAGTTTTGTTTTAGAATTGCCGTTATGCTTGCTAGACCTAGCGAGCTCTTTTCTAAACAATTAGGCAGTGCATAGCTACATTTAGATATAAACTGGGAATTTCTTTGTATAATCGGGAAAACACATCCTTGAATTAATTCGGAAGCTACATGCACATGTCGGCTTCTGCCCTTGTTGGCGAGGCACTAATGTAGATTAACCACAAGTCATTGCTATCTCTTAAGTTGACTTCCTTCAGCTCATTCATTGTGGGCTTATCCCTTTCTCGATCTTAGGTGGTGTGACCTCAGCAACTTCTTTTGTGGAGTGATGTGACGGGATGACTCCTTGCTCATCCTATCGTTATCTTCGTCAGCTTTAATTTTGTTAAAGATGATAGTTTGGAACTCAGATTTCAAGACTTTATTGCAAGACATGACTAGGTCTATCTAATGCTTTATACAAGATGGAATTAGGCTTCAAAGCTTCTCATCATTCTTCAGTGCCTTAGAGATGTCTCTTTTTATCTTCTAGCATTTCTACTTCTTGAGTGGGCTAAGCCTTTCAAAGATTGATGCCTATGTTGGCTTCTTTTCACTTGTTGAGAAACTATCTTCCTTGGTGATGTGGTTAGCAAAAGCTCTCTTAATAGTGATGAATACAGGACTTTGTGGAATAGACCCAGGCTTGCTCATCGATTTTAGTTTGGAGATTCTTAAGGGAGCTTTCCAAATAACAAGTGCTTTTATAGGTCATACCCGTCCTTGATGAGGAGTCTGTGTACCTTGGGCCTAAAACACTTTGTTATCCACAACTCTCAAGCCATAGCGTGTTCCCCCAAGATTTTCTTGGATAGTTGGTCAGGTGGTTTTGGCCTATTTGCGAGAGGGGTAGCATCGAGCCCTTGAAAGCATCATCGATCATTGCCCCCTTTCTTGGGTGGGCTTCGAAGGGATGTGCCTTATTCACCTCTTTTTTTTCTTCACCTGGCTATCTTCTTGTTTCTCCATGTCCTAGCCATCTTTTTATTACTCCTTCACTTGGGAAGTGTTGGCCTCTAAAGTTTTTACTTTGTTTAAATAGTATTTGGCATTGATAAAGTAAGACTGGGATTTTGTGAAAGGTTTGCAATTGTCAAGCACTTTTCTCAACATACCATTGCAATAGTAGTTGAAATGCTAGTACCAGGTAGAATGGACAACTCTATTATTAGGGAACAACGACTGTCCAAAGAGCAGATTGTATAATGTCTTCACATTTATATGTGGAATAGTGCACTTGATTCCATGTTGTCTATGAGCAAGTTTATCCCTATAGTACTCAAGGCCCTTTACCCCTCTTGGTTAATCCCTGAATCATCAGTCAGCTAGTAGAGAGATCATCCACTGAGATCCATAGTTCTTTTAGCATGCGTAAGGGTAGAATGTTGACTGCTGAACCACCATCAACTAATATTCTATTAATTATCTACCCATGGATATAGCCTGTGAAAAATAATGGGTTGTTGTGGGGTTGAGTCCTAACATCAAATCTTCATCTATGAAGATCATCATAGCATACAATCTTCAACTGATAGTTTGCTTTTCCTGTGGAAGCAATGAGTTGATGAGCTTCATTAGGGGAGTCATTGGATTCCACAGCTCACTTTACTTAGTGGTTGAGGGTGACAGGGTTGACATTTATGTTGTTATCCTCCATTATGATTTTCCCTTGGTGAGCTCTCTTCATGATCTTGTCCTTAAATATGAAGCAGCCATGGATAGGATGCCCAACTAAGTGATGGTACTTGCATTATATAAGGTTGTTGGTCCTTCCAAATTCAATAAGCTACTTCATCTTTGGTAGTTCAATGAGGTTAGCCTTTAGTAGATCATAAAAAATCCTTAAGACGTTCAAGTTAAGGAATCGGTATGATTAGACTACATCTCCTTCTTCTAAGTTGGCCTATTTGGCTTTTGAGGAACTCCCTTCTTCTCAACCACCTTTTTCATTCTTGAAACTTAGACAAGCTTAGCCTGTACTACCATGGACTCTTTGCCTAGAGACTTGGCAAGAGGCTTGCCTCTTTTTTCTTGACTTCTTACTTTTCTTTCAACTTGCATAACTCTGGAGCAAGTGGACCACTAGCACCACTTGTAGTCATACTCAACTCCATGTTGTGAGCTCATGTGGCCATCTCTTTTAGGCTTATTGTTCAGATCCTTTGAAGGATGTACCATAACCTCCATCGAGCTTGTTCTTAATAATCCCCTCGATAAAGTCCTTCAACTTGTTAATTGGGATTAGACTATTAGATGAAACTTAGAGCTCCTTAGTTGTAGGCTTCTTCTACTCATTAGATGGTTGCTTGGTGGATGTCTCGACCTTATCATGGTCCTTGGGCACCTTTTCCACAACTCTTTTGGCATAGCTTTGTCCATCTTGTTCATCAACCTTGAAATACACGAGTCTTGCTCTTGAACATGCTTAGCTAGTCTTTTGATAGTTTTAGTTAATGCTAAAATTTGGTCCTCCAAACTCGAGGCATTGGTTATCATAACTAGTGATATGAACACGGAAGTGAATTAGATCGAACTATGGTTGAGATGGATAAATGACAAGGTTGAAGCCGAATTCAACCAAACAAGAACTTGCCTCACTTAGGTTAGACCCTTGATAGAAATTAGCAATGGAACAACCAAAGAACCCAACATCCACACCGTAATGATGTTGGCCACGAACAACTAGAAGCCTATTGAATGACCTAATTTGATACTCAAGTTGGAGTTACAAGTACTCAAACACACAAGTATCAAAAGAAAAGAAGAAAATTCTTCATTCAAATTGTCAAAGTGGCAAAAGTTTCTTAACAAGACCAAGAGATAGTATATATAGGTGCCAAACCTTAACACTAATGGGCTTACATCCTAAAATGGCCTTGTAAGGCCTTACAAGGGCCCAAAGGTGCATCCAAAATGACATTAAGCTTAAAATGTGCTTCTTGTTCTATGTAATTGATCAAGTTAAGTGTGATCAATCACGTAATGTTTAGATTAATCAATGTTGATTTGCCTTGCTACAATTGCTCTTCGATAGTGTTGTTTGGTGAATTGCATGTCCTTGTGATTGATCACGTTTAATGTGGTCATGATTCTAGAGTCTTAACTAGTCGATCGCACATTAGAGAGATTGACCCACCTCTTGCGATTGTAACTTTAGAAAGTTCCAAAGTCGATTTAGGTTGTTGTGATAGAACTAGATCTAGCTGCTCATAATTCTAGTGTGCATTTAAGTTGATCACCTCACCTTAGGTTCTGTTCGTGGTAGCCTGGATTGCAATTCTAGATCCTTCTTGAGTTTGTTGTCTTTCCAAGTTAAAATTTGAAGCTATGCTTCATTCTTTGGCACCTCTTGTGTATGCAAGCCGTCTTCGACCTTCCATTCATGAGCTAAAGTTGTTAACGCTTTCTTGAACTATCTTAGTTGGGCTCTAGTAACAAGTCTGGGAGGTAATACCTAAGGATCACTTCAAACTTTGATGTCCACATCATTCTCCTTTTTTTGTTAAGGTTTTTCCATCAATCATAGATCCTTCTCATCACCTACAACAAAAGGATCTAAGTCAAAAATATTAAAAGTAGCACTAACACCGTACTAACCTAGAAACTCAATCTTGTAGGCATTGTTTCCCATCCTTTTTATCACTCTAAATGGTCCATTACCTCTAGGATGCAACTTGCTCTTTCTTTGTTGTGGAAATCTTTTTTTTCTAAAATGCACTTGAACCTAGTCATTAGGTTCAAATATAACCTTTTTGCTCCCTTTGTTCACTTTTTGTTCATATTATTAGGTTCTTTACTCTATGTTTTTTTCATATCTTTTCATGCAAAGTTTTCACAAATTCAACCCTACTCTTGCCGTCTACATTAATCTACTCATCACTAGGTTATGGCAATAATCCATAGGAGTTAGGGGGTTAAATCCATACACAATTTCAAATGGCAAAAATTGTGTAATAATGTTTATACTCCTATTATTAGCAAAATCTATATGTGGCAAACATTCTTCTCAAGATTTCAAAATTTTCCTAAGAACAACACGTAGTAATGCATCTAAGGTCCTATTTTCTACCTTAGTCTATCCATCAATTTGAGGGTGGCAAGAAATAGAAAACAATAATTTAGTTCTCAATTTACACCAAAGCATCTTTCAAAAATAGCTAATAAATTTAACATCATAATCAGAAACAATGGCTCTAGGAACCCAATGCAAATGTACTACCTCTTTAAAGAACAAATTAGTTACAGGATTTGCATCATCAGTTTTATGTCAATGAATGAAATTGGCCCTTATCAAAAATCAATCCATAAAAACAAATATGGAATCACAACCATTCCAACTCATAGGCAAACCTAAAACACAATCCACAAAGATGTTGGTCCATGGAGAATGGGGAATAGGGAGAGTTGTCTACAAACTATAGGGGTACATGTGTGATTTCGCCTCTCAACACTTCAAGCATTAATAAATGATCTTGGTCACATCCTTCCTCAAGTGGGGCTAATAAGAGTGTTCTTGAAACACACTTGCAGTCTTGGTGACACAAAAGTATCTTATTAATCCTGCATTGTGAGCTTCTCTAATTAATAACTCACGTAAAGACCACTTGGGGACACACAACCTACCATCAAGATACAAGTAACCCTCCTCTTAACAATGTCTATCTTGATGTGTAGTGTGTGTTAAGGCATACATAGCACCAAAATGAAGGTCATCCTTATATAATTCACGAATATGCTTAAAACCCAACATCTTAGCACTTAAAGTGGATAATGGAGTGTGCCAATGTGATAATGCATCAACAACTTCATTCTCTCTACCCCTCTCATATTTAATCACGTAAAGAAATGTATCAATGAATGCAAAGCATTTTGCATGCCTCTTCCTGAATTACCTTAGCTCATTTGGTGTTTTATAGACTCATGATCGGTGTGAATTATGAACTCCCTATGTCTTAAGTAGTTTTGCTAAGTTTGCGTTACCGCATTAAGGAATATAAGTCCTTATCATAAGTTGGATAGTTAAGTGTTGCGCCACTCAATTTCTCCCTGAAATATGTCGTAGGCTTCCTTTCTTGCATCAACATAGCCTCTATCTCGATGCCTAAGGTGTCACATTTAATTTCAAAAGTTTTAGTAAAACTGGGTGAACTAAGTATAGGTGCATGTGTGAGTTTTTGCTTTAAGGGAGCAAATGCATTCTTTATCTTATTTGAATTTCTCATTCTTCTTGATCATGATTGTAAGTGGACAGCTATCAGGCTAAAATCCTACAAGAAACACCTATAGAAGCTATCCAAACCGTGAAAACTCTAAACAACTCCAATGGACTAAGATGCAAGCTATTCTTGGATAGCCCTCTCTTTCATCTCATCAATCTCTATGTTAGATGCACAAGCAACAAAACCTAGAAATATGCAATGATTAGTGTAGAAAACACTCTTTTTAACATTAGCATATAATCTTTCTTGTCTAAATGTTGTCAATACATCATGCAAATGTCTAATATGCTCTTCTAATGTTTTACTATATATTAATATTTCATCAAACTAAACAACAACAAATTTGTTAAAGCACATAGAACATGGTTATTCAAATGCATAAATGTGCTAGGGGTGATCATAAGACCAAAAGGCATCATAGCGCACTCATTTAATCTAAACTTAGTCTTAAACACCGTTTTCCACTCATCTGCTTCCTTCATTCTAATTTGATGGTACCCACTTTTCAAATCAATTTTATAAAATATGCTAGTAGTATGTAATTTGGCTAACATGTCATCCAATGAGGTATAAGGTAATGGTACTTTACTAAAATGACGTTATAGACTTGCATTTGACACACACATGCCACTCACCATTCTTTTTTGGAACAAGTAGAACAGGTACTGCTCACAGGCTCATGTTTTTTTGGACCCAATCTTTTTGCAACAACCCCTCCACCTATCACTAAATCTCTCAAATTCTAATAAAAGTGGAATGATACGGTCGAGGAGGGAAGATGTGACATCGTTAAATAAAATCAAAATTTTTTTATACATAAGCAACACCATACAGCTCTCATCCTCACAAAGAGAAAGGTTTATTGCTGACCCTTTAAAGGTCATCCAACAGTTAAACTACTACTGTCAGCCCAACAAGATGTGGCATGCCTGCTTTGGAACTACATCAAATGTGACCTCATCAGTATATCCACCAATGTTGAAACACGCCACCACTTATTTAGTCACCCTTACTTCTCCACTATCATTCAACCACTGTAGGTGGTATAGTCTAGGATGGCCAGTAGTGGGTAAATTCAATCTCTCTGCTAATGTAGTGTTGGCGATGTTAGTGCAACTTGCATCATCCACGATCAAACTACACATACTTCCTTGCTCCTAGCATGGTGTGTGGAAAATATTGTTCCACTATTCATCATCCAACTCTTTCTTAGCTTATGTGCCGAGGGCTCTCATGGTCACTAAGTTTATCCCACCTTCTCCTCCATACACATCCTTAACAATATCACCATTAATCCCAATGGCTTCCTCATCCTTATTTTCTCTCTCCTCGTCGGTCGTAATCTCTTCTACATTAATATTTCTTATTGTTTGGGCATTGACTAGCAAAATTCCCACCCCCTTGACATTTAATGCAAACAAGGTCACAGTTACAAGAGGTACTAGTAGATAGGTTAGACTATGGTGTAGTATCGATGTGCCTTCTTTAAGTTCCTTGGATTTAGCAGAGCTAACCAAGAAAGGTTGGTTATCGTTCCTAGAGAAAGTCCTTGGACCTATTGCACTCAATTGTACTCCACCACAACCCCTCCTCTTAAGTTGTTTCTCCACATTTATAGCTTTTTGAACCATCTCATTGAAACCCATATAGTGTTGTAGTACCGACATGCTAGCTATGTCACAGTGTATCTCACTTAGAAATTGAGTTATGGCGGCCATTCGATCCTCCACCATGTTAGCCTTAATCCTTAACATCTTTAATTCCTTATAGTAGTCTTCTATGCTTCAGGGCTCCTATGTCAATCCTCACAACCATTGGTACAAGTACATAAGGTAGTGTGAAGGAATGAATCGCCTCCATATGGTCACCTTCAATTTTGCCCAAGTCTTGATAGGCCTCTCATCGGCTAACCTATAGCTCATGGTCAACTAATCCCACCATACAATTGCATAGTCAATGGACAACTTCGACTTTTGATTTTATAAGTAGTAGTAGCAATCAAACACCGACTTGGTCCTTCGCTCCCATTCAAGGTATAGTTTAGGGTCAAATTTACCTTCAAATAGTGAGACTTTGAGCTTAACTCCACAAACCTCATCGTCATCATTCGCAAGTCTCCTCATAGGTCATTTGAGGTTTATGAAATTCATCATCATGATAGCTGTAAATATCATCTAAGGACCATCGCCTTTGGTCTATGCTTAAAGCCTCTAGCCCCTTCACATCGGGGTGATAGTTTATCTTATGTTCTCATAGTTTAGGATGTTTGAACTCTCTCCTAGTGGTCATTCATTCCTTCCACTACACTGGAGATTCTCTACATCTCCCTTCTAATCGCCTTAAGCATCATTTTCCTAGCTTAGGCCTCTTCTGCCGAACCTACTTGATTGTTTGGCATGATAAAACAAGGTAAAAGTAAAAGTGTAGATGTATATATTGTATAAGGTGTAATTCACACTCACAACACTTGTGTATCCACTTAACACTCAAGAATAATCTAACTTAAACTTAAGGTCGCTTTGGGAAATTTGATGTGATTCTTAAGCCTAATGTCTAACAAAATTCATAAAGTAAGGTGTAGAAATTAAGAAATGGGGGTTTAGATCAACCTGGAAGCAAAATTGATCAATTTAGCTAGAAATTGGTGACTGCAATTGATCTAATAGAAGTTTGGATTGATTTGGACAGACAGGTCTGTTGATCGCGCTAAGTAAGCATGATTGCCCTAAAATCAAGGGATTTGTTTGATCGGCCTTAGCAGCAATTGATTTAGGTGGATTTGAGATTGATCACAAATCACAAATCTGACAAAATTCAAAAAACACAACAGCAACAACCAGTGATTTTCACTATTTTTTGTACTGCTCTTCTTGTTTTTTTTTAATATACAAATTTGGTCCTTTTCTCTTTTTTTTTTTTAAAAACCAATTTTCTCACAATATTCTCATAATTTTTTCAACACAAAATAACAATAATGGTACTCCCAAATAGTAATTTTCAGCAACAATCCCACTCTTTTTTTTGAATTTTCAAAAATAATGGAGGAGAAGATGAGGATGATGAAGAAATAAGATAGAAAATGGAGAAGAACAAGGAAATTAGAACCTCCACTGATCAATTGGATTGAGAACCCTAATTAATAGAAGTTAATACCAATTGATATGAACACAAAAGTGAATAGGATTGAACTATGATTGAGATGGATAAGTGGAGAGGTTGAAGCTAAATTCAATGAACCAAACCCTACCTCACTAAGAGTAAACTGTCGAAAAAAGATGCAAATAGAACAGCTAAAGAACAAAATACCCACACTACAATGATGTTGCACATACCACTAGAAGGTTGCCAAATGGCCCAATTTGATATTCAAGTTGGAGTTGCAAGTACTTAAATAGCAAGTATGGAAAGGACAAAAGAAAATTCTTTATTCAAATTGTCAAAGTGGCAAGCTCCTCATAAGATATAGAGATTCAACCCAAAATTAGCATGTAAGGTCTTACAAAGGCCCAAAGATGCATTCAAAATGAGATTTAGCTCAAAATTAGAGTTTCTCACTTTGTGCGATCGATCTGTGTGTAAGTGCAATAGATCACACTATGTTTGGATTGAGCAGTGCTGATCCACCTTGCTATGATAACTTTTCCAGTGTGCTGCTAGGTCAATAGCATTCAACATAATCATAATTCTAGAGTCTCATCCTATCGATTGTGTGTTGTGGAGATTGATCTGCCTCCTGCAATCATAACTCTAAAAGTTCCTTGGCTAATTTGGATTGCTGTGATTGATTGGAATCTACCTAATCATAATTCTAGTTTATATTTGAGTCAATAACCTTACCTTATGATCAATCTGGGGTGACCTAGATCAATCTGAGCCTAGCTTGGATCATAATTTGAGACCCTCCTTAAGTTTCTTATCCTTTTCAAGATAAAATTTGAAGCTATGCTTCATTCTTTGGCTCCTTCCATGTATCCAAGCCCTCTTCCACCTTCCATTCATGAACCAAACTAGTTAACGCTTCATTGAACTATCTTGGTCGGGCTCTAATGACAGATCTAGGTAGTAATGCCAAAGAATTATCTCCCTTACTTGCATAGAGTAGGTGTCACAAGTCCTTGAGCTAAACTTGAATATCTAGGAATTTTAGGAGCTCTAATAACTCAAGCTAGGGCTCAAAGACTCAAGGAAGTTATTATGTTTCCTGTGAGGGAGTTTGGAGAGGGTTTTGGATGTTTGGAAGAGGTTAAGATGGAAGAGGAGCGTTTGTTGGTGCAATTGGTGCAAAGAGAACTTGAAACAAGCTTGGGAAGAGCCTTTAGATCAATCTTAGCAATAGCTAGATCAAGCTCGAGTATGCCAGATTGATTCGACAACTAGGTGATCACTTGCACACCTGATGACGAGGTCTTTATGATTACAATCATGAGTAAGCCACTCGATCATGCCTAGTGCAATCATGGTGATTTTATGTTTTTCCTAGTAAATTACTATTCCATTTTTGGTTTGCGATTTTGTGGTGAAAAAACTCCAAAAGTCGCATTGAAAAGAAAATACGAGAAAAGTTACGATTTTTGATTGAAGTTTGACAACAACTTGGTCCTTTAGTGTTAGAGAATAGTGGACAATCAAAAGAAATTGAATTCGTAATGAATCTGAGGGGTTTGAATAGAGTAGATCATGAAATTTTATATGTGGGATCAATTGCATTGTCAGTACAGATCGATTGTGCTTGCTCTATGTCATTCCATAGTCGATCGCGATCATTCAATCAATTGTGATCCTACCTAGGTTGATTGCACCTTCAACTTTGCTTTAGATTGATCCTCTTGCACTCCAAGATCAATTGCAACCCTATCTTTTCAGCTAAAATCGATCCCTTTGAGTCCGGATCGACCCATAGTGTCCCTTTTCTCACTTGAATTGATCCTTTCGCTTCTGGATTAATTCAAAATCCTTAATTTTTTGTTCATTCCCACAGTTACACATTGCTTAGGGGTACAACACTTGAAGTTTTTGAGAATTTTTTGAGGCGGACATAGGAAATTGGAGTACATTATTTGATTGGATTTTTTTGTACACCAGCAAGAGGTAAAAGTAGAGTAACTTACATTTAGTGAGGTGAGATAACACCTACATACACTTCACATTACTACTTTTCTATTGTATTACGGACATTTATAGGATGTTTGGAGAATTAGCAGTTAGGGACAGTGCTTTTAATATGAAGTAACTTATAAACATATTGGCTAGAATTAACTAGCGTTTAAAGAACTTGGAGGCATCACAAGCATCAACACAAGATAGCCCAACATTGTGAGAGGAGTCAATGCTCAAGACGGAACTGTCTATGCGTCAATTATGGAGAGAAAGGTCTGTTAGTGACGAGGAATTTGATTACCCTAATGAGTTCAACAGTTTTAGCAACCTTAGAAGGCCTAATAGATGTAGACAGGACAAAGATGATGATGTACCAAAGGGTGTCAAATTGATCATACTGGTATTCCAAGGTAATTCAAATCCAAATGCATACTTGGAATGCAAGTGGCTAGTGGAGTTTGTATTTGATTACCATTACTACAATAAAGCCCAAAAGGTGAAATTGACAGTGTTGGGAGTTCACTGATTATGCTACCATATGGTGGGTTAAGTATGTACTAGCCAAAGGAGGAATGACTAACGTCCTATAGATATTGGCATGATTTAAAGGTCTTGATGAGAAAAGAATTTGTACCTAGTCATTATCATAGAGATATGAATCGTAGGTTACAAACATTAACGCAGGGTAGTTGGAGCGTAGACGATTATTATAAAGAAATGGAAATGACATTAATGAGAGCTAATGTATTGAAGGATAGGGAGCTGACCAGGGCTAGATTCATAGGAGCTTTGAATGGAGAAATTACAAACATGCTTGAGCTGCATCACTATATGTAAATTGAGGATTTAATGGAGCAAGCCATCAAAGTCGAGAAGCAGTTTAAGAGGAGGGGTAGGCAGCAACTGCTAATAACTTAAGTAAAATAAGACTTTATGTGAATAAATTTATGTTCAAATTATGACAATAAGTTCAAATTATCAATCAAAATAAAGAAATTTACCTATCTTATGTGTTGCAGTGATTGTTTGATGACAATAAGCCAGAAGAAAGACATATAAGCTCATCTGGAGGCATGAAATCAAGGAAATGTAAGAACAAGGCCCATTGCATTGCTTAAGTGGAGTTTTGTCACCTAAATGGTCTCCTAAGCAAGTCGCCAGTGAGGGATGGGATGAATTTAAAGCAATTTACTTAAATCAATTTATTATTTCCAATAATATTATGTTTTGATTAAATAAAATTGATTTAAAGATGAATTTAATGGTAATTGAGCAAATAATAAATTAACTTTAACTAATTAGATGGAATGAGATGACTTGGTGGCAATCATAAACAAAGGCTAATGGTAATCATCATGCCAAAATATGTAAGAGCTTTCATTATCATTTAATTAATTATCAATCTTTAATTTCTTAGTTAGGGGTTATTAATCCCTTAATTCCTTAGTATACTTTCCCAAGTTATATTAAAATTTCAATTCAATTAACTTAATCATTTATGGAGTTAACTCAATTGAGAATATAAATAATAGATTAATAATTAATCCCTTGTGAATGTAAGACTTTCTCTCCCATTATAAGTCTACAATTCACAATTGTAATCAATTTTCCTAACTTACTTACTCTCGTGATAACCATAAATTAGAAAAAGGAAAATGGAAATAAAGAAGAAGGACAAATCGATCACAATTTTTTTGCGAATAAAGGACATTCACTTTCGTTATAAGTTCACTATTTACAATTATACACAAGTTGCCTAATTTGTGGATTCACTTCCGTTATAACTACATGTTAAATAACAAAATAAAGAAAAAGGAGAAAAATAAAAGAAGAAGAATAATAAGAGAATTAATCACAACTAAATAAAAAAGACAATTACATTAAAATGATAACATAAAAAGTTGTTGTTCATTTAACTCAACAAGACCATAAGTTCGGAATTAGGGAAGCAAAGGATAAATACTCATCACTTTTTGACCTTCTTTCTGCAGCGATTCCTCGCCTTCAAGCCATGCATTGACAGCACCAAACTCATTTGATGGCTTGCTTATACAGCCATTTAGGCAATAAACTCCATTTAAGTAGTACAATGGGCCTTGATCTTACATTTCCTTGATTTGATACCTTTGGATGAATGTATATATCTTCCTTTTTGTATATTTTCATCATACATTCACTACAACACATATAGGTAAATTTCTTTATTTTGACTGATAATTTGAACTTAATAACATGATTTGAGCATACATTTTTCACATAAAGTTTTATTTTACTTAGATTATCAATTGCCATTGTATACAATCTCACGACCGTTGGCTTAGCTAGAGGAGAGGTAATTGGCTACATCAGGCAAGCCAAAGGTTGCTCAGAAGGTTAAGGCACCTAAGGTAAAAAATTCAAACCTTAGTATTTCTAATACACATAATTAGGATATTATGTGTTTTAAGTACCAAGGGAAAGGACATATTGCCACCTAATGCCTAAGTAGGCAAACAATGATATGGACACATAAGGCTGAGATAGTAACAAACGCGAAGAGGACAACAACGGAGATGCGATGCCATCGCTAGAGGTACCGTTCGAGGAGGATGAAGGAGTCTACAAAAATATGGAAAATGTGAGTTTAGTGGGCATTGAATATGCAGGTAAAGTAAGAAGGGTTTGAGGAGCAACAAGAAAATATCTTCCATGCAAGGTGTAAAATAAAGGGTAAAACATACAACCTTATTGTAAATAGTGGGAGTTGTATGAATGTAGCTAGCACAATGTTAGTGAAAAGACTTAAACTACCACTTATAGATCATGCATAACCTTACAAGCTGTAGCGGTTAAATAATAACATCGAAGTGAAGGTTACGAAACAAGTTTTTGTGGAATTTGAGATTAGTAAGTACAAGACTATTGTGCTATGTGATGCGGTACATATGTAGGTAAGTTATATTCTACTAGGAAGGCTTTGGCAATCCAATAAGGATGATGTGTTCCATGGCAAGTCCAATAGGTAAGTCTTCTATCACAAAGACCAAAAGTTGATACGTGTACCACGTCCGCCTAAGGAGGTGCAGGAGGATCAACATTTCTTAAAGCAGTAATATGAGTTAGATATGGAGAGAAAAAAAGAAGAAGAAAGGAGAGAGAGAAAGAGTTGGAGAGTGCACGAGTGACAGAAAGGAAGGAAAGAAAGAAAAGGGTGGAAAAGAGAGTGCATTAGCTAGAATGAAATATGTAAGGATAGTTGTAAGAAGAGAGCCAAGAGTTGTGTTACAATTGTATAAAGAATCCCATTATTTATCAAAAGAGGTCACACTTTCCCTTCTCGAATTTGTTGTGTTTGGTTTGTAGGATTTCCAAGATACGCTATTAGAGGAATTACCGAGTGGATTGTCATCAATCAGAAGGATTGAATATCAAATTGATTTCGTGCCAACATCAGCCATCCTAAACTGACCAACGCATTGTACGAATCTATAGGAGGCTAAGGAGATCCAAAGGTAGGTGAAGAAGTTGATTAATAAAGGATGGGTTTGAGTAAGTATGAGCCCTTGTGTTGTTCCAATGTGCTCTTGCCGAAGAAAGATAGGTCTTCGAAGATATAAGTGGATTGTAGAGCAGTAAACACCATGATGGTAAAGTATCACCATCCTATTCCTATACTAAATGACATTCTTCATGAATTTTATGGAGCTAGTGTTTTTCTCAAATTGATCTTGAGTATCACTAAATCCGAATGAAAGAGATAGAAGAGTGGAAAATGGCCTGTAAAACAAAGTATGGATTATGTGAGTGGTTAGTTATGTTGTTTGATTTGACTAATGCAACTAGTACATTCATGAGGTTTATGAATCATGTTTTATGTGCTTTCATAGGGAAATTTATAGTGGTGTATTTTGACGATATCCTTGTGTATGGCATGAACATGGATGAGCTTGCTAGACACCTTAGGGAAGTATTAGAAGCTTGACATAAAGAACATTTATGTGATAACCTTAAGAAGTGTACATTTTATGGAGGCCATTATGTAGTTCTTGGCTATGTTGTAAGCATATAGGATATCTAAGTGCATGAGAATAAGGTGAAGGCTATACAAGAATGGCTAACCTCTACAAGTGTGTCTGAGTAAGGAGTTTTCATGGGCTTGCAAGTTTTTTCAAGAGATTCGTGTGGGACTTTAGCAACATCGCAACACCATTGATTACAATAATCAAGAAGAATGAGAGATTTTAGTGAGGAAAAGCTCTACAAAATGCATTTGAATTACTTAAGGATAAGCTTACCCATGCCTTAGTATTATCTTAACCTAATTTTTTTGAGACTTTTGAATTATCTTAACCTAATTTTTTTGAGACTTTTGAACTTGAATATGATGCTTCAAATATAGAAATTGGAGTAGTGCTAATGTAAAAGAAGAATCTAATAGCATACTTTAATGAGAAGTTGAATGGGGTGAAGTTCAATTATCTACCATGTAACAAGGAACTATACATATTGGTGAGAGCTTTAAAGACTTGGCAACATTATTTGTGGTCTAAGGAATTTGTCATTCATATGGATCATGAATCTTTGAGCATCTCAAGAACAAAGGTAAGTTAAGTTGTAAACATATTAAATGGTTATCCTTTGTAGATATTTTTTCATATGAGATTAAGTATAAAAGGGTGTAAAGAATATAGTAGTGGTTGCATCATCTAGGAGATATTCATTACTTAATACATTAAATGCTAGGCTACTAAGATTTGAATATGTCAAAGAACTATATGCGAATGATGAAAATTTTGGGCTTGTGTACAAGTTGACTAAGGGAGGAGTACATAACAAATATTTTCAATATAATGGTTTTTTATTTTATGTAGATAGGTTGTGTATTTTGAGATATTCCTTGTTGGAATTATTATCCAAGAGAGGCCTAATGGGTCTAGGTGTAGGCCTAAATCGAACTACTCGACTTGACTCGTCGAGTAGCTCGACTCAAAACTCAATTCTAGCTCGGGCATTATCGAGCTCGAGTCAATCTTGAGCTACTTGAGATGTATAACGAGTCGAATTCGAGTTGTCTCTGTGTCGACTCGACGAATTTCGAGTGACTCGAAATCGGGAGTAGTTTTGTAATTATTTCTTTTTAGTTGTGGCATTTTGGACGAAGATCTTCCTCAATGCTCGATACTCGAGCTTGATTCTTGAACTCGTGAAGCAAATTTTGGGTTCGAGTTTCACAAGTTTGAGCTCAAGCTTTCTTTTTCACCCTCCAGCTCGAGCTCAGCTACTCGACTCGAGCTCGAGCTCCAAGTTTTGTTGTCGAGTCGAGCTCAAGTATACTACTACTCGAGCTCGACTCGACTAGAACTTAGCCTTAAATGGGACACTATGATATCACTAAAACATTTGCAATCTTGCAAGAACAATTCTTTTAGTCACACTTGTGAAGAAATGTTGAAAAGATGATTGATAGATGCATCAAATGTAAGGAGGCTAAGTTGAGGGTTCAACCACATGGCCTATATGTACTATTTCTAGTTTCGGATATGCCATGAATAGACATTTCCATGAACTTTGTTCTAGGCTTACCATGTACTCAGATAGGCAAAGATTATATATTTGTGGTTGTTGACAAATTTGCTAAATTAGGATATTTTATTGCATGCAACAAAACTGATGATGAATTATAGTTAAATTGCATGATGTAGCAAAGACAATAATGTTTGATAGAGATGTCAAATTTCTAAATTATTTTTGAAAAATATTGTGGTGTAAGTTAGAAAAGAAATTATTATTTTCTACCACAAGTCATCCATAGACTGATAGTCAAATAAAAGTAGTAAATATGACTTTACTTGCTTTATTGTGTGCATTGATTAAAAGAAATATAAAAACTTGAGAAGATTGTCTACCGTATGTTGAATTTGTTTACAATAAAAGAGTGCACTCTACCACACAAATATTAATATTTGAGGTTATTTATGGTTTTAATCCGCTAACTCTATTAGATTTACAGCTATTACCACGTAGTGAACAAGTTAGTGTAGATGGAGACTGTAAGGTGAAGTTTGTGAAACAGCTACATGAACGTGCATGACAAAACATTGAGAAGAAAAATGCATAATATGCACAACAAGTGAACAAGGGATGCAAGAGAGTTGTTTTTGAGCCTAGAGATTTGGTATGAGTTCATATGTGAAAAGAAAGGTTTTAGGATCAAAGGAAGTCTAAATTGATGCAACAAGGAGATGAGCCATTTCAAGTGATTGAGACATAAATAATTATGCCTATAAATTGTAGTTACCAGATGAGTTTGATATTAGTACTACTTTTAATGTTGCTAACTTAAGTCCTTTTAATGTAGGGGATGAAAGGGATATGGAATTGAGATCAATTCCATCTCAAGAGGAGGGGGAAGACGTAAGCACTAGAGCTGAATTTGAATATCCAAGGATTTTGGGAGATCCAATGACTCGAGTCAGGGCAAAAAAATTCAAGGAAGCTATAACGCTGCTCGTGAAGGAGTTTGGAGAGACTTTTGGATGTTTGGAAGAGCTTAAAGGGGAAGAAGAATGTCTATGGGTGCATTTAGTGCATAGAGAGCTTGAAATAAGCTTAGGAACAACTTCCAAATCGATCTTAGCAATAGCTTGATCAACCTCAAGTGCGCCGAATAGATTTGACAGCCCGGCGATCGGCTACTCTTTGTATTTATGATTAAGAGTAAGCCGCTTAATCGCGCCTAGCATGATCATGAATCCCAAGAGCTATGAGCTTTCTGTCTTTACGATCTGGATGCCCAAATCAACATCCAGATCCAGCATGATGTCAGAACAAAGCTAAATTTAGTTAGGAATTTACCTTCTACATGTCTTTAATTTTAGCAATTTGTTTTTACAATTTTTAGGGTTACAAAGACTCTTTAAATACTATAAATAAGGTCTTAATTGTTTGGAGAAGAGCCTTTTGACTCTTTGGCTATCAGAATACAATTTTCACTTCTTCCTAGAAAATTGGTGTATCTTAATTTTCTTGTGAAAACTCAAATCAAATTATTTCAAGTTTTCTTCTTAGTTGATTTGTGATGTATCAACTAACTAGGGATATTAGTTGTGGTTGTCTTTTAGCTAGAGTTTATTAAAGATCGTTACGTTGGGTTGTTCTTTACAGCTCGTGTAAGTAGGTTTCATTGAGTTCTAGTATACGCCACCAAATTCGTATCTTTATGCTTCTGTACATGCGTCAGCGAGTTGTCCATGGCCTTAGGAATCGAAGTTGATGCTCTAGTTTCCTACCTCTCTTCGCATAACAACCCCGACACCTTTTGCAATAGTTTATGAGGAGTTTGAGGTAGCAACTTTGGATGACTTCAACTTATTTCAAATTAGATGAGGAAAGAGATAAGAGATAGAGAGGTTTCACTTAGCATGGTAGAAATTCGTGGACAAAATTTCTATAAAATAATAAGAAAAATTATACAAGATGATTTAAATTGAATGAAAATAATATATGAGTTCAATATTCTAATACTAATCCTCTAATTTTTCCTGTAACTTGGGAACTTAGGGCTTAGACAATCTTTTGGAAGAGTTTTCTAACTTGAACTTTCTTGAAGCTAATTTGGCCACTAGAAAACATTAATATGTGGAGTTTGATGCCGCGCATATGGATTAAACACCAAATTTGAAAAGTATTGCGATGAACACCATAAATTTTGCTAAAAACAATATGGAACTTCTTGAAATTTATAGAGAAAGACCCCCTTCACTTGAATGCTCTCTTCTTGTTTTCTACTTTTGTCTTCCGCCGTGTTTCCTCAAGTTTTGTGTGTGCAAGACTATGAGAAGTCCACCTTATTTATAGTAATAGAAGAGTCAGCCCTGCCATGTTCGTCTACTCGCATGACATAGTTTGATTTATTAAAAATATTTGATTTCACATTTATTTTCTTTAACTATTGGACTGCATTTAAAACGGTCTAATTTTCCAAATGTTAATATTTATTTTTTATAATTTAAAAAGATTTGATTTGACGGTTGAATTAGAAATACTTGCCACTCGACATGATTTAATTGATTAAGATTATTTATATTAAAATTTTAATTATTTTTTTAGAAATTATATCTAATTAAATTCTTAATTTCTTTAATTAATATTTAATATAGATATATCTATATGTCATAATTTAATTGGAGATTAGTTTTACACATTTACAGTGATCTTTAGACAATGTCCTATTAATTTACTGCCATATGCTAGGGAAGTTAAAAATGCAAACCTCGCTGCCGTGTGAAATGAAGAGTGCGTGCCGACGTCAAAATACCAACAGATTGATCATACCTTTCTTACCTACTACAATAAGGTCATTTTATGTCACATCGTTTAAGCTACAAAATTTACACGTAGACTATGCATATGATTACTGAGAGGTTCCTAGAGTTTTCCTGTCTGGACTTGAGAAAAAGGACATTCATTGAGTGGTCTCTAATTCTACAATGGCAAATAATTGTACTTTTGAATCACGTGACGTGTTGGCAAAGACGATTCAGAGTTAAAAGTAGATTTTATGTCAATTCTTGAGACGAAAACTTCCAGCGTTCTGATTAAACATATCAACATTAGGCACTTACAATGAAGTATGGATGAAGATAAGTCGATCGAGCAAGATAATTGTCACAATGGTTAAATTGTTTGAAAGTATAAAGATAAGTGGACAACATTGAAATTTTATTTATAATAAAGCATAACAAATATGACTTTCAAATTTAATCATGGTACTTTCCATTACATGCAGCAACCGCACTGCCTAGAGAACGTATATAAAAAATTTCCCACGAAGTGGTAACATGTCAATCACTTTTTTGGTCTTCTTTTGAATTGATTAATAAAAAAGAGGTGGACGAAATTGCACGTTTGTTAGAATGAAGTAAATTTAGTTGTTACGGGTTGCTACCACTGCATAATATCGATCAGTTGAGACATGTCAAAAATTTTGAGCTGAAAAATACTGCGATAATTGTATTTCAACTAGCGCAGATACATTTGTTGTAGGGTTTCTATAACTGAAGATCAAAAAAGTTTGGTGCATAGTAACATTTTTTACATCAATATGATATTCACTAAAATGCATCCTACTAAATATATAAACAGATTTTATATTTATATTTAACGATAAAAGATGCATATACGTGTGTACATATTTGCAAAAATAATTAACTAGAGAAATAATATTAAATATAAATTTTTATATTATTTACTACTTACAAAATGAGGGAGAAACAAAAAAAACTTGAAAAAAGAAAAAATGAAATAAAACTGAGAGAGAAGACTGAAAAAAAAAATACTTTAATAAATTAAAAATGGGCAACATTCAATGCATATGTATCTAAATAGAATGCATAAAATATAGTTGAAGAAATAAAAATTTGAGACGTAGAGTAAAATATGCACACGCTCTCTCTATATATATATATATAGGGGGGGGGGGGGGGGGGGGGAGGACTTACGGAGACCATCTTTGAGTTATCAATCATTTTTCATCTTAAACTTTTTACTCTCATTTTATACGAAATTTCTAATACAATTTTATTTTTAAATAATTTATTTTATTATCAAAATCATAAAGTTTATATCTTATTATATTAATAAAATTATATGAGTATTCCACTTTTTCTAATACATAGACAGTTAAAAGAATTTACTTTACTAACTACGCAATGTACAACGAAACTAGCCCACAAACGCCAATGCATTTAAACTTACTGCGAACTGCACAAAAATTAATCCATAGACTTATTTATCTTAACATTTTTATTCTTAATCAACCTTATATAACATGCAATTAACATAATGATTATCCATTATGGTTTTTTTGTTAGATTTCTTTGTATCGTATTATTATTAGACACCCATAGCCTGAATATTCTTGGTTCATACATTTGTCCTTTTTGAATGCTGTATAATACTTCTTATTTAATAAGAATCTGCAAACCAGGTATCGACAACGAATACATTAGAAATATATAAATTCAATGATCATGATACCAGATATATTACAGGTCCAACTTATTTCTAAAGTATCGATATTTTAAAGAGGTGTGTAATCCGCACATGTACTAGTATAGGATTAATCTTAAAGTTGATGTTTGGAGAGTCCACATCCAAAATAGATGCATACTCTTATGTGCATGTCATGATCCCATGATAATGGTTTATGAAGCATGAACGCATGCGCCCACTCCAACTGTTTAAGCGATTGCTGGACCCGCAGAATGAATGCGCGTCGCAATCGATTTCGACGCCGCGAATCGCGTAGGATCAATCCCTGCAAGCCTGTGAACAAAATTTCAGTGAAGTCGTGTTTGGGAGATCGATCATGACGCTAAATTGATGTCGCAATCAGTCACATGAAACGCGTGAACGATCGCAACCCTGCGACAGAATAGCTTTCCGTCATGACCTGCAAATGCAAAGAACTCAATCAATATCAGATTTATGTTCACAAGGTTCACAATCACCTTAAGTTCGTTAAATTCAATTTATACAAGTATTTATCTATTTTAATAATATTTCAATGTCAAATTAGTGAGTTTTTTTTTTTTTTTGAATAATTTTGGCTTCAAAACTTTTTCATTTATGAATAAATTTTATTCCGAATGAGGGTTTTAAAAATCGGATTGGAGTAGTTGGTTCGACTGGACCGTTTTTTCGCTCTGGTTACACCATATAAGTGATCCCATTGAATGAAGGAGAGTAAATCGATCAAAACTAGATTTTGGTATAATTATTGATAAAAAGTATTGAAAAAAGAAAAAATTGCATTTTTAAAAATAAAAAAGTAAAATGATTTTTTTTTGGTTTTCTTAGGATTTCCACCACTTTCACCTCCCTAATAATTTACTAGTATGTAATTTTCAATACCTATTGTTTATATGGACTTTTCTTTATCTAATTATTTTTTATCTATCTGTTGTTCTAATTGAGTTCTAAAAGAATTAAATATTGCATCTTGAAATTTAAAATTTTCATATTAATTGTAGTGGTTTGTAACAAAACTAATTTTTGAATAATTATATTTTGCTTTGAGTTTAATTTATTTTCTTTTAAGTTTTTGTAAAAATATTTTATCCTTATAGAATTATTAAATTTTTAATGTTACATTTAAAACTTGTAATTTGACATATTATAAATGGACTTGAATTTATTTTATTAAATTTTTTCAATATTATTATAGGCTGTAAATATTGTTTTATATAATTTATATTAATTGATTTTTTTAAAACCGGTTAGACAAATGATTCACTCACACAATTAATTCTTTGATTCAATGACCTGTCCGATTTTAAAAACATCGTTCCAAATTAAATTTATATATTTCATACTAATTACATATAAACAAATCAGATTGTTCCAAATTAAATTTATATATTTCATACTAATTACATATAAACAAATCAGATTAATTACATAACAAACACCATGACACTCCAAAGACTGTTCTCATGTAGTTTTTTATGCTATCCTATGATTTTTGAATAAATTGGTTTCAGCAATGGCAAATAGTTACTTTTCAAATGATTAAATTCAATCAATAGAAACAAAATTTTTAATTAAACAATAAATGAAGAGGGTAAAACATATACAATCCGAGGGTCATGTATCAATATATATATATATATATAGACACACACAAATAAATATTTACATAAAAACCAAAATCCAGTTTTTAGAAGAAAAAATTTTGTTATCAGAATTTTGGATTATACTACCTATTTCTTTTGCTAGACTTTTAACAATCAAAACGTATTTTGTGTTTTTTGATTTTAAACTGTATTTCAATAACATTTTAACTAAATGCTTCATTTAGATTTTAAAGATAATTGAGAAGTGTGGGTTTTTCAACAAAATTTGAAAGAATATCAAATTATTTTTTCTTTTCTTGTTTAACAACAAAATATATATACATATATACAAACACACACACACGCACGCACGCGCACGCACACACACATATCTATATAAAGAAGAAAATTAAAAGGGGCATCTACAGTGTTATTAGATCTATGCTTGAAATACATTAGGCTTTGTTTTAGATAGAGGTTTTAACTTTGGATAAAATAATGGATATTTTGTTTGGACTGAAAATTATAAAGGGTCATAAAATTTTGATAGAGCAAAAGTTTTAATTTGTTTGAATTTGTATAATTATATATACATTTATAAATGCTTAATAATGAATAAATTATGCATATATAAATAATAATTAGTGTTTATGTATTATATATATAAATTTGTGTATGTCTGTATATAAAAACATTGGTTTAATTATATATAAGTATATATTATTTATTTATTTATTTATTTATTTGTGAACATAAAAAATGAGAACCGTTGTGTCGGTGAAGGAGGTCGACTAAAACATCTGGGAGCGTTTCTCTCTTTAATTGACGCTCCTGGCATCAGTCAATTTTGTCCTCCGTTCGCCATTTATATTTCATATTAATATGTAAAAGCACAACTGATATTATTGATCATCATCTCCATCATCATGACGTTAATCCTTTCTTTTTATATCTATTTCTAAAAGTGCAAACATTAGTAGTTTTAACTTTGTTGTTGTTGATATATTTGTTAGCAATATTATAATTATTGTGATAATAGCGTCTTAGGTTGATAGAGTTTTAAGTTGATTAGTATTATATGATAAATTTTGTTGATATACAAATTTTTGGTATAAATTTGAATTTGAGTGAGACTTCTATAAAAGACTTCCTCAGGTGATTGGATATCTGAAGAGTTAGGATGAAATTGTACAAAGTCTTGGAGAAGTTTGAATCGAAAAAGGAGATTTATTGAATAAGTATCAAAAGTTTGACCTTGTCTCAAAGTGTTGTAACAATACAAATAATAGAAGTTGAAGCTAATTGGGAACCAACTTTTAAAGACCAACAAGTTGAACAGTGTTGAACTTTTGGCCAAAGGCTATTGAAGTTTCTTAACTATAAATAGCAGATTTCAAGCTATGGAAGAGTGAGCATGAACTTCCTTGAAATTCAACCGTGAGAGTGTTGAGAATTTTATGAGACAAATAGTTGTTTGTGAGCCTGAATCTAACTGGTTTTTCTGAGAATCAACTCTTGAGTGATGTAAACCTTTTAAGAAGTGTGAGTTTAGCCTAAAAGGTAGTTTAAGTTAAGTATAAACCATGGGAAAGGTTTTAAAGCATCCAAATATTTAGGTACCTTGTTGGGGGCATTGGATGTGTGAGAGTGTGAGGGTTGATTAACTTGTTTTAACTACGTTTCAAGTTAGTGGAAACAATTTTCACCTAGAAAAGTATCTGTAAACATAGGAGTATATCTCTAAACTGCATTACCATATCAGCATTCAACTTTTTTTTTCTGTGGGTGTGTGAAAGTTCATGTTCAAACATTTCTCGCATCCTATTGAGCTATTGTTGCAACGTCATCGTCACGATTTTTCACCTGGCATCAAAACCAATTGCTTGATGTGCTAGGTTTGAAGTGGGTGTGAACTTGGTGATTTTTATAATTTGACCACATGAGTGGTAAGGAAGGTAACGTCTATGACTTGTCTTCCATTTCTCGATGATACCAATTATCATTACTAGAAGACACAAATGCACATATTCATTAAATTTCATGATGAAAAAGTTTGGTACTTAAGAATGGATAGAAACCACCAACTGAGAAAAATGCCAAAGGTGTGGAAACTCTGAAGGGTGTGAAATTTTGGACCTCTTCTGAAGAATGGCTTGCACTAGGAAATTCAAAACCAATCAATGCAATCTTCATAGCCGCAAATAAGAAGCAGTTCAAGTTGATATTCGTATGTGAGAATAAAAAGGAAGTTTATGATATTTCGCAAAACCTACATTAAGGAACAAGTTCGGTAAGAAATTCCAAACCCCAAATGCTGGCTTTGGAGTTTAAGAAGTTAAGAATAGGAAAAGATGACACTATTGTTGTGTTCAATGGCAAATTATGTCATATTGCAAAGTGGTATTCTATGGCTAAATTGGTAAGAAAAACTCTACATTATTTGCCTGAAAGGTTCATGCCTAAAGTAGCTATCATTAAGGAAGCAAGAGACATTGATAATTTACAAATTGATAAGTTCACAGGATTCTTATAAACTTATGAGATGAATTTGAATTATGCAAAGAAGGATAAAGAAAAAAAGATTGCTTTTCAATAGGAATATTCAAGTGATAATTAAAGTGAATACTGCAACATTGATTCTAGCGCTACCTACATTTGCAAAGACGCTGAAAAAGTTTTCGCGGAAAAAGAAGTTTAATGGGTCAAACAGAGTTGGAAATCCTTCTAAAAAGAATGTAAAGGACCATCTTAAGAATCTCAATAAGAAAGAGAAGGCTGAACCATAAAAGAAAGGACCATGATGCTATGCTTGTGAAGGCTTCAGCCACGTCTAAACAGTGAGTGAAAACAAGGAAAATCCATGAACATAACTTGGAATGAAGATAGATCAAATGAGTCTAATGAGGATAATCAAACAAGTAACCATATAGTGTTTAATTCTATAAGCAAGAAAGCAAAGGATGTGACATATCATGTTGCAACATCAACTGCAATAAAAGATAATCAATTTGAGCAATGATTCTAAAAAGAAATCCTAAAAATGTACCAGCTGGTTCGTGACAAGTTGTGATTCCTCCAATGTGAACATGATAATCTCAAGAAGTAGGTAAGGTATATGAAAGATGAAAACCAAAATTTAATTAATATAAGTGATAGGCTTTATGTTGAAAATAAAATACTTGAGATTGGGTATCATGAAGCTAAGATTAGGTCAAATGAAGCTGAAGCATCCCTAAAGAATTTAATTCTAGGAAAGCAAAATTGGATGATATTTGGTTGATAGGAAATGTGGCAAAAGATTCCATAGGTTTGGGATTCATGAAGAAACTCGAAGTAGTAGTTAGGAGACAAATGAGATCAAATTTTTTAAAGAGACTGCACCACAAAATCCTAATATTTACTTAGAAAAAGTCTAGAAGAAAGAAAAAGCATAAGTTGAAAATATTCTATGCTTATTGTAATAAGACAAGATATCTAATTGATAGATGTTTCACACTATTGAATGCTGCATTACGGTAATGTTGCAACTAGTGTGGGCAACACCAAAGGTAAAAGAAATCGTGTTAAGACAAGTTTGGGTTTAAAAAAAAATCTGAACTTAAGTGCTTCGTTACTTATACTTCTTTACAACTTGCTCAAATAAAATATGGTACTTTGATAGTGAGTGCTTTAAATGCATGACAGGTGATCAAAATAATCTTACTAATTACAAAACTTTTCTTGGAGGTCTTGTGACTTTTGATGACAGACAAAGGTGTTGCGTAATCAGTAAAGGGACTCTTATAGTGGATTGTATGCCAAGACTTCAAGGATTTCTACATTTAGATGGTCTAAAAGTGAAATTATAGAGTATAAGTCAGTTGTGTAATCAGAATTTTTTTGTAAAATTCTCTAAAGAATAATGCTATGTATATAATGATAAGAACAAGTGCATACTTATTGGCAATAGGTTTGATGGCAAGGTTTAAATCTTTAACATTGTGTTATCTTGCCTAAAGTCTACCGATGATAAGTATGAGATGGCATCAGAGGCGTGGTGACATGAACTACTATAATTTGGTGAAACTATAAAAACTTGGAGTGTTTGTGAACTACCTATGTTATCCAAAGTTTCAATTGAAATTTGTGGGTTATGTTAACTTGGAAAACCAAAAAGGCAATCACATAAGAAGGTGCAATGTTTAAACACATCGAAGGCTTTATACTTGTTACACATGCACTTAATGGGGCTGACAGATGTAGCAAGTACTGGTGGTAAAAAGTATATCTTAGATTGTGTTGATGATTATTCTAAATTTACTTAGGCTGATTTTTTGTAGAAAAATTGAACATTTTTCAAGTTTTTGACAAGCTATGGAATCATCTTGAAATTGAGAAGCCAGAAACAACTGGGAAAATCATAAGGATCTGTAGTGATCATGGTAAAGAATTTGAGAATTAACAATTTGTTTAGCACTATTGCCAACATGGGATAAAACACGAATATTCATCATTGAATACCCTTAAAAAATAGTGTTGTGGAATGCAAAAACAAAACCTTGCAAGAGATGGCTAGAGTTATACTCGTTACCAAGGACATCAGCACCAAATGGTGGGCTAAATTGATTAATATGATTTGTTATATCATTAACCAAGTATATTTGAGACCTATTTTATTGAAGACACCTTATGAAATTTGGAAAGGGAGAAAACAAAGTGTAGATTATTTTCACACATTTGGGAGTAAATGCTGTATCTTGAAAGATTAAGAGAAGATCAAAAAATTCACAAGTGTGATTACGGTTTCTTTAATGATTACTTTGCTGATAATAAAGCATAGAGGGTGTACAACTCTAGGACAGTATCGGTTATTGAGACCATTAATGTTGTAATTGATGATGATGATGCACCTGTTGAAAAAGTACCTAAAATTCCCCTAAAACTAGTTGAGCATGAAGATCCATCATTAGATTGAGCTGCAAATCCTCTAATAGCTAATAAAGATCAAAATATAGATCAAGCTGTTGTGATACAAAAACTAACAACACGGGTTGTTGATCCAGATTCAAGTAAACTTCTTAAACCCTCCTTTAGAATTCATAAAATCTATCTAGCGAGGCCATAATAAGTGACCTAAATGATTAAAGAAGAATAAAAGACTACTTGAAGGTAAACTATCAAGACCTAATTGGATATTAATGCTATTGTTTCTAATGTGGAACCAAGAAATGTTGATGAACATTTAAAAAATGAATTTGAGGTTTTTGCCCATGTCAAATGAATTAAATTAGTTTGCAAGGAAGTGTTTGTGGACACTTGCTGAAAGACTTAAGGATGTTGACATATTTGGAACAAAATGGCCTAAACCTTATAAGATGACAAATGAGGATAGTGTGACAACAAGAAACAAAGCTAGATTAGTGGCTCAAGGATATACTTAAGTTGAGGGTAAAGACTTTGACAAGCCTTTGTAGCTTGACTTAAGGCTTTTAGATTACTTCAAGTTTTGACTTGCTCATTAAAGTTTGAATTGGTTTAAATGAATGTAAAAAGTGTATTCTTAAACAACTTTTTGAATGGGGAAAATTAAGTTGAACAGCCAAAAGGAATTGTAAACATGCATCATCCCAATCATGTCTTTAAATTAAAGAAAGCTTTGTATAGCTTGGAACAAGTACCTCGTGCCTGTTATGAAGGCCTTGCGATTTTCCTTTTAAAGGAAGGCTATAATAAAACTTTATTCATGAAATGTGTGCAGCAAAGATGCTATAATTACTCAAGTGTGCGTGGATGCCATTATTTTTTGTTCAACTTCACAATATTTGTTTGATGAATTTTTGAAAAGCTTGCAACACTGGTTTACATGAGTATGGTTGGCGAATTGACATATTTTATAGACTGGCAAATTAAGCAAATGCAAGAAGTTATGTTGAAGGAGCTAGGTATGTTGCAACATCAATGAAATTGCACAAGGATTGAAAAGGTAAACTAGTTGATAGGAGCATATATAGAAGCATCATTAGAAGCTTGTTACACCTAACTGCATGCAAAATAGATTTGTGTTTCAATGTAAGTGTTTGTGCTTAATATCAAGCAACACTAAAATAGAACTATGTGAGAACAGTGAAAAGAATTATAAGGTATGTGAAATCACCAACCAACTTGGTTTATGGTATACTAAGGATTACGTAAGTTTGATTGGCTATACTGATACTGATTGGATTAACAATTGTGATAATAAAAAAGTGCCACAAGAGGTTGTTTCTTTGTAGGAAATAACATTGTATCATAGTACAATAAGAAATAAAATTGTATCTCACTTTTCACAACAAAAACTGAATATATTGTTGGAAGGAGTGATTGTGCTCAATTTGTTATGGATGAAGCAAACAATAAATGACTATGAAGTGTTAATAGATGGGTTGATTGTACTCTGTAACAACAAAAGTGCAATTGATATCACAAAGAATCCTAATCAACAGTAAAGAAAAAAACATATAGATATTGAACATTACTTCATCAATGAACTAATGGAAAATAAAACTGTTGTTGTTACTCATGACACAATAGAGCAGTAAGTGGATGACATTTTTATAAAGGCCTTGGATAGGAACAGGTTTGATTTTCTTAGAAAAATGACTAGGCTTGTGCCTAGTTAGATTTTCTCATCTAGAATTTGATAAAAAAAAAGGGTCTGAGAACTTTTATGCAACATTTATATACTTTGAAATCCTTGAAAATCAAGAATTAAACCTTTTCTTATAGTAGTGGCCTCTTTTTAATTCTTGATAGCAGTTATGTGAAATAACTAATTGATGAGCATTAGTTATTAAAGGCCTTCAGACATTAATTGCACATTGAAATCATCATAGGCATGCAGTGCACTTTTCACTTCTAGCTGTAGACTCTTTCTAAAAAATTATTAATCATTTTTGCAATGCTACATGTAACAATAGCTTCAAACCATATAAGCTAGGCGTTTTGAAGGCTAGAGAATTGAGTGCCTTACGTTTTGGCAAATGTGGCTCAAAAGAGGAGAAAAGTCCCTAAATGGCCTTGAGTAAGCTTGAAGGTTTGCAGATAAAAGGGAGTTGAGTGTTATTTGTTATAGCTTATTGCGTTACTGAATATTTTTCTAAACTATGATGTTGTGAGTTCTATTGGAACAAAGACCAAGGACTATGATGTATAGTCATTGTATTTACCTTGGTTTTTATCATTTGACTTGTAGTTGTTAGGATCAATTTGTGGTGATATAATCTAAAACATTTTATGGTGCTATAAGTCGAATGAAGTTTTGACTTGAGTATTCTAACCCTTCTCTGTGAACTTGGGTTCATTGTGTCATAAGTGTGCTAGGACTCTGATGAATTTTATTGATGTCCAAATTTTTTAGTAGAAGTTTAAATTCAAGTGGAACTTCTACAAAAGACTTCCTCATATGATTGAAGACCTACAGAGTTTGAGGAAACTTAGACAAAGTCTTGGAGAAGTTTGGATTGAAGAAAGAGACTTATTGGATAAGTATTAAAGAGTTTATCTCAAACTATTGCAATAACACTTACAGCAGAAGTTTGAGTTGACTAGGAACTAAATTTCAAGGAATAACAAGTTGATCTATGTTGGACTTCTGGCCAAAGGCTATTACAGTTTCTCAACTACAAATAATAGAATTCAAGCTAAAGAAGAGTGAGCATGAACTTGATATTCAGCCATGAGAGTGCTGAGAATTTTGAGAGAAAAATAGTGTTGTCTGTTTGCTTGGTTGTGAACAGTTTTTGAGAGAAATAAATCTTGAGTAACACAAACCTTCTGAAAGGTATGAGTTAGGCCTACATAATAGTTTAGGTTAAGTTTAAAACATGGGAAGGGTTTTTGGTGTATCCAACCCTTCGAGTTCCTTATTAGGGTATTAGGTTTTTGATAGTATGAGAGATGATTGTTTGGTCTTCACTACTTTATTTCAAATTAGTGGAAGATTTTAGGCCAAGTAAAGTGCCCACAAACGTAGGAATGTATCTCCTACATTGCCACATTAGGGATCAACTTTTAATTTCTATCAGTTTGTGTGTGTATTATCCCAAATTTTAGGTGAAACTAGTAGAGCAATATTTATTTGCTTAATTATTTAAGTATTTAGTGTCTATTAATTTATTAATTTTTGTGAGAAAAAAGTGCGCTACTATTAAGTGTATATGGAAGGCAATATACATACTATTAAACTAGTCAAACCTTACCAAATTTTGGAAATTAGTTAACCATATTTTCGGTTAATATTTTTATTGACAATTTCTTAAGGAATTAATTTAAGCCTACACTTTATTATTTTATTTTAATTTTCCTGTGCAATTTTTGGATAATAAGGAAAGTGAGTAGGAAAGGAGATATGTTTATGACAGGTAACCAAATCCTACCCAAATATTTTGAATACCTAAAGGAAGAGTTATTGTGCATATGGGAACAAAAAGAGGGATTTTTAGGCTAATAAATTGTTGTGAAAAATCCTTAATAAAAAGGAAATATGAGTATCCTAGGATAACTAAAATCTTTGCCCACTAATACAGACATTAGGAGAAGAGACTTATCATGATAAGAGAATTAAAAAATAGGAAATTTAAGCTCAAAATTCGTGTGGAAAAATCTGCAAAAATTAATAAGGGTGTATATGAGTCGTAGAGCCTTAAAATACTAGAATTTTCATTCTTCCAAATTCCTTACATAAAACCCTAGTATAAATAAGGTTAAGAGATGGAGAAAATTAATATTCTCCACCCTAATAGAGTAGCCCACGTTCAGAGTGCTGCCATAGAGAAAATGAGGGACTTTTGTGTACCAAATGCTAAGGTTTAAGGTAATTTCTTGACCAAGTATTATGTTTTTTATGCATACTATTGGAAAACCCTTATAAATATGCTATTGGCATGAGAAACATGAATTTAGGGTAGTTCGTTCATGGATTAGTCATATATATGTTTTTAAAATTGTGATTCATGTGTGAAATTTGTGAGAAAGAGTGTTTTGATATAGTATGCAAATTTCTAAAACTTGCTGGAAACTATCTGAAAAAATTCTAGAAATATAATTAATTGAACTTTTTATGGTTAAAATTCCTGGAATTATGCCTAGAAACCTTTGGAATCATTGTAGTAATGAGGTTTGGTGATTGAAATTGCGTAGAGAATAAAAAAAATAGTCAAATAGCGCCTTATG
Organism: Avicennia marina; assembly: GCA_019155195.1. NCBI lineage: Eukaryota > Viridiplantae > Streptophyta > Magnoliopsida > Lamiales > Acanthaceae > Avicennia > Avicennia marina. The sequence continues at coordinate 12,454,266 of CM032756.1, read as the reverse complement.
CGTAGTTTGGCGTCATTGCGTGGGCATCCCTACGGTCGCGAGGTGAGACCTCGCAATTGTGGCTCTAGCTTTTGCAAGTGTGCAACGGGTTCGTGAGGTTGGGTAGTAAGCCCTATGGGAGTCTTTGCAATGGCGAGAGTAACTTTGCCGGCGCGATGTGTTTCTTTGCAATCGCAAGTCGCAACTGCGACATAAGGCAAAATGCTTTTGCCTTGCAGTTATCACCGTGAGGCTCCAGCAAGCTTCCTGCAGTCGTAGAAGTATTTCTATGGTTGTGAGCTAAGGGCAACTTGGATAGAATGCACTGTAGGTCTATTTCACTGGTGCGGAGCCATTTTTTGCAATCATGAGGCTTGTTTCTACGTGTACAAAACCTTGAAAGCTAGCAAATGGTATTTTTATATAATTAAGGCTTAATTATTCAATTTTGAGCCAAAATTAGCCTTAAATATGTTGTGTAGGACTTAATAGGAAATAGGCAATGTTGATAGAATGAATTCTAGATAAGAGAACCTATTCGATAGATAACTGGGGATTTGAAAAGACAATACTATGGGAGATATAGGATACATAGAAAGCAGATGAAAGAATATGATTTTGGTTAAATTGAGCATTAAATTTGAAAATTATTCAGACTGAATAGGGAATCAAGAAGTCTAATGCCAATGAGCTTTAAGACCATTAACTAGGAATCCAGTGAATCAATATTTGTATATTTTTCCAATCTCCTTTTTAAATGAATTGTTTTCTAAAATGCCATATTTTAATAAAGTTGTTTCAAATTATTTTCCTGAAAATCCTGTACTTATTTTGAAATGATTATTTTGGGGAAAAGAATTTTAAATGTGGACAAATACCAAGATATCTGTCTTTGAATTGTTTTGGACTATGAATGTTTCAACTATTTGATTGGTAATTGATTACATTAGAATGTAAACATGCCTTAGGGGATTAACTGGGATAGTGTAGGGATTAGTTTTGTCCACTCATCAAGTAATACGTGCGATACATGACCTATTCAATTAGGATTATAGGGTACGTGGCTCATTCAATCGAGGTTATAGGTTAAGATATGTGATATACTCAACCAAGGTTATAAGTTGATATACGTAACCTACTCAATTAGGGTTGTAAATTGAGCAATGTGAACTTCTTTAGTTGGGATAATAAACTAAATTCTTGATCAGTGAAATGGTACATGAATTATTTGAGAACCTAGGCATGCTAAAACTCAATACATGTAAACTTTACATGTAACATGAAATTTATAATTTAACTATTGTTTTTACAAATGTTTTAACATGATGACATATGAATTTTTCTATAAATATTTTGTTTTATTCACACTCCAATAAAAAGGTAGGTATCTGCTTATTGTGTGACTCGTCTCTCTTGATTTTTAGCTTATATTTTTTATGAAGAAAGTCAATAAAGAAGATCATACATGGGGATGGTGGCGATAGGAGGAGGAAGAATTAACTATTTTAGTGAATTTTACTATTTTCATTAGTTTATAAGATAATCTTGATATAATAGATAGGTTATTTTATTTTCCACTGATAGAGTAAGAATGTTACAATAGATGTTGTGTTGTTTTTAATTATTTATTACAATTGATATTATTGAATTAAATTACGTATTTATATGTTGACTTTGGTATTTATTAGGAATATTCCCAAATACTGCTGTATCGTGATCTTAGGATTTAAGATGTGACAGTGTGAGCTTGTGTTCAAGCATTTTTATCATCTTATTGAGCTACTGTAGCTATCATTAATGCAACATTGTCATTACGATTTTAAGCTAGATTTGTTTTATTTTATGAATACTCACTGTATTAAATTTTTGAGAAATGATAGTTACCTTATATGAAGAATAGTAATAGTACTAGTAATAATAATAATAATAATAATAATTATTATTATTATTATTTTATTTTTTAAAATAATTAAACCATTCATTCAATATGCATGTATGTATTTTAAGATTAATTTAAAATGAACAACAGTGAGAAACCTTTTATATATATATATATATATATATATATATTAAGATATTGTCATACAGAAAAAAATTGGAGAGAGAATCTTGCATTTAAGTCATATATATGTAAAGTGTATCTATATATATGTGTGTGTGTGTGTGTGTTATGCAGAATATTGTTTTTATATTATGCACTTTTATTTAGACGGGGTGTTTAAAGCTTCGCGTAAGAGTTCAATACTCTAAAAGAATTAATTGTTTTTCTATTTTGAAAAATCATTTAAGACTCGTTCTCTAAGTGAGATCCCTTTATTTTTGTAAAACCAACAGAAAAGAAAAGGCTTAACTTTCAAAGTAATATATTATCATTAAATTTTGTTCCTCTGTATATTGGTTTTGTTATATGATAGATAAGTAGTGAATGGTATAATTTGATTAAGCTTCATGTGTTTGATATTAAATATATTAAATTTTAAATGATTTCTATCTAAAATAATTCTAAAATCCAATTTATTTGAAATTAGTGTTAGTGATCAAAAAACAATTCAATTTGAAATTTATTTAAAATTACCAAACCAAAGACGATAAATTTATTTGTTCTGCATTATAAGAACTCAAAGGTCAACCAAGTGCCACTTTTGAAGCCATGGCTTAAAAACAATAAAAATAAATAAAATAATTGATATATCTGTTATCGTTTGGAAATGAAATACAAAGTATTAAAAGAATATATTCTCACTGATAATCTGCCGTGGCTGCCTTGTGACCCTTCAAATCGCCAGTTGTAGCATAATTGACGCCTTTCCCTCTGTTAGTCTGAAATATCTAATTCTTTGTCTATGGTACATAGATAAGATTTATTATTGATGAATGCTATTAATCTTCTCAAATATGGATCATTGTCTATTTTTAACTGTAGTGTTGATTATTTATATTTGATATGAAATGTTGAAGATTTTTATGTTGATGATTTTTAATGGCTGACACTCATGATGCAACTCTAAATGTAATTGATTCACTTAAAAAACATAATGTATAAATTACTAGAATTTTGGACTCTAAAGGTATTTAATTGAGTTTATAAATATTTTATTATATGTATGAGAGCTAAAAACTTCTAAATTGTGTGATAAATTATTACGGAATGATCTGCATACTAGAGTAGGTTAGGAATAGAACAGCATTTCTAATTCAATTTACTCCACATAAATGATATAGTTTTTATGTAGGAATACCCTTTTCCAAAGAAATCATAATTCTAAAAAATATAGATTAAATGATTCTCATCTTCTACATGTTTTACGTATTCGCACCGAATTAGGATTAAGCCCACATTTCATTTTGACAAACTTATCCTATAATTTGTACACAGTGTAGATAATTATTGTTATTGATTGCACAATGTGTAATTAATATAATATCCTTAATTATATACATACATACATACATACATACATATATATATATATATATATAGTCACTCCACTCTCAATTTTCATATATTTCATTTACTTCACTCAATTTTAATTTATTCTATATTTTATCTTAATTTAAGTTTTTTTTCCTTCATCTATTTTTGAAGTGATATAAACTATTTTTATATAACCATGCACATATATTATCTAACCTTTGATTACTATTATATTTTGAAAAACTGTGATTAAAAAAAAATTATATGCCACAATTGTCTTCTCCCTCATTGTTTTCTTCTCTTTTTGTTGCCTTCTAAAATGATATCAATAGGTAAGAACAACACTTTCATTTTTTTTTCTTTATTTTACATATGCTTTGATAAAAACCGGGCCATGTGAAGAGATGATGTATTTGAAATGGTCATTTGTTCAATATTTGTCAATCTGAACACATATGTGATTTATGTATGCTTTCAGTTGACATGTTCAACAGATGGTTTTCCGTGTGAAATTCTTTCTTATTTGCAGGCATTTTGATTTTCAACTAATTTAAGAGTTAAAAAATTTATAAAATATGAATTGAGCTCCAAATATATAATTACATAAAAAAATTATCATATAATGATAATTTATCATCAAAAATAATTTCATTTCACTTTCGTATTCATTTTATTTTACCAACTATAAGAATGGAAATCAAGCAAAAGATAATAATTCCATTCATAACTCGGTTTTGGTACATACCAAGAAACAAATTTTAAACTCTTTAAAAAATGTAAACTTTCCTAAACTTATTCTAAAATATTATATAAATTACCTCATTTTAATCGATTAAAAGAAGTTGAAGCTTATACACTTCAAAATATATTAAGCTTATAACATCAATCTTACAAGCTGCATTAAAAATAAATTTAAAGGGTGTTTATTCTTTGAATATTACTTTATTCGAATACCTTAAAAACTTTTTTGACAAAATTAAATTTATAAAACTTATAAGCTTCAAAATCGTTTGTCAATTGTGGAACTCTAATAAATACACTTGCCAAAATGTCAAATCTAATGGACTCACAATGATCCATTGTTAATTACAATTATCAATTGTAGTGTGGACTTCAAGTAAATAAATAAATAGAACGTAAATTACTATTTGTATATCCAATGTAGAAGAAATCACTATTTATGTAGGCTAATTATTAAGTTGAAACTTACAACTTCTTAGCTCATGTCTTTAATTATACCACCAAAGCAAATCCACATTGGCTTCAGGATGCCATTAAAGGCCATAGAGCATAGAACACTAATTCAAAGTCCGTGATGGCTCCCTTCAACTGTGGCCGGCAAAAAGGTCTTGTAAGAAGATTTTCAGTTGACCCCTTGTTTCCCAGTGATGCAAATGGAAGGGAAAATGTCAAAGAGTCATATATTAAAATACTATTAATTGTGTGAAATTGGGCGCGTGTGCGTGTGTTTGTGTGATATTGATGAAAATATTTTTAAAATCTTGAAATGAAATTTTGTTTTTAACCTTAAACTCTACTTCTGAACTAAAATCTCATTTTTTAAAAAACATAAAAAGAATGAAAGTAAAGGTAATTGTATAATATGATATTGTGCAGTTGTGAATACTTATTAATTTAATAATATATATATATATATATATTTCTGTCTTTGAACTTTGCGTCCGTAAATGTGATTATATGTAATTTATCATCAAATTTAGAATCTGTAGTGCAGAGCAAATTATTTCAAAATCAACCGGCACCATATGATTCGTGACAACGCACTTTAGGTATAACTTATCTGTGATATTTAAGAAAAGCTAAGATTCATATTTAGTCTTTTACAGTGTGTTTGGTTTAAGAGAATTAGTATGTAAAGGAAAATGATAGAGAAAAAAAAAATGAAAGAAATTTAATGTTTCATATATTGTTTGGTTGAAAAGGATTTTAATAAAGAAAGAAAAATTTAGAAAAAAAAAAGGAAATAAAATTAATAAAAATTTAAAATTATTTTTTTTTTTATAATTTGAGAAAAAATATTGAAGAAATTGATAAAAGAAATAGAGTTGATAAAGTTTTGAAGCAGAAATAAGAGTTCTAATAATTTTTCTCACCTTTTTGTAAGGAAAATGATTTTTCCTCTTTTAAATACAATTTCCTTTTAATTTTCCTTTCTATAAGTTTTTTTTTTTTATTAACCAAACAAGTAAAAACATTTTTCTTAACATTTTCTTTTCCTCTATGAATTCCAAGAACCAAACATAGCATTAATTTATTTTTTTCAAAATATCTTTTATCTTTCCTCTTAATCTTTTCAAAATATCTTTTATCTTTTCTCGTAATGACATTCAAGGATGCAATTAAAAATCTATTTTACAAACTTTAATCGTTTTTCCACATTCAAATATAGTTATATATTGCGGTTAAAAATCTAATTTTAGTTACATTGTTAAATTACTATAATACTCTTATTTTAATTTATTTTTTTATATTTTAATATTATTATATATATATATATATATATATTTGTCATATTTACAATATCTTTCAATTCAATTATTACGTGTTTGCGTGTATTATTTCTTAAATTTTCACATGCTTTTAATTTAAAATAATTTTACTCTTTTTTTTTACATGGTCACAATATAAGTCATAAAAATTTTGCACACATATAAAGTTCCAATTTCACTAGTTTCAAACCATATACCCTTTCTATTCGTGATATTAATTTATTAGAAATTTAAGTATGCACAAATATCTGGTTAGATATAATATTTTTAAAATTGATTAGGTGATTGAACCAAATAACTAACCAAGATACTGGGTTATAAGTTCAATTATTTTGAAAAAGTTAGTCAGTTTAAATTATATAATATTATATATATATTTATATATTATTATTAAACTAATTTCCCAAAATAAATGTAATTCATTTTAATATTACCCTAAATGAATGAGTTTTTGATGTAAAGATAAAAATTTAATAATTCAATGGAATTAAAAATTATTACTTAAATTTTAAAAAACCTTATTAAATTCAGTGCAATTAAAAGTGTAAAATTAAAAAGTTAGTTTTGCAAAATTGAGGCGCTCGAGTTAGCAAGGAGTGCTACATGTGGTGGCAATTGGAACTGTTAACAATTTTTCTTTCGTGGAATGATATGCTTTCTTTTGTTTTCTCCAAAAAAAAAAGATGAAAAATTTTAATTCTATATTTAGATTTCCAAAAGCTCAATTAAAAAATAAATGGACAAAAATAAAAATACTAAAATACAAAAGTCAAATAAAAAAGTAAACTTTATATATTCTAATTAATTTTTTGGAGTTATAATTTTAGAAATTTGTTTAAAAATGGAAAGTTATTTTGTTATTTTAAAAAATTGCTATTTTTTTAATTTTTAGGTCAAAATCAATTTTAAAAATCTAAAAACTAATCGATTTAAACAGTTCGGTTCGACCAAACATCAAAACCATAATTGTATGTTGGATATTTGAATTTCTATAATTATAACTTGATATAATCATACTTTAGATTGTTCTTATATGATATTTTATACATATTAATAATTATTTATAAAATTACTTTAATTGATTCAATAACCCTTAATCCTACTAAAAATTTTATGCCCATTTCAAATTCGGAAATCACATAAGCCTTTTCTAATTGTAATTGCTTTCATCCAACGCTGGAATAATTATTGACTAATAAGAAAAGGTTCGTGGTGGGACCCACACAACCTACGCTGATTTCTTGTTGGTCGCGCTACAAGGATATAATAATAGGAAGCTAAGGCTATGTTTAAAACTAATTTTAAAATTTACCCAGCTCATAAAACTTTATACTATTAACAATACTATTAAAAAAATATATCTAATTTCAAATTCAAAATTTTTCTATATTATATATATAATTAATTATTAATTTTCAAATATTACATATATTCATAATTAAACCAATACTTACACACACATACATATACACTCATTTATACATATATTTATTTCTTAAAATTAATTATTATCTTTATATGCTATCACATCATCAAATAATTATTATCTATTTTATACATATATATATATATATATATTGAAAATTAATAATACTATCTATCTTATCGAAATTATGTATTATTAGTTTCAATATAACTCCCATAGCCTAAGAAATTTCCATCATATATGTCATACTTTGTACCAACCTCAACACTAATTGTCAATGGTGCAAATGTGAACACAATTCTTTTCATTGTTAAATAAAGTGCGTGAACTTTATTATATTGTAAAAATAATATAACAATTGCACAAATTTACATAATTGAGTAGTAAATTAATATTAATTAGTTGAGTTGCTTAAAAAATTAAGATGTACAGAATTTTTAAATTAAAATTCTACCACTCATGTAAATCTTATTATTGGTATGGACCGACGGAAGAGATAAACTTTGTTTCATACCTGTGTTGTACATGGAAATAACACCAGAATATGCAGTGAAAATCTTATGTAATCTTAAATGTTGAATTGGTTAAAATTCACCCAACAAACAAAAATAACAATGAGGAGATGAACACTAAAAATGCTTTTGTAGTTTGGTGCAACCATACCTACGTTTACAAGTAGCGTCTAGTCAAAATAGGTCTACTAAAAGCAAACAAGTTTTAAACACAAAACTTTGACGACTTAACTTCACCCATGCTTAAGCTATTCCACTTCTCCACAACTTAGATTCTCGACTAGGTGAAATCTACAACAAATCATCCTTGCTAGACTCCACCCTTCTATCAAAGTGAAGATTCCTTTAGAAGTAGAAGGCTTTTGACTTAATTTCATTACAAGAACACTTTATAATCAACACTTTCAAAAGCACATAAGTTTAGCACTCAAAGCTCACAAAATCGGTCAAAAAGGACACTTAGGGATGTCACAAATCACATACATACTCAATTCGGACTTGGTTTCTTCATTTCTTGAATCTCAAATATTTGTAGAAGTCCCACAAACAACTTTCTAAGAAATTAGAATTTTCTAGATTTTTCCAAATCTGCTTGATTTGGTCAACCTTATAGTTTCCGTACTATGTTGTTTTCCACGTTGCAACATGGAATTAATTTTCCTTCAACAACCAGGATTCTACATATCCAAATCCCGAGGAATATGTTAGGATAATCTTGCCAAATATTTCTTGATATGCCCTTATATTTATGGATGAAATTATTTAGTTGCTAAGGCCAATCTTTCATCCTTTGATGTGATTATCCTATCTTCTAAGTTTTTGGTTAAACCTTGTCTTATCTTTACAAACACAATAATTGGAAAATTTAACCTTTCCAAATGTTCCATGATATGATTTGATCTTGTACATGAAAATTCCTACCCTAAATCATGGTCAAACCTTACTATTTTGTTAAGATCTCCTCATCTCCAAGATGTCATCAATATTCTCCATATCTTCATAAGCATAAAAGAAGGTAAACCATACAGATAAAATTAAGGAGAATAATTTGGATTTTACAACAATTAAGGCAATGATTTGATGATATATACAACCACATATGTGTTAGTTTAGTTCCAACTAATCATAATGCCAACAATTTCCCATTTTGGCTTTATATGGCATAACCCTTCTAAAAACAAAATAAAACATCATCACTCAATCCTGTTAATGGCTTGATGCATAACAAGTGTAAGACAAGTGAAGCTTTCCAAAACTATACCAACCTTTACTCATAGATTCCCCCTCAAACATGCACTAACAAACTTACTTCTTGTCAATCCGCACACACTCTCCCTTTGTGTCACATAATGACAAAGTAAACTCTCCCTTTGTGTTACATAATGACAAAGTAAATGTAAGGAGGAGAAACAGTGAACAAAATTAAGAGTGCAAGGGTTGAACTTCATTAGCTGGTTTTCGTGATGCTGCAACATCATTTTGGCATTAGGTTCATAAGATGTATCTTGGCCAATCACAGCTTTTGGTTCAATGTATCGCTTATCATACGGGGTTAAAGTATTCACAAAGTTCAAAGATTTACAACTTCTAACTCCAAGGCAGTTCTCTATTCTTGTAACTGCAAACCATGTTAAAGATAAGCTTTCTAACATCCACTGGTTAATTGTTCCTAAGCAAAAAAGAAGACTATCTATTTCCTTGACAACTAATGTTCTGTCTGTTGTAGGTATTCAATTATAAATACCAAATTTGAACAACAAAAATAGTTCATGGTCAATTTTGAAGCCTTCAATGTAAGACTGATAGCTAATAAGCAACTTTGTTCTAAGTAAAGTCCTTGCAATCTCATCATCATTAGCCATAACGTTATCTTCATACATGGATTCTAGCTAATATTAGCTTCCCCTAGTTTCTCATTTATCAACTTAGGTGAGAACTCAAGCATTTCACCTCACTCATAAACTCTCTTAAAGAATGGAAAATAAAAAACAATAGCATATTTATGCAGGTTGCTGTCAAATTCATGCAATAAAATAGGGTGGTTGCCTATAAACTTAGTTACAAGTTAACAATTCCAATGTTTTCCAAAACATAAACAAAACTAATGTCCTCATACTTGTTCATTTTTCGTTGCCTCTTTTTAGCAAAACATCTCATAGTATAGTATTGGAACAATGTTTCTGTCTTTGTTGTATACAGGCTCTATTTGTAAACCTTTATAACTTCAGTATTTGATCTAAGTATGGGTGACTTTCAAATACTTTATCTAAGGGTAATCTTGCAATAAATGGCCTAAGAAGGGGACTATCAATAAAATCTCCTATTATATTTTGTCTTTTATTTATTTGTTTAGGTTTCATATATTTCCTCCATGGAAGTGCTTGCAGGCCAACTACACCAAAATAAAGGGATTTAATTGATTCTAACTTACCATATAAGACTTGCAAGAATCTTAGCAACTTAAGGAAGGATTGGAAGATGATTATAGAGGGATTTAGGCGTGACTATTTTAGGGACAAAGATTGTAGGGGAATTCCTACCATAAATGGCCAAGTCTTGTATAGAAAGGGGTTAAAGACAGCATAGAACTAAACCCTTACACTCTCAAAGCTTGGACAACTACTGTAGGAGGGGAAGAGAAGATAAATTCCAACCCCTAAACTTGAGGTAATTTCCTAGCCCAAACCTTGTAATTTTAATACATGTTCATAGGAAACTGATATTTGCATATTATATGCTTAAATGTTGATAATTAAAAAAACATATAGGTTGAATTATCTTGGTGAATGTTTGTACCTAGGAATTACAGCATTTGACATAGTGTAGGCGAAATGAACATCAACTTCTTGTTTCTCTCTAATCCTTTTCACTTTTGTATCTAAATATTTTTATACATAAAATTAATCAAAGGACTCCCTAAAAACTTATGTAGAACATGTAAATATATGATGAGACAGACAAAATTGAGTAGGGGAAAAGAAATGAGACAAATAGGCCTAAATGCACAAGTAGGTCTACGCTTACAACTGCGATCTATAGTTACACCAACGCTCCTTGTGACCACGATGCTAATTTCTGCACTTGTGGGCTCAACTATAGGCACTACTAATGTGATTTGTGGCTGACTCTGCGGCTATGTCGACACACCTCATGGTACTGGCGTGGGCATGACAATAGGAAGTTCTAGTGCGCACTATTGCTGGCCTGGTAGTCGTGTGGCCCTGACTCGTACTTGCAATGTGCTTCCTCACAGTACAAGCCTCAATCACAGGTGCATTTAAAATGCATTGTCGGTGGCCTTGCACATGCTGAACTCCCTCTTACAGTTTTGTCACTCATTTCCACAACTAAAGACACTGACTGCAGCAACTTCCAAAATGCACTGTGGTCCATCTTGCTAGTGCAGACTATTTTTTTATGATTTTGATTGACTTTATCATAGGAGAGAGACTTGATAATCAGGCAAACACTTGTTCAAGTGTAATTAATGTTGAAATTCACCCATTTAATGCCACAACAATACTCAAACACTTGGAATTGAACCTAGTTAGGCATAGGAATCAACCAAAGCATAAATCCAGGGTAGGAAATGTCTTAGCAAGGGAAATCAAAATAGAATAAATGAGAGTTATTATGTAACCATGTAGGAAAGAATTAACTCAAGAACCAAGACTTAAGTTACAATTGAGAAAAGCTATGGAAGTAAACTTGTGTTGAGTTAGAGATTTAATTGGAAATTATTTTCATGGAGTAGGGAATCAAGATACAGGAATCAGTGAACTATACGAATAGGTGAACTGAAGGCAAGTAGGTGGGTTTGCCTTACCAATTTTATAATTGCCTTTTTAAACAAGATAATTTTCTTGCAATTTTATGTTTTACAAACTGGAACTTGTATACTATGATTTCCAAGGAATTTTTTTCTTTTAATTGTTATTTTACTATTTCAATATAACGAGCCTAGCATATTTAATTTCAATTTGGTCTACTACGAAAGTATTTTAGATGTGAACTTGTTGTCAATTATTTATACTGGGCTCCAAATTGAATACTTTTAACTACGAAAAGTCTTTTGATATGATGCTCATGGGGGCAAACAGTAATGTATAGAGACTAGTTCAGACCTTTCCAAGCAAGGTAGAAGTTTTGAGCCTTTCAGTTGAGATTAATCTAATCCTCTCAATTGGGGGCTAAAAATTGAGATAGCCAATTGGTTGCACTTGACCCTCTCAATCAGAGTTGGAAGATTGAGTCCACGTGACCTTCTCAATTTGAGTTGTAGGTTGATATATATAACTTTCTTAATAAGGTTTAAAAATTCATATTGTTGATGAGGTGGCACGTGACCCTTTTTAGTAAGGGTTCTACACTACGTAACCCTTTTTAGTTAAGGTTCTACACTAAGGCTCTAATCAGTGGATTGGTACACTAATTGTCCGAATCCTTAAGCAGACCAATGGAATATATACAAGGAATAATTTTGGACAATAGAGCTTGCATTTATTTTTCTTCTTACCCTTATGTGGATTTTCGACCAACCACGTGGAATTTTGTTAAATGTTTTACTACGTTCACATCTTAAAAAAGACATTTAAACCCCTTATTAGGTAATTAGTCACTCACTCATTTTGAAATACTCCCTTTTGCACACAATACAAACAAGGATGAGTACGCATGGGGATGCTAAAGCATTGAGGAAAGGAAAAGGCTCGTAGTTATAGTTTTCTAAAAAAATAAGAATAATTGATGTGATAGGATATCTTTGACTTTCTTTTCAACAGCAATGATGTAACAGACTTATGACTTCGAATAAATGTTATTTTATGGATTAGATACTCTAATATGCGGGCTTTGGTATCTGCTGAGATAAACATTTTGCGAATACTATTATGTTGCAACCCTAGGATAGGGTTCTGACAAAGAGTAGTATCAGAGTCTAGGCTTAACCTTAGTTCTATAAGATGCTCAACTTAGATTTAGTTGTAGGAACTTAAGCCATCAGTGTATAAGTTATAAGATTTGATGATCTTATTTTCATATACACATAAAACATTAATTTGATTACACGTTAATTTAAAATTTAGCTTATTAATGTAGGTAGTGGATAGGACTAATAGGTTAGGAGAGCATGCGTCTTCAGGTAAATAACATACCTAAGGAACTCATGGATCATCTCCTTACTACCCTAAACTAACTAGGAGAGGTGGCCATTGCGTTAGTCAAGTCATAGCAATTTTTTGATAAGGTCAAGATGAAGAATAAGGCTTTAAGAGAGGAGTTGACTGATATGAGAAAGTAATAGGGTAAGCTCAAGAGGAAATTCATAAAGATTGAGACCATGCAAAAGAAGCTCAAGGAGAGGCATAAAAGTATGAAATTGGACTACAAACACCAAATAACTAACTCAAGGAGGTGTGGCATGTATTGATACTGTAGGTGAATCATCTTCACATTGAAAATGATGAACTACGTGAGATGATTAGCATATCTATGCCCGAGCTAGAAGAGGACCCCAATAAGGACCTTAAGGAAGACTTAGAGGAGGATCCAAATGAAGGAGGTCTAATTTTAAATGTAAAATACAATCTTTGGATAGGATGAACAACGTTAATAAGTGATTAAGGGGCGTAGGCCATTAAAGAAGGCATTTATTGTTTTGATGATATTTGATTAATAATATGATACCTTTGGTCACCATTTTCCTATGTGTTTACTTATCTATTATGATTCATTTACTTATTTATTATTTGTTACTTGTTCTACGACTTCCTAAACGCTGCATAAATGTTGGATGCTTAGTGTTACCTATTGCTAAATACCGTTAGAACCCTTACATTGGAAATGGCCAAAATGCCATGTCATACCACCTAAAACCCTCACTATGCCATGCCAATTGACAATGAAAAAAAACATTCATATAACTATCCCTCACCTCTATTCTTTGTGCAACCATAACTGCGCCACCTTTAGACCAGATAGGCCTAAGGTAAGATGATCTGATTGCTATAGCCATAGTGGTAGCTCAAGTGGTTGGAGACCAGTTGCAGGCCCTGACAAAGCTAAAGGAGTTGAAGGTGCGGCTTTAGGAACTATTAGACAAAAAGTAAATCCGATCGAGCGCATCAACTTAAGGAGCCCTCGTACTATTAGTAAAGAATAAGGATGAAAGTTTAATACTATGCATAGACTATGAGGAGCTCAACATGATTACAATCAAGAATAAATATCCCTTAATGAGGATAGATGATCTTTTTGATCAACTTAAAGGGGATAAGGTGTTCTCCAAAATCATATTGAGATTGGGATATCATCAGTTGAAAATAGAAGCTGAGGATATACCCAAAACGACTTTTAGAATGAAATATGGGCACTAGAAGTTTTTAGTTCTACTGTTTGGGTTAACCAATGCCCTAGCTGCATTTATGGACCTGAAAAATTGGATATTTAAGCTTACCAGGATAACTTTATGGTAGTATTCATAGATGATATTCTCGTCTACTCTTTAAGTGAGGAAGCACATGAAGAACACTTCATGATAGTCCTACACACTCAAGGAGAAATAGCTATATGCTAAATTCAACAAGTGGGAATATTAGCTAAGAAACGTGGCATTCTTAATATTTGAAGAAAAGTCTTGGTGGATCCTAAGAAAATTGAGATGACAGTATAGTAGCCAAGGCTAAAAAATGTAACAGAAGTAAATAATTTCTTAGAACTCATGAGCTATTATTAAAAATTTGTCGAAGGGTTCTCTAGAATACCAATCCCCTCGACTTAACTCACTCAGAAATGGAAGAAGTTTGAAAATGGAGCCCAGAGTGCTAAAAAAGCTTCATCAAAATTGAAGGAGAAATTGACCTTGGCACCAGTACTGGCCTTACCTAACAAGGGAGGTGGACTCACAATTTATAGTAACGCCACCAAAAATGGATTAGGATATGTCTTGATGCAAAACAATAATGTAATAGCCTATGCATTAAGACAATTAAAACCATATGAGCTAACTATCCTATGCATGACACAGAGTTGGTAGTAATGGTATTCACCTTGAAAATTTGGAGACATTATCTCAATGGCGAAAAGTGTCAAATATACACTAACCATAAAAGTCTCAAATACCTCTTCACACTGAAGGAGTTGAAAGCAAATAAAGTAGCGAATGCCTTAAGTCAAAAGGGTACGAGTGTGATGGCAGCTTTGCTCGTGAGGTAGATTAACCTGCTACACTTGGAAGTTGTGGAATCAGTTAAAACTGTAATCATTGCCTTAAGTGCTAAATCCTCAATTTATGAGGAGGTTAAGAAGTGTTAGGATTTAGACCTTGAACTAAAGACACTAAAAGACTAAGTTAAGGAGGGATAGGGGCAGGAGTTTCAAGTAAGGAAGGACAATATCCTATACATGAGAGGAAGTCGACATGTCCCAAGTGTCACAGAGATTCAGAACAAGACCATTCAAAAAGCACATCAATCCAAGTATTTGGTGCACATAAGAAGCATGACAATGTATAAGGACTTAAAGAGGAGCTTTAGGTAGAATGGCATGAAGAGGGACATGGATGAATACGTGACTAAATGCATGATGTGTTAGAAAGGCTAAGCACTAAAGGCTTAGAGGTTCTCCAACCTTTAGAAATAGCCAAATGGAAGTCTGAATGTATCACCAAGGATTTCATGATAGAATCACCTCAATGATACTATTTTGATATTAGTCGATACATTAACCAAGACGGTTGATTTCCTTCTGATTCAGTTAACTTACACCTTAGACAAACTAGCCAAGGTGTACATCAACAACATAGTTAAATTACATGGCACCCTCGCAAGCATTGCGTCAGACAAGGACCCCCAGTTCGTATCTCAATTCTAGGGTAACTTTCAAAAGGCTACAGGGATAAGGGTAGACTTAAGCATAGCCTATCACCCCTAGACCAATAGACAGTCTAGAAGGGTGATCTAAACACTAGAAGATTTGCAAAGAGCATGTGTCCTGGACTTTAAACGACCCTAGAATGAATATCTAACCCTAGTTAAATTCTCCTACAATAATAGTTATCATAGTGACATAAGGATGACTCCCTACGGATGCTATATGGACGAAGGTGTTGCTCACTCATATGTTGGAATGAGGTAGGAGAAAACAAGGTGACAAGACCAGAATTAGTACATGTGATGCTTAAAAAGGTGTTAATGATCTAAAGTGGACTTAAGGAAGCCTAAGATAAATAGATGAGTTGGTCAGACTTGGAAAGGAGATCATTATAGTTCTAGCTGGGAGAAAAGATGTACCTCAAGATATCTTTAACACGAGCAGTGATGTAACTTGGGAAGGTTGAGAAGTTAAGCACAAGTTTTATTGGACCTTTTGAGATATTCAAAAAAGTGGACAAGGTAGGGTAGTAATTGGTGCTATCTCTAAGTTGGCTCAGGTGCACAATATCTTCCACGTATTCCAATTAAGGAGGTATGTGTCAAATTCGAGTTATGTGTTGGAATCTGAGCCACTAAGGATAAAGAAGGACCTTAGTTACAAGGAAATTTTGATTTAAATTGTGGATTGGAAGGAACAAGTATTATGGGCCAAGACTATACCTTAAATGAAAGTCTAATGGTTCAACCCTTCTAAGATTGAAGCTATGTGAGAGTTGACCTGCTATCCATTTTTATTTTCTAAATAAAGTCCCCCAAATTTTCGAGGAGGAAACTTGTTATAATGGGAAAAGGATATAATAACTAGCCCAAGAAGGGGGCCATAAATTAAAATCTCTTATTATTTTTGTCTTATATTTATTTATTTTGATTCTATGAATTTGCTTTAAGGAAGGTGCCTGCAGTTAACTACACCAAAACAAAGGCGTTTGATTGATTCTAACTTACCATAAAAGACTTTCAAGAATCTTGGCTACTTAAGGAAGGATTGGAAGATGATTATAGAGGGATTTAGGCATGATTAAGGCTATTTTAGGGAGAAAGATTGCAGGGGAATTTTTACCATAAGTGGACAAGTCTTCCACCCTAACTTTAACTTAAGTATAAAAAGGGGTTCAAGATAAAACAAAACCAAACCCTTACACTCTCAAGGTCAGGAAGCTGCTGTAGGAGGAGAAGAGAAGAGAAATTCTAGCCCCCAAACTTGAGGAACTTGAACTAATTTCCTAACACAAACCTTGTAATTCCAACACCTATTCATAGGAAATTAAGATTTGCACATTATAGGCACGTGAACATGAAATTTATAAGCACACATGTTAGTTAATTAGAAAAACATGTAAGTGGAATTATGTTGATGAATGTTTATACGTATGAATTACAGCATATGACTTGGTGTTGGCGAAGTGAACATCAACTAGTTGTTTCTCTCCAATTCTAGTCACTTTTGCATCTAAGTATTTTTACAGGTAAAATTAATCAAAGGACTCCCAAAAAACTTATGAAAAATGTGTAAATGTAGAATGGGATAAATAAAGTTAAGGGAAAGAAATGAGACAAATAGGTCTAAATACGCAAGCAAACCTACGCTCGTGATTGCAATCCGTGGTTGCACAATTACTCCTTGTGATCGCAGCACTAAATGCTTGCAGGCTCGATCGCAGGCACTTCCACTGGGCTATGTGGCTAGCTCTGTGGTCGTAGTGTGTTCCCTCACGGGCGCAAGCTTGACTATAGGAAGTTCTAGTGTGCACCATGCCTAGTCTTGCAATCATGAGACCCTGTCATGAGCTTGTAACATGCCTTCTTGCGGTTGTAAGCCTCGACTAAGGGTGCCTCCTGAATGCACTGGGGGTGGCCTCATACATGTGGGACTCTCTCTCATGGTTGCGATGCTTGTTCCTGTGGCTGTGAACTTGACCAAGGCAACTTTTAGAATGTACTGAGGCCTATCTTGCATTTGTAGACTCTCTATTCACAATCATGAATGACATTCTCATCGGTACAATACTAGAAAAGCGGGCAAACACCTGTTCAGTTGTAATTAATGTCTAAATCCACCCGTTTAATGTCTAAACAACACTTAGACACCCAAAATTGAACCTAGTTAGGCATAGGGATCAACAAATACATGAACTTAGGGTAGGAAACGCCTCAGTAAGGGAAAATCAATGTAAAATAAAGGAGAATTATTATGAAACCATTCAGGAATGAATTATCTCAAGAATGAGGCCTTACGTTACAATTGAGAGTAGCAAAGGAAATAAACTTCTGTTGAGTTGGGAATTTAATTGGGAATTATTTTGATTGAATAGAGAATCAAAAAATCAAAACTATTGAACCTCAAGAACAGGTAAACTAATACCAAGTAAGTGGATTTGCTTTGCCAATTTTATAATTACCTTTTTCAACAAAAAATTTTTTCTTTCAATTTTATGTTTTACAAACTAGAATCTATATACGATGATTTCCAAGGAATTTTTCCTTTTAATTACTATTTTACCATTTCAATAAAATGAGGATAACATGTTTTAATTTCTAATTGTTCTATGTAGGATGTGAACTAGTTTGCAAATTGTTTATATTAGACTTCAAATTGAATGGTTTGAATTATGAAAAGTCTTGTTATATGATGCTGATGGAGACAAATAGTAGTGTATAGGGATTAGTTCAAATCATTTCTAGTAGGGTAGAAGTTTTGGGCCCTTTTACTTGGATTAAGTTGACTCTCTCAATATAAATTAAAAATTGAGATAGCGAATAGTTTGTACATAACCCTCTCAATTAGGATTATGCATTGAGCCTACATGACCCTCTCAATTGGGGTTATAGGTTGAGATACATAATCTTATCAATTGGGTTTAAAATTGAGAGAGCTGAGAAGGTTTCATGTGAGTCCCCTTAGTTAGAATTAGGAGCTAAAACCCTAATTTGTGAATTGTTACACTAATTGTTTGAGTTCTTGAGTGAACTAATGAAATGTACACAAGGAATAATTTTTGACAACAGTACTTGTGTTTATTTTTCTTCTAATCCTTGTGTGGATTTTCAAATGATTGCACGAAGTTTTATTAATTTTTTTTTCTACATTCATATTTTGAAAAGGCAGTTAAACTTCTTATTAGATGATTAGTTACCCACTCATTTTGAAAAATCCCTTTTTTGCTCATAATACCAATGAGGATAAGCACTCGTGAGGATGGTAAAGTGTTGAGGAAAGGAAAAATCCTAGCTATAGTTTTCCATACAAACAATAATAATTAATGTTATAGGATATCTTTAGCTTTCTTTTCCACTGCAATGATGTAATGGACTTATGACTTGTAATCAATGAAATTTTATGGATTAGATACTCTGATATATGGGTTTTGGTATTTGTTGAGATAATGGTCTCATGAGTACCACCATGTCATATTCTCAGGATGGGGGTGTGACAAATTTTGCTATTTCTTCGCTTAAGGACTGTTTAGATGCTCATTCTTAAACCTTCTCAAGAACAGAGGGTGGAGGTGCATTATTTTTGAATTTCTACTAATCACGTTGCATTGGTGTTGCAAAATCACCTTCACCTCCAATTTCTTTACATTCACATTGAATATATGTTTCAATATGTGCCATGTTTACTATTTCACTAAGGACCACCACCCACAACCATGTTAAGGGTTTCAACATTTAGTTTATTCCCACTTTCAACAAGCATCTCTTTAGTAGGTTGTTGCTCTTGATGTTGTGTCTCTATTCCAACATTATTATCCGAAAACAATCATGACTTGCGGATTCATGCCCAAAACCTTCTTCAAATTTGTTACTTGCTTCTACAGATTCTTAAGTCTCTTCTTCTTTTAAGGGTGGAAAAAGTAGGTAAACAATGTCAAAAAATTCACCACCAAGAGGAACCATGGCAACTAGTGTTGGAGTGGGGTTTGATCTTTTAGGGATTTTGAGATGAGAAGGTGTAGGTATGTGCTCAACTGATGTGGAGGTTCACTCGGTTCATACTCAAGTCTCCTCGAGGATTCTAGTAAGATAAAGATGGAGTTTTATCTATGTATGTTAAGACACAAAAATAGCAACCCTAGGACTTCACAAAACTCGGTAAGTAGAAAAATTTACATTAGAGGTAGACTTGTAAGTATAAAGAAGATCCCAAAAGATTTGAGAGACTTCCACCATAAGAAAAGAGGCAAATGAAGTTTCGATTTAAGAGGCCTGCCTTTTAATTAAAATAATTCATAACAATATTCCAAGATTCATTCCAAATTGTGATTCTTCTTTCACCTTTTTAGGCTAGTCTGATTTTGGGTTGAGAATTGAACTATTGGTCTTGCTTTATTCCTAATAATCTTTCCTTTTTCATTAATCTTGTTTCTGAATACCTATTCAGTGCCAATAATATTCATACTTTCAAGTCTAAATACTAAGTTTCAAACTTCATCCATCTTAAGTTTGTGTAAGAACCTCCTTCATGGCCTTAGTTTAGCCCTCATCCATCAGGCCCCCTTTCACATATTTAGGCTCTGTGGCTAAAATGAAACAAAAGTAATCCACATTTTTTTTTTGTAATTTATGCATCTAGTTCCTTGGTTCCTTATCTGGTCTAATCATAGCTCCTATAGGCGACTCTGTTTTATCCTGTTTGTTTTGTGTTGTAGCATTCAGGTTTTGTTATTGCCTCTACCTTTAAGGGTCTATCATCCTTGATTCCTTGACTATTTTCTATACCATTCTAATGCTTTAGCTCATTATCATCAACTTAAACACCAGAGATTATATCATCAAAGTCTTAAATCTAGTGGACTTTAAGGGTTCAATAAAGAATATCTGCATGTTGCCTCTATGTTGCAATACAATCAACTGCCAGTCATGTTCTCAACTCACTCTTTAATAACATTATGCATCTTCATATATTAATTTCTTGTCCAGCTAGATTTTTGGAAATTGGTGACAAAAATAAAACCAAATGCCAATGCATAAGCGAAAATATTAGAGATGAATAGAGACACAAGGTTGACTAGAATTAAGACTAAAGGTAGTTAAAATACAGATGCAAAAATAGCAACCAATAATAGTGAACAGATAACAAGCATAAACAAACACTTCTAAGAGCTTCTAAAAATTCCGCTACTCCCTCTTATGCTGCCCTTGCTTAATTTTGCATCATGTAAAGAAACACCAAAGTAAAGTGAATACAAACTTATCTAAGGGAGAGAGGTACCTACCACGACTAGTGTTCTAGCATCACCATTATGAGGAGTCTTAGTAGCATTATACATTTCATTAATGAGACCCATATGAACCATCTTAGGTAATCTAGTGTTGCATACTAGACTTCTTTTGTTGTTTAGATTATTGATGTGACCTACACATTCCACCTTTTTTTGTTGGATAGATTCTCCACATTTCCAGTCATATTCCTTAACAAGCCTTTCTCATAGTAACTCGAAGCTTTATCACATAGAGTTGAGTGATCTATGGTGTATTGCACTTTGTATGCTCCTTTTTTACCTAAATCTTTTTGGACTTTGCAACGGTGTTCACTTTGTTTATATTTCTATATTTACTGTGATGAGATGCTACAACAAGGTATAACATCTGGATACAGGATATCTAGTTCATAAGTAGAAATAATACTTAATCAGTTTTCCTCATTTCTTCCTTGTTTCCATAGGCTATGATGCTAAATCATGGGAAAAACTTTTGGGGTTGTGATTTCAATGTTGTAACATCTTTGTTATTATTGTTCATTACTTCTTTAACAAACTTTCTTCCACTCTTTGTAGGTTATACTAGGATTGCTTCTCTTGTGTAGCCTATCCCATAATGATCCTTGGTAGGCTTCCTAATCAATAACAGTTCATCTAATTCACTTTACCCATGTTTAACTTGCTAGGGACACCTTTAGCTTCATCAGATTTCAAGAGTGTACCATGGTAACACGTATTCAATTTCCCATTATATGTTTTAGTTCAAACACTATTAACTCTAGTTCTACATTAGCTTCTTCTAACTTTAACTTTTCTTTCTTTAGTTTGCTGCCGGTCTTCTTTAGCACCACAATTTCACCTCCTATGGCATCCACTTTCAATTTCAAGGATTTTACTTGACCACAGGTGGCCATCAATTGGTCATACATCAGTTGGCAAGTTTCAATTGATCCTCATGGGTGATCTCCTCCTCATTGTAGTTGCTGCTATCAAAGTTATATCCTTTTGATGTTGCAACATGATCTCTTGTCACCTTCTTCCAACTTGTAGAATTGAAGGCAATGTGACTGTTGGTTTGCTCCTCTTCTTTTGAAAAGTCAATGTCCTCTTTACTCCATATATTGGCTATGAATTTGCCTTGTTTCTTCTAAGAATTTGCACACTCGGTCATCACAATTCCAAAGCCACCACATTCAAAGCATTGGATTCCTTTCTTTTCATTTTTCTTAAAATTTTTGTTGCCAACATCTTCTACAATTTTTTTCATGTGGCTCCCTTTCTATTCTAACCAAATTTCTTATCCCTTCTCAATCGATTCCTTTGTTTCTTTACAAGTGCAACATCATCCTCATCAATGTAACAACATTCACCTTCGTGTGTGTACTTTTTCAATATCAAGGCTAGTTCCTTTTCTTTATTATCCTGTTTCATATTCGTCTTGTACATTTGAAGTGATCTCATGAGCTCATCCGGTCTTATACTATCCATGTCACGAGCTTCTTCAATAGCCACAACTTCTGTTGTAAATCTTTCTAGGAGTGATTTAGAGTCTTCCTCACATATGAGTGAGATAGTTTTGTCCTCTCCTATTTGTAGGTTCTCAAACTGCGAAGCTAACATTTGTAACTTTGAAATCCTTATGGTACTTGTTCCTTCGTGGACACTCTACAAGATGTGTTAGTAATACTCCCTCCAATATCAAATAATTCATGAGAGATATTGGCTATGAATGTTACTTTTCATCGATTAATAAAATATTGATGTTCATTGTATCAATATTTTGGTAGTTTTTTCATACACATAATTCTTGATATGGCACAAAGTTGTGCATGTGCCCATATAATTATTTTAAAGTTATCTTATTCATAAGGTATTCAGAACATGGACACAAGACATCTTAGTGCACAATCACTAAAAACATGTTCACAAGTCACAAATCCTCTGAATGGGCATTAGAGAGTTGGTATGGCTTGCACACCACTTGTTTGTGTGGTGAGTGTCATGCCACTTTGTATGAGATATTAAGAACACATGTGTGTGGATATGTCCATGGAAAATGATGTATTCGAACAACGATTCGAGGATAAAGTAGATACATGAAGTTAACTCTTTACTATTAATATTTTGCTTCTTTATCGTGCTATGTGCATATAGACTTTAAACCTAAGATAACATAGTTGTTTGTACACATGCTAATTAGCATGTCATTAGGAAATTAATAACCAACATCTATCTTGATATGAGGTAGGGTCATGAGCCCAATAAGTTG
This sequence comes from Avicennia marina, assembly GCA_019155195.1. Classification (NCBI taxonomy): domain Eukaryota; kingdom Viridiplantae; phylum Streptophyta; class Magnoliopsida; order Lamiales; family Acanthaceae; genus Avicennia; species Avicennia marina. The sequence continues at coordinate 12,431,023 of CM032756.1, read as the reverse complement.
TTGCTTGGGCATGTGGAGGCATGTGTGTGATTAATAAGGGATTTGTCTCTTTACGAGTGATCAAGCCGTTTGTCTTATGTGATCAACATTTATGAAATAAAATTCCTTGGTTGAGGTAGTGTTTAGATATTAGTTTCTTGAGGTAACATTGTTTGGTCATATGATTAAGCCAATAAGGTTGACAAAATCTATAGTTTTCGCTTGATTGAGACAAAGTAAGACAAAAGACCTGCACTGCTTGGTATTTGCAATTGAAAGGGTTCATGTAATCTATTCACTTAACCTTAGATGAGGCATAGTATTGGCTACAAGCCAGGTGTTACCTACATCCGTTAAGGTATGTTTGTTACCAATTAAAGATGAATCTATAGAATCACACATATGAGAACAAAGCAATGACTCGAAGACATTTGCAAAATGGTAGAAATGTATAAGGCTTGAAAAGTCTTATGGTGGAATTAATTTATTTGCAATTAGGTTGGACCAAATGAAATGATTTATTTCTCATTATACTTGTTAATGATGAGATTATTAATAAGAAATATAATGAGCTTAATTAATGTAGATTAATTAAATTAAGGGATAAGATATAAAAGGAATTATATGGTACCTATTATGTTTGTCAATATTGGGATTATTGTCTAGAAATATAATGAATTAGAAATCCAACCATATATATAAGATTGTGTTTTAGAAATAAATTAATAGGAAGAGTTTCAAAATTTTAAGAGCACTATTCATGGGTACTATTCACATTACTGTAGTGTCAATAGTGCTACTAACTTTTCGCAAGCAAGAAATATTCACTAGTGTTCTATATATTTTCTTTTAGAAAAATCTCCAAGTGCAAAGAGTTATAGGATTCTAAAAAGGAGTTTGTAAAGATACTTTAGAGACGCTTTTCCAGTGTCTTGTTTATGTAAACAAAATAGAGGTTGGGACATTGTGGTGGCCTCATAGCCACAAACAGATATATCTAGAAATTTGATTCCAAGTAATCATCCATACAATTAAACTAAGTTTTGAATTTATACAAGTTATGCAAAAAAAAGTTGACCAAGTTGGGAAACAAATTCCTACTCCATTTTGTTTGATGTTTTATATTTTAAATTGAAAAATTTTGCACCCCAAACCTAGTGAAATCCAATAGGATGTCTCAAGCTTTTTTGGCATATTCACAAGTGAAAATTAGTTTGAATTGTTCACCATCTATTCCTATAAAAATTGCATTGATTGCCTTGGAGTTTCCAAAGGCTACTCGTTCGTCATCCATTGTCCATTTACTTGAATATGTGGGAACCAATATTCCTTTGTCATCTTTAGTAGCGAGTGGCTGCCATCCAATAGTGATGGGGAGCCATGCCTTCTCGTTGAGTGATTGCATGAAGTTTGCATCTGAGCCTTCCAGTGTGGCTAATTTGTGCCATCTAATAGTAGGGGATATATCACTGATGCATTTTCTCTTCTACTCATCATCCAACAACATAAACTAAGACCTCACGTACTTGATCAACTAAATCAAAAGTGGTGACATGACTCTAATGCCACTTGTTAGTATAGAAGGATGCAAGAATTGGTAAACACCTTGTGTTGTAAAAAATCTTATGTAATTTTAATTGTTGAATTGGTCAAAATTCACTCAAATCTCTCAAGACACAATCACTCAACAAACAAAAAATCATACATAAGTTTGTGGGGCCACACCTGGTCAAAATGAGTCCAATAAAAGCACAAGTTTAACTCAAACTCTCACAACCTGAATTCACCCTGACTCGAGCCATTCTACTTCCCTACAATTTAAGTTCTCCATTAGGTGAAATTCTACAAAAAGTCCTCACTAGAATAAAGATCTAACTCAACATGGCTCCGCCCTCTGTCAAAGTGAAAACTCCTTTAGAATTACATGACTTTTGACTCAAGTTCGAACCATATTCATAAAATTAAGGAGCATAATTTAGGATTTTACATCAATTGAAACAATGATTTGATGATATATATATAACCGCATGTGTCTCACACAAGTGCCAATATATCATAATGCCAACACTTATTACACCATTACATCGATTAGTTATTATTTAAGAAGTTTACTGAACCCCATCTTTGTGCTTAAAGAAAGCACTATTATCGCACAACTGGACAATTATTGTTTAATAAAAATTTAGCAATTGCATATGTAACTTATAGAAAAATAACTTACAATTTTTGATATATATATATATTTATATGTGCATGTGTGTGTAAGAGAAATTAATTTAAATTTGAAATTTAAATAAAAATTTCATTGGGTTGTATGTTTGAATTAAATAAATTTTGATTGGATGAAAATGGAAGAAAATTTTGAAGCATACACTACCTATTGAATTTCTTTGTTGAAAATAAATATGATACATAAATTTCATGTCATCTTTGCTTTCATCGATGACACGAAAATTCTAAAGAATTATTTTAAATTATTATTTTATTACAACTACTGAATATCATTTTTCTAATGGAAATTTTATTCCATCACGAGTTTTGTTTGTGAGAAGATTGTGTAATTAACCTATATAAAAAAATTTAATTTGCTCTGCATTTAAGGTATTGAGGTTACCTTATGTGTATGTGCACATGAAACTGGATTGCATTTAGCCTGTTGTAGTGACAAAAAAATCACTTACAATCCCTAATTATATTGTGAATCAAGAATACAATGCTCACATGTATCATACGCTTATCATTTCCTTAAGCAATTATTAGATATCATTACTTGCCTAGACGGATAGCTACCAGGTGCTCATACAACTTGACCCCCTTAAGCTTGCGAGTCATACGTGAACTGTACTCTTAGAAGAAGATTAGAAAGAATGAAATTCCTTAGAGAGTGTTTTGTCACGAGATTATATAGTGAATATAGATATAATGTATGTTATGGACTACAGTTTAAATCTTGTATCAATAAATTCAATAAAAGACTAGCAAAACTTGTAATTATACTTATTTTTAAAAAATTTTAGTATAATACTCCAATTACTTGAAAAGATAATGAGGAAATTTAGGATAATATAATGTTAACGTGATAGTAGATTCAATTGCTCTACATGCCTAATGTGATTTGTCCTTGGAAATTACATTTTTTTACCATCCACTTCTTTTCCGTCTTGATGTTCTAGACGATTTTCTCCAATATACCATATGTTTTTCATGTTCTCTTCTTCTGTGTATGTGTTAAGTTTTGTGGTCCTCGATTTTAGTCAGTATGTTTGTTTTCAAATTTTAGAACAAAAAAATTACACACTAAATCATTATATTTTTTAAATTTTATATATTTTTCTCTTTTACTTTTACATATTTTTCGACATAAAAAAAATCTAGAAACGCATGTTAAAAGTTTAAAAGCAAACTTAGTATTTTTTTTGCCACCATCTCCTCACGCGATTGATTTACATATTTTGTGTACAATCCGAGATTAAGAGAAGAATTATCCCTTGTAATTGGTTGGCAAGAATCGAGCCTAAGGACTAGTTTAATCTTTGACCATATCCTTACAAGTTGTTTTCCTTTTGACATCTGTCAATTTCGTGATTTTTTGCACCGTGTTTACACTCTTTCTTTCAACTTAAAAGCTACTGACTTGAGTTGCTAGTCTTCAAGTCCTTTCATATACAAAAAAGATCTTTCAATCTCAACAACCTAATTTAAGAATTCTTCGACACGCATAATTCCATCAAATGATAGAAATCCCACCTTTGCTTTATATTGTTTGAACTCTAAATGCTGATCCCCCAGAAGTCATCTAGGTTTAATATTGATGGGTCTTGAACTAAGATCTTTCCATTTTTTAGATCACTACATTGGTCCATTAAATAGTGGCTAATTTATTTGTCGAATGATTAAGAATGCCCAATTTGTGAATGGAATATTTTTTCTGGTTTTATATCCAACTATCGATATAATTAATAATAGAAGTATGCTTCAGTAACACAATTAAGGGGAGAACTGAAAATACTTTATTAATAATGTCAAAACTAGTTTATCTTGTATTTATAAATAAAGATCCTTTGAGTTAGCTTGACTCGAAAATCTTTATTATGAGCATCTTTAGTTAGAAGCCTCCTTACCTTAAGCCACAAGTGTTAATTGAGCTAGTTTATTAGTCCCATCACTAAAATTATTAATATATTACCAACATTAAATGTTAATTTGGAAGGGGTGCTCACGGTTTTGTAGCACCACTATACTCAGTTTATATTGTAATGATTTTGTAACATCAATACAATGCAGTGATTATTAAGTTGATCGATGTTGTTGAAACAATATTGTAACTCACACAAAATTGCAACAAAAATAGTAAAGTAGTTGAACATGTGATATGATAACATTGTTTGGAGTTGTCACTCTTATGTTTATAGTGCCCTACCCAGTTAAAACATATCTGTTATGCCTAACGAGTTTTATGCCAAAACTATCAACAGCTCACTTGGATTAGTTTACTACCTAACTCCCCAGTTCCTGATTTGTTAACACCACTACAATAAATTCACTTATTAAGGAGACTCTATATGATAACAATCTTTCTTACATCTAAGATCTATATCCTTTATTTAGGAGACTCTTATCTTCAATCTTTGACAAAGCATATATTCTTGATTTTGATAATCTTCACATCCTGATCATCCTTCCATTATTGGTGTGATCTCCATGATATCAAAGATCATATTTATATTAGTGATATACCCTCTAGCATCAATAGAAAATGAGGGATATCAGAAGAACATTTGGTTGCATATACACTTTTTATACTGATTAATAAGATATTGATTTCCATATTAGTATTGTGGTAAGTTTTCATGTATGCAAATATTGATTAGCGTAAAGTATTATATGTGCCCATATATTTGAGTCAAGAAGTCTTATTCATAAGGAGTTTTGAATATGGACACAAGACTTTCTTAGTACTCAATTACTAAAATTTGTTCACGAGTTACAGACACTCTAAAAGACATTTGTGAGTTGGTATAACTTGCACATCTTGTATTGTATGGTGAGTGCCATATTGTTCGGTATAAGATATTGAGACTACATGTGTGTAGATGTGTCATTGGGAAATGGGGTATTTAAACAATGACTCGTAGAATAAAGTAGATGTATAGAGTTCACTCGTAACTGTCAATGTCTTGCTTCATAATTGTGTTAAATTCTTGTGGACCTTAAACTTGAGATGACATGGTTGTCTTGTGCGCATAATAGTAAACATGTGATTAATGGATTAAGGGCCAATATCAATCTTAAAGTGGAATAGGGTCATAAGTTTAATGTACCATTTGCTCAGATATGTATAGTAACGTGTGTCAATTCAATAAAAGGTTTGGAGGTGTTTATCTTATACAATTGGTGTTTTATGAGACAGAGACCTTTGATGAAGGCAATGTGTGATTGAAAAGAAATTCTAATAGAAATATTTGTCTGATGAGGAAATGCAGATTGGTCGTATTATCGAGTTTATAAGTTTGACTAAATTTATGACTCTCACTCAGTTGAGATAAAGTAAGGTAAAATGTCTATACGGTATGATAATTATGATTAGAAAAGTTTATTGTGATCTTAATCATTTCATTTTGATTAGGTTACGATATAGGCTGTAGGTTAGATGTTACCCACACTTTTTGCACTAGGATTGTAGGCAACTAAGAATAAACCTATAGAGTCACACACATAAGATTAGGATGTGTTGTGAGTATTAAATTGATCAGGTGCATAATTTATTAAGTTACATTTAGATTGGTCTAAATAAATTACAATGGTACTTGTTGATGAAGTGATCATTGATTAGAAGTACAATGAGAATTTAATTTAATTAATGAATTTAATTAAATTAAATTAGTTAGGACACAAATGGGTTTTAATTATTAATGATATTAATGATTAAAGGATATATAGGCTGATTTATTAATGAAATTAATAAATAAGAGTTCATGGGCTATTTAATTAAAAGAGGTCCATGTAAGAGGGCCCTGAGCCCATGCATTAAATCCTATTATCTCTACTATTTATATGAGTTTTGAAGGGTTTCAAACAAATAAGAAAGTCAAAAGAATTTGTACACCCTCCAAGCAAGAGAGAGAAAGAGAGAGAGAGCAACTCCTAATCACTGTCTCCCATATCTTTTTTGTCACAAAATCCTCCTAATCTAAAGGTGTTTGTTTAAGAGCTTTGCAAAAGGAGTTAGTGAAGTGTAGGATGAGCTCACAAGCATCCTAATGGTGTGAAAAATCTAAAGGTGAAGGTTTTAGGGCCACAACTCTAAGGACTATGCACGAAAAGCTTGGAAACGTCTTAAAGGTGTAGGTTTTATCCTTGCACTTGTTTGATAAATATCTTGTGTGTTTTACAATAAAAATGGATGGAGTTTGTTTAATTATATTTTGTGGCATATGTATGAGGTTTTCATGTGTAAAATTTTTAATTCTTATGGCCAAACCCTAACAAAATTCTATAGTGATATAAGAGCCACCATTTTCCTTGCAAAATCTTAAAGTTCAATGATTCTTTCCATTTATATGTTAGTTTTGGGTTTGAATTCCTTTAAACTTGTATGTGATTTATGAACAACCTTTCAAAAGTGTTTTGGAGGGGATTGGAATTGAAAAAATTGGAAGAAAATCTAGTTCGTATGGAAAAATTGGAGCTACAAACTTTTGGCAAAGTTGTCGTGATTGGTAGTTGCGATCGTGAGAAGAGTTCCCTCGGCCGCGACGCTAGTTTTTGTGGGAGCACCACCTACCACAGAGTTGCATGAACTTCACAGTATCATAAGCAATTGTAGGAACTACTCCAGTAGTCATGATGACCTGGCTTGCGCCTACAAGAGGCATTGTGACAGAACCTTAGGATTCTTATCACTATCAGCCCCCATGGTCGCGAATGGGTGGTTCGCAACTGCAATGACCGCTCCTGCGAGCACTAAGCATGCTAAAATGAGTTTCCAATTTTATTTTTGAAAAATTATTTTTTGATGGACAAAAACTAATGCATGAGATGCATTGGCCATGCAAATAGTTATTGAATGGAATTATTTAATTGTACATGTGATGTATAATTGTTACGGATGGATTTTGTGGTTGAATTATAGCTTAGGACACTTTTGGATGAATGCACTTACTTTCATTTTTAGTTTTAATGAGATTTATAATTAATTTTTCATGGATTGTAAGGGTACAAGCACAATTTTTATTTTATGTTACGTAGAATAGGACTCTTTGTGGTATACCACGTGTATTTGTAAATAAATATAGAAGACATCAAGAGTTGATGTTAATGCGGATACCAAGAGTTGGTTCTATTCGAAATTTCAAGATATGGTGGAACCCATGAAACCATGAAAACCAAGATGAAGGCATTCAAGAAATCCTTATGCAATAGTGTAGGATTTTATGCACTTATACACAATCTAACCTTGGCTCGAATTGGATCTAAAAGTTCATAATCCTTCATTTTATTTTAGCATATTATTTTTGATGGACGTATGAGATACAAGAAAATGAATTATGTGCAAAATGAAACCTAATCTACATAGACCCTAAAATTTTCTCAAATAAATATTAAGTTGTAACGATAAAATATTTGTTGAGCCCTCCACTGAGCTCGAAAGCCCTAAGTGTAGCTTTAGTGTGTGATATAAGTACATTAGTAAGATCACATTGTGGCAGCGTATTTATGACTTTGGGGGCATTAGATGCGATGTCCAAAGGATACTACACGTAAAGAGCAGTTAGCCACAGGCAGAGTTTAAATTCAGCAAGTTGTTAGTTGGTGGGTGTGACTTAAATGGACCCAATATGCCAAGACTTGATTACGTTAGGCATTTTTAGGCGACGAGCTAAAGGAAATATTGGACTGTACATGCGATGCGTTGGCAAGAGTTTCCACTCATTGGGCCTAGTATGCCAAGACTCGATTACATGAGGTGTTTTATCCAATGAAGACCTCAATCCCCACTAAGAAAATTTTACTAATAGAATTTCTATTTTCTAGGCAAGTGTGGGATTCGAAAAATCTAAGAGGAGGTTGTTTTAATTTAAAGCCCATAATCACAACGGTAACACATATAACAAACAAACTAACTAATCTTACTTTTTTTCTTAGTATTATTTTATCTGAATAATGTCTACACCTCTTTCTAAACTGTTTGAGACCAATATTCTGATTGGGCTCAACTATGTCAACTAGCTCCAAACTTTAAGAATTGTTCTTAATCTAGAGTTGCTCGATCATGTGTTAAAGGCCAATATCCCACAAGCCCTTACTGACACACTAGTGAGGAGGACAAGGCCGCTCATAAGAGATAGGTGGAGGAAGATCTATGGGTTCAGAGCTCTATAGTGGCTATCATGACCAATGATCTTCAGAGGACCCATGAGAGTATAGGGACTGCAATGTAGATCTTATACCACTTGCAAGAGTTGTATGATTAGTAGAGTTTTAAGATGAGCATGGCAGACAATGGTGATGTGAGTGAGCATGTCCTCAAGATAATTTTACTCATTGAGAGGCTTGAGACATTAGATTTCATCATGGATTCCAATCTACTAATATATTTGATCCTTCTGTCATTTATGGATTCCTTCTCATAGTTTTTTATTAATTACCATATGAATGATATTAAGTGCATACTAATTGGGCTTCTTAATAAGCTAGTGACTAAATAGCAAGCAATGAAGGGGAAAGAAAAAGAGGTGGTTCTTGCTGCATCTAGCTCCTCTAGTGTGACCAAGAAAGGGAATATAAAGAAAAAGAAGCCTGTCGTTCCCAAGCCAAGTGCAAGTATCAAAAAGTTTAAAGCTCTTATAGAAAAAGAAAAGTGTTTCCACTACAGTAAGAATACACACTAGAAGATGAACTACATGGAGTAACTCAACCTTAAGAAGGCACTGGAAGGTAAAGAACTTTATGTTTATGAAATATCTTATTTAGTTGGTGTATTTTCGACTTAATGGATTTTAGATTCGATGCTAGTTCTCACATTTATACTTTGCATCAAGATTTGATCAAAAGTAAGATGCTTGGGAAGTATGATGTGGTGATCAAGGTGGGAAATGAAGCAAGTATTGTAGCTACTGTGATTGGGACCGCTTCAATAAAACTATCATCGAACTATCCTTTAGTTTTGAGAGATTGTCTTTTGTTATCCAGTGGGCTTAAGAACATTATTTTCATTCTATTATCAATAAAAGAGAACTACAAATTTTCTTTCAGAAGCAATGTGTTCTATATTTATTATTGTAACAAATTGGTCGGTATGACATCTCTCATGACTTGCTTATATTATTTGAATACGAATGATAGTAATGTGATCAACACTATCTCAAACAAACGTTTAAGAAATAGTTTAAATCCCATGAATTTGTAGCACCTTAGGCTCAACCATGTTGGGGACACAAGGATTAGTAAGTTTGAGAAAGATAGGCTTATTAGGTCATTGGTAGAGGAACCCTATATCCAACTCTCAAACTTCATATCTTAGGCAAGATGGCTAGAAGTTGGTTCAATGGACATGTCAAAAGGGCCATTGAGGTGTTGGAGTTATTCCACACTAACATTTATGGGTCATTTAATAAAATGGAAAGGGGAGGATTTCTTTACTTCATAACGTTCTAACATTCATTGATAATTACTCGCAGTATGGTTATGCGTACTTAATGAAGTATAAGCATAAATCCTTTGAAAGGTTTAAGGAATTCAAAGTACAAGTAGAGAAATTAGCAAACACATTCTACAATCAGATCATGGAGGTGAATATATGAGTGCTAAGTACTTTAAGTAGAATGATATTGTATCACAATTAACACCACCGACAACTCCTCAGTTGAATGGTGTAACAAAACATAGGAATCGAGCTCTATTAGGTATAGTTTGATTCATGATAAGCTTTACTGATCTACCTATGTCTTTATGGAGGCATACCCTACTTACCGCAACATTCATTTTGAATAGGACTTCCTCTATGTCTGTTCCCTTCACCGCACCTGAGATGTGGCATAGAAGGAAGCTAGACTTTAAGCACTTAAAGATCTAGGAATGTTCAGCTCATCTTAGGAAAACAAAGATGGATAAGTTAGAGGCAAAGGTTGTTATGTTGCACTTTGTAGGATATCTCAGAGATTCTATGTGATATGATTACTACATACTTAAGGACAATAGGATTGTCATTAGGTATCACTCACGTTTTCTTAAAGAAGAGTTTGCTCCAGAAACAGATGCTAGTAGAACCATAGTACTCAAGGAAGTTGAGCACGAGGAATAAAGTAGTGAGCCCATAATGTGTGTTTCTAGTCGAGAGGAACCTTTTAAAATGTAACCATTGTGACGATCAAGTAGGAACTCTCGTGCACTAGAGAGAAATGGTTATGTTTTAGAGAATGGATGAGAGTTGTTCATAATGAGAGAAAATGATCATGGAGATCATTCTTTCTACTTATGTCAATCAATGGCAGATAAAGATTCTACTAAGTGGCTAGAGGCTATGAAATTTGAGATGGATTCAATGTATGCAAACCACGTATGGACTCTACTGGATCCACCTAAGAGAATTGTTTCCATTAGATGTAAGTAGGTCTATAAGAGAAAGATTAGTTTAATTAGCTAGGTAGAGACCTACAAGGCCAAGTTGGTGGCATAGGGCTATAATTAAAAGGAGGAAATTGACTATAAGAAAACCTTCACAACAGTAGCCATGCTGAAGTCTACTCAGATTTTACTTGCAATAACTACCCACTTAGACTACAAGATTTAGCAAATGGATGTGAAAACCACTTTCCTAAATTGTATGCTTAAGGAGGATAATTATATGGTACAGCGATGCAGTTTTGAAGTCGATGACAAATCTTATAAAGTGTGCAAGTTTAAGAGGTCCATTTATGGCATTAAGTAAGCATCACAAAGTTGGAATCTCCATTTTGATGTTGTAATCAAATCTTTTGTCTGCATCAGGAACTAGGATGAGCCCTACGTCTACTAGAAAGTTAGTAGGAGTGCCATAGCATTCCTTATGTCATATGTGGATAACCTACTACTAATAAGGAATAACGTTAGAATGTTAAGCTTAGTTAAGTCCTAGTTATCCAAAACCTTCTCCATTAAAAACATGGGAAAAATGACCTATATCTTAGACATTTACGTCTATAGAGATAGAGCAAAGAGATTCTTAGGTGTCTCCTAAGTCTTGTACATAGACAGAGTATAGAAGAAGTTTAGTATAGAGGCCTCTAAGAAAGGATTGCTACCATCTAGGCATAGTATCCATCTCTCAAAATCCATGTGCCCAAAGATGGATAACATGGGGAGAAGCAGGGAAGTCATTTGACATGCTTTAGCTATTTAGAGTCTGATGTATGCAATGTTATGTATGAGGCTTGACATCACCTATACTGTAAATGTTACAAACAGGTTTCAAGTGATTCCTAATAGAGAGCATTGGAATGCTGTCAGGTGTGTCCTTAAGTATTTGAAAAGAACTAAGGATATACTACTTGTCTATGGAGATAGCGATCTAAAAGTAGAGGAATATACTGACTCGAACTTCCAATTAGATGTGGATGATAAAAAATCAGTCTCTAGATTCATATTTACTCCTAATGGAGAAGTAGTCAGTTGAAAGAGTTCCAAGTTGAGTACAACTTAAACTCCACCATTAAAGCTAAGTATATTGCTACATGCGATGCCACGAAGAAGGCTTTTTACAAAAGGAAGTTCATGACAAAGCTTTAGGTGGTTTTGAATGTGGATCGGCCATTCCCACTTTATTGTCACAATAATTGCATGATCGCACAAGCGAAGAAACCAAGGTCTCATTAGAAATCCCAACACATAGAGAGGTGTTACCACATTATTCTAGAAATTATTAGAAGAGACAACATAACCATGTAGAAAATAACTTCAACTAATCATATAGTTGACTTACTTACCAAGCCGATAACTTAAGTGAAGATGGATCGCTATATTGAGAAGATGGATATTAGATACCATAGCGACCGACATTAGTAGTATTGGCATTAAAGTGTAAATAGAAGATTTTTAGTGATATACCCTCTCCCTCAAACATTAGTAGAAAATAACGGATGCTAGAAGGGCATTTGGTTATGTATATACTTTTCACACTAATTAATAAAATATTGATTTTCATATCAATATTATGACAATATTTCATGCATGTAAATCTAAATTAACATAAAGTATTGCATGTGCCTATGTGTTTGAACTTAGAAGCCTTATCCATAAGGAGTTATAAATATAGACACAAAGCTTTCTTAGTGTTCAATCATTAAAATCTGTCCACAAGTTACAAACACTCTAAAGGGCATTAGAGAATTGGTACAACGTGCACACATTGTATTTGCATGATTAGTATTATGTCATTCGATATTAGATACTAAAAATACATTTACGTGGATGTGCCATTGGGAAATAAGGCATTTGAATAATGACTCGAACAAAGTAGACGCTTGGAGTTCACTCTTAACTGTGAATATCCTGCTTTGTGATCATGTTAAATAGTCTTGGACATTGGACCTAAGATGATATGGCTGTCTTGTGCACATGACGGTCAACATGCCATTAGAGTATTAATGGCTAATATCTATCCTAGTATGGAATTAGGTCATGAGCCTAACATACCAAATGCATATAGAAGCATGGATACATTCAATGAGAGATTTGTCTTCTTATAAATGAGTAAGGAATTTGTCCTATGCAAATAGTGCTCTATGAGATAAAAGCCCATGGTCAAAGCAATGTGTGATTAGAAAGGGATTTTCAATAGAAACATTGTCTTATGAAAAAATGCCGATTGGTCGTATGACTAAGTTTGTGAGTTTGACTAAATTCATAACTTTCACTTGGTTAGGATAAAGTAAGACAAAAGGTCTACGGCATGGTAGTCCCAGTTGAAAGGTTCATTATGATCCTAATCACTTCATCTTAATTAGGCTATGATATCGGACATATGTTAGACAGTACCCATGTCCTTTAAGCTATGCTCGTTGCCAATTAAAAAATGAACCTAAAGAATCATACACATAAGATTGGGATGTACTATGAGTGTTAAATTGATGGGTTGTATAATTTATTTAATTTCAATTAGATTAAAATTAATAAATTATCATGGTGCTTGTTAAATATGAGATTATTAATTAGAAGCACAATGAAAATTTAATTTAATTAATGAGATTAATTAAATTAAATTAATCAAGATAAAAATGGGCTTTAATTATTAGTGAGATTAATAATTAAAGGACACGTGGACTGATTTATTAATGGGATTAATAAATAAGAGTCCTAAGCTATTTATTTCAAAGTCCATTAGGGAGCCATGGAGCCCATGTAGTAAACTATACTATCTTTACTATTTATAGTAGTCTTGTAAGGTTCAAGATACATAAGAAAATTAGCAAAATCATACACCCTCCAAGTAAGAAAGAGAGCAACCTCAAGCTACCGTCTTATATATCTCTATTGTCACAAAATCCTCTTAGCCCAAAGATGTTTGTGTAAGAGCTTCGTAAAAAACGTTTTCTGAAGTATAAGAGGAGCCTACAAGCATCCCTATTGTGTGGATGATCTAGAGGTAGGTTTGAGGGCCACGATCCCAAGGATCATGTACAAAAAGCTTGGAAACATCTTAAAGGTGCAAGTTTTATCCTTACGCTTGTTTGACTAATATCTTGTGTGTTTCGCAACAAAAACAGGTGGGGTTTGTTTGATTATATTTTGCTGTGTATGTGTGGTATTTTCATGTGTAAAAGTTTTAATTTTTATAAATAGACCCCAATCAAATCCAATAGTTTAAATATTCAAGATAATCTCCAATATAACAATGAAATTGGTATACTTGTCTACTTGGTATCTGACTATCACATGATAATTATGAACTCTCCAAAAGATGGTGGGAATCAAAGATGGCATGGACTCTGTATGTGCCACATAATGCCAATGAAACACACATAAAGCTAACAATCTCTTCTTTAGCATTATGTGGCACAACCTACTAACACAAAAACAAGTTGCATAATTATCTTGTTTACAAACAACTTCGTTATACCATAGTTTCTTCACACAATAACTAAGACAAAATAAAAGAATTTAAGCTATCCAATAAGTATTTGTATGTACGATTGTCATTAACAACACCATCAAATCATTGTCTCAGCAAAGTCACATGAAAAGCTCTAATAATAGGAAAAATTAACAACAAGAACTCTTATCAACTTAAAAGTTAAGAATTCTAGAGTATCCTTGACAAGTAGTGAATTTAGTAGTAAATTCCTACCAACAAGAGTACCAAGAACCCCTATGGAGTTGCATCCCACATTCAACGTGACACTGAAAGAAGAAACAATAGCAAAAGTATAACCCAAATTCATCAAGACCATCGTGTAGAAATTAGAATAGCTAATAAATACACATCAAAATAAATTAGTGGCAATAATCAAACAATAACCAAAATCAACCAATTCCAAAAGTTCCTATAAGTTCTCCTAATCTCCTTGAATTTACTCTCCCTCAATCATATACTCCCATCAATCTATTCCTCTTTTTCTACTGTTGCTGATATGTCATGTACTTTATCAATGTATGTGGCAATTTCATTTGTGCATGTAAATCTTGATCTCATATAAAGTATCACATGTGCCCATATAGTCATATTAAAGGGCCTTATTCATATATAAATATGGAAGCGAGGCTTCTTAACATGTGATCATTAAAATCTATTTGCAAGTCATAGAATCTCCAAGTGAACATTAGAGCTATCGGTAAAACTTCCACACCATGTGTTTGTATAGTGAGTGCCATGCCATTAAGTATTAGATATTAAGGCGCATGTGTGTGGATTTATTATTGGGGAATGATGTATATGAACATTCACTTGAAAAAGAAAGTAGAATTATGGAGTTTATTCTTTGTTTTCTGTGTCATGTTTTATGTTCATGTTAAGTGTAAGTAGGCCTTAAACTTAAGATGACATAGATACTTTATGTGTACTATGATTAATGCATCATCAAATGCATCTACCTTAGTACTACTGTGAGCTCAAATTGCCATTAGTCATATGCATATAGAGGTATGTGTTCTATGATAAAAGAATTTGTTTCTTTGTAAGTAAGTAAGGTTTATGTCCTATGAGATAGAAATCATTTGTCAAGATAATGCATGATCAAAAGAAGTTTCTAATGGACTTTAGTCTCACAAGGAACATTGATTTTTTTGTATGATCAAGTTTGTGAATTTAACTAAACTATATATCACTCTCAATTGAGATCGAGCAAAACAAAAGGCCTATACCACATAGCATGCTTGATCGGAAAGGTTCATATGATCACGTCAGTTCACCTTAATTGAGATATAATATGGGCCACAAGTTAGGAGTTACTCATATCCTTTGAGTTATTGCTTGTTATCAATTATGAATAAATTTAAAGAGTTATACACATATGAACAAGGTTACGGCAAGATAATAATTTTATCATAGGTGACTTTATCAAGACTTCAGAAGTCTAATGATCAAATTTAATGAGTCATAGTGAGATTGGGCCAGGAGGATTAATTTACTCTTCATTATATTTGTTGACAATGTGATTATCAATTGGACACATAATGGGTTTTTGATTTAGTTCATTAGATTAATTAAAGTAAATGTTAAAACATAATTAAACTTTAATTATTAATTAGAAAAATAATCAAAATTGGTTTGGGCTTAAAATAAGATAAAGGTCCATGTAAAAGCCTGTTTAGGCACATTTTGTAAACCATAGTTAATGATTATGGAAGACAAAATTCTTTCAATAATTCAAATAAGCCTAAGGACGAGAGGCACTTACCTTTACTTCTTTTGTACTCATCATCTAATCATTTCAACTATCATAATCTTACCTTCTTGGATGACCAAAATATAAGATGGTGACTCAACTATAACACCAATTGTTAGTTTGGACAGCGTACTGATAGTGTTATGACACCACACTAATCAGTTTATTTTATGTTGATACTATGACACCAAGAATCAATCAAAAGGCACTGCTAGTCAACTACGACTTGCCTAAGAGATCAAGAGGTGATTGAACAAAATTGAACAGTCACCTAAACATTGTCTCTATTACCAAAAGGCAATGGCTATTGCTGGTTGCTTTGCTCAAGCAATAGAGGGGGAGATAGGTCACTTTTTGGCCTCCTGACCCTTGGAGAAATGGAGCAAAGTGGAAGAAATTGACAGCTAATCAAAGCATTTGGATGGTAGAAGTTCAAACCTATAAATAAGGGGTGTTCTGTAGGCCAAAACCATCGTTCATACCTTAGAATTCAAATATGCATTTTGTTGTATACTTTTAAAATTAAGTTAGTATAAGTAGAGGGTTTGAGTGTGAGTTTGATGCTTTCACAAGATGAAAGGCAGAGCTTGAAAGTGAGGAATTGTGGCAACAACAAGACTAGAACAAGAGATAAGTATTTATCTTCTCTTTTTGCTAATTCCCAATCATTGAGCTTTACAAACACGAATTTTACGTTATCATTTTAAATTAATTATATATCTTTATTTATTTGTGATCAATTCTTTTATTCTCCTTCTCTTTCTCCTTCTCCTTCTCCTTCTTTTATTTTTATTTTTTTATTAAACTTGTGGTTATAACCAAAGTAAATCCACAAGTTAGTCAAGTTTTTCACAATTATGAATAGTAGAGTTATAATGGAAGTGAAGATCTTATATTCAGAATGATTGTAATCAACTTATCCTTCTTCTTTATTTTTATTCTCCTTCTCCCTAACTTATGGTTGCAATGGAAGTAAATATATAAGTTATGACAACTGATCATAATTATAAATTGTAAACTTGCAATGGAAGTCAAGATCTTACACTCATAATAGGTCAATTATTAATCCATTGTTCTTATTCTCAATTGAGTTAAATCCATTAAAAATGAGTTAATTCAATTGAAACCTTAGTATAACTTAGTAAAACGTACTGAGCACTTGAGGGATTAATAATTCTTAAATAAGAAATCAAAACTTGATAATTAATTAAATGATAATAAAAGTTCTTATGTATTGTTGTATAAGAATTGCCATTAGCCTTTGCTTGTGGTTGTTACTATACTCTCATCTACTTAATTAAAAATTACTTTATTGTTTAATCAAATATTTCTAAATTTAACTTTAAATTAATAATTCAACTTTAAATTAATTTTACTTAGTCAAAACATAATATTATTCAAAAAAACATCCTTACTCTTTGTGAGTACGGCAACCCATACTCCTCTATATTACTAGGTGTAAACATTGTGCATTTGTAATGTTAAATTTTCCTTGCACCAAGTTTTTCGGTGCAAGTGCACAATGATTAATCATGATGTGCAAGTGCAAGTGCACAATAGTCATACCAATAATATAGAAGAGAAAAAGTTGTCGTATCCTGAGGGAATAGGAATGTTGTTTAAATAATATGATGTTTTGATTAAGTAAAATTAATTTAAGTTAAATTTAATAATAATTGATAAAATAATAAAGTAATTTTTAATTAAGTAGATGGAATGAAATGAGTATGGTAACAATCACAAGTAAAGGCTAATATCAAGTCTGATGCAACAACACATAATAACTTTTATTATCATTTAATTAATTATCAAACTTTGATTTTTTGTCTAAGGGTTATCAATCCCTCAAATTCTTAGTATAGTTTTCAAGTTATACTAAGGCTTTAATTGAATTAATTTAATTATTTATGGAGTTTGCTCATTTAGGAATAAGAACAACGGATTAATAATTGACCCCTTCTAAACGTAAGACCTTTACTCCAATTATATGTTTACAATTCATAAATGTGATCAATTGTTCAAACTTATGGTTAACTTATGGATTTACACTTATTATAACCATTAGTTATGAAGAAGGAGAATAAAAATAAAGAAGAAGGATAAGTTTATCAAACTTTCATTGTGAATATAGGACCTTCACTTTCATTATAAGTTTACTGTTCGCAATTGTGAATAATTTAACTAACTAGTGGATTTACTTCCGTTATAACTATAAAACAGAGTACAAAATAAAAGTAAAAGAAAAGAAGAAGGAGAAGAACAGTAAAAGAATTGATCACAATTAAATAAAAAAAATTAATTTAAAATGATAGTATAAAAGTTCTTACTTATTTAGCTCAATGATACACATGTATTGGGAATTAGGAAAACAATTCCCGCGGCGATTCCTCTCATCCAAACCATGCTTTATGTCTTGTAAAAGAGCCAAACTCACTCTTGAACCCTGTACTTATACTAAATTAGTTTTAAAATGAGACAATATAATGCTTATTTCATTCTAAGGTATAAGTAATGGTTTGGCTTGTAAAATACCCCCTATTTATAGGTTTGAGCTTCCACCATCTAAAGGCCTTGATTATTTGCCAATTTCTTCCATTTTACTCCGTTGGTTCGAGAGTTAGGTGGCCAAAAAAGGACATGTTGCCCCTTTTGTTTTAGAGTAAAGCAAACAGTTATAGCTATCACCTTTTGTTTGCTTAAGTGAAGCTTAGGTGGTTGTTCAATTTTGTTCTATTACTTCCTTGTTGCTTAGGCAAGCCATAGGTGGCTAGCAGTGCTTTTTGATTCGTTTTTAGTGTTTCAACCTTCGAGGCAGTGCTCTTAAGTGACCATTTTGAGGGTACATTGCTTAAGCAACCAAACAAACCTCAAGCTCAATTTGCCTTTATTTGGTGCTTCTGGATAAGCTTTTCTCTCAACTTTTTCCTTATTTTCATCATATAGTAGTTGCAAAAACAAAAATAGTTAATTACTTTATTTTGATTAACAATTTGAGATGAATAGCATAATTTTAGGACATGCATCATGATTACATCCACTAAATTTATTTGGGTTATCATAGCCCCACCCTTTATTTTTTGCTAATCCTGGAGTAAGACAAAAGAATAAATTTATTTGGAAAAGGAATTTTGGGATCATTATTATCTCAAAATTTTCTTAAATAATGCGCTAGCCTCTAAATATATGGATTTATGTTGTCACACAACCTTTGTGCAAAAATCCTAATGTGTGTGCTTTCCAAGCAACATTAACATGAAGGAATTAAAAAATATATGTATACATTTTTTAAATTATGTTATATTTTTGGTTGTTCATTAGTAAGTTGGTTGACCCCTTATTTTATTTTAATTTTTAACACTCATAAGAAAACTTTTTATAATAATCACAGAACACCCTTCTTTTTTTTTTTCGTTGTTCTTATATTTTATTTGGGCTGCTTCTTTTATAAGTCACCATATATTTTTTTTATGCGAAGATGAACAAGAGTTTCTTGTGCACATTTAGTTACTCAATGTATCACAAAATACTTTGCATACTCATGATTTTTGTGCCTTTTCATGCGAAAATTTTTGTTTCGAAGTTCCCTCCAGTGTTTTTATTTGTAATTTATTTAAGGGATCAAGCAATACACTAGCAAAATTTATACCTTAAATACAACATAATTAATAAACATAGATAATTCCTAAACTCAACTTCACATCAAAGTGCATGGTGTGCGCTCAATGGGAAATGACTTGCACTAAGCAATGTAATAGATAAATCATACATTTATACTACTAAATCATTACTTTTCAAGAGTTTATTCATCATTGATTGTGATCATAAATTCCTTTTCTACTTAATTTCATTTGTCTCATTATTCTTTATTTCAATCCAAGAAAACCACAACATTTATTACAAACATAAAAAATCTGAAACATTATTACATTAATGATTATCATTATAAAATAAAGATATTTTACCTATAATCTTATTCAAAGTGAAAATTCTAAGAGAAAAGAAAAAAATATTCAAGGTGCCTCCTAAGAAACACTAAGTTTATTGTATTTAACTAGACTTATTCTTGGTTGCCATCAAGAATATTTAATCTAGTTTACACAAATATTTTCTTATTATACTTAATAGCTTACTTGTTGATTTAATTCCCCACTCTATTTCTATACTTATTAACAATTTATTCCAAATAACAAAAACAAGTAATTTTCCATATGTTAAATAATTAAGAGGGTAAAGTATTGGAATGCTCCACATATGATATGCACTTTGGCTCACATCATAATTAAAACATTATCATTCATAACACATTGATCGCAGTTTAATAAGAGAATTATTTATAAAAATGTGAAAAGAAATACTCCCAATTTCTTGTAGTGGCCTTAGTTGTTGTAGAAGTGTGTAGCTTGCTTAAACATGGTTCACCAACTCATCTTCTCTAGATTATTTTCTTGATTAACTACCTCCTATAGAAATTTGACATAATTCGACTTTTGAGACGACATTACTGCAAAAGAATTAACCATAATTAGTTCTTTGAAAATTCCATAGAAAAAGAGATTTTCATCTTCATTATGATGAAAGGGAATTTCATTTATGAAATCACAAGGTAAGTTCTTTTCTTGCTTTTTATTATTTTCACTTTCTTTTCTTAAATTTTTCAAGATATATTTTGATTTTCTTCAATACTTTTAAATTCAAATTTTTCGAATGGCTTTTCAATAGGAATATCCAATTCTTCATCCTCTATTACATTGGGTTTACATGGTGGCGAATTTTGATTTTTCATAACACACCATTTTAGATATTGCCTTACTTGTAATTCTAATTTTTTTTATTGTTTCTTGTTGACTTTCAAGTATAGCTTTTGTCCTAATCATATATTCTTGAGTAGATTTTTCCAATGTGCCAACAAGATCCTCGCGTAATTGCTCATTTTTATTTAGTTTTTCAAAATAATTTTGATCTCATATAGTGAAACTTTGATCATTCGACACATCCAATTGTTTTTCCATGTAATCTATTTTCATGTTAAGCATGAAGTAGGATCAATTTCATAACCTCAAGAACTCATAGTAGGCATAAAATTGTTATGAGAAAAAGAATAACAATTGAAAGCCATATGATCCAATAATATGCATAGAATGAAGATCAAATATAAATTGTGCACACAAGGTTTACAATATAATTCTAATTGAGCACACAAGTGTGGAATTTAAAACATAAATTAGAATTATGAAAAAGAAAAGAAAAATAAGAATAAGAAAATATTTACAAAAACACTTAATAAAAAACACAAAATTATTTTTTATAACAACCTTCGTTACTCCCCCGCAATGATACCAAAAAGTTGGTGCAAGGCAAATTTAATACTGCAAGTGCACAATAATTGTACAAATTAATGTAGAGGAGTAAGAGTTGTTGTATCCACAGGAAGTAATAATGTTGTTTTGAATAATATTGTATTTTGATTAAGTAAAATTAATTTTAAAGTGGAATTTAATAGTAATTAATTAAACAAAAAAGTAACTTTCAATTAAATAGATGGAATGAGATGAGTATGATAACAATCATAAGCAAAAACTAATGGCAATTCTTATGCAACAATACGTAAGCATGTTTATTATCATTTTATTAATTTTCAAACTTTAATTTCTTGTTTGAGGGTTATTAATCCCTCAAGTGCTTAGTACACTTTTCCAAATTATATTAAGGCTTTAATTAAATTAATCTTATTATTTATGGAGTTAACTCATTTGGGATTAAGAATGATGGATTAATAATTGACTCCTTCTAAACGTAAGACCTTCACTCCCGTTATACATTTGGGGTTAAGAATGATTGATTAATAATTGACTCCTTCTAAACGTAAGACCTTCACTCCCATTATATATTTACAATTTATAATTGTGATAAATTGTCCTAACTTATGGTTATCTTATGGATTCACTCCCATTATAACTATAAGTTATGAAGAAGGAGAATAAAAATAAAGAAGAAAGATAAGTTGATCAAAATTTTATTGTGGATATAAGACTTTTACTTTCATTATAAGTTTACTATTTATAATTGTGAATAACTTAACTAACTTCTAGATTCACTACTATTATAATCACAAAACAGAGAACAAAATAAAAATAAAAGAAGAAGAAGAATAATAAAAAAATTGATCACAATTAAATAAAAAAAGAAAATTAATTTAAAATGATAATATAAAAGTTCTTACTTTTTTAACTTAATACTACACATACATCAGGAATTAAAAAACAAAGATAAATACTTATCTCTTGTTCCAACCTTCTTCATGCAGTGAATCATCGCTTCCAAGCCATGTCTTACACCTTGTGAAAGTGTCAAACTCACTTTCAAACCTTGTACTTATACTAAATTAGTTTTAAAATGATACAACATAATGCTTACTTGAATTCTAAGGTATAAGTGATGGATTTTGCTTGTGGAACACCCCTTATGTGTAAGTTTGAGATTTTACCCTCAAAAGACTTGATTGGTTGTCAATTTTTCTGGTTTGCTCCATTAACCCAAGGGTTAGGTAGCAAAAAAAATAACATGTCACCTCCTCTATTGCTTGAGTGAAGCAACCAGCAATAGCCACAGCCTCCTTGTCGCTTGGGTGATGCTAAGGCTATCGTTCAATTTTGTTCTAACGCCTTCTCATCGCATAGGCAAGCCATAGGCGACCAGTGGTGTTTTTGAAGTGACCACTTTGAGGTTTAAACATTGCTTAAGTGACCAAACAAATCTTGAGCTCAAGTTGCCTTGGTTTGGTGCTTATGAACAAGTTTTTCTCTCTTCTTTTTCACTTTTTTTTTGTGATATAGTAGTTGCAACACAAAAGATAGTTAATAACTTTATTTTGATTGATAATTTGAATTGAATAACATAAATTTAAGGCGCACATCATGATCACAACCTCTTAATTTATTAGGGTTATCACTACTTAGTATATTTATTATGAAAGTCCCTAATTATCATGATAATGCATCTAACTATCAACATTTTTCTTCTCACTTTCTTTCTTCAATACTCTGCCCTTTTTCTCTTTAATTTTAAGGTTATTGTTATCTTTTAGCACGAAAACGCTGAATGATAAATTATTATACGATACCAAAAACCTAAATTTAATAGTTTTCTTTTATAATTAAATTTATAGTATATAATTAAAGTGCTTGCATCAAATAAGTCACCATTATTAACCAAAAAAAAAATTGTTAGTGCAAATTAGAATTTAATTTAAATGCATGAGTGTCATGGTAACCCGAAAAAAATTACACACAAGTCAAATTTTTCCATTTTTTTTCTTCTTCTACTTTTTTTCTTTTGAATTTGCAATTTTATTTCGAAATTTGTCTCTTCACCCAATTACACCTTTGCACTTGTATCCACTCAGGGCCCCGTCATTTTTCTTTATTGTTATCATTGTCATCATGGTCCTTATATTCAATTATGCTTATCATATCATACATTAAATGGTCAATAATGATTTGAAAAGAGTCTTGTTCATAAGTCGAAATCCGATAACTCAACTCAAAAATTAGTCCTGATCAGTGGAGTATGCTTCAATGTTAAGTCATTGAATTTATTCATAGAACTTTAATTATTTACAGATGGAAATATTGTATTCTGGATTGCATAAATTTATTTATTTGTATTATTTTTCTTATATTTCCTTGATTTCATCAGGAATAAGCTATACCAATCAAATTAGCTATACTACTTACATTGATTATATCATCTGCTTGAATTGTAGCTATTTGTAAAATTTATATTTGCCTCCTTTCATGACTAAAATGTGAAAATTCTCTAAATTAAATTGTCTAAAAATATAAAGGAAAGCAAACAAAAGACATTGCATTAAAAAAGTTGACGAAGAGCGATATGCACGTCCGAGCACTAAGAATATGGCATGTTTAAGGCACTGAATTGATTAATAAGCTTTTCAGTATAATAAGTAGACTATAATTAATTGTGAGTATCATCTTATAAGTTTAACAATAAATTTTTTCAACTTAATAAAATGTGAGAATATAGTATTATCTTGGAAAATTAAAATTTATGCATATAAATAAAGTTTTCATTATTAAGTAATAATTTATTTTTTTGCATTTTAAAAACTAAATACATAAAATAAATTTTTTTGAATAAGTTTCAAAATTAACTTTAAAAAGGAACTAGTGAATTTTTTTTAATCTCTGTTTTCACCGATGGTACGCTTGCCAACTCAATTTGTGCCCTCATGCCGCTTGGCTACCCACCACCACCCCACTATCAGTTAAAACTGTTGTTGATCTTGTCCCCACGCCTTTCTTCAAAATACCTATAAATCCTTACTTTTCCCTCACTCCCTATAGTCTTTGATCGCTGCCTAGAGCACATCAATCCTGACATAAAGAGCTCCACTGTTGTAGCGAAGGCCCACCTCTGTTATTGATTGGAAAGATGAGGACATTCTCCTTTCAAACAGTTTAAAAAACAATGATTGAAAATTTATGACCAACTTAGTAACCCACAGTGCGTAAACCGTAAACTTTGAAAATAAGACCTTATAGTGCATTATGTATTGAGCTTAATAAGCATCACATGAGGCATTTAGCTCTTTTATTGCCTTATTGGGCTAGTTAAAATCAACTTTGCACACTTCCTAAGTTGAAACAAGAAGCACACAACAAATGCTTGAAAAAAAATACTTTATTATTCCACTCGACTGTCAGATGGATTACAAATGAAATGTCTACCTTTGTATTTATACTAGTTACCTGCATAATAGACGATTGTTACAAAAATAATCAAACAGTCTACAGTGATGCCTTAGAGTATTTTCTATGAGTTCCAAGACTTAGTTCTAAGCTTCTAAAAAATTCCAACATCTTTCAAACTTAGTTCTAAGCTTCTAAAAAATTCCAACATCTTTCAAACTCTACAGATGCTCATATAAGAATATAACTCAAAAATTTTGATAATCTAAGTTGCATATAGCATGCAGAAGTAGGTTCATTGAGTACTTGAAATTGTGGACCGTGACAATTAACTTTAACGAAAATTTTCAAACTTTTACTCAGATTCTAAAAGCTAGTTTGCGAACAAACTTGAAGACCCTCATAGAAATTAGAAACACACATGATTTCCCCAACTCCAATACTTGAGTACTTGATCTGCTGTAAATACACGGGTGGACAAGTTTTACACAGCATGTGTGGGTTACACATGGAAGGTCTTGGAGCTCCTGCTCCCCACAGACATTTAAGTGGGCCCCACATTGGGACCCACCCAGACTAGTGTGTGCTCGTGGGAGCAGGGCTCGGGACCTTAATTTCAAATATTGGCCCCACCACGTGTGTCGGGAATTTTGAGGTTTTTTTTAATCCCCAGAGTCTGAGCCTACTTTCCCGTCAAAATCTCTATCTAAATTATGCCCGCTTTTATATATATATATATATATATTCAAAATTCACGTATTTCATTTATTTACATCAAATTAATATAAAAATACACATATACTTACATTGATATTTATTTATATCTTAAAAATTAATTATTATTATTATATTTATCACATTATTCTTTCATTATTATAATTATACATATATATATATATATAATAACGCAAGTTTAAATAAATTAGAATTTTCATTGCATTAACATTTTATAATCAAATATAATTTATATATCCTCAACAAAATCCCTATCATTTCATTCACCAACAAAACCACCGACCGCATGACCGTTCGTTTGGGAATGGAATAATATCCTCAAATTTATTCATTTTCAATTTCTGAGGGAATAGGGTAAAAAATTTCTATTTCTAGTTTGAAATAACACACACATTCATTTGCACAAATCGCTATTTGCTATCGGTTTGTATAAACAAAAGGCAACAGATCACTTAAAAATAAAAAAAAATAAAAAATAAAACTTATCTTGGGAATATAATGATTAATGAACTTGCTTTCGTGATTTATTTTAAAAATGAGCTGTATAAAGAAAACTGGAACGCCGATTAATTAGGTTGCGCACTTTTTCGTCCTTGTAATTTTCCTTTTCATAATTGATATTTGGATCACTTGCACAGCTCTTCATTTGTCCTTTTCTCGCTTAATCATGTAACATACATAGTCAAAAATTCATGATGTGTTTTCTTAACATTGCATTGTCATAATCAAATTGATTTATTTAGAAGATTTGGTGATATATACTTAGCCTGATTTTCATTCCTTTCATACTGATTACCATTTTTTGGTTGTCAAAATTTGTACAATAATTCATTCGCAAGATCACTTTTTATTATACTCAGGGCTAATGCACTGATCTCCACACAAATAACATGTCCCTTTCGTTACGATCTCTTATTCTAATGCCAACCAACCCCTCACATAAACTCATAAATCTATATCTATGTCTCAAGGTTAGGGGCTTTAATTTTAGTTTCACAAAGTTCATCATTCACATTATTATCCTTCATTATTTTAGTACGTGATATCTGTAATAACTATCTTCAACTATAACAATGTTGACTTCTTAAAGTAATTATATTATTTTATTATTTTTCTTTCCTATTTTTATTTCTTTGGACCATTTATCTAATTAAAAATTTATTCTCCTTCCTTTAGATAAAAATTTAATGCATTAAGTGCCCAACTCATTCAAATTTTTATTAATCAAACATTTTACATCACCAGTTTTTGCTCCAATTTCTATCAAAATTTCACTCTTTTATAAACATAACTAATTAATTATTTTTTAATCATTATACTTATTTACAATTAAATCATTACTTATTAAAATAACACATACACTAACATTTATATATATTGATACCTTATAAATATATAAAATGTTGCATCATTCAAGCATTTTTACATATTATATACATATAAAAATACTTAAATTAAAAATTTTTAAATTTTTATTCCCATCAAAATTTTATTTCCAACATAATTTTTATACCCTTCAAAATTTCTATTATTTTCATTCCCCATCTAAGTCAACAGCCAAACATATCCCTATATTTTTCTACCATTTTCCTCTTCTCTCTTTTCAAAAACCCTTCATCATTTCACTATCTATCGTCTTTTCTTTCGTCTTATAAAATTTTTTATGGAATTTTCAAATTTGAGCACTATTTTTTGAGAATTAACATTTAATGAAGTTTAATAATTTTTTAAAATTATGCACACTCATATGTTGTGCGATTTTACTAATAGATATAATATTCATATCCTACAGTCCTACACTACACATAAGATAATATCAAGACTTTGTTCATATGTTCAGGGATTAATTTGGCGGGTCTCGAATCCGTCTTACTTTCTACGATTTTTTTTATTTTTAATTTAGCATTAGCATTGTAATTATTAGAGAGTAATTAATTCTAAGTACCATATCATTTTAGTAAAAACAACTATAGAACAATATTTTATAATATATATAATTATATTATTTAAATTTAATTTTAATATAAATTTTAAAAAATCTAGATTTAAAATAGATTTTGAAAATTTGATTCCAAAATATATTTTATTCAATGTAATTCTAAAAGTGTTAAAGTTAAAAGATAATTTTAAAATTACATCTTTAAAATATAATTGTAAAATTGATATTATTCAATTTATAAAAAAAAATATTTGAACGGATTATTTTATACAAGACTAATATTATATTTATAAGATATATTTATTCAATTTAAATTTTTATAATGAAAATTCATGTTAAATTCAGTTCATATATTATTTTGCCATTAGAAATCAAATTTCATCAAATTTAAATAAATATAATTTTTCAGAAATGCATAAAAATAAATTAAATTTAATAAAAGTTAAATTTGAAAAGGAAAGATATTTTAAATTAAAGTTATTTAAGTATGTCATGCAGCGTATGCACACTCACTCATTTAACAATTGAGTCTGAACACTTACGAGTATTTTTGTAGGTAATGGGTCTGAACAGAATTAATGCTTGTGGATATTTATGAATAAATGTTAAATCTGATATCGATGGTGACGCATAGAAGTCTTACCCATGTTCATACTTATCATTTTAAGCGGCATGAATTTTAGATCTGAGTAAGACATTTTATTGATGTTAGTATTATCTCACTTGTCCACTAGTTTCGATGCCAAAATGCCCAGTTGTGGCTTCCTTTAATATATATATGAATGTATTTTTTATGTTTGAAATTATATATCTACATATGTATTTTTCGTAACGCAGACCATTGATTAGTGTAAATTTAATGGCATATATATATATATATATATATATAAATGAATATATTTTTTATGTTTGGAATTATATATCTACATATGTATTTTTCGTAATGTAATGTAGACCATTGATTAGGGTAAATTTAATGGCCTGAATATTTTAGAAATGGCCCGACGCTGACACTTCCGTATTAATAATATACACGGACGAAGAGAGGGACAAAATGTAGATCTTTATTTTATTTTATTTTAACTTTTTACCGCACGCACCCTTTAATGGGGTTGATCTAACACCTTTATTATAAAATATTAACAACAATCCACTGAATTACCCCCTTAAAAGACCTGGGGCATTGAATTTAGATAGGTAGGGGAAGGCATTTCTCTTCAAAAAAAAAAAAAAAAGACAATGAAAATTTGACCATTGATATTGAAGGTAAATGTAATCTAACGGTTCCTATAACTTAAATAAAAAAATGGCGCAACAGTAACCTTGCAAAATCAAATAAATTAGATTTTAAGGGCAAAGCAAAATTCTTGCAAAAATCTAATGACATTAGTGTTAAATGATAGAATCGAAGTATGTTGTCACTACTTTACTTCTCAAACAAGCCTTTTCATGTGATACATGGCTCCTTTACCATTCCAACAATTAGCTAAATTAGCCTGTACTTCTCCCAATTGAAAAGATGCAACTAGGTGAAAAAGTGTGGCCAATGAACTTAAAAAGATGACAAAAGTAAAGCATATGGTCGTTGCAAAGAAAGGACACATCTCATTACAAAACTTTGATTATAATCTTGATCACTCGATGGTTTGCAAATAAAGTTGTAAGCATATTTACATTACTCTACCCTCTTAACAAATGGTGGGGATTGTTTTGATCCGATGATACACTATGACAGATTAGAATGCTCTACTATCTACCATAACTCGTGAATCAGAAATTTTCAGTAAACTTCTACACAACACTAAGTCCCTACTACATTTTCTAGAACATTCTAGCAACTACTAAATGTATAAGCACAAGTGTTTAGAAAAGAATTTGGATAACCTCTAAGCTTAATGTAGCATGCAAAAGTGAATTAGTTGGGTACTTGGGGTTGGTGGGGCATGACATCCCCTCCACCTAAGCAGGCATTGCCTTGTACGCCTTAAGTTAGACTTGGAACTACAGCAAGTCATCCTTGCTATCCCAAGTTGCCTCTGACTTAAGTAGTTGCTTCTACTTAATCAAGTATTGTGTATTCGGCGTCACACCTCACTTCCTAACAACTTTTGAGGTTAGTGCCCTTTCAACCTCGATGTTAAAAGACTTGATCACAATGACAAGTGCTCGGTGTGAATATCCTTAGTTTAGATCTTCCTTATCCTTGTAATATGACTTTGACGTACTCACATGGAAGATTAGATGTATCTTTAGTGTGGGTGGGAGATCTAAGCGATATGATACCTTATCTACCTTGACGATCACCAAGAAAGTCATCCATACTTCCTCACAAGCCCCTTGCAAACAATTCGCAACTCCTTGAATTGTTGTAGAAGCAACTTCACAAGTACTTGGTCTCCACCTGGTATTCCCGTGCTTACCTCTTTTTGTCAGCCCACATTTCATTTTTGTTGAGCCTACTCTCTTGAATAGGCTAAGTTAGCTTGCTTCTCCTATGACTAGTCATTTTCAATGCTCTAAGATTTTTTCCCTCCTCGGCGCTAGTTTCCAACATGTGTGTTGTAATTGGTTGTTGCCTCATCATAAGTTTGAACAAATTCATCCCTATGGCCTTGCTCCCCTGTAAGTTGTATCTGTATTGTGGCACATCTAAAAGTCTAGCCCAATCCCACTTGTCAGCATTTACAAAATCCCTCAAGTATCCCTCTAGCAAGGCATTCACCTTCTCAAACTACCATTTGGCTTTGAGGTGAAAGCTAGTGGAAAAACTTAACTTGTTCCCAAACAACTCGAGCAATTTTGTCCAAAGCTTCATTTTGAAACATAGGTCTTAGTTACTTATGATGGTTCATGGAAGTTCTAAATACTTTACTATGAAAAATGCTAAGGCAACTTGCTCAGCTATGTAATTCCTAGAACATGGTATGAAGGTTCTATACTTAAAAAACTCTATCACCAAAAACAAGAATGGAAGCATACTTGTCTAATTTTGGAAACAACATGATGAAGTTGAGCATGACCTACTCCCACAAGTGCTTGCCACTAGCAAGGGTTCCAACAAGTCCCCTTGGTTGTTGGTTTGTCCTTTGTCCTATTGGAAAGTGAGTCATATCCTTAAGTAAAACTCCATGCAGTCCCTTATTTGTGGCTAAAAGCAGTGAGTCTCCAATAGTGCCTTCATCTATCGTTGGCTAAGGTGCCCTTCCCCCTTGGTATCATGGCATTCCTTGATTATGTCTTATCATAAACTCCCCACTAGGGCACATATAAGTGTCATCCTTTGGTGTAGAGCAGGCCGTCCTCTACTTAAAACTGTTGGGTCTTCCCTACACTAGCTACCTTTATTAGCTCCTACCTAACAATTATGTTAGTCCTTTTAACTTACCTTTTGACTTCACTTCTAACGGTGAACTCAACCTTGCGACTTAAGACATTAGTGACTACATTAGCCTTATCGGGTTTCTATTCCATCCCATAATCCACTCAACTAGGAAATCCAGCCACTTAGCTTTCTAGGAGGACAATTTCTTTTGATTTTGGAAGTAGCTCATTGCCACATTATCAATATATATCATGAACTTAGTGCTTAGTAAGTAATGTCACTATACTCGTAGGTAGTGGATGATGGTTGACATCTCTTTTTCCTGCACTATGTATCCTTGCTCAACATGATTAAGCATTCGACTATCAAAAGCATTGGAATCACCTCCTTGTATTAATATGCCTCCTAAGGTAAAGTTGGGGCATCAATGGGTGCCTCAAACATCTTCTAGAAGTTTCACGCAACTTTTAACTCCTTGAAGGTGCTTTAACACTCCTCAATCCTTCCCTCGACTTATTCTTCTTGAGAAGGTCAGTTATAGATGTTGCTTTCTTCGAGTAGCATTCAATAAAACTAAAGTAATACTTGACTAAACCAACAAATGAATGCAATTCACTTACCTTTGCTAGTAGCTCCCATTCTTCAATACCTTTAACTTAGGTGCAATCTATATTTAGTTTCCTATGCCCAATAATGTGCCCCATGAAGTGCACTTTATTTGTGGAAAATGTGCACTTTTCTGTTTTTACATATAGTTAGTTCTCCCTTGGTACTTGAAAAATGACCCCCAGATGTTCAATGTATTCGTCTAATGTGTTTCTATAAACAACAATATCATGCAAGTACAAGACTACAAATTTGTCTAAGTATGGGTGAAAGATACATTTTATAAGAGTGCAAAATGCTGCTTGGGCATTAATTAGACTGAAGGACATGAATAGCCACTCAAAAGCCCTTTAGCGAGTTACACATGTTGCTTTAGCTTATTGTTCTTAGCACTTTAGACTTGATAGTAACCTTTTTTGCAAATCCATCTTTGTGTATATGTTAGCCTTAGTAAATCTATCAAATAAGTAGATAATGACTGGAACAAGATACTTATTCTTCACAATTACCTTGTTATGCATTTGGTAGTCAATGCACATCCTCAAACACGTCGTGTTTCTTTTGGAACAATGTATATGCATCACAAAGTGCCTTGGAAGGTTAGGTCATCCCTTTGTCAAGAAATTCCTTCAATTGCTTCTAAATTTTCTCCAACTCTGGTGGTGCTATTCAACAGGATGCCATGTGGGAGGCTTTGCTATACCAACTCTAACTTTATCTCATGATCCACCTCTCTTCTAAGTGGGAGCTTCTTCACTTACTCAGTGGGCATCATGTCATTGTTCTTCTCATGAACTTCTTAAATGGTGGGTAGTATGCTCTCAACCCGTCATACCTTAGTTCCTCCTTAGTGGTTGCCAAAAATGTCAGTTCCCTCTTCTTCACACCCTTAGTTTATTGCATTATTGACAATTACTTCTAGACAATCTTTTGGCTTGTACCCATGGCTGGCTTGCACTATTCAATGTGCACATAGAGTCATAAAAGGGCATGGGAACAATACTTTCCTCATGTATGAAGTCCATGCCTAGCATAATGTTGAAGTCATCTAAGGGCACTACTAAGAGGCCTGACCCCTTCCATGTGCCCAGCTATGTCTTCATGCTTTGTGTAACTTCATTAAGTAGCTTGGTGGCAATGCTCACCATCTTTAGCCATTCGTCACCTTTTCTATATGAAGGCCTAACACTTGGCCTCGTATTCTAACATGAAGTTGTGGGTTGCCCCCGTGTTTACCAACAACGTGTTGATAACCTTCCCTTCCACTTGTGCCTCAACAAACGTAAGCCCCCTTGCTTATTTTTGTCAATATAATTTTGTCCTTGAGGGCTTTAAAAAGTTCCAACAAACTCATTCTTTTTGCAGTCTCGTCATTGGGTATGACATCCTGATCATCTTGTACATCAAATAAAGACCTTAGTTTCGACTAATTCTTTATGGCATGGAGACCATTGCATACAAAATAGCCCCTATAGGAAACAATGGCAATTTTCTTCTCCTCATAATTCTTATTATTCAAAGAATTTCTTTTTTTTTCCTTCAGGGGTGATCTCTTGGCATCGCATCAATCTCTCCCACCCTTACCCAAGTTATTCTTCTCCTTTCCTTTAGGGGGAGTTATTGTTGTTCCCCTTTGTATGATACAAATTTGTAATGGATTCAACAATGGCTATAGCTTCATCCATCATCTTTAAATTTGATCTTGCCTAGCCCATGTTTGGAGTCTGTCCACAAAGAAGAAGAGACGGTTTCTCCTCCAACATGTTACGAATTTAAAGCATAAATGTGGTGAACTCTTTGACATATTCATAGATCATGCCTGTAAACTTCAATCCTAATGACTTCTATTAGTCCTTGTACACTATTTTTTCAAGATAGAAGTGGTGATTGAACTCGTGCTTGAAATTTCAGATCTTGATTTTGCATGTGCCCTTCTCTATATCAACATGCTTCCTTCTCCACCAAAGCCTTGTTATGTTTATAAGATAAAGGGAAGTAACATGTTTCTCAATAACTTCATCAGTGATGCTGATTGGGTGAAAATAGAATTTGCGATGTACTGCAAATATCAATTTACAGTATTACGGCAAGTTTGAGTATCATCTCACAAGTATCAGTAATCAAACTACTATCAGCTACTGCTACTAAATTTCAAATTCAAATAATCTAAGCAAATCTAGCCATAACAACAACGACGACGACGACGACAACAACAACAATAATAATCATCTAAATAGATAAAACTAGCAAGAAAGCCATTGATCATCAAGTAACACAAGATAATAAAATGATCAATAACTTTAGATAAAACTAGCAAGAAAGCCATTGATCATCAAGTAACACATTAATCTATGCATTAAAAGAGATCAATAAGGCTTATATAGGCTAGGATAATTAATTATTATGCTAGCAAAATAAAAGTCATTAGAAGGGAACTTGGCATATAAATTGCAATTTTTCATTATTTTCTCAAGTTCCCCCTTCTTCTTTTTCTAGATCTTTTTTACTTTTCTTTCTTGGAGTGTTTAGTACCATTTTACACAAGTATGAACATTAGGGACTCACACCCCTAGTTACTTAGCACTTAAACAATTTTCAAGGTACTATGCTTACTCATGGCTCTAGTCACCATTTAACATAAAGTTCAACATTGGTGATGCAAAACCTGGATACTCAACAAATCAAACCAGTAGGGTAGAATATTTTTCCAGCTCTATTCTCTTCAATACTTTTTCTGCATTTTTTCTCATTTTTTTCTCTTTCCAACCACCACTTATTTTTTTTTCCAACTCCTCACATATGCAACTATGTTCTGAAAATTAAGGTGAACGATTATATCCATGTCATATAAGGAAAAAAAGTATATGAGTTCCAACAAAAAAAATATTGTGTTGAAGGGTGGCGCCTTCTTCTAATCGAATAATCTAAAATGGGGACCCAATGGAAAATTAAAATATTTAAGTGAGGCAAAAAGAAACGAACAAACTAAACATAGACTATATCATTTCTCACCTAATGCACTGAAAATCTTGCTTCGGAAGATAATCATATTAAGTTCTAGGATTGGCAAAATTTCTGAGGTCAATTATCTAACACCTTCCTAATGTAACATCAAAACAAATAGTCATAGCTATATGCTCAAAAAATGTAGGGACATAATGTACTTCAAACCTATGTGCCTAATTCGAAATATAAGTCATCAAGATATTTAAAATGCTGGGTATTCATGCACCCATTTATGATTTATCATCACCGAAAAGCCACTTTCAACAACAATACTTAAGCCCAACCATGGCACATCGTTATTTGACATTACCGAACAAATCACAATCATAATTTTCACCAAACAACTACATTCGATTCCATTACTATAAGAAATTCAATAATCTATCATAAGTAACAATATTTTCAAAATTACCATCCATTCATCATCAAGTTTCATCAATTTTACAATGCATTAGCCTAAGCAAAATATAAGTCTTTAATTCTTGTACAAGCCAAAATATCACTCACCTCATCTCACAGATACATCAAAGATTGTAATACAAAGTAGAAAATGAAAAAGAATACACTCCATATCCCTAAGCAAGCTCAGCATAGTAAAATGCAAAATTTTTCCTCTCTCCCACACTTAAAGTACATGTTGTCACTAATGTGTTGTATAATGGATCCAAAAATTAAAATGAAAAAGAAAAAGCTTACTTAGCAGATAAGAGTGGATCTTGTCTCCTACTTTGCATCACTATCTGTAAAGAGAATGTCAGTGGGATCAACTGGTGGTGGTAGTAATGCTTGTGGCAGTGGATACTGCTATTATGAAAATGGGGTGTTTGTGATGCAGATAGATATGGTTGCTGAGCCACATGACCTAATTCAAATGGTAAATTGTGGAGCACCCTTCGGTCACAATGTGTTGTGTAACCCAAAATCAACGTATTAGCATGCATAGTCTACATACCTTGAAGTAACTACTGTTGCAACCACATAGTCTCAATCTAGGCCATCATCTCATTATGCTTTTGGAGCTACTCTTGAGCTAGCTCACATATATGGCGTTGCAATCATCATGGCCTTTGTGGATACTCTAGCTAAGGTGCCTCAAGCTTTTGTGGAGGCACTTGCTCAATTCCCTCGTTAGCTACTGGGTCCTAGTCTATAACAGTTGGCCTATCAGCACCATCATCCTCTTTTTCATCTCATCTTCTTCCTCAATCAATGCCTGCTGTTGCAGCTATTATGCTAATAGTCTATTACACTAATGAAAATTGCTTACTCGTATATGATTTATCGCAATAGAATTCAATGATTTAAATAGCTTAACTGTGGCACCCCCCTCCATCCTAACCTTAACATTGTGTATCATCTCAATGATCATATGAGAGTACGACAAGTCAACATTGCAATGGTCTATAGCATATAGTGTACCTCTATAAAGTATTGCCCTTAGAAGATCAAAGTAGTGGCCATGTTTGATGGTGTACATTATATAAGCTTGATCTTTGGAGATATCTAGCTTGTGCCCCATAGGCATCACATTGTAGCATAAAAAGTCATACCACACCTCACACTTTGATAAATATGTGGGCCTGTCCCCAGCCATCCCCCATTCGGCTTAGTTGTTATCACACAACTCTTGTAACATTGTATTTGAATGCATCGTGTGATGTAGATGGCTTAACTGGCGTTCTTGTCCCTCAGTTTCATTCCTAAAGTAGGCATTTAAATCTGTGGGACGAATGCTAATAGTCTTGTTCCTTACTTGAACCTTATCATCCTCTCTACTGGGGAAATTGGAAATAAATTTATAAACATACTTGGTCTGGGCTTTATCTAGGTTTGCACAAAACTAGAGTCACAAATCTATACCCTCAACATCTGCAATCCACCAATCTACAAGCAACACTAGACTCATAGGCAATCCATGTTATGGAAGTGTAGTCCTACTGCTTCATATAGTTACATTATCGAGCATGTACCTTAGTTGAATTGAACGTCCTTTTATGAAAATGGGTGTAAGTAGATGAAGAGGCTTCTTGTCTAGTTCCTCTTTGTCCCCTACCACCCACAATTGCCTACGCAAAAAGAATAGACTTGAATTCAACAAATTTCAACTCAAATACCAAACTTAATTATCATAGAATGAGGAAATTTACAATAATGCTAACATAATATCCATCCCTCACATACAAATGCTCAATACAACTCATAAGTGCAAACTCTTCCCCCTCACTTAACTTCATACCTAACATGCACAATTTCACAACTCATTCTTCCCAAAAATAATCAAAATGTAATCACCAACATTTTCCCACAAATAATTCAAGAAGTGAGCTACAATTATCCCTAAAACTAGGTACTTTTTTCAATCAATGAAATGCATTTACTAGGTAATACCCCTTCCAAAAAATTCATTATTCTCAAATCACAGAACAAAGCATAATGTTCCTAACCATTCCCTATATCAATCATGCACATTAACTAGGTTGGAAATTAGGAACAAATTGAATCAACAACATCAATCACTTAAAAATCAACAACCCCACCAACAATGCATCGTATTACAACCAAACGTTCATGTTAAAGCCTTAAATATCTAAATTGTACATTTCAATCTCCAAAAAGTTTGAAAACTACGGCTTGAAGACTTACCTTGGAAGTTTCCTTATATTAATCAATGAAATTGAAGCTGGGGTAGTGGGAAGCATGATTTCTCCAAAACTTTTTGGTGTAATAAGTGCAAAAATGTGTTTTTGGGAGGTGGGGAATGTGAGGAAGAAGAGAGTTGAGGTGTTGGAGTGAGAATAGATCGATCTACAGTTGATTTTTAAGTCTAAGCACCATCACAATCGGTCACTTTTAAGTGCGATCAATCACAATCCCATTTCAAATCCTAGGTTTTATCAATCATCTAGGGTCCAATTGATCACACGTGTCTCACTATCAATTAGGGCTAGATGGAGTTTCTATAATTATGATCACATGTGGGCACAATTGATCGCTTATAGCCTCTATCAATCACTTTACGACTAGGTTTCTATAATGACGATTACGCTTGCGCGCAATCAATCTATAAATTCTCTCTTTCAATAACTCAAGGGATAAATCTTTGTACTTGTAATTACAAGTGATTTGATTGATCGGATGTGGCTTAATGTTGATTGGCCTTGGTCTAAAGTCCACCTGACATGTTCCAAAATTTGTTTTTGAATTTTATACCATTTTTTAAAAAACTTTTATTATGGGTTGAGAATCAAATTAAAGCTTATTAAATTTAATTTATCCTTCTTTAATCCTAAAGTTACCCTACTTAATTCAAAAAGGATTTCTTGAAATTAGGAACCATTAGGCTGCCTCCAAATTTGCACTTGATTTTACATCTGTAGTTTGACATAGATAGCATCAATTTGTAAGATTAGACACAGAGCTTTTTAACTTGTTCGTCCATTTCTCTATAATATTACTTGAGCCATTGCCCACTAACTCAGAATTTCCCATTATCTTTTGTGACCAATTTAACAACACTAAATGGGAATTATTGAGAAATTGTGAATGGCCCAGACCACCTAGATTTGAGTTAACCAAGGCTAAGACATGAATTATATAAGAGTATTTGCTGACTAGGATCGAACTCACACCTTATATGCCTATCATGCCATTTTTAGGTTTTATCTTCATATATTAGTGCATTTTCATGGGCTTCATTCCTAAATTCCTTTAGTTGATTTAGTTGCAATAACCTATGTTCTCCAACCTCTTTAAAATCCATATTTAATTTCTTTCTCACTTAACAAGCCTTGTGTTCCAATTCTATGAGCAAATGACATGGTTTATCATACACTAATTGAAATGGATACATTCTAATCAGAGTCTTATAAGCTATTCTATATGCCCGTAGTACATCATGAGACTCGTGTGTGCAATATTTCTTATTTGTTCCTATAGCTATTTCAAGGATTTGTTTAATCTCACGATTGGGTACCTTGGCTAATCCATTAGCTTAGGGATGATTAACTAGAGCAATTTTGTTTTTGACATTGTACCTAGCCATCATCGCTATAAACAATTTTTTTCATATATGAGTACCTCCATCACTATTGATGGATCTATGTATGCCAAAACTAGTGAAAATATATTTGTGAAGAAACTTGAGGACAACCGGACATCATTAGTGGGGGTAACAATAGCTTTCATCCTCTTAGAAACAAAATTGACAATTAGTAAGATATACTATAGTCCAAAATATTTAGGAAAATGTTCCCATGAAATCTATACCCTCAACATCAAATAAACGAATTTCAAATACTAGAGTTAAGGTAGTCTAATAAAAACTTAATTGCAACTCTTTTGTAGTTGAACGAGTAGGCCCAAAATGACCACTATATTAGTGTCGAAATAATCTTTTGTTTGATCAATTTGAATGCTTCGACATAAGTGTTATCAAATTTGAAAGATTGTTCTTTTCTAAAATCTTGCATAAGGGCTTGCAATTTTGAAAACATTTTCTATAAGTCTCTGGTAAAAACTAACCTGCCTTAAAAAAATATGAAAACCCTTGACACTAGTCACAAGAGGAAGCTTCTCAATTGCTGCTACCTTAGTGCGATCTATTTCCAAACCTTTAGATGAAACACTACGTTCAAGAACTATGACTCTTTTTACCATGAAGTGGCACTTTTCCCAATTTAGCACAATATTATTTTCTTGACATCTTTGATGGACCTAAGAAAAATTTTTTAGATAGTGATCAAAAGATATTCTAAGGACAAAAAATTGTCCATAATTAATTCCATGATGTGCTCCACAAAATTGTGGAATATGGCCATCATGCGTCTTTGAAATGAAGTTGGAGCATTACAAAGGCTGAATGGCAATACACCAATAGGCAAATATGCCATATGGATATATAAAGGTGGTCTTTTCTTGATCTTTATGTTCCATATGGATATATAAAAGTGATTTTTTCTTGATCATTGAGTTCTATTAGAATTTGATTATACTCAAAATACCTATCAAGGAAATAATAGTGTTCATGGGCATTATCCTACCAAGCATTTTATCAATAAATGGCAGAGAAAAGTGATACTTTCAAGTGGTCTTATTTAATTTCCTATAATTAATACAAATTGACCACCTAGTGATTGTATGCATAGATATGACCTCATTATTTTTAGTTTTAACTGTGGTTATTCCAACTTTCTTTGGAACCACTTACATAGGGCTTACCTAAGAAAATTGACTATCCCCTCTTTAGTCCATTTCCTCTTTTTGGACATTATTTCCTTAATAAAGTTCTCATAGTTTGACATTTGTTCAAGTTACTTACTAATGGAATATTTATGTGGATCTTTGTAAAGATTTCTAGAAATTTGGATAACTATTCATCCACTTTTTGCTTACATAAGCACTGTGAAAATGGTTGAGGACGATGACGAGGAGGAGGACATACAAAAGTTATTCCATTATGCTAGGTTCCTATTTTTCTTTTCCTTTCACTTTTTTAGAGTTAAGTGGCTTATCTTTTAGGGATTTTTGAGATTCTTTTGGGAATTTTTCTTTTGGTTGAATCACCAATCCACTCCTTGTAGTTACGGAACGACATTAATTTCTTAAATTGGGTTCATTATTAGCTGGGGGAAATTATTTAGAAGGTTTTTCTCTAATAGCATAAGGTTTTATAGCAATTTTACCCCTCCATTATCAATATTTTTGCTAGTTTCTAAGCTATTTTGTGCATTAATTGTGAACAAATTGATTGCATTTTCTTGAAAGTGTCATTCCAGCGTTTTGAATGTGTTATACATGTTCTTAGAAGAAAATAATTGACATTAGGGCATTATATACACATACACTTAGAACAATTTTTAGCAGTTTTAGGTTGCAATTGCAAGTGAAGTGTCCACAATTGTGAGAATAATTTAGAATTGTAAGAAAAGTTTCAAAGGACACGTTCACGAATAAGTCCATGATCATAAAAGGAAGAGCCACGATCATGATTTAAGGTTGGGCACTAATGAGAACGAAGGCAATAGAAAATGACATTCTACTACAAGAGGTTTTGTGACCATGATACATGAGTCCGTGATCGTGAGAGGAAAGTTCAAGATTGCTCCATTGGAAGCAACAATTACATGGCGGTCCACTATCAAGGTCCACGATCATAATGGAGGAGTCCACAATTGCAAGAAAGTTGATCACAATCATGTATCAGATAGTGGAAACA
Organism: Avicennia marina; assembly: GCA_019155195.1. Taxonomy (NCBI): domain Eukaryota; kingdom Viridiplantae; phylum Streptophyta; class Magnoliopsida; order Lamiales; family Acanthaceae; genus Avicennia; species Avicennia marina. The sequence continues at coordinate 12,390,654 of CM032756.1, read as the reverse complement.
AGCCAAACACCATTTTTTAGGGATAATCTTATCTTTTTCTCAACCCTAGTAACATGGAGACATAAAAGGAGTTGAAACTCTAATTAGAAAAAGACTTCAGAGATGAAAATTAAGCATTGGATGCAAGGTGCTAGCAACTTAGGAGGAGGATACCAATTCATGGAGGCGAACGAACTAGGATTGAGATTACATCATTCTTCACATCACCTAGACTAATAATTCTCCACTTTTATTGTGTCTTTAAGATTATGTTGAATATGATGAATTTAGCATTGATTGGTTTTTTTATTTTTGTGGATTTCTACATTAATTTTAAGAATTTGTGATTGTGATAGACTATGAATGCATGAGTTTTCTTTTGATTAATTGTCCTTGTGTTTGCTATTTACAATTGAATATTTGAATTGCAATTAAAGAACTTAATCAACTCTTTAACTAATCAGTGATTGTATGATGATGGGAGTGAAACCTAAGCATTGCACATTCAATTTTAAACTTTAATTCTATGAAAATAATGAAAGTAAAACTATATGATTAGTATGGGTAAATATTGTTAATCATAAAATTCATATTATGACTCTATGAGGCCTTAGGAGAACCTACTAAAATCTTTAGTGAAAGTTTTATGAGTTTGGGAGGATATCTTAGAGACTACAGGATTAATAATCAATAAGTAGATAATTAAACTAATAATTAACATAGGATAATCATCATTCTATGCCAATCACGTTTTGTGTGCACTTTTAAGTGCACGTTCCTTACTTTAGTATTCAATTCTTCTATCACCTTTTCATTCTGTTCCCATCATTTGGGTGGGCCTGACTAATAAGTATTTACTTATATCCATGGACAAACTCCTTTTGTAAGGGTATGCCTCCAAGTACTACCTTTAGGTGTGGAATGACATGCATTAAGCCTTTGGCGCCATTACTGGGGAAGGGTAATGGGTGCTATTGAACACTTTTTATGTTTGCTATATTAGGCCACCATTAATTTTTTTTTAATTTATTTTCTTTTCCCTTGTAGTTTTCTTTCTGTCTAATTTGTTTTGTTAGTTTTTGTTGTGGTTTGTGGGGCTTTTTATGCATAGGATCCAAGGTTCAAATTTGGAGTGTGACCCTTAAATTAAACAAATCATTTGACAAAAGAGAGCCTTGTAGTGCTGATAGAAGGAAGAACTAGATGTGGAATGTGAACAAAACCCACTACACAGTCACAAATCCAACAGCCTAATTAGTAGGCAATTAGAAATTATGTCCAATCGATCATGCAACAAAATATGATAGGAATAGTTAGATCCCTTGTGAATGCCAACAACTTTGAATTGAAGGCTACCCTAATTAATATGATCCAATTAAACAAATTTGGAGGAGCACCGCATGAGGATGCAAATTTACACCAAGAAAGTTTTCTGAAGTTGTGTAACACGATGAAATTTAATGTTGTTTCTGATGATTTGGTAAAGTTGTGGTCATTTTCCTTCTCCCTAAGATCAAATAAGGTAGTGCATACAAGGATTGCCACTAGGTAGGATTGCTACATGGTAGGATATGGTGAACAAGATTCTAGCAAAATACTTTTTGCATGGGAAGATAGTGTAACCTTAGTTAGAGATATTAACATTTAAGCAACTAAAGTCTAAGACATTTCTACAAGTGTATGAGTAACTAGAAGAGTTGATAAGGAAGTGTCCATGACATGGATACCCTTTGTGGATGTAGTTACAAACTTTCTCTAAAGTGGTATCAATGGTTAGCTGAGGACAATGTTAGATGTAGCATCTAGAGAAGTATTAATGAATATGATTTCTAAAAAAGCTTGGGATCTCATTAAGGAGATGGCCTTAAATGCCTATCAATGGCGAGATGAAAGATCAAGCACACGAGGGATAGCTAGAGTTCATGATGTTGATACCTTGACTGCCCTTGCTACAAAAGTGGAATTGCTATCCCGAAATATCAATAAGATGAAATTAAGCCCTCCTATTTCCCCTTCTATAGTTATAATACAAGTTTGTGACATTTGTGGAGGGTCAGATCCTACACATGAGTGACAAATTGGGAGCACGAATAGGAGTGTGGTAGATTTGGAGTAGGTGAACAAAGTGAATGACTAAGGAAGACACAAAACAATACCTATTTGAATACACACAATCTTGGATGGAAAAATCATCTTAATTTCTCCTAGGACTTAAAATTCACAAATGCTACCTCTTGGATTTCAATCCTAGTCTTGACATCACAACCAAGCTCTAAGGGATAGGAGTGGTGAAGCTTAAGAAGATGATGATACATGTGGGAAATCGATCTATAGGAAAGCTAATGGAAATATTGGAAAACATGTTAGTCAAAGTGGGAGAATTAATCATTCCTAAGGACTTCATTGCCTTAGATGTGGGCAACAAAGGTGAATTTCCTCTCATTCTAGAGTGCCCATTTTGGTAACTTCAGGGGCCATTATTGATATAGAAAAAAGTGGCCTCACTTTATGTATAGGCCCTAAAGAGGTAACATTATTTATGTCATTCTCTACTTTTTAAGCTTTAGGTATAGGAGTAGTCAAGCCTTAAAAGATGGTGATCTAAGTGGCAAATCAATCCATGAGAAAGCCCATGAGAATAGTGGAAAACTTGTTGGTCAAAGTTGGAGAGTTCATCATTCCTATGAACTTCATTGTTTCGGATATGAGCAACAAAGGTGAATTTCATCTCATTCTAGAGTGCTTATTCTTACAACTGCAAGGGCTATTATTAATATGGGAAAAGGTTGTCTCACTTTTTGTATTAGCCCTGAAGAGGCAACATTATTTATGTTACACCATGTTTTTCTATTAAATTGGTAAAGCCTGAGGAAGGCAAAAAGAATGATGTTAATGTGAGATTGAAAAATGTTGATTCTGATGTTATGTACTTGCAATGCATTAAGTTTTAGGCGCTGTGATATGAAGAAGCAGGAAAAACAAAATTGACAAGAAGTGCAAAGAAGAAGTTGATTCACAACTGGAAGTGCAATTAGATTCCCCATGGTTGAGTAACAACATAGAAATTTATGTGATGGGGAAGACTAATGAAGGGAGAAGGAAGAGAAACTGAAGTATGGAGGCTTCTCATAAGGGGTCATGGATCTCAAAGTGAAAACTAAAATGACCTAGCTTATGTGATGTCTGGTTGCTAACCAAAAATATAATACAACTTAGGAGATAACCCAAGTTTCTATTCATTTTAAGATGTTTTTATTTCAAGTCATTATAGTGTGTTTTGTGTGTGTTCTTGTTGCATATTAGGTGTTGGAGATACCTGGAATTGATAAGTTCCATTTAGGGATTTATTTTGTAGGATTTTGTTGTTCATGGTTAAGCTTGTAGAGAATAAGGTCGCAGTTGTAGCCGAAGGATTTGTGATAGTAGAAATAATCACAATAGAAAGGTACATTCAATTACAGTCAGCTTTGTGATTACGGTAAACTTTCTTGTGACCAAGAGAAAGGTGATCATGGTAGTGAGATATCCCATGACAGAAAGGTGAGTTTCCTCAATTTTAGTGTTGGCAATCATGAGATTGTGGTTTGTGATCATGAACCTTGATCTCAGGATAGTGAGTTAGGTCATCATAGAAATATGCTTCCTATTGCTAAAGTGCGTGCAAGCATGAACATAACTTTATGATCACAACAACCACTTTCGCGATTGCGAGATGTGACCAAAAGCTTAGATTTGAAGTTAAAACACCTTCTGCTCTATCAATTTTTTTTACATCTTCCTTTCCAACCCTCATGCTCCAGCTTGAGTTTTAGCAAAATCGCCCTATCCTTGCTTCTTAAATTGTTGCAAAACATCTCACACTACCACCACATTATAGTTTCTCCACTTTTTTAAAGGTTACTCTTAGGTGCTTTTAAGTTTGTTTAGTTACTCACCTAAAACGAAATGGTAGGTATGTCTCATGAAAATTCAACTCTTTTCTTTATCAGTTCTATGTTATGTTCATGCTGTATGTGGTTGAACTTATTGTGAATTACATGAATACATTGGGATAAAAATTGGAATATTGGAATTGTATATTGTTGTGTGGTGAATTTGGACTAATTTTGGTGAATTTTCGTTTCCATTCTACTATAACTCTAATGCAGATGCTAGGTCTTCGATGGAATGCTTGAATGCCTATTCCAAGCTATTTTGAAATCTTGTAATTGTGCTAAATGAAAGATCATATTTTCATGCATGCTTGAGTGTTTGTTTGTAAAATTAATTTGATTATCTTCCAATTATTCTTAACTATTGATGATTTCATTTCTATAGGTTTACATTCTCAAAAAGGAGCAAACATGGTGCTAGTTCTTCCTAAGTGGTGGTTAACTTTGATGAGGATAAATTCATGTTACCGAAGGCACATGATAGATATAGATTAGACATGGTGCATTGCTGGTATGTAATAGAGCAATAAATTGGCAAGGAAAATGATCCTTATCCACACTTCACAAATTTGGTGTCACGGAGAGGATGCACTATTGCTTTTTGCCACTCGACCAAGTTGTCATCCTTTAAGTAGTTGAGGGAATTCTATGCCAACATGATTGATAATGAAAAATATAGCATTTAGATTTGAGGAGTCCCAATTGCTTTTGGTCAACAAGTGATGAATTCACTATATAACTTGGAGCATGGGGACATGGAGGAATTCAAGCATTTAGAGTATGGTGGTTCTCAAAATTAATCTATAATCGCTAGGATATACCCCACTAAAGTTAACTGGATAAGTGATGGCACTTACCTATTCCACATGACCCCATGAGTGTCCTAAAGAAGGTTTGGTTTTATTTCGCTTTAACAAAAATTTGGCCATCTGAACATACCGCCACTTGTTCCACTCAAATGACCATCCTCCCCTATGCTCTGTACATTAGCATACCATTGGATTTACGCCACCTCATTTACATGAACATACTCCACATTGCACAAATAATAAGAAGGGCATCGTTTGCCCATACACATTTGATTGTGGATTTATGTCAGATAGGTGGGCTTGATGTTGAGGAGTATTTCCATATAGATATTGGCCTAATCGATGTTTTTCAATGCCTAAGAAGGGATGATGCTCTCGTACATGAAGCAGCCATGGTTGTGGCAGTGGCAAAGGATGAGGAAGTTGCAACACCACCACAACTAACATTTCAAGGTCCCTGTGTATACAGACTTTCGACTGCAAACATGCTTGATAAGTTGGATCAAGAGATCTATGATTGGAAAAGAGACTACCACCGATCTTACAAAAGCTTAGAGTGGCACATTAGACGGATGAAGCAGTGACTTGATCGAGTCGATTACAGTATCTAGATCTGATTTGATCAAATGACTAGATTCATGATGGACATCTAGGGAAACATAGTGCAGTACTTCCAATAGATCTATCCAAACATCCCTTTCACCATGGTGCAATGGCCCCAGTTATGCCTTACTATCACCACTTTCAACAAAGGGATGAGGCCCATATTTTTGCTACTTTCTATGCCATTTTGTACATTAGTTGTGGATGAATTGATTGCAATTGCTTGAAAATATCATTCTGATGTTGTAAATGTGTTTTAAGTGTTTTTGGATGAAAAATAATTGAATTTGGAGTATCACATACACTTAAAATAATTTTTAAGAGTTTTAGGCCATGGTTGCAAGTGCAGTATCTATAATCGCAAGGAATCAAGTAGCAATTGCAAGAAACATTGTAAAGGACATGTTCATGGTTAAGTCCATGACTGCTTAAGGAAGAGCCATGATTGTGAATTAAGGTTAGGTGCTCACGAGAATAAAAGCAATAAAAAGTGATATTCTACCAAAAGAGGTCTTGCAACGGTGATACAAAAGTCTATGATCACGAGAGGAAAGTTCATGATTGCACCGTTAGAAGCAAGAAAAACATGGTAGTTAGCTATCAAAGTCTACTATTTAGATGGACGAGCTTAACATTGTGAGAAAGGTGTTTGCAACTGCAGGTCAGATTGTGAGAACACTTTAGATGTAATTTTTTAGTGGTAATTCAGTCTTTTACACCTTTTCTCAACCTTAGTCACATGGAGATATAAACAGAGCCAAAATTTTGATCAAAAGAAGACTTTATAGATGGAAATTGAGCATTGGAGGTAAAAGTGCAAGCAACTTGGAAGGAGGATACCAATTCGCGAAGATGACCGTAGTAGGATTAAGATTATATCGTTCTTTACAACTTTTAGACTAAGAATTCTCTACTTATGTTTTTAAGATTCTGTTGAATATTATGAATTAAGCATTGATGCATTTTTTTAATGGTTTTCTAAATTAATTCCTAGGGCCTTGTCATTGTGATAGACTAGGGGTGCATGAGTTTTCTTTTGATTAATTGTCTTTACATTTGTTATTTACAATTGATGATTTGAGCTGCGATTAAGGAACTTGATCAACGCTTTAATTAATCAATGATTGTGTCAGGAATAATGAGAGTGAAACTTGTATGTTAGACATTCAATTTTATGCATTAATTTTATGGGAACAATGGAGGTAAAACCATAGGATTGGTATGTGTAAACATTGTTAATCATAGAATTCATATTTTAACTTGACTAGGCCTGAGAGAACCTACTGAGATCTTGCATCCAAACTTTAGGAGAGTTTGTGAGGATATCTTGGAGAGTATAAGATTAACAATCCATAACAAGACTATTAAAATGATAATTAACATAGGATATTCATTATTTTGTTCAATCATATCCTAGAGGACTAAAGCTTCTCATCATTGGTAGTTGCATCTATTGTTCATGTGTTCTATTTAGTGCTCGTTACTTACTTCAATATTCAATTCTTTTATCACTTTTTCAATCCATTCCTATCTTTTAATAGGGCCTAACTAATATGCATTTAGTTGTATCAATAAATACAAACCCTTTTCCATGGATATGACACCCATGCTTCCCAAGTTATTTTCTCTAAGACTTTAGCATGGGATAACATGCATCATTCTTTAAGATTATTCACCAATTGCCCAACCTGGATTTCCACATTTTTCATTGAATTTCCTAAATTTCCCATGTGGGTTTCTAAACTGTCCAACATAGTTTTAGATCTTTCATGCCTCTTTATAGACTTCACGACAAAAGAAGTTACAAAATTCTCTAAAGATGGCTTCTTTCCAAGAGGAGGTTGATTGTGTCTAGTGGAGAATTGAGAACATTCCTTGAATTTGCATATGAGAAATTCTCATGATTTCATAACTCTAGATGGTATTGATTATAAAAATTATTGCAAGGAGCAAAAGCGCAATTGTTTTTGTAATATGCTTGCTCAACATCACCGAAACCATCCCTAACAAAAGTGTTTGCCATACTTCCAATGGATTTGTTAAAAGTGTTCTTAGTTCTTAACTAAGATATTTTGTTAGTCAAAGCGAAAACTTTAGTAGTCTAGACCATCAACTGATCAACCTCAATCATACTTATAACAACCCTTCTTAATTAATTCCTTTCATTTAACAAATGATAGTTTATTGATCAGCATCTCCTTAAGTAGGAGATAGGATTCATCCATTGTCATCTTAAGCCACTAGTGACAGCATCCACTATCATTTTAGGATTTATGCTTCTAGGTTGCAAGGAACGCAACCATTCTCTTACTTTATCTTCGAGTGATAATGGGATAAACCTCAAGCAAATGGTATCTTCAGCCATGCCATTCATCTTTATGGTGTTAAAAATTTCAAGAAATGTGTCTAGATGAAGATTAAGGTCCTAATTAGATAGCCCCTATATTGATTTTGTTGTATAATACTTATTAATGCTAGCCTCAACTCAAAGTTATTTGCTTGTATTGGTTGTCGTTGAATGTTAGAGAAATTTTAGTGCACAATGGGTTAGTAGTAATTCTGAAGTGCTTTTGGTTCATCTTGCATTTGAGGGGGTGGATTTTCATTTTGATTTGGATGAATTTAAACTTCTTCCATCTCAAAGTTATACTTCTCATTACTTTAGTTTCTTTTGTTAACTTATGACAAGTTCTTTCTATTTTAAGATCAAAATCGAGGCCTTCCAACCCTATAATTCAATGTATAAACTAATGAAACCTAAGAACTAAATTCTACTAATCTAACCTAAAATCAACCTAGAAGACCGGTAAACTACAAACTAACCTAACTGGCTTAGTCTATAGTTCAAGAAAATTCACAATAGTAACACTGAATGATTGAACTCAATCCTTGGCAACGGTGCTATAAGACTTTATTTTCTGAAAATAAAATCTAAGATGAACTAGAAGTGCATAGTGTCAAGTTATATTGTACTATGATGAGCATGAGTCATCCTATAAGGATAGATAATCAAACTACTACCAGCTATTAGTACCGAATCCCTAATTCAAGTCAAGTAATCTATACAAAGCTAGAAACAATAATAATAAGAAGAAGAAGAAAAAAGAAGAAGCAACTAAATAGATAAAACTAGCATGCAAGCAATCGATTGCCAAGCAACACAAGACAATAAAAAGGTAATTAGTATGCAAAAAGTACCTAGGAAATCAATCTCACTCACTATCACCAGATTTAACGATTCAATTAGTTTTAATACTCATTCAATTCAATTATTAATCAAGGTTTCAATTTTATTTGCATTACCTCTCTCAAATGTAGAATAGAAGCCTATGTGAATTAACTAGGATTCGCTTCTCAGTCTCATCCTGTTCTAAACACATGCATTTAAATCACACATAGATATTACTGGAATTTAGCACAAGTAACATAAATAATTGAACTAAATGTATTGTATTAATACTAAATCAAATAAATTAAATCATGGTTCAAATTCATTTGAATGATTCCTTGGCACCAGATAATTAGCCACACATATTTTCAACTAATCCCATCATAAATTTATTCAACAATTTAATCACATGGAAAAGAAAAGAGAATATATCCAAATCATTATTCTTCACGTTTCACCTACGATCTCACTTAATGTCTTCACAAGTTCTCCATTTTGATCTTTGTGTTTCTTGGAGCAATTTTTCTCTAAAAAGCTATCTTTCCTGCCCTTCTATTTATTTCTAATGTCCTTTTATACTTCTAGAAGGATTAGAGTTGTATGGTGTTGAAACTCTCTCCTTTTTCCTCAAATTTCTCACCATCCAAATCGATATTTCCTATTCTTGGATTGATCGCTCTTCAATTGGATTGATTTTTGTCAATCCACGGTCTCCAAATCATTATTTTAACATCTTCCTGAATCAATCTCCTTCTTCAACATTTTTTATCTCAATTGATCTCCGAACATCCTGATCGACATGGATTGATCGCTCCTGCAGCTGATTGCAAATTCAAAAAGTTTGTTTTTGTATTGTTGACTGGCCATCCTCCATATGTCTATTGGATTGATCTTAATCGGTCCATGTTGGACCATATTAATCACCTAATGCTTTAGGATTTATCCTGCATCTTTTTTTTTTTATTATTTTATTTTTTCTTCTATATATGCTCATTTGCTCTTCATACCTACAATTAGTCACTATGAACTAAAGTAAGCTATAATTCTATCAAAATTAAGCATTTAGAGTGCAATTATCACATTAAATTCGTGTGAACTATTAGATGCTAACCCCTTCAAAGTACAGCTTTACTTGCCACAGGAAGCTCTTGAGCTCCTTATCGTCATGTTTGGCCATTGAAACTCTTTAGTTTGGGATAATCCATTTTGGGACTTACCACACTTAATCTAGCAACATTCCCACTCACAATTACTTGTTTCAACGTGGCATTTCCTCCTTAAGCTTAGTAAAGGCTACTTTGAGCATCCAAACAATAACCATGGTCTTGGCGCTTTGTTATGTATAATGCTAGGCAGCTATGTCAACCTCCTCTTACACCCTACTCCTAATGACCTCAACTTATTCTTGGGCACCCTCTTTCACATGGTTAGGTTGGCCAAGAACATGGTCTTCTAACATCTCAATAATATGCTCGATCCTCTTGAACCTTTCACCTATCTTTGCAAGGGCGGTCTCAAATGAGCTTTGCTCCTTAGCTTTACTCATATCTTGAATTTTCTTCCTTGCATGGGACCAATCTCTTTACAACGCTCATTCAAGGTACTTGGCATAGTAGCATTGTTGTTTGCCATCTTGTACCTCTTTTCTTCACATGAATCTAACCTCGGCTCTAAAACTACCTATCTCGACCTTATTTCTCAAACAAGCATTTTGTGTGACATTTAGCTTCTTCACAACCCCAATGATAAACATCACTTTCCTAAAGTAAAATGGTGCAAGTGTGAAGAAGAATGGGAAAAGAACATAAAAAGATGACGAAAGTCAAGCACACAACAGTTGTGAGGAAAGAACACTTCTTCTTACTTGAAAGCTTTGATTACCATCTTGATCACTTGATGGTTTACAAATCCAGTCCTATGGGTATTTATACTACTCCACTTTCTTAATGAATGTTGGAGATCATTTTAATTTGATGGTACACAATGACGAACTAGAATATTCTACTGCCTATCACAACTCTTTGGTAAATGCTCCAGAACGTTCTGACTTATACACAACACTATGTCCCAACTACATCTTTCGAGGACATTTTAACAACTACTATATGTACAACACTAAATGTTCGGAAAACTTTCAATAATCTCCAAACTTAATGTAGCATGTAAAAGTAAATTTTTCGGGTGCTTGGAATTGGTGGGCATGACTAGGTGCATCACTTCAAACGTTATATTCGTTTTCTTTCTTAACTTTTCTTTTAGCACTGTAACTTTTTTAACTTGGCCAAAATCAAAAGGGCATTTAATGGGATTTACCCATAGAGAAACGGGAACAATATAGCAGATAACAACGTAATAAATACTAAATGCTCCTGTCAGCCTATAGATAATAATGGAGATTACAATTTGTCTGCTAGTGTGAGTAGTGTATTCTTCTTTTTCCGTTCGTCGTACATAACTGTGGGGATCATAGTATTGACAGAAAACCACAAAAGATAATATAAATCAATTAATATATTATTTAAATGAGAATAAAACCAATAATTTAATGATAATTATTTTATTAACCTATTTTCAAGTTTATTACACGTCGAATACTTGAGTTTTAATTGACAAGCGACCCCCAGAAATTTAGAAAAGAGAAGCAGAAAGCAACTGCATGGTGGCCCATTGCATGTCAACTCAATTGGCCTCTCTCTGATGCGATCTTGTTCATTTTCAGGTTTTCCCTCTTCTATTCCTTTAACCTTACCTTATTTAGCATCACCCAGGAGAACAAAATCAAACCGAGAACAAGGATTAAATTCTTTAAGAAGATCATACGAATCCGGATCATGGAGAGGGGAAAAGATTTGGCAGAAGGGTCAGTGTCGGGCGGAGATCCGGGCGCGGCCGCCACCACCCCGAGTCGCTACGAGTCGCAGAAGAGGCGGGACTGGAACACTTTCGGTCAGTTCCTGAAGAACCAGCGGCCGCCGGTGGGGATGCCCCAGTGCAACAGCAACCATGTACTGGATTTCCTGAGGTATCTGGATCAGTTCGGGAAGACTAAGGTGCATTTGCAGGGTTGCATCTTTTATGGGCAGCCGGAGCCGCCGGCGCCGTGCACGTGCCCGCTTAGGCAGGCGTGGGGCAGCCTGGATGCGCTGATTGGGAGGCTGCGCGCAGCCTACGAGGAGAACGGCGGGTCGCCAGAGACCAATCCCTTCGCAAATAGTGCGGTAAAGATATATTTGAGGGAAGTAAAGGAGTGTCAGGCGAAGGCAAGAGGGATCCCTTACAAGAAGAAGAAGAAGAGTGGACCAGGGAAGCCTGACGACGACTCCAATTCTTCTTCGACGACGCCCTTTTCCTGATTCCAGGCAAAGAAGATGGAGGGTCAAATATGGGTAAGTTGTTCTACAAAACTAAGCATCTTTATTTATTGATTTGAATGTTTAGGTATAATTAATTTCCACAAAGATCAATAAGTAGGTGGGTAGTGGTTATATTTTCTTTTCGCCTGGGTGAGTATTGCATGCATATATTTTACTTTACCAGATGTCTTATCACTGGCCTTCATCTTTAAGAAGAAGACGACGACGACGGAGGGGGAGGATTAATTTATGTTAGATCCCGAATGGAGAAGGAAACGAAAAGGGTTGGTGTGAAGAGAGAAGAATAATATTAATTAATCTAGTTGGTTATGGTCACTTAAAGACAACATGTGAACGACAACGTGTTTACACAAGCACTAATGAGTTCTAGAACTGATCTCCCAATCATATTCCCCACAAACCCTAGCTATAACTAGTCCATGAGAAACAGAAACCATGATGGCATGACAGTTAGCTCTTTATTGTAACCCAAAAACATTATACGTTTGCAAGAAAACAAAGCTTGTATGGAGAAATCTACAATTGCGTAGCTCACACCAATAATTTTAGAAATTAATTCTGCCAAGATTTTGGACTCTTGGGCGTCAAATCCGTCCCTTTCGTCACTGACTTCAGATTTTGCCCGTCACCTAAAATATAAGCCAAACACTGGTAAAAATATGCCACAAGTTACTGTACCTCCCTCCGTCAGGGCTTCAAATTTTGGAGCCTGTCTTCACGGATTCAGGGCAGATTCTTTGTCCCCACCGATTTGTTACTTGTATTTGAGGATCAGGGTACGCGTTTGCGTGCATGTTTAAATGAAGAATTGGAAATGTTTATACTGACTCTTCTTTCTGTAGCTTTCAGATCCTAATATTTAATTATATAGCAGTCTCATGACTTTACTATCGTCCCTGGCTGTAAGAGACGTCAGAAATGCATATTTAATTTGTACCTTCAAAATGCTGATTCTGATAGCCCAGTTATTTTAGTTACTACCCCTCGAATTATAGACCTTTTTTTAATCACAAACAACATATTTTACCAAGGCATTTTGGAAATTAACGTTTACATACGTAACTGTCCTCAGCATCTTTACTAGATCGCCTATCCGTGGTTTCCAAGAATTGAGTGCATGTACAGCGTGTTTTCTTTCTGCTCTATATAATTAAGTTGGCTACATAGAGTTACAAAATTAACTATTTAGTTAATTCATATTCATTTGGTTTTGAGACTTTGATTTTGGGAATGATCTGCTATTGATCACCTTGTACTCTGGCTTCTGAGATTCTGAGCTTTCATTCTTACTTTTCTTTTTCTTCAATTTTGCGAACATGATGTCTAAATTAAATGTGAGTGATGAGATAAACTAAATTTGGGAATTAGAAATATAGCGAAATGATGAGAAACTTTATTTTAGAATTATCCAACATGGCATTTTCATGGTCGACGAAAAACTCCTAACGCATTTTGCCTGCACTAAGTAGCGGAGATGGGGCTGAAATAGAATTAGTAAATAATCACGGTTGAGGAAGATTTGGTTCAGGACAAATGTGGCAAAAATCTAACGTGATAAGTTTTCTCCGAATATAAACTAAGTTTAGGAGTTGCTGCCTCAATTATCGAGCAATCAATTGTCAAGTAGTAGCAACTAATGTAGTTGTTGATAACATAATTAAAAAACAAGTAATATAGTTGTACATTTTTTTAGCTAGAACTTGTTAAAAAATTAGAAGTGGTTGGTCAATAAACAAACCATTTTAGAAGAATTGTTGTTGTGCCTTTCGGTTGAGTTACTTTTTGCCGTTTGGTAGGGGGCTGCGAGAAGATACTCTACCGTTACACTGAAAAGAAATAAATTGAGCATTGTTTATTTTTTAAATAATTGTGAAATTTCCAAAAACTATTAAGAATGTTCCTGAAACCTGGGATCATTTCCTCGTTCAAACTGATGTAAAAGTGTATCTTTAACCGAGCGTAATGATTAAGAAAATCCTAAAATAAGAACAACACCGCCTTAGTTTGGACTTCATTTGTTCATCAATTGTATATTAATCTATGCTATATTATTATTTTAATAAAAAATTTTTAGTTACACAAATTGAATTTATACAACTACTCTTGTATTAAAGACTTTTCTTTTTTATATTATTTTCTTCTTTCTTTTCATTCAACTTATAATTTATATTTATATGTTCTATCAAATTTTATCATTTTCAAATTCTTTTTCTCTTTTATTATTTTTTTATTTTACTTATTTTTGAACAATTAACATATTTTTCTTATTTTTCCTATTTTCTTTTTCCTTTGAACTTTTTTATTTTTTTTATCTATCAAGTTTTTTCTCTTTTTTACTTTATCTTGATATTCTTTTTTATTATTTTAAAATATTTATAATTTTGATACTAAATAATATTATTTTTATTAATTAAAATGCAATAATTTTATATTTTATAAATAAATCTATACATGCACATTTCACTAGTGTTGTTTATGTAACAAGGTTGATCAATCGAAATGTGTAGAGGCCATTAATCAACTGCCAATAAAGACTTAAACAACGGTAATTAAAGAGCTATCTCCTTAGGGTTGATATGGCAGCATAGATTCTCCAAATTTCTAACTATATGTTTCATCTCATATTCTATTTTTTATGCACACTCGTAAATTTATAAAGTACCTCCTTAAATGCATTTTAGGTGTCATGATTGTACACTCGTGGTATGTACATGTTGTGGAACATATCAAGAAGTGAGAGAAAAGCTGATTGAATTCACTAGAATAAGAAGGAGAAAGAATGAATCAGTTTTCACAAACAAGCACCTGCAGCTACTGTTATATCAAACTCCTACCAGTCAACTACCTCTAACTGCTATTAACTATCATATAATACCTACCACTAAGGAAGGAAAAATAACCACTCCTTGGAAAAGAAACGTCTGCCATGGAAAGCTGTTCCAGCAACAAGGATCCATGCAGCAGACATGTCAATTTCTTCTTTAACATCTCTGCTTATGAGTTGCTGATTCAGAATAGGACTTCCAAGTTAACATCCCCCAAGATGAGTGTCGACATATTCCAACCTCATCTTGGACAGTAGATAAAAGAATCTTTTCGAATTTAAGGCCTTAGTTAGCAAGTTAGCAAGTTGCCCTTTTATCTTAACATAACTTGCCTCAACTACTCCTCTCACTTTCTCCCTCACAAAGTGTATGTCCAACTTAAAATATTTGGCCTTCTCATGGTATGTAGGGCTCCTGGAGATCTATGAAGCACTTTGATTGTCACAAAATATTGTGATAGCTCTACCATTCCTTATTCCAAGATCTCCCATCAGATTTTGAAGCCATTTCACAAGTGCATGCTGCCATGGCCTTGTATTCAGCCACTATGGAACTTCTTTCAACAAATGATTGCTTCTTAGACTTCCAACTTATTAAGCTATTACCTAAGAAAACACAATGCAATAACCAATAATTGACCTCCTTGAATCCTGGCAGACACTCTAGTCACTATCTGTGTAGGCCACCATGTTCATGTCATTTTTCTTGCTCAAGAAAATCCCTTTTCCTAGACTTGACTTTAGATATCTCAACACCTGTAGGCTACCTTAAGATGTCTCTTTGTGGGCTTAGACATGAATTGAGATAACACTTGAATAGGCTATGTTATATCAAGCTGTGTAAAGGTCGAACGGATCATTTTTCCTATCAATTGTCTATAGTAGGTTCTGTCGTCCCAATGCTTCTCCTTCTTAGTCAATTTTTGGTCGGCTTCCATTGGTGTAGAAGCTATCCTTGATCCCAACATTCCATAGGTTTCCTAGAGATCTAAGGTATATTTCGTCCAACACATTACCAACTCATTACTTGATATAGCCACCTCTATTCCAAGAAAACATCTTAGAATCCCTAAGTCTTTGACCTTGAATTTGAACTCGAGAAACCTAACTACATTGTTTAGTTCTGTCTGTTCTTTGCATCCAATAATCAAATCATCAATATAAACAAACAAAACAACCATTTCTCCTTCATGATTATTCTTTATGAACAAGGAATAATCAGAACTTACTTTACCACAAGACTAAATGTTTCTTGATAGTCAAACCCATCAACTTGGTTATATGCCTTTGCAACCAAACTAGCCTTATTCCTTTCGACTATGCCATCAACCCTTAGACTTATCTTGAACACCCACTTGCAACAAATCACATACTGGTCCTTAGGAAGTCGAACTAGGTCATATGAGTCATTTTCTTCTAAGGCCAAAAACTCATCCACCATACCTTGTCTTCAACATGGTTTTCTCACAGCTTCAACATACGAACTTAGCCTATGTGCTTCATTTAGTCTAACTAGGTAACATATGTACTCTTTAGACAATCTTTTAGTGGAAATGTAGTTGGAAATAGGGTGACTTATGTTGACAATGGTTCCTGATGTTCTTTAAGTTCAAGATGGTAAGCATCAAGTTTGGAAACCATCTACTTTTAGCTAATCTTCTTAAGTTATTATTCATCTCCAGTTTTTAGATTAGTTTAGATATGAACTTTCAACAAGGTTATCAACTTGTGTTGGGTTTGAAAATGGGCTTGTGGATTCATTATTAAATTGGTTATGTTCAGCCTTAACATTCTGATCAGATCTAATAACATCAAGACCACAGTGTGCATTCTCTTAGTTTTCAGTAGCCACAGGTTGGACATTGATATTAGACAAGCGGAAGTCTAAGTGTTCATGATACTGACTAATGAAAGGGAATACATGTTCAAAGAATGTAACATCTATGAAGGAGATGATCTCAAGAGTGTCAAGTCAGTACAACTTATACCTCTTTACCCCATAGGGATAGCCTACAAAGACTCACCTTTTAACCCATGGATCAAATCTAGACCTATTTCTTTTCATGGTAGAATAGAAAACTATGAACCAAAGACTTTCATATGCTTATAATGTAGTGGTTTCATAAACAAGAGCTCATATCACATTTTAAAATCAAAAACCTTAGATGGAATCCTATTTATTATATAGTTGTAGTTAATATGGCTTCACTCCAAAATTTCAAGGGCATTGAGGCTTGAAACAAATAGTCTTTGCAACAAAAAGTATATGCTGGTGTTTTCTGTTTACAACTACATTCTTTTGTGGAGTTTCAATGCAGGGTCTTTCGTGAATAACTATATTTTTAGTTATGGTTGAACCGATTATGCAAAAGTTTATAGAAGGCTGGTATGATATAGTTCACTTCACTTTTCTGTCTCATTAAATTTGTTTAAGTATACCTCATGAAGTCATCAACAATAGTTAAGAAGAAGTGATAACCTCCAACAGCATTGAAAGAGTAAGGTCTCCAAGTATCAATTTGTACAAATTCAAAGGGGTATTCACTATTTTTAACATGTATAAGAAATGAAAGCCTTTTCAACTTGGCTTTGAGAAATATCTTACAAACTTTATGGGGCATGGTTCTGATGAAGGGATAAAGTTCATATAATTTCTCAATCACATTATGAGATACATGCCCCCATCTAAAATGCCAAAGATCAAAATCTAATTCAAATGTGACATTTTTTTATGGAAGTTTATTTGTCCCTTTGGTGAATGAGAAAGTGTTTTATATGATATTTGTTGTAGAAGATATAGGCCTTGACTTTGTTTAGCTACTTGAATGACCATCCATGGTGAAAGGCCATGGAGAGTTAAGAATGAAACAACAATTTTGTGCTTTACAAAATTTGTTGGCTAAAAGGAGGTTGAATCCAAAGGTTAGAACATGAAGGACTTGGTCTATGGTCGATGAGTTAGAGGTCTTTACTATGTCAACATGTGATACAGGGACTTTAGTTTTGTTCAGAAAATTAACAAACATGTTATAAATAAGGTAACAAAATCACACTATTCTTGCTATAAGTTCGTAATGACATAGGTTGTGAGATAAGTGATATGTGTTGTGGTTCAGGAGATTAGTTATGGAAATGAGTGCTTGGAAATTTAGAAAAAAAGGTTAACTATTAGATTACTTCTATACACTTTCTTATTCTTGTTGTCTCTATGACATCTACGCATTCTCTTGATCAATATCCTATTGTTCCAACATATTTATCAACATCTTTAACTTGCCTTGGGACAAATTACATCCTTCTACTCCTTTGTTGCTTGTACACCCTCCATTAGTTGAAGTTATCACTGAGGCCTGATTCACAACTGATTGGCTAGTTTTTCCTTCGTTCCTTGTGAATTTGAAGTTGAGAAGAAATCCAACAATTCCGTGACACTTTTCTTTCACATGACCATGCTTGCCACAGTGTGAACATCCAAGTTCTCCCTTCTTGTCATTTTATTTACAACTGATGCTAAGAGCAAACACTTCACTCCAATTGTGTTGAAATGACCCTAACCCTTCTATGCCTCCTCCGCTACTATGGCATTATATGCCTCATCCAGCGAAGGAAAAAGCCTCTGTATAAGGATTTGAGGTGTATTAGTTGAATATATCTCGTTAACCACATTCAGAAATATGTATGCCTTGTCTCTTTCTTAAAGATCCACAAACATTTGCAAGCAAGCCTAGTCACATATCCCTCAACTCTAGTGAGGAGGTGGTCTATAAAACCTGAGTTCTTCCCGAATGGGCATCAAATCAGTATAGTAGGCATCCTCACTTCTATTTGCTTGATTTATAGACCAAAGATCATTTGGAGCTTGTAAATTTGGTTGTCATCAGACTATGAGAATCTTCTAAACAATACAGCCCACATCTAATATGTATACTTTATGTAAAATATTGTGGAAGCCAAGGACGAACTAATCGATTTGAGAAGCCAAACAATAATTAGATCATTGCATCTAGCCCAAGATCGGGGTAAGAGATTTTCCTTCACTAGTTCAGTTATTGTCCCATCAATGAAGCCTAGTTTTTTCCTTGTAGATAGAGCCAGGGTGAACTTGCTCCATTTGGCATAATTTTGTCCTATATGCTCTAGATGAGCAATGGTGGTATTGTGGTTATCTGAAGTGAATGAAGAATGGCGAGTTGGGATCTTCTAGTTGTAAGAAAGGCTGCAAATTCAGCTGAGGATGAGGCATGTTCTGCTGGTTGATAGAACCATATGAGGCTTCCATGATTATTACTGAAATGGATGGTTTTGAGGACTAAACAATTGAGTATTCTTCCTTCTTGAAGCAGCTTGGCTCCGGTGCCAGATCAAGAAAAGAGAGAAAAACTTATTGAATTCATTAGAATCAAAAGTCTTCACAAATAGGCACCTGCAGCTACAGTTATATTAAACTCCTACCAGTCAACTACCTCTAACTACCATTAACTATCTAAATCATAACTACCACTAAGGAAGGAAGGAAAAATAACCACTTCTTGGAAAAGAAACGTCTATCAAAGGAAGCTGATCCAACAATAAGGATCCAATGCTGCGGACATGTCAACTTCTCCTACATCATCTCTACTTGCGTGTTGCTGATTCAGAATAGGTCTTCCAAGTTAACAGAATATACAATGGAACATCAAATTAAAAGATGTGAACTGGTTTGTGGGGCCATGAATCAACTTCTCTTTCAACTGGACTGCAGTATATTAAACTGCCGCTAATGCCCTCCAACTGTTGCATGACAAATAGTGGCTTTGAAGCCTGATTTCAAGCATTAAGAACTAGTTCCCTTTTTAATGCTTTTCCTTTCCTGAACTTACTATGGAAGGTTATAGGATTCCAGGTGTTTCAAGTCTGCCTCGCTGTTGGTATTCTAGTGGCCATTCAGACATATTTTTCCAACCAAATTCGTTCTTTTTGATCTTGTTTCCAAGTCTTGGGGTAAACATTCTTCCTGTCTTCGTGTAGGTATCTGTATATTTGTGATTCTCTCCGGAAATTGATATCTATTATCAGAAAAGATTTTGGCTTAGAACTTTTTTGCTTTTGAGTGGCTACTTAACAAAAATTTTGCTAAGATTAAGTTTTGTTCTCCAAATTTCAATGGATTTCAAGGCTTAATTTGGTTCCTTTAACACCGCTCATTAGCATTAGATTTGCAGTTAGAAGGTAGTAGGCCAACATTTACTGCGTTATTCTCAATTATAATTCTATTGAATTCATGCCTTAGGAAGCTTAGGCTATGTTTGGGAGAAGCGTATTGAGAAATGATGTTTGGTAAAAGTTTTATTGGATGATTTACAAGCTTTGAAGGAAGGTTCTAGCTAGATTAATAGTATAATTTATTTCGTATAAAATGTATAATAATAATTGAATGATATAATAATATATAAGAATAATAATTAGTTTTTAAGATATAAATATATATACATACATAAAGTAATGCTTCATTTCATACTTAAGTTTTAATTTTCTTTTTCGGGTCCATGGGCGTATTTTTTGTGCATGAAATCTGCATCATTTATATTCTAAATAACTCTGAATAAATAACTTGATATATATTTGATGGCCAACCACATTCTGCGCTTCGTACAATCATTATATCTTGGTAAAAGGCTTTGCGTTAACGTCAATGTAGAAAAAATTTATCTCTAAAGTATGTATATTTTAATTATATTTTTTCCTTTCGTTTTGGCACTCTGACATTATTCTAATTACTATTTCAGATTTTTTCAAGAGGAGGGAGCTGTGTGGAGCAGGCAAATTTTCATTTGAAATGTGGTCGATTTGCTGAAGTTTGGAGAGTATTCGATATTTTATATTCATGTTCCATGTATGCCTAAGTCCCACTTTATTAATTAAATATACATTGCTGTAAGCCCTTTTGTGTCTCCAAATGATTCTTCAGTTCCCTTCAGTTCTCACAACTCTTTGGTATCTTTAATAGAACATTACTGGGATCATATGTGCGTATATAGAAATTATTACGTGGGTCGTAAGTTTTCTTGCGTACGCATTTAGTATCAAATGAAAAAAATTTGTAAATGCTAAATATCCTAATATATCGACCCAGAAAATAATACCAAAACTTTTGAGGGTCGTGTGTCAACTATAAGAAATAGTAATTATGTGATCAATTTGAAAACATAATTGAACTTTCCACAGTTTGAAAGTGAATAATCATTGAATTATGAGTCTCGTAAAATTATTAAGAGATTGAAGACAAATTCCATAAATAAAAACCAACGCCACGATCGGAGTTTTTAATAATTAAAAAAAAAAAGCTCAATGTCACTATAGCGAGTTGATTCTTGATCATTCCATCATATGTTTTTATATTAAAAGATGACAGTTTAATATGGTAAAAAGTAATTATGATGTATACAATAATTTGTGTATTTATTGTATTCATTAATTATTAACATTAAAAACATAAAAAGGAAAGTGACTGAGATAGACTATAATCGATATACATCATCATTCATTATGTTGTCGCAAGCTATGTCTTCTTTTTGCTTTACTCTGATGACTCTTATAATTAGAGATCGAACCCTAAAACTACATGGGCAAATAAACAAATTACGTGGATTGATTTCTGTGTTTGATGCACATGCATTTATGTTATCCTGTATGGTCTTGATATTATAGTATTTATTTTGGTGGTGTATATATCGTATTTTATGCTATATAGGCACAGTTATAAAATATACTTTGAAATAACCTAGATTATATATATGTGTCTGTGTGCGCGCGCACGCGTGTGTGTCTATACAACAAAAAAGCTAGCATATGCAGTGTCGGGCGGATCTGAATTTTCGGTTTTATGAGTTAACGGGTTCTATAATAAGCTCGACACGTGATTAATATTGGGGAATCTCTACGTCAAAATATTTCTAGCTACTAGAAAAGGACTCGAATTAAAAATTTATTTAAAAATACTAATTAAGGAACAATCAAGTGAAAAATCTGTGTACAATTAAAGCTGTTCGACTTAATTTATATTGTCATACTAACTCTAGTAAGAAGCTTGAAATTAATTTATAAGTGAAATATCTATTTTTATGCGATAATCCATTTCATAGATTTATATGTGTGTTCTCGTAAATAAAGGTATATCTTTATGTTTTCCTACCTTTGCTTATAAAATTCAAATTCTTTTTGGCAAAAAAATATGTATGATGTTTTTTCAAAATTTTATAATTATAAAAATGTAATATATGGATTCGTTATTTTCCATACTATGGCAACGGACACTATTTAATGCATAAAAAATATATTATATTGTTTTTTGTCCGGTGTCCGGTCTTCCTTAAATTAATTGGTCTTCTTTAAATTAATTATATGTTTCAATTTTGTTTAGAGTTTACATTATAGGTGTTGTCCAAATATTTTATTTGATCTGTTTTTTTAATCAAATTACTCTTTTATATAAAGAGGAATTAAGAAGAGTGTATATCTATAAACTTGTATATACACATCAGTGGATTTACGTGGGGATCAAAGAGGGCAAGTGCCCTAAACCGCATCTGGCCCTAAATAAAGAATTCCACCATTAACCTTTAAATTTGTTTAATACTTTTATGTTATGCCCCTACTAAATTTTGAAATAACGAGTATAAGATAATATGGTTACAACTATAATTTGAAAAAAAAAAAGTAAGTAGGAGAAGAAATCATTTAACATCAAATGCTACTCCAAACCAATATATTATATATTTACTTTTATTTGGGACGACATCTTTTGTACTTTTTATCAAGAATGTGATGGTATTTTTATAAAAATAAATACAATTGTTAAAGTGCATCCCCACTAAATAATATTTTTAATTTTGCCACAGATACACATGTTCGTATGTATATATCGTTCATTGAATTTTATAAGAAAGAAAACACAAAATATTTTTAATTAGGTCTAACAAAATAAAAAAGAAAACAATAATTCAAGATATTTAAGCCAAAACGAAATGTGAGATGAATTTTAGCATTAATTGGGAAGTTCAAACCATTCTGGTTGAGTCACTAATTTCAGTTTTTTTCTTCACTCTACTTTTCTTTTATACTATGAATCAGAGCACACTTGCGTGCACAAAAAATTAAAACATATGAATGCACATTATAAGCATAATAATCAAATTTAAATTAAAAAATTCCATTAAATTTATTTTAATTATCACTTAACGAAATACCAAAAACACAAAAATACTAAAATATTACCTCAAATATGATTGCTTAGAAATAAGTAAGAATTGCTTAGTACCTGCATAGATGCCAGTATGATTGGAACCGAACTTTCAACGTTAAAACAATTTTTTCAAACTTTATACTATTAAAGATACCATTCAACAAAATTTTGATCCAAATTCCAACTCTTCAAAAAGCTTATGTTCAATAATGGTGGGCAAGAGGAAAAATCAGAAAGAAAGTATAAAGTTTTGAAATTATTAATGAAGCTACAACAACTTTTAAATAACAGTAGAGAAGAAACTATTAAGGTTTAGATAAACCATTTTTATAACCACTGTACTTTTATGTCTTTTCAATCAAAATTTTAGAAACTATCGTGCCTTTTATCACTGGAAAACAGCTCAAGAAGATAACTAAAGGAAATAAAAATCATAATAATTCTACAATCTTCTCCAATTGGACCGACTTATCAATACCAACCTCAACAAATGTGTTTCTTCTACATTTGAGAAACAGCTTAACGTGACAAATACATTATTTCACATTTAGTGTATTCACTCGTGCGTGAAGTTGTATATTATCTAATTAACGTGCGTTATTTTTTAAAATGTGTAGTTGAATTAACTTGGTCAAATATTTAACATGATCAGATTTCATTGTCATTGAGTAAAATATTCCAGTTTCATTAAGCCCTCAGAATACTTACATATGTACATTTTGATACAATATCCAAAAAGATTTCATATGTGACTTATTCTTATATATATGTCTGCAATATGATGGGTGCAAAAGTGCAATAAGCTATAAAATGTGGTTGGGTGGAAATACCTCTGTAATATATTTTTGCAGCTAATTCTTCATTGTCAATTGCATAATTTATATATACATATAAAAGAACTGTTTTTATTGCCCTTATATTTTGAGAATTGCTTGGTAACTAAATACTCGACAACGGATTTTCCTGTAAAGAATTTTATTTAATATTAAAGATGAATTGATAAAAAAATTCCAAATCATGAAAATTTACATTTCATTAAGTTTTTTCAAAAAGGTAATTCGAATTATTGATGTCCGATCGGATGACACAGACAACACGTAAGTTGATTTTCCAACAACCACTAATCGTGACATGTAGTGCTAAAGGATCTCATTTGCGCCAATCGTGAAATAAAAGAGAACTGCCTAGACAAGATATATAAAATATCACTAATTTCCTCTTACCTTCTATAATCATGTTAATGAATCCATCAGTCAACTCAGAGTTTCGAGTGGCATGACACGTGGCCTTGCTAACTTTTGTCGCGGCAAGTTTCAGAATCTTTCTTATCTCAAAAGTTGATTTTTATCTCTTCTCCAAAATTTCAGCATCAGCAATAGCTACTCTGTCAAAAACTTGAATTGCTTTGACAATTTTACTTCTAGTAACTACGAATCCATCTTTAATATCATCAAGTATAAGTGTCAAGTTGTGAAAGTACTCAAAATGCATACACACATGCAGCAAAAGCAACACAAGAAAGATGAAAGCAAGAAATAATAAGAAGAGTGGGTAGAAAAGGGTAGTTTCTGATTCTATCAAGTAATGCTATTGTTCCATTGGCTACAGAGCCATCCTACAACAATATATATGAGTTCAAGCTATTAACTACCTCCTAAACTAATACCAAGGGATCAACCATGTGTAACTTAAAAACTACCTATAAACTACCACTTCAAGTGGCATCTGAGGTGGCCTACCATTTGTAACTTCAGCTGATTATGCAACCACCTGTTTTTGCTTCAATAGCCCCCTCAAGATGGCTAATGAAATTTACCATTCCCTTCTTACCCAAGTAGCTATTGAACAAGTCTACAGCAAGGGGTTTGGTCATTACTTTAGTTACTTGTTCATTTGTTAGCACATGATAGGTCTTAATCAGTCCATATTGTAGTTGATTTCTCACAATGTAACAATCCATCTCTATGTGCTTGCTTTGTCTATGAAAGGCAAGGTTTGTACCAATGTGTCATGCAACCTTGTTGTCACAATGCTATTCTAATAGTTGATCATGCATAATCCCTAAGCTTCAAGGATATATCACATCCAAGTCAACTCTGCACATGTTGAGGCCATCACTCTATATTCTGCTTCGGTTGATAATCTAGAGACAATAGATTATTTCTTTGACTTTCAAGACACTAAAGAACTCTCCAAGAAAATGAAATAACCTGTAATAGTTCTTCTAGTGTCCAAACAAGACCCCCAATCCAAGTCACACTAGGCCTTTAGTTTCACTTCATTTTTGGATGGCAACAACAATCCCTATTCTAGTGCTGTTTTGATGTAATGCAAAATCCTATAGGTTGCCCTCATGTACAATTCAATTGTTTGCTGCATAAACTGACTTAAGGTCAAAACACTAAGACAAATGTCAAATCTTGTAATGGTTAGATACAATACTCTTCCTATCAATCTCTTATGGAGAGCTAGATCAACTAGTACCTTCCCTTCTCTACTGAGTTTGATGTTACACTCCATAAGGGTTTTCTTTAGTTGTCCACCAAGAAATCCACTATCAGCAAGAATGTCTAGGGCATACTTCCATTGATTAATGTCGATTCTAGCTCATTTCTTGCCACCTCTATGCCTAGGAAGTATTTTAGATGTCTTAAGTCCTTGATCTTAAACTTATCATCAAAGAAGTCCTTTATCTCCTTTATCATAGCCTCTGAGTCACTCCCCACCATAATATCATCCACATACACCAATAAGACGGTAAAAGAGTCCTTGCTTTTTATATTGAAGAGGCTATAGTCAACTCTACATTGCACAAAACTAAATCTGATCAAAGCATGGGATAAGGTGGCATACCATTATCTTGATGCTTGTTTCACTCTACATAGACTCTCGTTGAGCCTGCATACCTTTGTTGCACCTCCTTCATTGTACCTTGGTAACTTCCTCATGTATATTTCCTACTCCAAATCTCCATGTAAGAATGTATTGTTTACATCAAATTGATGTAAGATTCAGCCCTTTACTGCAACCACTGCAAGTAAACATCTTACTTTTGATAATTTTGCCACTAGAGAGAAGGTCTCTTAGTAGTTAACTCTATCTTTTGTGTAAATTCTTTAGCTACCAGTCCAGCCTTATATCTCTCTAGAGCTCCATCTAACTTATATTTAATCTTGTACATAAATTTGAATCCAATTGCTTCCTTTCCAGCAGGTTCCAGCAGGTAGGTTGTTAGTGTACATATGTTGTTATCCTCTAATACCTTTGTTTCAACCTATATTATCTACTACCAATTAGGATCCCTTGAGGCCTCGACATAAGTCATTAGCTCCTCATGTGAGGAAATAGCAACCAAGAAGGCTTGGTGATGAGGGGGAAACCTGTCATTACTCAAAACAATTTCAAATGGATATTTAGGAAGGTTTTTAAGGTTTTGCTCACTTATCTATGTTGAGAGTGGTGAAGATGAGGAGGCTTGTTGACAAAAGTATTCCTTGAGGTATTTAGGGGCATTTTTGACTTTGGTAGATCTCCTTAGGACATTAGCAAGTTGGTTGTTAGATGGAGCAGTTTCAGGTCAAAGTTTATGATCAAGAGGGATTGTGTTTGATTGTGTATTGTTTTGATTTCAGAAACTAAGCTTTCAAAATCTAGAGGGGCTTGTGTCTAGTGTTGAGTGTTGAGGTTTTGAAAAAACAGATGGCTCTGACTAATGTGAAGGATTAGGAGGCTATGTTTGGATAAATGTTGAGGACTCACTGATCTGGTTTTGCAACTTGAATGGAAAAATGTTCTCATAAAAGGCCACATCCCTTAAGATGAAAACATTGTTGGTTTTCAATTCCAATAGTTTATACCCCTTCACACCATATGGATCCCCTAAAAAGACACACTCTTTTGCTCTAGCATCATATTTCTTCCATCCCTGATTTAATACAAATGCATGACACAAACAACCAAAGACTTTCATTTGTTGATATGAGGGTTAGATCCGTAACAACTTCTCATAAGGTGTCTTACCATCTAAGGCTATGGTTGGAGTCCTATTTACTATATGTGTTATTGTCAAGACACATTTAAGCCAATATTTTAGAGGAAAATCAGATTGAAATCTTAGTGCTCTTACCACATTCAACAAGTGTTGGTGTTTCCTCTTAACTTTTCCATTTTGCTGAGGGCTCTCTAATGAGTTCTGTACCATTACCAGTTCTAATGGTCCTAATTTTTCTTCTAAACTGGTTCTATACTAACTTATGGAAGGCTCTCGTGCAATGTTTACTTTTTGCCTTTATTTTAAGCAAATAGACTCAAATTGTCCTAGTATAGTCATCAACTATTAAGGGGCCCCAATAGGTCACAATGCAACATCTCAAAGGGACATGAAGATCTATGAGCTGTAATCAAAGGATTTTTTGTACAGCTTTGCAAGAGGGCAAATTGGACAAACAAAATCATTCATTTCATTCTTGATTGGTTTTAAAACTGATTCACCAATGAGGTTCAATTTCCTACTTGACATATGACGAAGTCTATAATGCCAAATAGCATAACCAAGGTTAGGACTTACAATAGAATTGGACTTAGGTGAAGTGTTCTACCAGAAGCTTGGTAGGTTAGCCCTAAACTGATCAAAATGAACCTTATTCCTTAGGAATTTGTACAAGTCATCCTGAGCTTCACCCTTCCCAATCATAGTCCAAGAAGCAAGGTCTTATGCATAACAAGTTAAAGAGGAAAACATAGGGCACCAAAGGTGATCTTAAGTCAGTTTTCTTACTGAAATCAAGTACATTGTTTGAGGTAATGGACTCTATTAACTTCACCTTATTTATGTGTGTTGAGGTTACATGAGATCCATTATGAAGCTTGATTAGAATGGAAGCAGTAGCTAAGTGAAGAAACTAGGGAGGCAGATCATGTGATTTGTTGCCCCTATGTCAAAGACCTAAGGCTAAAGCAAAGTGTGGCTTATGGTAAACATTTGTGCAGAAGCAAGTGAAGACTTACCAACCATTTTTGTTGGATTGGCTACACGAGTAGAAGGCATAGTGGTAGCAATGTTGGCTTGTGGAGTCTTTTGGTTTTGAGTTTAGCTTGTATCACTTGACTTAGTGGCTGCAGTCTTCCTTGCACCAAAAAATGCCATCAACTCATGATATAAAGCCTTGGTGAGTGTCATTCCTTCACCATTCTCACCAAAATAACAAGCTGACTATTTTGAAATACCGTGAGATACTAAAGCTCATTCTTCACTCCTTTTTAGTGCAGCTTGTACCCTAATGGATATCCCTTTAATTTGTAGCACCTCTAAGTAAGATGCCCCTTCATATTACAGTGTGCGCATGTGGGAGGCTCAGTATTGCCTAACTTAAAATAATTTTAGAGTGTGTGACCTGTGATCTTGCAAGGAATGCAATAGTAGGGCCTGCCCTTCTTCCTCTTGTCTTGGAACAGTTCTGAGTCCTCTATGTTGCAAAAGCCTGTGCTTCAGCACCCTGCATATTTAAGATGATTTGATGTTGTGTCTCCTATTGTTGAACCATGGTAAAGATCTTGTTCATAAGTGGCAAGGGATCTTGACGCATGTGTGGAAGCGTAAAAATAAAAAGATAGCAGCATATGTCAAAACCTAACAAAATCTGCTTGCGTGAACCTTTAAGAAAGACCTAATGCAACAATCTTTAGTGAACTCTAGTGATAAAATGACCACAACTAACATGCCTTGGTAGTTAATATACCACAAATTAATCTGAGAAATGCCTAGAATAACTTGATTTGGAATTTTGGATTCACAAGAATTGAAACAAACTCAATTAAGGAAAAACCGAAGAAAGAATTTTATGCATTAAAAATATTAAAGAGTTCTTCAAGAAAAATAACAAAGGGTCCTATATATAATGTTAGAAACCCTTAAAAACCCTCGTAAAGTCATACATGGGTGTTTTAGGAAGTTTAAGAATGAAAATTAGAAAGAAATCTTAATTAAAATACAATTCTTAGACTCCAAGCCATAGTGAGGCTTGATTTGGGCGTCGTGGAATCGAGCACACATCCTTTAGCTTGATTTGGGGTAATTGGGAACCAATCTAATTGTAACTGTTGCATGCTGAATTTATGATCCCATGTGTTTATGATCAAGCATGACCCTGCGTGATCATAATTATAGAACATCCGAAATTGCATCTAAGTCAATCCACTTCAACTTGAGATCAATCTAGACCCTTTGAGATCAATTAGGACTTCCTTGAGATTGATCTTAATGCCATTTCAAAGCTATTTTCATCATTGTTTTGCACTAAGATGATCTTTAAGCTCTATTTTGACCTCCAAGACTTCTCAGAACATCTAAAAGCTCTTTGAAACCCAAGTTCAAGGTTCTTCTTAGCTTTTTGGAGCTCATAAACTTCAACTTGCATCCAAAGCTTAACAAACATCCTTTGTTCTGAGTTAGCTCTTATGTCATTCCCCTTCTCTTAAAGGCAAATTAACCTCAATTTGTTAAGATTCCTATTACCTACCAAACATACTTCAAATAAGAAATAATATAATATAATACTAATATTATATATACCTTATACTTCTACCTTGCAACTCAGTTTTGTTATGAATGTGTAGACACACGTGGACCACCACAAGTTGCAAGCTTTGAAAATTTCCTCCAAATTGTAACTCAATTCTTGAATCGAATATTATGATGTGGAATTCTCTTAGGTTTCTTCCTTATAGAAGTAATTCCAACATTCCCAAGGCAATCTTCCTACAAAATTATCCTCGAACATTATGATGTGGAATTTTCTTAGGTTTTTTCCTTATAGAAGTAATTCCAACATTCCCAAGGCAATCTTCCTACAAAAATATCCTTTCTTTGGTAACACTTACATGGTCCAACAAATCAATACTAGTGTATTTCAATATTTATCAACATAATCATCACATGAAATCAACTCATGACAATGTACATCAAATAATGAATAATCATTCAGAATAACATGCATTGTCAAGCCATCTCAATCACATTTTGCTCATTCAAATGATAACACAATTCTCTATCATTCCCAATTACGCCATATACATCACAATTCATGCACCTATGCATAATGTGCATAAAACCTATGTTACTTTGCCTTTGTGTGTGTATGCAATGACATAGAATTCAACATCATGATAAGCCTTATGTTTGTGAATGACATGCATGGAAAGTTCAACACATTCATGCCTTAAGCCAGGATTAAATAAAAAAATCATAAAGTCCTTTGGCTTAAGATAATCATGCCAAAATCTCAACACTTTGATCATACATAACCAATAATATAAGCACTGTAACCATCCAATGTCATGAACATCATGGATATATAATGCATCACTAAAAGAATGAAATTCATTATGCTTCAATTCATCAAGTGGCATTATTGCAACATAGTTGTAAAAGCTCGTATATGATCCTAGATTACTTAGTATGTATGTACTATGCTGTACATGTAACTCTAAATATCTCAACACAATCCACAAATTTTCATCAAAAATTAAGAAACTTCAATAGTTCTCCTCTAAGGTCACAAACACGTATGATGAAATGTAAGTTTTCAATGTCAACCCAATATCATGCAAACCACCATGAATTATACATGCAAGATTCTTAATTCCATTAATTCCCTTAGGCTCACACTTGAATGCTAAGTCCATCAAGTATTAAGACCAAGATTAGCAAACAATGTAACATTAGGCACCTCATGTAAATAGTAACTTAAGAAATTACTAGAATCAAGGTTACCGAAATCTTTCCGTAGCTTCAATGCACTCGAATTCACGGATTCCTTTGCTTGTGAATCTTCATCAACTTTAGTTAAGAACTCAATGATTAACTCCTCTCCAATATCTTTGTGGTCTTGCAAGAAATTACCAACAAAAGCTGTAGGGCCATATAAGAGATTAATGAAAATAATCCTCTCACTACAAGCCCTCAAATCTCTCTTGAACTCAATCACTCTCCTCATCTTCTATTATTGCCAACTCATTCTCTTTTCTCTCACGCTTTTTTCTTCTTTCTCACTCTCTTTTTTCCTCCTCTCATTCTCTCCTACCTCATGTTCACTCTTTAACTCTAGCTTACATTGATTCTCATCATATAATGGATTATCAAATACAAGTCCTAGAGAAATACAATGTGTAAGAGTTTCATCAATAAGATTGCAATCATTCTCTACCATGGATGCTATAAGTGTTTCTTCATCCAATGCTTCATCCACATGATTTATCACTATGAATTCTTCAACATCTTCACGAGCGGCCTCATATTCTAAATCCAACTTGTTCTCAATTTTACAAACTTCTTTTTCTTCAATGACTTCATCAATAACCTCCTTTTTATCACCTTGGCATGCCTCTATCATGGGCGTGAATCTAACCTCGGGCTCATCTTTCTTATGGGCTATAGCACTATTAACGCTACAATTATTAAATTGCAAATATGTACAACTCACCTCCTTCATTGCCATAGATGCAGCATTATCAATATCCTCTTGACATCTCTTCTTTATATCCCGACAAGTGTCAATTCAAGTATATCCTTCAACATCTCTACAAAAGTCATGTTGTATAGATCTTCTAGCAACATCTCCAGAAAGGTCGTGTTGTGTAAACTTTCCAGCACCCTTCCTCTTGAGCTTGTACTCAATTTAAATGGCCCTTTCTACCATGTTCTTAATGCCCTCGTATCTATTATGCTCCAGAATCTCCGCAATGTCGTTATCTAGTCCATTGAGAAATCTATTCATCATTTTCTCAATAGTCTCATCTACATTAGCTATCCACATAGCAAAACTCAATTGATCTTAATAGCTTTCCACACTCATTCCATTTTGAATCAATTTATCTAATCTATCACATAACTCATGCGTGGAATATAGAACATATAGATTTCTCATTACCCTCTTTAATTCCTTCTATGTGGTGACTCTATTTCTTCTACCACTCCTCTTACTATGTATAAGCTTATAACACCAATATTTAGTATATTATGCAAAGGACTAGGTGGCTAAATATACCTTTTGTGCCTCTAAGTTCCGTTGAGAGTCAAATGCCTCTTATACCTTTCTTTCCCTTGCTAAGTATGTATCAAGATTAGCTAGTCTCACAAATTATGGAATATTGAATTCAGTCCTCCCTGATGACTCACCGTTCATGATGTGTCCAAGTACTTCTCCTAGGAAAGTCATCAACTCCACGACTACCATCGAATTCATCGTAACCTACATACCTTTCTTGCCTCTCTCGATGTGTAGCACCATCCAATCTAGTCATCATCTCCTTCTTAGCTCGACTCTTGTAAGATAATGGACTAATGGGTGTTGTAGTATATCTAGCTGCTAATTTAGGCTCGCTAGTGTCTTCGACAACTATTTCTTGTAAAATGCATACTCTCTTGATATCTTGAAAATACAACAAAAAGAGCAAGGACATGTGTATTGTGTGTGTAAGTGTCCTCTCACCTCACAAGATGTAATTTGCTAGTTTTTTACCTCTCACTTGTATATCACATAGTTAATAAACCCAACAATGCACTTACCACTCGAATCTTGTCTCTGCCTCATGGAATTCTAAGTAATTCTTAAAAATGTAAGTGGCATAACCTAGAAGTATGTGTAAGTGTGTGCAAGATTTAAACTTTAAAGGTATGGAATCAATCAGAACACAATTAGATTAATTTGAGCAAAAAAAATAAGTTGGTAAGTCAATCTGGACGCAAAGAGATCGATCCTAACTAAAAGGAGATGGTGTAATTGGTCCAGGAGCAAAACGGATCGATCTGGAGCAAAAACAACAACACAATTGACCCTAAAAGATAGGCACGATCAAGCACAAATGGGCAATCATTTTAGGTTCTCTCACAAACATGCTCGATCGATCTAGTTAAAAGGCGTGATTGAACTTGCAACTGAAACTCATTTTTTTAACTAATGTAACTCCTTGAAATTCACTCCTATTAAATTTCTTTCAAGTTCCTAATGTTCTCCAAGTGATAAGGAACAAATTGGGACATAAATTCAAGCAAGATCACAACTTTTTGTATTTTACACCCTCTTTTTTGTCTTTTTTTTTCAAGTTTCTGCACAAATTTTTTTCTGCCACATGTTTATTTTTACTTGTAAAAAATCAAACTCCGACAAAAACAAGTAACCCAAATAAGCAACGTTTTTTTTTACTAATGAAGGAACGACAAGGGCAATAGGATACAAAGATCACAAAGAACAGAAATAGGTTATATTGGTACCTGGACTAGCACCTAGATAAGAATCTAAAACAGCCTGCTCTAATGCCTACTAACGCATGTGCAAAAGCATAAACATAGAAAGATAGAACGTATGCAAAACCCAGTGAACTTTGCTTGCGTGAACTTTGAAGAATAACTCAATGCAATGATCTTTGGTGAACTTTAGGGATAAGACAACCGCAACTAACATGCATCGTTAGTTGATACATTACGAATTAATCCAAGAAATACTTGAAATAACTCAATTTGAAATTTTGGATTCACAAGAATTAAGGCACACTCAATCAATGAAAAACCAAAAAAAGAATTTTATTTGTCAAAAATATCAAAGAGTTCTTTAAGAAAAATAACCCAGGGTCCTTTATATAATGTTAGGAACTCTTAAAAATCTCATGAAGTCATACATGAGAGTTTTAGGAAGTTTAGGAATGAAAATTGGAAAGAACTCCTAACTAAACTACAATTCTTAGGCTTCAAGTTGTAGTCGAGCTCGATCTGGATGTTAAGGGGATCAAGTGTGCATCCTTTGGCTCAAGCCGAGGTCATCTAAAACTAATCCAATTGTTAACTACTACATGGTAAATTTATGATCTCATGTGCTTGTGATCCAACATGACCCTATGCAATTGTAATTATAGATGTCTGAAATCTCATCTAAGTCGATGTGCTTCAACTCGAGATCGATCCAGATCACTTGAGATCAATTGGGACTTCCTTAAGATCGATCTTAATGACATTGCAAAACTATTTTCATCATTGTTTTGCACCAAGATAATCCGTAAGTTCCATTTTAACCTCCAAGACTTCTCAGACACATCCAAAAGCTCTTCGAAACTCAAGCTCAATGTTCTTCTTGGCTTCTTAGAGCTTAGAAACTTCAACCTGCATCCAAAGCTCAACAAACATCCTTTGTTCCAACCTAGCACTCACGTCAGAAAGTACCCGAAATGTAGTAGAAGCAACAAAAGATAGATGAAAGCAAGAAACAATAGGAAAAGAGGGTAGAAGAAGGTAGTTTCCGATTCTGCCAAGTAGTGTTACTATTCCACTGGTTGTAGAGCCATCCTATAGCAATATATATGAGTTCAGGCCATTAACTACCTCCTAAACTAACTACCAAGGGATCAACCATGTGTAACTTAAATAACTACGTCAAGGAAGCAATAATGACTACCTATAAACTACCACTGTAAGTCAGATTTGCCAGCGACAGCATCAACTAATTATGGAGCTGTTTGTTTTGGCTCCAATAGAAGTTCTCAGTATTTCTACTTCTTTTTTTTTTTTTTTTCTCTTTTCATTGTGGACTCCTCTTCTTGAAGATAATATCAAAGAGGAAAACATTGGAGCCTTTGATTCTTCATGGTCACCTTCAATTTCAACATTATAATTATGATTATTGCTAACCTTTCCTCTTTGTATATCTTGCATGAAATCACAAATGTGAAGGTATAGGAGAGAACTAAATTGAAGCATCCAATTCTTCATGGACATCTTCAATTTCAACATCATTGTTATGATCCTTGCTAACTTTTTCTCTTTTTGTCTCTTCAATGAAATCACTAATGTGAAGGTATGTTTATGAACCAATAATTGTTATTTTATGTAAGTATACTAGTTGTTATGTCTAGTACTATTACCTACATATTAAATTGGGGATTTTTTTAAACTTTGGGGTTATTATTAGAAATCTTAAAAATATTAGGCTAGTTAATCCTATTCAAAACATTATAAGGATTAAAATGAAAAAAAATATGACACTCTAATAACATAATAAATGCCACTTATATAATACTCCTCATACGTGAGGAAGCTCCATTATTGTATTGTTTAGAAAGTGATACATAATATGCCACTTAACAAGTGTAATCCTCATACTCTTTTCTATCTAATGCATGGTAAGTTTAGTAAAAATCTACATTCAACCAAGAAAAACCTTAGGAGGTTGGATACCTTCCCCTTTTCTATCCATTCTTTTTATTTCTTTAAATGTAGAGTTAGGTTTAAATCTTAGATTAAAATTTACCTTTTTGATTCAACTTTTATAAGACTTTAACTTGATATTGGCTGGAAAAAGGGGTTGGAAATGCAATTTGAATTTAGGAAGGTCAAAGGTTACCAAGTTTGGCCATTTTAGTAAGTCTTAAGCGTCCTTAGAAAAATTGCCATAAATTAAATTAGCAAAAATAAAATCAAATTCCATAAGATGATTCAAAAACAAAATTCAATGTTCTATCTAATAGTTTCAAGTTTTAAGTTTAATATAATATCTAATAAAATCAAAAAATTGACAAGTTGGTTGTAATTAAGTTTGCTGTAATAGGATTCTATACTAGCCTTTTAATAAATATATTCGATCCAAAGTATTCATTTTAATCTCCCCTTGCTTGTAATCGATCCCAATGTTCATCCGAGAACTATCCAAGGCTATTTCTCTATTTGGTTTTCACCAAATTGATCCGTGATCTCCTCTATGACTTCTAGAACCTCTCTGAACATCTAAACTCTTTTGAAATTGGTGCTCAAGGCTCTTCTTAGTTTCTTGTAGCTCATAAATTTCAATTCGCGTCCATGGTCTGAAAAATAGCCCTTGTTTTGACCCAATGCTTGTGTCATTCCCCTGCTCTTAAAGGCAAGTTGTCCTCAATTCGTTAGTATTCTAGGTACCTACAAAACAAAATTCCAATTAGAAATACTATAGTATAATACTAGTAATGCACCTACCTTATGCTTTTGATTTGCAACTCGACCTTGTTGAAGATTTGTGAACACTCGAGTCTTTCCACAAGTTGCAAGCTTAGACAAAATTTCCTAGATTGTAATTCAATTTCAAGGTCAAATATTGTGATGTGGAATGATCTTTTAATTCTCTTAAATGAAGTCAACCAATCCAACCGAGTAAGATCACTTCTTAAAGAATGATTATGACCACAAGTAAATACAACTCTTGGGATCCCTTTTGGTCTCTTCTTTTTAGCAACAGCTCCATCATTCATAAGGAAGGGCTCCTGCAAAATCAGCCCAAAAAAATCAGCCCA
The DNA here is from genome assembly GCA_019155195.1 of Avicennia marina. Classification (NCBI taxonomy): domain Eukaryota; kingdom Viridiplantae; phylum Streptophyta; class Magnoliopsida; order Lamiales; family Acanthaceae; genus Avicennia; species Avicennia marina. The sequence goes on along the minus strand of CM032756.1, from coordinate 12,354,435 downwards.
ATTTTGGTAACACTGATGTGTTCCGAAGGGTTAGGACATGTATACCTCAACACCTTAATGAATCCAACATGGAAATCATAAGAAATCAACTCATAACAATGCACTTCAAATAATGGACAGTCAATCATATCAATGCACATCGTCGTGCCATCTCCAATCACATATTACTCATGCAAATGACATTTCCTATTACATCATACACATCACAACTCTTGCACTTATGCACAATATGCGTAAGACCTATGATTCCATTACCTTATGATTTGCAACCAAGAATCTAAGTGCTGTAAACACTTTGCATCATGAACATCATCATAGATATACAATATATGTGTGGGACAAAGCACATAGAACTCACTCAAATATAGTCTTCAATAAAGAAAGTGTACTATGCTTATGCCGAACAATTAACGCTACCACTGCACAAGCTTACATGAACTCCCAAACTTTACTTGTGGAAGTTATGTATTTGATCCTGAAATACATTTTATGGGTATCCAATGCTCCACATGTAATTCTAAGTATCTCAATCCATTCAGCATGTTCTTATACTGAAAGTTAACACCTTTCAAGCTCTACTAAAGTCATTTAAGAGTCATGGAACTTAGACAACATCCACTCAAAGTCATACACATGCATAATGCAAGGTAATTTCTCAAATCCCAATTACAGTCATGCATATCATATCACCACAAATTATGCACTTGAGATCCAATGGATCATTTTCTATAGTGGCATATTATGTATCACTTTCTAATAGTGGCATATTATGTATCACTATAGTGATACAATGGATCATCATATACTAGTCCTAGAGTATTATAATGTGCATGAATTTCTTTAACAAGATTGCTACCATTCTCCACTATAGTATCTATAGAAGTATCTTCACTTAAGGATTCACTCTTTTCATTTTCCATTAAGGTCACTTCCTAAACCTCTCTATAAAGGCTGCCAACATCTAAATCCAACTTAACCACAGCTTCACAAATTTCTCCTCTAGCCACTTTACCATTTCCAAGTTTATCTTGTTCATTACTATTGTGCTTCTTCACCATTAACGTATTTAATTCTTCATTATCCTTCTTGTGGGCTACAACAATACCAAGACAGGATACTATCGTTTCTCATACTCTTTGATTAAAGCAAAACTAACAAGCACTTTTGAGACCACCTAATACATGAAGAGCCTTTCCCCTATCTATAGTTTCCTCAGGAGGGGTAAATTGGAGAAACATGACTTTAATTCGTCAAAGGCCTACTAACATTTCTTATCCCACTAGAATTCCTTAACTTTCCTCAAGATCTTAGAGAAAGGCAAGCTTACACCCTAGAAATGAATTGAGACAAGGTGGCTTTTCTCCCAGTCAGCTTCTACACCAGGTGGATATTAATAGGCAAAGGCATTTCCTGTATAGCCTGAATTTTCTCTAGACTAGCTTTTATACCCCTCTGTGTAATCAAATATCCCGTACATTTCCTCCTTTCAAACATACATTTGGCGGGATTCGGCTTTAGGTTATATTTCTCCAATGTATGAAAGGTTTCTCACAAGTCCTAAATGTGGTTTTTTTTTTTGCTTTCTCTAACTTAACTAGCATATCATCGACATACACTTCCATGTTTTGTCCTATTTGAGACCTGAACATTCTTCTACCATCCTCCAATATGTAGCTCCTACATTCTTTAGTCTGAAAAGCATAATGTTGTAGCGGAAGGTATCAAAAGGAATAATGAAGCATACCCTTCTTTTATCCTCAATTGCCAAAGCATTTGATGGTAACTCTAGAAACGTCCATCATGGATAACAATTCTATCCCTACTGTAGCATCCATTAGCTAGTCAATACGAGGTAAAGGATAGCAATCTTTTGGACAAGGCTCATTTAAGTCTTTAAAATTGACATACATTCTCCATTTTCCTCTAGTCGGTTGGACAATTATAACATTGGCCAACCACTTAAGGAACTTGATCTCTTCAATCTACCCAACTTTTTATAATTTATTAACTTTCCTCTTCATGACTTCCATTTTCTGTGAGCAAAAGGATCTCAACTTCTGCTTGATAGGCCCTCAGGTGGGGTCAATTTTCAATTTATGCTCTGCCACTAATAAGATTACACCTATCAAGTTGGTAGCTCTTCAAATGGTTTAATACTCCCTGTCTTGAGCTTAGACTGTCTAAGAGAATTTCTAGGCTTAAAGTGCTCACTTAAATCTATCTAACATTGGTGGGATGCTTTCTAGTCTCCTCTAATCACTCCTACTCTTCCACCCGTAGTAGGGAAATCCAATGCCATGTGAATTAGTGAAGCCACTACCTATAAGGCCATCAAAGATGGCCTCCCAAAGATCACATTATAACTATTGAGTATATCTACAACATAGAACTGGACTAACTTGGTCTGGATGACACCTTCTCGTCCCTAGGTTACTAGTAAAGGGATCTTTCCCTTAGGAGATACTAATTTTCCCAAGAACCCATACAACGGAGGTGCTCCCTACTTAATGTCGTTGTCCTCTAAACCTATTTGCTTAAATGCCTTATCCGAAAATACACCTATTGAGCCTCCTCCATCTATCAAGCATCGAGCAACATCATAGTTGGCAATAATGGAAGTGATTACCAAGGCATCTTGATGTGGGAATAATACACTTAATAGATCTTCTTCCCCAAAACGAATAACCACTCTAGGGAGTGTTGTGATAGCATTTCTTTACTTAGGCAATACATCACATGAATGCCTTCCATGCTCTATTAGAGATCCCAGCCTTGGCTTCTCCTATAATCATGTTGTTACCCCTTTCGAGGGGTAGCACGAGTAGGACCTTGATCGTTCTTGCCATTATCCCTTTCTTTATTAGGCTTCCACTAACCTCCTACATGAATTCTTTAAAGTGACCCTTGCAGATTAGCACTTTAATTTGCCTGTCAAGGCACCCGTAGCCTTTAGTAGTGTGACCATACTTATTGTGAAATTTGTAAAATTGATCACCTGGTGGATTCTTGGAAGGAGTGTTGAATGAGACCAGCCACCTGAACACATCTTTGCTCCAATAGGCGTTGAGGATGTGGTCACATGTGGTTTTTAAAGGATTTTCTGGGAGGGACTTATCTCAACTTTTGTTTCTTCCCTAAGCTTGAGAATTTGAGGGTTCCCAACTACAACTGGTCCTTTTTAGTGATTAGGGCTCTAATTTCCTTTGCTCTCTTTCTCTTTTAGCATCTTTCGTGTTTATGAATTTTTTATTTCTGACCAAGGACTCATTAAAGTTACATGAAGGATTCTTGGCCAATGCATAGAAGAACTCCCCATTTCTGACCAAGGACTCATTAAAGTTACATGAAGGATTCTTGGCCAATGCATAGAAGAACTCCCCATTTCTGACCAAGGACTCATTAAAGTTACATGAAGGATTCTTGGCCAATGCATAGAAGAACTCCCCATCCTTCAAGCTTTGCATAAAGGCACTACCTAATACTTCTTAGGTGGCTACAAGGGTATCCAATGCATTTTGTGTAAACTTTTTCATTTATTCCCGCAACGGTTCCTCGTAGCCTTATTGCATACTAAATAGGGACAGAGGCACCTTCGCATACTGTTTACTACTTGCAAACTAATGTAGGAATAAGGACATGAAATCCTTAAAGCAACGAATTACTTTAAGGGAGAGATGGGTGAACCACTATTAAGCCATTCCACCTAAAATAGTTAAGAAGACTCTGCATTTTACATAGTTTAAGTATTAATGAAGCAGAACTTGGTGTCTATATCTAGATAAATATTCCAATGGATCTGAAGCCCCATTACACTTAGCCATCACCACGTCACGAAAATTTTCCAGCTAGGGCTAGTTTAGGATATGTTCAAAGAAAGTCTTTAGCAATCGTTGGAATTTCTTGCTCTTAGGTAAAACATATCTTTTTTGCTTCCAACTCACTAACCTTTTTCCTTTTGAACTCCTTTCTGGGTGATGACCAGTATTTACGGTCTTAAGTCGGTCCTTTCTTTTATCTTCTTTGAGGATTTCATTAGACTTCTCATCGATAAGAGTCTTTTGTAACATCAAATGGTTATTGAGAATAGCCTAAACGACTTCATTAACCATGGCCTAAAACTACTCCATGCTAAGCTAAACTGTGGAGGCATTGGCCTCTGTTCTTCTTCCATGGCTTCAATAATATAGCCAGCGGTGGATTCCCACAAATGGCACTAATGTGGTGTCTTAAAAAATCAATATCACAAGAAGAAATAGATTTTGAAGTCACAAACAGATGATGGAAAGTAAAGGATGAGGAACAACACACAAATTTACGTGGTTCGCTAGATGTATGCCGATGTCCACGGGTAAAACATGCTATATCATTTTATCTCTCATCTTTTCTATTTTTCCTCTCACCTTTTTATACAATATTTACATAGGTATTTTTCCCACCTTTATACCACTATGACATAATTCACACAATTATTGACTATCTATTAAGCATTGCAAGTTACTGGCACAAAGTTATGGGACTGATTAGCTAGTTACTATGCTAGACATCCTTATGTTGAGCCACGCACTTATCTTGACCTAGGACCTAGTGTGGATGCATCAGTGTTTACTCATCCTCCTACTTATATTGCAACTGAGTGTCCGTGCAACCATCCACCTGCAGTCATTACCCCATGCTCTGAGCTATCATACAATACCATATCCGTAAAATTTTGAATGATGATGTAACCTTGAATAAAATTATTTGAATTAAAGACTTGCATTATATAATTTCCAATTTAAATGCTTTAGTTGGGATACGAAAAGTTTGAAATAAGAGTTGATTACAAGGGTTTGAAAATAAAGATGCAAGGGCAAGATAAGGCCAATCTTATAAATATTAAGGATTGAAATTTAAGTTCTAGTGGTATTTCATGTACACAGTTCTGTTTATAAGGTTCAGGTACATTTGAATTCACATTTTCAAGAACTTTGCATGAATCATGATTCCATTTAAGTCTCTTCAATCTAACTTAAATGTGAAACTTCAAATTGTCTTAGCTTGAATTATTGTCATGCTTTGTTGAATCTATGCTAGACTTCTCCAATTTCATAGGGCCTTTGTCTTAATTTATTGTACTTCTAACTATATTTAAAATTTTTGAAAAATCTCTATATTACATACTTTCAAAGAACACAATCCTTTGAATCAATTTTGAAACAGTGCTAATGTAGATGCAAATTAGCTTCTAGCATATCAATGACAAGGCAAACTTTTATTTCCTCTTGCCATGCAAGAGTGCCCAGCACACTTCAAAAGATAATGCCAAGGGTTGACTAAATTGTCCTTAACGTGATTCTCATTACTTTATTTCAATATGAAATACATTACATGTTTACTAGATATTAGCCCAAAATCGAGGCCCATGCACGCAAGTTCACTTCCTTAGCCCATTTTCATATCAAGCCCATATCAAAGTGTAAGTTAATAAAAAGTGCTGGGGTTTTGTTTTAGTTTCCAATGTGGGACAATGAAACCTTATTGAAACACCCACTTTTTCACAACTAACCCTCACATATTTCAGAAGGTTAAGTTTCAAAACAAGGAAAATGCTAATAAACTTGTTTAATCTCAATGCAATGGGACTAGCATCTCTCTGACTCTGAACCTGACTTAAACCAATATAATTTGACTTATAAAGTCACTGGTGGAACTAGGCTATATGAACGATTGACTCTTTGTTTTAAGATAGAGATTATATCAGTCACATTGATGACCGCCACAATTATTGTTCCATGTGATTTTGTTCTTTTCTAGTTGTGCGCTTTCTAGGTTATTCATGAGAGCTCTAATCACTATAGCCAAAATCTTTTAGGATTAGCCTTACTCAATTCTTATATAGGTGAATTCCTCAAGTATACATTGCTAATACACCATCCATTCAGACATTGAATTCATAAAGAACCATAGAAACTCATCCTTAAAGTCTATCAGGTTAAACACTTTTTTCTCAAAATCACAAATGGGACTTACACATCGAGTGCTTTGCAGTTAAATAGAGACTTATTTTTCCTCATATGGACCTACTTCTTGAGATCTCGAATCACATAAGTTAGGATGTCATCTCTATTAAGTTCAATTGGCCAAAGTCCCATTCCCCCTGTAATCTGAAGAATTATTCTTCTTCCTATGAGCTTAGTAGAGGAGCAATCATATTTAACTCTGACTTCATGTAATTGATGGAAATTATTCCATCCCTCAACAATTTGAAAATCACAGTGTATATGAACTACAAGCATCACATTCTTTGTCAAAAGGATACTGGATAAGAAATTCTTTAACCATTCAGCCTCCTAAGCAGCCAATTCTAGAGTTATAAATTCAGACTCCATGGTGGATTTGGTAATAATTGTTTGCTTAGCTAATTTCCATGCTATTGCACCTCCTTCACGAGTGAATATATATCCACTAATAGATTTTGTCTCAATAGAAATGGTTATCAAATTAGCATCACCCTTTCTTTCCAAAATAGTAGAATATCCACTATACATGATACCCTTATTGATGCTACCTTTTGAATATTTTATTAGTTTTTCCCAGACAGAGCAATGATCACAATTGGGATTCTATATATATCTGCTTAGTCTACACATAGCATAAACTATTTCAGGTGTTGTGAAGTTCATCAAATGCATCAGACTTCTAATAATCTAAGCATTCTTAGACTAAGTAATTAAGTCCTTTTTATTTTGTTTCAATTAAGAGTGTGGATCACAAGGAGTGCTCATAGATGATACATTAAAGCATCTGAACTTTTGAAGAAGTCTCTTAGAGTAATGTTCTTGTGTTAAAATTATACCATCATTCCTCCTTATGACTTTCACTTCAATATCATCTTTTCTTTCACCCAAATCTTGCATATCAAAGTAAAATGACAAAAAACATTTAGTGTAATCAGTAATAACCAAACTAGTACCAAAAACAAGTATACCATCTACATATAAACACACAATCACATATTGATCATTTACCAATTTAATGTACAGACAATTATCCACTTCTATGGAGGTAAATCCATCTCTAGTGAACACTTGATCAAATTTCTCATGGCACTGTTTAGGATCTTGCTTAAAACCATAAAGTGATTTAAATAATTTACACACCTTATTTTCTTGTCAAAGTTCAATACTTCCTTCTGGTTGAGTCATATAAATTTCTTCATCTAATTCTCCATTCAAAAAGGTAGCTTTAACATCTATTTGGTGAAAATAAAATTCATGAATAGAAGCTAAAGCAAATAAAATTCTAATAGAGGCTATTCTAGTTTTTGTTAAAAACCTGTAGTCACTAATTAGTCCTTAAAGTTGTCTACATAACCATTAGAATTATATTTTCTTTTAAAAAACCACTTAATCCTTTAGGTTTTGCACTAAGTTGTAAGTCTACTAAAATCCAAATATTATTTTTCTTTATAGACTTTAGTTTAGATTCAATATCTTCCATCCATAATTTACTTTTAGGAGAAGAAATAACTTCAACATAAGATTGAGATTTATTATCAAAAGGAAAAGTTTTAAAATCATTACTATAAGGAAAGAATTCTTTTCTCAACCTTTTGCTCCTTCTCAATTCTTCAGTAGAGATAATTTCTCTACCAGTACCAACAAGTGCAAGAGAAATTTTATTTTCAAGTGGAAAAATGTGTTCAAAAAACTCAATATGTTTTGATTCAATAATAATATTTTGTTCAAGAAAATCACCTTTCAAAACAAAAACCCTATATGTTGTATAATGTTTAGCATATCCCATGAACATGCAATCACAAGTTTTAGAATGTAACTTTCTTTTCTTTGGTTCTGGTAGCAATATTTTGACAAAACACCCCCACACTTTGAAATATTTCAAGTTAGGCTAATGCTTCTAAAATTCATATGGAGTTTTACCAATACTTTTATGTGATATTATATTTTGTATATAACATGCTGTTAATATTACTTCTTTCCATAAATTATCTAGAGTATTAGAACTAGCTAGCAAGGAATTTACCATTTCTTTTAAAGTTCTATTTTTCCTTTTAACTACTCCATTTGATTCAAGGGAGTAAAGGAGTATTGCTTCATGTATTATTACTTCATTTTCAAAAAATTTTTTAATAATAAATATTCACCTTATCTATCTGATCTTACTTTTTTATTTTCTTATCAAATTGATTTTCTACCTTATTCTTATAAGACACATAAAAGCATCAAATGTATCATTTGTACTTCTAAGTAGACAAAGTTTAGCGTACCTAAGAAGTTATTTATAAAGGTGGCATAATATCTTTTTTCTCCTCTAGTCATAGTTTGTTTTAAATCACCTAAATCTATGTGTTACTTAATAATTCAATTTCTCTATAAACTGGTGCACTAGATTTCTCAACAATTTTTTTTTTATCACAAACTTCATATTTCTTTTCATTATTAGTTATGTCAGAAATTAGACCTTGAGATTGCATTCTTTTCATATATCTAAAGTTTGCTTGTCATAGCCTAGCATGTTATAAAGAAATAGAATCATGATAAAAGCAAAAGTTTACTTTTATCAATAACATTTGCAACATTGATAACAAAAAATCCTTAGTTACAATACTCTTTGCCCACAATTACATTGGTTTTTTGTCATTACAATCTTACCATATCCAAATGACAGTGCTCTTAATCAAACCTTGCTCAATAGAGCCATAGAAGTCAGGTTTGCCTATACACTTGGAACATGTAGCACTTCTTTACGAGCCAGAGTTTTTCCTGCTTCTAGTTTTAGCATAACCTTGCCGTTTCCCATAACCTTAACTGTTATGGAGTCTCCAAGGTAGAAAACTTCCTCATCATCCCCCATTGGAGTGTATGAGAAAAATGTTTTTTAATTAGCACAAATGTACCTAGTGGCCCTAAAGTTTACCACTTATTCTTTAACTGTGGCTACAATGTTTGCGTAAGAGATGACTGCAGCAATAATGCCATCTCCTGTGGTCAAATTGGCATTAGGAGTAGTATTATTGAGTGCTTTGTCAACTCTCTTTTTGAACTTGCACTGAGAACATAATGACCTGGTTTTCCACAAGAAAAACAGAAGTCTTTCCTTTCTTAATGTTGGATTAGACTTGTAATTTCAGGACTTATTTGCATACCTAATGTCCATTTGTTCCTAGTTAGCTCTGCCCTTCATTTCCTTTGCCTCCTTGCAATTGGTGTCCTCTATTAATGTGTGTCGAACATACTGCTCAACCCTGAATGTTTTTTATTTGTATCTAAGATTGTTCTTGTAATTAGACCGTGATTTTGGCAACTTTTCAATCAGAACTCTGAATGAATTTTTCTAGTAGGACTATTTCTTCATTTTTCAAATCCTTAAGTAATTTTTGGTCCTCAAGAATCTAAACCTTCAAATCCTTATCGTCCACCATTTGTCATTGGAAGTATTTTCCAATGACAAATTTTTGTTTTGTGGCATCTTCAGCAGTAAATTTGGATACTAATGCTTCCTAAATAGCTTTTGCTTCCTTGTAACTACAGTAAAATTAAAAAGTTCATTGGATAAAGTTTGTAGAATTATGTCTACAAACCTTGTTTGCATGTTACCAAGCTTCAATGGTAGTAGGATCAGTCGACTAAGGTGTGGTCAGTGCACACACAACCCCATGCATATCCAATAAAAAATGAACACGCTCTTGCCATCATTAGAAATTTTTGTTGCCAAACATGTCAATGTTGGACACACCTAAGAACAGCTTGGCAAATGGCAATGCAACTGGCACTTAAGTGTTTTCTGTAACCAAGACTGAGGCAATAGCAAAAACTAGTGTTGAAGAGGCTATAATTTCTTAAGGTTGTACGAGAATTATAATCAAAAACCTACAAGAAAATGTTAGTATGAAAATAAACAGTGGCTCAAGTCATGCACAAAGCACTATTCTTAAAGAATTATTTCGCTAATTTGAAATATTTGCCTAGGATTAAACAAGTCAATCTTCCCATGAATGTAATTTGGAAAGCCCAAGAATCAGCCATTATTGAGGATAGAAACAAGGCAACAGTGGGCAAGGAAAATATGGAAGGGTAGAAATGGACAATGCAAATGGTTCAGCAGTTAGGACTGATGAAAAGGTGTGATAGTTGATTCTAATGTTCACATTCTAAAAGTGGCTTCAAGGATGTTCAATTACAAAGGAAACAGTGCATCCAGAAGGGCCTATTTTCATGAACGGGTGTACAAAATGAAGGCCCAAAGAAGGTAAATATTTGTTGAAGGGGCTTCACCAGAGGTTGCAATGGTTTAGAGGCTAGGACTAATAAAGGGTGTGATAGTTGGTTCAACATTCACATTCCAAAGAGGCTTCAAGCATGTTCAATGCATCTTCAGGCATGTTTAGTGCATTTAGAATGAAGAAGTGCATCCAAAAGGGTCTATGCATATTTTTAGGAAAGAGAATAAAAAGTAAAGCCCTTAAAAAAGTAAAGCCCTAAAAAGTAAAGCCCTAAAAAGAGTATAACTTGACATTAGATTGGCTTATATTCTTATGCAAGAAAGGGGGGGAAGAGGGGAGAGGGGGGCCAAACTAGAACTTGGCATTAGACAAAGATGAAAAAGTGTGACCAAATGGGGCTATTTGGATGTTTTCATGAAAAGGAATAAAAAGTAAAGGCATTTTCATGGAAGGGAATAACGAGTAAAAGCATAAAAAGTAAACCCTCAAAAAAAGTAAAACTTGGCATTGGACGGGCCTAATTCCTACATAAGAAAGTGGGGGACAAATTGGAACTTGGCATTAAGCCAACGTGAAGAAATGTGTCCAAAAGAGGCTATTTGGATGTTTTCATGAATGGGAATAAAAAGTAAGGTACTTTCATGGAAGGGAATAAAAAATAAAGACATAAAATGTGAAGTCCCAAAAAAGGTAGACCTTCACATTGGACTGGCCTATATTCATGCGCAAGAAAATAGGGAGACAAACTAGCATGGAAGGGAATAAAAGTAAAGGCATAAAAAGTAAAGCCCCAAAAAAGTAAAACTTCACATTAGACACATAAAAAGTAAAGTCCCAAAAAAAATAGACCTTCACATTAGACTGGCCTATATTCCTGTGCAAGAAAATGGGGGGGGGCAAACTAGCATGGAAGGGAATAAAAATGAAAGGCATATGTAACAAAACAAATTAATTTCCTAGGTCATGCCATTTCAAATTTAGTTTTAAATATCATATGAATTATAGTTAAGATCCACACATTTTAAAACCCCGTAAATATCTTCCAATTTGATATCCTTTCCTATCATGTCTTTGGCAGCTCTTAATGTGGCGTTGCAGTGATGAACTTCGTGCACATGCGCATCCACTTCACATCTCCTCAAAAAGAGATGCCAAACATTACATTAGTGTGCGTGTTAATACGTGTAATATTGCTCTAAGAATAATATCATCTGTTTATATGCTAAAGATTCTTTGTTGTAGAGGATGTTTGCAAATTATGGCTATGTTTGGGAGAGGGGATTTGTTTGATATGATATTTAGTAGAAGTTGTGTTAATATGAGTAGTATGTTTGGAAAGAATGTTTTAATAAGATAAATAGAATAATTCATTTGAATATATGTATAAAATATATAATAATGATTGGAACATGAGATAGTTCATAGGGATAATAATTATACGTTATAGAGTATAAATAAAAATAAATATGAGTATATATGTAATATATATAGGTGTTAATTTGATTGTAAATAAATATATTGATTAAAAAATAATTTGTTAGTGTTATATATATATATATATATATATATGAAAGAAGGAAATTTTGAGTTTGAATTTAGATAAAAATATTGTTGAATGATATATTTAGTAATGTAAAGTTTGAGATATTTTGCGGTTGAAAGTTGGGTTACAAACATAACCTATAAGTTTTGTGTATCCAATCACTTGTTTCACCAATCTTTTAACTTTGCCAACTTGTATGCAAATCACTTTTCCCCATTTCCAAAGTTCACTACCATAAACGAATAGTGCCTAATTTAATTTGGCACTTTACAAAAAAGAGTTTCATGCTCGTCAGCAACTTGCAAATGATATATTTAATATTCCCGAGGAGTCTGACATTCACCAACTATGAAGAGGTTTTGATAATCCAACATTCATTTTTCTGAATAATTTGCTTTTTTTTCTTTTAATTCTTGAGCAGTAAAAGCTCAGTTACAACACTTGAAAGTTTCAGTTTTCAGCATTTGACTAGGGAAAAAAATTGCGGAGAAGTTAGTCTATGGTTATGAAATAGAGAAAAATAATAATTGATTTGATATCTGTGTTTTTTGTGTTTTGATCTTTAGCAATAAACTCATGGAAGATGGCTTATGTTTTTCCTTTGGTTTCTGGAGCCTCTTGAGTTGTGTTATAGATGACAATTTTGAGCTTGTGGTGATGCGCCAATTGCCAAGGGGTTTGGAAACAAATATGAGTTGGAAATAGAGTTAGTATCCCACATTGAAAAGAGAAGAGAAAAATGACTTATGTATAAGTAGATATTTAAATCATAATCTATATTCTTAAAGTTTTGAGCTAATACATGATATCAAGACCACTTATTTACATGCTCACATTGCAGGCTGTGGGCAATTCTCTTTAATTTGGTTAGGCTCTACTATACACCCAACAGGTGTTGTCTATAGGTGATGCTCCCTATTTGATTGAGCTTCTCCACCTATCCTAATAAGATCCAATCAGAGCTTGCAATTGGACCCACCACACACTCAACATGTGGTACCAAAGCCATATCGATCGTAGTTAGGCATGTTACCATAGCAAATTTTGTTCAACCTTCCTTATTAATTTTGAAATGAGATAATTAGGAATTTTAGAGCAACAAGATTAAACATTTACTCAAGTCTCAAGAATTGTGAGACTTAGTGGAGAATGACTACGACAAAGGTGATGAGGAGAACAAATTAAAGAAAAATATGGAAGGGATGCAAAAGCTTTGTTTTGCATTCAACGAGCGGTGAATGAATCAATTTTCTCCAAAATTGCATGCGCCTTTATGGCAAACGAAGCATAGAGTGCATGAGGTTGGCATATGATGGATCATCCACCATGATGAGGATTAAGTTGCAAATCCTTAATCGTGCATTCCAAAATCTCCACATAAAGGATAGAAAAGCGGTGCAAAAATTCTTGACAAAGGTAGAAGTAGTCAACCAAATATAGTCATACAAAAAAAATGTCTCGAGCATACCATCATGACTAAGTTATTACATAGTCTTTCTCCTAAATTTGATCATATTGTTGCAATAATAGAATAATCAAAAGATTTGGCAAATTATTTCTTTAACAAATTGATAGGCGTACAGGAGTTCGATAATCATATGAAAGGCCTAGAAGCAAGGTACACAAAATTGATGGGTGTGGATAAGCAACTTGGTGAGACTACAAGATACTCTTATAATTAAGGGAAAGCAAATTAAAAAAATTTATATTTGAGAAGGAGATTGTTGGAAACAAATATGAGTTGGAAAATGAATTAGTATCCCATATTAAAAGGAGAAGAGAAAAGTAACTTATACATAAGTAGATACTAGCCTCATAACTTAGAGGTTTAAAGTTTTGAATTAATATATAGTGTTAAGACTATTTATGTACATACTCACACACAAGCTCTTAGATGGTTTTTCTCAATTTGATTGGGCCCCACTCCAAGCCCAACAAGTACTGTACATGGGTAATACTCCTAATTTAGTTAGGCTTCTCCACCTATCCCAAAAAAGTCCAATCAAAGTTTGTAGTTAGGCCCGCAAGACACCTAACAATAGAGCCTTCTTTATTTTCTAATACAAGTGTCCACATTTAGACTTTCTCACTTGTGAGACTTGATATTCAACAAGAACCAAATAGGCATACTGATGTTCTAGATGCTATTACTAGGCACTTAGAGATGGGGCCCTACAAAGAATGGCCAAAGAAGCACAAATAAGAGTGGCAAGCGACTATTATTTGGGCCTTGCCACTCTTATTTGGACCTAATCTTCTAGAAATTGAGGTAATAGCTGATGCTTTAGACACATTTCATGAATAATTTTGATGCTCATATAATTTCAATGGCAACTGCTCCATTTGATGTGCATGTTGTGGAGCTTTTGCACGTAAGTGCCAAGTTAAAATACCATTAAGAGTTGTTCCATTATTTGGAAAGTTTGCTGATCTTGAGGTTGCCCCAACTAGTGTGGCTCAACTTTTTTTGTATAGATTGGTACTGAAACAGGATTAATGGAAAAGAAGAGTCATGATTGGATGATCAAACTCGTTAGGAAAATTACGTTGGACAACTTTCTACAACATGGACATAAGTGCCAAGTTAAAATACCATTAAGAGTTGTTCCATTGTTTGGAAAGTTTGCTGATCTTAAGGTTGCCCCAACAAGTGTGGCTCAACTTTTTTCTATAGATTGATACCGAAACAAGATTAATGGAAAAGAAGAAGTCATGATTGGATGATCAAACTCGTCAGGAAAATTACGTTGGACAACTTTTTGCAGCATGGCAGTTATATAAGGTTCACGACAAACTTGTCAAGGTGGCAAAAGAATATGGTGTAAAGCTCACAATTTTTCATGGCCAACCCATCTTGCTATACTATTTGAAGAGATCATGGAGGCGGATGCCAACAAACTTGCCGTAAAGCTTATCCCTTACCTTACTAATGATTATATAGTTGTGTTCTTAAGTTGGAAGACACCCTTATCTTGACGATGAAGGGTCAGTACAACATTTTTGTCAATAAGCAATAATTGAAAATTGTTTAATATTCTATAAAACTGTTAGCACAAAATTTTAGCAACCATTTTGCAATGGTTTTGAAACATTGCTAAAAGTGCCCCTACCTTAGACATAATACAACGGTTTTTAAAATTAATTGCAATATTATATTACAACACTTATAGGCAATGGATTTTTTTAATTTAGGACATTTATTTTGTTAATATGTCAAAGTTTACAAGACACTTTATGCAACAGTTTTTGCCAATTTTGCAATACTTTTTGAACATTAGTAATACCTTCTAGAATTTATGCATGCAACAACATATTACAACTTTTAGCAAAATCAACATATTCAACACATCAACAAATATGTGTTATCTCAAAAAAACTGCAATGAGTTTATACGTCAAAATGCAATTAACTTTTATAAATCTTCAAATTCACACCAAAACTACTAATAATAATAATTTTATGAAAGTATAAACAAATCTATTATTTTTATGTTCATAAAACTTTCAAGTCAAAATTATGCAAGATCTTCATCCATCTTCACTTCTATTTGAATCCTCGTCTTTATTACCTCCATCATCTTCATTGTTTGCAGCAATCCTTCCAAACTCATTTTCCTACACATATTTCAACAATCAAAATTAATTTACAAAATGGTAACTAAAAGGTAGATAATATATAAAAGTTCCATTAATATGACAAAGATTGCTATTGTAGTTTTTCAAATGGTGATATATAGACATAGACATACAATTTTTAGCATATCAATTTCTCCTAAATAGATATAGTTGTGCATTCTCACCTCTATAACCTAAAGAGTGAAGAAGGTAAGAATTCTATAGTACTTCCAATCTTCACATACATTTTCAATATCGATAATTTGTATCGAAGCACTACATGAACCAACATTTGTTCTTTTCAATTCAGTGCACTAGTATTAGTTGAATATGGTTTCAATCTATTTTCACATGTTTCCTTACTATATTGTTCTTGAAAACAAGAATTCAGATCCTAAACATACACTAGATTGCACAAGTTAAGCAGAAATATAGCAGTTGGTTCGATTAGGCACTCTCTCAAATATCTATCTGTTTGTGTATCTCCAGACATCATAAGAAATAGTGAATTCAAATTTCCCTATTACTTACAGTTTCAGATTATTAATCATTCGGTGATCTGTCTAACTACAATTCAAAACTAAGACACATAAAGGAATAAAAACATCAATGTAATTTCAACTATAGTGAGAAACAGTTTGTTGTCAAGATTTGAAGATAATTAACAAAATATTGTGAAATACTAGAAAAGTTTCAAACTATCTCTGAATGATAATTTGGGAATTGAGCCAAATTGTTCGTATGTACCTTTTTCAACATGATAATTTGCTTACCATTTCAACACCTTTTTGTTCTTATAATCTACTTGACCTGTTGAATATAATGTGAATATGAACAGAGAGACTACATTTCTATCATATGCTTATCCTGTATCATTTTTAAGAAAAGGAAACTATAACTTGCCATTGCAGTCAATGTTATGGCAGTCAAATCTAGGGCTTCAGAAGCACGGTGAGAGGACACCTCATAAAAGAAGGAAATCCCAATGGCATAAATTACAAAGACCTGACAACCAGTGCTGACAAACAAGGTTGACTCACACAAAAATCTTAAATTGAGTCAGATCGTTTATATGTACCTTTTTAAATCGTCACTATATAAATGCATCACACACTATTGTCGGAAAAAAGAAAAGACAATGACCATACAAATTTTCCTCCCACCATGCACTGAACACTAAACACTAATTTAACCTCTCTACTCCCTTGCATTAGTTTCAACCATTGTAACAGAATAAATATTCTCACTCAATCTTTACATTTGGTTTAGCCACCATTGTAAATCATAAACTAAGCATTCCTAAAGAAAATCATAGATAGAGCATTCCCAGAGAAAATCAACAAAATCAATCAACAGAATATTCTAGAGAAAATCAACATCACCATAAACATCGTTGAAAACATAGTTCTAATATTCCAAATAGAGTAAATTCATATAGTACCTCCGCCTGGGTTCTCTGGCTTAAAACAGCAGAGAAGCTAGCAGGATGTGGTGACGTCGGATAATGTAATCCCAGTGGGGCAGCGGGATTAGGTGGAGTTTAGGAAGAAAACACGGTGCTACGGTGACGCTATCGACGAGAGAAAACGGTTGTCACAAAGGGCGTTGTTCGAGTTTGGAGGGGTTGAGGGAACAAGGGGATATCTAGAGAAAACGTGACGGAACAATCGAGAATTCTGTGTTCGGAGTGAAGGCCCTATGTGACCAGAAACATTAGGAGAAAAAGAAATAAAAGAAAGAAAAAGCCAAAAAGGAAAAATTATTGGTATTATTGGTAATATTAGAAAACTAATTTTATTAGAATCAATTTCATCACAATAAAAAATTATACATGAATAATTTAAATTAAAGTTGTTTTATAAATTTGTTCTAAATGATACAAATTTTATTGAATCAATTAAATAATAATATATTTAATTTCAATTTTTTTATTTAAAATAAACAAAAATTCAGACTTTATTTTTAAATCTTTTATTAAAAATTTATATTATATGAGATTTACTAATTAAGTATTATAATCCTACAAGCAAAAGTAAATTATTCGCTAATTAATTAAATTCAAATAATTTGATATAAATATAACCTATATATAGAATACATATTCTTATAAGCTATGATCCATTATTTAACATGTTTAAAACTATACATAAAAATTTTGCCTATTCTTTAATTTTAATCTAAAGATTTGCAATGCTTAAAAAGAATTGCAATATGTTGCAAAGTGATAGAATAACAATTATTAAGATATGACACATTTTAATGCAAGGATAAAATATACTACTTGCTTCAAAATATTCAAATATATTCATTTGAATATAATATCATGGAAATAAATTTTAAAAAGTAAAATAAATTTATAGGATGAGAAATTAAATGAAATCTTAAAATAAGAAAAACTCATGAAAATGTTATAAATATGAAAATACATATACATGCAAAAAAGTTGTAAAAGATGGTCAAATTTAGTATCTAAGTAATTCACTTCTATATATATTATAAATATGCTCCAATTAACAATGTATAAAAATATAACACAATAAAATTAATTTTACAAAATTACTACAAACCTTAAAAATTTGCATTAAAATATTGAAGAACAATGTTTAATGATAAAGGTATCTGAATGTATTTATGACAAGTCATATTATAATTGCATACCAAGTTTCTAAATATAAGATGTGAAAAATAAAAATAAATTAATCTTCTAAAATATAAAAATAAATGAATAATTATACTACATAAAAAAGTTTTGATCTATACTATAAATACAAATACTCATATGCAATCACAAAAATAAATTTCAATCAAATAAAATTATAGAAGACAAAATAAGTAGCTATATAAATAATGTTACAATGAGTTAAGATTCTAGATAAATAACAAATGCACTATTATAATAAACAACTATTGTTATGAAATAACCAATACGTTGTAAACTATTTTATATATGCAAAATTTCACTATAAGTTTAATTAAATATATGAAATTTATTTGATATGACTTAATTTTACTTGAAAGTTAATTATTTGTAATATAATACTATAGAGGTAGAATAAAAATTATTAAAATATGAAATATTTTATTATAACGATAAAGTATATTATTTGTTTGAAAATTTAAAGTGTATTCATTTGAATATAACATTATGAAAATAAATTTTTAAAAAAAGAAAATAATTTTATAGGATGAGAAATAAAATGATACGTTAAATGAGAAATATTTATGAAAAACGTTATAAATATGACAATGCATAAACATGAAAGAAAAGCTGTAAAGAATAATCAAATTTAATATTTGAGTAATTCTCTTTAATATATTATAAATATGCTTTAATTGAAAATGTAGAAAAATATAAAATATAACAAAATAAAATTAATGTTACAAATTTACTACAAAACTTAAAAAATTAGCACAAAAATATGAAAGAATGATGTTTAATAATAAATTTAGATAAGTAGATTTATGGTAAGTTATTACAACCACAGACCAAATATGTGAGTATAGTCAATGAAAAAATATAAAATAAACTAATATGGTGAAATATAAAAATAAATAAATGCTTATATTACTAAAACTAATGATCTGTATTATGCATACAGATACTTATTTAAGATATCTAATAGAAAATATATTTCTTTAAGAAATAAACTATAGTTTGAAAAGAAACATAGCAAATAAATATTAAACAATTTGATAAATAGCTTGCAAGTAAATTGCTATAAATTTAGTCAAATTAAAATTATTTATGAAGAATCCCAAATGAATGCATTCATACGGTATTTGTAAAACATATATTATAAATTTAAATAAGTAAAATGTGCAATATAAGAGTTTGAATAAAGAACAATACACATTTAATAAAAAAATATTAGTAAATTCATAATGAGAAGATATTAGGGAAAATATTAAAAATAAATTAAAAGGTTAGAAATGCATAAATGAAAATTCATCATATTAAAACTATATTTCTATATTCAAAACTAATACAAACTTGTTCTATATGTAGCCGTATCAATTTTAACTAAATAATTTAATATAGGAATAACGGATAAAAATAATTTCAACTAGATAGTTAAGAAAATGCATTATGAATTTTAGGAGCAACTATATATTTATAAAGAGGATCACTTGAAAATACTTTAAACCATGATTTCTTAATTCACTAAAATCTAATAAAGAAATTTATATGAGGAATCATTCCATAATATTATTATGTAAAACTTTTGAAGAGAAAATTTTGTCAAAATATTGTAATAAACACATATATATACACATTCACATTATTTTTTTGTTTATGAAATATTTTTTTAAATATGATTGAAAGGAATTTTGTATATAGTTTTTTAAGTTATCAAATGCTTTTTTTTTCTTTTAACATTAAGTTGTAAAAATTAATCTCAAGTTAATAAAGTATTTAAAATATCAACTTTTGATTGAAAGGATAATATATACTATTTGTTTGAAAACTTATAATAGTTCTATTTGGATGTAATATTACAAAAGAGCATTTTAAATTAAAAATAAATATATAGGATAAAAAATAAAATGATATGTTATAAAATGATAAATTTATAAAATAATATTATAAATATGAATATTTGTAAGCATGCAAAATATAAAATATAATAATTATCTATATTGTTGATGCTTATTTTAATTGTCTAAATAGAATGTACATTTTAAGTCAGTGGATCCTATAACTATAATAAATTATATAAAAGTGTTTAGATGGAAAGCACATGCTTATTTCTAGTATAGTAAAATAAACTAAACAGTATTCCTAAATCCCATGGAGCCTAGAATACAGAAAGAAAAAAAAATAAAAAAGAAAAAACAGTATACATCAAAAGAAAATAAAAATTGGTGTATCTCCAGATCATGCCATTCCCTCTCTCTTGAAGGTAAATTATCTTCAAATCAAGTTTGTATCAATTAGATCAAACACAAATCTATAAAATCTTCTTAACTTTCATTATCTCGCGTAAAATTTAGTTGCATTTTCTTTTAAATTCAACAATGAAATCGTCTTAACAAACCACATAGAAGAATATGAGAAATGACCAATGCCTTACCTAGCTATGTAATGCAAATTCCTTGACTAGAAAATTCTTCAACTCTTGTACAACACTAAAAGGCAAAAAATACACCCAATAGTCAAACAATTCAATATATGTAAGATCTTTTATGCTTCCAACAAACTACTCAGTCCCTTCTCCTGTATCACTTTGATTCAATGAATATGATTGATCTTTATCAAATTCATCCACATGTGATATTAACTGCTCTACTTTCAAATCAATGCTAGAATTACTACTATCTTCTTGCTATGCTTCCTTCAATGGTGTCTCCTACTTAGCCTCATCAGTCGAAGGTAGCATCTTTATGGATGGGCTCTTCTCAACTTCCGTACAATCTACTAAAACTAGTATGAACTTCAACCTCCTCATTTGGATACCTGTATATGGTATGCCTTTTGAAAACAATTAAAATACAAAACATTGTCATCACGTGCTGAAATTGAAGTGAAATATCATTGGCTTCCTCATCTCTCTTTAATCTCTCTTGCATGTTCTTCTTAGTTTTAGAGATCCTTTTCCATTTCCTAGGGAGGGCCCCTCAAACATAACTTTGTATCTATATGGTTCTTATTGTACCCCATATGATGATTCACTATCCATACAAAGCAAAAACAAGGCAAAAAAAATAATGACAATAATAACCTCACAATCTACATTTTTTTCAATTTTTTGGATATGTTTTCTTCACTCTCTTTTTTTTAACTCAAATTATTTAGTGAGAGATATTGATTGTAAAGGCTACTTTTCGTTAATTAATAAAAGATTAATATTCTATTTTATCGATACCACGGCTGTTTTAATTATGCTCATAATTCTTGCTATAATGTAAAGTTGTGTGTGTGCCCATTTGATTGGAATGAGAAGTCTTATTCATAAAAATTATGTATAAGAACACAAAACTTCTTAGTACACAATTGTAAAACCCTATTCACGAGTTACAAATTCTTTAAATGGGCATTAGAATATCATTTTGACTTCCACACAATGTGTTTGTACGGTGAGTATCATACACTTAGCATAAGATACTAAGAATACATATAAGTGGATACGTCAATAGGAAATGATTTATTCAAATAATGACTCAAGAGTGAAACAAACACATGAAATTCATTTTTTAATATTAATGCCTTACTTCATAATCATGTTAAGTGTGCGTAAGCCTCCAACCTAAGGCAACATGTATACTTTGTGCGTATCATGGTTAGGAAGTCATAAAGGCATCCAAAATAAATATCTATTTTGATATGAAATAGAGTTATAAGCTCAATGTATTGTTGTCCAATTGCTTATGGAGGTATATGTACAATTAATAAGGAATTTATCACTTTGCAAGTAAATAAAGTGTTTGTTTTATACGATCAATGTTCCATGAGATAAAAAATCCTTAACTAAGATAGTATATGATCGACAAGGAGTTTTCGATGGGACATTAGCCTTATGAAATAATATTGATTTTGTCACATGATTGAGCTATTAAGTTTGACTAAATGTATTGTTGTCACTCGATCGGGATAAAGTAAAACAAAAGGCTAATAGAACATGATACTTTCAATTGAGAGGGTTTATATGATTTATTTACTTCATCCTAAATAGGCTACAAATAGGCCACACATAAGATATTACTCATATCCTTTGAACTATACTTGTAACTAGCTAAGAAAGGACTTATAGAGTTACACACATAAGAACAAGGCAAAGGCAAGAAATCTTTTGAGAAGTGGGGGCATAAATGAGACTTGAGAAGTTTCATGGTGAAATAAATTTGATTACATTTGGCATAGGCCAAATAGAATTATTTATTTCTTATTATGTTTGTTAATAATGAGACTATTAACTAGAAACATAATGAACTTTTAATTTTATTAATGGGCAACACCCAAATAGAATTATTTTTTTTTTATTATGTTTGTTAATAATGAGATCTTTGACTAGAAATATAATGGATCTTTGATTTAAATAAAAAGATTAATTAAATTAAAGTATAAAATTCCAATGGACTTTAATTATTAATTGGAATAATAATTAAATATGGAATGATCTTAAATTGATTTTAAAATCCATGTAAAAGTCTATAATGTCCATTCTATATGTCGTAATTGGATATACACAAAAATAGGAATCCAACCATGTATATAATACTGTCTAGAAAATATATCAATTAGAAGCATTCCAAAATCTCTATTCACATGGGTATTGTAATATTGCTATTGTTCACGTTACTTTAGCAAGTACTATTCCCCTACCTCACTTTGCATAATAGAGAGAATATTCACTAGCCACTTTTTATTTTGTCTTGTAAAATTTCTTCAAACATAGAGTTTGTGAGATTTCATGAAAAAGTTCATAGTGATTCATTAGAGAAGCTTAGCCTACATGTTGTTTTTGTGGATAAACTAGAGATCGTGACTGAAGTTTTATTGCTTGTGGATTGCAGATAAAATTTGCCAAGAAATTTTCCATACAACCGACTTTATATTAATTTATACAAGTTGCGCAAAAAAAAAAAAAGGCAGATAGGCTTGAGATTTGATTTTGTGA
The DNA here is from genome assembly GCA_019155195.1 of Avicennia marina. Classification (NCBI taxonomy): domain Eukaryota; kingdom Viridiplantae; phylum Streptophyta; class Magnoliopsida; order Lamiales; family Acanthaceae; genus Avicennia; species Avicennia marina. Next base: position 12,331,440 of record CM032756.1, on the reverse strand, counting down.
TGTGTTTTCTATGATATTTTGTCAATTTTAAATTGAATTTCTTCATCCCAAACCTAATGAAACACACCAATAGTATTAGAGCCATCATTTTTTCTTTGTATAAGTGTGTTTGGAATGATTCGTTTTATAATTTATAACGTTTTCATTTGAAATAAATCAAGTTGTTTTTAAATACTTGTTTATGATTACAAAAATTGTTTTTACATGGTTTTGAATGGTGGAAAAAGTATAAAAAATTGAAAACTTGAAGATCAAGAAAATTTCTCATGTAGCTGCTATCAAATCCCATGGTTGCTAGAACAACTCTCATGGCTTGAGGGATGAATCTTTTGTCAACCTTGTTGTCGTGGGAAGGAGTCTTGCAACCACAAGGCTTGACCTTATTGCCGCGAAGTCAATTGTAGCAAATATGTTATCCCTATTGCAGTTGACCTTTTGGTTGTGGAGGAAAGTCTGGAATATGTTTGAATTTTGTTTTTCCCAAGATTTGAAGCATTAGAGAGGAGTTTCCACAAACAAAACTAAGACTTGAGATATGTAAATCATAAAAGAATCATTCAAATGAATTTTATTGTGTTATATGTGCGATGTATAATTGTTGTATGGTTTATCAGATTCATTATAGACTTAGGACATATCTGCATAGATGTTGATTTTGCTTTGGTTTTGGTTTTTCCAAATGTATAAATTATTTTTTGTGAGTTGTAAAGGCATAAGCCTAAATTTTTCAAATACTATAGAATTTTTTCCCCTCTTGTGCCTTATTGTAATTGTCATGTGAAGACTAAGAATTGGTAATCACTTGGAAGCTAAGGAGTTGGTGATCGCTCGAGATCAAGAGTTAGAGACCGTTCAATGTTCCAAGTGGTGGTAAGCCCATGGAACAAAGAGAAAATCCAAGACTAATGAAGAAAATTAGGGAAGGCAATGCTAGTAAGACCATTGTGCTCAAGGAAATTGAACATGAGCAACAAAGTAAAGAACTTGTGCAGTTTGTGCTTATTTAAGAATCGCCTTCTACAATGTAGTCAATACAACGATTGGGTAGAGTCTCTTATGCACCAGAGAGATATAATTATGTCCTAAAAAATAGACAAGAATTGTTTATTATGAGAGAGAATGATCATGTAGATAATTTTTCTACATATGATCAAACAATACTGGATAGAGACTCTACCAATTAGTATGAGGCTATGTAGTCTAAGATGAATTTAATGTATTTAAACTAAATTTGGATCTTAGTAGACCCACTTACACTATGAGATTTGACAAATAAATATCAAAACCAATTTCTTCAATAGGTTCCTTAAGGAGGACATTTATGTGGTGCAATCACGTGGTTTAAAGTCCAAAGCAAATCTCATACAGTATACAAGTTTAAAAAGCCCATTTACGGCCTTAAGTAAGCATTAACGAGTTGAAATATTTAGTTTGATGGTACAGTCAAATTGTTTAGCTTAATAAAAAATTAAGATGAACCATGCGTCTAGAAGGTCAATAGAAGCACCATTACATTCATAGTACTGTATATTGATAATATACTATTTATTAGGAATGATATTAGAATGATGACCTTTGTTAACATGTGGTTATCTAGTGCATTCTCTATGAAAGACATGCGAAAATCGACCTATATCTTGAGCATTTACATCTATAGAGATAGAATAAAAAGATTGATGGGTCTCTCAAGACTTGTACAAAGACAAGATCTTAACAAGGTTTAGAATAAAGGACTCTAAGAAAGGATTGCTACAGTTTAGGCTCAACATTCATCTTTCAAAGTCTATGTGCCCATAAACAAATGATAAGAGAATGTCAATGGAGGCCATTCCATATGCTTCAACTATTAGAAGGTTGATGTATGCAATACTGTGTACAATATCAAATATTACCTATGCCATAAGTGCTACAAGCAAGTTTTATGTGAATCCTAACAAAAAGCATTAGAATGTTGTTATGTGTATCCTTAACTACTTGAGAAAACAATATCATACTTATGTATGAAGATGGAGAACTAAAGATAGATGGCTACACTGACTCTAACTTCCAACCAAATGTCGATGATAGAAAATTTATGTTTGGATACATCTTTACCCTTAATGATGGATCGACCAATGCCACTTCATAATGGCAATAGCGATTCAATCACACAAGTAAAGTAACTTAGGTCTCATCAATTATTCAGGTAAAGGTGCTACTGCATTATTTAAGAAATCATTGAAGAGGTGACACTACCATTCCAAAAGTAGTTTGAACAAATTATGTTCCTTACCCTCTTGCTAATTTGATGACAAGTATAGTTGGGTCACAATTTTGATAAGGTGGATATCAAATGCCATGGTAACTGGCACTAAGATTATTCACAAAAGAAGGCAAATGAGATATTATTAGTGATATGCCCTCTAACGCTAATTTAGTGAGGGTTATTAGTTGTAAACGTTACTTTTTATTAATTAATTAAATATTGATATTATATTGAATCAGAACTATGGCATTTTTAATTATGTATGTAATTCTTGTTATGTCATAAAATTATATGTATGCCCATATAATTGCGTTAAGGAGTCTTGTTTATAAAAGTTACTAATATATACATAAAACTTCTTTATACACAATCATAAAAAACTTGTTTATGAGTCATTGATTCTCTACATGGGCTTTTGAGTGTCAATACAACTCACACACTATGAGTTTGTATGATAAGTGCCATGACACTTAGTATAAGATACTAAGATCACAAATGTATCGATACATTATTGGAAAATGATATATTCGAACAATGATTTGAAAAATGAAGCAAAAACATGGAGTTTACTCTTTTATGTCAATGTCTTTCTACGTGATCATTTTAAGTGTGCGAGGGCCTTGGCCTTAAACCTAAGACAATATTGACACTTTGAGCGTATCATCATTAGTTTGTCATTAAAACATTAATAACGAATATTCATCTTGAAATGAGATAGGATTTTGAGCGCCACATATCATTGTCTAACTACTTATGGAAGTATGTGAAGTGAGTAAGGATTTTGTCTTGTAGGATTTTTTTATAATATGGAAGTATGTGAAGTGAGTAGCCATAGGATTTTTTTATAATATCATTGATCAAGTAAATTTAACTAAATCCATAGCTTTCACTTCATGGGAACAAAACAAGACAAAAGACTTATACCATATGGTACTCATGATCGAGAGGTTCGTATATCACTTCATCTTAGATGAACTACAAAAAGGGTCATAAATTAAATGCTATCTATATCCTTCAAGTTATACTCACTACTAGCTAAGGATAAATTTAGAGAGTGACACATATAAGAATAAGATAAAGGCAAGAAAGCATTTGTGAAGTGGGGCCATGAATGAAAGTTGAGAGGTCTCATAATGAAATTAATTTTATTACAATTAAATTGCACCAAATAGAATTATTAATTTCTCATTATATTTCTTAATAATGAGATTATTACCTAAAAACATTATGAGCCTTTAATTTAATTAATATGAATTGATTAAACTAAAAGGAAAGACACAAATAAAATTGTTAATAATGAGAAATTATTAATTGAAAATATAATGGACATTTGATTGAATTAATGATATTAATTGAATTTAAGAATAAAATTCTAATGTGATTTAATTATTAATTGAATTAATAATTAAAGATGGAATTGGTTTAAATTAATTTTAAGGTCTCCCTAGCCCACAAAGTCCATTCGATTTAATTAATGATATAAATTGAATTTAAGAATAAAATTCTAATGGGATTTAATTATTAATTGAATTAATAATTAAAGATGGAATTGGTTTAAATTAATTTTAAGGTCTACATGAAAACCCACAAAGTCCATTCCATTTGTCCTAATTGGATATATATGAAAATAAGATTCTAACCATGTATATAATACTATGTCTTGGAAATATACCAATTGAAAAAGTTCCATGAATCACTATTCACATGGTATTGTAGCATATATGTTGTTTACATTACTGTAGTGAGTATATTCACCCACCTCGCTTTGCACAAGAGAGAGAGAAATATTCACTAGCCTCCTTGTATTTTCTTTTACAAAATTTTTCCAAGCGTAAAAGAATTTGCGGAATTTTACAAAAGGTTCAGAAAGATTCATTGGAGAAGGCATGTGCTTTATTCACGTGGACAAATAAGAGATTGTGGTTGAAGTATCTCAACTTGTGGATTGCAGACAAAATTTGACAGAAATTTGAGTTGGATAATTATCCACACAGTTGAACTTATTTTAATTAAAAGCGGCTAAGTTAGGACTTAATTTTCCTCTACATTTACTCTAATATTTTGTGAAATTTAAATTGAATTTTTGCATCATAAACTAGGTAAAACCCAAAACCACTAACATCATTGGACGATCTATCAAGGTTGTTGTTTTTCCCCCTTTTTAGACATAGCATGGTGAATTGTGAGGGCAAGTTATCTATCCTGACCTATTCATTCAATTATTACCTTTGGCAACGTCCATGACCAATGAGGCAGTTGACCCCTGTACAAAATTATGGGTCAAACAAAGAGTAGAATTAAACAAGAAGACGCTAAGATTTTCCTTTTGGATAGCTAGACAAGTTGGCTCCTAATTAGTAGTAGCACCTTTATTAGTTCTATGAAACAGAACATGATTTTTATGTCTTGATTAGGTTTGAGAAGGTGATTCCTCGCTCTTCTAGAGAGAATTTACATGGTGTTGCACCATTAAGTTTATAAAGTATAAGGAATAACAATAGAGTGTGCTCGGTCCAGAATTAGGGGAGATGAGGAGTTCTTAAACCCATGGGTGTATGGATGCATGGGTTTTCTTAGAAACTTTTTGCACTAGAAAGACACCAAAGCCCCAAGAGCTACATGACAAAGTGTTGGGTATTCTTTATGCTAAGTTCAATTTTCTTGAAATCCCTTGATATTGATTACACCAAGAACTTTTTAGTCATGCCCCATATACTTAAAAGGCACGTGAGGAACTATATGATTTTTTCCAAAAATCAAAGAAGAATTTTAGTCTAGGCAAACCTTCCCAAAGTAGATATTCTAATTTAGATAGAGAGAAAACATATAGAGGGATGTTAATGTTGATACCAATCCACCTCCAACCAGAATCACTAATGTCACTCCAATTAGGTGGAAAATACGACATTTGACTAGCTCATAATGAGCCTACCCACTTAGCACATGACTATGATGCACCCAACTCTTTCAACTTTATTGAGTCTCCATTCAAGGATCCAAATGCAACAACAAAGCATTACTTCAAATACTACTTCATAGGCATTGGTAGAAGATTTGAGTTCATCTCCCCTCAAATCTATACCAGAATCAATTGATAAAGGATTTGATGGCCTTGCCAACAAAGGTTTCCACCATCTTTCTAGCTCTAAAAGATGATTTGAGTAATACCCTATAGCAGGTTATGCATTGTCTTTGCTTATGAATTTAGATACCTTTATTATTTTAAATGATAGACTATATGCATAACTTGTGTGCTGATTTTGATTTATTTTGGTAATAAATTTAGATACTTTTATTATTTTAAATGATAGACTATATGCATAACTTGTGTGTTGATTTAGATTTATTTTGGTAACTTGTGCATTATTGGTAATTTGCACAACGCATAAGCCGGTATTTGATGATTTGGATAACATGTGTGCTAATACTATTTATTTGAATAGCTTCCATGCCCATATTAGCTAATTGAATGACATGTACGTATGACTTCTATGTGAAAGTTTTATATTCTTATCTAAATGGGTTGAAAATGCAAAGGGAAAATTACACGGCAAGATTAAAAAACACCAAAGGTGAATAACATGACAAAATGAAAAATGCTTAAGACATAAGCTCTTCATTTGTTAATGAGGCTAAAACTAAGAGAAATTACTAAGGTATGAATTCTTGGTTTGCCTAGGAGGTTGAAGCCAAGAGAAATTACTACGACATGAGCTTTTGAGTTTTTTCTAGGAGGCTAAAGCCAAAATAAGTTACTAAGGCATAAACTCTTCATCTAGTCAAGAGGATGGAACTAGCAAACGTGATCAAGGCTTGAGCTCTAGGTTACTTGAGAGTCTGAAGCTTGAAAAATGTCTAGATGAAGTATAAGATAGGCTAAAAGCAAAATAGAAGATTATTGTCCCTATTTTTATCGGTAGGATTTCATGATTGACCTTTAACGAATCTCGGGATTTTTGTTCTTTAGAATTTTACAACTAACCCTTGAAGAATTTCAAAGGTCTTAGCTTTATTTATGCCCACTAGATTTCATGGCCAACTTTTCGTGAGTGTTGGAATTCATTTCACTTATTCTTGTTGGTGGAATTCAATAAGTTGGTTGTTATTCAATTTTAGAATTCTTTTGTCTCTTATTTATATTAGTGGGATTTCATTGCTAACTTTTGATGAATATCGATATTCTTTTCTTCTCCTCTTGATGGATAAGTAGACATCATGGACTGACTTTAAGGAATTTTGGAATTCTTGCTTCTTACATCAGGACTTCTTGGATTTTATTACTAATATTTAAATTTGAATACCTAAAAATGGCAAGCTTTTATTTGAATGTCTAGAGAAAGTTGTGCCTAAAAAACTAGATGTGAACTCAGCGTAGAAGCAATTCTTGTTAGGGGTGATTTCTACATAGAATAGGAAAAAAAAAAAAGAAAGAAAGAGAATCTAATAATCTCAATTCAAGAAGGCAGCTTCAAAAAAATCAATTTTTAGTCACTTATTGAACCTAAAGTTGAAGGAGCGGTGTTACATCCCTAATTAAGGCCCTACTTAATTATCTTGAATTGGGCTGGCCATTTATGGGAAAGTGGTTATAGAAAAGGAGAGAGTGATGAGGGTTCTTTTTTTACTAGAGTTCAATTACATGGAAGAGAGTAGTTGATCGGCTTATTCCTCACCTTCTCATATCTTCTTTTTATGTCTTCTCCTACAAAAAATAGGAGAATCTTAATTGTATTCAAAACTCTCTCCAAAATAATGAAATGCGTAGAGGGCTTTATTGTGGATGCAGGCCTAATAGGCCGACCAAGGGTTTTTCATTTTATTTTACTTTAACTAGTTAGTATCTGTATATGACTTAAGACAATTTTACATCTCATATTGTGAATTGCGTTAGATATTATAGGTAATTATATTTAGAAAACAAGCCACTTGCAAGGGATGGTATAGCTAATGCAATAAATTCATGTATCACAAATCAAAAGACGTCCATGCATTGTATTGAAAATGCGATCAATCCCCAATGATTATACGATGAGACATACTAAAGTTTCTGAATTGCATATGCATGTGCAGTAACTTCTCAATGAAAGCACTCTAATGTAGGTTGCCTCCATCGTGGATTCTATACAAAATAAGCACTAAACATCTAGATTTAATGGCTTAAGTCATGTAACAATTTGCACTGTTCACAAGAAATTATTCCAACAGCTCAAAATATCTCTCAAGATTAAACAAGTATTCATCTTTTCAATAGAAAAGATGACCCAGTAATTTATAATTATATAACCTACCAGCAACATAAGAATTTGAAAAGCGAAAAAATATTCAAGGACGAGGATGAAAGAGATTCTTCGTATCTTGTCTCTATGTTATATGTAGGAGAAGTTGATTTCTCTTTGTATGTAAAAGTTTAAATAAACAAATATTAAAGAAGGTAATAAATATTTTCTTGGGCATTTTTGAATGTTTTGAGATTTCCTGAACATTTTTATAAAACAATAAGAATGTTTAGAGAAAAGTTAAAAAGAAATATTTTTTTGAAAAATAAGAAAAATTATATGGAAAAGAATAATTTAACCCAAAGCCCAAAAAAAAAAAAGGCAAGTTGACTCCACACTTATTATTTGATTTATTATAAGCCCATTAAAATGTAAATCAATATAAAGTATTTTAAAGCATCTTGATTTTCAATGTGGGAGAAAAATCTTTTGAAATACTTAACAACTTTTCCAACAATCCCCCACATATTTCAAAAGAATTTTGGACTAAAAATTTGAAAGGTTTTGAGTAGAATAAAAGAAGTGTTGCTAGATGTGGTCATGTTGGCCAAACTATGAACCAAACTTAAATTGATAAATCTTAACTTATAGAATTATTGGTAGAATTCTATGAGTTAATAATTTTTTGTTGTGAGATTGAGGTTCTATAAATCACATTAAGTATCTAAAATTTGGTGCTCAACGTTGTTTTGCATATTTTGTTCATGTGCTTGTTTGGTATTTCATGATAGCTCTAAAGATTATGCTAAATCTTATTAGAGCAGTTATACTCCACTTTCGTATAAGTGAATTTGTTAGGTGTTTGCTGCTTTATATACATAATCCTATGAATTATTAAAAGTTTAACACTCAGCCTTACAAATATTGGCAGCTTAAGCACACTTCTCATTTGGGACTTGTGTATTAAGTGCTCAAGGTCAAGATCAATTTTGTTCTTCTTCATATGAACTTACTTAATTGGATCTCCAATCACATGAGTTAGATTTCTATTGCTATTGACATTTTATTAGCCTAATGTCCCATGGCCCTTCTAGTTTATAGAAATACAATTTCTTCTCACTGATTTAGTTAGAGGATTTGTGAATTTAAATCTAACTTCCCGCATTAAATGAAAATAATTCTATTTTTAAGCATATATGCTTTATGATATGATATATCTCAATATATTTCAGCAAGAACAATTATTGCTCTACAAAAAGCTTTTCAAATCTTTAGTCAAATGAATACTAAACAAAAGATCAGTTTCGAAATCAATCAACTCCAAAGTTATACACGCTAATTTCAAAGTGGAGTTAAAAATTGGTTGATCTCTACACTATTGCACTTCCATCAATTTTTTTTTTCAATAGTAGAATTTGTCATTTGGATTAGAAATCGAATTTACATCACTATATTCTTTTGATATAGTAAAAATTCATTATTCAAGAGATTGAAATGGTACTTTTCAAATATTTTATATAAAGGAGACTCCCGTGGGCATAGCCCATCTATCTTAATAATATAGACAAACCTCAACGCTAGTCCTTAAAATAATATACGAACCTTACTACTAGTCCTTCAAATAATATAAGTTCTAGTTTCAACATTAGTCCTTTGAGACATATTTACATACTCTCCTCTCCTTAATAAGGATCTAACTTAGTACTAGTCCACTCAGGCATATTCCATCTTATTGAACATTTTATAATACTTCTTAATTTAATTTTCAATTTCTTTCTTTTACTATGCCATGTTCATGACTTATGTATCAAATAAACTTCCACACAAAAATAATTATATATATAAACTCATAATAAGTTATGTTTTTAGTTAAAGTTTGTCTACAGGCACAAAATAGAATTTTCTCTACTAATATAAAAAATTACATTTTTTATTTTTCATGTCCAATCTAGTCTATGAGACCATCTACATTGTATGTGCCACGCAAATATAATTTCAACAAGAAAAATTATACATCACTATTATTTTTTTGTGCCTTTTCACTTGAGGTCCAAAATTTTACCTTTGGACAACATATGCCTGAACATACATGAACTAAAGATATAATGTATTCAAATAACTCAAATTCCCAAACTATCCCCACGTTTAAAAAAAATTCACAGGAAATTAGATGTAAAATTGTATTAAACAATTTTCTGTTATTTATAACAATATGCACCTCATGCACTTTGCACCCCAGTTAATATCTCTTTAATAAGATATCAAAAATTTTTGTAGACAAGAATTACTTACTTGATCATGCCAATTTTATGCATATTAGTGGCCTGGCAAAAACTTTGATATTATAATTGAGGGGAGAAGGGTTTTGTTTGGACTTTTGTACAGGATTGTTGTAACGGTCGATTGACCAAAACACATAATTCTTTGAAATTGTTGGGGATTTTGTATAAAATCAATACGACACATCCAGTTTTTAATGGCTTGAATTGTGCAATAATTTGCATCATTCTCAAAGAATTATACAGGTAGCCTGAAATATTCCTCAAGATTAAATAGTCTTCATCTGTTCAATAGAAAAATGAACTAGGAAACAACAATCCTCCACCAACAGTGCAAGAATTTGAGAAGAGAAAAAGTATTCAAGAAGGAGAATGAAAGAGATTCAACATATCTCATCTCTATGTTATATGTAGGAGAAGAGGACTTTTTTCTTTGTATTTATAAGTTGAAATAAATGAACATTAAAGAAGGTAAGCAAATATTAACTTGGGCATTTCTAAATGTTTTGAGGGTTCTGAACGTTTTCATAAAGTTACTTAGAAAATGAGAAAAATTATGGAAAAGAATAATTTGAGTCAAGCCCAAGCAATTAAAACAAGTTGAGCCCACACCTATTATTAGATTTATTATAAGGTCAATAAAATGTAAATCAATGAAAAGTGTTTGAAAGCATCATGATTTTTTGAGGTGGGATAACAATCTTTCGAAATCCTCTACAATTTTTCAAACAGTCTCTTGCTTGGGTGTGAACCCAGCTTAAGCCTTTCTTTTCTCATTCATTTTTATTGTTCTTATTAGTAGATAACTATATTGTACTCATGCGTTGCTTATTGGATGATTTTATATATATTTATGAAGGACAAATCATTGATCGAATTATACTAAAAAATGGTGCCGTTAAATTGATTATTTTTGCCACTAAGTTGATTTCCATATTCAACCAATCAATCCAGACCCATTTAAATATAAAATTAGAGAATATACTTCAGTATTACTAATAGAAATATGAGATGTACAAGAGCTAAATTGAACTAAATTTTATTGCTGAATAACGTAATAGGTAAGGACATGACAGTGAAAAAATTTTCAGCAATTGGTGAATAACGTATTAGATGGGGAGATGGTAGTGACAAATTTTCAACAAATGTCGCAAGCTATTTGGTGTATCATGAAATTATATGAAATAGAAAATAATTAGGCATGGCAAAATCAAGGGCATCAACACAATCAATTATGCAACGACATGTTTCTAATATTATAGCAATACAGGCATAAATAAGAATTTTTGGAATAAAATAATATTTTCACATTTAAATTTGTTTTCTTCTCTTTCAATGTTAACTTTTTTGTTTTAATATTATATACATATTCCATTCAATTTCGCAACTATAAATTATATGAAAAAAAATCTAATAGAATATACACTACAATGAATGCAAGCATTTTTATAAGTCAATTGCCAAAAAAGAAATGTATTTTATATTTGTGAATGATCACACGAAAATGGAATTTGCGATTAATTGCAAGTACACAAAGCCACATTATAGTACTACGGTGAGTATGAGTGTTGTCTCATAGGGATCGAGAATCAAATTAAACTAGCTCCTGCTACTTAATCCCAAATTCAAGTTAAGCAATATCAATAAAGTCATAAATAATAATAATAAACAAAGAAAATTATCTAGTAAGCAAATATTTATTGGCTAAGCACACAGCATAATATAGAAACAGTCAATATAAGAAAATTACCTAGGAAATAAATCTTACTATTCTACACTGATTTAATTATTCAATCAATTTTTAATACTCTTTCCATCTAATTGTTAATCAAAATTTTCAATTTTATTTTCATTATTTCTCTCAAGAAATGAAAATTTAAGTGAATTAACTAAGAATTTCCTCTTGGTCTCATTTCATTTTAAATGCATGCATTTAATTACTTCTTTTTTATTCATTAAGATCAACTGGTCTATCAAGTCAAAGTTTTGCCTAAAGTGTTTACTTCAATTTTAATGCATAAAGTTAGCCTTTTCAAATCTACAATCATACATTAATAGATAATCCAATTACATAGATATAACTAGAATCCAGCATGGGCAACATAAATAATTGAACAGAAGATATTGTATTAAAATTGAATAAAAGAATCAAATCATAATTTTGAATTTGTTTAAATGATTCCTAGGCACTAAAAATTTAACTAGACTTGTTTCTATCTACTTTGATCACAAAATTTATTCAAAAATTCTATCTCTGCGAATTGAAAAGAAAAAGGAAAAGAAAAACTCTAGGATTAATAGCCAAATTGTCAATCTATGCGCTTCTTCTCAAAATCTTCTTCTTGATCTCGTGTTGCTTGGACTAAATTTTTCTCAAGTTTTTCTCTCTTCAAATAGTGGTCTCGCTATCTCTTTTCCATGCTTTTATATATATAGTTTTGTAGGAGTTTGGGTAGTTTGGTGCTTGAAATTTTTTTTCCTGGATTTTTTTGCTATCTAGTTCTAATAGATTCCTAGATCGATTACAGTGCATCCAAATTGATTGCTGTCAATCTGTCATGTGGCAATTGTATTTCTATTAAGTAGTAGCTGTGGGTTCTGTTGATCTCTACTGATCTTCTTATTGTAATCGTTTGTGATAAATCACAACATTGAATCCTAACTCTAGTGGGCTCTCAGGTTAATTGCCTTGCTACTGTCATGGTTTAGATCTATCTTGGTCAATCATATCTATCAAGATCAATTGCAAAGCTATCTAAAATTGATCTCATGCCCATTTTTTCTTTATTTTTTTCTTCTTTTTGTGCTGCAGTCTACTTTGACCATACAATTAGCCACCTTGCATTAATTTAAGACCTATTTTCACAAAATTCAAACATTTTGAACACAATTATCACATCAAATCCCAAACAATGAATGTGAATTATCCATGAAATTTATATTGAGTACCGAGTTGTGCTAAAGTCTTATAATCTATATTATATTATTATTACAATAAGGCTTTTTAGTTGTTTAAAATAAAATTTTACAAATATCCTTTATTTTAAATTCTATTATTTCTTTTATCCTTTTTGATTCTCTATTCCACTAATTAATTACTTTTATTTATATTTTACTATTAGTTTTTCTTTCTTTCCAATTTTTTTATCTTTCTTTATTTTGTTATTTTTTCTACTTATAACTTACATTTATAATATCTTATTGAAAAAAATAAGATTTTTAGGATGTACAACAAGAAATTACATAATTACTTTTATTTAAATTCTTTCTTTTCCCACTATTTTCTTTTAAATTATAATTTTTATTTGTGTTTTCTCTCAAAATTTCTCTCTTTTCAAAAGCTTTTGCTTTCCATTTTTTATTTAGGAAATTTATTATATATTTTAAATAATTTTATGTATTTATATAAATTTACAGACGCATAACATATTAGAAAATTTTTGAAAAATGAACGTGTGTTGGTGAGGCGGTGCCGGGGAAGGTGCATCACAGATCTAAACTTCAAGGTGAACTAAGTGTGTACTAAAATCGTGAGAAACCTCCCCCGCATAAACAGAGTGAAACGTGATTCACTCAGCTGAAATCGTAAGGAACCGAAGTCGTAAGGAACCGAAGGGAATCACAGAAACACTTGCCGGTCAGACAATCATTTCTCTTGGTCTCTTCGCCCACATGGCCCCTCTACTCTTCTGTTTCCCGTTTCTACCGTAGCAATTGTTGCCACCAGTCAACTGGATCGGCCATGGATTCCTCGTCAGATCGCGAGACTGCTGTCTACGTAGCTAAACTCGCCGAGCAAGCCGAACGCTACGACGGTAAACCCCTCCTTTTTCCCAGATAGCGTATCGTGTATACATGTGTATGTGTAGATGCTATATGGCGCATACGTGGATCTCGATTTTGATTGCGTTTTGTTTGATTATACACTAAATTGCTAGTTAGGTGATATTGGTTAATGTGGCTGGCTTGGTTTGGAGGTCGAAAGTAGAAGTTTTTATATCGCTGCTTCTCAAATAACTTGAATAGTTCATTGGAGTTTTTATGTTTTATCATTTTTGTTTGCTTTACTTTGACCCATGTTTTTTGGTTAGTTTTCTTTTTGCTAAGTGAGTTTTTGTGGTCCTTGTACATTTTAAATGATCAGCGCGTAGCATATTTCCGTTCCGTTTTTCCCCGTCTTTTGCACTTTTTTACTCATTTGGGAATATATACATGTGCATATAGAGTGGCAAGAATACGGAAAGATGAAAAATTGAATAGGTTAAAGATAGGAATTTCAACAGATCACGTTGCAAGTTCAATTTGTCTTAGTTTTCTGAATCGGACAGTATTCAAGTTTTTTTTTTTTTCTCATTTATTCATTGTTCTTTTGTCATTTGGATTTTAATCCATTTTATCTGGTAGGTTTTATTGCATTTATACGGTGCAGTGCAACTGAAAGAAATAAAATGAACCTGTCTGTGGATAAAAAATGTTTTGGACTGAATTTTGCAGAGATGGTGGAAGCGATGAGAAAGGTGGCTGAAATGGATGTTGAATTGACAGTGGAGGAGAGAAACTTGCTATCAGTTGGGTACAAGAACGTGGTTGGATCTCGAAGAGCTTCATGGAGAATCTTGTCTTCAATTGAGCAAAAGGAAGAGTCAAGGGGGAACGAGCAGAACGCTAAGCAGATCAAGGAGTATCGGCGGAAGGTGGAGTCAGAGCTCACCAATATCTGTAGTGACATCATGACAGTTATTGATGAACATCTGATTCCCTCATGCACAGTTGGGGAATCCACTGTGTTTTACTACAAGATGTGAGGATGGCTTTGCTGTTTTTATTTTATTTTATATATATCTTTTAAGATTGTGATTTTACATGAAGCTGAATTTTGTTATATTTTATTTGAACAGGAAAGGGGATTATTATAGGTATCTTGCTGAGTTCAAAAGTGGTAATGATAGGAAAGAGGTCGCTGATCAGTCACTGAAAGCATATGAGGTGTGGTTTTGACGTACCTTAGTTGACAGATTCAGAACTCCCCACTCCTGTACAGATACGAGCTTCTTTTCTTAGCTTATTCAAGTTTTAGGAAATCCATAAGGCTTCTTGCTTGTGTGTTAACGTGTCGTTATTTATAGCTGATGTTCCTTTGATTACTTTTTGTTGATTATCCTTCTAAGAATTGATAGAATAGCGGATAACCTGAATATATGAAAAGTATGATAGCTGGGATCTTATGGGATCTAGTTCATGGTTAATGTCCAACCTCAGTACTTGTCGGTATTACTGTACTGCTAGAGTGATCAATATTCTTTCCATCTGCATGTCTCATATGAAACCCATAACCTTAAGCAATCTGAGCATATATGAAGTCATCTTATAAGGTCTATTTTGTGGTTAATGTCCAACCAGTGCTTGTCTTCAGTCTTACTCTGCTCTAGCAGTGATCATTCATTCGTTTCATCTGAATATGTCATATGAAACCTATAACTGGAAACAGCCTGAACGTATGAAGTCTATGCCCTGCATTTCCCCTATTCGTGGCCCCAAAAGGATTGTGCACAAATGCATAATTTCCTCCAATGATTTATGGGAATCTCCTGTTTTTAATAAAAGTTGGGATGGAGATGGGTCTATATCTGCTTGGAAGATATAGTTTTGCTATTTAGTGACTTAACAGTTTATGTGTTGTCACTGGTGTTACGTGTTTTTAACTGATTACATTGGTTATTATTTTTATAAGCAACGTATTCATTAGAAGTTTTGGTTGTATGTGCGAAGTGAGGAATTGTTTGTCGACTCACTTAAGGGAAAGGAAAGCATAAGTGTTTTCGTCTTTTGCAATACAAAGTCATACTTGCATTTCCTGACTCTTGATCTCTTGTTGCGCTCATTTCTCCCTTAAGCTGCATTAATTTTCCCATAAAATAGTGTATTATTAATACCTGCTAATTGGAGGCCTAGGTCTTAATTTGGTGGTGAAGAATATTTCCCACTCTAATAAACAATAATCTTGTCAAATGTTTCTAGATGTATATTATCATTTTCAGTTGTTGAATGGTGTCAATATTGATCCATTGCCTCTCAACATACTAATCTACTTTGCATTTGATGCTCATTTTTCTTCTTGGGACTTACTTGAAGATGGCTACCACAAGTGCTGAGGCAGAGCTACCCCCAACACATCCCATTCGCTTGGGGTTAGCGTTGAATTTTTCTGTCTTCTACTATGAAATATTGAACTCACCTGAAAGGTCTGTTTTGTTAGTCATTATATTGTATCTTTTTGGTATTGTATCATTTTATCATTCTGTCAACTGAATTTACTGTCTTTCTAGGGCATGCCACCTTGCAAAGCAAGTTTTTGATGAAGCAATCTCTGAGCTTGATGCCTTGAATGAGGAATCGTACAAAGATAGCACCTTGATAATGCAGCTACTTAGGGACAATCTCACACTGTGGACCTCCGACATTCCGGAGGATGCGGGTAACATAGTAACTATGAAAAATAAAAGACTCAATGTCTCAGTCTTTTGATAGGTTTCCTTTATATTGCAATTATTAATTTTGTCACCTA
This sequence comes from Avicennia marina, assembly GCA_019155195.1. Classification (NCBI taxonomy): domain Eukaryota; kingdom Viridiplantae; phylum Streptophyta; class Magnoliopsida; order Lamiales; family Acanthaceae; genus Avicennia; species Avicennia marina. The sequence goes on along the minus strand of CM032756.1, from coordinate 12,315,135 downwards.
CGTTGTCATCATTTTCTCCTTCTTTTTGGGTTTTTTTTATGCCTTCTATGTTGCCACATTGCTGTGCCTCTGTTACAAAATTTCTGTAAAATTTTTTAGGGCCCAAAACTGCATTTTAAAACTTCATCTTGGTATGTTGAATAGGTCAGTTTTGTTAATGTCATCGCTCTGTTCAGCATTTTTATGCATCAGGCATCAGCTTATCATGTTTAGAGGATAAATTGTGATACTCTCGTATTCATTTGCCATCTTGAAAAATTAATGTGTAAAAGTGAAAACATTTTGTTGAGGTTATATAAGCTAATCAACCTCCCATCACTGCTATCCAGTTTTACTCTAAAAAATTGGGACCTGCCCTGAGTTGGAGATACCAATTTGAGAACTAGTGACCTTTGGGAGATTTAAGGCCATTTCCTGCTGTAGTGCATAACATTTTTGGTGCATTCTTCACTACTCTTAACAAGGGAAAATTTGTTGTCTTTTAGAAGAATAATTTCTGGCTCTTATTGTTTGTATTAGTTTTGTTAGCATATTTGGGAATATATGAAAATACTCATTTTGATATTTTAAATATTATGTTACCTGGTAGAGCTGTGACAATATTTTGTTTCCTAATTTATAGGATCAGTTCATGGTAAGTTATGTTCTATTTTTGGTATGATTGTAATAATAGTCCCTACTAATGGATTGAGAAGTATTTTTAGCAATGAAATATTCAACTATTCCTCCAATTTCTTCTCAACATGCTATCATAGTAGGTTCTTTACTGCTTCATTCAAGTTCCTCATTAGTGCTGCTGCGCATGGCAGCATGTCGCGGCAGCCTTCCCAAAAATGAAAAATTCTCAAATTGAGTTATACAATCTGCCTTCCAAACAGGCCTCATTCAACAAAACCTAGTCGAGAATCTTCTAATTGTGGTCTTTGTGGAGCATAAATTCAGCCACCTAATGCCACTACTCTAAACAGCCAAAATCCATCTAGAAATCCTTTTGAGGCCATGATGGAATCCTAACCATGTAGCCATTGCGTATTGAATTCGAAGATCGAAGAAAAACCCAAATCTATGTCCCCTTCGATTGTGTTGCTGCTGTCCTGCAAGTAGTTCCATTATGCTCCAATCTGCACAATTGCTTTCTACCACTTGGATTGCAATCTTGAACCATCACCTCCAGTACCATAACCTTCACCCTCAATTGGGTGATCCTGCTCAACAACTCCCACGCTCTAAGAGCCCATCAACTGAAGGAAAACTCTGCAATGTTGATGGCCTGCCTTGTGAGCTGCCCCCAACAGCACCTGCAGGTGCCACCTCTATGCTCTTCCTTAGTGAGGAGAGCTAAGCAAAGAAAAGTGGCAGTGATGCCCCCACCATTGCTGCATGAGTGGCAGAAGAATAGATAGCAGAAAAGAAAATAAAAAATAAAGCACCATTTTGGAAATTTGGCAATGAAAGAGGGGTTGGGCTATGTGTTTAAGCTGAGGGTGAATCTTTGTAGCTGGGCTGTATAGTGGGCTGAGAAATAATTGTTATTAGCTCGTATAGGCCTCTATTAATTCTTTGGGAAAAAAATTCAGGGTGATTTCTTGGTTCAATAACTGCTATGTGGGCTTGAGTTAAGAAAAAGACTTAGGCTGGAATAAAATTGTTGGGTTATGTTTGTGGGCTAAAATGGATTTGGGTCTAAACTTAGCCAAAAATACCCCCACTCTCTTGTTTCAATAGTCCAATTACATGAGGGTTTTCCAACAGTTGTCCCTTTAATGTGTGCTTGCCAATTGTGAAAGTGAGTTGTCGCCCCCTTTGTATGTAAAAGAGAATCGCTGCACCCATTGCATGTAAAAGAGAGCTATTAGGCCCATTGCATGTGAAAGACAGCAACTGCGCTCATTGCACATGAAAGAGAGCTGTAGCACCCATCGCAAGTGAAAGAAGCCGCATTTCAATATGCTGACTTTGGACTACAAACATAGAAGCTTAATTTGTCTACTTGGAAAAAATCTCAAGTTTTGTTAACAAATAACAAATATAACAAGAAGGGAAAAAAAATAGAGAAACGATTTTAAGTGTTTTGGCCAATGTCACTTTTGTCCGAGGATTAATGTATGCATTATTGATGTGTGGAAAGAGAGATGCATATACAATGTAGTATTTGTACTAGGAGGTTTTTGTGGTTCAGTCTCTCTTCTACTACCTTGACTGATGTGTATGTATGTAAGAATTGTACGATTCTTGACTCCTCGAGGAGGCCAAAGTGAGTGGCCCTGGGGTGCCTCTAAGGTGGGGCCAGAAATGGATACATCACAGTAACCGTCCACCATAAGTTCACATTTTACATTACATCTGAAAGCATAGATTCTTGTTAAAGTCACTTTTCTGGCTTGCAGAAGAAGCACACAAGGTGGATGGTGCCAACAAAGCTAGAGGTGAGGGTTCGCAGGTGGGCTTTCTTGCTATTTCCTATAGCTTTGTTATAACCCCTTCACAGATTGATGTACAGCTCAATCGTGCTTATTTTCTATTTTATATTGCAGTGAGGCTGCCCGATGCTTGGGCCCTGCAACATCCGAGGAAAAGGGAGGATGGGGATGTGTTTGTTTCGATTGTACTTGTCCCATTTGTGTCTTGCGGCTTGTTTGCACTTTATGACTGGTGCTGGTTTATTTTTAATGACTACCTTAGCCTAGCTCTGTTTGTCTGCCTCCATTATTGCCTTCACTCTGTCGAACACCAAAATTATAGCGTGGAATTTTAGCGACCGAGTCTTCAGAGTTAGTTTAAGTTGCATTTGGTCGGAAATGAAAATGCCTCCGCAAACTGCAAGTCTATGTCAATCACTTCCACTTCCACTTATTTATGAGAAATGGGGAAAGGAAAGATAGTTGCTGATAAATATATTTCAAGAAAAATGCCTTTTGATTTCTCAACTTTTGCTCGCACATCTTTGAAACCAAAATCTTTGGAGAACAGACTATTGGGTATGTGTTTTTCGACATAGAAGTAATTAAGAGTATAATTTTGTGCTTCAAAAAATTTCAGGCGGTTTCCTGTTGTGTTTTTCATGTTAGAAGTATAATAATCTGTTTTGTCTGGACGAGGTTACTTTGACTAATTTCTACTTGTCATGGTATCAAATAATCTAGAAGCAGTGTTTTGAAAATCAAATTGGAAAATTTAATCTTGCAAAAGTTGTTGGTTCAATTGGTGATTAAATTGTGGTTGAATAGATGATGTAAAAATCTTATTATAAATATTAATTAATATATTAAAAATATATAAAATAAAAAATATTTGAATCTAATTTTAAGTATTTTTAATTTCTATTAATAGTTAAATTTATTGCATTAATATAATAAAATACCTTGAATATACAAATAATAAATATTAATTAAACAAATAAATATAAAAATATACAAAAAGTATATCATATTACAATATTTAATCAAAATATAATAGAATTTTAATAACGTTTTGTATATTTAATATCTGTTTAAGTAAAAAATTATCGAATATTTTAAAAGATAATTTATTTGATTATAAATTTTTTTTATAAAAGAGAACATATGGAAAATAAAATTAAAATAAAAAATGAAAATTAAATTAAAAAGAAGAAAATTAAGATTTGAAAATATATTTAGTTATGAGTTTAGACTATTCAGTTTTCATGAATTGTAATTGGTTTATCTAATTTAGTGGTTTAACCATTGTTTTATCTAATTTTATTTGATTTTATTGCGCTCTGATTTTTATATTCTATTCAAATTGTTTGCCGACTGATTTAACTGTCTGATTTGATTTGATTTTGAAAACATTGTTTGGAAGTATGTTCAAACTCATTAACAAAATAGATATTTTGCCAATCTCCTACTTTTAGCATCTTGCGAGATAAATAAGATATATTATTTAGAAGGGTCTTTGCCAATAAGATTACCAAATTAAGGGGGGATGTATGGTGACTGGGAAACATGTTTAACTCCCAAAGAAATGCATTAAGAAGTATACTGGGAAACATGTTTAACTCCCGAAGAAATGCATTAAGATGGAACAGAAAATTCAACACATAGGTAGGGTGTACAAATTGGAATGGGAAAACATGCTAAGTATTTCCGAGGCTCTCCCTGATCCTTATTCAAAAGATGAGTGAAAAGATGATCTTTCTACATACTCATTGTTTGTTATATACTCATATCTATAATGAATTAACAACCACTTACAACCACCAATTTAACTGCTATGCTAACTACGTTTGATGATTACAAGAATTAACTGAGCTAACTCTCTTTCCTACTTGAAACACTACAACTAAGCTATGTTGTTACATCATTAGTCTAGCTCATCCCTCCAGCAGTCACATGTTTGTAGTTGATTCCTTACTTTGACAGGCCATCTCAAGATGTGCATGAATGTCTCTCATGTTCATCTTGTTTGTCAATCTATCAAATTGAGCTCCCTGTAGTGCCTTTGTTAGTATATCTACAGGTTGTTCTTTGCTTGCAACATATCTAACCTTCAAGTCTCCCTTCTACACTTTTTTTTTTCTCACAAAATGTATGTCTAAGTCAAAATGCTTAGTTCTCTTAGGATGAGTGGGGTTCTTACAAATTTGCGATGCCCTTTTGTTATCACAAAATATTACAACATGGTTGTTCCCTTAAATCCCAATCTCCTTGAGTAAATTATTAATCCAACTAATTTCACATATGCATGAAGCTATTGCTCTGTATTCAGCCTCTATGGAGCTTCTTACAACTACAAACTGCTTTTTAGATTTCCAACTAATCAAGTTTCTTTATGTTCTCATTTCTGTCCATCATGACTCCATTTTCTAGAGTCTTCTTTAGATATTTCAACACTTTGTAGGTAGCTTCCAGGTGTGGCTTTCTTGGATCACTCATGAATTAGGATATTATTTAGACTGCATACCTAATGTCTGGCTTCGTAATCGTTAAGTAAATTAACTTCCCAATTAATTGCCTATAAAAGGTTTGATCCCTTAATAAATCCCCATAATTCCTGCTTAAATGATGGTTCATTTAAATAAGAGTGTCAATCACCTTAGCTCTCAACATCCCATAGTCATTCAGCATGTCTAGGCAATACTTCATTTGACACAACACAATTCCTTGCTTTGACCTTGTAATTTCTACACCTAGGAAGTACTTTAGAACTCCTAGGTCCCTTATTTTGAATTTGCATTCAATATATTTCACTGCATTCTCCATTTCTACTTAGTCATCCCCTCCAACAAGTATATCATATACATATAGAAGCAACGTAACTTTCTTCTTGTTTTCTCTTGTTTTCAAGTACAAGGAATAATCCCTTCTTGATTAAGTAAAGCCATAAACCAAGAAGGCTTGAGTCAGTTTGAAGTTCCACTACCTTGAGGCCTACTTTAATCCATTAAGTGATTTCCTCAATCTACATGCCAGGACTTCTAATCTGCTGTACTTTATTTCTTCCTTCAGATTGTATCCCTATGGTAAGCTCATACACACACACACACACACACATATATATATTTCCTTGTCCAAATCACCATTTAGGAAAGCATTATGGACATCTAACTATCTTAATTTCTAATCAAACATTGTAGCTAAGGCAAAGAATAAACTCATAGTAGTTTGTTTCACCATTGGGCTAAAGGTATCATAATAATCAAATTCTTCAAGTTGGCTATATCTTGTAGCCACTAGCCTTGCTTTATACCTTTCAATTGAATCATCAGATTTAACCTTCAATTTGTACACTCATTTGCACCCTATAATGTGTTGATCTTTTGGAATTTTCATCACACCTCAAGCTTTATTATCCTTTAAGGCCTTTTCAACCATTGCCCTTCTCCATTGAATATTCTTCACATCCTTAGCATAAGTTGATGGTTCATGTATGTGGTTTAAATTGGTTAAGAAGTAGAGGTAGGTTGATGTTAACTGATCAGTGTTAAGGTGATTGGCAATGGAATGATTGTGCTATGGTCTTGATTAAGTTGGTTGAGTTAGGTTGTGGTAATAGGCTTCAAGGTATTTGGGTAACTTTCTAAGTCTAAGTGATCTTTTGATCACTTCAGGACTGGTTTGTTGGTTTGTATAAGGCCCTTCATGAGGTAATGGTGAGGTCTTAACTTGTGTGCTTGGCATGTTTACGTTTGCAGGTTCATTAGGATGAGGTTCTAAGTCTTATCTTGCATCCCTACTTAACTGATCACATTTCTTGGTGAGATCAAACATTATGGAGGCATCAATTGTGCTAGTAGGTGAGTTTGTCAAGGACTCATAATTATCATAAAGAAAGATGTGTTTAAAGAATGCAACATCCTTTAAGACAAAGGCCTCATGAAGAGTTAAATCATATAGTTTGAATCCTTTAATCCCCATTGGATATCTTATGAATATGTATTTCCTAGCTCATGCGTCAAATTTTGTTTTGTCCTTCTTTAGTGTGGAGGCAAAGGCTAAGGAACCAATGACCTTGAGGTGATCATAATTAGGTTCCCTTTCTAAAAGGTACTAGAATGGCATTTTATGCTTAAGTGGTTATGATGGGAGTCTATTAATGATATGAGTGGCTGTGAGCACAGCTTCACCCTAAAATTTTATTAGCAAGGAAGCAGGAAACAACAATAATATTGTAGTGGTGAGTAGATGCTGATGCTTCCTCTCAACCATAGCATTTTGTTGGGGAGTTTCAGAGCATGATAAATGGTGAATGATTACCTCAATTTTTGTGCATGTCCGACCTTACAATTGTGATCCTAGTGTTAAATTGATTAAGCACCAATTTGAAAGAGGAGGGCGTTAGATGCAAAACATCACTTTTGTGTTTCATTAAATAAGTCTAAGTGCATCTTGTAAGATCATCCATAATAATTAGGAAATAGTGAAAACCACCAATGGAAGCCTTAGAATAGGGGCCCTAAATGTTAATATGTATCAAATCAAAAGCTTTAGTGCAAGTCCTTACATGACTAAGAAAGGCTAGCTTCTTTTGCTTGGCCTTCGGACATATTTCACAAACTTTTTCAGGTCGTGTAGATATAGTGGAACCAGAATCATGTATGCTTGACAAAAGACTATGAGAAGCATGCCCTAACCTTTAATGCCAAATATCAAATGAGTTTGCTAAGAAACTATGTATAGAAGATTATGTGTGGTTAGTTCTTACGACATCAGAACGATGGACAGAAACTTGATCTTTATAGAAATGTCTCCTTACCTTTTGCTCCAAGTTGAATAGCCCATGTTTTAGTTTAGTCAACCTAATCTTCATCCATAGTGATTAGACCTAAATGTGGCACATTTTGGAGTCAAAGACTAAGCTATTGCCTTTATTTTAAACAAATTCACTCATTAACAATAGGTTATGTTTGAATGAAGAAACAAATAGGACATTATGTAACATAATGGTGTTTAACAAATGTATTGTAACTATGTGTGTGATTAGGGACTTTGATCCATCTGGTAACCTAAGAAACATCTTTGTAACAGGTTTGAGTAAACTAAAAAGGTTGAAGTTGCTACACATGTAATTAGTTGCACCAGTGTCAACAATTTAAGGGTAGATTTTTGTAATGAGGTATAATTCAGATTTAGAGATTTCTTAAACATGAGGTTATAGATTGGGTGAGTGGTCATACCAACAAAGTTTGAAGCATGATTGAAGTTGATTGTCTATGTTGAATTTGGTTAAATCATTGTCAAGTTGATCATGTGAATTTCTTTACATAGATGAGGCAGTGTTTTGTGAATTGAGTACTGCTAGCAGCTTGTTGATGTACAATTAAGATAAGTTCAGTCCTCTTTTTTCAACATCTCCATGAGAGACTTGATTCTCTGATGCTTCATTATTCTTTACCTTCCCCTTAGTCAAGTTAAAATTAGGTGGAAATCTAATCAATCTATAGCATTTCTTCTTGATATGTCCTTTCTTCTCACAATACGTGCAGGTAACTTTTAGCCTTTTGTCCCTCTTGCCTGAGTTTGCAGCTATGTTGATGCCTCATTTCAGTTTTGAGATGAGTTTGCAACTCCCCTTTGGCCTTCATCCACTATGATGGAATTATATGCCTTATTAAGAGAAGCAAAAGGCCCTGCATAAGTAACTATGATCTGATTCCAGCAAAAGTTTCATTCAACCCATTCAAGAATTTATAAATTTTGTTCTTTTCTTGTTGATCTACATACCTCTGAAAGCAGTCCGGATTGCATCTCCCGTATACACAATGTGGGGGAGGCTTGTAATGTCTCAATTCTTTCCATATCTTCATTAATTCCATATAATAAGCATCAACAGTCTTTGAACCTTGATTATCACTGAACAGATTATTGTGTAACTTACACACCCTACTATCATCTTGTTTAGAAGACCTCCTATGAAAGATCTCCTAGATTTGAGAAGCATTTTTCACATAAACACACAATGGAGGCCAATTTTGTGCTTATCGATCTAACCATCTAAGAGACAATGCGGTCATTGCAGTGCTTCCAGGCTGCATAGTTGGAACTCCTTACATTTGGCTCGGGCATGGTTCCATCTATTAACCCTAATTTGTTTCTGATTGACGACACAAGAGGGAATGACCTACTCTAGGTGAGATAATTGGCTCCATTCAATTCTAGTGCAGTGATGACTTTAGAGTAATTGTCTCTAGGACAAATATAAAATGGAGAGCTCGGATCATTTGTTGCCAGTGCATTTGTTAGTTGATTGATTGAGTTTCCTAACCCTAAAGCCATGATTTTTGATCAAGAAGTAAAGGATCTTCTCTCAAAATTGTCTTTGAAGCTCTTGTACCGTGTTAACTCCTTAAGAAATGTATGGAGACGAAATAGGAAATTCAACAAACAGGTTGGGTGCACAAATTAAAATGTGAAAGCATGCTAAGTATTTCATAGGCCTTACCTGTTCCATCTTATTCAAAAGATAGAGTGAAAAGATTGATCTTTCTACATACTCATTGTTCATTATATAGTCTTATCTAAAATGAATTAACTACCACTTACAACCACCAATATAACTGCTATGCTAATTGCACTTGATGATTACAGGAACTAACTGGTCTAACTCCCTTATCCTACATGGAATGCTACACTTGGGTTGTGCTATTACATCATCCCTCCACCAGTCAAGTGCTGGCAGCTGATTCCTTGCTTTGACAAAACTTTCTACCTTATCAAGCCATATTTTTGTAGATAAAAATAAAAAGTTTATATTTACATATGAAGATTCTATACATACTTTAATTATTATATATTTTTAAATTTTATTTTTTTCTCTCTTATTTTTACAAATTTTTTTTTTTTAAAAAAAAACACAAATAAAAATCAAAACAAACATATTCATTATATGGGAATATAACTGAATCGCGTAATCCCACTTTTTGAGTTTACTGATCCCAGTATCCAAGTTCTACTATTCAATATATATATATATCTCTATGCGCGCGCGCGTGTTTTACTGATCCCAATTTCCAAGTTCCACTACTCCCCATGTATATGCCTTTTAGGATTTTTGACATTTAAGGGGGCACTTAACCTGCGATTGGATGTAAGGAACTAAATTATGGTAGGGAAAAAAACTGGTATAAAAATTAATAAGTATTACTTGGTTGGATAGTTGGTTTAAAAGTGTAAATTTTGATTTGAGGAAAATATGCATAATTGACTTCCAAACACAGCCTTAATGAATTGTACAAATATATATATATGTGTGTGTGTGTGTGTTCCTAATGCTAATTCCACTCAAACAAAGTAAAGAGCAGTGCACATTTGCAAATACTACGTGGTATATACGATTAAGCCGCATATTACCATTTTAGTCAAATTAAGAAAGATAAATGAAAAAAGACAAAAAAAGAAAGGTTATGACAGCCCCAATCAAGGAGAACATTTCGGTATATTCCAAGGTACCCTCCTGCTGGCGGCTTTGCAGCGGAATTGGCCTCTTGCATGGCATATGCTATGCCCACGTGATTTCTTGCTCGGCATATGCTCCAGTTGCTCCCTCCAAATTTCCAGACCCCACTAATCAATTTCGAAGATTGACACTGTTTTGCCGGGGAAAAAGGCGGGGTCAGCCCAGGCCTTGTTGCCCTGGGAATCAGTCCGATTTCAGCCGCACTCTGTATATCAATACGACGACTCCCCTTTATTCTTCTTACAGCCCATTCTCCAAACACCCGCATTCGTAGCGTATTGGCACTGCAATGGAGAAGTCCCAGGCGAAGGCTCAGATATCTGCTGTCATATTTGATTTGGATGGGACCCTTTTGAACACGGGTATTGGTTTTTCCCTCCTTTCTGTTGATTTTGTAATTTTTGTGCTGAATAATTCGACGGTTTTCGACCGGGGTAGCGTAGATTGGGTAAACGTCGGGTTTCGTGTTCTCAGAGCAAGTCACGAAGGACATTCTCAAGGATTTCTTGGCAACATATGGGAAGGTTCTGGACAATGAGAAGGAGAAGAAGAGATTGGGTATGACTTTTCAAGAATCAGCTGTCGCAATTGTTGATGACTACGACCTTCCTTTGACACCCGAGCAATTTTGCCAGGAAATTGTGCCCATGTACCATGGGAAGTGAGTCGCTAAACCTATAATGTCTTCAAAAGGAATGTTTTGTCTTCTCTGGTCACGCTATCTCTTAAAAATCAAGCTGTATTTGCGTACGTATGGAATCTTCGGCGGATTATTGAACATCAATTCTGTCACTTCTAATCAATGTTCTGCGTGTCTTGACAGTTTGTCTATCTTCTGTACGTTTTTGTTGTAGTTTGGAGAAGTAGGAAATATGGATAAACAACTTGGGTCTGCCTTTGAGATTGTACTTGAGCCTCGACCAGCTGTTCAGCCTTCTGTTTTGTTATGATGTCTCTTTTTTAGTGAAGATTCTAACTATGGATGGGATTCTATATGTAGAACAAAGGGTGTGGAAAACATAGCCTTCTGTGACGGAATTAAGTAGGTTACATAGGTTATGCCAGTTGGAAGGTAACATAAGGCGAAGGTTCATTTCTCTTGTTGATAGCTTTCTGTAACTAAATTATCTTTTTTTCGTCCTTAATCTATCTATACAAATTTAAATGTTGTCCTTCTTTTATTAGTTAAACATGCTAAATTCTTGTATTTGTTAATGAAATAGGAATAAGTCATATTCATATCTATAGAATTTTTGGACAACGTAATACTGCTAAAACTTGTTCTGCATCAACTGTATAACATATCTGAAAACAGTGTTTGAGTTAGTGACCGTTCCCCTCATGATTGATATTGAGGCAAATAACTTAAGACTTTTGTTGAATATTAGATTCAAAAGATATCATAGGAACATTATTCTTCCTAGCGTTTCACTTTGCTAACCATTATGTGAGTTGTCAAATTACACTTCTGGAGAGTGAGGGTGACCTATCTACTTATCACCAATCTGACATGTGCCCATTTTGATTTTATTCCACTGCATGACAGCGTTAATTTTAAGAGGCCATTATACCTTAAACTGGTAATAGTATCATCTTTAATTTGTTTAATTTTTCGAAAGCAACTGTGACTTAAACTAGTAATACTAGCATTATAAATTGATTTGAACTGTCAAACGTGTAAATGACTAAAGAGCTAGATTTATGAGATAGAATATTTTCATTTTCCCGCACAGACTATATTCAAATGCATCTCAACATTATTTTCTGTCTATTTTTGTTTAGATGGTTACTGGCCAAAGCACTTCCAGGTGCCAATCGTCTAATGAGACATCTGCACAAGAACAGAGTGCCTTTTGCACTTGCTTCAAATTCTTTGACAAAAAATATTGGTGCAAAAATATCACATCATGATGGTAGTGCTGTTTACACTTTCAATATATCTATTAAAATCATCATTCTCTCCATTACGTTACATCTGGTCCCATACATAGACTTGGCATCTTTGTTGTGATCACTACCACAAACCCACCCCGACATAAGTTACTGAAATTGTCATTAACATAATCATTTTAAAGGGGCCATGTTCAAATAGCAGCCACAAAAGTAACTTTGTGAGCATATCATGAAATATTGTTTCTTGCTAATCATCAGATCAAGCATATGCGATATCATCTCTCTTTTTCTCTTGACAGAGCTCTCATTTTTTTTTTCATATATGCTAGTTATGGAATGAACTTGAATTGTCAATGGGAAAAGTATTGCTTAAAGTAATTGTTCTGCATTTATATTTTAACTGCAGTGTCGCTTTTGCAGGCCGATCTATCCCTTGTTGTATGCCTGTGACATCATTATTGTGTTTGCAGTGCATTTTGGTTTCACAGCACATATTTTCAGTCAACTATTTATGCTAAAAATATCACATGCCTTATCATCTTCTTGGTTTGCTGAAGAGGCCCATGCTTTTTTCATTGAATCTTTTGTTGAATATATCATTGAATCATCACCTTGTTGATGTTAGATGTATTTTGAAGAAACTCTCTTATGATTGGGGCATTTAAATAAACCAAGCCATCAATGTGTGTTGCTTTCGTGTTTCTCTGCCCCTTCTGAAGCATTGAACTTCTTTACTATGAGATTTCATGCATTTGGAAGTTTATCACTGGTAAATACTGAAATTGGTATTGAAATTGGACTTTTGCACTAGGGTTTCTGTGAAGCAAATCCCTACATATGCTTTCAAATTGAAAATCTCAGGCCAGACATTCTTTCAGTTTAGTAGTTTATTTATGGTGCAATGGACTCCATAGGAATGTGGAATATACTTTTACATGGTTGAACATATCCAATCTGAGATTTATCTGGGTATCTTCTACAACTGTTCATGCTTTTCTGAAAAACAAAAGTTTTTATTTTTTGTTTAATCCACATGTGCATTTACTCTTGCCAACTCTCTGCTTTGGCCTTCTCTTATTTTTGAATTTTTCTATGGGTTCTATGTGGAAAGAATTGCTTAATTTTTCCTTGAGATAACCATTTTCTTATTTCTATGTGAAGGTTGGAAAGAAAGCTTCAAAGTGATTCTTGGATGTGACCAGGTCAAATCAGGGAAACCCTCTCCTGACATGTATGACAAAGATTTTCACAGTTAGCAACACTTTTTTGAGTTTTGCTTTGTTAGAAGTATATGTTAATCATTGACTGTTGGATCAGATTCCTGGAAGCTGCAAAAAGAATGGGAGTGGATCCTTTGCGTTGCCTTGTGATCGAGGACTCTCTGTAAGCTTATTATTATGGTTATTCTCTCTGCTTGAAGTTGTAAATTATCCTCTATCAAATACCTTCAGATACTGGATGTCAACTTAGGTGTAATTAATGATAATGCTGTCAAATTTGTATGCCTTTTGAGTTAGTTTGACTGTTTTTAAATCATTTCCAGTGGGGTTGATAGTTTATTTCCAATGAATGCTAACCCTAGACATCTGATTCAGGTCAGGACCTCAATGGATTTAAATGTATCTCTGTAAATTTTCAGTCATCTCAAATATCCCCCAACTCTAACTAAAGAAACAATTCTAGTTGAAATTGCTATGTACTAATTGTTCATTATGAAATTCTGTGAGTTCTGCAGCCTTTAAATGTTATTTCTTCATGCCATGATTTTCATGGCTGTTTTAATTCTCTTCTCATTTATCTTGTAGAGTTGTTTGATCAGTTAGCATTGAGTGCTGCGAGGCTCATTTTAATGGAACCCATGTGCATTGCTTAAGTGCTTATATGGATTAATTATCTTTCTTTGTGTTTATATGATATATCTATTCATTCCTACCTGAAAACTGAGAAGTTTACATGCTATTTCCAAGTACCATTTAATTTCTAGAGCTAACTTCAGGTTTTATTGCCAGCATTGCTTTTTCCATACTAGGAACTGTGAATATTTACATATCTTGTTTTCAACAGTGTTGGTGTCAAAGCAGGAAAGGCTGCTAGAATGAAGGTTGTCACCGTGCCATCACTTCAGGCTGAATCTGATTCATTTTCCATTGCTGATTCAATACTTCACTCACTTGTGGAGTTCCAGCCAGAACAATGGGGTCTTCCACAATTCGGAGACTGTATGTCTCTTTTTCTTGATAGATCCCTCTGTTTTTTGTCTTCATCCCATTCTACCATCAGAGCATCATGTTTACATGATGTTGCAGGGGTTGACAATGCTTTGCTGATAGAGCCCATTCATCTAGCAGGCATCTTTAGCAATGGGCTTCTTCAGACATATGAAGGTTCTGAGAGTTATTTCCTTTTTATGTGTATTATTGTCCCGTCAAGATAATTTTCCTTTAACATTATGCTGATCCAACATTTGTTCTCAACCCTGTTCATTCTTTCAAGGCACTCAGTGCACTACATGTAACCTTTTTGTGTTTCCTGCAGTTCGTCCTTTTACTTTTCATCCTTGGTTTATGTTGATTTATTTTACAAATATTTTAAAATTGAATGTGGATCCAGACAATAGACTTCCTGTTCAAATCTGGGGACTCTACATCGGCTGGGCCAAGTGTGACAAACAGAAGTTTTTAAAGGCTGTGATCAGCATAGGTTGGAGCCTTGGTGGTTGCGATTCTAAGAGGGAAATTGTGTGTATTATTGTAGCTCACAGCTTTTAAGGCAATGCTAATGAGTTTGAAGATTATCTGCGCATAATTCTTTATAGCTTATAGAGAATGTATCTCTTCTTAGTTAATTCTTTTTAATTTTCCTTAATAAACCTCCAGTTGTAATAAAGATCAGTTACATGAACTAGTTTTAATGCTAAATGACATGAAATTCAGCAAAAGTGCATTAATATAATTTGAAGATTCATCTAATCTGATTTTGGTCATGATTTGCAAAGTTCAGCTCCAAATGCTGGTGTCATACTCATATATGCATTCTTATTTGTTATCTTCTAATAAAACCGTCTCACTAGAGCTTGTGCTTTCTCTTAGTTAGAAATGTATCTTATGCTCATATATGCATTCTTATTTGTTATCTTCTATTAAAACTTTCTCACCAGAGCTTATGCTTTCTTTTACTTACAAGTATATCTTACTACATGCATTTCAAAACAAAGTTGTGACACTTTGTATGTTACTTTGACAATATCCTGCCACATTCTTTTTGGCTTTCTTTACTGTTTCTTTATTGTTTAAGTCAAAACCTTTTACAATTCTCGTGGTGACATTTTTACCTCCTTCAGAAACCATGTATACTCAACAGGAGTGATGTTGACAAGTATGATAGTAAGATGCAATTGCTGGTTGTGGGCTACCTTCGAAGATCTTGTACTGTGGTAAGCAAAATATTAGTGACAAAGTACCCAAGTATCAATACCTATGACTGCCCTTCTGTTTTTTTTTTTTTTTTGGTTTTGATATATTAGTTGATTATAATGGTCTTAGTACGAATTTATTTCTAATTTTTGTACAATTCTTATTATTCTTTTGAAATTTGCTGTTGCATTAGTAAATTTTGATTTTTACAAGTATTAAAGTACTTTCTCAAATTAGCTATGCATTTGAATGTCGGCAGACATTTTATGTATTTGTTGCTTCATCCTGTTTCTGCCACTCCATAGTAAGCATGATTTCATCAAGTGCAAATCCGTCCAAAACCGCAGCACTAAGGGAAATTCTGCCATATCACTGTCATGACATCTATTTATATTTAAATAAGTTTACCTTTGTTAAAAGTTTTTCCAGCTTAAATCGTTGGTAGGCTTTTGTGCAGAAACTTCTTCCCATTTTCTCAAGCGAAAGCTTATTCTAATTATTTGTGGGGAAATGCAGGGCAATGTATTAGACAATCTTGACATACTGGATGAAGATAAATTGACTGCCGATGCTGCCTTAAATTTACCTTTATTTTCCCACAAATTATGGACATCTTTGTATCTGGGAGATGCTGAGGATTGTTTTGTGCCTTGAATGCTGCCTCAAGGATGTGCCTAACCGAGCTGTTCTGTTGATTCAGCTCTTGCCGTGGACGAACCCCCCTAAAATCCTTTCCTCTCATTCCAACAAGAATGACTGTGATTTTATGGCATTCTTTGTATTGCCTATTAATACTGAGATACATTTACAGTATGAAATCCACATGATCTATTTAATATTAAAATTCGCGTTTGAAAGACAAAGCCTAGTGTTTGCCAGCATGTTGGATAGTTCATCGTGCTAAACTTACGGCGGCAAGCGTAAGGAAAAATTATACGCCGACTTTTCTCTTTTTTAATTGAGGCAATACCACCCCTAAAGTGTGGCAATCCTTTTCTGAAAATTTTCATCATAGAATTGCCACTTTGTAGAAGTCTATTTGGTGTCTAATCTTGGTTCCACAAATTTATTTTCAAATGAGGGCCGAAAAACAGTCGAATTCTTCAGTGCTTAGAATATCCTGTGATAGAAAAACAAGAAATTGGGCTTAATTGATATGGGAATATTTAATAGATGGATCATATCTGTGTATTATAAATAATTAAGCTATTGTGCAGAATTAAAGATCTGTCCCGTGTACCTGTTAATAATTAGACGCATTAACGTGTATCATTGTTTCTGCCAAGCGGAATAACGTTACTTCATCATTAGCTACAATTATTTCGCTGATGGGTTATGTATCCGTATGAGTTGCATTTGGAGCCCTTAAATGCGGAAAGTGTCGGGTTTCCATGTGGAGAATATTATGCTGTAGGATTTTAAAGAAGTTCAAGTCCATTTGAAACAAGTATACTAACTTGCAGGAGGTTAAGTAAACAAATTGGATTGACAAACATGTCCAAATTCGTGAAGTTGTGAAAGGATTGGTAGAGGTCGATGACATTCAACCTCAAACATTTGATCTCTTTGATTTCAACTGTTAATCTTAAAGAAGCAGAGTATAAATAGCGTACTTGGTCCATTTGCTTAAATCGTCCCTGAAAATCTGGAATGACAGAGTTAGAGTAAGTTCCAGAAGAGTTCATATTCCAGGACAGTTAATATCCTCCCGAGAGTATTCTTTTCTAATATAAATTTTGTATATACACGCTTGGTTAGAGTAACATTATGAACCACTATAAATTGTGGGTTCTTTTTCACTTTTTTCATTCTATATTAAGTGCTCATTTTGTTTATAATTTCCCAATAAGTGGTATTAGAATCGAGGTTTTAGTACAATTAGTATGAGAATCAATATAAGAATCCCACGATGCCAAGATGAAGCTGACACCCACAAATTATGCCAGTTAGAAGCTTGACATGAAGGATCACCTAATAATTAGGGATTCGTAGGATACTATTTTTGGGGATCAAGCAAAACTCCAAGGTAAAGCTGAAGGTGAATGGAAAAGAATGCATCAAAAGATGATAGGTCAAATCTATATATGGATCAATCAAAGCATCTATGCTCATAGTATAAAAGAAACTTGGGCTAACGCTTTATGGAAGAAGCTTGAGACCATGAATGAGAGAAAACATGGTTGTAACAATGCTTTTATCCTGAAGAAAATCACTTGACTTTGCTATAAAGAGGGGATGGGTATGTTTGAATATCTAAATAAGTCTTAAGAGTTAATTAGTTGTTACACCATCTTGAAGCTCAATTTAGATGATGAAGTTCAAACTCTTTAATTATTTAGTTCATTATTTGATAGTTGGGGGATTGTTTGTAATAATATCAAACTTTGCTCCAAGTGCAGTCTTGATATTGGATGTGATCAAAAAAGTCCTCCTCAATGACAAAATAAGGAGAAAGGAACTAGGGCAAAAAGTTGAATGTTGAGCTCTAATATTTGGAATGCACAAATTGAGGAGAAGAAGTCGAAGTAGAGATTTAAATAACTGGAGGGAACTATTAGTGGTGTGCCCTGTGGCGCCAATAGTTAATGAAGGATATTAGGGGCATTGTGCTTGTATATATACATTTTCTCATATAATAATAAAATGTTGCTTTTTTTCTATCAATATTGTGGCAAATGTTTCATGCATGTAATTCTTGAATGGCGTAAATTACTACATATGCCAATGTGATTGAGTTAAGAAACTTTATTCATAAGGAGTTATAAATATGAATAAAAAATTATTTTAGTATACAATCACGAAGATTATTTGGCGTAAACACTTTAAAGGGCATTAAAGAGTCAATATAACTTACACACCTTTTTGTTTGTACGATAAGTGTCATGCTGTTTTAGCATGGAATAATAAGAACATGTGCGTGTGAATGCATCATTAGAGAATGAGCATTCGAACACTAACTTGAAGAACAAAGTAGACAAAAGAAGACACATGAAATTTACTTTTGACTGTCAATGTCTTGCTTCATAATTATGCTAAGTGTGTATGGGCCTCATACCTAGGATGACAGTTGTTTTGTGAGCATGACTGTGAACGTGTCATTAAGGTGTAAAGGGACAATATCTATTTCGATATAAGATAGGGTCATGAGCCTAACGTGTTGGTGTGTGGGTGTGTATAGAAGTATGTGTGCGTTCAATAAAAGATTTATAAATGAGCAAAGAGTTTTTTTTATGCAATTGATGTTCCATGAGATAGAAATCCTTGGCCATGGTAATGTGTAATTGGAAAGAAGTTCCAAATAGAAGCATTAGTTTCATGAGGTAATATCAATTGATAAGATGACCAAATTTAAGAGTTTGATTAAATTTATGGCTCTTGCTCAACTGGAACAAAGTAAGACAGCAGGCTTACACTACATGGTATTCACTATTGGGGGGGGGTTCATTTTAATTAGGCTATGATATGGGCCGTAGGCTAGACGCTATCCATTTCATTCGAACTACACTTATTGTTAATTAAGGATAAACTTATATAGCCACACATAAAAGGTTAGAATATATGGCAAGTGGTAAATTGGTAGGATGTGAATGTGGCTTGAGAAGTCTCAATAAATAATTTATTTAGTTGTAATTGAATTAAACCAAATAAATTAGCGTGGTGTGTGTTAATAATTCGATTTTTAATTAGAAGCACAATGGGCTTTTAGCCTAATTAATAGAGATTAATTAAATTAGAGAGATAAGGCACAAATGGGCCTTAATTATTAATATAGATTAATAATTGGAAAGCTAAATGGGCTATAATTGTTAATCTAAATTAATAATTAAAAGTTCATGAGCTAGAAATTATTGAAAGTCTATGTAGGAAGTCTATGAAGCCTATACCATATATGTCTAGGTGTTATATATGGAAAGAGAATCCTACCATGTGTAGGACTTTATGTTTTGACTATATATATAAACCATCCTCAAGTTCACAAATACAGCTTACCCAAACGACCAAACCAAAATTGCAATATTTTACCAAAGCCACATGCCTATATATATATATATATATATATATTTAGAAAAGTTGTAAATCAATATAATTAAGAAAATTTGAAGAATTTTTGTGCATCCTTTCAAGCAAGAAAGAGAGAAATTCTAACCACCATCTCCTTTTTTTTTTTCTTCCCCAAAAAGCTCTCTTGCCCAAAAGTTGTTTTGTATAGGAGCTTTGCAAAGAGTTTGCAAGGTGAAAAAAACACTTGTCAATGTTCCAACCGTGTGGACTAACTAGAGATTATTGAGGTTTAAAAGCCACAACTCAAAGAATTGCAAGTTTACTTGTCTTGGGTTTAGATTCCAAAGGTACATTTTTTATATGTTTTTCAGCATTCTTCAGTTGAATTGTGTTGTATGGATAAAACAGAAGATGTTTGTTATGTTATTCTATCATGTTTATGTTATTGTTTTACAGTTTCAAAATTTTAAAATTCTATCCCAAACTTGTTGAAATTCAATAGGAACATTCAAGGGGGAGATCCATCAATAGAAGAAAACTAGAATGCTTTCACTACAAAAGAAAGGGCCATGTCAAGAATAAATGCCAAATTTTAAAGAGATAGATGCCCAAGGAGAAAGAAGACAAGAAATGAGAAGATACTGCAATTGCAACCTCTTATGGAGATGTTACAATAGTAAGTAATGAATCAACTATAAACTTAACATAATTTAGAACTTAGTACAAGGTAAGTCCACATAAAAAGATAAAGATTTTCTCATCTTATACTTCACTTGAGATCGATTATGTAAGAATGGAAAATAGTAGAGTCTATAAAATTTGTGGCATTGGCGATATGTTCTCAAATAGACATAAGCTACCAATAAAATTAAGGGATGTACAACATGTCTCTAATTTAAGGTTAAATCTTGTATCTATTGATAAGCACCATGATGAAGGGTTTTTGAGTCACTTCTCTAGATGTAATGAAAACTAATCAAAGGCAATTAGGTGATAGCCAAGCGGAGGAAAATAAACACTCTTTACATCACAAGAGGTAAAGTCAACAAAGGAGAAATCAACATTGCAATCTTTAATGGAATTATCATAGAGATTGAGACATATGAGTATGAAAGATTACTACTCTTACTTGCCAACATTGAATAATACATAGAGTAACCTTTAATAATTATCTTACCTATAGAAAATCAAGATCTCTTGAGAATGCCAAATGAATGAAATAACTCTAGGACATGCTTTACAGTTCATGACTTACAAAGATAACTATTCCAAAAAAGCATGAACTTTTGCCTTAAAAACTAAGGACCAAGTTTTAAAAACTTTTAAGAGTTTCCACAAAAGTGTTGAATGAGAAACAAACCTCAAATTGAAGTATGTCCATGATAATGGTGGAGAATAATAAGGACCATTTGAAAAGAACTCCAACATCCAAAAATTTTACTTTTGTTATTCTTCCCAAATCAACGGACCAATCTAAGAGTGATCAAGACTTAAAAGCATTAAATGCACAAGCAAGAAGAATTAAAATAAGAACTATCAATGAAAATATTCCTAACTATCAAATTCAATCACACAATTACAATTCCCCAAAGATAATCAATTAGCCACACAACATATTTAAAACATCACGAGGCACAATTTTTCAATCATAAAATAATAATTCTCAAACACAAAAATAAGGAAAAAAGAAATCTTACTCCGAATTAGTGTGTCTTAGGTTCGCTTGGCTTGTCAATGCTTTAATCCTTTAATTCCTAGCCTTGAAATTCTTATAAAAATAAAAAAGAGAAATTTTGTGGAGATGAAACTGAAAAAGGGCAGTTGCTAACTCTCTTCCATGATGTCTTAGGTATAAATATTTATATCTATCAAGAAAAGGGTGAAATAGTCTATTATCAAATTCAATTCCCATGCTTGTCCTCTTGTAGGGTATATTCTTTTGCTCATAACTTCCACGATTGAGGTCTAATTGACCTACTATTTGAGCTGTTTGAATGACAATTCATTTTTCTTTTATGCTGTAAAATTTTAGCTCAATTGGATTCTCCATCAAACCGTGGAGAACTTCCAAAGTTACTGTTAAATCTTTCCTTTTTAATTACTTACTTTCTAAGTTTGATTTACTTCTTTAAGTCAACATTACCTAAATATTTTCCCTCTTTCAAAATAACTATAAAAATATATTCTTTAACCATAATTATGCATTGAATTAAATAAATTAAGCTCGATTCTCCTTAATTGCACAAAAAACGTAATTTAGAAGAATTGAGCTTAATTTATTTAATTCAATGAGAGAAAAAGATTATGATATAAGCTATAGAACAAGTTAATTTATTTTAACTTGTTCTATAGCTTATATCATAATCTTTTTCTCTCATGATATATGAATTAAACATAAGATATGGAAAATATCACTCTGACATTGTTCAATCATTGACTCTTCAAAAGGAGTCATTTATACTACTTTAAATCACACAAAATGCATAATATAAATGACTCCTTTTTTACAGTCAATGATTGAACAATGTCAGAGTGACATTTTCCATATATTATGTTTTATCCATATATCATGAGAGAAAAAGATTATAATATAAGCTATAGAACAAGTTGTATTAGATTATCGACATTTATTTAACTTGGGTAGTTATAATGCTTTGTTAGAGATTGTTTATTACTTGTGAGTTTGAAACGAGATTAAGGCTCACTGCCAACATTAAGTGAACCTATAAGGTTATACATTTAGATTGAGTTAAGACGGACTTAAGGTTAATTTTGTTTAAATTCATTAAATTCAAATTTAATGAATTAAACTAATTATCTCTCTGAAATTTATTTAATATTTAGATTTAAATTTGATTTAAGTCTAGAATATTAGAAGATAAGAAAAGAAAGAAAAGAAAAGAAAAGGATGAGAATTAAATTTGAATTTTATGAAATTTGAAATAATAACCAAAATCCAAATTTTAAAGAAAATTTATACAGAATTTAGGAATCCTTAATCATTAAGGATTCTAAGGGATTATGGATAGAATTGCTATCCTAATTAAGTCTTATGGAGAAATTCTCTATTTGAATTAAGCCTTTAATAGGATTTGGCATCTCTTTAACAACACAAAAAAGAAAGAAACATGAGTGTGAGAGAGAAATTTGAAAACCAGAGAAAAAATTCTTGAGAAAACGTTTTGGTGAAAACATTCCTATTGCTGGCAAACCACTATTTGTTTGGAAGCTCGATCGTGTGAATACTGTGTAGAGTGTTTGTTCTTAGAGTAGCACTTGAAATCCAAGACGATCAGAATTAGATTTATGTGAAAAATAGGTTCTTACCAACAACTTTTTTTTAGATTTTTGTTGAACTGCAAAGATCCACTAAAGGGCTTTTGGGAAATTTAATTTGCACTATATTTTGAATGTAACTTTCGGTCCCAAAATTCCTAACATAAACCTCAACAATATTTCATGTATGCCATAGATTTCAAATTTGAACTTCTATTCATACGTGTTATCTTCAGCTCTTTGGTCTCCTCGAGTGTTAAACATCTTGTAAAACATATAAATAGAAATACAAACGTGTGTGTCCCACTCAACTTTCTCATTTTTATCATTTATTTGAATTTCTTTTTTTTTTCATTTTTTCTTGATTATTTTATTTGGGCTCCCCTTAATTTTTAAATTCAATTTTTGTTTAAGTAGAAAATGTTTCCCCATTTAGACCAAAAATCTTGTGAGGTGAAAAATTGAATTAGGCCATAACTTGAGATTGGACCAAAATTTTGTTAGGGTTACAAATTCAAGAAAAAAACAACATAGAGATACCAATGAGAATAAAATTAGATAAGTGGCATGGTAGGATAGTCACAATTGACACGAAAGGTCGACTTATACATTACGATTCAATATGAATAACTCTTAATTGAATCTATTTCAATTTGATTTACAAGAAGTTGGAATCATTTTACAAATTTAAAGGAATCTAGAGAGAAATTTTATTAAATATCTCAAACTCAAAATCCAAAATATCGTCTTACAATGGAATAAAATAAATATTTATAGAGAAATGCATTAAACTTTAACCCTTAGACACACATGGACCCAAAATATATTAAAAGTCCAAAAAAATTGCATTAAAATAAACTATGAAAAATTGGCCTATCTAGGATTTAGGGGTGTGCATAGTTCGATAAATCAACTGAACCATACCGAAATCGAAATTTCTATAGGTATCAAATACCAAACCAAAAATTTGGTTTGGTATCCAGTACATTATTTTTTAAAAATTTGATTTTCGGTTCGGTATCTGTATTTGGTGTTGGTATACCGTACCGAATTGAATACCGAAGTTTTTATTTTTTTATTTTTTATATATTTTTTTCCTCTTTTTTCTTCTTTTCCATATTATGCATATAAAACATGGCCTTAGCTCCAAAAACGTATCCACGATTTCTTCTCCTCACAGACACAGTATACCACCCCGATACCATCTACACGCAATTCAAAGTCAGACTTCTCCTCTCCTCATCTATCTCTTGTTCGGTCGAGTGAGTGTTGACAGCTATTCTCCACTCTCTACTGGAAACAAAAATCTCAGTTGCCAACTGGCCTGACTTACCGTGGTAACACCGACAAGCAATAGGAAAGAAACATATTTCACTGTTCAGTCGTTCACCCTCAACGACAGGCAACCAACAAGAAACAAATCTCAGTTGCCACTCACCACCACCGCTCGCAGCACCGCATTTGGACAATCCGCCGCACGACATCCACCATCGCATCTTGTCCGCCGCTGTTCGGTATTTTATTTCTTGTTTTTATTTTTATTTTTTGCTACTGAAATCAAATGTTTTACTCTGCTTGCTCAAGAGAACTATCTAGAATTATCAAGCGAAGTTGAACATCTGGGTGTGGAATTTATCTAGAAATATGAAGTTATTCAATCTCTGGGAGTGATATAAATCCTATTATGCTAGAACAAATAAATATGCAATTTGTAATTAGGTCGTGAGTGTGCAAATGTGTAACCATTTTGAACGTTGAGTCAATGATGCTATAACAGATGTGTTGTGCTTTGGGTACACTTTTTAGATTTTTGTTATGTTATCATGAATGATGTGAATTTTAGCACACATTAATATACTTGTCAGATTTTGAAGGTATTGTGTGTTTTTGTGTCATGTTGAATAACCTGCTCTTAGTTATATTTTTGTGTTTCTACTCTTAGTTGAATACTTGTCAGATTTTTGTGTTTCTGTGTTATCATGTAAGGAAGATGTGTAAGATGTGTTAAATAACTTGCTCTTAGTAAGCATAATGAGAGAAGCTGGGTTTATATATCAACTAAAATGCTATCTTCTAATGTCAATTGAGTGTGACCTGTCTATATTTTGGAATGAGTTCAGTTCGAAAATAGCAGTGAATGCCTAGGCAGAACTGCCCTTTTTAGTGTTTACTTGATAGCAATGTTTTTATTTTCTATATGATATTTGTAATAATTATATTTTTATTGCCATTCTTATTATTATTTTAGATATGGAAAGTGAAGAGGGTGACTCGATAGGTTCCAATATTATGGTTTCATCACCAATTCCTCCCTCAACTTCCAATCCTCATCCTGGCCATGAAAATGAAGAGAAGAATGATACATCACTGTCAGAAAGAGAAGTTGAACAATGGAGTCAAAGAACAAAAAGGAAGGAGATGTCTACAAGGTCTTGAGTTTGGGATCACTTCACTCTCTACACTGACAAAAATGGGAAGCCTAGGGCCAAATGTAAGTATTGTGATAAGAATAATGCTGCTAATCCGTCAGAAAATGGAAACTGGAATGAATAATCATGTGAAAGTTTGCAAGAAATATCCTGATAATGCTTATGTGGGAGACAACCAAACAATACGAAGTTTTTGTCAAAGTGTAACTAGAGATCATCTAGAGGTTTTCCTAATTGGAAATTTGACCAGGAAAAGACAAGAAAAGCCCTAGCTCGTATGTTAATAATGGATGAATTGCCTTTTAAGTTTGTAGAGAATGAAGGATTTAGGCAATTTATGTTAGTTGCATGTCCTTAATTCTTTGTTCTTTCTAGAACAACTATCACAAGAGATTATTATAGAACATACTTTGAAGAAAAAAAATAAGTTGAAAACTTATTTTAGAACAAGTGCACAAAGAATGTCATTAACCACTGACACATGGACTTCTAATCAAATGCTCGCATACTTGTGTTTGACTCGACATTATATCGATGATGATTGGAAATTGTATAAAGTGACTCTTAATTTCATTCTATGTCTTAGTCATAAAGGTGATGAAGTTGGTCTTTCGATTGAGAAATGCTTGTCTGATTTGGGTATTGATAAAATCTTTACTATAATTACTGTTGACAATGCTTCTTCTAACGATACTGCTGTGAGATATTTGAAAAGAAGATTTGTTAATTGGAGAATAGCTATATTGGGTTGCAAATATTTGCATATGAGATGTATTGCTCATATTATTAATCTTGTTGTAAAAGATGGATTGAAAGATTTGAATGAGTCCATTGAGCAGGTTCGCACTGTAGTGAGATATGTGTGACTGTCGCTGGCTAGATTGAAGAAGTTCAATGAATTTGTTGTTAATGAAAAAATTGAAAGTAAGAAGCTATTGTGTTTGGATGTTCCCACTAGATGGAACTCTGTACATAAAATGCTTGAGACAACTGTTGCTTTTCAAGGTGTGTTTGACAGATATGAGGTGTCTGAAGCTGATTTTCTTGCATATTTTATGACTGATGGGCTTTATGGTAAGATTGGTTTATCTAAAAAATATGACTAGGTGATTGTTGAACGGTTTGTAAAAGTATTGCAATATTTTTATGAACTTACTTTTCAGGTTTCTGGTTCTTTATATGTAACATTTAACACTTTTCTAGATGAGATTAGTGATGTGGATGACTTGTTGAAAGAATGGCTTTTGAGTGATGATGATGTTTTAGTAGATATGGCAAGAAAAATGAAGTCCAAATTTGATAAACATAGGGGAAATATTGATAAGATGAATATGATGTTATACATTGCTATTATGCTTGACCCTCGTCATAAATTCAGTTATGTGCTCTTTGTTTTTAACAATATGTATGGACTTGAATGTAGAGAGCAAATGGGAAATTTGGCGAGGAGTGTTTTTTGTGATGTTTTTGAAGAGTATAAAAAGTTGTATTCTTCACTTACACAAACATCAACACGTTCTTCAAGACATCTAACGAAAGTACAATATCAAGTGAATCAAGTAGTTGATTTAGAGTTGAGAATGAGGAGGACTATTAGGGCTCATTGAAAGAAATATCAACAAATGATATCAGAAATTGAAGGTATGGATGAGACAGAGCTAGATACATATCTTCATGAGCATATTGAAAAACATTCTCATGATTTTAACATCATAGATTGGTGGAAGTTACATAGCCCTAGGTTTTCCATTTTATCAAAATTAGTTCGTGATGTCTTAGTTATGTTTATCTCTACCATTGTCTCGTGTCTACTTTTAGTACTAGAGGTTATACAATTGATGACTTTCGAGCTTCGTTGACTCTAAAATGACACAAGCTCTAATTTGTTGATAAGATTGGCTTCGTCACTCTCCAAGCCACTCTCCAACTAAGACACCTAAAGACGATTATGAATTTGTTGAAAAATTTGAAAAACGTATGTAATTCTTACTCAAGTAATTAATTTTTCACTTTATTCATCATGTAAGCATATATTACAATTATTTTTAATCATATTTCATAACTAATATCATTTTTGCTAATGTAATTTTAGATATTACATCCATTATTGGCTCAAAGTCAAATATTATTGGTTTGTGAGATTCCAAATTGATAAGAAGTTTCTCTTCTTTTTTTTTTCCTCTTTGTTTAATATTTAAAATTAATATCATAACAACATTGTCATTATGTTTTCATAGTGCTACTAGATGATGCTGCTAGCGTTTAAATAATGCTGCTGCCATGCTAGTGTTGATGCCAAAATGATGAATATTGATGAACTTGATTGTTAATTTATGTTGTTATCTTGTAGATGGAAAGAAGTATTTTATATTTGTTGTATAAGAGCATTAAACAGTGATGGATTGATGGTTAGTACTCTTTTTTTATTGCTGAAAATATGCTGATGGATTAGAATGTGGTTTGTGGAAACTAGAAAATTTGGTTTGTTAATGGAAAATCAGTTGAAAATGTGGATGGTAAAAACTAGAAAAGTGTTGTTGATGGAATGTATTTTATTGTTTGTTTGTTATAATTTTTTAAAGTGTTGTTATGGATGTTAAATATTGAAAATTTTAATGATTTTTAATTATTTATATGTTAAATTATAAATGATAAATAGTGAATTAATGATAAAAAATTTAGTTTATAGTTTTTTTTTATTTTTTTTGGTCGAAACTCGATTTACCAAAAATCAACCGAATTGTGCTGAAAAAAGTTTGGTACGTGTCGAACTAAATTGAAAAATTTGGTTGGATATTTGGTATATGATTTTAGTGCAAAATTTCGGTACAGTTCGGTTCGGTACTACGAATGCGCACCCCTACTAGGATTACATCACCGTGTCACACAAAGCGCTTAGTGATTCATCAATCATTAACAAGCCGTGAAATTTCGGTACAGTTCGGTTCGGTACTACGAATGCACACCCCAACTAGGATTACATCACCGTGTCACACAAGTGCTCAGTGATTCATCAATCATGAACAAGCCTAACGAGTTTTTCATCCCTCCGTTGTTTTACAGTGAACCCATACGCCATTTGTTTTACAACAATTGTTTGATGATGTCTTCACCACGCATCACTTGCAGTTTATAACATATTATCATGTTATTAAATTGGCTTTGATTTAAGTTAAAAGATTAAAATGTGCATAAAGTAATAGTTGCCATGTTTTTCTTATTCAATTGAAATCCATTTCCCGAATTTAGTATTCCGGAAATCGTATTAACTTTAGAAAAAAAAAAAACTCAGCCCATTTCCAGAACTAAAATCCCGAAAATGGCCAGATTATGTTTTTTTTCAAAATTTGAAATTGACATGTTTTGCAAAATCTGCACGTTTCGGGGATCTATCGAAGGAATGTGACAAAATAATAGTTTTCTCTAATGATCCATTTCCGCTATCTCGGTCGTGTTCCAAGACAGCGGAATCAGTACTCCGAAAAATAGAAAAAGAAGAATAAACTGCCCTACCGTCTAACATTGCAAAGGACTAGACTGGCATGTACTAAGCCACTACATACCCTTTTTTTTTTTTTTTTGGTCTTTTGACGAAAGAGAGGAAAACATTTATTCTTAGTCGTCCATCAACAAGGGAAGCACATCAATAGGAGGGGACACACCCTTTTCTTCACTAACAAAGGCAGATTTGGTCAATGCATCAGCAGGCCTATTAGACTCACCGAACATATGAGCAAAGGAAATGCTATCAATACCAAACGCCAACGATTTAATGTAGTCAACCAAAGGCCCTAAAAGTGAAATGTCCCTCTCGTCCACTGAGAGCTTCAAGATAACTTGCAGGTTGTCGCGCTCGCAGATAACACAACCCCAACCCTGGTTAAGAGCAAGTTCAATGGCCGTTTTTGTTGCTAGAAGTTTGGCGTGCTCTGCATTCGTGCAAAGCGTCACATTTCCTCCGCCATGCTATGGTTCGACCGGCATGGTCTCTCACAATAACTCCCACCCCAGCTTCTGTTCTACTGTGAGAGAAAGAGCCGTCAAAGTTGATCTTGATGACATCTGGGGAAGGTTTCAGCTAACGAGTGGCTCCATCACGGCTGCTAACCAACTTGAGAGATTGAGATATAGTGGAGAAATCCAATTGAATGTTTCAAGCAAACTCAACCACTTGAACTGGGTTGTGGTGGAATTTTCTCTTGGCAGTAGCATTTCGGTTACTCCACGAAGCCCAACCGAGAACAAAGGTCCAGGAAAAGGAGTCGGGAGGAAGTTGCTCGTATAATCATCTTAACCAGGCTTCAACGGAGACGGTCCAGTCTGAAATCATCTTCCATGGAATATTTGCCAGCGCCCATACTGGCCTAGAAAAAGGAAGACTCCTTTAAGAAGTGCGCATAGCCATCATTACCCAGTTAACAAACCGGCACAAGGAGTTTGCCTTATTTCCCAGCCATTTCATTACACCCCGCAGAGGAGGTATAGCCTTACAAAATCTCCATGCAATTACCTTGATCTTTTTTGGGCTATTTACCCTGTATTAACAAACTGGACACAAGGAGTTTGCCTTATTTCCGTACCACTTCATTGAAGTATAGCCGTACAAAGTCCCCATGCAAACACCTTGATTTTGTTTGGGATAGCCGCTGTCCAGAGAGAGTTCCAAGATGGAACTTGTTCTGAAGTAGATCAATCCTCTCCCTTCATGGGTGATAAGATTTGTTTGGCGAGAAAATATGCACTTTGAACTGTAAATCTCCCCAATTTCGAGAAGTTCCAGATGAACACATCCTCTTTTGTAGTATCGCCCCATGGGAATGAAAGTACATTCCAAGCATCAGCATCCTGGGGAAGGTTCCTCACCTTTTCGACATTCCACCACCCAGTATCTTGGTCAGTTAAGTGAGCCACTTTGAGAGACTGAAGGTTATTCACTGCTGGGGTAATCGGCCTAAATTCATGCAAACGAGGGATCCATTTGCCCCTCGAGATGTTCACAGATTGTTGGAGGTGATTCAAAATTAGAAGAAGAATAATTTTCATAAAAGATGTAGTCTTGGGAGGCAAGAATTGATGAATAAAGATAGACCATAAACTTTGATCTTGGTGAGCAAGACTTTTCTCTGAATATTGATTTATTTTCTTGTATTTAGTTTTCTTTTTTTATGGTTGTTTAGTAGGCTAAGTAATACCATAATTATGTTACTTTGTATCTTATAAATAGTAGCATTATGTAGGGGATTCATTCAAGAGAATGAGAGAAAAGAACCGTGAAAGAGCAGCGCTTTTCTTCTTTGTAATACTTTAGTATTTGTTGGGTTGAAGTTTTATTCTTATGCAATAAAGCATGTTCTTTTGTTTATAATATTTCAACTTTTTGGTTTTCTTCTTCAAACTTTTTATTCTTAGTTTGTTTTTTAGCAACTTGTGCCTACCACAAAACCAACCTTGCATGTCCAAAATTCCAACAACCTTCTCATTACCAATATACCAACAGGTGCCCGCCTTTAGTCGGAAGAGTGCACTTCGCAAGCTACGCCATACACATGAAGGATTATTACCCAATCTTTCATCCCAAATATACGAATTCGGGAAATATATGCCTCTGAAAAAGAGCCTGGAGAGAATTTGGGTGGGGACGTAGATGCATAATTGTTTTGCCAGAATTGCTAAATTAAATAACTTAGGTTTTCTAAATTCAAGTCCGTCTGTCCGCTTGCTTTCTCAATGATTATTTCAACAAATCCAATGCTTTCTATTATATTCATTCCCAGACCACCAATTGTCAGCCATGGCATTTTGTAATTCCAAAAGAAGAGAGTCAAGTAGCAAGAAGCGGCTCATAATAAACTTGGGGATAGCTTATAGCACTGCCTTAATAAGAATTTCCCGTCCGACATACGAAAGGAGCTTTTCCTTCCATCCAAGAATGTGCCTCGAGACCCTCTCTCTCTCTCAGGTATGCAAATAGATTTTCTTTGACCTGCTTGGCACTCATGGCATTCCTAATTAGCTCCCACTGCCTGACATTTTAGAAAACTCTAATCTAGCCAAAAGTTGGTGCCCAGTAGTGGAGGGTGTGTTCTTGCTAAAGAGGACTGAAGATTTATTAGTGTTAATCTTAAGATCTGATCTCTTAGAAAATCTTCTTGGCACCTCCGCTACTACTTCAAAGTTGCTGCTAGCATAAGCTTGGCAAAAAAGAAGTGTCATTTGCGAAGAAAAGTGTGAGATTCAGGATACTTCTTGAGCTACTATAACACCTCTAATTGCACCTTGATTTACCATATTCTGCAAAAGATAACGGAAAGCTTCCATGACCAGAATAAAGAGGTAGGGCGACAGTAGGTCTCCTTGGTGCAAACGCCTCCTTGGTTCTAGGAAACCGAAGCACTGATCATTTAGAACAAAGGAAAAAGATATTGTCTTGACACACTCCATATAACGAAAAAGAACTACTACTTGAAGCCCTTTGGAAAAGAATTAGTTCAAGGAATAATCATGCTATTCGATTGCATGCTTTGTTAAGGTCCAATTTAATAGCTGTCATTCCCACATTGCCTCGACGCCTATTTTAAGATAATGGATAATCTCTTGGGCTATGAATCCATTGTCTGTAATAAGACACCCTCTTACGAATGCTGCTTGAATGGGAGATATAATGCAGGGCAGCAGCTTTTTCAGACGGTTGGACAATGTTTTGATAATACGCCACATCTTTTGGAAAATGATGGAAGGAAAACCATCTGGACAAAGAGATTTGAGCAGACCAATTTTCTTTAGAGCCATGAATACCTCCTCGTGTAAAGTTTTGGGTAAGAAACTCATTCATCTCCTCCATTATGTAGCAGGCAGATTTGCCGAAGCTATGACCATGGCTTCGGTAGAGGGCAATCCGATGAGAATACATTTGCAAAGTACTCCTCAATAGCGGCCTGGATACCTCCAGCTATATCAACCCATACCTCTCTATTAGTAATATACCCTCTGACGCCAATAAAAAATAAATGATATTAGAGGACATTTAATTGTATATGTACATTCATTCAATTATTAATAAAATATAGATTTTTGTATCAATCTTTTAGCAAGTGTTTTATGCATGTAAATTTAGATTAGCGTAAAGTATTGTATGTGTCCATGTATTTAAGTTAATAAGTTTTATTGATAAGGAGTTATTAATATAAACATAAGGTTGTCATAATACTCAATTATTAAAATTTGTTCATAAGTTACGAACATTTTGAAGTGTATTAGAGAGTAAGTACAACTTACTCACCTTGACTTTGTACGGTGAATGTTATCCTGTTTAGTATGAATATTGAGAATACATGCATGTAGATGTGCCATTAAGGAATGGGGCATTTGGACAATGACTCGCAGAATAAAGCAGATGCATGGAGTTCATTGTCGGCTGTCAACGTCATATTTCATGGTTGTGTTAAGTGCACATAGACCTTAGACTTGAGACGGCATAGTTGTTTTGTACGTATGACGGCCAACATATAGTCATTAAGAGCCAATATCTATGCTAGTATGAGATAAGACCATAAGTCCAACATGCCTTTGCCCAAATGTATATAGAAAGCATATGTAAATTCAATAAAGAATTGATCTTCTTGCAAGTAAGTAAAGTGTTTGTTTTATGCATTTAATATTCTATGAGATAGAAACTCTTGGCCAATGTGTGTGTAATCGAAAAGGAGTTTCTGATAGGAGCATTTGTTTCATGAGGAAATGCCGACAGGTTGTATGATCAAATTTTTGAGTTCGATTAAATTCATAACTCTTGCTTAATTGAGACAAAGTAATACAAAATGTTTATATAGCATGGTAGTCACAATTAGAAAGCTTTATTATAATACGTTTTTCTTTATCTTAATTAGGTTATGATATGAGTCATAGGCTAGACATTACCCATATCCTTCTAGTTATGTTCGTTGTTAATTAAGAATGAACATAAAAAGTCACATATATAAAGTTAAGATGTATTGCAAATTTTAAATTGATGGATTGCATATGAGGCTTGAAAAAACTCGTAGAATAATTTACTTAATTTCAATTAAATGGAACTAAATAAATTATTATGGTTTTTGTTAATGATGATATCATTAGTTGGAAGCACAATAGGAATTTAATTTAATTAATTGAATAATTAAATTAATTAGATACAATTAAACTTTAATTATTAATAGAGATTAATAGTTATGGAGCATATGGGCTGATTGTTAATGAAATAGTAAATAAATGTTCATGGGCTACTTTTTAATTAAAAAGGCCTATGAAGCCTATATCCCGAATTGTTGTGCCATAACTATTTAAAGAGTTAATTGAAGAGTTCAAGACACACTCAACCCTAGAATTCTCATGCAGCCTCATCAAATAAGAAAGAACAACTTGTAGCCACCTTCTTTCTAGTTTTTTCTTGTTAAAAGTTCCTTTGTACTGAGTGAGTTAGAGTTAGAGCTTCATAAAAAGAGTTTTGTATAGTGAAGCAGCTCATGATTTTTCTAATCTTGTGAACAAACTAGATGTCTAAGTTTGAGGATCGTGACTCTAAGGATCACGATAAAACCATTTGGAAACGTTACAAGGTACAAAGATTGCACATTTACTTTATATCATGATCTCTTGTATGTTTTACTATGAAAACAGATGGAATTTGTTTCTTTATCTTCCGCTATGCACATATGGTGTATTTGTGATTAAAAATTTTGATTTTTACAGATAAATCTCACAGAAATCCAACAAGCCCTTTCTATTTTGGGTGCCTCTGACGATACTACTCCTTTGTTGGTTGGTGGCTCTCGCATGAAAGAATTTAGTATTTATACCTCCCTTTGCCAACCACTCAATCTTGCTCCTTTGTTTACATTCTATATCTTCGTTGCCCAATAAGTCATTGAGCTCGTGTTGAAATATAATTTAATTTTCACAATATATATGTTAAGGATATTGATTTTTAATCTCTAATTTATTTACATTTTAAAAATTTTTAGCACATTATTGTGCCATATTTTTGTTACTATTTGTTTCATATGATATTTTATAAAATTATAATTAACTATAAAATAAATATAATAACATCAAAGAATTATCTCATATGTAATAAAATTGATAGTCAAGTCTTGATTCGCTTTAGATATTTTATAATAAAGTAATTTATTTATTTTTTAAAATTTAGCTCATTGCATAATAGATAATACTAATAGTCAAGTATTCACTCGTTTTAAATATTTTATAACATATATGAAATTTATTTATCTATTCAAAGTTTCATTTCACTATTATAACTTTATTTATGTTGCCATTTTGTCCTTCTTTCATAGTTTAATTTAATTGATATTTATATTTATATTTTTTAACAAAAAATTATATTTTATGTTTATTAGGTAGTATAATCTTGATGTTGATATCTTCCAATGAATTTATTGTTATGTTTTCAAAATTATAATTATACAATAATGCCATATACAATAAAATAGATAGTCATATATTAATTCATTTTAAATGTTTTATTTAAATTGTTGACACATTGTTGTAACTCCATTTTTAGTGCTATTTGTTCTCCACAATATTTATTAAATACAATTAACTATGAAATCAAATAACAATATAAAATGAATTCTGTAAATTTGATTATAAAAGTTTCACTCATTTTACATATTTTATAATATATTGTTATAACAATAATTATGTTTTTATATATGAAATTTTGTTATTTTTTAAAATAGTTACTTCTTATTATAACTATTTATTTTATCATTCATAGTTTGATTAACTAATTTGATTTGATATCTATATATGTATTATTTTATCATATTTATTGATTTTCTATATATTATGCTATATAGATATGAAATCTATGCCCTTCAGCAAATTCATTGTTTTTCTTTTAAATACAATTATGCAATTATAATTTAGTTTATTTTGAGTATAAATTTAAAAATATTTTTTTTAAAATTATGATTCTATTTTTTTTAATTTTACTTAATTTATAAATAATTTAAAATTTCATTAGTTTCCTACTACTTAGATATTTCTACTTAACATAATTTAAAAATAATTATATAAGTAGTTTAAATATATTGGGACTATATTAATCTTCTGCTGCTCATATATATATTAATTAAAAATTCTATTAGTTTATTGCACCTAAAGGATTTCTATTTTACATAATTCAAAGATAACTGCGAAAGTAATTTAGATATATTAGAACTCTATCAATCTTCTAATACTATAAATAAATAGTTTAGATAGAATCTTATTTTCAACTTTATTTATTATAATATATATGTGTGTATATATATATATATATAAGTAGTTAAAATAT
Organism: Avicennia marina; assembly: GCA_019155195.1. Taxonomy (NCBI): domain Eukaryota; kingdom Viridiplantae; phylum Streptophyta; class Magnoliopsida; order Lamiales; family Acanthaceae; genus Avicennia; species Avicennia marina. The sequence continues at coordinate 12,279,874 of CM032756.1, read as the reverse complement.
GTTAAAACTGTATTAATCTTCTACTACTAATCTACATATATATATATATATATATATTTTAAACATTCTATTAGTTTCCTACAACTAAAGGATTTATATTTTTCTTAATTTAAAAATATCTGTAAAAGTAGTTTAGATATATTAGGACTTTATTAATCTTCTATTACCAAAAATAAATATTTTAAATAGAATTTTATTTTAACATGTATAGCCTTATTTATTATAATAAAGATAGATATTTAATTAAGGATATGCACTAAAAATATATATATTAATTAAAATATTAGTTTCCTACAACTAAAGGATTTCTATTTTACATAATTTAAAGAAAACTATAAAAGTAGTTTAGATATATAAGGACTGTATTTATATTCTAAAAGTAAACATAAATATTTTAAATAGAATTTTATTCTTACATAAATAATCTCATTTATTATAATAAATATAGACATTTAATTAAGGATATATATATATGTGTGTGTTCTTTCATAATTGATAAAAATATTTACACTTTTTATAGTGTAGATTATTCTACTTTTTTACTTTTTTTAATTTAATTTTTTTAATAATTACATTTGTAGATGATTGGTGGGAATTGTTCAGGATTGATGTCTCTCACTTGTAAAAGTTAGCCATTAATATATTGAATTAGATGGATTTTTCTCTGGGACGTAAATGTAATTTGAGTGTATGAACACATTCACATTAAGAAGAGAAATAAGTTGGAATATCAAATGTTAAATGATTTGGTTTTTGTACATTACAACTTGCATTTTCAAAATAGGTAAATAAATATATATTATTAATTTTAAATTCATTTGTATAATTAATTAATGTATTTACAATTCCATCATTTCCTTATTCCTATATTTGTAATCATTGTAAGATTAAGTACAATAGAAGGCTTTATAGTCTTATTGATTATGGTGCATTAATAAGATAGAATTTTGGATCATAGAAGATATTCCTAAAGGTGATCTTAATTATGATGAATTAGAAATATGCTTCAAGAAGAGGTGCCACAAAAAGAAGAAGAGTCAAGCTTTCAATTGCCTATAGATTTGTTAAAATTGTTAGGACTTTTTTCTATTTACCACTTTTTTAATAATTATTTAATATTGATGTTTGTTTCAAGCGAAGAAAATGACATAATGACAACTAAAAGCATTAACACTGAAAAGTTTAATTGTTGATCTATAATTGATGGTGTGGTAACAGTGATAATGTTGATGGCAATATAATTGGGATTAATTATGATTTTACTCAATTATATTATTAGAATTATTTTATATTGTTTTGTAATCCATGAATTTATATATTAGAACTTGAATTTTTGTTTTGAAATGTATATATTTATAGTACTAAATTTTTATGTTATGTATAACGTATTTTGTTTTACTTTTTGTGTTGAATAATTTTGTATAGAAAATTTATTTTAAAAAATATATGTGCACAAGTTTGTATATATAAATATATATGTGTATATACATGTGTGTGTATCTTAGTGCAAGTCAACGAAATTTTTTAAAAACCCAGTAAGTGGATCAATTGAGTCACCAATCTCATTTTGTAAACATTATCTTAAAATGCTTAGAAGAATTTTGAATACAATTATAAAAGTATATCCGTACATACACTATTAAGCACACCCAATACGCGTGCAGTAAAAAAAATCTAGAATGAATGATATTACAGTATAAATTAATTGCATTACTGAAAACTTTTAAAAAAACAAGACAAACACACATTATTAAATATAATTTTTAGATACAAATGAGAGAATATAAATTTATCAATGAACTCTCAAAATTTAAGTTATTTTATTTCATTTGTACTTCGAAAAATCGATAGAAGTTGTAGAGCATTTCAAATATATTATTAAATGACTAATAGTAGTTAACATAAAAGACAATTTTTTTTTGCTAATGATAAAATACGTTGCCACAAGCGCACCGTCCCCACATTTTTCATATGAAAAAATGGAGGAAATTTATTAAAGTTGAATTTATTAAAAAAAGTAGTTTGAAAAATATGTTGAAGCCAAAAACTACAGCAAATCAGTACTTATTCTCAGTCGGGAATTATTGGGTAACTCCGACAACCACAAATGAGTTGAGGGGAAAAGGAAAATTCCAGTTCAGATGAATATATTCGAAAGTTGTTGATCAGATCAAGATAATTGTTCAGAAAAAGCAATTGAAAAATATCATAAAATTATTCCAGCTAGAGAATCAAACCAACTCGCATTGTCAGAAAATAAAAAACATACAAAACAGTCTCAATTTGGAAACGAAAATTAGTTATTTGGTCCCTGAACAAAAGCAGCCCACTGGCTCTCACTCAAGCATTACATATTCCTTCAAAAACGAACTCACCCCAGACTCAGGATACAAGTATTAGGTCTCTAGTTGCCAGACTGTCTCAACTCTGGGCGAACAAAATCTGCATCTGGTGGCACTGATATGTCCACAGTTGGTCTCAATTGGGCACATACTTCGATGGCACCGTGCACAGGATCCGAGAGGAAGTTGCTGATGAGGTCTCTATTGATTGGAGAGTGGTTGTCTACTGCAACCAGTGCCTGCTGGGTCAGGATGTAATCAAATCTTGGGGCCCACTTTCTTGATCCCATCCGTGCAGTAGTTGAACAGTTATCGACCATGAAGGAAACACCTCGAGCATGCATGAAAGGATTTAAAGAATCCACAGACTCAATCACACTCTCATTTATAATTTCAGAGTAAGAATGGCCCTTCTTCCTCAGAATCTCAATCTGTGATGTCAGTGAAGTGAAACAAAGAAACAGAGTATCAGATCAATGGTACCACCAAAATTTTGCAGCCAGTGGATTGTGTTTCCTTATACAAAACAGAATTCTTGCATGGGAAATAAAAATAGCCTACTTGAACAACATATATTCACCAAAAAGATAACATCGTATGCCTGGAATGGCTACTTTATCAAGTATGCTATATACACTGTTTGCCAAGATCTCACACAGACGCAGGAACTCACTTCTTCTCAGAATGCAAAATGGTTCGTGACCATGACAACTCACCTGGGCCATCATCAGTGCAACAAAGACCCCTGCAGTGAAAGGATACAGAGGTCCCAAGTCACCCCCTGGACGTACAGCTCTAACTTGTTCACCAACTTTCCACATCCGTGTTTGATCAATTTTGCCCATTGGAAAAGCAGGCAATCCCTCTTTTTCCTGCATGGTGAAAGAAATACATCAATCAGAGAAACAGCAAGGGGCACCTGACCATTAAATCAGATGATTGGTTACATACATAAAAGCGACGGCCAGCCAAGACAACGCTCTTTATCTCATTCCCACTGGCTACATCTTCATAGCACTCGTATAGGATATCCATGCAGGGATAATATGAAGCACTATATGCTGTCTCAAAGTCTCTTTTGTCTTCTTCACTTAATGCATTATAGACAGCCAGCATACCCTGTCAAGAAACACCAAGCAACACTTCCAGGAAGAAGAACACAAACTATCCCAAAATGGACAATAATATTACCCTCAAAGTGAATAAATTTTGAAACAGTAAAGTGAGAGAAACCGAAATGCCCCTAAACCTTACCTTAGCTGATATGGTCTTAGATATTATTCCTGTAATACTCTCAACTGTGTTCTTATAAGCAGCTTCCTCGCTCATTCCATTTTCAGTGTACCTTCTGAACAAGCATTCAACAACACCATGCACGGCACCAAGTAAAATGCCTAAAGTTGAGCCAAGTTTATCAGAATTTATTGGGTTGATATGATACAGTAATGTTGAGAAACACTCTTACCTCGCTCCCCAAAAATGTCGCTTTTGTACTCCTGCTCCAGTGTGGTGACAAAAGTAAAAGGTGAACCAAGGGCTACTGACCATCCAAGTGCAACATCTGTGGCTCTGCCATCAGCATCCTAAGTAAGACGAAGAAACCCATTAAATATTCATAACACCAACACCAATAATCCAATATATGAAGCCATGTGCAGAAGCCACTTCCACCTTCATACAATAAGTTCACACATGCACAAGAAGCTATACACACCTGATGTACTGCAAAACTTGAGTTGATACCAGCACCATTGATTTCTTTCCCCTGCACGTATAGCCTTCTCACAGAGGGTCCCATTCCCTTGGGACATACAGCTATCACGCTAATGTTTTTGGGAAAGTCAAGACCCATTGCCTGCAAATGGCCCAGCAAGAACCCATGGGAAAGTCCAAGTATGCTATTTGGTTTCATGCAGGAGAAAACTTTCTCATAATTGTCAGCCTGAAAATTTAGGTCACTTGAGAACATCTCCAATGTCAAAAATAATTTAAGTTGTAACAGACATTGCAAGCATCATTTACAAATACTTAAATGTCAAATTTATATGAGCCTTGCAGTGACGCCACATCCAAATGCCAAAGAAAACAATTAAAATCAAAATAATTCCTGTGAGAATCTATTTATACACAAACTAAATCACTCGAATACTTAAGAGACATTCCAAACAAAAACAGTTACCCAGGCAGCCATTTCACAGATAAACAGGATGTAATCAAACCGTTCAAAATCAAGATGATGCATACCTGGGCTGCATCTGATATCAAGAGCAGTACCAAATCACTTCCAGAGATAGTTTCCCATAGGTCTCCTAGTGTCCCATTCTCTTCTGTGAAACCAGCTTTACGGGCCTCAGCAAATGAACTAGAACCTTTCCTCAAACCAATCTGCATTAAAAAGCAAACATAAGCAACACACTTCACAGAAAAACTAGAAAAATTGTCATTATAACTTCTCTAAAACCATACGATTATGGTGCTGAAAATTAAAAAACAAAAAATTACCTTGACCACAATATCAGATTTCACTTCAGCAAGAGAATCCCTTAAATTCTGAGCTTGAGCAGGCCCCTACACAAAAGCAAAAAGCATTCCATTGTGAAAACAAAAAGTTCAATGAAACACCCTAAGTAAAAAGATAAACACGTTGAGAGAAGATAGTTCAAACGACAATAACTACCAATTGGAATTGAGAAAACATATTTGAACAAATTTTATGTACTAATTTATGAGTAAGACACCAAGTAAAATGTTGAGAGAAGATCGTTCCAACCACAATAACTACCAAATGGAATCCATGGAGAAAGCATAATTGAACAAATTTTATTTACTAATTTATGAGTAAGAGACCAGTCAGTCATATCACAGGCAAGAAACAATTTATTAAGATCCTTATGTTACTCTACTCTGGCATAACCATATCCTACAGACACAAAAGGAAGTTTTACAATTATTAAAGCATGGACTAATAAACACAACATGGCAACATACACCAAACTTTTGAAAACACATATTCAAACATGTATGTTGGCTGAGTTACAACATCAGATGCAAACAGAGAAAGGAAAAGAAACAAAGAAACAACTTGTTTGTTAGCCAAGGATTTCAGATTCAGCACATAGAATACACATTCATATATTTGCAAAAAAAATACAAAGAAGGGTATAAAGGCATCAGTAAGTACCAAGTATTTCTCAAGAGTAGCAAAAATGCATACCTGTGAGCCCCAACCAATCACTCCAATCTGTTTTATACCTTTAAATGCATCTGGCAACAGCTTGAACAAATTTCTCCCTCCTCTCACAATATACTACAAACAAGACAAACAACATTATCAGTACAATAACAAACACGATGTAGTACAGACAAGACAAACAATACAATCAGTACAATAATAGAACTCCAAATGATAACAAACTTACTACAAATTTCATACAAAAAAGGGATCTACTAATTATCTCATTGGATAATTCAAAATACTTACAATGGGTTTCAACTTAAGAAACTAAGGAAGGATAGTTTCGTCTTTCAGCTGTAACTTGCAACTATTTATCACATCACATACTCAAGTTATGTAGCAAGTTGCTGTCAATGCTTGTGCTTCGCTAAATTATTACTATAATTGCAAGAGAAGCACATAAGAAAATCAAAAATTATCAAGATAAATAAAAACATAGAGGAAGATCCTTGTGAGCGGAATTAAAGGAATAAAGAGCTTCAAATTCATTTACCATCCTACCAAGGCAGAGGTACAACCAACCAACATCGTTCACAAATTTAATTAGTTGATTTAAAACACACAAGTATACTAGAAAGAAGAGGAGCACAAGATATTATATTTTAGCTCAATAAATTTAAATTTCAACACAATCCCATCATGATAACTTGATACCTTAAAGATGCTGCAACGGGCACCACAGCTCACAAATGCACAAATCGAAAGCATATAAAATCACATGCATTTAAGCGCAAAACTATATGAACCTCATCGTGACCGGCGAGGTTGATTTTCTCTTTAGTGAATACAGATGTGTCGAAATCGAGCGACGCAGGGAGCTTGATGTTGGGAGCGGATACCATGCGAGCCGCCAGAGCGGAGCCGGAAGCTAGAGAGGCGATTCGGGAGGCAACGGCTGCCCGGAGTGGCTTCAGGGAATGCGATGAGGATGACAGGAAGCCCAAGGAGAGAGCCGGGGCCTTTGACGGTGGATTCAGGATTTTGAACGAAGCGGTGGCAGTGGAGAAAGAGGTGGGCGCAGCCGCCGCCATTGCACTGTGGCCTTTAGGAGTTTATAAGGAACAACTGGAAATGTGTCAGAGAGAGAGCGCTCCGAAAGATATAGGGTTCGAGAGTGCAATGAACGAAATGATGCATTGATGTTAAAAAGCGGCGGTTTGGTGAGGATTATTGTTTTTGTTTTTTGTTATATTTTATTTATTTATTTTTGTCCTCTGGGGACAGAAATGAAACCAGCAACTGTAAAAAGTTTTCTTCTTGAATTAATATATTAGGAAAAACGAAAAACAATATAATTTTCCCATGTTTGCTTTACTTGGCACCTAAAACTTATTTCTGACTGTTATATTTTTTAAATTTTATTTATTTATATTTTTTAGAGTATTTCTCATAAAATTTATTTTATTTTTTTATTTGTATATAATTTTTTTAAAAAATATATTTAAAAATATGTACCTAAAAATCAAAATAAATGTACCTAAAATCTTTAACGTGATTATAATTAACTCGATCTCTTAAGATCGAGCCTCATTTAATTTATAATTTTATAAGTAAGAATTATTTTTATATTTTTACAGAAAATTAATATTTTCTTTTAATGTACTATTTTTTATTTTTTTTGCAAAAATAAAGAGAGGCATTCCTTGATTTTTATATAATTTGGAGAAAGTCCAATTAGAATTTATGGAGTGCCAGGGATTTTCACAATTAATCAGCTGGGCATGTTATGTAGAAGATTTACATTTTACAATTTAAGCATCACCTGCATATTTTTTCACATAAGTTAATAGTTACATTTTTTATCATTGCAAACAAGCGATAGAAGTATTTAAGTGGATTTTTAATCTCCTACATATACAAAATTGCTTAATATTATTCAAAACATAAATTGATCAAATACTCACTAATTTTAATTTATATGCTATGCGTGTTCTTGTGAAATCTTCTCAATAACTTACGGTGGGCCAGTCAGTTATTTTGACGACGATGAATGAATGAGCGAGTGATAAATGTGCGCAGCTCGATGATGACCAACAGTGTTAGACATTAATATAAAGAAACAAATATAAAATGAATAATCAACTCAAAGAGGGCGACATGGGAGGAGAGGAACATAGGACAGCACGGTGGCGCACGTGTACGATATTATCACACGTCTAAGCAGAAAACTTAGTCGAATTGTTTATTTGACTAATTCACAAGTAAAATTGTGCTTGGAGACTAGCATTCCAATTGGACGCTATATTATATCTCATTTTTATTTGTATTAGAAAATTTCTTTGAAAAATGGGAATATTTATTTTGTCAATTGAAAATTTTCCAAAGAAAATCTCATCCCATTTTATCTTCTTTTTTTCGTCTTTTTTACTCCTTAAGTCAAACACACAGTGTCATCATGTGATGTTTTCTCTTTCCTTCTATTCATTGACCAAGTTTCTATCGTCTTCCTTCTTCTTCCTCTACTTGGTTCTCCATTCAAAATGGTTGATTGACTACAAATCCAGCCGATTCTTCACCAAAAAATTATGAAAACTCCACCAACACATGGCTTTCGTCCCGATCTGTTGAACAAGATCCATTGTTCCACGATTTTTTTTACATCTACTGGAGTCTTTATTGCATTCACCGTGGAGTTTGATTTTTAGATCTTTGCGTCGCCGTCACTATCGCTTGATGTCTCCACCCAAAGTAGCTCTGCAATTTTTGTAGCGGATAATGTCGCAGAGTGATGGCCATTTACGTCGTTGTCACTGCTACCACCTTTGAATGTAGGCGGCAGAGAATGAAATAGTGGAAACTGTTAAGTAACACTAATGGTTCAAGAAATCAAAAGAAAGGAAGCATAAAATGAACTTGACTTAGGGGAAGCTTAGTGAGCGAGGTTACTATTCGATCAGATATCTTGGTCAAGAGACACTTATTTAAAACAAACTATGGACCATTCTAGAGCTAACACACACACCTGCAATATTCACCAAAAAACTGCATCCCAAATCATTGAGAATGTGGTCCTACAAGAGAATTAACAGAAGTGAAAAAAGTATCGGCCACTATGGAGCCTGCATGGTATTTTTCATGTTGATTTTCTTGCTAACATTGGACTTAGTAGCCCCTCACAAGATGGAGAGTGGTAGTTTACCATTCCCATCTTATCTAGATGTTTCATGAACAAATGGACTCCCAATGGCTTTGTTATGACATTTGCAACTTGGTTTTCAGTAGAGATATGACATGTTTTGATCAGCCCTTCCTGCAGTCGTTCTCACACCACATAGCAGTTAATCTCGATGTGCTTGCTTCTTTCATGGAAAATAGGGTTAGTAGCTATGTGTATTGCTGCCTTGTTGTCACAATATAGGTGAGCCGGTTTAGCATGAGTCATTTCAAGTGCAACAAGGATGTATCTTATCCAGGTCAGCTTTACACAAGTTCCTGCCATTGCGTGGTATTCATCCTCAGCTAATGATCTTGATACTATGGGTTGTTTCTTTGATTTCCATTATACTAAGGACTTCCCAAGGAAGACACAGTACCCTATTATTGATCTTCGGTTGTCTAGACATCCTCCCTAATCCGAACCATAGTATGCTTTAAGCTGGAGACTATCATTAGATGGCAGCAGAAGTCCTTGCCCTAGAGCTGTTTTGATATAGCGTAACACCTTGTATGCTATCCTCGTGTGTTCTTCTGTAGGCTGTTGCATAAATTGGCTCAAAGAATATACACTATATGCTATATCTGGCCTAGTGATGGTTAGATAAGACATTCTTCCTATCAGTTTTTTGAATATTGTTGCATTAGATAGTGGCTCTCTTGCATCCTTGCTTAATTTGATGTTTTGCTTCATTGGAATTTTGCTTGGCCTCCCCCAAGCATGCCACTATCTGTAAGGAGATTTATGGCATATTTCCTTTGGTTGATATAAATTCCATTGGAGCCTCGGGTCACTTCTATTCCCAAGAAGTATTTGAGTTGTCCTAGGTCCTTTATTATGAAGTTCTCATCTAAGAGACATTTAACCTTGTCAATAATTTCATTTGGACTGTAGTCAGCCTTGGACTGTTAGAAACCAAAACTTAATAAAGCATTGGACAAGGTTGCATACTATTATCTTAAGGCTTATTTTAGGCTATAAAGGCTCTTCTTCAGTTTGTAGACTTGGCCGGGCTTCCCTTTGCTGTATCTTGGAGGTTTGAGCATGTATATTTCCTCATCAAATTTTCCATGCAAAAATGAATTTTTAGCATCAAATTGACACAGCTTCCATTTCTTCGCTGTTGCTACAGCCATCATCCATCTAATTGTTGTCATCTTTGCCATAGGAGAGAAGGTCTCATGAGAATCTATTCCTTCCTTTTGTGTGAAACCCTTAGCTATTAATCGTGCCTTATGCCTTTCCACAGAGCCATCAGATTTGTACTTCACTTTGTACACAAACTTATACCCTATTGGTTGTTTTCCTACCGACAGGTTTGTAAGGATCCAAGTGTGGTTTTGTTCTAGTGTTGTCAGCTCATTCTTCATTGTTTCTTGCCATCACTTGTCCTTCGAAGCTTCAGCATAAGATTATGGTTCTTCATGTGCTGAAATAGCATGCAAGTAAACCTTATGGTGAGGGAGGAATTTCTGGTTGAATAGGTAGGCTTCCAGTGGGTGATTGGTGGATATGTCTGTGCATACAGGACCTTGTTGTCCCACAACTAGTGAGGTGAGGAGGGCAATTGGCAGTGATATTGTTCAAGGTACTTAGGTACTCTCTTGACCCTGTAAGACCTTCTTAAGTTACCAGCTCCAACTTCATTTAACCAGCATTAATAGACTTAACTGGCTTTAGGTCTTAGTTTAGTTCTGAGATGGATTAAGGGCTCTGGTTTAAAGGGTTCACAATGGTTGTATGGTCTTCTTCTTGTTGGGGAGATGTTAAAGGCTTCATGGCTGTCTCACTGGTGTTCAAATGGTCACAAGAAGGATTACCATTCAGTAAAGGAAATGTGTTAGGCTCGTCCTTGATGCGGGGTACATTAGTGGAAGATTTTTATGTTTTGAATGGATTGATTTCCTTATAGAACATCACATCCCTTGAAATAAAGACACTGTTGGAATCTAGATTTAGTACTTTACATCCCTTAACCCAGTATGGGTAACCTATGAAGACACATTGTTTACTCCTAAGATCAAATTTTTTTCTGCCTTAAGTTATTATTAAAGCAAAAGACAAACATCCAAAGACCCATAAGTGGTCATAAGAGGGCTCAATTCCAAACAACATCTAGTAAGCAGTCTTATTGTTTAGGGTGCTGCTTGGAAATCTATTTATTAGTTGAGTTGTAGTTAGGATGTAATCACTCCAATATCTTAGTGGTAAGTTGGACTGAAATTTGAGGGCTTTAGCCACATTTAGGAGGTGTTGATGTTTTTTTTCTACAGTAGTATTTGTTGAGGTCTTTCTACACAAGTTCTTTGATGAATGGTCCCCTTTTCTTTGTAAAAATCTCCAAGTATGAATTCAGTCTCATTATCAGTTCTAATGACCTTAATTTTTGCTTCAAATTGATTTTTAACCAGATTATGAAAGGACATCATGTGTCCCCTTATTTCAAACTTGGTTTTAAGTAAGTAAACCCAAGCGATTTTAGTATAATCATCTACTATGGTTAAGAAGTCCCAACTCCCATCATATGCCACTTCTGAGAATGGGCCTTATACATCACAATGCAATAGTTTAAAGGGATGTGACATTTTATGAGTGTTGTGAGGAAAGGGCCTTTGGTGCATTTTGGCAAGTGGATAGATGTAACATTGAATTTTATTAGATTTTGGTAAGTTCAGAGATACAATATTATTGCTTATCAGTTTTAAAACTCAATCAGATGGGTGTCCAAGTGTACAATGCCATATATCATCATGAAGTTCGGATGCCATTACAGTAAAGGTGGTAGAATGAGCTTGCTTACTGGTGGCAGCCAGGTCTGTAGAGTCCAGTTGGGAATCCTTCTCTTATCTAACAAGTTCATACATGCCATTCCTCAACTCACCCCTCCCAATCGTAATTCAATTGACAAGGTCCTACAAAACATAAAAAGAAGAATGGAAGAGGAAACAACAAGGCAAGGATTGTGTTAATTTTCTTACTGACAATAGGTTAATAGCAAAATTTGGTACACATAAAACATCATGCAAGGTCAGTTTATTGTTGAGCTTTACTGTCCCTATGTAAGTGACAAAAGTAGTGTTACCATTTAGAAGTTTAATTGGCCTGGATATAAGAGCTGTGATGGTTGAAAAAAGGTTGTGGTGATAGTCATGCTCATGGAGTTTTGCCATCAACGCTGCTGCATTTGCTACTTTTGCAATTGATTGTAACTGTTTGTCCTTCATCAGGATCAATAGTTGATTCTTCTCATCGGCTAGTATGGTCATCAACCTAGCATATTTAGCCTTAGTTAGTGTTGTCCTTTCATGCATTGGCTCTAAGTTCAAGTCCTAACTTTGAGAGGTCTGGACCATATTTGCTGCAGTACTAACTTTGCCTTTCTGGTGCAGCCTATGGCCAGGAGGATACCCCTTTAATTTGTAGCATTTATCCACCAAGTGCCCCCTCATATTACAGTGTGAGCACACAGGTGCTTCTACGTTTCTTGCTTTTAAGCAATGCTCTAAAGAATATCCTGGGCTTTTGTAGTAAGAGCAGAACAAACTGTCCTCTGGTTAAATGATTTGAAGTTCAAGGTGTTTCTTTGCATTGCCATTGCCGGGATTCTAAATTATGCATTGCTCCAACAATTAGATGTTACTTCTCTTGTTGCTGTATCATGGAGAACACTTTGTTAATTATAGGCATTGGATCCAACATCAGGATCTGATCTCTTACATGTCCATATGCTTCAATAAACCCCATTAAGAACTGCATGATTGCATCTCTCTACTGTTTCTTGGCTAAAATCCTTAGCTGACCATATTTGCACTCAGCCATATTATCATACAGTGAGAGCTCATCCCATATTCCCTTTAATTTTTCATAATATGTAACTACCGAATCATCACCTTATACTAAAGTGCCTAGAGCCTTTTTTAGTTGATAGATCCAAAGACCATTGTGTTGTGACATCCTCTCATTCAACTCATTCCAAGCATCATCCACAAATAATAGGCTAGACTTAACAAAAGGACTCACCAAATTGAGGATCTGGGAAACAATCATGTTGTTGCAATGCTCCCAAGATTGCAAAAGAGTAGTTTCTGATACAGATGGCTTTGCAATCTATCCATTCACAAAACCAAGTTTATTTTTAGCTCTAAGTGCCCTCCTCATGCTTTGGACCATGTAACATAGTTCTCTGAAGTCTAAAGATCTGAAACTAGAGCAACCATGAGGTTATCACTATTGTTGAGTCTAAAAGGATTAGAAGGATTGGCCAGATTGACAAACCAATCGGTTGTAGCCTGCTGTCATTGATTGCCAATGGAGAAGGAAGCTTCTGCTATCGTCTGGAAATCAGTTTGGTCTATACTTTGCCTCTTTTGGCTCTGATACCATGTCAAGTAACACTGATGGTTCAAGAAATCAAAAGAAAGGAAGCATAAAATGAACTTAACTTATGGGGTGCTCACTGAGTGAGGTTGTTGTTCGATCATATATCTTAGCCGAGAAACTTATTTAAAACAAACTATGGACCATTCTAGAGCTAACACACACACGCAATATTCGCCAGAAAACCACATCCCAAATTGTTGAGAATGTGGTCCACTATGGAGCTTGCATGGTGTTTTTCACGTTGATTTTCTTGTTGACGTTGGACTTAATAGAAACCGTGATGAGGCTTCGGTAGGATGGTTGGGCTGTGTTGGCGTGGAGAGCACAGTTGAAGCTTCAATCGATAGCACTGTAGTCTCTAATCAATAGGGAGTATATTCTATTTGGCTCTCGAACCGTAGTTATCTTTGTATTTACCTTTTTTGTTGCAATTGTTGCTATTTAATATGCTCTCACTTGCATGTTGTTGTTGACTCTATGGTGATTATTTTGGAACAAAACTTGCATGGTTATGATGATGAATGGCCTGTGTCATGATTAGGTTTTGGAGTTGAGCATGGCGTATCTTGGCGGGGCAACCAATTGATGCTTTTCCTTCCATGTACGTTAACCATCCTAATCTAAGCCTCAGAAGTTGAGTTCTATGTTCTATGATTGTGATTGTGGTGTGTAGTGCACTGATGGGTATTTTCCAGATTGGTACCTGGCGGTTCTTAATGATTGTAGTGGGTGGCTATGGCAATTTTTCTCCCACCATTGCTAGTTGAATATTGCAAGTTTTATATTACTAAATTTGGCTCTATTTGGCCATAGAATGATTACCAGTTTGATGATGTATAGTATGTTAACAATTTACTAATGAAGTTTTGTTGTTTTTTGTTTTCAGTGTGCAGGTGGTGTTAACAAAATTATTGAGATGGGAAAGGAAGGGCTGCTTGAAAAGATTGAGCAGCAATGTTTGAAAAAAGACAGCCCATGTAGCCTGGATTTTCTTTCTTTGTTTGTATAATTATTGTGTATGTAAAGTAGATATGGCAAGATATGTTTGCCGATAGCTATAGATTGTATTCAAATCTGGTATTATATATTAGTAGCTTTACATTTCCTTCTTTTGCTTTAAATACAAGCATATTCATATGTTTTCTTACACTTAGGCTCACTCACACTCACCCAATGCACTTTCTATTGGGGCTGTGTTTTGGTTGGATTTATTACAATGATATAGTTTGTTGTCTCTTTGTTTAAGGTATGTCATATTGTTGCAACCCTAACAATTGGGTTGTTAATAGGGCAATCTTCATAAGGGAATAGATTACAAATATTTGTGTAGAAAGCATGACATTATAGCTATATGTTTTGGTGTTGATATTTCATATGATTCTAAGTTGATGTTTTTTTAATAACTTTTGAATGACACTACATTTGTATGTTTACAGTATTACTAATAATTTGTTTGTACCACTGCTTTTTAGCCAGTAAAGTGTGGTTACTATATATCCATTTTCAATTTATAATATGTTTTTATTTGTATGGCATTCTATTCTATTATAGTTTTGTGTTTCAAAAATTATTTGCATCTAGTTGGTAGTGATAAAAGTATGCAGTTGTAGATTAATTACATATTGCAATAGCAATGGTCTACTTATAAAATGTAAGCCATGTGATTGCTTAGAACCATTCTAACCATAATCTTCAAATTGACTCAAATGAAATGCTTTTACACACAGGAAGTTGGAAATAACATAAAGTTAAGGCAAAATAATAAAATTAACGATAATGGGATCATCAACTAAGGGACACTAGAATATTTCATAATCGATAAAATTAATAAAAATTGTTAGATAAAAGTGATAAAATTATGCATTCTAGGGATATAAAAATCTATCATGAAATAAATTTAAAAACTGAAGGGACATAACAAATGGTTGAACTTTGAAATACCATAGAACTTTGGTAGATTAAAGAATTAATTACCAAAAACATAACTTCAGTGTGGAGTAAACATTTGAATATGCAACAAACATTTAACATGTAAATATATAGTGTACTTAATTACTATTTTATAATAATTGCTTTAATGAATGACTAGAAATTTTGTGAAGTGTATTGACTATGTGAATATATTATAAAAAGGAATTGTAAAAAATAATTAGAGTTGTTCTAAAAATAAAAATATGCAGTAAGAGTTAAGTTATTTTCAAAATTAATTGTCTGTTTTTTTGCAAACAAATTATATTCAAAATCTAAACTGAATGTAAATATTAAGAAAAATTGTATAACTAACTTTGTCATAACTAATCTAAATATTGTATTATGAAGTGCTATAGCTAACTTGTCATGAGTAACATCATTTTCAAAAAATAATTATTAAACTTAGGATTCAATTTACAATATCATAGTTTTTGTTTTAACATGTACATAAATTTGTTAATTTAATTTCGTAAACGCCCTCTGCATTTTTAATTCTATAACTAACTTAATAATTTTCATATTACAAAACTATTCAATTTGAATAAACAACGTAATTAATTTTTATTCTAATTTATTTAGGGTTTTTCAATAATTTTTAACCTTGTAGACCCATTTTTTTAATTGTACATCACTTGTGTTTTGCAAAATCCAATATATTTAAATGCTAAATTAATGTTGTTTAATCTTTGAAACTTTCTATATTCTATGACATATTTTAAATTGTATAGTTAAAATTATTCTAGATACAAAATAATGCAATTATTTGATTAATTGTTTAGTAACCTTTTTGCCAACTCTAAAATTAAGCTTTTATAATCTAAAATTCATTTTTTATTAATCTAATTCTTCTCATATTATAGAGATTGTAAATTGTTATCAATATGTGAATTAATTTCTATTTTAACTTGTTAATTTTTTTTAATTGAGTTTTTTTACTTTTTAATTTTTTTAATCCACATATTAATAACTATTGTAATTTTTTAATTATTTTTAATCAATATGTTATTTCGATTATTTATACATGTTTTAATTAATATGTCAGGCAATAAATGAATTAATATTTCTTAAGTAATCAACAATGCATTTTTAATACGCTACTTTATATAAGCAATCAACAATTTATTTTTATTATCGAAATTCAGAACACATTGAGTATTCTATGGTTATTTGTAAGAGGTTTACAATGATTAGTGGATCATGCTTTAGCTGTTAGAGGACTTGTAGTATAATTTATGTTACTTATTGACTAATGTGGAGGTGTGTATTTATGAATAGTAAATCATGGTTTAAACACGATTAGAACTCAATCGTTATTGTCCACTCTTGCTACATGTATTTAATGGTCAATCTTGTGTCTTGGGACATAGATGTCATCGTCTCAAACTTATAGTACTCATGTGGGTGGGGGGTTTGATGACATACATTGGCCGGCCCAAAATATCAATGCATTTATTAACACAATGGATGACGAGGTGTAGCGTGGCGATCTAGTGTAAGCAACTTTTACTGCAACAAAGTGGAATGACATTATGATTCTAATGTTGGCGGCTTGTCTGGGGTACAACTTTACAACTAGGCAGTTGATGGGAAAGTGTAATAGAATGAAGACAACGTGGAAGAGATACTATCAATTATTGTATTCTGAGACTGGGTTCAGGTGGGACAACGAGTGTGACATGGCCACTGGCATGGACGAAGTGTTGCGCACACGGTTGGCGGTGGCTTTAATATACTCTGTCTTAGGCCATATAACAGTACAATCAAGGGTTTTTTTATTCATATCATAACCTTATAAGTTTTACCATCTATAGGCAAACCTAGATGATGCTAAATTGTGGGAGAAGGGTCTCCCAACATATGGTGACCTAATAGACGTATTTAGGCCTCATATTGCAATTGGTAGGGTGGCACGTGCAGCCACATAGCCCCCACCTCCACCACAAGCTCGATGTCTCCTAATGAAGAGTCAAGTGAAGCCGACATTGAGGACCTAACTGCACTCAACAGTCCTTCTATCATGGTTCACAATCACCTAGAGGTCACATGTCCACTAGTAGTGCTCCATCTTCGTCTCAGAGCAAGAAGCCAACACCACCTCTAGTTGTGTCAGCTTTGCAGTCGTGGGTGAGAGCAAACCAGATGCTCATATATCATGGTTGGTAAGGAAGTATTATGTTGTTGATGCAGGGTATGCAAATATTCCTAGATTTTTGGTATCCTATCGAGGGGAGCACTATCACATACTTGAGTGGCGGGGTGCCAGGTGAAACCCGAGCACAGTAAAAGAACTTTTCAACAGAAGACATTCATTTGTTCGTAACCATATCGAGGGATGCTTTGGTATGCTCAAGAAGCAATTCCCCATTCTCAGAGGACTCGTGCCCAACTATGGCTTAGATTCTCAAGCCGATTTTATTATTGTAATGTGTGTTGTCCATAATTTTGTAGTAACACATTCCAATGACGATCGTTTCCTGCATAAGGTAGCTGACCTTGAATGGAATGATGACGATCCACAGGTACAGGAAGCTTAACAAGAGGAAGAAGAAATCCCCCAGCTAGATCTGTCTGATAATGGCATCCGAGTAGGGAATCTCATAAGAGACTAAATGGCATAGCAAATTTGGAATGGCTAATGGAACTGACATTGCATAATAACTTTTAGTTTAACATGATGCATTTTGCAGTGAATATATTATTTATAGGATGGTGTATGGTGCGGCATGCATATACTATTTGCCATTTGGACTGTGTGTCGGCTATTTTGCTTAAAATCTGTCATTATCTCATATACTATATGGGGCTCGTGTTTCAGGGAATTTGTTAAGAACAAGCTTCAATTTATTTTATTTTGTCAAAATAGATTCAAATATAGATTCATAGATCATACAAACAATCTATAATAAATATGTGTACGAGATTATAGACGTAAATTTACTTAAATTAGAACTCAATTGCTATTCAAGTGCTAGATATTTACATTTAAAATCCAGCACTAAAAACTTTACATATAACAAACATAATTGCATTTTTATTTAACTAACCTTATTTTAAAAAAATAAAAGTATGTAAATGAGGATGTAAATGTACTTAATATATTTGTATTTCAAAAATTAAAGGGTATGGATTTCTTATATAATTTATACATTGATGTCCTTGTACATACCAATTTGAATGTATATGCAAACATAAACTTAAAGAGCGACAACCCATAATTGTAGGAACATGCCACCCAGAAGGAACCCATACTATACCCTTACAAGGCCTAGTATGAACAAGTGGATAGTCTGCGAGGAGGCTGTCCTAATCAATGCATTTATTGATATTCAGACGGAGTGCCCACATCTCAACATGATGTATGACGCTGACATGTACCTAGTTTGTGTAGGCCTTGCCAAACAACTCATGCAATAGTTTGGGCATGAGTTCACTGTCTTTTAGGTGATGTCATGGCTAGTCCACTTTTAGGCATTTTATGATGGATTCTTCCATTTCTTAGGGCAACTTGGCACAACTTATGATGCACAGACTCAGATGCCTCAAATGGGTCTTGCATATTGGGCAGGAGGTCGACAGGTAAGTGATTTACAAATTGCATAAGAAATTGTTTCAAGCATCTCCTGATTCACACTTTTATATATTATACTGTATGTTATAGCCTAACTTCATACATATATGGTATACTTCATGGGAGACACAACGCTAGAGAGAAGGGCACACTATAGGGGAGTCATTATATGGCACATTACACAGACTCTTCTCAGCCCCAGCATTCCTACAGGGCTCCCCTAAGCCATAGAGAGCAAATACACCTTAGGACTTGATTGTCATATTTGATTCTGACATGGAATCAGACAAGTATAATGCTCCCTCAAATATGCAGCCCCCTCCACCACATGATGTCAAGAATTAGTCAAGCATAACGCTCCCTCATATGTGCAGCCCCCTCCACCACGTGATGTCATTGACATTAGGTCATCACAAGAGCTATTTGATGTTGCCTCATCATCCGTTCCTCATCCTCAAGACTCGTGGGATGCTGCAATGCAACAGCAATGGAATTCGAGGCATTGGGATGTTGAATGAGAGGGCACACTAGATAGCACGGTGCACTGGCTGGACTGGAGGCTTGGATGTAGATGGTGGCGATTCCACTGAGTGGCCATACATGCTATGGATGCTACCATGACTTATTGCACAATGCTACCCATTTTTGCTGACTGCTAATGTCTTTATATGTATTTGTCTTGTTATGTACCTCTATTTTTGAACTTATGTTCTTATAATTTTCTTATTCCAAGAATCACTTACTCATGCATGTGTGTGTATTTGCCTTAACATGTACTTTTGTAGTTGGACTTGTATTCTCATGATTTGCTTATCTGGGAACCTCCTACTCATGTATGTGTGTTTATTCCTTTATCATGTAATTCTACAATTGGACTTATGTTCTCATGATTTGCCTATTTTGAGAATTTTTGAACGATTTATTTTAGTCAAATGATGCTTATTATGACATCTTATTTTATGCTTATAGGAGATGTAATTTAGATATGAAATGATAGCTTGGTTCAAAATAATACAATTTACGTAGTCGTTTAGTGTTAAATAAAGTTAATACTTACAAAAGTAACAATAACACTGTCGCTAGTAATATATGAAGTTAATGCTTACAAAAGTAAGAATAACATTGTCGCTAGCAATAAATGAAATTTATTGTTAAATGAAGTTAATTCCTACAAAATTGCATACTATATGTGTGTGCTTGTTAGTTAAAAAATTATTAATTATATTAATTAAATTTGAAAATAAATGTATTTTTATTTTAATCGTATTTTAAGTATGAAAATAATTTTATAAAAATTAACCTACATTTATGAGTTTGTCAAAACAATTTTACGTAAAAAAAATTAGAAAAAATTGAAATAAAAATTAAAAGAGAAGAGAAAAAAAAATAAGGATAATTTAGTGATAACAACAATTACAATGACTACAATATTAATAATTCTCATAATTAATGTAATACTAAAATAATAATGATATTAGTAGTAGTAATAATAATAGTAGTAGTAGTAGTAATAATAATAATAACAAAAACAATAATAATAAAATTAAAATATTAACAAAAAATAAGCATAAAAAATATTAATGTATCATCAACTCCAACACATTCATACACTCATCATTACTTTTCACATCAGTTACATTCCCTATGTATAACTTCCTGTTACATTATTTCAATTATTACATTATCTCATAAATATTATTCATGCACAAAAAAACTCCTATTTCTCTATCTCATTTTTCTTAAAAAAAAATTCTTACTTTTTCTTGAAAATTTTTTTCTCCAAAACAAAAGGCCTATCCGATTGCAAGCTAGTTATTTGCCTTCACCTTTCTTTTTTGTTTTTCTATAGTTGGTACGTTGTTTATGAAGTTTAGCTTTTTTAGTTTCATTTACGGTGTGTATGTGTTTTTAATAGTAGTTGCTTATTGCTTTTGGATTTATATGGTCCATTGATTTCTTTATATGAAGATTTGATATTGTTGAACTTGTTCATATTTGTCTAAGAAATATTTCAATTGAAGTGTATATATATAAGAAACTAGTTTAATGTCACTAAAATTGTTGATATAAAAGGTGCATATATACACTCCCACACCCAAATAAACCATATAAACATTTATATGTGGGCTTCCAAAATAATTAAGTAACGGAATTAGTTTGAAAGAGAAAATAAGAGTTGCATTATTTTATATGCATGTAATTTATACTCAGTATTTAAATTAGAAAGAAAAGAAATGATATTGGACAGCTATATTGCTTTACAAATGATATGTAATTTTCTTGTCATTAGTGTCAAATGATTTTATATATATTCATTGGATGACTTAAATGTATCTACAAATGATATGTCGTAAAGCACTATTAATGTCAATTGTATCACATAAATTATGTGTCCACAAATGATTTTCAAAATACATGAAAACTAAACTACATCAACTCATTCATGACTAGAGTTGCAGATATTATCTGAGGTGCCTACAGGACCCAGACTTTGACTCCTCTTCGCTGTCTCTCTACAATTCCTTATCAGGGTTAACATACAATTGCATTCCATCTAGGTCATTAAGATGGGGCACATCGTATATCCTTGTCTAGTGTTTGGGTAGGTACTTTACTTTAGGTTGATATGGTACATCTTCTCACTATTTTTCAACCATTGACCTAGTCTTAGTTTTTCAAATCACTTCTTTCTGTCCTCGTTGTAGGATATTCTGTGTAGTATACCTAACAACTTGTTGTGCCAGATAAATGGTTCATTCTTTTGATAAAATCTCTTGTGGTTCATTTTCATAAGTTGATACTTTGGGTACACCCTTTGCCTTTTTACGAGGTTGACCCACTAACATTAGAACAAGACCGCGATCAACAAGACCGCGATCATACCTAGCAGATATGTATAATCTAGCTGTATATTTGACCACTCCATAGAAGTCAGACGCCCTTGCCTATAAAATATTGTGTGAAACTTGAACTCATACATGGTATATGTATGTATACTTGTCACATGGTTAGATGGTCCCTATGCTAAGTTACAGAGTATAATGTATGAAATATGATTGTTTACATCCAACACCTGCATGGATGCCAACACTATAAAACTATTTGCCTTGCAAATATTTAATTAAACCATAGAACATCCATGTATGATAGAATTCGCAAAGTCTCTAAACCATAGCAAGAAATGGTTGGCAACAACTCCATCTACGTTAACAACTGCATCCTTATATTATTCAATGAACATCCTACAATTAATAGGTGCAATGGATTATTTCCACATAGTTAACATAAGTGAATTAGCTACCAAAGTATTAAAATTCCAAAAAGGCTTTACACTTGTGTAGTGCCCCGACTTTAAGATAGTGCAATAGTATATATGTTGGTACTCCTCACTTATAAGATATCTCGTAGTTAGCTTGCTGAATTGTTTGGTTGTGTAGTTGAAAATAGAGAATTGAGGTATGGAATTTGAGCTAGATGGGGCTATATTACTAGAGGGCCATGTATGTCTGGATGCCACATCTAACTGACAATAGTAGGTGACGAATGTGCTTATTTCATCTAGTATGTAGGCCTTTACAATTGATGCCTCCACATGTACCTTATTCTCTACCTTCTTTAAATTGTGTAGGAACTTGTCACAATAATAAAGCTAATCTAAGTATGTGATAAGCACCTGATAACAACACAACACATGTCACATACTAACTTTTCAAAATGATACATCCATCTGTACTGTACAAGGTCACTTATAAGTGTCTTCTATGGCAAGTATATGACTAAATGCTCTATGGAATTGAAGAAAGTGAGAGGAAATATTTTTTTCTAAGTTGCAGATGATTAACACAATATTTTCCTTTATGTCATTTGGTGACTACACACTCAACACGGGCATGCACAACTATAGAAACAACAAAGTCACCTTAGTCAATGCGTTCCACATATAATTTGGCAATAAATCTCTAAATGCGATATGTAGTAGTCACTTTATGAAAACATAGTAGTTATGAGACTTTATGCTATGCAATTTTAGTTCCCACAAGCTAACACATCTACTTGTGTTCGAGGCATATCCATTTGGGAACTTCAGCCCTACCAACTACTCACCCAAAGCACGTCTTTGATCCCAATTAAGCGAGTAAACAATCTTTGGCTTGGGTCCATCATCATTCAAGGGGACAACTAGTTTTAGTCGGTTGTAGATAATTCTAAGATCCCTTTAAGCAGTCAAATTGTCCTACTATCACTAGCATCCCCACATATGATCCTTTTCATTGGTTTCCTCTGCAAAAACATTAGCTAAAAGATGTGAGTGACGAGTCGCCTAATAAAAGGTACTACCTACTGTTTTCTTTGTTAATGGATATGAGCTAGATAAAATAACCTAATTGAGTAAAACACATTTTATAAACAAATAACATAAATCATGATTTGTATAAAATAGTAAATTCTAGTTAAAAAATTTATCAAAACGTAGCATGTCAAAATCATTCCCATCGTCTTATCATCCTAATGCTCACATATCCAAACTCTTCCACCTACTAATGATAATACATACTTTGTGTACTCTTTCCATTAATTAGGGTTTTAGTCTACATCCTAATTAAGGAGGGTCACATGATATCAACTTTGCCACCACGGCCTCAGTGCTTTAACCTCTCCTATTCTATTATATCCCAATCGGTAGAGTCATGTATCAATTTCATCCACTACCCATCTCAATTTTTCTACCCCAATTGGGTGAGTTCCAACCTCTTACCAGATTGATAAGGTGAAACTCGTGCACACTGTCGTCGGCTTCACATGAGTGACTTTTCACATTCATTATGCCTATTTCAATTTCAAAGCATTCAGTGTAACACAATTTATTTCGTAAATAATACACATTGAAGTTCCAAGAAGAAAATAAATATTTTTAAATTTCAAAGAAAATCCATATGTTGAAATCATGCATTTATAAATAGAAAAATATCTAGAATTAATTTTTAATATTAGAACTTTGTTTGCAACTTACTTTTTGGTCGCTTGCTAAATTTTAAATACACGAAAAAAATTTGAGCCTCGTAGAGGGTGAACACTGTTGGCAACCTACTTTTTAGTTCTTTGGTAAATTTGTGCATCTTATGTTCAAGGTTGGCCATCACCATTGGCGAATATTTACCCAATGTATGGAATTTTGCTGAATACTCAACTACGAACATGTTAGGATCCTGTACCAAACTGTTGAACTCCACCATTTTCTAAAGATAGAGTACGCTAGGAAAGAAGTGATTTAGGAATTTAAAATGAGCCCATGTGACTAGCCCTCCCCCTAGCATTGTTGGTGAGAGGCCTTCCCACCATAAAGAAACTTCATTGACCAAGAATGGTATAGCCACCCTTGGACATACCTCTAGAGACACCTCCATTAATTTAAATTTATCTCCCATCTCTTTTGACTATTTTTGAACCACCTCAAGGTCGTGAAACCCATTGAAAGTTGGCACATGTTCTTGCCTCAAGGTCTCATAACGAGCTTTTGTTCTTCCGTTAAGCTAAGCCATAGCATGTGCAGGTGCTTGTTGTTAAGTTCCCACTAATTGGGGTATCATAGTCATGATGACAACTAAGTGTTCCTGCCTTAGGCTAGTTTGGCCTACTACATGTGATGGCTGAGCTTGCATGGGGGGTAGAGGTGGAGTGTAAGTGCACGTATGCTCAATTGGTTGTTCCATAGGATTCTGAGCAACATGGCAAGGTTTGCCAACCATTTTCCTATATGAAAAAGGTCTTTTGTTCATTTAGTTAGCTTAGTATACTTAATAATTTCTCATAATGTCAATAATGCAACAAGAGATATATTGAGGAATCAAATTTAACAACATAAAAAGAAATCTCATAATCAAAAGGTAATAAATACAGTCTTCGTAATACCATATTCATATATCTATATGCATTTTTCCTATCTAATTCATATTCCTAGTCTATATTCCTATACCTCTAGGGTATCTCGATCTATATTCGCTTCCTCTGGCTCTTGCTCTAGTACCTCTTCTAGTTCATCTTTAGGATCCTTCTTAGGCTCATCATTTAGGAAGTTATGAATCATAGTGCATAATTCATCATTCTAAAATGCAAGCTCATTCACTTGGAACACAAATCCATGTAACTCATTCTAAAGCTCATCTATGCACCACTCATAGTTCTTCTTAATAGCCTTATGTGTCTCAACCAACTTTGTGTGTTGTGCTTGTATCTCATCAAACTTTCTCTTTAATACACCATTATGTTAATGTACGTCAGAATTATCCTCGTTCGTCTCTTTGTTCTTTCCTCCAATTTAACATATTGCTTTTGGGTCTCTAACAACTCAACAGCTATGATACCAAAGTATGTCAATGTGGCAAGGAGATGGCCTTTATCTTCTTGCAATAAACAACTCCTCTCCAAGGGTGTACGCTCTCCAGAACCACTACACCCATCTATCTCCTATGTCAAATCACACATTCTAAGGTAAAATAGAAATCAAAGTACTATGCATGCATAAGTGGCTTGAGCTACCATTTCCTAAGTTCTCGTGATGTGATTTGTAGGGTTCAATCTATGTTATATGTTCTATGTTCTCATTATCAAAACCTAGTCTCCAATACTACTTTTGTCACCTTCAAATCTAAGATCAAGACATTGCAGTATTTGCGAATCATCTTAATAAATACTAAAACTAACATGTATCATACCAATCTAAACTAATAATATCACTTGGAATGATCCTAAGGAAACAACAAAATGTCCATTGTAACATTAATAATTTATTAAGCAGTAGAAATAAAATAACCTAACTATTACATTAGAATTGTTTTATAGTCTAAAAAAATATTGGAAATCAATAAAATAGCTAATTCTTCATCCCCCTATCACTATGATCCCAATGTGGAATCCTCTTCGTTGGTTTCCTCTGCAAAAATATCAGCTAAGATGAGTCGTCCTGCAAATGGTATCACCTGCTCTTTTCTTTATCAACGGATGTAAACTAGATAAAATAACCTAATTAAGTGAAACATATTTTATGAATATATAACATAAATCAGGATTTGTATAAAATAGTAAATTCTAGTTAAATAATTATGAAACACAATATTTCAAAATCATTCGCATGGTTTTATCATCCCAATTACCCCATACCCCTATTCTTTAGCCTACTTATAATGATATATACTTCGTGTATTCTTTCTTGTGACTAGGGTTTTAGTCTACACCCTAACTAAAGAGGGTCACGTGATATCGGCTTTGCTGCCATGGCCTTAGTACTTTAATTCCGACTAAAGGGTATCCCAATCTATTGTATCTTGATGGGTAGGGCTATGTATCAACTTTAACTACTATCAGTCTTAATATTTCTACCTCGATTATGTGCTTGACAAAACTCATTCTACACTATTGTTGGCATCACATGAGTGACTTTTCACATTCATTATGCATCTTTCAATTTTGAAATATTCAGTGTAACACATTTTATTTCATAAACAACCTATATCCTACTTTATGAAGTAAATAAATAGTTTAAATTTCATAGAAAATCTACCTGTTGAAATCATGTGCTTATCAACAGAGAAATATCTAGAATTAATTTAAATACACAAAAAATTCAATCGGAAGGTAAAGTAGTATCCAAAACATTTTGTAAAGGCTAATAGAGAGTAACCACTTATCTATCGCTTAATCCTAATGATTTTTGGATTCCTTGATTATTGATTTTTAGTTTCCTATTCAATCACACAATTTCTATTTAATACTTAATTCCACCGATACCCCATTTTATCAAATGTTTCATGTGTATCCTAAATGTCTTGGTTTGTGGTCTATTCAGTTTTCAATTACTGGTTGAGTGATTATTTCTATTCGAATTCTTTCAATTACAATTTCCTATGTTTTGTTGCCTCTAGGATAGTATATTTAAGTCTATTCTACTCTTAAAATTGAAAAATTTGGCCTTGATTACCCAAAAATCACATTTTGTCTATACCTATAGTCTAGCCCCATGATTGAAAGCTTTAGTCTCATGACTGCAAGCCTTCTAGTCAGACCATCCCTTGACGATTGTGAAGTTTTCAGGAATTCCTATGCTGGGCACTGAGACTGTGATCAAGAGGTTTACTCCCGCGTGCCAAGATGTAGCACTTGCGAGGCACTCTGGTAGGGCGTTCTATTTTTCTTGCACTCAGGTATCACAATTGTAAGCAAGAGAGCTGTGATTGTGCGCCTATGAGTCCACGCTACTGAACTCCGCGCTATGACACAAGCCTGCTTATGCAAAGGGCACTATTTGTTCGAATTTTTCCACTCTACATCATTTCAATCGCTGAAACTCAATCTTGCCAACGTTCTAAGGGTTCTTAAGCATGCTTCTAAGTATTAAATTTTCTATGCATTAGTACATTAATTTAATACTAAGCTCATGAATTATCTTACACGTAGACCTCCTAAATTCATGTATTCATGTGTTTATCCACGCAAATCAATATTCACTAAGTGCTTGTAAGAGGACTTAAGATTTGGTGAAGAATTTACCTTACATTATGGTATTTGAAAGCCAAGAAATTTCCCTTCTCTCTCCTAGAGGGCCGCTACTTCCTTAGAGTTTAAAAATAGATTTTTCTCTCTCAATATAAGTATATGTACACACACACACACACACACACTAGGGTTTAGGGTATGAATTTTAAAAAGAATAAAATCCTTATAATTTTTGGATTCCTAATTCTTCCACATCTCACAGTATTTTTAATGTAGAATATTTACACGAATTTTTGACCTATTTTCCTTATTTTTAGCCTCTAACTATTGCATGACCCTGCTAATAATATATATATATATATATATATATATTGTTTGGCAATTTCCTGGCTACATAGAATACTTATATCTTAGTTTAATTATATTACCATATTTAACTACAAGAAAATTTATTTACTACAATATGAACTAGAAGCTAATAGTTGTTATCATTAGTATTCCCAAATCTTGGGGTATTACATCCTTTACTTACAATAAGTTTTGTCCTCGAAACTTAATTTACACCCTTAAGAAAATACGTAGTGACATCCCTTCCTAACATCCTCTTTTAGTTTCTAGGTTGCCTCTCTCTCCATGAGGCTGGACCATTGAACCTTTATGTATGGTATTGACCAATTCTCAACTAATTCTTTAAGTTCCACTTTTCTTGGTCGATTATTTAGATCGAGTGCTTCTCGTAGGTCAAGTCATCACTCACAGCTAGGAGCTCTAGTTCTAACAGGTGACTTGGGTTTGGCATGTACCACTTTAGCTGGGACACATGGAAGACATTGTGCACTCTAGCTAGCTCAGAAGGTAATGCTAGTCGGTAGGCTACCTCTCTAACCTTCTCCAGTATTTCAAATGATCCAACAAATCATGGGCTTAGCTTTCCTACCTTGTTGAATCACATCACTCCGCAAGTTGGCGAGATCTTTAAATGCACTTGTTTGCTGAGTTAAAACTGTTTATTTTGGGCCAACTCTTTTGTCTCTCCTAGACCTCTTTCATTACGACTGTATCATGGCTACCTTGTCAACAATCAATTGAACTAGCTCTATAGCCCAATCACATTTTTTTCGCCAACTTCGTCTTAGTGGATTAGGGAATGACATTCCCTTCTATAGAGTGCCGAATAGTGAGTCATTCCAATGCTTGCATGATAATTATTATTGTAGGAGAACTCTACTAGAGGCAAATAATCACTCCAGGCTCCTTCGAAATCTAGGACTCATTCCTTAAGCATGTTCTCCAATGTCTAAATCATTTGTTCATATAATCTATCTATTTGTGGGTGGTATGCCGTGCTCAAATCTAGCCTTATAACCATAGCCTCTTGGAAACTTTTCCAAAAATGGGATACAAACTGAGGATCTTGGTCTAATGCTATGCTTGATGGTATACTATGGAGCCTCATTATACTATTCATGTACACTTTGGTCTACTTATCTAAGGTGTACGTTGTCTGCATGGGAAGGAAATGTGTAGACTTAGTCCATCGGCCAACAATCACCTAAATGGCATTGTATCCTTGCGAGGTTCTAAGTGGTCTAACTACAATGTCCAGTGTAATACAGCTCCACTTCTTAAGCTATTGAACGTAACCTCTAGGATGTTGGTGTTCCATTTTAATCTTCTAGCAGATTATGCATCTCATCACATGATCTGCTATGTCCCTTTTCATTCTATTCCACAAGAAGTTACTTTGGAGATTCTTATACATCTTTGTGCTCTTTATCCTTTAATGTTCCTATTTCTGGGTTCAACATCTAGGACTTCATAATCTCCTCAATTATTGAGGGTTTAGTAGTTACAATTGCTAGTGCACTATAAATCAACTCAAATATTTCCAAGTGCAGTGAATTTAGCTGCCTTGTAACATGCCTACCATAACTTCAATTTTGTTCCTACTCAAGGCATCTACCACTGGGTTAGCTTTTCTGAAGTGGTAACCAATGATTAAATAGTAGTCCTTGATTAGTTCTAGTAATCACCTTCGCCTCATATCCGATTCTTTTTGCATAAAAAAAAAATACTTGAAGCTTTTGTAGTTAGTGTATATTTCACACTTCTTACTGTAGAGGTAGTATCTCCATATCTTAAGGACAAACACCACTACTGCTAGTTCTAGTTCTAAGTTATGAATTGGGTAGTTTACCTCGTATAGCTTCAATTGCCTTGACACATAAGTGATTACGTTGTCATTCTGCATCAAAACACATCCTAGCTCACTTTTGCTAGCATCGCTATAAATGGTGAATCTACCACCTTTAATTAGTAGAGCTAAGATTAGCGTCGAGGCTAACTTCATCTTTAACTTTGTAAAACTCCTTTCACAATCTGGAGTCCATTCAAACTTCTTTCATTTATGCAATAACTAAGTCAATGGTGTTATCCTTCCAGAAACTTTTGGTAATACTTAGTGAGTCTAACAAGGTTTCATATATCCGTCACATTAGTCGGTCTAGCTTACTATAAGATGGCTTTAACCTTCTTAGGATCTATTGACACTTCTTATTTGGATATCACATGCCTTAGGAATGCCATGCTTCTGAGCTAAAATTTGCACTTATTAGATTTGGTGTATATGTTGTTTTTCCTTAAGTGTCTACAATACTATTCTCAAGTGTTCCTTGTCACTTGACGAGTATATTAGGATGTCATCAATGAATATCACTACAAAATTATCTAGATATAGCCTGAATACTTCAATTTATTAAACCTATAAAGGTTTTTGGGGTATTACTCAATTCAAAGGGCAATACTAGGAATCCATAATGTTTGTACTTTATTTGAAAAGACACCTTAGGTTTGTCCTTAACCTTTATCTTCAATTGGTGGTATCCTGATCTTAGATTGATTTTTGAAAACACTCTAGCTTCTGTGAGTTGGTTAAACAAATTGTTAAGCCTTGGCAAGGGTATTTGTTCTTAATGGTTACTTTATTGAGCTCTTGATAGTTTGTGCATAGCTTTAGGCTTCTATCTTTCTTTTTAACAAAGAGCACTAAGGCTCCCTAGGGTGATGTACTTGGCTATATTTGCTTCTTCTCTAATGGATCCTATAGTTGTATCTTCAATTCTCTTAACTCTGGTGGAGCCATTTGGTATGGGGCCTTTGAAATGGGTGCTGTTCCTAGGACTAAATTTATTTCTAATTCAATTTCCCCATCCGGAGGTGGTCTTGGTAGGTTATCCAAGAACACATTAGGGAACTTTTTCACCACAGGGATATCCTCTACTTTTAATACCTGCTCTTGAGCATCAACAACACATGTAAAATAAGCTTTGCACCCTCCCTGATAGATTTATCTGGCTAGTTGCGAATATTAGGAAATTAAGTTGGCTAGTGCTATCTTAAGTGCTTTCGTGGAAAAAGAAAATATCGTTGGAAGGCCGGCAAAAGTTCACAACTTGGTGTCTACAATCTACATGAGTAAAACTCTTAGCTAGTCAATTAATTCATAAAATTACGTTAAACTCCTTCATGTTAAGCTTTATCAAATTAGCTTTTAGTTCACAATCTCTGCTTAAGTTCAAATCATAGTCTTTGTAAAATAAGTTAGCTGTCAAGACTTCTTCATTAGGAGTAGCTACCCTGTAAGGCGGTTTTAACTATTCAGGTGCATGTTCTAGGTGCTTACCAAACCTTTTAGACACAAAGAAATGTGATGCACTATAGTCAAATAAAGCATAGGCACAAAGCTGATTATCAGTTATATTATCTACTACCATATCTTTTGCATTGTCTGCTTCTTCCTATGTTATAGCAAATACCCTGGCATTTTCTTTGGTCTCTGGTTCGATTGATTGGGCTAGAGGTTATTTCTAGTGTTACTATTTCTATCACTAAGTTCATGCCCCTTGGTTACCCCTATTGCAAGCATTGCTATTGTTATTATTGATTATGGATGGGTTCCTCAAATTGTTTAGACACTCTGTAGCTTGATGACCTTGTTGGATGCACACAAAATAAGTGGCAGTGATTTGTCGGTATATGCCAGTATGTCGATGTCCACACAAGCTACATTTCAATAACAAAGGCATCACCCTACCATTTTTTGACTAATTTGGCTTCTTATTTTTTGGTATGCCAACCGATAGTCCTTGGGGTTTGGTGTTAGTGTTGCAACTTGGCTTGGATCATTTAAGATTATTCTCAACCTCTCACTTGTTAGTATCCTCTTTTACTCGGGCAGCAGCTATGAGTAGTTCGTCAAAATTCTGAGTCTCATCAAGGGCTAATGTCGTGCAACCTACTTTTAAGTCCTTTGTTTACATTGTGCATCTTAAGTTTAGGGTTTGCCATCACTATTGGTGAATATTTACCTAACGAGTGGAATATTGTTAAGTACTCTACTACGAACATATTAGGGCCTTGCACCAAATTGTCAAATGGTAAGACCACTCTTGGACACAACACTATAGGCACCTTCATTTATTCAAAATTATTTTCCATCTCTTTCAGCCATTTTTGAACCACCTTAGGGTCATAGGACTTGTCAAAGGTTAGCACATATGCCTGCCTCAAGGCCTTAGAATGAGCCTTTATTCCTCTGTTAGGCTAAGCTATAGCAAGTGCAGGTGTTAGTTGATGAGTTCTCTTTAATTAGACTACCACAATCACGATGGTAGCTAAGTCTTCTTGCTTTTGGCTAGTTTGGCCTATTGTAGGTTGCAGTTGAGATTGCACAAGGGTTGGAGGTAGGGGATAACTGTACATATGCTAATTGGTTGTTCCATAGGAGTAGTAAAAAGTGGGTTTCGAGCAACATTACGGGGTTTGCTAACCATGTTCCGACAAGAAAAAGGTTTCTTGTTCATTCAATTAGCCTAGTATACTTAATGATTTCTCAAAATGTTAGTAATGTAGCAAGTCAAATACTGAGGAATCAAATTTAACAAATTCAAAAGAAGTCTCATAATCATATCCATCTTGATCATCCCCGAAGAGTAAATAAAGATAACAATAAAGTCTTCCTAATAATATATTCATACATCTCTATGCATCTTTCTTATCTAATCTATAGTCCTAATCTATGTTCTATCTATGTTTGAGGTGTCTACATTTATAATGACTTCCTTTGGCTCTTGCTTTGGTGCCTTATCTAGTTCCTCTTTAGGATTCTCCTTAGGCTCATCTTTTGGGAAGTTATGAATCATAGTGCACAATTCGTCATTATGAAGTGCAAGTTTGTACACTTGGAATACTAATCCATATTGCCCATCCTAAAGCTCACTTACATGCTACTTATATATCCTCTTAGCAGCCCTATGTATCTTAACCAACTTCACAGGTTGTGCCTATATCTCAACGAACTTTCTCTTTAACACGCCATTATGTCAATGTATGTTGGCATTCTCCTGCTTCAACTCCTTGTTCTTTGCCTCTAGTGTTTCACATCGCCTCTAGGTCTCTAATAACTTAACAACTATCGTACTAAGGTGTGTCCATGCGGCAAGGAGATGGTCCTTGTCTTTCTATGATAAACCACTCCTCTCAATGGGTATATGCTTGCGAAAACCATTATTCCTGTCCTTCTCATATGTTAAATCACACATTCTAAGGTAAGATATAAATCAAAGTACTATGTATGCATAAGTGGTGTAAGCTACTATTTCCTAAGTTCAAATGATGTGATCCCTGGGGTCTAATCTATGTTATACATTTTAGGTTTTCATTGTCGAAACCTAGTCTCTATTACTACTTCTGTTATCACCCAAATCTAGGACCATGGCACCTTAATACTCACAAATCACCTTAGTGAATAATAAAGCTAAAATGTATCATAGCAGTCTAAACCAATAATATCACTTGTAATAATCTAAAGGAAAAAACGTAACATCTATTGTAACATCCATAATTTATCAAGTAGCAAAAACAAAATAACCTAACTATTACAACAAAATTGTCTTATAGTCTAATGAAAATACTGAAAATAAAAAAAAATAGTTTCTTCATCCTCTTATTGCTGCCATCCCTACGTGTGATCCTCTTCATTGGTTTTCTTTGTAAAAACATCAGTTAAAAGATGTGAACAACGAGTTGACCAATAAATGGTACCACCAGCTCTTTTCTTTATTAATGGATGTGAGCTCAATAAAATAACCCAAATTGAATAAAATATATTTTATGAATAGATACCATAAATCATGATTTGCATAAAATAGTATATTCTAGTTAAACCATTTACAAAACGCAACATTTCAAAATCATTCCCATCATTTTATCATCCTAATGTCCTCATATCCATATTCTTCAGTCTGCTCTTGATGATACATACTTTGTATACTCTTTTCACTGATGAGGCCCTTAGTTTACACTCTGACTAAAGAGGGTCACACTGTAGCCTTAGTGCTCCAAAATCGACAAGAGGTATTCCAATCTATTGTATCCTAATTGGTAGAGCCATGTATCAATTTTACTTGCTATTAATTTCAATATTTTTATACCAATCGGATGAGTTTTAGCTTATTACCTGATTAGTGGTGGGAACTAGTTGCACACTGTCATCGATATCATATGAGTGGCTTTCCACATTCATTATGCATATTTCGATTTCAAAATATTTAGCATAACACAATTTATTTTGTAAACAACCCATATCCAAGTTTTAGGAATGAAATAAATAGTTTTAAATATCACATAAAATCCATGTGTTGAAATCATGCATTTATCAACAAAGAAATATCTAGAATTAATTTTAAATTCACAAAAAATTCTATTGAAACATTAAGCAGTTTCCAAAATATTTTGTAAAGGCTAGCAGGAAGTAACCACCAACCTATAATTGAATCCTACTAATTATTGGGTTCCTCAATTATTAATTCGTAGTTCCCTATTCAGTCACACAATTTCTATTTAATACTTAATTCAACTAAAATCCCATGCTCTCAGATATTTCATGTGTACCTTACATGTCTTGTTTCAAGGTTTGTTTGGTTTCTAGTTATTAGTTCTGTGATTACTCTTATTTGGATTCTTTCAGTCACTATTTACTATATTTTTTTATCTCTTGGGGTAGTGTATTTAAGTCTTTTTTAATCTCAAAATTTAAAAATTTGGCCTTGATTACCCCAAAATCACATTCTATTCATCCTTGTAGTCTGGCTCTATAACTATGAGCTTTAGTCCCATGACCACAAGCCCTCTAGCTGCACCCATGCTTGACGACCGCAAGGTATTTTGGAATTCCCATGTTTGGCATTGCAACTGTAGTCTAGAGGTTTGCTCTCACGTGTTGAGACATCACATTTGCGATGTACATCTTGCAGGGCATTCTATTTTTCTTACTCTCAAGTGTCACTAATACAAGCAAGATAGCCACAATTGCATGCCTAGTTGTCACGCCTGTGATGCCACGAGATGCTCTATTCATCTCATGGTCTCTCTCTCTGTGTGTAAGGCAACCCCTTGCATCCACAACACCAAACTCGATGATTGTGGCAGCAACTGAGATGCGAGCCTGCTTACGCACAGGGCACTATTTGTTCAAAATTTTCTACTCTATTTCATTCCAATCACCAAAACTCAATTCCTTTTGTCATTTTAAGGGTCTTTAGGCATATTTCTACTTTTCGAAAATCATGGGAACTATAACTTAGCATGTTGATGAATTTTTGAAGTAATTTAGGAAAGGTTTGAGAATCTCACCCAGTATTCCAATATACACTTTCCAAAATTTCCTACACTTAAGTACATGAATTTAATACTAATTGCATGAACTATCTCACATGTAGGCCTCGTAAATTCGTGCATTCATGTGCCCATCCATGCAAATCAATATTCCCTAAGTGTATACATGAAGACTTAAGATTTAGCCAAGAATTTACCTTGAATAATGGTGTTTGAAAGCCAAAAAAATTCTCTTCTCTCTCACAGATGGCCACAACTTCTTTAGAGTTGAAAAATAGGTTTTCTCTCTCAATATATGTATATATATAGTAGGGTTTAGGGTTGGAATTTTAGAAAGAATAAAATCCTTATAATTTTAGGATTCCTGATTCTTCCCCATCTCACTATATTTTAATGTAGAATTTTATGCAAATTGCGGACCTATTTTCCTTATTTTCAGCCTCTAAATATTTCATAACCCTTCCAATATTATATATTATTTGGCAATTTCTTGGTTGCCATAGAATACCTATATCTTACTTTAATTATACATTACCATATTTAGCTATTTTCACACGAAAATAAAATGAAAAATAATTTATTTCTATTCCAATATAAAATATAAGCTAATAATTATTGTTGTTAGTATCCCCAAATCTTGGGATATTACAATAGAAAATTCAAAAAATTACTTTTAATCCACTTGTACTCCATCCCAAAACTGGGAATCCAACCAATTAGAGTGTCAACAACATGGTTGATTTGGCACACATGCTGCCATGTCTCCTTGCCGAGCCCCCTTGGATGTATGACTCTCATCTCCACACAAATTTTTATAAAATTCTTCCTATTCTTTTTATATGGATGGTCTTATAATAGAAATTCACAAATGTAGTTAAAGCAACAAGGCTTCCAATCAAGCTATAGGTAAAACATTATACTATTGTCCATGCAAATTGGACAACCTAAGACCCTAGTGCTATCCACCAAGCATTATAGCCACCTACATCTTGATTGTTCACATTATAGCCACCTACATCTTGAAGTACATCCTGCTATAAGCATCATATGTCTTCACCCTTTATACCATAGTTGCAATAATTGATCAATAAGTGGTTAGAAGTATATATCTATATGCCTTTTCAGATTTGTAGGATCGAATGTCACTAATGACAAAACAAGTAAGTACCTGGAATGCACAACCTTGGAGGCAACTTATATGGTGTCACCACAATCAGCCAGCAGGAATGTCTACTCATACGTACCATGAGGAGCAAAGCTATCAACAAGTAAGCTTAATATTTGGTTTAGTGATATAGAAGTTGGGGGCATTTGGTTTCCACTTGGAAGCATATCACCAATCCATATCACAACCTTCTATTCCCATACCACTATGAAATCCAATTGCACTATAGACCCTGCACTGCTCCTGATTCAACACTTCATCGCAACTACTTAAAGTTGTAAAATAAGTGTTTGTCTCTTCTGTCAATGCATTGTAAACTGGGGCTTTGCTATGGCTAGACCAATTGAAGTAATTACTACAGAACCTCTTTGTAAAGTGGTGTACCCTTATGTCATCGAGGTCCAAAAATTTGTAATTCTTACACCGAGAACATGAACATCTAATCTTGCTTCCATCCATATAATCATACTATATATTGGCTTAATCCACAAATTCATTCATATCATTTTTGAACTCTAGCCTCAAATTTTGATGATTTGGTTGATTCTTGCGATACATCAAGAATCGGATTTCCCTCAACATTTTTTGTTGTATATGCGACACATCATCATAACGATGTCCATAACTCATTTAATGCAACATTGTAAACAATAAAATAGATGGAGTGCATTATGTAAACAATGTATAAATAAGGCAAAATAACCCAATAATTAGAAAAAGCTACCAATAAAGTTTATACCTAAGTGAGAGAAGACCTTAAAGAGGGAATAAGGTAATATATTGAAGAGAGGATCATTTTATGTTAAAATGAATGAACGAGTAGGGTTATGAAGTTTTTTATAGGTTGGGATAGCCACTAAAGAGCCATCCCAATATCTGAGATGACAAAAAAAATATCTCAAATTAGGATGAAAAAATAATCTATTAGCATCTCAAATTGGGATGAAAAAATAATTTGTTTCCATTCGAGACGAGTAACCAATCACTATCTCAAATCTGGGATAGAGTACATTTATTGTCTCAAATTCTGCAACAGCCTTAGCTTGGTCATTTCAGTTTTGAGATAGCTCTTTTTTGCAAGTCCTCGCATTTGAGATGGCTAGTTTGACCCATCTCAAGTTGAGATGGCATTCTTATTTTGTTGTGCATAGTCCAAAGATTTCATGAATGCTATTGCAGATAGGAATAGGTTAATACACCTGTCTCAAATATCTAAGACGGTTTTTTGTGATGACTTTGGGACGACCTCATTTTGCCATCCTAAACTAGTCCCTATGCTGTCCTGAATTGCGATGGGGAATTGTAGTCATCCTTGATTCACATCATAGTCCAGTAGCATTTTGGTAGTATACGTAGTAAGATTTTTGATAAAATAATACATTTTGCATTTTGTGTAGTTTGTAATAAAATTATAATAGTTAGGCTTCAAAAAAGGGTATAGATTATTATAGGTAACTAGTATGGCATTTGCGCTGTATACCTATAGGTCATAATTTGTTTTAATTTTTTTATCTATACTATGCATATTATTATATTATTGTGTTAAGAAGGGTTTTTTGTTGTGTAAAGTGAATTTACACAATTACCTTTATTTTTTATCATTTTTATTTTTCTATTCTTTTCTTTCTTCCCCTTAACTTTTTATTCTATTATGTTCTCTCTCAGACTTTATCTCCCTTTGAATTCTTTTGACCTTTTTCCTTTTATTATTTTAAATATATGTTGTACAATGGATAATTGTACAATTACACCTAGTATAAATTGATGCAAGTATCAATATCCAAGGTTGACTATAGGACCTATCATGCGAGTTAAGACAAAGAAAATCAAGAAGTCAATGGGGCGCTTGTTCAAAGATTCCAAGATGAATTTGTGCATTTGTTGAGCACATCTGATTTAACATTATGTAAATAGTGAAATAGATGGAGTGCATTACATCTACAAACAATTTAGCACGGTTAGTATATGTTTCTATAGATCTACAAAGTTAACACAACATCACATATAAATCAACAAATCATCATTAATTCACTGGTGCTCAATATATAATTCAAAAAAGTATTCCAAATAATATATATGTATATATGTGTGTGTGTGTGTGTGTGCGTGCGCGCGCATGTGTGTACATATTAATATACCAAATCAAATATAATAATTCATCGTTGCACATTATATATAAACCTACATATTCCACACAACATATTCAACAACATATGAAAACTTTTTATTCTTGAATGAGTAATTTACCATTGTACAATAAATGAAGTGGAGATTTGAGGGATTATATGCTTTGGTATATAAAATAATCAAACAATATAGAAATAAGGCAAAATAACCTAATAATTAGAAAATCTATCAATAAGGTTCATACCTAAGTGAGAAAAGACTTGAAGATGGAATAGGGTGATATATTGAAGAGAGGATTGTTTTATGTTAAAATGAATGAATGGATAGGGTAATAAAACTTTTTGTAGATTGGGATGGCCACTAATGATTTGTCCTAATATTTAAAATGACAAAAAAAGCCATCTTAAATTGGGATAAAAAAATGAATTGTCGCCATTTGAGGCAGCTAATTAATCACTATCTCAAATCTAGGATGGGGTACATCTACCATCTCAGATTTTGCGATAACCTTAGCTTGGTCGTCTCGGTTTTGAGATGCTCTTTTCTACATGTTCCATCATTTGAGGCTAGTTTGACCCATCTCAATTTGGGATGGTGTTCTTATTTTGTCACGAATAGTTTGACAGTTTCATCAATGCTGTCATAGATAGGAATGAGTTTATACACCCGTCTCAAATATTCAAGACAGTTTTTGCAATGACTTTGAGCTGAGCCCATTTTGCTATCCCAAACTAGTCCCTATGCTATCCCAAATTGCGATGGCATTGTAGTTGTCTTTTGATTCACGTCGCAATTTGGCAGCATTTTGGTAGTGTACGTAATAAGTTTTTTGATAAAATAATATATTTTGCATTTTGCATTGTTTCTAACATACATATAGGTCATAATTTGTTTTAATTTTCATCTATACTATGCATATTATTATATTATTATGTGAATAAGGAATTTTTTTGTTATCCATAGTGAATTTACACAATTATTCTTAATTTTTTATTTTTATTTATTTTAGTTTTTTCTTTATCGCCCTTAGCTTTTTTATTTTGTAATGTTCTCTCTCAAACTTTATCTCCTTTTAAATTCTTTTAACCTTTTTTCATTTTATCATTTTAAATATATTTTGTATAGTGGAAAATTATACAATTACACCTAATATAAATTGATGCATGTGTCAATATCTAAGGTTGACTAGAAGACCAATGATGCGAGTTAAGACAAAGAAACTCAAGAAGTCCATGGGGGTACTTGTTCAAAGATTCCATGAAAAATTTGGACATTTGGAGAGGTTTCGAGAGCAAAAAGAGTGTTTGTGAATTGTAAAAAATGAATTTGGACATACCTTTTTGTGTCATCTTTTGAAATGAGAAGTTTGCAAAACTTACGTTCAGTGCATTTGTTTAATAGTTTCAAGTTAAGAAAATTGATGCAATCTTTTACTCTAATGTGAATGCCAAACCTGCAATCATTTAACAATTGGTTTAAATCAAATGCAATGTGATTAAAAAAATAATATACTTAATTGAATTTTTTAAAAACCTAATGTGGCCAATTATAAGTTAAACAACCTTTTTGACATTGATTGCATGTAGCATGCTACGTATTTTCTATACCAATATCCTCAATACATGTAACAATGAAAAACTTTAACCTATGTATATGCATATATCAAATTTATATTGAAAACAATATATTTCAATATTAATTAGTGAAAAAATACTTCAAAATACGATGCTTACTTTTAGAAAGTGCACTAAAGATTTCCTCACAAAGGAACCAAGGAAAACAAGAAAAAAAAATTGAACACTGGTTTGGGATGGAAGGGTAGAACGAGCCCTAGCTTCTGCAAAGAAAATTAGGAATGGTTTGTTATGTTTAGTATTATACAAACTAGAATAGCCTATTTATATAACTTAACTAATTAATTTGACTAAACTAGTTAAGAACACAATTAAGAGTAATGAAAGACTTAAACATTCCTTTGTTAATAAGGTAGCAGCACAGGACACCACTTTAGTGCTACCTCAGCTCTTTATTAATCTTGGGAGGATTGGTCAACTCTTGAACACCCCCCCCCCCCTTCAAGATGGGAGTGGTGTATAAACAACTCCCATCTTGCTAAGGTGTGCCCTCAGCACTCGTTCTAGTAACGGCTTGGTAAATGTATTTGCAATCTGCAATTGGAATGTCACATGCTTAGTAGCGATGGCCTTTGCCTGTAGCAAATCTCTCACTAGATGGCAGTCTAACTCAATGTGTTTTGTCCTTTCGTGGAATATTGGATTGGAGGCGATGTGCAAGGTAGCTTGGCTATCACATTAAATTAGCACAGGTTCCTTATGCTCGACCTATAAAATATTCAGAACATATTTAATCTAAATTATTTCAATACAAAGTGTGGCCATAGACCTTTATTCTACTTTGGTTGATGACTTTGAGATCAAGGACTGTTTCTTGGATTTCCACGAAACCAAAGAGTTTCCTAACA
This sequence comes from Avicennia marina, assembly GCA_019155195.1. Classification (NCBI taxonomy): domain Eukaryota; kingdom Viridiplantae; phylum Streptophyta; class Magnoliopsida; order Lamiales; family Acanthaceae; genus Avicennia; species Avicennia marina. Next base: position 12,239,286 of record CM032756.1, on the reverse strand, counting down.
AGACACAATAGCCTATTATTGATCTCTAGAGTCACGGCAAGAACCCCAGTCTGCATCATAATAGCATTTAAGTTGATAATTTGTATCTACATATAAGTAGACACCTTGTTCTAAGGTTAGTTTCAAATACTGCATCACCTTATAAGTAGCTTTTAAATGAACATTAGTTGGTCTTATTATAAATTGACTAAGGATATGAAATGCAAATGCAATATCTGGTCTGGTTATAGTCAAATATAGCACTCTTCTAACCACTCTTTTGTAATGTACCACATTTGAGACTGGCTCCCCATCGTATTTGCTTAGCCTTGCATTTTGGTCCATTGGAATCATTGAGGTAAGACTTTAAATGCTGGATCAACTCAGTATTATCCCTTACAACTATAGCAGTAAAGGAACTTTCACTCACCATAGTAAAGAGACTATAATCAGCCATATGTTGAACAAAACCGAATTCCTTAACTACTGCACAAAAAGTATGATTCCACTGTCTTGAGGCTTGTTTAAGCCCATAAATGCTTTTATTAAGTTTGCATACTTGGTTTGGTTTATCTTTGTTATAACCTGGTGGCTTCTCTATGTAGATATCCTCTTCCAGGTTACCATGCAGAAATGCATTGTTAATATCCAATTGTTCCAAAAACCACCCTTTCTTTATAGCCACAGCTAATAAGATTCTAATAGTGGTTATTTTAGTTAGAGGAGAGAAAGTCTCTCGATAATCTATTCCATGTTCTTGAGACCTTTAGCTAATAACCTAGCCTTACACCTTCCAATAGATCTATCTGGCATGTATTCCACCTTAAAAACATATTTACAGCCTATAGGCTTCTTACCTGGTGGTAGGTCAGCAAGTGTCCAAGTCCCATTCTCTTCTAAAGATGTCAGTTCCTTTTCTATTGAATCACACCATTTTGGGAATTTTGAGGCTTGAATGTAGTTGTTTAGTTTAGTTTTGGAGCTGCAAGTTGCTGGTGATTTATTTCTACACATAGCATGGTTAACATTTAGTGCAGGGCATTCATTTGCTAATTTTAAATGGCTTTAGCAGTTGCCTTGGCCTTTTGTGTAGGGATTCTAGTCACTTATTGGCAGTAGTAGTCATTCAAGTACTTTAGTGCATTTCTCAGCCTGGTTGATCTCCTTAGCGACAATGGTTGAGGAACAGGCACGCTATCAATAGGCAGTTCTTATGAAAGACTCAACATAGGTTGTGAAATTTCATTCATTCTAACATCTATATGTGTAGAGTGTTTTGATTGATTAGGTTGTGGAGCACAAGGATTGTTGCCTAAAGGCTCGTTATGTCCCATTACATGGTCGAAATTGTTCCCAACAGTATACTAGTAAGAAAAATGAAAATATCCATCACTATGTCTTTGTGGGTCTTTAAAAGGAAACACACTTTCATAAAAGATATCTCTGGACACAAAAATTTGATTTGTTTTTAAATCCAAAAGCTTATATCCTTTTATCCTATCCATCTAATGAAAACACATTTTCTTGCGCTAGGATCAAATTTCCTTCTTCCATTTTTGAGGTTGGCAGCATAACATAAACACCCAAACACCCTCATATGATCATATGTTGGTTTATCTTTGAATATTAATTTGAAAGGTGTTTTATTATTTAGATTGGGTGTGGCCAGCTTATTAATGATATAGGTGGTTGTAAGCACACACTCACCTTAATATTTGAGTGGTAAGTGTGATTGAAACTTTAAAGCCCTAGCCACACCAATCTGGTGCTAATGTTTTCTCTCCACAACACCCTTTTTGCTGTGGGGATTCAACACATGATTTTTGTTGCACAATTCACTTTTCCTAATAGAATGTTCTCAAATTAAAATCTATACCATGATTAATTCTTGTAGTTTTTATAGTTGATTCAAACTGATTCCAGACATGATTGCTAAAATTTTAGAAGGATAAAAGTACATCGATTTTACTTTTTAGCAAGTACACCCAAGTGGCTTTTGAAAAATCATGTATAATAGTCAAAAAGTATCTAGTTGCATCATGTGCAATCTCACTATAGGGCCCCCACATATCACAATGAATCAATTCAAACGATTTTGATGTATAGTGCAGACTAATATTGAAAGGCAGTCTATGCTGTTTAGCAAAGTGACATATAGTACTGGGAGAACTTCCATGATCATCATGGCAATATTCAAGGCCTGTTTATTAACTAACTTCAATCTATCATTCGAAGGATGTCCTAACCTGTTATGCCAGAGGATGTATAAACTTCGTGAATAGTTAGTATAAGATAAACTAGAGGAATTAACATGTATATTACTCCCTTCATTACTTAATGCAGGTGATAAGCATTTTCTATACTTGCTGATGATATATAAACCTTCTTTTATTTCACCCCTACCAATTGTTATCCAAGAGGAAAGGTCCTAGACAAGACATTTATTAGCCATGAAAATCACACAATAATTCAAATCAGTGGTGAGAGTTTTAACCGAAATCAGATTGAAAGTGAAGGATGGTATGTATAAAACATTGTGTAGGGTGATGCTGTGAGACACTTCAACTTTTCCCAAAGCAACAACATGTGCTGCATTGCCGTTAGACAATTTAACTTGACTAGAACACTTAATACACTGACCAGTAAATATGGAAACATCACAAATCATATGATTGGTTGCTCTTATATCTAAAATCCACACATTCCTATTCTTAACAGCAGTATTCAAACAATTGGTGTTAAGATGTGCATGCATACCTGAAGCATTCATATAGCTGGCAATGATCCATCGTACCTCATCACTTTAGTGTTCCAACTGCTCCTCACTGGCTTCTTTGTCATTCAACAGACTTACCAATTACTGTAGTTAAAGTTTGTTCAAATGAAGTTTTTTGCCACCTTATGTAGACATATCAGTGGAGGCCTGCCTAGCAAAAGAACTGTTAGATGACTTTTGATAAAATTTATGTCCTGGAGGATAGCCTTTTAATTTGTAACATTTATCCATTAAGTGACCAATCATCTGACAATGATTGCACTTGGGTGGCTGCACATTCCCTGCCTTGAAGCACCTTTCAAATCAACTCCCAAGGATTCTAGAATGTGAACAGAATGGCCTACTCTCCTTCCCGATTGTCTAGCACTACCAGTGGACTTCTGTGCAGCCATGCCAAGCACATTAGTACGCCACTATCTTCGGCTACCAAGTGATATTTTTTCTTATTGATGATAATAGCAAATAGTTTGTTTATAGGAGGCAGGGGCTCTATCATCAATATTTGGTCCCTTGCTTGAGAATACACATCACTGAGGTCCATAAAAAATTGCATCATATAATCTCTTTGAATTCTATCTCCTGAAACACGAGGTTGACCACATGTATAGTTAGGTGTCTTGTCATAAAGTCGTAATTCATCCCACAGACTCTTCAACTTGCCACAGTATACTAGAATTGTATCAACGCCTTGCTTTAGGATGATTAACTACTCTTTCTTTAACTGATAAATCCTAGCTACATTATGTTGAGATATACTTCATGCAGTTCATTCCACAAATCCAAGGCATCATCAACAAATATAAGACTAGTTTTAATTGAAGGCAAAACAGAATTCAGCAACCAGGATACTATCATATCATTACATCTCTTCCACTGTTCAATGTATGGATCTACACTAGAGGTAGGTTTTAAGATTTGACCTATGATAAAACCTATTTTATTCTTTACTTGGAGAGCTCGTTTAATATTTTTGGACCAACTGGCGTAGTTCTCTGTCGTCAGCAACACAGTAACCAAAGACATAGTTGGACTATCACTGCTTTCAAGCCTATACAGACTCAGGAGATCCATGTGGTTAGTGTGCAAGTCTGAGTTAGGATTGCTACTTGCAACTGGAGAGGATGAAGTCTGCATGCTAAAAGAGTAGAGCAGACTCTGCAAGCATCACTCAGGGAAGGATTTTATTGAAATTGAGTCAGATTCGCCCTAATAAAAGGACCACGAGTAAGATCTACACGATTCACACTAAATCTATTTCAAAACTAAGCCTCTCTAGCTGATATTACTCGCTCGACCCTAATTCAGTAGAAAAACCTCCGATCAAGTTGTATCCGAACTATCTTGACATAGAGTCACTAATTAAATAGGAATAAATGGCTCTGATACCAGTTTAGAAAGTGCACTAGAGATTTCCTCCTGAAGGAACCAAGGAAAAACAAGAAAAAAGAGTAGAAGATTGAACACTGGTTTAGGATGGAAGGGCAGAACGAGCCCTATCCTTTATAAAGAAAATTGGGAAAGTTTTGTTATATTCAGTACTGTACAAACTAGAATAACCTATTTATACAACTCAACTAATTAACCTAACTAAACCAGCTAAGAACACATTAAGAGTAATGAAAGACTTAAACATTCCTTTGGTAAAAAGGCAGCTACACGGGACGTCGCTTCAATGCCACCTCAGCTCTTTATTAATCTTAGGAGGACTGGTCAACTCTTCAACACGTACACTATCTTGTGATCCTTTTTTGTGTATCCAAATTCTTTTGGTATTTGATATTATCTAAATATTAGAGTGTATAAATGAAATTAACTTTTGTAGGCTTCAATACTCAAGATATCTATTAGATCCACATTAACATTTAATATAAAATTTGAGTTTGAGTACTACATTATGAATACACATGGCAAAATTTTCTCACCAACTATTTAGTAAATTGATGTGTATAAATGGATGGACCTATAAAAGAAAAATATTAAAGTCAATTGCATAATTTTTTTAACGTTCAAATTATTTACCTTCTAAGTTCTTACAACTCCACGTTCCAACTAAATATTATTACGATCAAGTTTCTTCTAATCTTCTTTCCGTCAACAATAGCAAATTCATTACACATGACCATGCAAACAACTATCATACTAACATCCATCAAACATGGTTTTCCTTACACAATATAATATTGGTAGTATTTAAGTAATAAAATATACAGAAAGATAATTAACTTGGCCCAAGAAGAAGGATTTCTCGAATGGGTTAACTATATTGAGCTAGAGAACAATGGCTCACAAGAATGACGAATCCAAAGATATTTGTGATAAGATAATTTTGAGTTAAAAGTATAAAGTATAAGTTTAGTTTTAGTTTCAGTTAAAAAAATAAAAACACTCACTAGTAAGTCAATCTTTCAGATTCATACGACTTTCTAGCTCTTAACCTCACAATTTGATACAAATATTATAAAATGTCTTCACTATAATTTAAAGATTTTTTCAAGTCTCACATCATGACCAAACGGTAGATAATAGTAGTGCATCACAATATCTGACTTTTTGCTAGCTATTGTCACTTGCAAACGATAATTTTGGAAATGTATCCTTGGTAAGACATGAAAGGAAACAAGCAAATTTAACACCATATACTACACTCTCCATGAAGAAACCTTACCAAAATTAACATAATGATAGGATAGAATTGGATACATATTGTTGGGTTTCTCCTAACTTTTGGATACAAAAATAAATTTAAAACATGGATAAGTTCATTCATGTGCAGTGAAAATTTAATAATTCCCAAGCCTAGTACGCTTTCTCTAAATAATACGTGTAAATTAATTCATAGGAGAAGTTTACAAATATTGCCTCGAGATTCGCTTTCAAATCTTTTCAAGTGTAATCTCCAAGGAATAAAACTTGAGTAATGGCCTTTAGATTGTCCACATGAATAATCTTGGATAAGAAACTTCAAACAATCTTCACAAATTCTTTTGAGAAATTTGGAGTAAAAAGTTAGAAAAATGGAAGTAGAAGGCTAGGAAAAATTATTCTCTCAATTCTAAACAGGGCGGTACTGATTTTTGTTGTAGTGGGGTTGGAATGATTTTCCAACCTTATTTATTTCAAGGCACAATTTCCATCTTATGGAAAGAAGAAATCTTCCGACAAATTGGAGATAGAAGACATGGAATGGGCTTCTATAGGTTTTTACATGAACATATAAATTAATTCAAATCCAAACCACTTTTAATTATTAATCTTTTTAATAATTAAAACCTAATTATGTCTTATTTTTTAATTTTAATTAATCTCAATAATTAAATTAAAAGTCTATTGTGCTTTTAATTAACAATCTCATTACAACAAATATAATGAAGAATAAATAAATCCTTTTAGCCCAATTTCATTGTTAATCCTTAGGCTTTCCAAATTTTGATCAAATCACCCACCACAAAATTACTTTCTTGCCTTTACCTTATTTTTATGTGTGTAACTCTCTAAATTTATTTTTAATTGATAATAAATAAAACTTGAAGGATATAGGTAACAGTTAAGTTGTGGCCTATATCAAATACACATTAAGGTGAAGTGATTTGATCACACGAACCCCTTCTATGATGAATATCATATGGTATACATTTTTTGTTTTACTTTGTCTTGTTAGAACAAGAACTATGGATATAAGCAAACTCACAAACTAGATTATATGAGCAAATCAATATTTCTCATGAGACTAATGTCCTTCGAAAACTCCTTTTGATCATGCATTAAACTTGCTCATGGATTTCCTTCTCATGGAAGATCGGTTACATATGAAATATGTCTGGCTCATTTATGTAAACTCAAATTCCTTGTTGAATATACACATACCTCAATATGGACAAGAGTAATGGCACTTTGAGCTTATAAACCTATTAAGGTAAATCCAGTTCTTAATACTCTAATGATGTATTAATCATGGTACACTCAAGGTAACCACATCGTATAAGGCCTAAGTGTTGGATTTCTATGTGAATGACAATAAAAATGAAACCTTTTGATCATGAAAACATTATGCACATGCAGCAAAAACTATACAAACAAATCCCACTTTTTTTTATTGTAAAACATGCAAGATATCAATTAAAAAAGATCATATGTAAAGTTGTTAACTTTGGAATATTTCTAAGCAACTTGAACATGATCCTTGAGCCGTGGTTCTTAAACGTCAACCTCTAGTTTGTCCACATGATTGAGATGCTTTCAAACTCCTTCAACACTTTCAGAAAACTCTTTTGCGAAGTTCTTACACAAACAACTTTGGCCTAAGAGGAATTTTTGACAAAAGAGTGCCCAAAGAGGGTTGCTCTCTTTTGCGTGAAGGGGTGCACGAAAATTTAGGGCGTAGGATGATGAGCAGAAGCTTTATTATTAACTTCTTTATCTAAGCAACCTCTTTTGCTACATTACATGTAGTAACATATTAGCTTTAATGGTGGAGTCTATAATCGTACTCTATTTGGAACTCTTCCAACTATTCGTTTCTCCATTAAGAGTAAATATGAATCTAGAGATAGAATTTCTATTATCTACATTTGACTAGAAGCCAGAATCGGTATATTTATCTACTCTTAGATCATCATCTCTATACGTAAGTACCATATTCTTAGTTCTTAACTAGTTAAGGATACACTTGATAGTATTCCAATGCTTTTTGCCAAGATTTACTTGAAACCTACTTGTAACACTTATGACATAGGTTATATCTGGCTTCATATATAGCATTACATACATTAGGCTCTTAATGGCTTCCATGTTTCTTCTCGCGTCATCCGTCTTTGGGCACATAGATTTTGAGAGATGGATACAATACCTAAATGAAAGTAATCCTCTCTTAGAGGCCTTCATACTAAACCTCTTTAATACTTTGCCTATGTATAAGGCTTGGGAGAGACCTAACAATTTTTTCACTTTATTTCTATAGGTGTGAATGCCTAAGGTGTAGGTTGCTTCCTAAGTTTTCACGGAGAAGGTACTAGATAGCCATGTCTTGATTCAGCTTAACATGCCAACATCATTTGCTATTAGTAGAATGTCATCAATATACAACACAAGGAATGTTATTGCACTCCTACTAACCTTCTTGTAATTGCCCTGTCTTCATTCTTAATGAAGTTAAATGATTTGACTACATTATTAAAATGAAGATTCTGACTTCTTGATGCTTACTTAAGGTCATAAATGGAACTCTCAAGCTTGCATTCCTTATGAGACTTGTTTTGGACTTCAAAATCATGTGACTACACCATATAAATATCCTCCTTAAGCATCCTGTTAAGGAACAAAGTGGTTTTGACATCTATCTGCTAAATCTCGAAGCCCAAGTGGGCAGCTATTACAAGTAGAATCTAAATGGACGTTAGCATGGCTACCAGTGAGAAGGTTTCTTCATAGTCAATTTCTTTGTTTTAGATATAACCCTTAGCCACCAACTTGGCCTTATAAGTCTCCACATCTCTAGTCGAATCGATCTTCCAATTATAGACCCATTTGCATCTAATGGGAAGAATTCCCTCGGCTGATCTGCTAGAGTCTACCTCTAGTTCGCACGCATTGAATCCATTTCAAAGTTCATAGCCTCCAACTACTTGGCGGAATCCTTATCAACCAATTCTTGATCATAGGTAGAATAATCATCACTGTGATCATTATCTCCCATTATGAACAACTCTTATCCATTCTCTAGGTTAAAAACATATCTCTCTAGTGCCTCAGATATCCTACCTGATCATTGCGGTGGTTGCATCTCAAAAGGTTCCTTTTGAACAAAAACTTGTGTTACAAGTTGATTGCTTTGTTCTTTACGCTTAACTTCCTTGAGCACGATAGTTCTACTAGCACTACTTTCTCGAAGGAACTCTTTTTTAAGAAAGCGTGCCTGATACCCAATGATAATTTTATTATCTTCAAGCACCACTTGCTTATTATCTTTAAGAAAACATGCATGATACTCATAGAATCTCTAGAATATCTTACAATATGGTCCATAACAATCCTCACCTCTAACTGGTTTATCTGAGTATTTTTAAGATGAGCTAGACATTCCCAGATCCTTAAATGCTTTAGGCCTGGCTTTCGTTCATATCATATCTCATGCAGAGTGGAGGGAACGGACTTAGAGGGTGTCTTATTCAAAACATATGTTGCAGTAAGAAGGGTATGGCCTTATAAGGATATAAGTAAGTTAGTAAAGCACATCATAGATTGAATTATGTCCAACTAAGTTCGATTCCTACATTCAGTTACACCATTTAATTGAATAGTTTCTAATGGTGTTAGTTCTAATACAATACCATTCTCCTTGAGGAACTCAGCAAACTTAACACTCATATACTCGCCTCTATGATCCAATCATAGCTCTTTGACATGTTCGCTAGTTTGTTCCTCTATAGCTCTTTGATATGTTTACTAGTTTGTTTCTCTACTTGTGCCTTGAATTCCTTGAACCTTTCAAAGGATTCGTACTTGCACTTCATTATGTACACAAAACCATTTGATGAATAATCATTTGTGAAGGTTATAAAGTAAAGAAATCCTCCTCTTTCCATTTCATTAAATGATGTACAAACGTTAGTGCAGAAAAGACCCAACACCTCAATAGCCCCTTTTGACATGTCCATTAAATGAACTTTTGGCCATCTTACCTAGGATGCAAGGTTCACAAGTTGGAAGTGCTCCTCCCCCAATGAGCTAATGAGCTTATCTTTTCCCTACTTGCTAATCCTTATCTCCTTAGTATAGCTGAGTTTAAAGTGCCACAATTACTTGGGATTTGAACCTTTCCTAAGGTGTATGTTTGAGATGGTGTTAATCACATTACTATAATCTATATTCAAATAATATAAGTCATTCATAAGTGATACCGTGCCAACCAATTTGTTATAATAATAAAAATGGCACTCGTTGTTTCTAAAAGAAAATTCATAATTCTTCTTTATTATTATTGGAATTGAAACAATATTCTCAAGCCTATCGGGCAACAAAAGACAATCTCTCAAAACTAAACTTAGCCTGATGATAGTTTTATTGAATCGGTCTTGATTGTGGTGGTTGCAACACTTACTCCATTCCTTACCTTCCTCATCACTTCAAGCTTCCTTGGTATCCTACTTCTGACTAGATCTTGATGTGAAGTGCAAATGTGAGAAGTAGCATCAAAATCTAAAATCTAAGAAGTAAAAAGTTACACTAATGAAACAAAATATTTCATAAAAATAAAGTCCTTTACCTTCAGTTGCCTTCTTAAGGCTGAGATACTTGATGCAATTCCTTTTTCAGTGCCCAATCTGATTGTAGTGGAAGAGCTTTCCTTTCTTTGCATGAGCTTTAGCCTTCTTGATATTCTGACTGACCTTGGGAATAAGGGGCTTTTTCTTCATTGTCTTCTCCTTTTTAGTCAAACCAGAGGAGTTAGACGTAGTAAGAACCACCTCCTTCCCCTTCCATTCATGGCTTGTTTTGCAATCACTAGCTTATTAAGTAGCCCAACTAATGTGTACTTAATATTATGCATATAATAATTAATGAAAAATTGTGAGAAGAAATTTAGAAGCAATTGAAGGATCAAGTCCATTTGCATATTGGCATCTATTATGAAACTCAATGACTCAAGCTTCTCAATGAGTGAGATCATCTTAAGGATATGCTCACTAACATCACCAGCCTCTGTCATGCTCATCCTAAATAGCTGTTTGGATATTTCATATCTAATAGTACAACTCTATTTACCATAGAACTCTTGCAAATGGCATAAGATCTCCTTAGTAGTCCTCAAATCCTTATGAATCCTCTGAAGATCATTAGTCATAGTAGTCAACATACAGCTCTTAACCCGTAGATTGTCCTCTACCCATTTTTTATAGTGCCCTTTCCTTTCTTATTATTTATGATAGTAGCTGCTTGTGGGATATCCACTTCCAAAATGTAGTTGAGGCACTTTAGATTGAGAATGATTCTTAGATTTTGGAGTTAGTCGATATAGTTAGGCCCAGTTAGAATATTGGTCTCAAGTAGTTTAGATAAAATAATACTCCAGAAAATAAACAAGATTTGTTAGTTTAATTGTTATTTATGTAACCATTGGGATTATGAGCATTAAATCAAAATGGCTTCCCACTAGATTTTTCTAATCCCACACTCTTTCGAGTAGAAAATGAAAATTCCATTGTTAAAGCCTTCTTAGTGGGGATTGGTGTCTTCGTTAGATATAACACACCTCATATAATTGAGTCTTGGCATACTAAAACTAATGAATGGAAATTCTTGCCAACACATCTCACGTGTAGTCTAATCTTTCATTCAGCCTCAACAATGTCTTACATAATTGGCTCTTGATATGCTGGGTCTATTTAAGCCACACCCACTAACTGACAACTTGTTGGATTTGAACTCCACTCGTGGCTTACTACTCTTAAGGTGCAGTATCTTTTGAATGTCACATTTTATTCACCTAAATTTATAAATGTGCCGTTGTAATGTTACCCCACTAATGCGATGATACACACATAAAAGCCTCACTTAGGGCTTCAAGCTTGGTGCAGGGCCACAACAAATATTTTGCTGTTACAACTTAATATTTATTTAAGGAAGTTTTAAGGCCTATGCAGATTAGGCTTTGCTTTGCTCATTTTCCATTTTCATTTATTTCATACATTCATTACAAATAATATGCAAAAATAAAAGTGGAGAATTATGGACTTGTTGACCTAACTCAAGCTAAGGTTGGATTATGCACAAGTGCGTGAAATCTTACAATATTATGTAAGAATTTCTTGAATGCCTTTGTCTGGGTATTCATGGCTTCATGGGATTCACCATGTCTTGGAATGTTGAACAACACCAACTCTTGGCCTCTACGTGAACATTAACTCTTGATATCTTCTAAATTTTACCAATACAAGTTGCATACCACAGAGAATCCTATTTTATGTAATTTAAAATAAAAACTAGACTTATACCTTTACAATGCATGAAATATTAATTATATAACTCCTAAAAAACCAAAACAAAAAAAAATGTATTCATCCATAAGTGTCCTAATTTCATTTACATAAATTTAATTCACATTAGTTAGGATGTTTGTGGAATAATAGGATGATTCTAATGTTGATGTCAATGTTGTTGTCTCAATTTAATTTTGACCATGGTTTGAAGAATAAATGAGTCCACTTTTGATTACACTTAAGTTTGTTTCTTGCCGTGGTAACTTTCCATAACATTTGCACATTGGCACCAAGTGTTAGACCTAGTCACTAACATTTCAAACCCAAGTTACATAGTTTGGCATTGGGTCCTTATAATCAGGTTACAACTTAACCAGGATACTTAATAAATTGGGTTAAGTTCCACACCATAAGTCTGAATTAGATTAATAGAGAATTATAGAGTTCATGTCCATACTTTGCGTTATGACATCTTTGAGACAACTTTTATCATGTCATTGAGGAAATAATCCATCTTGATTAAATGGACTTACCAAACATGCAACTAGTCTTATTTAAATGTTAGTGGGTCAATTCTGTTAGTGGTCAAAAGGTGCACTTGAGGTATAAGTTGATGAAGGTCAGCCATGCTAGAGTTTACAAGAAAAATAATCCCTCTGCATTAGCACCACAAGTTGAACAAGTTAATTAGATTGATTGTCTTAGCATGAGAATGGACAAGAGTGAATGGATGGTAGTATGCAAGACGAAAGCTAGATTGGTTATTGACAAGTGGTCGGAAGATATGTGATACCAACCACATGAGGAGTCCACCTACTCTCTTTAGTGAACTATGTTTGATGTGCTAGCACTACATGATCCTTCAAGGATATAGTTGTATGTTGACCTCATGGAGGTAAGGGCACAAGGGCAATATGACTCATTTGGAGACCCCTCAGAGCCTAGTTCCAATGGGAGTGAATCCCTTGTGGACGATGAGAAGAATAATAAAGAGAGACGATAATGATATTATTTAAATATAAAGCCATCTATGCACATATCACTCTTGTAGGCAAACCCCTGTAAGGATATTTATTATAGTATACTCCACATTTAATAACTTGAAATTGTATTGCTTTAAGATTGTGCTTGTTAGTAATTGCACTATACTTGATTTGTGATCAAATAATTCAAAACAGAAGGTGGAGCAAGAAAAAAGAAGTTGAAATTAATTAAAGGAATATAATTAACATAATAAAAGTTCGTGGTGACAAAAAAATGTCATTAGTTTACCGACTCGTGTCAAGATATATAACGTGGACATTTTTTTTTCAACGACTACTAGCTACCTATTGCTCATTGTTGTTTTGCTCATCTTGCTACATGGTATTGTCCTTACCAAGAGAGCCCGCAAGTTCCAATGGGGTATCCTCAGGAAATAAAGTGGGAGTCTAAGGGGATGATCTAGTATGTTGCCCTTTAGTAGTAGAGGTAGTGGGTGAGAATGATGCTACAACCTACCTAATCATATACCTTATAGTGGATTAAATTTTGTGGGATTACAATGGATTTATTTTTAGTTAGCCATTTCCTATTTATTTTCAGGTGAAAAAATTAGAATTTGAGTAAGGAAGCGTGAGAAGAGAGAAGAGAATATTGGTGTTTCTTGATGATAGAATTTTAATATATAATTAAATATTTGAAGAGGGGAAATTACCATGCCTTAGAGGTAAGCAAATAAGTTAAAAAGCCTCCAAAATTTGGATAAAATGGCCAAGAAATTTGAAACTTGGTAATTAATTTTAAAGACCTGTAAATATAGAAATTTTGATACCATGCATACTCCTAAGTAGCCTACGTATAAATATGACATTAAAAGGGTTCCAAACCTTAGTCTTGGACTAGAAAGAGAGCTGACAATGTGTAGAAAGGCTGGGTGAGTTTTCTTGATCTCCAAACTCCTAGACATAAGGTAACCTTTATGCCTAATAGATTGTTTACCATGCATACACGTAGAACTATTATTTTACATGCTTAGGCATGTCAAAACATGGATTTTTAGGGACATAGACATAGTTGAGGCATGAGAATTGGTTATATGGCGAGTGGATGAGGTGTAGAAAATGTAGAAAGCATGTTGGCATTTTGCATGAATAACTAAAATATGTCCTAAAACTTTCAAAAATTATAAATGCAAGTAGGTTATGGTTTCCATGAGTTTTAATGTATAAAATTATGCCTAGGGATGTTAAAAGCAAGTGTATAATAGAGTCTTAGGGATTAGATTTTGTTAGCACATGAAAATTTGAACAAATAGAAGCTTTGTGAGAATTTTGCTTCAGACATGTGAGGGTGGCTAGTGCACTCATGCATTGGGCCATGAGGCTTGAGAAGCTGGCATGGTCATAGCAAGGAACCCTGCGATCCAGAGGGGCTTTCTTATAATTACAGAATTAGGTGTGGGAAAAATAATACGCACCTTGGTTGGACATCGTGAGCACGAACTAAGACCTCATGGTCATGAGCTAGATCTCATGGTCATGAGGCCTGATAGTAGGTACTGGACAAATTACATGCTTGTGTAATTTAAGCTAAATTTTTTCAATTTTGGGACTGGCTCAAGCAAAAACCCACTGTATAAGATGTAATGGGTTATAAAGAAAAGTAATTGAGGGAATTCAAGTAAACAAGGATGTATAGGGCATACATACAGTATTAACATGCATGGGTAATTAATTGAGTCAAGTATCAAAATAGGAACTGTGCATATGATTGATTAGATAATTAAAAGGCGATAGTTGAGAAACCTGATATCTATCAAAACTAAGCAACAACTAAGTAATTATAGCTTCCTGATTTTATAACTGCTTTCTATAATTATTTTGCTGCTCGATTTGAATTTCACACTCTTTTTAAACTAAACTTTTGAATGTTCCTAATTTGCCATGACATGAATTCAACGTGAAAATTTCTATTAAGTTGAAATTATTTATTTCTCTAAAAACCTAGATGCGAGTTGATTGCTAATGAATGGTTTGAAATTAAGCATTTGGAATCAAATACCTATAATGAAAATATAATATCCACTCATGTGATGCTGACAAGTGTGGGGAATGAGTTCTGACCTTACTAATCAGGTAATATATCGGTATTCACCTAATCAGAGTGAAGATTGGGATTAGTAGTGGGTGAAACTGATACGTGGTCTTACCAATCAGGTTACAATTGATTAGAATATCTCCCAAGTGGGGTTGAAGTCCTAGGGCCACACCATCATAAGCCTTAGGGGTACAACGGCATGGTCGAACACAACGTAACCCTCTTTATTTCGGGGAAGATAGACTAAGGTTTTGATTAGTGGAAAGAGCACATGCAGTAGACATGATTATGAGTTGGGCGAGAATAAGAATATGTGGATTATGAGAATGATGAAATGGAAAGGTTAATTGTGACTTGTCTTTTTAAATCTTACTTGAATGCCTTTTATGGTTTCTTTATGTTCTCTTAAGAAAATGTGTATTTTATGCAAAGCATTTTTTTTAAATTGTTGTTTTACTCACATTCTATTTACAAGAAAAGGCAAGTATTACCATTTAATGGGTGAATTGTTGCTCAGCACTATTAGTTGATGTTTTACAGAGGAAGGAAATGATAATGGTTAGCTCTGGGGATGGTGGACTTGGAACTAGGACAAGGAAATAACTTTGCTCTAGTTCTAGCTTCATTGATTTATTCATTAAAGACATTTAAATGGAGTAGTTTAGTTTTTCTTTTTTGCTACGTATTAGTTTTCATTAAACCCTAAACCCTAAACCCTAAACCCAAATACTATTGTGGATGTTACATTACTTCTTTGAATGAAGGCAATTTAATATTATTAGAGTGGTTTGTTTTGGCAAGTGTTGGCTTTGGTATTAGCTGAGGTACTTCACAAATATTGTCATGTCATGGTTTTTAATTTAGGGTGTGACAGTACTTCTCACTGCTTTGGTATATTTGCAACGGAAGATGGAGGTGTATGGTAAAATAGATAGCAGTGTTGGGACCATGGTGCTCCTTACTGCTCTCAAACTACAAACTAGCTACAATGCAAGCTCTATTTTAAGACAAGGGTGTCAAAGAGACTCTCTCTCCCATTCTAAGCACATTGACACATCCCTTGATGAATTATCTGGCTCATGTTGAAGGATTCTCCTTCAATTATGCAATACAAGATGACATGCTCATTATTTTGTGATGGGGGCATGATGGTTGACTGACATGGGTTGTCACCACACCAAAATTATATTTCGACTAGGACTAATACTGCAGTGAATATGGATGTCATGTCCACAAGGAGTGGTTAAGTGTCTATCAATACAATTAAAGTTCTATTTGTAAGGCTTCAAGAACTTTGTGATAATGAAAGAATTAAAATACAAACAAACACCTAAAATTAAAATCACAAATTTAAGTGGGTAGAGTAACAACAAATGAGAAGTCTAGCCCCTTGATTTTATTGATATCCTACGTATGCCAATTTATGTTAATTATTCATTTAATAGTTTTGCTACAAGTTGTTAATCTTAGTGTCCCTAGAATATCTTCTCAAATTCTCCTAAAGCTTCAACTCAAGGTTTGGAAGATTTTCCCTAGCATTATTGAGTTGAGTAATGAATTCTATGAGTAACAACATTTTCTTCGCATTAATCCTATGATTTCACTCTCATTTTTTTCCATAGGTTCATTGTTTACAACTATACATCTAACGCAAAGGTTTGACTTTTGTTTTTCCTTGTATAGCTACAAATTAATTAGAGAAGTGGCCAATTCCCCTAATTACTATTCAATTCAACAATAGTGAATAAAAAATAAAAACACAATCAGTTCGAAAACCATGCACGTGTATTCAATCAAATATAAACATAAGAGACTAGAGAAATATTTTGCAATCCACAATATTACTAACAAAAACCATTGCTATAATATTTAAAATCCAAAACAATAGTAAAAGCTTGAAAATTTATTCTAATATCCTTGCATTCCATGGACTATTGAAATCTTCCCAAGACTTGGTGAGGTTTCCTCATTCTCTACTTCTCCAATGTGAATGAATTGTGTTTTTATAAAGGTTTGGAAGATAAAACTAGGCTAGGAACTATTTTTAGTGCATGGAGAATATGTATATATAGTCCCTAAGTGTCTAGGATTCATGTAGGATGTGAAAAGGCAAAGAAAGCCCTCTAAAATCCATGTAGAATTGCAGCCTAATCATCTGTTGCTTTGTTGTTTGTGACTCTGAAAGTATGTCTTGCAGTTGTGCAGTCGCATAGTCACACTCATGAACCCAAACATGGGTTTGATAAAGTTTTGTTTCTCAATTCTCTCTTTCATGGATTCATTCCTCATTATTACCCTTTTCCTTAACACAATCGCGCCTTTAACTATAATGCATTGTATTTGAAAGAGTAGATTTTGCACTTTTGATTTGCTGTTGCACCTTGTCCCCCTGTAGTTGTGACAAGTTCTTTTGCACTTGTGACTTCAACCATGAGGTATTCAGCTTCATGCTCTAGTATAGTTCGTAGTTAGTTTAACTATCACAACTTAATCTCTCGTGCTTATGAGTCTTCTCTTTGTGACTGAGGCAAACTACTGCAAACCTTTTTAAAACAAGCTGTAGTTGCTCCTCGTGACTACAACTTTTCCATCCACGGCCATGGTTTTATTCTTACAGCAATGAACCTGGCATGCAAACCAAATTTTGCATTAAGTGTACAAAATCAATCACTCAGCTTCAAAATTACACTTGTATACTTCCAAATCATCTTATTTAGTATATTTCATGCGTGAAAACATATTCTATCTATTTTAACTCACAAGCATGTATGCCATAAATTCACATGTCATCATTGATTGGCTGGATCTTGCAGTAGTAAAGTACCACCATATCTTGTGCACTAGGTCCAACCCAACTATGTTTAATGAATTAATGAAGCGAGTGGCATGAGTGACTTGCCACTCCCTTTGCTTAAGTTATATTGCCTCAGCCATAACCTCCAGTACTTGTCAACTTGAAATGAGCCCTTAGAATTGGCATTGTAAGTCTCATTAGGCATATAAAAACACGTATCGATTGCTAAGAGACACGTATTGATTGCTGAGGGACGCATGTCGACATGTATGACTTGAACATAAATTTTATCTTGACTCCCATCAGCCAAATTCAAGTAAAACTACTAGACAATTGGAATAATGTCATACACCCATGACTATCGGGTGAAGAATTTTCATTGCCTTTGAGCTATCATAGGGGATAATTTAGGGCCATTCCTAATTGCACCAGCCAAACCCCTCTTAGGCACAAGTGCTCGGTGTTTAGTAACTTACTTAATAGGGTTGGTAGCTTCCATATGCAATTTGAATATTTTTCAACAATGGTGGAACCATGAGGAATAACATATGATGCTATTTTTGTGATTTGGAAGCTTTAAACAATTTACATGCATCAGAGGAGACAATGGCAAATCACAACCTGAATGGATTAGGTTATTTAGAGGACTATCCAATGTCCACCACCACAGTTTAGCATTTCATTGAATAGATTAACATTTATAGTCAAGAATAGCCAACTAATTTATCTTATATTGGTCCAAAAACAACAACCCATGCCTCACCAGCAACTTCACCAACATATTTAGCCACAAATGCTCTAAAACCATTAGCAAATCGATTACAAATCAATTACAATTTATCAAACATCAATTATAAGAAAACTATTAATTTATATTACCACATTTGCATGAATAACCAACAAGATTCATCTTCATCAAATGGAGTTGCAAAAAAATGTCCAACATATTGCTTAACCAATGTTTCTAGCATTTGTATTTGGACAAATTTGAACGTAATTTATTATAACATACAAAGGAATTGTAATGCATGCAATTCAATGATTTCCATTCAAATGCATGCCAATACGTTAATTAGACATGATGAAATAATGAAATAAATGCACTACTTGGTAGATGGTATGTGACGACGATATGAGACACTCTCCTCCAAGTTGAGATGAGAAAATAGGAGGCTGTTGTTATTCTTCATAATTTTAGGTGTTTGTTGAGCTAATCATCACGATGACTAGGATGATGCACCTTTTTTAAGTGGTTGTCATCCTCTACATCATAATGATGAGGACAATGCAATTCTCTATCTGTAGGTCATTCACAACATTACGACGATGAGGACAACTTGTAGATAGAGAGTTTCATCTCCCTTGGTTGTCATTATGATGGCCTCAACAAGTGAAAATAGAATTTCATTGCCCTTGTCATCACAATGACAAGGACAACCTACAAATAGAGAGTGTTTTCATCCTCATTGTCGTGACGATAAGGATAACACAACTCTCAATTTGTAGGTCATCTTGTTGTGCAATGACAGAGGGCGTTGAAACTATATTTCGTACTTGTCAAGGTTGTCCTCAAAACTATGGGCACAACAACTCGATATATTTGCCCTATTTTTATGGTTTATATTTGGGATGGGCTTTCTTAACCCATCCCAAACTGGTTCAAAAATTCAAAACCCTCTCGTTCTCCTCCATTCTCATTCCCACCAAAACCCTAGTGGTCTCCCTTCTCCAAACCCTACCAATTCTTCCACATGAGGATTTAGCTAGAATTTTAGCCAAAATACTTCCCAACACTAGAAAAACACTAATGTAACTCCCAATTTTAGATTACTCATCTCATAATTAGCAAGTATTATCAAGGTAAGTTCCATCTCTCTCTCTCTCTCTCTCTCTCTGTTTTCTAATTTTTCAACCTCACAACAAAGCCTACTAATTAAACCCTCAATTTCATCTCATGGATAAATTTTAGCTTGAGATGATAAATTATGTCAAATTGGTCTTTTATCAGAAAGGGTTTCCATTTAGTGACAATGTAAGGCTTTTTATGGAAATTACATGTCATGTTTACAGGGATTTTGTCTCCTTATTATTGTGGAACCTATTCTCCCAATGTGTGGACTTAAAGCATGCTTTATTTTTTGATAAATCTAACTATTCAATTTTTGTGCCTATTGGAATTAAGAACGCCTTTGTTCATGAAACTGTGTCTATTCTAATTGGGATGTGCATGTTTTCTCAATTTGTTATTCAAGTTAGTGGGGTTTCAAATCAGATAAGATTCAAGCCTTTGTAGCTTTAATTTTATCTATATAATTATAATGAATTATCTACCTCCCTATTTTAGAACCAAATAATAGCAGAGTCCATGTTCTTTCATAGTAACTAAAGATTTATATTATTTCCATTTATCGGATAGATATAAGAATAAAGGATTTTTCGTCATGTGTGTAATATAAATTGTTGCACTTTGCCACACTTGGATGGAAAAAATGTGTAGTGTGAGTAGGAACATGTTCTTTAGTTGCTATGCATGATATGCTTTTTGCTTGAGAATCCAAAGTCAACAATTATTTATTTACCTCAAAGTGATCGATTCTTTGTAATGCCATTTGGCACATGTGATGAATTTCATGTGGGCTTTATTCCTATTGTGAAACAGTAAATGGACCTGTTCAATATATCTCAATTTTAGGAGAACCACACAACATTGTTGGTTGAAGTTGTTGAATTTCATGCGGGCTTTGTTCCTATTTGTGTTCATTGGGCATCCTCTTATAAACAAGGCATTTGTTCTATATATCACTTTTCGAACTTGGCTATATTAACCTATTGTTTCATTTACTTTATGTCAATATATTTTGGTAGGAGAGGCCAATAAGACATGGGCCCTCCACAAGATAATCTTCCCACATGTTCACCATCTATTGATGATGATAAGAGACAAACCCCCTACCCAAACACAATTTGACAGGCCATTAACATCAACATATCATACTTAACAACCTTCATCTTCATCGCTATAGAGGGAAAGGCCGATTGTACAAGCCACATTAGAGGCAAATATACGTGAAGGAAGTCAAAAGTGCACGAGAGGCATCGAACACATTACGCCATGAACATTTTAGTAAGAAAATATGAGTTTTATCAGAAAAAAATTATGTACATGTATGTTCTTTTCTATAATCATTATACATGTGCATTTTATAAATTGCACTACATGAAAAGAAGTGATGGATTCCATAAAGTCTATCATAACCAAACAATACGATGGATTGTAGATCTGTTATAACGAGTTGCCACTAGATATCAAGCAAGAATAGCTTCAACTTTTCAAGGTTTGACATTACCAAACTTCATCTTTTTAGCTTTACCAATTGGACTACGAAAATAAAAGCATTTTTTCAATTACTTGTTCTCTCATTATACTTGTTATGCATCACACAAAGACGTCTGGTTCTACCATTACTTTTATTAGTATTTAGATGATGTGAGGATGGTTTGGATAACTGGTTTATTTAATTTTTTGGCATATCTTCACATAATGAATTCTAATGGGATCCAACCAACAACATAGCAATTCAGCAAACTTTTAAGAAAAAGGTGATAAAATTAATTAGGAAACACCAAGCAATGGTCACAAACACAGAAGTTGATTAGATCCTATAGGTGAAGTAGGATGAGATGTTGTATAAGTGGGCTAAAGATACTCTAAACAATATGTGAGAAAAATTAGGCCAATTGAGCATGTGACTCACTATCAAGAAGTTGGGCATCAACTCTTTGGGTGATGTTGAAGGTGAGGATTATGATGAGGACATCGATAGGCTTAACACAAATGGGATTTACTTCTTTAATGCCCTCATTGTTACACTCAATTTTTTTTTCTTTAATTGATTTTCTATGAACAAATTTTGTACCTAAATTACTACTTTATGTATGTTTGAATATTAATCAAGTTAATATATTAAATTCATTCCCAATATGTGAATATCACTTATTAGGTGTACATGTAATGTAGATAGTGAAATTTGCAAAATGCTATATATAATTTAACACAATATAGCCAAAATCATTCCAAAGCCATCCTAAATCCATGTCAAAATTCACAGGCCAAAGCCATCCCAGGGCCGTTCTATAAAAACTATTCCAAAGATATCCCAAAAAAGCCATTGGAAATAATTGTCCCAAAATTGTGCCAGGATAGACTATTCCAAAGTTGTACCAAAAAAATTGTCCTAAATCCTCATCAAAAACAACTATTCTAAATCCGTGCAAAAAAGGATTCCAAAAAACCTCACACCAAAGTCGAGCTAAGAAAAACTGTCTCGATACCGTACTGAAGCTAGTCCCAAAGACATGCCAAAGTGATCGACCTAAAGCCCACTTAGAAAATCCATCCCAAAATTGTTTTGAATATTTTCATCCTAAAGTCATGCTAAAATTTAATGTCCTAATGCAATCCCAAATCTAGGATGACTTTGCTATGAGCCATCATAAATGTTTTGTGGCAGGGTCATTTGGGATGGCATTTGTTGAAATATTTTGTGGTGGGGTCATTTGGGATGGCTTTGTGCCCATCCTAAATGCCATTGCAAATGAATTGGGGATGGCTTTTCCAACAAAAACTAGTCCAAATGATCGTCCCAGTCTAGGACTCTTTTGGTAGTGAATAGAGTTACTACACGGATATTCTAGTTTAATAATTTACTTTTTTGAAAAAGGCAAAGAAATTGGTAGCATATTTCACATGGAAAAGGCACAAGTAGAAATGAAATGTTTCATGAACAAATTCAAAAATGAGATAAAAAAAATTGAATAACATTCTAAACTCATAACACACAAACAAGAATTTTGCATGTAAAAATATTCAAATTCACAAGAAAAATCTATTATCAAACACAAAAAATTCAAAATAATTTTGAAAGCTATGATTTACAATGCTTCATAGATACATTTGGAATACAATAGTCTCTGACACATATTTGAAATACAAGTCTTAGTTGATAGGGAATTTGATTCTTAATTAAACTTTAAACCGTAACTCTAAATCAATATAAAAATAACTAAGAATTCTGTCTAACCTTGGTGTTAAAATCTCTCTAATAGTTCAAATTATTCCAAAGTTGAATTAGAACAAAACTCGATTAAGTAATACAAGTCATGTAGAACTATTATTATACTATACGAATGTTTACGTGCAAGCAAGGGTCAAAAGTGACATCAAATTTTTCAAAATAAAATTTTGATCCATCAATCTCAAGGCTTGAGATTGATCAAGCTTCCCTTGAATCAATGCGTGTCTTAATCCTAGGCGATCCATGCAACAGAATGCTTGTTTTATTTAGCTGAGATTAATTTGAGTTGTCCAAATTCAAATTTAAGTAACTTTTTGATTATTTTTATATTCCACACTAAACTCCCCTCCTAGGAAGGGAAAGAAAAACTAGTTCATGACTTTTGTTGAAAACTTAGTTGTGATGGAACATCCAAAATGTGAAAATTCCTAGATCTCATGCATAATTTTCTTCGATTGCACATAGGAAAAATCTTGGGCATACTTTTACATGGCATGTCTCTTAGATCACATACAAAATTTTGTTTGCACATATGAACCTTGAAAACAGCTTTAGTAACACTAGTCCAGGAGATCTATCTAAATCTTTTAACATGATTGTCAATCCTTGAATTTGCATTTCTTGCAAGCACAAAATTTGTCAAGAAAACAAATAGACTCATGCAATTTTGATTTTATTGGTAAGTTGTGGTGATCATTAGGCAAGGCTAAATCCATTGAGGGCACCAATTCAAATCGCAAATCAACCAACTCCTTATGTCCTTATCAACACTCACCTTTACATTGGAGTTATTAATGAGAAAGATTCTTTACTTGCAACTTTTGTGCTTCATGAACATGCCCTCATGAGTAATTCTCTCTTCTACTCAACATATTGTGAACTATTAGAAACTTTCTCTAATGGCTTTGAATAGTAATGGCAGCCCTCATTTGTTGTTTAGTATAAATTAATTGCATAAAATAATTTCTCTCATTTCTGTCTAAATTAAAATAACAAACAAGCTCACCTCTTACATGCTTTCCTCACATGGTAGTTTGTCCTAATCTTTGAATCTTAAGTTAAGAATTATACGTCATGCCATTGATCTCATTCACCACCTCATCTTTTTCATTTTCAATTATAGTGAAGTCTTTTATTAGAAGAGAATATTTAAGAATGTTTAATTACCTAATATAAGTTTAAGAATATTAACTTTTTTTACTTTATAGAATTTGCTTCATGCAAGTTGCATTCAATTTTTTGGTATGATTAAGCTTGTTTCATATTGTAAATTGTGACTTCCACTAGCGATGGAATATTTATTAATTATTTTAGTTTTCTCAAAGTGATATTAGAGCAATTTTGTTCCTAAAATCTCTAGTTTGTCAATACTTTGTTGGCACCACTATGCATAGTGGGATTATTAGGTTTTGCTAGACTTGAAATGCAAAAGTATAGTTTGAAATTTATTAAATCATACATGCATAGCAGAAGTGATAATCCCAATTACAGTATGTTTTTCTTCCTATAACACATTGATTTGTGGGAGATAGAAACAAATTTTACCTTGGACATGTGCTTTCAAAATTCTTCTATTGTGATTTTGTAACCTTGGGTTTATACACACGAACAAAGGCAAGCATGAATCTCCTTCACACTCAAAAAACTTTTTCGTACAAATAGGGAGAATAAGGTTAGAGAAAACAAGAGAAGGTTAGAAAAGGTTTCCCTCTCTTTCCTAGAGGTGGAGAGCTGTACTATGCCATTTGTAGGGTTAAATTGGTTGCCAAACTTATTTATTGTAAGATTCAATCCCTTAGTTAAAGCAAGAACACCTTCTTCCATAATTAACAAAAAAGAGTTTATAGAATGGGTCAAATCAAGATTTTATACCCACCTTAATCATAATTCGAGCCTATTTTACCTTTGATTACTAATCCAATTAGTAATTAAATCCCAATCTTGTCTTGGTTTTTAATCTCATTAATTAAATTAAAAATTGAATGTGTTTCCATTTGATAGTCATGTAATAAGCAAACATAATAAAGAATAAACAAGATCTTCTGCCCAATCTTATTATGGCCTATTAATTTTGATCAATTGATTTTTCAAGTCTTGATCATACCACCCATAATAAAATACTATCTTGCCCTTACATTGTTTTTTCATGTTTGACTCTCTAATTTCACAACTAGCACAACTTAAAGGATATAGATAACACTGAACCCATAGTTCATATCAAGTCCCAAAAGTATTTCGATCGTTAGATCCTTTTGATCATAAATATCATGAGGTATATATCTTTTGTCTTATTCTGTCCCGATAAAGCAAAGGAGATGCAAGTAGTGAAGCTCACTAACTTGACCATAAGACCAAATCAACATAAATCATGAGATTAATGTCTATTAGAAACTTCTTTCTAATCATACATTACTTTGATCAATTGTTTTCATCTTATAGGGCATTGACTGTATAAGACAGTCACCTTGCTTGCATATGGAGAACTAAATCTTTTATTGAATTCACATGTACTTCCATACATACATGATTAATGGTACTTTGAGCTCATATCTATAGCAAGGTAGGTGTATTCTTAATGCTCTAATAACGTATTGATCATGATAAGCACGAAGTAGCTATGTCATCTTAGGTTCAAAGTCTACTTGTACATAACATTAGTACAAAGCAAGCACTAATAGTAAAGAGTAAACTCTATTTTCTTACTTCATTCTTTGAATTAATATTTGAATACATCTACTAATGATGTATTCTCATATACAGTGCATCTCACACATATAGTAGACATAGCACACATCAAAAATGTAGTTTGGATAATTGGGTTCTTTATTTAATATAGGACATCTCATGCATATAGTTTTTAACATATTAGGTCTAATAAGTGGCAACTCTTTTAAAGATATCTCATATGTAGCCCAATCTTAATTTTGTGCATACAACTTTTAGTATCCTAGGTCCACTTAAGATGCACCAACTGACTGGCAATTCGTCTAGTTTGAATCCTCCCCCTCATGCTTATATTCTAGAGATATAATATACATTTAATGTGTCATCATATGCATGTCATTTAATTGTGACCCAATTAAATGTGATAATATCATATGCAAGAGTCAAACCAAGAACTCTAAGTTTGGTAGAGGGCAATATTGATTTGAAAAAGTCTTCGGTCCATGTGTTACGTCTCACTTTGACCATTAATTCAATATATGCACATACATTACACTATATCACAAACATGCATACATAAATAAATATAAAAGATAATGGATTGATACTAGATTCAATTGGAGCCATTTAATTGTATTATGTACAATGTGTGTGGTGGCCTATATTATTACCTCTCTTCCCTTCTCTTCTTTAGGTTGGTATCATGCTTCTTTCTCCATGAGCTCACCAATGCTTGAATCTTTGAATCACCCCCAACTATTGGTTTTCAATTACAAATTTCTTTTACAATAATTAAATTACAATAGGAATAAAATAAAAGTGGGCTTATGCCCAGTTATTATCTATGAAAAGCTAGGGTTATGCCATTACATCAAACCAAAATAAACATCACACCCACATGTTTTCTAAATCTATAATCCTTCCATTTACAAACAATGCATCACATGTATAAAATGAAAAAATTCTCATGATCTATGCATCTAGCACCTTAGTTTTCATTCTTAAAAAACTCTTTCTCAAAATGTTTAAATTAGGGAAAAATAATTACTTTCTATTTTTTTTTGTTGAAACTTATGGCTATAGGGACCTTTTTGCAGTCACAGAAGCATTCATGTGGCCATGCTATGCGACCACAATAGAATCTATATTTAATTGCAGTTGTATGCTTCAGCTACAAAGTGCTTCATGTGTCTCTACAATTTGGCATCTGTTGGGTTTTGCATAAATTGAAATGCCAAACTAGAATTTAAAAATTTATAAAAACATACATGCTTAGTGGAAATAATTGATCCCAAGTTTGGAACATTTGTCTTCGTGATCTCACAACCACAAGATTTGAGTTGTGACATCTCATTTGTCCAAATGAACAAGCATAGGCAATATATTCTCTCTTTTATTTGCAAAACTCTTTATGTAAAATATGGAGATTGAGTCAAAAAAAGCTAGAAGATGAGGTTCGAAAATTTTTTGTCTCTTCCCACAATAAATGGAGGTGGCCAATAGCTTTCATAGGGTTGGAATTTGTCTTTCAACCTTATTTATTCTAAGATGCATCCTTTCATTGTGGTAAGAATTTTTTGTTCCATAATTAACAAGAAGGGTTTAGGGAATGGGCTAAATCAAGCTTTTACATGGACTCTAATCCTAATTTAAGTCTAAATCATTTTCAATTATTAATCCAATTAACAATCAAAGCCAAATTATATCTTAATTTATTAATATTAGCTAACCCCAATATTAGACTAGAAGCCTAATGTGTCTCTAGTTGATGATTACATTATCAACAATTACATTCAAGTATAAATAAATTCTTTGGCCTGATCCCATGATGGCCAATTAATTTTGGTCATTAGATTTCTCAAGTTTCAATTGTCCCACCCATAGTATATTACCATTTTACCCTTGAATTGTTTTTTTGTGTTTAACTCATTAGGTTCTTATTTAGTTGGCAACAAACATAACTTGAAGAATATGAATATACCTATCCCATTGCTGATATAGAATCCCAATCAATGTGAAGTGGTTTAATCACAAAACCCTTCTAATCCTGAATGCCATATAGTATAGATCTTTTCTCATGCTATGTTCTAATCGAGTGAGAACTCTGGATTTAGATAAACTTACTAATTTGATCACATAACCAAATCAACATATCTTATGAGATTAATGTCTGCTAGGAGCTCCATTCAGATCATTCGCTACCTTGGCCAAACCTTTCCTTCTCACAGGACATTGATTGCATAGGGCATACACTTGCTAACTTACAAGAAAACAAATCCATTGTCAAATGTGCACGTACCTACATACGTACATGATTAGTGGCACTTTGAGATCATAACCGTACCAAGGTAGACGCAATTCTTTGTGCTTTAATGAAGTATTGATCATGAGACACGCAAGGTAATTATGTCATTTTTGGTTCAGGGTCCACTAGCACTTAATATGGCCATGAAGTAAGATTTAATTGCAAAGTGTAAAATTTATATGTTTGCTTCATTCCTAATGACACATTCATACACATGTGTTCTTATTATGTCATAATAAATGGCATAACACTTACCATACAACCACAAGGTGTGCAAGTCTTTCTAATATCTGTAATGTCCTTTTAGAGATTCAATAACTCTTGAACCAGTTTTTATGATCATGTACTAAGAACCCTAGTGTTCATATTCATATATTTAATGATTAAGATTCCTCAATGCAATCACATGAACATTTGCATGATTTTACATCAAATCAAGATTTACATTCATAAATAAAACTACCATATATTGATGAAATAATATATTAATACTTTACTAATGAAGACTTAATTTTTGTAGTTAATATTTACATTGCATTAATACCTAACCTTAGAGCACATATCACTAATAGCTATTATATAATCCATACTCAATCGTGGTTTGTTCTCATGTCCGTAGCCCTTAAAAGGCAGTGGCACACTTTTCTCCTCTTTTTCCCTTAATTAAAAAATATGTAAAAATAAATTTTGTAGGATTAAATATGTATATAAATGCAAGTTTTTATTTTTCTTGCAAAAACTAACAATAAATTATAAGAACAATAATTAAAATGCACTATTATAAAGAGAAAAACATTTACTTTGATACCCCTATTGGGTTTCATTGGACTAGAGATGCAAATTTCTAATTTGAAACTTCAATAAATCATACACGCATAGTGGAAGTAGCAATCCCACTTATAGTATTTTTTTTTCCTATAACACATATAATTGATTTGTTGGTGATTGTATAGAATTTTACCTTGGAAAATCCCTTTCAAAATTCTTTCTTCGTGATCTCATAGCTACAAGACTTGAGTTGTGATCTCTAGAACAAGTGCAAGAAAGAATCTCCTTTATCCTCATAGAACTCTTTCGTATAGAAATGGAGAAAAAAGCTAGAGAAAACAAGAGGCTAGAGAAAAAATTTCTCACTTTTTACTAATGTTGGTTGGCTGCACTTTGTCATCTTTAGCGTTAGGGTGGCTTCCTACCTTGTTTATTATAAGATACTTAATCCTTATTCAACTCCTATTCATTGGAAGAGTGGCTTCGAACCTTATTATTAAGCTTTTATATGGACCTTTATCCTAATTCAAGTCATATTCATTTTTAATTATTAATCCAATTAAAATTTAGTCATTTCTTGACTTTCAATTTTAATTAATTCTTTTAATTAAAACAAATGACCAATGCGTTTTGAATTAAAAATCACATTGTTAACAAAAATACTAAAGAATAAATAAAGTTCCTATGGCGCAATCCCATGTGGCCTTTTAATTTTAACCATTAGACTTCTTAAGACTTAATTGTACCACGTATGATATGGTATCATCTTGTTCTTGTACTATTCTCTTTTGTTTGACTCTTTAGGTTTATTCTTATTGACAATGAGTATAGCTCAAAAACTATTGTAATACCTAGACCATGACCATTTTTTAGTCCCAACTAACGTAAAATGATTCAATTATAAGAATCATTTTCATCACGAAAACCATACGATATATATATATTGCTATATTCAGAGTAAGCAAGAACCATGAGTGAGTGAAACCAAATCAAATTACCTCTTGAGATTGATATCCATTAGAAACTTCTTTTTAATCATGCATTACCTTAGCAAATGATTTCGACCTCAAGAGATATCGATTGGATAGGACATACACTTTGCTTACTTACGAGGACACAAATCCCTTATTAAATACAGACATACTTCTATATATACATGGCCATTAGCACTTTAAGTTTATAACCCTATTAAAGCAAATAAGGTTTTTAATGCTCTAATGATGCATTAAATATGATACACACAAGATAATTATGTTGTTTTAGGTTTAAGGTCAATCATACTTAATAAGATGATGTAGTAACACATTGACAATGAAGAGTAAACTTCATGTATCTGCTTTGTTCTTTGAATCCCAAACAACATATTCACACATACGTTTTTAATATCTTACACTGAATGGCATGACACTCATTATACAAGCACATAGTGTGAAATTCTTCTTGATGTCTTTAATTGCCATTTAGAGATTCTATAACTCTTAAACTAATTTTATTGTTGTGTATTGAAAAGCATTATGCCTAAATTAATAACTTTTATGACTAAAATTTCTTAATGCAATCATATAGACACGTGCAATATTTTATATCAAGTTAAGATTTAGATACATGAAGGAACTACCATATATTGATGAAATAATATATCAATACTTTATTATTGAAAAATTATCAATTAGAATCAAAACCCCTACATTGAAAGAACATTTGGCAATAGAAGGCCTATCACTAATAGGTAATGCAGTTCCCCTTCCCTTTTCCACAGAACGCATAAATAAATAAATAAATCAGTGCCCAAATGTTGCAAAGTGCATCCAAACCCAAAGTATAGAGGCAAAACTATTGATATATTAGCTCTTATTACTGTGTGCCACCATTTGCCATTAGCTCCTTCTCGTTGCACCTTTATCACGTGAAACCTACTAAAATTGAAGCCTAAACTTGCTAATCCAGGCATCACTACTTCCCCCTAAAATAGTGCCTTGTACTGCTCAATCATGGGGCACCACATCCTGTGCTAAGGTCCTAATCATTGCCACCTCTAAGTTCTTTCTCGGTACAAACATGAGTGACGCGATAAACTAAAGTAATGAACTTGGATAGGCGGTGTTGGTAAGATGGTTACAATTGACAACATCAGTTGATTAATAAGTCACTTAGAAATCTCAATTAAATAATTCTTCGATTAGATTTTTTACAAGAATCATTAAAATCTCAACTAATCTCAAGAAACAATTAAAATTCCCAACCCAGAGTAAACTTAAATTAATAGCTAACTTAATTGTCTTTCAAGTAGGCAAAATAAATATTTGCAATACTACTTGCTAAGCCTTAGACTCACAACTTATAGGCCTAAAAATATATTTAAAAGTCCAAAAACTTAAAAACAACACACACACACACACACACATATATAAATTACTTGTAAAATTGAATTCAGTATGTTGCGGTGATTAGTGTGTGGTCGTAGTTAACTCTACGCATGGTCACAATTGCGTAAGTCGTCATGACCCATCATAGTTGGGTTCAAGCTCAATTTTGTTCTTGACAATACAAGCACATTTGTTCAATTGTAGTAACTTCTCAATTGAAAAAAAAAATCCTTAATTCTCCCAAACAAGCTATTTTTGAACTTGATGACTCCTTGAGTCCAAAATCTTCATTCCAAGTTTATGCTTATCTATGAGCTACTTGGAATCACATCATACCTCTCATTTTGAGGGAGAATTATCATCAATTTGAGTTCATATTCACATGAATCAAATAAAAATATCCAAAAGCTTCTTGATACTTGGCACCTAACTTTCTCTCAATCACCAAGCTAAAACGCATGTATGTAAAACTCCTTTCCAATCACTCCAAGCTATCCATAATAAATCAGTAAATGTAATTTCCAATGCCATGCATGGATGTACAATTGGAAGCTCCTTTTCTACCTAAATCTTCAATTACCTAAATCTTCAATTCCTATGAAAACTTAATAGGTATAGAATACAAGAAACAATCAAGAGAGTCGATGTTATAATCCTCCCTAATTTGATTTTTCCACTAGTACTCTTTTTCATTTAGCTCAAAGTCCATTATTACTTTTTCTTTTTCTCACACAATCACTCCCTCAATTTCTTGAACAATCTCTCGCTCAATCTATTTTTCAGCGTCTTTCATTTTTCTCTCTCATTTTTTTATTTCCTTCTACAATTGTATTTTTACTATACTTTGTGTCCTCTCTAGTTGGTGATAGTGGTACACGCTTAATGCATCAACCTCGAAACGAAAAGGAATATTTATTTATGATCCCATTATGTTCATCTCATTTGTCATAATTGTTAGTGATATACCATCTAATGCCAAGTATTTACGAGAGATATTGCCTGTAAATGTTATTTTCTTTGATTAATAAAATAATGATGCACATTTTATCAATATTGTTATGCCCCGACTTGGCAATGCAACAAGAAAATACTGGCAAATAACCTCTGTAGGTACCAAAGTTAACATATGAAAGAAACTACTCATAAAGTTCATTTATTCCAACAAGTGGTCTAATACACCATAGCAAAAATACATAAAGTAGAGTAAACTATTTTATTACAGTTTCATTGTCTTATTTAATGGAAAGTAAGTAAGTGATCCTGCTCTATTACCTCATGATCTTATTTGATAAACAAATCTAAGGCTAAGTTCTCTTTTCTCTACTTCATACCAGTCCTATGTTTGTTCTTCCTTGCTAGGGTACTCTGTAAAGAAGTTTGAAAAATGTATGAGAAATTAATCACCCAGTAAGTGGATATCGGCCTTTTGTTGGGATGTGAATAAAGCAAAACATGTATAGAATTCATATGTAATTAGGTAAAAACATGTTTAAGAATAACAGTCAAATCCATAAGTCTCTTATCACATGTTTATGTCACATGTACTATGTATTAGAATACTTATGTTCTTAAGCAGTTCATGTATGATATTCATTTATCAAGACTACTACCCCAATTAAGGAGAGTCACTTGTCTCAACCTACAATCTCGATTGAGAGGATAATATATCTCAACTTATAACTCCAATTGAGTGGGTCATGTATCTTACCTTCTATCAAGTGAAGGAGTAGAGCTAGTTCTTACACAATCCTAGTTGAACCCTTAAGGCATGTCTCACAATGTTCTTGTGCATTATTTAACAAGTTAAATAGTTCGATAATCACAGTTACATTCCAGAACACTTTAGAAATAGAAATCATTTGGCATTTGCCCACACCCAAAATCCATTTTTGGAAATAATCATTTCAGTACAAATAAAGGGTTTTTAGGAAAATAATTTGAAATAAGACTTTAGTAATATACGACTTTTTGGAAACAATTCATTTATAAAGAAAGGTTAAATATCTAACTTACTTAGTATTCACTTACTATTCCTAGAACTCATCATGTTATCCCCTTGATTTCCTATTCAATTAGAACAATTCTTATTTCAATTCTTAGTTTAGTAGAAATTCATTCTCTATATGCTTTTTGATGCACATCCTAAGCGTTATCCTTTTGGTTCCTATATCTAGTGCTTATTTTCCTTTTAATTTGGCTTGTTTTAGGCTTAAAAGAGAAAAACAAAATTAGTTATGGCAATCATTAGAAATCAAATTCTAGGTAATTTAGGTTTTCCTATTATGAAAATGTTGCTTGCCATTGCAAAAATGGGTTCCATGACCAAACAATAAGTCGTAAAGCATTTTGGTAGTGCTTGCGCTTGGTGTTTGGATCACAAAGGTTAGGTTCGCTCCCATGAAAGGTTTCCTCACACTTGTGGCATTGGCCATAAAAGTGTCCTAGAATTCTTATTGCCTACTTCATGATCGCAAACAGCCACATTGTGGTTGTAACTCACACTAGTGTGCTCGCGGCATCGATTGTGGGGTGTATTAGGTTTGCCCATAGTCTCTCCCACAATTGTGCAGACTCACATTGTGGCTAGAACACACAACCTCGCAACTGCGATGCAACTGCAGACAAAAGGTATGGCATAATTCTACCTATGTGCGGATGTTGCGTTTGGCTTCCAATTTTTCTCCACTCAATTTTAATCCCTTTTCTCATTATGTAACCATGTTCTAAGGCTTTTTAAGGCCTTTAAATGATATTCTTAACATAAAAATATAGTCTTGAAAAGTCTTCCCCTTTATTATTTAGGAAATGTAAGAATCACCAACCATGATATGTTTTTCCTTATACGTGATTTTTGTTTAGGTCCTCTACACATGGTTGAACCTATATGCTCCCAATACCATGTGCTAATTCTTGTTCATGTGTTGCCAATGATTTCACGCTTTTGGTGCCTAAACATGTGGAAAGATTACCTTGAGTCCTATGTGTTTAACCTTAAAAATTCATCCTTCTTTAGTCCCTTGCTCTTTTGACGGCTGCCCTAGGTTTTTAGAGTGTCAAATATCTTTTTTATGAAGTATGGGATGGGTATATATCTACATGCTAAGGTTTCCATGGCTAACTATGGGAAGTTAGTCCTCTATATTTTGTGCATAAATTTGCACGAGTTTCTCTGATATTCTAGCCAATTCTTAGCTTTAATCTCCCAATTTTAGTCCTTTACGGGCATGGAAAATCTCTTACTAATATTCCAATGTTTGGTAAAGTTTGACTTACATGGTGGTCCACATATTCTTGTCCACATATACCTTAATATCACCACCAATATTTGGACAAAATTAAATAAATAATTCCAAGAATTTCATTAATTAAATCCCTCATTATTTTTCCAATGTGATCTTTGTAATTATTGCTATCACAGCCCTAAAGTTTTAGCAGATTACAAATATTCTAACAATATTTCTATGCATGTAATTCTTATTACAATGTAAAGTTGTACACGTGTCCATATGATTGTGATAAGATGTCTTAATTTATATAGGGTTGTGAATATGGACACAAGATTCCTTTATTCACAATCATTAAAATCTGTTAGCAAGTCCCTTATTCTATTAATAGGCATTAGAGAGTTACTACAACTTGCACATCATGTGTTTGTTTGGTGAATATCATACCACTTGATATGAGATAGTGGGAACATGCATGTATGGATACATCATTGGGGAATGCTGCATTTGAACACTAACTCGAGAACTGAAACAAACACATAGATTTCACTCTTTGCTAAAAATTTCTTGCTTTGTAATCTTACTAAGTGCTTGTGAACTCTAAATATGAGATTATACGGTTGTCACATGCACATGATGATCAGCATGATATTAGGATATGAAGGACTAACATCTATCTTGATATGAGATAGGGTCATGAGCCCAACATGCCATTGTCTATATGTGTATGGAGGCATGTGTGTGATCAAGAAGAGATTTGTCTCCTTGCAAATGAGCAAGGTATTTATTCTAAGCGATCCATGTTCCATGAAATGAAAATCTTTGGCTAAGGTAGTGTATAATTACAAAAGAGTTTTTGATAGGAGATTAGTTTCACGATGTAACATTGATTTGGTTATACAATTAAGATGGCGAGTTTATTAAATCCATAGCTCTTGCTCAATTGAGACAAAGCAAGATGAAGGCCTATATATTATATGCATATTTGAGAGGATTTATGTAATCCACTCACTTCACCTTGTATGGGCTACAATATGGGTCACAGACTAGATATTATCTATATCCTTTGAATTATGTTTGTTGCTAGCTAAAGATAAACTTAGAGAAGCATACACATAAGAACAAGCAAGTGGGTGGAAGGCTTTTGTAAATTGGGGTGATGTATGAGGCATGAAAAGTCTCATGGTGAAATTAATTTGTTCACAATTGGATTAGACCAAGTAGAATGATTTATGCTGCATTATGTTTGTTAATGATGAGATTGGTAACTAGAAACATAATGAACATTTAATTTAATCAATGGAGATTAATTAAATTAAAGGAAAAGATACAAAAATAATTATTTGTATCTATTATATTTTTTAATAATGGAATTATTAATTAGAAACATAATAGACATTTGATTCACTTAGTGAGATAAACTAAGTTGAAGGATAATTCTAATGGATTTCAATTATTAATCAGATTAATAATTAAAGGTGGGACAAGTTTGAATTAATTTTAAGGTCTATATAAAAGCC
Source organism: Avicennia marina (assembly GCA_019155195.1). NCBI lineage: Eukaryota > Viridiplantae > Streptophyta > Magnoliopsida > Lamiales > Acanthaceae > Avicennia > Avicennia marina. Next base: position 12,203,762 of record CM032756.1, on the reverse strand, counting down.
CACTAAGCCCATTCCATGTATTGTAGATGGACTAGGAATCCTACCATATATATAAGATTATGGTTGGAGAATAAATCAATTGGAAGGGTTCCAAAACACAAGAATAGCTCTGTCTGTATGGTACTGTAGTGGTGGGTTATTGTTCATCGACACACTTTGCACAATAGCAAGAAAATATTCACTAGCCTCCTATATAGTTTCTCTTGAAAAATTCTCTATGTGAAAAGAGTTTTCGAGTTTTTATGATGGAGTTTATGAAAATTCATTAGAGAGGCCTTGCTTGCATCTTGTTCATGTAGTCAAACTAAAATTCAAGACAAAATCATTGCTTGTGGATTACAAATAGAATCTATACGAATTTGGGTTCTAGGTAATTATGCATACAACTTACGTTGTTTTAAATTCATGCGAGTTATGTAAAGAAAAGCAAATCAAGCTGGGATTTTCATTTCTACTGCATTATTCTCTAATATTTTGTGTTTTAGATTGAAAATTTTTCATTCCATACCTGGTAAAGTCCAACAGTGGTATCAGAGCTATCATTTTTCTTTATGTAAACATGTTTGGAAATATTTGTTTTTTGATTATAGTTGATTTTGGTTTGAAATTTGTTAACTTGTATTTGGATACTTATTTATGGTAGTGAGAACTTTTTTTTAAATTTTTTTGCAAGGTTTTGAACGGTGGGAAAAGCTTAAAAGTCAATTCTCAAGCATCAAGAAAAGTTTTATTGCTACTTCTGCATCAGGGCTTGTAGGAGCAAGAAGAGTTCTCATTGCCTTGCCATGATGATCTACACCTAGGGACCTTGGAAATGGGTTTTCCATTGTTCTCACTATCAATTTTTTGTGGCCATAGGAGGTGTGACCACTTCCAGATGAGATCTCATGGCTGTGTAGTGCACCGCAATGGAATGGTGACTAGACACAATGAAAGAATGAATAAGAATGGAATTGTTTCATAAAAAATCCAAGAACTAAGATAATGAGAATTGAATCACATTCAAGAAAACACACACAAATGTGGATAATGAGAATTGAATTGCATTCAAAAAACACACACAAATATGAATATTGTATGTAACCACACCTGAATTTACATGTAAATAAGAGAATAAACTAACAAACTTTGTAATAGCATTAATTGGGGTGATCTAAAGTGATCCTTAGAGACCTATGTATAATCTAAGAGCCGATTCGCAAGGAACTAATTTCCTAATCAAATAATAAATTCTAAATCAAAAATAATATCAAAATGAATTAATAATTCTATCTAAATTAGAATTAAAACTTATCTAAATAGTTTAAAATAATCCTAACTTGAATAGGACTTAGAAACAATTAGACAAACTAAACTAAGTAATATAATTTGTGTATGACTATTGCTATACCACATGGTTGATCGTGTGTAGCTAAGATCAAAAGTGACATCAAGTTTTTTGAAAATAATATTCTGATTTATCGAATGGAGTGGGCATGAGATCGATCGCAGTAAATAGATACATGTTGATCCTAATCCTATTATAGAATTATTGTGTCTTTTCTAAATCTTGAATTTGAGAGAACTCAAATTCAAGGAATGAAGAGAAATTTTATTAAGTTTCAAATTTCAAAAGTTCTAAAATTTCAATAATTATTCTAAGGCTGTATTTATAGTCCAAAGTATGATAATAGAAAATTCAGCCATAACGAATTAGAAAAGTCCTAAGTGTGTTTGGAAAAGAATACTAATTAAAAAAAGGAAAACTTGGACTCCACTATACTGTTGTGATTGATTGTGATTGATTAATGCCCCTTGTGTTCAATCAACTATCTCTTGGATTTATCCTAGTGTCAATTTGGCCCTCTTATTGTACTTGCAAAAAGTTGATAAGGTTTTGCCTTTCCAGACGCAATGCTCGCAATTGATTGGGAAGATTTGGATCAATACTCACATTGATCTCTACTCCATGAGATTGATTTTTACACTTTGAATCGTATTTCTAGAAGACGCATCCAAACATTGTCGATCTCCTTCATCCTCTAATCTATTTGAAGTACTTGAGATCCATCAGGCTCTACTTAAGATTGATTTGGGTTTTGTCCAAGTACCATTTTCTTTCATGCTTTATACCTAGCTAATCCGTAAATACCCTTTAAGTCTCTCCACATATCCAAAATCTCTTTGAAACTCCATGAGCACCAGTATAGACTCCTTAGGCTTTATGGCCTTGGAACATGTCATTGGATCACCAAATAGTCTTATATATTTTTACTTTGCTTGGACGGCCTTGGAACTTGTCATGGGACCACAAAATAGTCTTGGATATTTTTATTTTGCATGAACGGCCATGGAACATACCATTGGACCACCAAATAGTCTTGGATATTTGTACTTTGCCTGAACGCTCGTGTCACGTTCGTGTTCTTGGAATCCTATGCTACATGACATGAGCTCACACATCTGCCACTTAACTTTGCCAAAGTCCTAACTTATTTATTTTATCCATTCGCGCGCGCTTACGGATATCGAACTGAATACACACGCATACATATTGCTGTTATTTGTTTGACTGACAGAACACTAATTTTGCATCCAATTGTGCATTATAATAATTAACTGATCACTGATTGGTAAAATATATAATATTATATATGATACTATTAAACAAATTTTAGAAAAGAAATATAATTTAATTTTATAATATGATAAATGAAGAATTTTAAATGTAATGTTAATAAATATCACACAAGCTTAAAAAACACTTATTAAATTCAAAACAATTAAAAGTATAAAATTGAAAGAAATTAGTATTACAAAATAAAAATACATCAATTAACATGAAAAATTTCCATTTTAAGATAAAATATTTAAAATTTTAATAACATAATTAGAAAAATGAATGGAAAAAGACTAAATATAAATAAAATTCAAAATAAAAAGTAAATAATGAAATGTATATAGTCTGAATTATATTTATAAGTTCAACATGTTAGAAACTAAAAAAAAAAACTCAAAAAGTTTGTCATTTTTGTTTTTTAATTTTTTGTGTCAGAACTGATTTTGATCCATTCCTGTCAGTTTTTTTAGTTGGCTGGTTTTATGACTTAATTAGACCAAAAAACTTATCAGTTTCTTGTTGAATCGGTTAAAATGACCGATTCAATCTTATTTTTAAAAACAATGGTGAGTAATAATTCTACTAGTTTCTAATTAAATGGGTTTAGTTTCAAATTATCCGATGATCTTTTTTAATTTCAAAGCTGCACGGGAATGCTATCGTGTTCTCATTATTAAATTACTCCTTGCAGTTTAATTTCTCAAGGACAGATGCACGCACATACCTACCAGTACCACAGTACTAACAACTAAACATTTCTCGATTTAATTGTCGCCATTGTCTTCTTCTTCTTCAGTAAAATAATATACATTTATTTTATTTTTATTGTTTTACTATTTTTGACAGAAAACATTTTGATTCCAATGATAGCTATTAAATAATGACTAGGGAGATTTTTATGTAAATCAAATATTTATGTGAAGAAAAAAAATACCGAATACATCATTTAATAGAATAAATATAGATAATCGGTTAAATAATTAATAATTTTAAATCAAACAAGCTAAAACTTTCTAGCGACTAGGATAAAATATTTGGATTACTTTGATAGATAAAATCAATTAAATAGTTCAATATACTTTCAAAATATCGAAAAAAGAAATTGGAGAGGTCCTTCACTTATATGATTCATTTTGATAAAAAAAATATTTGATCCTTGTGTATTGGAACAGTACTATGTCATTTTCTTACTTGTATTAGCCCTCATTTTTTTTTTTATGTTTTTTGGTTAGCTGAACCTAGAAATTAATTACTTCTATCAAGAATGAAGATCTTTTGGATATATCATACAAATTATTAGCTTTATATATTAATTTTTAACATCAAATGCCAAAAGATTCAATATATTGCTAAGAATTTCTAGAATGCGCAGTTTATTTATTTAAATTTGTCTAGCTTTTCTCAACAATATGTTACTTTTATCGTTGCAAACATATTCTACGTTTAAGTAGGAACTATGTAGACAATTATTTAAGATATGGAATAATAAAAAATTTCAAGACAGCATATACATTTACAAAAGACACAAAATATCAATTCACAATAACCTAATTGCTCACAAAACATCAATCATGCGAATATATTATATCACGGGAGTGAAGACAAATTTCAATTTCTACATAATCATCCTTGAAAGTTGAAACAGAAGTGAGAAGCAAGGGACCCCTGAGAAGTAGAGACTTTCTGCCAAGGCCTACCACCTCGAATATTAAGCATCAAATTGCATAATATGGAAGGGAGAAGCACGTTGGCAGCAAATTGAACAAAGAAGGCTGCAGAGAAAAATTCTATTTCATTATATTCTGCCGAATGGTGGGCAAAGACTCTGCTACATTGATTTTCTTGTTGAACACTCAACTAAAATCGTCAACTAACTCTAGAGGCTACTCAAAAATGAAACAAAGTGCCAGAACTACCCCTTCAAAAAAGTTAGCTAAGCCATCTAAAGATATAATTTAATAGTGAGCATAGCAACACCTTTCTTGTCTGACATGGACGGCTGAGATGGAGCTCAATAGACCCTCTCAAGATGTGGAATCGCTGTTCACTATTTCCATCTTGCTGATATGCTCTTGGAAGGTGTGAATTCCCACAGCCTTGGCCATAATATTGGCCACTTACTTCCTAGTGGAGACATAACATGTTGTGATCAACTTTGATTGAAGTTGGTCCTTTACCATGTGCCAATCTATTTCAATCTATTTCAATGTGTTTGCTTCTCTCATAGAACACTGGATTGGTTGCAATTTGAAGTGCTGCCTAGTTGTCACAGTATAATGAGGCCAGTTGAGAATGAGACACATCCAAGGCTACCAAGACAAACTTCAACCATGTCAGTTTTACACATATGAATGCCACGGCTTAGTATTCTACATCATCTGATGATTTGGACACAATCAATTACTTCTTGGATCTCCAAGACACAAAGTAATCTCCAAGGAAGATGCAAAACCTTGTGATAGGCCTTCTGGAATTAGGGTAGGCTACCTAATCCAAGTCATAATATACCTTGAGCTGGAGATCACCTACTGAAGATAGGAGAATCCCTTGTGTTGGTGCTTATTTGATATAAGGAAGCACTCTGTGCACTACTTTCATGTGTATATCTGTAGGGGCTTGCATAAATTGGCTTAGGGTCATAATGAAAGATGTCAAGTCTAGTTATAGTTAGGTAGAGCAGCCTTCCAATCAATTTGCGGTAGACAGATGCCATCCAACAAATTTCCTTCTTTACTAAGCTTACTTTTTTGTTATGTAGGAATTTTGTAAGGTCTCCCACAAAGCAATCCATTGTCTATCAAGATATCCAAGGCATACATTTGTTTGTTGATATATATACCTCTTTCATTGCGTGTAACTTCTAGTCCCAAGAAGTACATTAATTTTCCTAAATCCTTGATTTTGAACTTGTTATCAAGAAATTTTTTTATGTGTGCCAGTTCCTATTTTGAATTGCTTCCAATGATTATGTCATTAACATACACCAATAGAGTTGTAATTAAGTTGTTGTTCTTCATGATAAAGAGACTATAATCAACCTTACACTGATCAAAGGCAAAGCTGGTAATTGAGTTTGATAGAGTAGCGTACCTCTACGTTGAAGATTGTTTAAGGCCTTACAAGCTCCTATTTAGTTCGCAAATTTGTGTTGGTCCTCCCATATCATGTTTAGTGGTTTTTTCATGTATATTTCCTTTGTCAAATCATCATGCAAGAAGATATTATTTACATCAAATTGGTAAAGCTTCCAACCCTCGACAATAGCTACTACTAATAAAGTTCTTATTGTTGTCAATTTTTCTATTGTAGAGAATATCACTTGATAATCTATCCCTTCCTTCCATGTAAAACCCTTGGTCACCAACCTAGGTTTGTACCTCTCCACACTACCATCAGACTTATAATTTATTTTATCCACAAACTTACATCTTATGGGCTCCTTTCTTGGTGGCAGTTCTGTTAAGGTCTAGGCTTGATTATGTTCCAATGCCTTTAGTTCAGCCTTCATTGCTTCCTACCACTTTGGATCCCTTGATACTTGAGCATAAGTTTTTGATTCTTCTTGAGCAGAAATAGTAGCTAAAAATGTTTGGTGATGAGGTCAAAGATCTTAGTAGGTCGAACACTTTAAAGAGGATATTTGATGTGCTTATGCATGTTGCATTGACCATGATAAGTTGAAAGGGGTGCAGATGAAGATACTTGCTAATAGTAGTATTCTTGGAGATATTAAGGTGCATTCCTCACCCTGCATGACCTTCTTAAGCTAGTTGGCTTGTGGCTATCCAATGGAACAATGTTATGGTTGTAGGTGGGAGATTGTGCTTAGAAGATGAATCTGTGATAGGTTGTCAGTCATGTTGGTAGTCTAAGTTTAACTAATTTGAGTTGATTTGAAGGGTTATTTGGGATGGTGTACTAGGATCATGGCTATTGAAAGAAGGTGTGAAAGGTTCAAAGTCAAGGAAGGCATCAGAAATGGAAGGTTGTAGTTGAAGGGGTTCAAGTTGGGCTAATGTATTATTGTGATCTTTAGACCGGAATAGGAAGATGTGTTCATAGAAAACCTCATCCCTTGAGATGATTACACATATGCTTTTTATCTCAAGTAGTTTTTAGCCCTTAAAACCATATGGATATCCCAAAAACACACACTTTCTTCCCTTAGGATCAAACTTCTTCCTACCTAAGTCCAAGGTTGTTGTATGGCATAAACAACCAAACACACTCATATGTTGGTAGGATGGTTTCATCCCAAACAGCATCTCATGGGGTTTTTTGTTTTTTAGTGCATGTGATGGTGTGCAATTCATAATATAGGCAACAGTTAGGTTGTAATCGGTCTAATATGTTAATCGCAGGTTTGATTGGAATTTACAATCCTTAGCAATGTTCAATAGATGCTAAAGTTTTCTCTTAGCCACCCTATTTTTTGTGGGGTTTCCACACATGTCTTTTGGTGTAAAATTCCTCTCTCTTAATAAAAATCTTTGTGAGCAAATTCTAGACCACTATCAGTTCTAATCACTTTGACTTTTGCCTTAAGTTGCTTCTACACCAGATTATGGTAGGATTTCACGGATTCCATTGTTTCTATTTTTTTTAAGAAAGTATATCCATGTAGTCCTAGTGAAATCATCTACTATGGTTAAGAAGTACTTTGTATCATCATAGGCTACCTCACCAGAAGGACCCCACAAGTCACAATGTAACATTTCCAAGGGATGTGAAGTTTTATGTTCGCTGTGAGTAAAAACTTTTCTGTGTAATTTAGGCAAGGGAGAGACATTACAAGGTGTTTCATTGAGTTCCAATAAGTTTAACTTTACATTTAGATCATGAATAAAGCTCATACACTTGTTTAATGGATGACCAAGATGATAATCCCATAATCGATGGCTAGGTAGTGACTTACAATAGAAGCAACATTATAATGGTCTGACTGTACAGAAGTTGGTTTGTTAGCTATAGGCTTTTGTTTATGCACCTTCTCTCCTAGGAACCTGTACATCCCTTCTCTAACTATACCCTTCCCAATCATGTTGCAAGAAGCAAGGTGTTGCATAAAGGAAAATGAGGAAGGAAAAAAACAACAAGACAAGAATTGGCTTGAGTTAGTTCTAACCAAAATGAGGTCAACTATAAATGATGGAACACTAGCACATCATTTAAAACAATATTCTTAGTTAATTTTACAATTCTTATATTAGTAGTAAGAACCTTGGAACCATTCAGAAGCTTGATTAGATTGGAAATTAAGGCTGCAATAAAGGTGAAGTGACTTAGATCACAGATCATGTGATATGTTGCTTCAGTGTTTATTATCCAAACATAATTAGCTGATAAAGGAGTTTAAGAGTTCGCAAGGTTAAGCATGACAGATTGTTAATTATGTGTGAAAGGTTACCAATCATGTTTAGGGGATCAACATTATGAGTGGAAGTGATGACTGCAATTGTGTTTGCTATTGGTAGACTTTAGCTATTGACTTTCTTGCTACAAAGGTAGCCATTAACTCATGGTATTGTGTCCTTGTAAAAGTTATCCTATCACATGCAGCAAGCATGGGGTCCTTCTACTCTTGATTAACCACTTAAGTCAAATTTGCTAATCAAGCTCCCTTGGATGATTTCTAGTAAAATTGTGCCCTGGGGAGTACACCTTTAATTTGTAACACTTATCAACAACATGTCCTCTCAATGGTAATGAGAGCACACTGGTGCATCTGCATTTTCAACCTTGAAATAATTATAAAAGCTATAACTAGGAAGTTTACAATGTGTGCAGTAGAGCTTATCCTTCTTTCCTGTGCCTCTAGAGATGTTCTTCCCTTTATGTACAATTAAAGCCAAGCTTTCAGGTCCCTACATCAGTCCTCACATTTAGTGTTGCTTCTCCTACTATTGTACCATTGCAAAGGCCTTATTCATTAGAAAAATAGGGTCTAACATCAGAATTTGATCTCTCATATAAGTGTAGGCATCAGTCAACCTTATTAGAATTTAATCCCTCATATAAGTTGACTACAAGTACATTCAAGCATATTATCATACAAAGAGAGCTCATCCAAATAGCCTTTAGTCTACTATAATAAGTAATGACCATATCATCTCCCTAAGCTAGTGTAGTAAGAACCTTCTTAAGTTGATGGATTCTAGGCCCTTTATGTTATGACATTCTCTCATTCAATTCATTCCATAGCTTATAAGCATCATCCACAATTAGTAAACTAGATTTAATAGTTGAGGAAATGGAGTTTGAGATCCAAGAGACTACCATGTCCTTGCATCTTCCTCATGCTTCAGGCAATGTTAGTTCTGTTTTAGTAGGTGTTGTGATTTATCCTGTCACAAAGCCTAGTTTATTCTTTTCCTTGAGTGCTCTTTTCATGCTATGAGCACATACCACATAATGTTTAGTGGTCAAAAGATCAAGGACCCAGAAACCATTGCATTATTGCCATGATCCACCTTGAAGGGGTTGTTTAGGTTTGCAAAGTTCAAACGCCTATCAATTGCCTGTTAGTGTGGATTTCCAACTAATGAAGCTTCTATCATTTGTTCACTAGTTGCTACAATTTGTTGTTACTTCCTTTATGACTTTGGTATTATGTTAAGCATCAAATTGCATAATACGGAAGAAAGAAGCACACTGACAGTAGATTGAACAAAGAAAGTTGTCAAGAAAAGTTCTATTTCATTCTATTTTGCCGGATGATGGGCAAAGGTATTGTTACATTAGTTTCCTTGTTATACACTTAATCGAAAGAATCTTGCTCAAATAAAAACATGACCTAACTCCAAAGGCTACCTCTAAATGGAACAAAGTACAAGAACTACCCCTATAAGAAAAATCAGATAAGACATCTAAACATACAACTTAGCAGTGAACAATGTGACACTCTTCTTATCTAATATGGATGGCTGAGATGGAGCTCAATATCGAATATTGTTTGTAGAAACTCAAAAAGGAAATTACCAGTGCTAGGATTGTTTCAATAAATAGTAGGTGAAACCCCAAAGAGCCAGAAACAAATTCTTTCAGAACTTTAAGTTGAAAATTCGTTACATTTCTTTTCATACAATCCAGTAGCCTTATCTTGATTCATGAAATTGTTTGGTTAAAATAATTTATTTGAAACCTCCGAATTCAAATCAAAAGTGCTGCACTACCATATAATATTACTAATTCAAAACCTTCTCTCTTGTTATAGGTAATGGAAACCACGAAAGGAACCCCTATTTCAAGAACTTTCAGAAATCAGACTAGAGCATAATGTAAGCTAAAATTTTGATTGAATAAAAGAAAATGGCAAGAAAGGTTTTGAGAGAAAAATGAAGCTTTCTGTGGAGCTTTCTTTCTTTCTGGTACTTGCCATAGTGGAAAGAATCACTTTTAAACATTTGATATAAGACAAAACACTTAATTCCTTAATTAACCACCTCAAACAACCATGGTTAACTTAATTCTTCTCCACTAACTAAACCTAATATTACAGTTGTCATTAACTACTTCATGCCACCTCATCAACAAGCTATAATCGAGTGGAGAGCTTACAGCTCTAGCTTGTGCAAGTAGTCAAGAAATGTGTATTGTTGACTTTAATCTTTCTTCATGTCTAGTTACACCATTTCCAACTTAACACCAAACACATTTTTGCACTTCACTGAACACTCTCAACACTCCCCTTTAAGATGGGAGTTACAATTTATCACTCCCATCTTGCTCTAGTATTTTTGTAGTAGATTAGATGGCAACACCTTTGTAAAGATATCTACAATTTGATTTTGTGTGCTAACATGAATTGCATTAATCACATCTCTTTTAGAAGGTCTCAAACTCAATGGCAATCTATCTCAATGTGCTTTATTTTTTCGTGGAATATAGGATTTGAGGGTGTGTGTAATATAGCTTGGTTGTTACACTACAGTGTTGCTCTTCATGCTTAACCTCCTAGGCCCCCAAAATGTATTTGATCCACTATTTCAGTATATAAGTTGGCCATGACCCTATATTTTGGTTCAGCAGCTTCTTAGACTTCCATGAGATCAAAAAGTTTTTTGACATCACATAAAAGCCTGTAATAGATCTTTTTGTATCTAAGTAAGATCCCGAATTAACATCACAAAATGCTCTCAACTTGAAATCACTTTTTGTAGATAGAAATATTCCCTAATTTATTGTAGCTTTGAGGTACTGTAGTACCATATAAGCCTCCTTCATATTTTGATTGGTATATCTTTCCAAGAATTGACTCAAGGCCTGTACAAAATAGCTAATGTTTAGCCTAGTTATTGTGAGGTTTAACAATCTTCCCACTAGTCTTCTATAACTTTTAGGATCTTCCAAATGCCCTCCTTGGTACTTACTAAACTTCATATTTTGCTCCACGGGAATTCTTGAAGGTCTACAACCTATCATTCCTGAGTGCTTTAAGATATCCATAATATACCTTCTTCAGCTTAGGTGTACACCATCATTGCATCTGCTCACTTCAATCCTTAAGAAATAGGTTAATCTTCCCATGTCCTTAATTTTAAAGGTCTAATCCAAATAGTCTTTCAACTCTTTTATGGTAGTTGCATCATTTTCTATTAAGATCACACCATCTATATACACAAGCAAAGCAATGAAATAATTTCCCTTTGTCATAGTAAAAAGTTGTAATCTACCTTAGGCAAAATACAAACTTGACAATTGCTGTAGCAAAAGTGTAATTCCATTGCCTAGAAGTTTGTTCAAGTCCATAAATGCTTTTATTTAACTTACATACTTGGTGTGGTAGCCCCCTTTTATAACCTAGTGGTCTTCACATGTAAATCTCCTCATTCAAGTTCCCATAAACAAAGGTATTGTTGATGTCAATTGGTTTAAGAAAATATTCTCTTTTACTGCTACTGCATCAAAATTCTTATTGTGGTGAGCTTTGCAACTTTGAGAAGGTATCTTGATAGTCTATGCCTTATTGTTGTGCATAGCCCTTCGCTACTAAGCTAGCTTTATATCTTTCAATTGAGCTCACAAGATTGTTTAATTTTAAACACATTTGTAGCCAAAGGTTTTCTTCCCTGCTAATAACTCAATTAATGTCCAAGTCCTATTGTCTTCCAAGGTTTTTATTTCTTTTCTTATAGGTTCACACCACTTTGGATGCTTTGAAGCTTGTTAATAAGTTTTAGGTTCATAATATGGCTAAAGGTTGGAGAAACTCGATTGTGTTTTAGCATTAATCAAATTACAATAGCTTAAGCATGGCAGAGGATGCCTAGTTGAAGGCTTCATATTTAATATTTGTGAGTGAGGTTTTGATGACACTTGTTGACAATAAAAGTCCTTTATATATTCAAGTATCCACTTTTTAACCTTGTTAACCTTCTACGCAAAAAGGGAGAAGGATTGCAATCAATTCGATCAGTCTACATAGGATGTTTAGTTAGATTTTGAGGGAAAGAATGATTTCCTTAATTTTCTATTAGGGAATCTGATGGTAATTCCTATGATCATGAAATGGATTTTGAATTTTCTAAAACTTGATTGCGAGGTATTTGAATTAGATGAGGATCATCAAGATGATTGGAGGTGCTAAGTTGGATAAAGTTAGGTAGGCATGTAAATGTGGCCTTTGAATTGGAATTTTTAGTGCCTACTTTGAGTCTCCTATAGAATGGGAATGTGGATTCATGGAAAACCACATTTCTTAAGAAAAAGATTGAATTTGTTTCAAGATTCAAGAGCCTATATCCTTTTAAGCTAGAAGGATATCCTATAAAAACACAACCCCTATATCTTAGATCAAACTTTCTTCTTCCTACTCTATCAGTGTTTGCATACTAAAGGCATCCAAACACTCTCATGTGGTTGTATTCAAGTTTACTATTGAACAACATTTCAAATGGTGTTTTGTAATTTAAAATAGGAGTAGGTAATTTATTGATAATATAAGTAGCAGTCAATACACATTTATTCCAACAGATAAGAGGCACATGAGATTGGAATCTTAATGCTCTAACACAGGATCTTTGATGTACAATTCCTTTATCCTCACAAAATGATTTCAAACAAAACTTAATCCATGATCTGTTTTGAAGGCCTTAATTTGCATTCAAATTGATCTTCAACCAAATTAAAATTCTATAAAGAGTTTAAAGTGTTGATTTACTTTTTAGAAGATACACCCATGTCGCCCTTGTAAAACCATCCACAATGGTAAGAAAATATCTACTACCATCATGAGCAATGATCTTACAAGGTACCACAAGACACACTATATCAAAGGGCTTGGAGGGAATGTGTGAACAACTTAGGAAGGATAACCTATGCTATTTGGCAAGAGGACAAGGACTTTTAGTGAAATCCTTGAAACAAATGTGCAGTTCATGACTGTTGGTAAGCTTTAACCTATCATTAGAGGAATGGTCTAATCTATCTTGCCAATGTTTATATGATTCTTGTGAGTGTGCCACAAGAACTTTAAAAGTATGCAAACCAGAGACACAAGCATCTAGGTTCACCACAAAATCACTAGGACACATTTCATACCTATTCAAACAATATAAACCGTTCCTCACTTTACCTTTGGAAATTGTTGTCTAAGATGCTAATTCCTGAACAAGACATTAGTTAGAAAAGGAAAACAAGTAATAGTTGAGGTCAATTGTAAGTTTTCTTATTGAAATCAAATTAAATGTAAAAATAGGAATGTAAAGTGCTTTGTGTAAACCAATCTTGTCCATAAATTTCACATCTCTAGTAAGAGTGGCAAAGATCACTGATTTGTCAAGTAATCCGATCGCCTGACTTGCTTGACTTGCCCTAACTTGCAAAAGCACCATTATTCATCAACGTTTGACATAATTTATGCCAAGCTTATAACACTTCTTAGCAATGTGCCTTAGCATCTGATCGTGAGAACACTTAAGAGCCTCAACATTTCCAGCTTTAAAATATTTATCTATGCTATGACCAAGGATTCTATAGTATGAACAAAATGGCCTCTCTCTATTTCCTTGCTACTTGTTATTTTTATTCAGTTTCTAAGAAGCCATAGCCGTTATATCAGTGGAATTAGTTTCACTAGCAATAGCATGATATCTCTCCTGCTATTGTACAATAGAAAACACTTTATAAATAGGACAAAAAGGTTTTATTAGTAAAATTTGACCCCTAGTTTGAGAATATGTGTCATTAAGTCCCATGAGGAATTTCATAACACAATTCCTCTTATTTCTTTTGATTAGGACCCACTGCTGATCACAATTACACTATGGTACCTCATCATATAATTGGAGCTCATCCCAAATAGCTTTCATCGCCATAGTATCCTCACATACTATTTGCTCTCTATCTCAAACTAACCAAAATTTTCTTAAGTTGATATATTTTGGCTGCATTATGTCGAGACATTCTTTCATATAACTCTATCACCAATTTATAAGCGTCATCCACAAATATCTAATTGGACTTAATCGTAGTTGAGATTAACTTTAAAATCCACCATGAAACCATCATGTCATTTCAATGTTCCTAAATCTTTAACTTAGGATCTATAATGTTTATAGGTTTAGGTATCTAACTTGTGACGAATTCAACTTTATTCTTATCTCTTAATGCATGCTTCACATTTCCAGACCAACTTACGTAATTCTTGATTGTAACGAGCTCCAAGACAAGATGCACTATTTGATTGTTTGCATTCTCAACCCTAAAAGGGTTGAGTGGATCTGCTAAGTTGAGACGAGCTTCTAGTGGATTGTTGTGATTAATTGAAATGATGAATGTTGATGCCTCTATAAGAGAAATTATTAGTTTTGTAATCAGTTAAATTGGAGGAAAAGGCTCTGGTACCATTTTAGAAATTATACTTTAGCATTTCAACTCTAGAATTGGAAAATGCAAGTTAACATTTTGATTGAATAGAAGATAATCACAAGAAGGGTTTCGAGAGAAAAATGAAAGCTTTCCTTGGAGCTTTCTTTCTTTTTAGTGCTTGCCATAGTGGAGAGAATCACTTTTAAATATCTGATATAAGACAAAAGACTTAAGTCCCAAATTAACCCCCCTAACCACCACGATTAACTTAATACTTTTCCTCTAAGTTCACCTAATCCCCTAATGTGGTAGCTATTACTAACTACTTTATGCACCTCATCAACAAGTCTAAAAAAGTGGAAAGCCTACAGATCTAGCTAGTGCAATCAGTCAAGAACTGTGGACCATGGACTTCAACCTTGCTTCACATTCAGTAGCACTAGTTCTAGCTCAACACCAAACATATTTTTGCACTTCACTGAACACTTATAACAAGAATTGCCCAATTCATCTCTTTACCTTTTGCTTGGACCAGTCAAGCTTATTGATAAACAAACAAAAAAAAAGGGATGGATTTTTCAAAAATTACAATGGGTTCTCCATTCAAGGGCTAACAAAAAATGGGTCATCGTGAGCTTCATCACTAGTGTTCAATAATGAGAGAGGAGAGCTTGTGAAGGCTTTGCCAAAACATGAACATAGGCAAAAGGTGGTGGCTAATGAAGAGAAGGGTTTGATTGCTTTAAGGAATCATAGTGAGCCTGAAAGAAGGAGAAGGGAAAGAATTAATAGGCATTTGGCCACCCTAAGGAACTAAATCATCGAAACAATTAAAGTAATATTGTAAGATTTTTTTGTATTTGTAGTGTATGTAGATTAAAGCAACTTTATTTACTTTTAAGCATTTTATCTGGCTACATTGATGAGAAACCTTTAGAATAAGGATATATGCACTATGTTAAATAGCATTGCGAGTTTGGTTGTGTTGGTATAGGGTTGAAGCAATGTAAGTTGTTCGAGCATGTTGAGAGCACATACATAACACAGTGAAAAATAAATGAGGCACAAATGTTAGCGCAGTTTAAAGTTTCCACTCGTATGTCTATGGGGCTTTATTTAGTGAAAACGATCCACTAAGCAAATGAAGTAATGAGATAAACAATAAAATCTCACTTACTCTATTACCCCAATCCCAAGATTTTTAACTAGTTGACAATAGATAGTCTCAATAGTGAATACCTAGACTCTTTTTAGGGTCTTTTTGTCATAGTAAGCTCTTTCAAGATCTTATCTTTCTCACACTTTTTACTCTCTCAACAAATTAGTACAAAGATCATAACACTCATGAAGGAGAACTATGGACTTTTCACACTATTCTTTCTAAGTTGTTCTTCAAGCATACCATTTGAGTATCTATAGCCTTCCATTTATAGATTATCTTCAAGAAGTTCCACTACAATTAGGCTTCTATGTCGTATGAAACCAGCTTCCTAATATTTTGGCTAAATCTTCTCTACTAAGCGAAGTTAGTTACCAACAAGCTCTCTATTAGAACTCTTATTCATTCTTATTCATTCCATTTCCAAGTCTATTAGAACTCGTCAATTGTAGTCTCCTAATAACATCAAATCTTTATTGTATTTTATTTGTATAAATGATTTTCTCTCTGTTATTTCAAGATTATTACCAAATATTTGAGATATTAGGATTGAACAAGTTTGGATAAGCTTGGACTTTAGTTGAACCTCATCTACTGAATCTCTAGAATTTAAGGAACTCTTTAACAACAACAATCTGATAGTTTCAAATACCTTGGAAGCCCTAATCACTCATTTAGATTAGAATAGGATTCTTGACAAGTTATACTTTTTCTAGTGTGACCATGTTGTGAACAATGTGCCAACATTTAGCTAACATGCTAACAATCTTCCCGTTTGGCATATTGTGGCCAAACACTTTTTTTTCTAACTTGATCTCAACATAATAATTAATAGAAGATGTGGATAAATTTTTCAAATGTTGCTTTTTCAGTCATTTGGCTAAATTTCTCCATAAAATGTCTACGACTAAACACATTCAATGTATTATAGGCAAAGAGAAATATTACTAAATTAATGTTCTCAGCATCACATAGCAAACAATAGTCAGTAGTGGGTTCTTCATTTCTACATCTCTTGCAAACTTTAGCACTAACTCCCAAAATTTAGGAAGTCATCCAATATGTCCACTAAAAACAAAATTTTAGTCAATAAAAACCAAAGCAATACTAAAAGCTCGTTAATTCATCAAACAAGCACTTGAGTATCCACCAAAATTGTGTAGATTTAGCCTTAAAGTTTAGAGATTTTACCTACTCCCCCTCACCTTTTGCATTCCATTCTCTCCCTTTGTGCCACCAATTTGCCAATGGGCTATCAATTATGGCAAGGACTTTTGTAGCTCATCTTCTTAAGGTTTCATCATCATTAGGGGTCGATGCAGTGGGCGTGTTTGATTTTGATGGTTCTACATCATTAGACTACCTTAGTGTTACTCATAAGTTGGCAACTTACAACTCAACTTACTTGCACTATGCCTGTAAACCTACAATTTGTTTGTTTAAGTTTCTTACAATGATTGCTAGGCTATTGATGATGTCTTGAATTCTATCTCTGGATTCCTCTATTATAGCCTCAAGTCCACCATTGGTTCCTTGGTCAAATCATCAACCTTGCCTAATTTTTCAAGCTTCTTATGATAGTGTAGAACTTCAACTGTGTTCATTGACTCTTTTCCCTTCAATTGCACTTTAACTTTACTTTGATGAAATTTTTTTGAAATCAAGTAGAGATAAGGTTTATACCTAGAGAAATTTGATTCAACATAATTCACCACTGTTCGAAATATCAATTGCCATAGGTTGATAAATTGCTTAGTCCCCTACTTACACAGCAAGATTGCCATGTGTGTTGTCATTAGTGTTACAATTATTGTTGGCAACATATTGGCTATATTTATTTTATATAAGAAAAAGTATTTTATGGACAAACTTGAGGACAATAAGGATGTTGCACTTGTGGGCCATGTATTTAGCTTGTAACCGGTCAAATTGCAGGCCATCTCATCATAGTCAACCTCATGGCTAACTGGATAAATTGAATTAAAATTTGGTTTCTTCCATTTCAATACTTTGCTGATAACTTCATCAACATCCCTCTCACAAGCACTTTTCGACACCATCCTGAGGTTTCATTATTTACTTTCCTCAACATGTCAGCATAAAATTCAAGGATTGAACATGGATTGTAAAAATCAAACCTAATCATAGGCTTGAGTTACCTAATAGTTTCCAAAACTTCCACAAACTCCTTTATTCCAAAATCCTTGGGCAAAATTAACATTTCCATGGTAAAGTGCCTATGGTCAATGATTACATATCTCTTTTTGGCTATTTTTTAGTATATCTCAAGAGATTTGCCTGATCAACATTTGGTTTCCCTGTGATTTCCTTTTCATTTGACTTTTCTTCCTCTTCAGCTTTCTTTAATCTCATTCTTGGTCTAAGTCTTTTACATAGCTTAGGAACATTATTCTTTCATTTCTTGGGGGTAGTGGTGGCAGTTACTTCAACAAATTTTGACTCTACAGGGCCTACTGTTGTTTTAGCGATTGCAACATCTTTTTTCTCCTTTCTTTAGCAATTAGTTTAGGCTTCACTTGAGTTGCGGGTTCTATTCTAGGGACTTTTAGCATTGTGACTATTTCTTGAACAGTTTGTTCTAGATCACTTCTACTTGAAATTTCTTCTTCTATTGTAATAGCCTTGGATGTAACTCCTCTTTACTGGTTCCTTTTCAGTCGCTAATTCCACTTTCTCAGTTCTTTCTCCATGTGCTCCCCCTTGCTTAGTGGTTTTTCTACCTCTCTCCCTCTCGGGTTTAGGCTTGGTTCTTCTATGGGATTTTCTAGTGGTACTTCTTCATTAACAATAGTTGCTAGTAACTATGAATCCACCACATTTTGTCTTGCAGGTGCTCTCATCTTCTTCCTTACCATGAGGTCATGAGAGTTCTTGATTTTTGGTTGTAAAAGTATAGAGGGAAAATGTCAAAAAAAATAGAGAAGAGATATGATTGTGATATGGCAGAGATTTTCGTTTAAAGATATCTAAAGTGAGATTACAATACAATTTGAAAATATAAAATTGTACTTAATGAGGAGATTAACGGCTCATGTCGGAAACTACACCATCTCAATAGTATTTTCTGATAGATCTAATAGCCCTTCATCATTTCTTGTCATTCCATGTTATTAAAGCATGTAGAGGCTTAGCTAGCATCTCAAGTATAGAAACCTTGCTGCATTCAAATTTTTTGTGATTATATCTACCAGTTGCCTTTTAGTTGCAACATAGTTTATAACTAGTTATATCTTTTCAACTAATTTAGGAATAAAATGGTGCTCAATGTCAATATGCTTAGTTCGTGAGTGCTAAACTAGGTTCTTGAACATGTTGATTGCATTATTGTTGTCACATGGCACAACTAAATTTTCTACCTTCGTGCTATACTCTATCAACATTTGGCTCATCCATAATAATTGTGTACAGTAGCTATTGGCTATAATATATGTAGCTTCAATAGTACAAAGAGATATTGAATTTTGCTTTTTACTGTACCAGGATAACATATTGTTGCCAACAAGGAACCAACTTCCAGTTGTACCTTTTCAATCATTGTTACATCTTGCCCAATTTGCATTACCATATCCCATCAAAGTAACATTAGAGTTCCTTAGATACCATAATCTAAGTTCTATAGTTGTATTTACATAACAAATGAACCTCTTCACAACTATTAGGTGGCTTAGGATTGGATTCGTATCTTGCAAATGGACCAACACTAAAGCATAAGTTTGGTAAAGCATAAGTGTGGTTTATTGCTAGTCAAGTAGAGCAAACTCCCTATCATGCTTCTCTAAAGACTCCTATCTACTAGTTTTCTATGCTTATCTTTGTGCAACGTCGTCAATGTTGACAATATTATTGTAACACGTCTCCAATTTTCCAACCCAAATTTCTTAACCAAGTTTTTAGCATACTTAGTTTAAGATAGAAATATACCATCCTTCACTTGTTTGATTAGAAAACCAAGAAAATACTTTAACTCACCAACCATGCTCATCTCAAATTCTTCTTGCATGTTGCCAACAATGGTCTTCAACAGCTACGGTGAGGTGGATCTAAACATGATATCATTTGCATACACATGTAATGAGAACATAAATGCTTTGCTTCTTAGCAAAAAAGTCTTGTAAGCTCTCCTCTCTAACATAGCCCTGTTGCATTGAGAATGTTGCCAACCTTTTATACTAGGCACGGGGTGCTTGCTTTAGTCCATATAAGTCTTTTTATAACTTATACACATGATATTAGGGTAATGTTGGTCAACAAAGCCTTTCGGTTGTTCTACATACACCTCTTCATTTAGAAAACCATTTAATAATGTACTCTTGACGCCTCTTTGAAAGACTTTGAAATTCAATGACATGCCATAGCCAACAAAAGTCTAATAGCCTTAACACATGCAACTGGTGCGAATGTCTCATCAAAATCAATACCTTCCACATGGGTATATCCTTGTGCAACCAAGTTGTTAGGTCTTTCACCCAATGTCCACACACCGTTCCTTTAAAATTGATTAAACTCCTTTTACATTGCCATCACCCGATATTCATCTTCAAGTACTCTTCTACATTGTTAGTTTCAACTGTGGAAACAAAACAAGGGTAACACTTTGAGATTTTCTTTTCTTGGGTTTGTTCAGTAAGTGTTGGTTCTTATGTTGTAACAACCTATTCTATGTTCTATTTAGTGTTGCCAACAAGTTGATCACTTCGATTATCCTTTTTCTTCTAATTTGGTTGAGTGCTTGATTCCTTAGTGCCATTAGTCTAATTTATCACCACGATTAAGGTTTCCATGACCTCCATTATTCTGCAATTGTATACCCCAAGTGCCTTGAAGTAGAATATCCTAGAAAGATTCCTTATCACTTTTGTTAGAGAATTTTCCTAGATTATCTCTATCTCTTAAAATGTAACACTTATTCCCAAAAGTGTGGAAGTAAGAAGCATTAGGCCTTCTACCTTTCTAGATTTTGTATGAAGTTTTCAACAGAATCTTATGAACATACACTTAATTTATTATGAAACAAGCAATGTTGATCACCTTAGCTCATCATTTTGCACTTATGTAGTTTGTATTTAGCATAATATGTGTCGTCCCTTGGAGTGTGCAATTGTTGTGATCCACCACTCCATTTTGGTGTGGCATCTTAGAGGATGAATACTCGTGTTGAATGCCATGTTAGGAGTAGAACCCGTCAAAATGCTAGTTTTCAAATTCTTTGCTCTTGTCTGTCTGAATCCTCATGATTCCACTTGTAGCTTTGCCTTTCTCATTTTTCAAATGAGTACTTAGCTTCTTGAAGGCTTCGAGGGTCTTGGATTTTTCTTGTAAGAAATCAACCCACATAAAATATGAGTAATCATCAACACAAATGACAATGTTCCTTTTGCTTCTAACACTAGTGACTTCTGTCAGTTCCATGAGATCTATGTGAAGTAGCTCCAAAATTCTTGCCTCACTTAACCTTTTGGAAGCTTTGTGTGATGATCTCCATTGCTTTCCCAACTAACATGGTCCATAGACATTTGCTATTCTCTCCAACAATGTTAGCAATCTTTAAACAACACCTATCTTTGAAAGCCTCATAAGGTCTTGATAATTGATGTGTCCTAACCTTTTATAACATTCTCACTCTTATCAATGCTAGATTTGTGAAAGGTTATGTTATTGCTCATGGTATAACAATTATCATCTGACATGTTGCTAACAAGCACACAATAGTTATTCTTGTCATATACTTGGTATTGATCTTTTGTGAACCTCACAAATAAATCTTGATCACATAAATGACTGATGCTTAATAAGTTGGTCTTGAGTCCACCTACATGTAGGATACTCTTCAATTTTAGCATTCTTAAAATGTTGATAGCCCTTTGTCTAATAACTCACCATTTTTAACCATCTCCCAATGTCACATCTACCTAAAATGTTCTTGTACTTAGATAAATACTTCTTGTCATCTGTCATAGGTTTCGAACATCAATTACCTAGATACCAAGTATTTTTTAAACATGCTCTTAGTGAAGTGTAGGATACAAAACATTTTATATTTGATTTTCAGATCTAAACTCTCCTACCTAGGTTGTTCTTACTTCGCATGTTGCCAACACACTTGTCATCGCTTTCTCTTTTCAACATATGGCTCAACAATGAAAAGCATTGATTCAAAGTGTCCAGCTTTTTTGCAAGAGTTACAATTCTAGTGGATGTGCTCCTTGTTGCCTTCTTTTTGTTGTGAACAGAGTGTGCAACAATCAGAACAGTAGCCTTGACAAACTTGATCTCATTCTTTTCCAAGATTCTAGCCATTTTGATCTGTGTGTAGCTAATTCCTATTCAATCTAAAGCTAATTTCCTTATCGACAGTTCATCCTCCAATTTTTCTTTGCCCATATCCAAGTTCTTTAGGGTTGAGTTAGCCTCTTGGTATTATTCATTGAGCTTTTTACACTCATACCTTAGATTTGAACATTCATCATTTAACATGCATGTACTTCCTTAAGAGATGTCACCTCTTCTTTTAGTGCATGATTTTCTATTTGTAAGCTTATTAATTTTTCACAAGCTAATTGGTAAGTAGAGTGGACTTCATCCTTAACATCACTATTGCCTTTATTTGATGTTGCAATATTGGTCATGACATCTTTCTATTTTGAACTAAACAAATTGAAAGGTACCTAATTGCTAGTGTGAGTTGCTGCATCATTGCACTCCTTGAATTCAACATCACTCTAACTTAAGTTCATTGACTTACCTTTCTTCTTAAGGGTATTGGCATATCCTACTTGAATATGTTTGAATCCCTTGCATTCGTGACACTATACGCCTTTCTTCTCAAATTTACATTTCTCTTGCCTTTTGAATTTCTTCTTTTGATTTGTAGGATGATTGTTAGAAGAATTACTTGATTTTCTAAAGTTTAACTTCTTTTTACTTAACAATTTCTTTAGCTTCTTTATTAGGTAAGCTATGTCGTCTTAAGGTTTTTCTTACAAGCTTTGCTTTTGAAAACTTCTTTCTTGACTAGGAGGCTTAGTTTGCAATGTGTCTTAGCTTGCTATTAAATTTTGTTGTTGTTTCATTCGCAACCATCTTTAATGTTTTAAACTAAGTTACCAATAGTTAAAGCTTGTTAGATCTCATAGCACTTAGTTCTTTATGGACATTTTGCTAGATATCTCATGCTTCCTAGGCCGTGTCACATGTGGATATGAGTTTAAATTATTGTTCATTTACACTTGTGAATACAACATTAATAGTTTTAGAATTGCCTAGTACTACCCTTTCTTCTTTAGTTGTCCAAGTTTTTACATCCTTTGGAACCTGAAGTCCCCTTTCAGTTATGATAGTTGATGGTTTATAGCCATGCTCAATTGAATATCATGCCTTTCATCTTAGAATTTTATGAATGCCTTCATTCATGCATCTAATATGGGTAATTAGATCCATCAAGAAGTCGAGTTTATGTTATAGATGCTCCTTCCTTAGTAATCATTTTCAACCCTTCAGGATGTCACTTGCTTGCACAAATAAGTAGACCTTGTGAACCAAACTTTGATAGGTTTCAAATAATGTAAGTTGTTCAAGTGTGTTGAGAACACACATACATACAACACAACACAGTAAAAATAAATGAGCCATAAAATTATTACTGTAATTTGGAGTTTCCACTCCTATGTCTTTAGGGCCTTACCTAAAAAAAAATGCCCCACTAAGTAAATGAAGGAAACAGATAGACAACAAAATTTCTTACTCACTTTACTACTCCAACCCTAAAGTTCCTGGTTGGTTAACAACACATTATCCCAACAGTGAATACCTAAACTCCTTTTAGGATCAACTTGCCAGCATAGTAGGCTATCACAAGGTTTTAACTTTCGTGCACTTTATACTCTATAAACAAATTAGTACTGAGATCATAATGCTTATAAAGGAGAACTATGGGATACCATCTGAGTATCAACATTCTTCCATTATAGATTGTCTTCAAGAAGTTCTACTGCAACTAGGCTTATATATGGCATAAAATCAACTTCCTAATATTTAGGCTAAATCTTCTCTATTGGCCGGAGTTAGTTGCCAACAAGTGGTCACATGGCTAGACTCTTATCCATTCTTATTAGCTTGACTCGTATCCATTCTTATCCATTGCTTCTCTAAGTCTATCAAGAGTCTTCAATTGTAATCTCCTAATAACATCAACTCCTTTCTATACTTTATCTACATAGATGACTTACCCTATGTTGTTATGAGACTATTGTTAACTATCCAAGATATTAGGACTAGATAAGTTTTCCATTGAATCTCTAGAATTTAAGGAACTCTTTAGCAGCAATGACTTGATAGTTTCAAATGCCTTAGAAGCCTTAACCACTCATTTACATTAGAATAGAATTCTTGATAAGTTAGGATTCTTCTAGTGTGACCATGTTATGAATAATGTGTCAGCACTTAGCTAACATGCTAACTGGATGTGCTTTTTATTTTTCATTTTTTCTAGTCTTAAGTTCTCGCTACATGAAGTGGGTGACCATATATAGTGAGGCAAATATTTTTCGTGCTTGTCTTGTGTATTACTTTAACATAGAAGATTAAGGAGGTTCTGTTTGGTCTTCCATCTTCATTTCTGTATCCTTGACCTTAGATGCGTATATGAGAGAGATTATAGTAAAGAATTTGGTTATATTCTTATCCACTAGAAGCCAAGCTATTTTTGATCTAGTGTCTAATGCTACTTTTACAAAAATATTTTTGAAGGGGTGCTTCCTTGAGGAACTACTGTTAAATTAACTAAGTTTACAAAAATTGTTTCAAGGCTATCTTAGTGCTTGACTACTAAAATTTGTTCATGAGTTATTGACAATTTGAAGGGTATTAGAGAGTTGGTATGACTAGCACATCTTGTATTTATATAGTGAGTGTCATGGCGTTTAGGATGAGACATAAGAATATATGTGTGTGGATGCATCATTAGAGAATGAGTATTCAAACAATGAGTCACAGAACGAAGCAAACACATGGTGTTCTCTCTTGGTTGTCAAAGTCTTACTTCATAATTGTGTTAAGTGCTTGTAGACCTTAGATTTGAGATAACATAGTTTTCTTGAATGCATGACGGTCAACATGCATTAGGACATTAAAGGTCAATATCTACACTAATAAGTGATAAAAGCCTGAGCCCAACATGCCACTACCCAAATGCATATAGAGGCATGTGCTTCAATAAGGGATTCATCTCTCCTTATAAGTGAGTAAGACGTTTATCTTATATAGTTGGTGTTTTATGAGATAAAAATCCTTAGCCAAGGTAGTGTGCGATTGGAAAGGAGTTTCTAATAGAAATATTATTCTCATGAGGTAACATTGATTAGTCATATAAGTGAGTTTGTGAGTGTGACTAAATCTATGACTCTTGCTCAATTGGGATAAAATAAGATATAAGGTCAATACTGCATGCCACTCACAATTGAGAGGGTTCATTGTAATCTACTTCACTTTTGCTTAATTGAGCTATGAGATAGGTTGCAAGCTAGGCGCTACCCATATCCTTCAAATTATACTCATTGCTAATTAAAAATAAACCTAGAGAGTCAAACATAAATGGTTGTAGTGTACAAAGTGTGTTAAATTAGTAGGTAGCATAATTTATTTAGTTGGAATTAGATTGAACCAAATAAATTGAAATGGTGTTTGTTAATAATGAGATCAATAATTAAAAGCTCAATTGTTGTCTGAGTATGCTAGATTTATCTTAAGCTGATTTTTATACTCGTACAATAGCCCACTGAGAAGGTAGTAATAAGCCTATTTTAGTATAGTTATAGCAAAGTTTTAGATCCTTTTGATATATTTTTAGCAAGAAGTTCAATGATGAAAACTCAAGCAAAAATTGGGTTTTTTTTACCACTCTATATCTTTATTTATTAATGCTTTCCATTTCCTTTTCTTATTTTGGTTGGGATGTGCTCAAAAGAGAAGTGTTTTACACTTGCCAACCTTGGAGGTCAAGATATCACCATGACTATGGAAGGATGAAAATATTCCCATGTTTCACATAGAAATGACTAATATTTTGTGAGCTATAAAAAATATTTTTCTCTATTTATTAAAAAATCTAAGAGGAATAGGTAGCTGAGATACATGCAATTTCAAGGAATTGCTCAAGCTTTTCTGAACTATTGGAAATCCTCTGGAGAAGGGCACATATGTATTAAATTATTCTATTTTGATGGGAGTGGAGGAGAAGAGGAGACATTTCAAGCATTATCATCTTCATTCTTAAGGACTTGCTAGTTTCAAACTTATATTACCTAATATGATCTCCACATTATTATTCTATCAAATTGCTAATATTACATAAGGCACATCTTTCTTCCTAAGAGATGAATTTGTTCAGTTGCTTTCTGTTGATAGATGGATAAAGAAGCATTATTGGTAGAAGTTATCAGTCAAGTAAAGGAATTAAGATCGAGCATGTTCGAGGCCTCTAATGGCGCACTTATGTCGATAGATACCAATGAATTGAAAATTGAAGTGTAGGAAGACCTAAATGATGGGACATCATTTTGCATCCAAACATTGCTTTGTTGTGACTTTGAACACAAACTTCTCTTTGATTTAAGGAAAAGCCCTTGAATCTCTCCCATTGAAGACTCTGACAGTTGAGATTGCAACCTTGGGAAGTAGAAAGGAGAACATTTTTCTTACTAGGTTCTAAACATTGAGGATGGGAAAGGAGGCCAAGCATTTCTTACTTATGTACGTTAGGCTCTACAATTTGTGCTTGACAAATTTTATACATCAAAGGAGTTCATTTTTAGAAATACGTCTGGTGAAAAAGGAAGAGTTTCGTTTTTCAGCACTTCAAACTCATCTTCTCAGGGAAATGTTCAATGAGAAGTGTCAAAATTAACATTGATGTGGATGTCCAACATGATAACGAGGAGTCGCTGGAAATTCCAGCTGGACCGATAACCAGGGCACGGGTAAAAAGTCTTAAAGAAGCCATCAACGCCTTGGTGCATGAAATTCAAGAAGATGTCATGCGAGGATACAAATTCGAGGAACCCAGGGAGGAGTGCAGGATAAACATCCTGAGTTGGTTAAAAGACTTGGAGGTAAAGGAGTAAAGTGGACTATTTAATTTATTTATCTATTCTCCTTAATTTATTTTAATTTTGGGCCCAACTAGATAAGCCCAATAGGAACCCTAAGCCCAACTAGACTAGGGTTTTAGTACTATAAATTCATTGTGTATCATCAACAATAGACAGAGAGAGTTTTTAATTAATTCAAGTTGCTTCTCAATTCCCTAAAATTGAGCCTTTCAATTTCTCGTGAATTTTCTATCCCAAATTGAGTCATTCCAGATTGGTCTGTGTGATTTGTAACGTATCAATCAACAATCGATTTGCTGATTGTGGTCGTTCCATCGGATTCAATCCAATCCTACCATGTTGAGTCGGAGTTCTTCGTCCGGTTTGCGTCCCTAGGATTACCGGATTCGGGTCCGATTACACTGCTATTTTCAGACGCGATTTGATCACATCAGTTTGATATCAGAGCCAGCTTGTGTCAAATTCTAATTCGATACACGATCCGAAGTTTCAAAAAAAAATAAAAAAAAAAAACAAAAATCTGAGGCTCCGCACCGACTGAAAATTGCTGCCGCAATCCACCGTCTCCAGCCAATCTTAAGCCAGGATTCAACCGCCCAAGGACTGGCGCCCAAAGCCCATTCCATCGCCACCATCAATTGAACCCAACGCCATCGGAATCGGGAGGAATCTGGCCGTGAACCACCGCAACGCCGCGCGAATTTCTGCCTGAAATTCGCGCCGCCACAGCCTGAATCGCAGCCCATCGCCTCCATCAAGGCTTCCCGAGGGCTTGCCCAGGCCGGGTCGATCGTTTTCGACCACCGCCGCTGACGAACGCGGGCGAAATCAGAGTTTTTCGTTGGGTCGAGGTTGATTTGGACCGGAGAAAAAAAAAGATTTGGGCCAAGTTGCCGATTGGGCCAAAGTCGGGCAGAGGAAAAAAAAAATCCTGTTGTGCCGAGGCAAGAGTTAGGCCGAGTGTCGAGTTAGGCTGGAAGCAGGATCTGAGCCAGGCTTGAGCAAAAAAAATTAGTGTGCTGAAAAGATTGGGCTGAACCAGGAGTTGCTATTGGGTAGGGTCGTCCGCGTTGACATGGTAAGGCTGTGTTTTGCTACAGAATTTTTGTTTCAGCTTAAGGGCCTGTTTGGTTGCTGATTAAAAAAAAAAGAGGCCAAAAAAAAAGAGTGAGGCCAAAAAAAAAACAAGAAACAAAAAGAGAGGCTAAATAAAAAAAAGGAAAAAAAAAGAGAGGCAAAAAAAAAGAGGCCAAAAAAAAAAAAGAGAGTGATTTCTTTTGTTCATTAAATTTTAATATTATAGAGATTGTATTTGGGGATATTGAAGATTGAGATATTTGCTTATCTCGTATCTTTTTTTTATCATAGGCTATATCCATCGTACCGAGTGCTTGTATTTTTACGTTGCTTGAATCTTGAGACCATTTTGGAATCACACGAGAAGGGCACGAGAAATTGAGATTTGTGAGGAATAAATTGAGTGTGTGTGATACACGAGCGGAGGTAAGAAACGAGTGTCAGAGAGCCTCCACCTGAGAGAAGTGAGAGTAGCGAGATTGGTGAGGACTTTTACTACTAACCCTTTTCTGCTGTTATTATGTTTTTATTTTGTACCTCAGACATCGTGATGGCCAGCCAGTATTCAGGACAAGGTAACAGCCCTGACGAGACTAAGTTTCTATTCGAATCCTTCACTGGTGAATTGGGGAAGCTCACCAGGAGCATGGAGGGCATGCAGGACCGAATGACAGATATGCAAGATTGATTAGGGCGAGTAGAAGCATCCCAAGCTGCAACCCTAGAAAGAAACGGTTCACTGTCCAAACCAACTAGACGCAGAGGCAGTCTCGTGCCAGGCCGAGCTCAGATTAGGGATAGGCAAGGGTATCATGTCAGACCTATAAGACCCGATTGACATAAATATGAGAAGTATGGGTCGAACGAGGACGAGGACTGGTACGCATACGACAATGAGCCCAGGAGACATCGTCGGAGGGACAGTGTAGAAGACAAGGTATCCAAGGGGTTGAAGTTACAGCTACCGCCTTTCCAGGGGCGATCTGATCCCAATGCCTACCTAGAGTGGGAAAGGAAGGTAGAATTAATTTTTGACTATCAGCACTATTCAAAGAGCCAAAAGGTTAAGTTGGTTGTAGTGGAGTTCATAGATTATGTGATCATATGGTGGGATCAGCTGTGCACTAGCAGGAGGAGAGCTGGAAAGGGGCTAGTGCGTACTTGGACAGAGTTGAAAGCAGTCCTGAGGAAGAGATTTGTGCCGAGCCATTACCATCGAGACTTGTATCAGCGACTACAAACATTAACGCAGGGAACTCAGAGTGTAGAAGACTATTATAAGGAGCTTGAGATAGCTATGATCCGAGCAGATGTTGTGGAAGATAGGGAGGCCACTATGGCGTGTTTTCTGAGTGGATTGCACTGGGACATAGCTGACGTAGTGGAGTTGCAGCATTACGTAGAGTTAGAAGAGATTGTGCAAAAGGCGATCAAGGTAGAGAGGCAGTTAAAGAGGAGGGGTAAGTTCACATCCCAACGTAATACTGCTAGCAAACCCTTCCCCAGAAGAGAGGATAAAGCACCTATAACGAGTGCCACTCGGGCCAGAACTGTACCTAAAGTGGAGGCACCTAAGGTAACAACTCCTACTCTTTCTGGCTCATCTAGCACACGAAACAGGGATATCTTGTGTTTTAAGTGTCAGGGCAGGGGCATATTACTTCGCAGTGTCCCAATAAAAGAACTATGCTGCTGTCAGAGAATGGGGATATTGTGACTGATTAGGAGTGTGACAGCAGTGAAGAAATACCGCCATTAGAGGAAGAGCCATCCGACGAGGAAAGACTGTGCAAAGAAGGGGAATTAATTTAGTGGTGATGAGAGCGCTGAGCACTCAAGTGAAGGAGAAGATAGATGAGGCTCAAAGAGAGAGTATATTTCCATGCGCTCTGTCTGATTAATGGTAAGACTTACAATTTAATAGTAAACGGAGGAAGCTGTACGACGCTAGTTGAGAGATTGGCCTTACCCATGAAGGATCACCCCAGACTATACAAGTTACAGTAGCTTAATAACAGTGGCGAGGTTTAAAATGACGAAGCAGGTGATGGTAAGCTTCAAAATAGGATCATATGAGGATCAGGTGACCTGTGACGTAGTGCCTATGCAAGCTTGTCACGTCCTACTTGGCAGACCGTGGCAATTTGATTGACAGGTGATATATAACAGATTGACTAATCGGTATTCGTTCTTATTCCATGGAAAAAAGGTCACATTAGTTCCCTTGACTCTGAAGCAAGTATACGAGGACCAGTTGTATATGCAGAGACAGTTTGAGTTGGAAATAGAGAGGAGGAAGAAAAGAAAGGAGGGATTAAGAGAGAAAGAGCAAAAGAAAGATGAGAGGGGAAAGGCAAAAGAGGAGTGTATGATGGCAACTATGAGGGATGTAAGGTTGGCATTGAGTGCTGAGAAGTCCCTTGTGATGTTGATGTATAAGGAGTCATATTATATATCTGATGATGTTACATCCTCCCTCCCCTCAGTTATAGTGTCTGTTTTGCAGGAATACACTGACGTGTTTCTAGAGGAGGTCCCTAGGGGGTTGCCACTGGTTCGAGGGATATAACATCAGATAGACTTTATCCGGGGGGCATCCATACCCAACAAGCCAGCATACCAAACCAACCCCGAAGAAACCCAAGAGATCTAGAGATAAGTGGAGGAGCTGATGAGTAAAGGTTGGGTTCGAGAAAGTATGAGTCCGTGTGCTGTCCCCGTGCTACTCGTGCCAAAGAAAGACGGACAATAGCGCATGTGCGTAGATTGTAGAGTTGTTAATGCTATCATGGTAAAGATCGTCATCCCATACCTCGTCTAGATGATTTGCTTAATGAGTTATATGGTGCCACTATATTCTCTAAAATAGATTTTAAGAGTGGGTACCATCAAATTAGAATACGTAAGGAGGATGAGTGGAAAACAACCTTTAAAACCAAATTTAGCTTGTATGAATGGCTTGTAATGCTATTTGGACTCACTAATGCTCCTAGCACATTTATGTGCCTAATGAACCATGTTATGCGTGCATTCATTGGTAAATTTGTTGTAGTATATTTTGATGACATATTGGTCTATAGTCGCACAATGGTCGAGCATGTTGAACACATACGCAACATACTTGATGTTCTACGACGAGAAAAGCTATATGCTAATATCAAGAAATGCATTTTTTTTACTGACCACTGTGTCTTCCTAAGATTTGTTCTTGGTGCATAGGGAATATAGGTGGATGAAAAGCAAAGTGAAGGCCATAAAAGAATGGCCAACTCTGACGACATTATCCGAAGTGAGAAGCTTCCATGAGTTGGCTAGATTCTATAGACGATTTCTGCAGGATTTCAGCACCATTGCTGCCCCACTCACCACCATAATTAAGAAGAATGAGAAGTTTAAGTGGGAAGAAGCCCAACAACGAGTTTTTGACACCTTAAAGATAAACTTACACATGCTCCTGTACTTTCTTTACGTGATTTTAAGAAGGCCTTTGAAATTGAGTGTGATGCTTCTGGTGTAGGTATTGGAGCGGTTCTGATGTAAGATAAGAAACTCATTGTATACGTCAGTGAGAAACTTAATGGAGCCACACTGAATTACCCCACATATGACAAGGAGTTATACTCCTTGGTGCGGGCCCTGGAAACATGGCAACATTACTTAAGGCCAAAGGAGTTTGTGATTCACACTGACCACGAATCCCTGAAGCATCTCAAAGGTCAAAGCAAGCTCAACAAACGGCATTCCAAGTGGGTGTCGTTCATTGACACATTCCCTTACGTCATCAAGTACAAAAAAGGAATGGAAAACATAGTTGCTGATGCGTTATATCGTAGGTATAATTTACTGAACACGTTAGGCACAAAGTTACAAGGATTTGAGTACATTAAGGAACTTTACCAAAATGACCCTAACTTCGGTCAAGCTTTTACACTCACTAAAAAATGCGCTTATAACAAGTAATTTAGACATGAGGATTATTTGTTCTATATCAATAGATTGTGTATTCCACAGTGTTCTCTACGAGAATTGCTTATTTGAGAAGCTCACCGTAGAGGACTGATGGGACACTTAGGTGTCACCAAAATTGTGCTAATTTTGTAGGAACACTTCTACTGGCAGGACAAAAAGGGGACGTGGAGCAAGTTGTAGAAAGATGCATACGGTGTAAAGAAGCAAAGTCCCACAACCAGCCCTACGGTGTATATCACCCTTTACCTGTCCTTGGTACCCCTTGGACCGACATATCTATGGACTTTGTTTTGGGGTTACCCAGATCTAAAAATGGTAGAGATGCCATCTTTGTGGTCATAGATAGATTTTCTAAAATGACTCACTTTATTGTCTGCCATAAAACTAGTAACGCATCGCATGTAGCTGACTTGTTTTTCAAAGAAGTGGTCTGTCTACATGGGGTGCCCAAAACTATAGTGTTCGATCGCGATGTTAAATTTTTCAATTATTTCTGGAAAACACTATGTGCTAAGTTAGGAACTAAGCTACTATTTTCTACAACCTATCACTCTCAAACTGATGGATAAACTGAAGCTGTTAACAGAATACTTACTGCCTTATTGCGTGTTGTTATCAAGAAAAATATCAAAAGTTGGGAAGAAAGCTTACCGCATGTTGAATTTGCTTATAATCGAGCAGTTCATTCTGCTACTAACATGTCTCTATTTAAAATTGTCTATGGCTTTAATCCTCTAACACCTTTAGATTTGTTGCCATTACCTGGCAATGAACATTTGAGTTTGGAAGGCAAGAAGCGAGCCGAGTATGTCAAGCGAATGCATGAGCATGTCAAGCAAAACATCAAGAAAATGAACCAATAATACGCCCAATAGGTAAACAAAGGCGGAAAGCGGGTAGTGTTTGAACCTGGGGATTGGGTATGGGTTCATATGCGAAAGGAGAGGTTTCCCAAGCAGCGAAAGTCTAAATTGATGCCTCGAGGGGATGGACCATTCTGAGTCTTGGAAAAAATCAATGACAATGCCTATAGACTCGAGTTACTAGGTGAGTTCGGAGTCAGTGCAACTTTTAATGTTTCTGACCTAAGTTTATTTGATGCATGTAGTGACCCGGATTCCGAATTGAAGGCAATTCCTTCTCAAGAGGAGGGGAACGACGTGGACGTCCAACATGATAACGAGGAGTCGTTGGCAATTCTAGCTGGACTGATAACCAGGGCACGGGCAAAAAGTCTTAAAGAAGCCATCAACGCCTTAGTGCACGAAATTCAAGAAGATGTCACGCGTGGATACAAATTCGAAAAACCCAGGGAGGAGTGCAGGATAAACATCCTGAGTTCGTTAAAAGACTTGGAGGCAAAGGAGTAAAGTGGACTGTTTAATTTATTTATCTATTCTCCTTAATTTATTTTAATTTTGGGCCCAGCCAGAATAAGCCCAATAGGAACCCTAAGCCCAACTAGACTAGGGTTTTGGCACTATAAATTCATTGTGTACCGTCAACAATAGGTGGAGAGAGTTTTTAATTAATTCACGTTGCTTCTCAGTTCCCTGAAATTGAGCCTTTCAATTTCTCGTGGATTTTCTATCCCAAATCGAGTCATTCCGGATTGGTCCGTGTGATTCGTAACGTATCAATCAGCAATCGATGTGCTGATCATGGTCGTTCCATTGGGTTCAATCCAATCCTACCATATTGGGTCGGCATTCTTCGTCCGATTTGCGTCCCTGGGATTACCGGATTCAGGTCCGATTACACCGTTATTTTCCGATGCGATTTGATCACGTCAAACATGTTTTTTTAGGAAAACTCTAGAAAATGATAGATGGAAAATATAGAAATTCTATAGAAGAATAGCATTCTTTAGAAGCTTTGAGACTTGCTTGGAGTGTTTGAAATCTTCAAACTACAAGTATTAATATGTAGCTTGGAATGGTTTTAGGCAATGAAAACTATAACAAATTCACTATAACTATTTTCCTCTCCTCCCTCTTATACACAGTAATCTCATCATTTTAAAACTAAAAAGTCTTATTAGTCTTCCAACTATTCTTTAACCTTTTCAAATAATGGCATCAAAGCCATGTTTGATCATTTACTTGGCATAATCAAACATACACAATGTCCACAACTAAACAAATCTCTATCCCATTTTCTCTAACTAAAACTATGACTATTAGGCTATTTAAATGAGGACTTATTTTCAATCTCAAAAACTATAGGCAATAAAAGGGGTCAGCATGCCAAATGGAACTTCCACACTGCTATCTATTGAAAAATTTAAACAAGAAGATGACACGGCCAAGGATTCAAAGGCTTTTTACTATATTCAAGTAGCAGATGATATTCCCAAGAATTTGTCCTACTATGTCAACAAAGGAAGCTTGGAGCATTTTAAAATAAGAATTTCAAGGAAGTGCAAAGGTACGAATAGTTAAACTTCAAACTCTTAGAAGAGATTTTGATAATATGAAATGAAGGATTCCAAGACCCTCAGTAACTACTATGCAAGATTGCATGAATTGGTAAATGAACTAAAGGGTTGTAGAAAAACTACTCATAAGAATTACTAAAAAGTATGAGCCAATAGTTACTATAATTAAGGAAACAAAAGATCTCACGACAAGAGTTAAAGAGTTGGTTGGATTACTTGAGACCTACGAAAAACGACAAAGAATGGAAGAAGAAAATTCACTTGAAAATGCCTTTCAATCTATATTAGAGATAAGGTCTTAAAAATCCAACTTTAAGAAGAGGGGAGAGAGCTTTAAATTGATACCAAGTAATATTCAAAGTAAAACAAAAGGAGAAACATCCACTATATCATATCTGCAAGCACATACACCACCTTAAAAATGATTGTTATTTCTGTGGCAAGCTTGTATGCAAAAATTGCAAGAAGTTTGGACACACGGAGAAATATTGTAGGCTAAAAGAGAAACATCAAGTGAATTGCTTCAAAGAAAGTCTATGCAGTAACCATCTCTTCTACGCTTGCAACTTAATACCAGAAACTAAAGATGCTACATGGCAAGTTGATAGTGTGGCTAGCAACCACATGACTTATTAAAAAAGTGCCTTCTAAATGCTCAATGAATCCTTCAAAACTAATGTTATACTTAAGGACAACTATGTTTGGAAGGTTGAAGGGAAAGGATCTGTTACCATTAACTAAAAAAAATGGTATGTGAGTGATAAATGATGTTATGTATGTTCCAAATTTAAGGACAAATCTATTTAGCATTAGTCAAATGATGGAGTAAGGGTATGCCCCACACTTTGAAGGAGACTCAAGCACCATTCATGCTAATAATGATAAATCTCTCATTACTATGAAAGTGAAAATGAGAGAACATAGATGCTTCCCATACAACTACAATATCTCAGTGGCATTACCTTAGAAACTTAAGGAGATGGATCTTGGCTAGGGTATAAAAGGCTAGGGCACTTCAACTTTTAATGCTTGAAAATGTCGCATCTAGAAAAGATGTCAAATCTCTTGCAAATTCAAATTGCTGATAGTGTTTGTGAAACTAGCATGCAAGATAAGTAATAAAGGAAGTCATTTCCTTTAGAAAGTTCTTAGAGAGCCTTGTTGTTTTCATTACTGAGTATATTAGAATAACATGGGTATATTTTATGCTGGAAAACCAGAGGTCTTTAAAATTTTCAAACAATTTAAAAATCTTGCAGAGAATTAAAGTGGTAGAAACATTAAAGTTTTGAGAAGTGACTAAGGAAAAGAATATAGTAATGTGAAGTTTAAAAAATTTTGTGAAGATGAAGGTATTAAGAATTAAACTATAGTTAGCTACAACCTTAAATAAAATAGAGTATTCGAGAGGCAGAGCACAACCATTTTGGAGATAGCTAGTGCAATGCTTGGATAGAAACACTTTCCAAAGATCATCTAGGCTGAAGCAATCTATACAATTGCATACCTTCTCAATAGATGTCCCATGAGAGCAGTTAAGAATATGACACTAATAGAAGCTTGAAGCGGTCGAAGGCCTTCAACTAAACATCATAGAGTTTTTAGGTGCTTTGGCTATGTTTATGTCTTAGTAGAAAAGGGACACAATTTAGAAGAAAAATAGAAAAAGGTATCTTTCTTGGTTACAATACAAGATCAAAAGGTTAGAGAATTTACAGTTTGAAAACCAAGAAGTTAATTGTTAGTCGAGATGTTAAGTTTGACGAAAATGCTATATGGCATTAGAGTGAAGAAAAAGTAAAGAGTATAACTATTACAATGCCCTCAACTGAAAGAATTACTCAAGTAAAGAAAAAGCACATCAATGATAGGTTGAGGAGACTGAGGGCCAGCAAGTAACATCTCAAAGATCACCTAGAACATTGGTATCAACAAATGAAGGAGATTCCTTGCCAGATATACCACTAAGAAGGACAAAGCTCCTAAGCAACATGTATGCAATGCGTAACTTAGTTATGATAGAACTAGAAAACTTCAAGGTAGCTGTTAAGTAGAAGGAATTAGTCAAGGCAATGAAATTAGAAATCCAGATGCATGTTATACATGTATGCTTTCACATTAATTAATAAAATATTGATTTATTGATACTAATATTATGGCAATTTTGATGCATGTAAATCTTGAATGGCGTAAAGCATTGCATATGCCCATATAATTGAGTTAAAAAGCTTTATGTATAAGGGTGTTAGAGAGTCAACACAGCTAAAACTAGTCCATGAGTCACTAACACTCTAAAGGGTATTAGAGAGTCAATACAACTTGCAAACATTGTATTTGTATAGTGAGTGTTATGTTATTTAGTATGTGATATTGATAATACATGTGTGTAGATGCATCATTGGAGAATGAGCATTAAACAATGACTCATAGAATGAAGCAAGCACATGGTGTTTAATCTTAATTATCAATGTCTTATTTCGTGATCGTGTTAAGTGATTGTAAAGTTTAGTTTTAAGATGATATTATCATCTTGTGCACATAATGATCAATTTATCATTAGAATGTTAAGGGCCAATATCTACTTTGATATGTGATAAGGACATAAGCCCAACGTGTCACTGCTCAAATGTGTATGGAGGCATATGTGATTGGAAAGGACTTTGTCTGCTTACAAGTGAGCAAGGCGTTTGTTTTATGCAATTAATATTCTATGAGATGGAAATTCTTAACCAATGTAATGTATGAATGGAAAGGAGTTTTCGATATAAGCATTAGTCTTATGAGGCAACATCAATTGGTCATATGAGCAAGTTTGTAAGTTTGACTAAATCCATTACTCTTGCTTATTTAGGACAAAGTAAGAAAAAAGGTCTATACTATATGGTACACACAATCGAGAGGGTTTATTGTGATGTTTTCACTTCATTTTAGTTAGGCTACAATATGGGCATTTGGCTAGGTGTTGCTCATATTCTTTGAGTTATGCTCATTGCCAAGTAAAGATGCATCTAGAAAGCCACACACAGAAGCATTGTTGTGTATGATGAGTGTTAAATTAGTGGGTAACATAATTTATTTGATTACAATTGGATTGAACTAAATAAATTGCATAATATTTGATATTGTTGAGATCATTAATTAGAAGCACAATGGATTAATTAAATTAAAGAGAAAAGACATGAATGAAATTATTTGACATCAATCATGTTTGTTAATAATATGATTATTAACTAAAACACGGTCTTTGATTTAATTAATGAGATTAATTAAGTTAAAGGATGTAATTCCATTAGGGCTTTATTATTAATAGAGATTAGTAATTAAGAGGCTAGATGGGCCTTAATTATTAAAGAAGGTTAATAATTAAGAGTTGTGGGTTGCAATTATCAAATAGTTTAATAATTAAAAGGTGCATGGGCAAGTCATTACTAATGGTCTAGCTAGTGAGCCTAGGGAGCTCTTAACTAGTGTGCCCTAGTGTCTTAAATATAATTATGTTTTAGAAGAATTTTAAGCATGAAAAACAAGAAAAATTTGATGTACCACCCTCTAAACAAGAAAAAATTATTCTAACCACCCTTTGCATTTCTTCTTGTCACTAAACCTTTTTGCCTTTAAGGAGTTTGCGTTAGAGGCATGAAAAAGGGATTTGCAAGTTATAGAAGATGCTCACCATCCTAAAAGTTGTTTGGAAAAACAAGAGATTGGGTTTTGACAACAACCACGACTTAAGAATTGTAACTGCGCCCAGTAGAATGTGATTCCATAGGTACATTCTTTTCAATTTTTGTTAGTGCTTCTCATTTAATGTGTATTGTGTGGAGAATGCAGAAGAGGTTTAGTATGTTATTCCACTGCATTTATATTATTGATTCATGGTTTCAAAGTTATAAAATGTAACCTCAAACCTATTGAAACCAAATAGTGATAAATTTAATGATCTTTCCATGGTTTATGTTGGTTTCATTTGAGAGTCATTTAAACATTTTTTATATACTTGTTTACATGTGTTAGAATTGTTTTTGTGTGTTTAGATTGAACGAAGGCAGAAAAAATGAAAACTTTGCATCTAAGAAATTTTATGCTGCCATACTATCAAGTTCTGCAGTTGTAAGGGAGGTGTTCAGAGGCGCGATTGTGGCTGTGGTAGGCAAGTGTTGTTTGTCATGGTTGGTTGTGTGGCAGCATAAGGATGGCTATGGCTATGGGAACTATTCCCGTAGTTGCACAGGTTTGACAATGTGCTATTTTTCGATTCAAAACATTGGAAAATGGGTTTTTCACAAACAAGAACTAATTATACATGTGATGTATAATTGTTTGAATATATGTTGTAAATAGATTATGGACTTAGGACACTTGATGATGAATGTATTTCTTTTTGAATTAGTTTTTATGGTTGTATAATTATTTTTCATAAGTTGTAAGGGTATATGCCCAAGTTTTCATTTTTACTACGTAGAATAGGAATTCTTTGTAGTATGCCATGTGTAAATGTAATATGCAAGGCTTCCAAAGATGTTTGTGTTGAGACTAAGAGTTAGTATTGTTCAAATTCAATGGAGCCATACAAGATTAACATGGAAGGCGTTAAGGAGTTGATGTTCATGTGGGGACCAAGAGTAGGTGTCATTTGAAGTTCGATGGCATGGCAGGCTCCATAAAGCCACTAAGACTAAGATGAAAGAAAGCATTCTGGATTCCTATATAATAGTGTAGGATTTTCACGTACATGTACAGGATCCAATTCCAAGCTTAAATTTGATTTAGAAATCTATAATCCTCTACATTACTTAATTTTGCATATTATTCATGATGGATGTATGAGATACATAAAACTAGATAATATGGAAAGCAAAACATAATTCTATGTAGACCAAGAACTTCCTTAAACAATATTAAGTTGTAACAGCAAATTGTTTGTCCTGGCCTTTCATCAAGCTTGAGGCCATAAATGTAGCCTTAGTATATGGTATCATCATATTAATGAGGTTATATTACAACATATTTATGACTTTGGGTGCATTAGATGTGACATTTAAAGGATACTTCAACTTAAGAGTAGTTAGCTAAGGGTGGAGTTCAAATCCAACAAGTTGTTAGTTGGTGGATGCAACATAAATAAACCTATAGTGTGAAGAATTGATTATGTAAGTTATCGTTAGGCCATGAGCTAAATAAAAAGATTGGACCATGCATGAGATACTTTTGTAAGATTTGTCATTCATTGGGCCTAGCATACTAAGAATTGATTACATAAGATATTTTATGTTCAATGAAGACCCCAAATCACTCATTAAAGAAATTTTGCCAATAAAATTTTTGTTGTATACCATATGGAGTGTAGGATTCAAAAAATCTAGTAGAAGGTCATTTTGAGTCCCTAATCATAAAGGTAATGCATATCGCAACTAAACTAATAAGTTTTACCTATTTTTTGCATCTAAATTTTGTCTCGAATAATGCACACAATCAGATAATTGATAATTGAGACCTTAATGTTAACTGGAGCCAAGATAGTCAATTGGTTTCAAGATTTGAGAAGAGTTATCATTCTTGAGAGAGTCAATGATATCTTGGGTATTACTATCCTATTGCAAGGGAAAGAGGTTGTCCTTGAGAACTCTAGTCTCTTGATTAGTAAGACTAAGTAGAGCAAGACTAAAATAAGAAAGCCCATTGTTCCTAGGGCTTGTGGGAGGGGCATGATGTTTAGTGCCCAAGTTAGCAAAGAAAAGAGTTTTCAATGCAACAAACAAGGACATCAGAGGATAAATTGTAGTAAATACCTCAATTGCCAAGGTGTTGGCATTGGAGGCATGGAATTATAGGTTTTTGAGACATCTTGTTTTATTGGTGTGCTATTTGGATCTTAGATTTGGGTGCATGTTTCTAAATTTGCACTTTGAATTAACATTTGGTCAAGAGTAGATCCCTTGTGAAGTGAAAAATGATAATAAAGGTCAACAATGGGGTTAGAACTGTAGCCACTATGATTGGCACTACTTCAACTAGGTTATCATCTAGTCATGATATGGGCATGAGAGAGAGTTTCTTATTACCAAACGCGTAGAAAAATATTGTTTCTATACCTTTATTGGTGAAAAAAGGTTATGAACTTTCTTTTAGAGACAATAAATGTGAAATTATTATCATAATAAAGTGATTGGCACCACCTCACTGGTAAATAGCTTGTATTAACTTGTTTTGGATGATAAATCAGTGATGAACGTCATGACAAATGAACACGCTAGGGATAGCTTAAATCATAAGCACATGTAGCATAGAGGCTAGGATTAGCAAGTTAGAGAAAGATGGGCTTATTGGGCCACTATAAAATAAGCCTTATCTAACTTGCTAACTAAGCATCTCAAGCAACATGGCTAAGAGTCCATCTATTAGGAAAGTCCAAAGAGAAACTTCAATATTAGAGTTAATCCATACCAACATTTATAGGTCATTTCATGAAATAACGAAGAGAGGTTTCCAATACTTCATAGCCTTTACTGATAATTATTTTAGAAATAGTCATGTATACTTAATGAAATACAAGCACGAGTCCTTTGAAGAGTTCAAAGAATTAGTGGCTAAAGTGGAGAAAAGGTTAGCAAGCATGTAAAGTTACTACAATCAGATTGCGATACAAAGTACATGAATGCATAGTTTGTGGAATCCCTTAAAGTGATTGGTATTATATTACAACTTACACCACTAAAAACTCGTCTACTAAATAGCATAGCTGAGCATAGGAGTTAGACTCTATTGGACCTAATTTAGTATATAATTAGCTTCACCAATTTACCCATTTCTTTATGGCAACATGCTCTCTTAACAACCACTGATAACTTGAATATGATTGCTTATAAGCTAATTCCTTCAACCTCACATGAGATATACAGTGAAAGGAAACCAATCTTGAAGTATATTAGGACTTAGGGATGTTTGTCTCGACTTGAGAAGAGCCAAATGGATATGGTAGAGGTGAAGGCTATTATTGGTTGCTTTGTAATACATTTCAAGGATTCCATGGGATATAAATTCTACCTACCTGAAACCATGGTATTTTCGTTGGTTTTTAGGTACTTTTTCTCAAAGAAGAGTTCATTAAGGAACATGGTAGAACAATAATGCTCAAAGAGGTTAAGCTTGAGAAAAAAAGCAATGGCCCTGAATGGCAAATTCTTATTTAAGGACAATCGTGTACCATGCAATCATTACAATGATTGGGTAGAATCTCTCATTCACTACAGAGAGATGTTTTTCTTCTAGAGAATGAATAGAAATTGTTCATAATGGGAGGTAATGTTCATGGAAAAGTTCCATCGACCTTTAATCAATCAATAGCAAATAAGGATTCAGCTAAGTGGCTTAAGGCTATGAAATTAGAGATGAACTTTATGCATGCGAAGTAAGTGCGGACCTTGGTGAATCCACCTGAGGGAATGGTTCCCATTAGATGAAAATGGGTCCGTAATAGGAAGATTAGTTCAACTAGTAAGGTAGAGACCTATAAGGCTAACCTTGTGGTGAAGGGCCATAATCAAAATGAGGGACTTGACTATGAGGAAACTTTCTCACCTGTAGCCATGCTCAGTAATGTTTTAATTTATGTGTGATAGCCACTTACTAGGATTATAAGATTTGGCAAATGGATGTCAAAACTATTTTCCTTAATGGATTGCTTAAGACATTTAAACGGTATAGTTAAATTATTTGGCTTCATAAAAAATGAAGATGAATCCTACATTTGTAAGAAAGGTTGGTGGGAGCATGAAGCATTCTTAGTGTGGTATGTGGATGACATATTACTAATAAGGAATGTTGTTGGGATGTTAAGCTCAAACGAAACATCATTTTTTCGAACCTCCTCCATCGAAACAAAGGAGAGGTGGTCCACAACTGGTGCATTCGCATCTATATAGATAGAGCAAAGAGATTCTAAGGTCTCTCTTATGTCTTGGACATAGACAAGATACTAAAGAGGTTTAACACGAAAGCTTGATGTGCGCCATGT
Organism: Avicennia marina; assembly: GCA_019155195.1. Classification (NCBI taxonomy): domain Eukaryota; kingdom Viridiplantae; phylum Streptophyta; class Magnoliopsida; order Lamiales; family Acanthaceae; genus Avicennia; species Avicennia marina. The sequence continues at coordinate 12,161,573 of CM032756.1, read as the reverse complement.
TTAGTACAATGCCAGATATCACCTATGTTGTAAGTGTTACAAGCAAGTTTCAAGTGAGTCCTAGCAATGAGAATGCTCTCAAGAGTATCCTTAAGGGCCTGATAAATACTAGAGATATGGTACTTATATATAAAGATGGTAAACTATGAGCATATAGTTAGACCAATTCCAACTTCCAATCAAATGTGAATGATAAAAAATTTATCTCTAGAGTCTTTAAACTACTCTTAATAGAGTAATAGTTAATTGGAAGAGTTTCAAATAAAGTGCCACTATGGACTCCATGTTGAAGGTTGAGCACGTCATGGCATGTGATGTTGCCAAGGAGGTTGTTTGAATAAAGGAAGTTAGTTGATAGTGGAACTTCAAATAGTTTTACATATTGATAAGCCATTGCCACTTCATTATAACAATCATGATGCGATCACAAAAGTGAGGGAACCTAGTTCTCTTTAGAAATCTAAACACACGAAGAGGTATTGTAATATTATTTGAGGAATAATTGGAAAGAGCAATATACCATATAAAAAATAGCATCAGCACATGATGTGGCTGGCCCACTTGCCAAGCCAATGATACAAGTGCAACTAGATCGCCATTATGAGATGATGGATATGGGATACCATTGCAATTGGCATTAGTACTATTGACCTTAGAGTGCAAGTGGAAGATTGCTAATGATATGCTCTCTAATGTCAATAGTTAATTTGGGATGATAAAGGCATTATGGGTGTATATGTATGCTTTGACATTAGTCAATAAAATATTGATTTATTCATATCAATATTATGGTAAGTTTTCATGTATGGAAATCTTGAAAGGCATAAAGTATTGCGTATGTCCATATAATTGAGTTAAGAAGCCTTATTTATAATAAGTTATTAATATGGACACAAGGCTATCTTAGTACTCAATTACTAAAATTAATTTGCAAGTTATAGAAACTCTAAAAGGTATTAGAGAGTTGGTATGACTTACACAACTTGAATTTGTACTGTAAGTGCTATGTTGTTTAGTATGTGATACTGAAAATATATGTATGTGGGTGCATCAATAGAAAATGAGCAATCAAATAATGACTTGTAAAATGAAGTAGATATATAGACTTCAATCTTAGTTGTTAATGTCTTACTACATGATCGTATTATGTGTGCGTGGACCTTAAACCTGAGATGACATTATTGCCTTATGCGTATGGCGGTCAATGTATCGTTAAAGCATTAAAGGCTAATATCTATCCTGCTATAGGATAGAATCATAAGCCTAACCTATCATTACCCAGATGTATATAGAGGCGTGTGTGCGTTGAATAAAGGATTTGTCTCCTTGAAAGTGAGTAAGGCATTTATCCTATGTCATTAGTATTCTATGAGATAGAAATCCTAGGTTACGCTAGTGTGTAATTGGAAACTCCTTTGTGAAAGAAACATTAGTCTCATGAGGTAACATTGATTGGTCATATGACTGAGTTTGAGTTTGAATTTGATTAAATCCATGACACTCACTCGGTTGAGACAAAGTAAGACAAATGGTCTATACTGCATGGTACAAAATGTTCAGGATGGTTCATTGTGATCAGTTTTACTTTGTTTTAATTGGGCTATTATATGGGCCATAAATAAAGCGCTACCCATTTCCTTCAAACTATGCTCATTGCTAATTAAGAATGAACCTAGAGAATCACACACAAAAATTTGTTGCGTATGATGAGTGTTAAATTGGTAGGTAGTACAATTTATTTGGTTGTAATTGGATTGAACCAAATAAATTGGTATGGTGCTTGTTAATAATGACATCATTAATTAGAAACACAATTGGGACTTTATTTAATTAATAGGATTGATTAAAAAGTGATAAGACACTAATTGAATTATTTGCTAGAAAAATCTAGAAGATGATAGATGAAAAATCTAGAAATTCTAGAGAAGAATAGCATTCTCTAGAAGCTTTGAGACTTGCCTAGCATATTATGCTAGAATCTTGTAACTAAAATTACAAATATGTAGCCTTGGAATGGTTTGAGGCAATAAAAACCACAACAAATTCACTATAACTATTTTCTTCTCCTCCCTCTTATACACTATAGTCTCATCATTTTAAAACCAAGAAGTCTTATTAGTCTTCCAACTATTCTTCAACCTTTTCCAACAAGAAGCTTGTTTCTTTAGGTTACTTTGGTGGCATACACCTCGGCATAGATATATTCTACATTTTTTATGAAGAAAGGTGTACATGCCTTCTCATATATACCTTTCTTTATGGTTAAAGCTTTTCCAAATAATCAATGATTTCTCATTATTCTTGTAGAATTTTTTTACAAATTTTGCTGTCAAATTTAGTTCCCATGATCATTGAGTTTTGTTGAGCTTGCATCTTGGCAACTATGACAAATTGTTTCTCCCATTGTTTGTCAATAGAATCTCAAAGTTTTTAGTTGTCAGCGGTCATGACCATGAACTACGCAGTATGATTGCAATGCATTTAAATAGCAAATTTGAGAATCAGCTATTGCTTGTGCATTTTTCATCTCTTGCTTCGAATGAGGAATTGAGTGAAACATTGCAACAGCTGGATGTAGCTATTGAGAGCATTTAAAACTTTCTTATAAAGGAAAAGCCTACTTGAATGAATGCAGAGAGACAGAGCGGGAGCAATGATTCGAAAATAGAAGGTTAGTTCTATTAGCATAAAAATTAAAGCATCCCAACCAACGTCTATTCTAATCCATGCATTTTCAATCCCTCAAAGATAGTGCGAGGATGGATTCAACGAGGGTTATCATAACTATGTCAAAAGTTTGGAGTACAAAGCACCATGTAAAAATTACATTCTACTCTCAAATAAATCCATAACTATGTCCTAAGGAAATAGGATATGAGAGAAAGTTAAGCAATACAATCAAGATTGGCAATGTTTTTATTGCTTGGTGGTGAGATGCTTTAATTCTCAATTACATACTCAGTTGTGTTTCTCAGGCACCATTTGCACTTGAATTATCCATCTATGATGTTTTAGTGATTTTATGAAGGTAGAATTTTATCTTGTAATATATTTTACTTCATATGGCTGCTCTACATCTCTATATGTTCTCTTATTTTATCTAAAAAGCAGTAGGTATATCTAATGATCACACTTTTAGAAATAATTGAACTATCCAATCTTTGTTGTCTATTACCATAAAATAGTGAATATTAAGATGTTTTTTGATGCTTGTGTTTATGTATTGAAACAAAACAAAATAGTGAATACAAAGATGTTTTCCAATGTTATAGCCACAATAGTGACAACAAATTGATGGTGAATAAATTTCTCTTCTTTTGTTGGATAGGTGGACTAAAAGGCATAAATTTTGACTTGAATTGCACAAAAAAACGAAGATAAGAGACTTTGAAGTCAGAAGAAAAAACTTTATTGCATAAAAAGTCAACCGAACATGGCCATTGACAATTGGTGATAACTAGGAAGATAGGAGACTTTGAAGTCAAAATTTACTTATCCCTCTAAACAATAACTATTAAGATAACAACTAAATAAGGAAACTAAGGTGACACTAATGAAAATGCTGGGGTACCAATTAACTTTCCTATCATACTACCAACTATTGACTAATAGGAAACTTCTTGTCCTTTAAGTTTACAACTTTATGGAAATTCTTAATTGTCAAGATTCTTGATCACCAAGCACAATCTTTATAGAAATAATTCTTTCCATAAGTTTTGAATCACATCTTCAATGCTCCCCTTTGATTCCAAACTACACACACTCCAAGTGATCGCTTGAGAAATTCATACTATGGAGTCGCAAGTGCCTTAATGAGGATGTTGGCAACTTGAAATTGAGTGTTACAAAATTCCATAACCACTTCATATTTATTCACATACTCTCCGATGAAGTAAAATCTTAGCTGAATATATTTAGTCCTTACATGAAAAGTTTAATTTTTTGCCACTGCAATGGCTAATTTGTTCTCATAAAAGATCATTGTTCATTACTCTTGCTTTTGTTGAATATCAAGCATTCTTCAAAGCTAAACATATTAAAATTGCATTGAAATTGCCTCCATATACTTGGCTTTGGCAATTGGTAAAACTGTTGTTGCTTGCTTCTTAGAGTTTAATGTAATTGCTTCTAAATTAAAGGTGAAAATGCTTTCAAAAGTACTTCTTCTATCATCAAGTGAACTTGCCCAATCATTATCACCAAAAACAATTAACTCAAAGTTTGTTACATGTGTGTACCTAATTCTATTATCTATAGTTCGCACAACTTGTCTCAAAATTCTTTTTGCAATTCCAAATTGTGGCATTGAAGACAAAAATCTTGACATGACACCTACTGCAAATATAATATATGGCCTAGTATGAGTTAAGTAAAGTAAACCTCCCACAAGACATCTAAAGTTCCTTAGATTTTCCTTGTCTAAATCATCTTCTAATTGCAACTTTTAATTCACTTCCATTGGAGTAAAAGTTCACTTGAAATTTTCCAAGTTAAATTCTTCAAGACATCAATTGTATACTTCCTTTGACATATGCGAATTCTGCCGTCAACTCACAAAATTTCAAGCCCATGAAAGTAATACAATGATCCTAAATTGGTCATTTTGACCTCCTCATCATCTCAAGTTTAAATTCTTCCACTGAAGTTGGATTCAACCTCATGTAGTAATCTACATACAAGTATATAATAATATTAATCATGCTTTGCATTTTTAAATACATGGTAGGTTCATTATGACTCCTCGAAAAATCCACTTTCATTGAAGTAAGTGTTAATCTTACTATACCTATTTGTGATATACCCTATAGCACTAATAGAAAATGAAGGATATTGATGGACATTTAATTGTATATGTATTTATCACACTATTCAATGAAATATTAATTTTCGTATCAACATTCTAGTAATTTTTCGTATATGTAAATCTTAATTGGTGTAAAGTATTGCATGTACTTATGTGTTTTAAGTTAAAAAGTTTGATTCATAAGGAGTTATGAATAGGGACAAAGGCTCTATTGGTATTTAGTTATTAAAACCAGCCCACAAGTCACTAGCACTCCAAAGGGTATTCGATAGTTGGTATAACTTGCATACCATGTATTTGTACAGTGAGTATAATACTGTTCAATAAGAGATATTAGAAATACATGTGTGTGATGTGCCAATGGAGAACATGCATTTGAACAATAACACACAGAATGAAGTAGGCGCATTGAGGTCACTCTTTGATATTAATGTCATGTTTCATGATCATATTAAAAGTGCATGGATTTTAGACTTTAGATGACATGGTTATCTTATGCACATGACAATCAATGTATCATTAGAACATTAAGGGCTAATATAATGAGTGCGTATGGAGGTATGTGTGGTTTCAATAAAGAATTTTTCTCTTTGCAATTGAACAAGACGTTTATCCTATGCATTTGGTGTTCTATGAGACAAAAATTCTTGGCCAAGGTAGTGTATGAATGGAAAGGAGTTTCTAATAGAAACATTAGTCTCATGAGGCAACATCAATTAGTCATATGACAAAGTACTTAAGTTTGACTAAATTCATAACTCGAGTCCAGTTAGGACAAAGTAAGACAAAAGACCTATACTTCTTAGTACTCACAACCAGAACGGTTCAGTGTAATCCATTTTACCTTGCCTTAATTGAGCTACAATATGGGCTGCAAGTTAGTCGTTACCCATATCCTTGGAGCTATACTCGTTGCCAATTAAGGAAAAACCTAGATAGTCATATACAAAGGGTTGTTGTTTATGATGAGCGTTATATTGGTGGGTAGTATAATTTATTTAGTTGTAATTATACAAAACTAAATAAATTACCATGGTATTTGTTAATGATGAAATCATTAATTAGAAGCACAATGGGAACTTTAATTTCATTAATGGCATTAATTAAATTAAGAGAAATGACACAAATGGAACTATTTGATATAAATCATTTTGTTAATAATGTGATTATTAACTAGAAACATTGACGTGCTCAAATATCGCGTCGGAAACAACAGTGTAATTGAACCCGAATATGAAAATCCCAGGGGGGGCGAACCGAGCGAAAAACGCTAACCCAACGTGGTAGGATTGGATTGAACCCGACAGAAACGACCACAATCAGCACATTGAATATCGATTGATATGTTATGAATCACATGGACCAATCCGAAATGACTCGATTTGGGATAGAAATTCACGAGAAATTGAAAGGTACAATTTCAGAGAATTGAAAAGAAACTTGAATTAATTAAGAAATCTCTATCTCCTGTTAATGATGGTACACAGTGAATTTATAAGTGCCAAAACCCTAGCCTAGTTGGGCTTAGTGCTCCTATTAAGCTTATTCTGACTGGGCCCAAAATTAAAATAAATTAAGGAGAAATAACTAAATAAATTAAAGTAGTCATCTTTACTCCTTTACTTCCAGGTCTTCTACCCAACTCAGAATATTTACCCTGTACTCCTCCCTGGGTTCCTTGAATTTACACCCACGCATGGCATCTTCTCAAATTTTGTGCACCAAGGCGTTGATGGCTTCTTTAAGTCATTCATAGCTAATGTGCCCTAGTATCTTAACATAAATACATGTCTTAGAAGGGTTCTATGCATATGAGGAAAAAAAAAATTTTGTGCCACCCTCCAACCAAGAAGAGATTATTCTAGCCACCTTTTTCTTCTTTTCATGTTTCCAAAAGCCTTTTAGCTTAAAGGAATTTGCGTTAAAGTTTTGCAAAAGGTATTTTGTAAAGAATAGAAGGCATTGTTACCACAACAATTATACGGATAAACTAGATGTTGGTGTTTGAACTCCACCACTCAAGAATCACAAGTGCACCCATTGGCATATGAATCCAAAGGAATGCTCTTTTCAGTTTTTTTTTGGCTTTTCTCAGTTGATGCATATTATATGTAAAATGTGGAATGGGTTTGTTATAATATTCTACCATATTTACATTATTTTTTATGGTTTTAAAATTTTAAAATCCAGTTTGTTGAAAACCAACAATACCATGCCCTCAGAGTTTGCTTTAACCTACAAAAAGCTTTCCTTAATCTATACATCTTTATTTCTTTCCAAGAATCGCAAAACCCTTGGTCCAAAGTATAAATTTTTGATAATCCCATTTTAATCTATTATTGTCAAGAAATTAATTGAATTCATACAAACACACCCCCTCATCTGAATGTAGGACTTTGATAATTGCAACAGTTTGCTTTTCTACCAAGGCCTTCTTGAAATTATCAAAGGTTTTAAAATTTGATTTCCAAAAATAAACCTAACTCATTCTTGTGAAATCATCTGTGAAGAGTAGGAAATAATGGCTTCTTCCAAGCAACATAGTCCTCATCAATCCACACAAATCCTCGTGTACCTATTCCAAGCATGCTTTAGCTATCTAAGGTTTTTATTTTTTGGAAATGTTTTCCTACTTTGTTTATGATATATACATCCTTCACAAGTTTTTAGAGATTGAATTCTATGTGCTATTTTTTTTCTCCAATAGTTGTAATCTTTTGATATTAAGATGCTCATATTTTAGGTGTCACATCCTAGATTTGTTACCTTCTCCTACAACAAGAGAAAAGTCTTTACCCTTAAGACCTCAACTAGAGATATCCTATTTTTGATCATTTAGATTTTTGAAACTAAGAGATTGGTTGATTGCCATAAAAAATTGTTCAACAATTAGTAGATTTTAAGCTAAGTTAGGAACCAAAAAAAAAAAAAAAACATTGCGAAGGAGTTCAGTTTAACTTTGTTTAGTTTGGATGACCACTATTCCTTTACTTTCTACATGCATTTCTTGGTCATCTCACAAATTCTCCTTCTTCTTTTTATCTTCTTTAAGATGTTTGAAGAGATCCTTCTTTCTCAATATATGGTTTGAGCATCCACTATCAATAACTCATACCTCATCTTGTGGATCATTTTAACTTGCATAGGCCACGAATAGTCAACCTTCTTCCCTTATATCTTGCACATGATTTGCTTGTTTGTCTTTAAACCTACAAGTAGCATTAACATGCCCAAACTTCTTATAATTGAAGCATTCAATGTTCTTGTTTGACTTTGATCAAATGCTTTACCACCACCTTTCTTGTGGTAGTTGTTTTTTTCCTAATAACCTTGTTTGCCTGTTCCACATTCCACACCTTTTTCATGCTCCTTTGATTATTCTCCATTTTTTCATTCATCTTGTCACTCTATTGATCCTTAATTTATGGGATTGCAAAGACCCCATCAACTCGTCAAATCAATAAGTTGACAAAGCTTTTGATTCTTCAATAGCGGCCATGACATGATCAAATTTAGGACTAAGGCTCCCTAACACTTTTATCACAACCATGTCCTTAGGGATGTATTCTCCATAAAATCTCATTTGGTAAAAAACCCGTTCAACCTTTGTCAAAAATTCCTACATTGATTCTTTATTTTTCATGTGAAGATTTGGAATTCATGATTATGTGTTTGAAACTTAATTTTTACCATTGTGCATGATTCGTGGCATGCCATCCACAAGGTTGTTGATACTTTGTTAGTGATATGCCCTCAAACAGCAACAAATAGTGAGAGATATTAGTTACATGTGCAAAATTTTTATTTATTAATAAAATATTAATATATCTTATATCAACATTATGGTAGTCTATCATCCATATAAATCTTGAATAGTATCAAGTTTTGCATATGCCCATGTGATTTCGTTTAGAAGTTTTATTCATAATGGGTTATTAATATGGATACGAATTTGTCTTAATGCAAAATCACTATGACTTGTTCACAAGTCATCAAAAGGCATTAGAGAGTTAGTACAACTTGCACATCTTGTATTAGTACAATGAGTGTCATGCCATTAAATATGAGATATTGAAAATTCATGCTCATGAATACATCATTAAGGAATGAGGATTCGAATACTAACTTGAAGAATGAAGCAACACATAAAATTCACTCTCTGCAATCAATGTCTTGCTTCTTGAAAATTTTAAATTCATGTAGGCCTTAGTCCTAAGATGGCATAGTTATCTTATGTGAATGATGGCAACATATTATTAGATCATTAATGGCCAATATCTATCTTAGCTTGAAATAGGGTCATAAACTATTTGGAGGCATTACTTAGGTGCATATGGATGCATACACGCATTTAATAAGGGATTTATCTCTTTATAAGAGAGCAAAGTATCTGTCCTACACCGTTGAAGTTCCATAAGATGGAAATCCTTAGTCAAGGTAGTATGTGATATGAAAAGTGTTTTTGATGGAACATTATTCTCATTAGGTAACATTAATTGGTCATATGACTAAGTTAGTGAGTTTAACTAAATTCATGGCTCTCACTTGATCTGGATAAAGTAAGATAAAAGACATATACTGTATAGCATTCACGATCGGGAGGGTTCCTATGATCCACTTATTTTTGCCTTGATTAGACTATAATATAGGTTGTAAGCTAGACATTACTCATATTCTTCAAGTTATACTTGTTGCTAATAAGAGATAAACTTAGAAAGGCACATACAAAAGGTTGAAACATAAGATAAGTGGTAATTTTTTTGGGTGTGAACAAGGCTTGAGAAGTCTCGTAGATAAGGCATGAAAAGTCTCATGTATAAATTAATTTGTTTTCAATTGGATTGGATTAAATGAATTTCTTATTATACTTCTTAATAATGAGAACTAGAGGTCGAGATTCAAAGGTCACAACTTGAGGATCACATATTCACGCAAGTTGAAATATGATTTCAAAAGGCACATTCTTTGTATGCTTTTCAACACTATTAAGTCAATGCGTACTATATAACGGAAACAAAATGGGTTTGGCATGTTATTCTGCTACATTTATTCTATTATTTTTTGGTTCTAAATTTTTTAAAATTCAATCCCAAACTTGTTGAAACCTAATATCATTTGCCTTAGAGGCGCTCACAATATTAGAGAAGATTAATTCATGCTCATCTTGTTGCATGCAAATCAATGCCTTTGAATATTTCTTCTTATTTTCTCTTAGTGTATTCTCATCAAACTCGTTTAAGTCATTCTCAACCAAGTCTTGTAGCTCTTAAGACTTGGAAAAAATCTTCATCTTGAAACTTAAAAAATTATAGTTGTCTCCCTTAAAAATTAGCAAGGTTGAGCAATATTTAGCACATTGTTGTTTTTTATGGAAAAATGCCCCAACTATGTAATTGGCAGGGCTCTAGTATCACTATGTTGGTTTTAATGGCTTAATTGTAGCCAAGAAGAAAAAAAAAGGAAGACAAGAATTTTATGGCATAAGAAAATAACTTTACTAAGTAAAACTCAACCAAATAAGACCTAGACTATTACAAAAGAAAAGAGGGGCTGCACTTCATGTTTTCACTCTTATACAATACAACCTCAAGATGCCTCAATTTATAAAGCACAAAGAACCATAGACTAGAAATTATTTAGTCCTCTAAACGACCATATTTAAAGTAACAAATCAACAAGGAAACTAAGACTACACTATATGAAAATATTTGGGTACTAATTAACTTTCCTACCATACCATCAATTATTGATTAATAGAAAACTTCTAGTCCTTCTAGCATGCAACTTTATCCAAATTCTTGATTGCCAAGATTCTTGGTCACCAAGCATAAGTTTTCATGGAAATAATCCTTCCTACAAGTTTTGGATAACATTTTTTAACACACTGCTCCCCATCCCATTGTTAAAAAGTTCGCTTCACCTCTACTCCATCCCCTGTACTTGCTTTCGCCACTCCACCACTTGCCCCACTTCTCATGGCTGTCTCATTAGAGGAAGTTTTAAATTTTAAATTAATTTATTAATAAGAGTGCAATAAAAATACTTTTTTTATACTTGTAATAATTGATTAACAAGTTTAGTGTTGTAAAAAATGAGTCACAATCTTTGCATTGATTAAAGTAAAAACATTTATTTTTTTGTTTATTGTAATTAATTTGTCTTTTTTCTTCATGTTCTATGAATTTTTGTTGCAAGGAAAAATATTAGTCATATGACAATGTGTATATTCCATTATAATTAAAATGTATATTTATTCACCATTAATTCTTTTTATAAGATCTTTTTCTTTAATTTTGAGTAGAGTTATTACAAATTTAGTGGACTATTGATGGTCATATCAACTAAATTCAAAACAGAGCTAATTTACTTCATAATTTATTTTAGTTAAAATAATATACATAATTTCTTCTAATTTATGATTTATTTTAATTAGATAATATATGTATTTATATGTATATAATAAATATAGCTATATATACTATTCAATTAATACAGGGATGGAGTAGGATAGGTTCCCCCAACCCCTACCCTATTTAAAAACGGGGGTTAAAAATCGAAACCTATCCAATTTTTTCCCCACAAGGCGGGTGCGCTTGGTCACTAGTTTTGTTGCCATCCCTAATAGCGACAAGTTGGCAAATTTGTAATTAGATATTTAGCTTACCATTACCCTATTTAGTTTCTTAATATACACTAGAAAAAAGAGTGTACGATTAATTTATAAATTATAAAATTATTGCATTTTAAATAATAAAAAATATTAAAAATGAAAAGGATACATTACCTGAAGAAAAAGAAAGACAAAAAGAATCTGAAAAGTGAAAAACTTTGAGAAACAAAAAAGTAAAAAATAAGTTAAAAGAAAAGAGAAAAATAGAAAAATAAAAAATGAAATTAATGTTAGCTATGTAATTTTATAAACCGCCACTAAAAAACCTTACTTTCATAATAATATAGTATAAATATTGAGTAAAAGTATAAAGAATATTTGAAATAAGAAACGAAGAGAGAGATGAAATGATCTAAAAAGAGAGAAATTTGAAAGAAAATCAAATAAAAATTAAATTAAAAGATGAGAAAAAAATAGATGATAGTTGTATAATTTTATAATGTTCACTAAAAAACCTTACTTTCACAATACTATAGAACACATATTGGGTAAATTTATAAATAATATTTAAAATGAGAAACAAAAGGAAGAATAAAAAATTTGAATAGAAAGAAAAATAAGTAAAATAATAAGTTAAAAGAAAAGAGAAAAAATGATAGAAAAATAAAAATTAAATAAGAATAGTTTTGAAATTTTATATTGTGTTATTAAAAAGTTTTACTTTCATAATTATATTGGTATAGGTTTTGGTATTTAATATAGAAAAGAAGTAACGATATATTAATACTTATAGTGTGTTTGTTTAATTAATAATAATGATGTAAATTTACTAATTAAAAATTATATTGTGAATTCATAGTGTGCAATTAAATTAGATCTAAACTCTTAATAATATAATATACATAATCGTGGCACCGAACAATATTTGTTTCGAGGGCGTCCCAATAACTGTATCAAGAGTCCACCTTAAACGCTTATAATGTGGTCCAAATTGAATGTTTTCTTGAAAGTGATGTTAGTAAAATAGAAAAGGCTTTCCTTGATTTTAAATTTTAAGCCACTGCATAGATTGCCAACTCTGTTATTTGAAATGCTCTTGATAAATTGAATCCTATTAATTATCATCAGATATCTTGATAGGACAGTGTCCTATTTCGAAATTGAGGTGCATTAATGAAATCTGACTGATGCCATATATGAAGCACACTGAATTGTATAAGCTTCTCTCAGCTGTCACTTCCTCAACGGAAATAGCCTTTTCATTTGATGGGAATCTTGGTAAGTTTGTTCCCTACTTGTCCATCCCTTGATGGTTTGGTCTGTCTTGTTAATAATGTTGGACACTAGGTTGTGTAGTTTATTTGGTGAGAGCATTCACACATGTCCAATTCATTCTTCAAGTCCAGACATAGGGCGCCTTATATAGATGTCAATACATGAAAGTCACTCTGATACTACAAATGTCCCTTCAAATTATCTCTGAAAGATTGATTGCAATAAACGCTGACCCAATTGATAAATTAGTTTAGAAACTTTTTCCACTCGACGTTAAGTAGGGTCATAGTGATTGAATGATGTAGGTGGGATGCATCCTCTGTCTTGTAATCTGATCTAGGCGTTAATTTCTTACTCTGTGAGGACCATTCGATCTACCAATGTAGGAAATGGTTGTAGAAGATTGTGTCCAAATGCTAACTTTCAAGGGCAAAGTTTAAGGGATAAGAAATAATAAAGATTACTTATTTATATATTATTAAGCTCAAACAAAAAAGTAATTTGATAATAAGAGAGCTAGCTAAAGTTTCCTGTACATCCCAACGAAATTTCGCGAAAGAATATGAAATGCTTTTCCAGAGATTCCACTATCTACATCAGTCTCCCAAATGGTTGTGATCACATCTGATAGGCATTCAGTTGAGTGCTTGACAGGATACACCAGAACATTAATGGAAGGGCCGCCGGCGCACTGTGCCCAGCTGCTTATTTGTGTGAAATTTGGCATGAAGGGCAGCAGCATATTGATTTTGCGGCACATCCAATCTCCGATCCGTATGCATGGCTCTTGTTCTGCAGGCTCGGTCATGCCATAGTTAATCAGCGTTATTTTTTAGTTTGAGAGAGAGAGAGAGAGAGAGAGGGAGGGTCATTTGGAAGCTATAAATCAGAGCCAATGCATGGAAACAAAGAGGTGTTGAGTGAGTTTATAATTGGGAGTTTATAAGTTTCTCTAAATTATTTGGTAATTTTATTAATAAAAGAATTTATAAACTCTTAAAATATGGTGTTTGAACTTTATAATCGATTTAAAAATAAGTTGATTTTTATTAACTTATTTTTCAACATATTATAAGTTATTTCACTTTATATATTAATAATGACATAAATATCTTTCATGCTATAATTTATTTTTTTTTATTATTACATCAAAATAATTATAATAAACTATCATTATAAATTTTAAAAAGATCTCCAAAACAAACTTTGTTATTTTTATTCGAATACTTTATTAACTCATTTTAAAAATAAAATTTATGAATTTATTCTTTAAAATCATCTAATAAGTTACATGATCTTGTAAATAATTTAAGTTAAGCTAAGCCAAACACCTCTAACTAAACTAACAGGCAGACAAACAAAGAACCGTATTGCTACAGGCTTGGATGTATACAATGACAATCATTTTAAAGTTCTGCTTCAAAAGTAAGATCTGTGCCACAGAAACAGGAAACCTAGAAATCTGTAACCAACGACGAAACTCAACATCACGAGTATGTTAATCCATTTATGTGAATCCTTCATCCCCTGCTGCATCAAGAATTGATTACCATATATTGAACAGGCATGCCCAGTGCCTTCTAAGCATCTCAGCTTCCCCTCTTCTCCTCCAAACTCGTTTATCATTAAGCATTCAAATGGATACTTGAATAAACTCAAGTACTGCATGAAATTCCAGTACTTTGGTATGGTGTCCTTCGACATGAAGTACCCCGAGAACAGGAAAAATGACCCCATAACTCCATAAATCAATGACAATCCGGAGATGAAATTTGGCGCTAGCGCACTGAAGCACGCCACGAAAGAGTTTGCCATTAGGACAACCATCCAAATCACCAGAGAGAAGTAGAGAAATCCATCAAATTTTCGTCTCAACCCGACGAGCCAGTAGACCGAGCTGGAGTAGAGGAGGGCAACAATTAAAAGGAAAGGGACAAACACCACGGTGTTTGCTATGACATAAGAAGATACTCTGTAGACTCCCCTCGAAGTCTCCCTCATCAAAATTCTTCTCTCTTGTAAGAAAACCGGCAGTGCTTCCGTTGTCGACGACATCAAAAGGGTCAGAGTGAAGGCCAAGAAACCTAGTTGATTTTGCACCTTCATTATCTTGGAGTTGCCAAAAGCGTTTATGTAAATTGTTCCTAATACAATTCCGGCCAGCAAAGCTTCGATTGTCTTCGAAGCAAAGAGTAATTTAGTCCTGAAAATGTTGTTGGAGAATCTCTGGCTCAGGATAATCACCTCATTGAAGGGAGAGTTACAGTAGAATACGTGCTTTCCTTCGGCATGATTCAAGAAACGATCGCTCCCGTGCGCCATTTCACATAATTCAATATCGATTTCTTCTTTGTGCAGGCTCTCTGTCACATCCATGAAGTATTCCAGTGCATTTACATGCTGAGGGATGCAATGGCCTGCAGACTTAAGCCGATCCTCCAGGAGATTCAAGGAACCGTAGTGAACAAGCACGCCGTGGGATAGCAGTATTACTCTGTCAATCAAGTCAAGAATCCGAAATCCAGGTTGATGGATGGTTAGCACAATTGTTTTACCATGATTCTCGGCCAGGGATTTGAGTAACAACGTCACGTGAAGTGCCGAGGCCGAGTCTAGCCCTGAGGTCGGCTCATCAAGAAGAAGCACCGCAGGATCATGCACCAAATCTGCTCCAATGGATACTCTACGCTTCTCCCCACCTGAAATTCCCCGGCACGAGTCACTCCCTATTCTGACATCAGCAACGTGTTCCAATCCTAGTTCCTTCAGCAGGTTTTGGACTCGAATCTTGGCCCCGCCACGTCCCGCCTGAAGCCTCAGGCGTGCGCTGTACATAAGTGTTTCTTCAACTGTAAGATGAGGGAATAGAGCATCATCTTGTGTGACATAACCTGAAACTCTACGAAAATGTGCTGCATTCATAGGCAGGTCATTCACTAGAACATGACCGGAGACTCGACATGGGACAATCATCCCCGAGAGGATCTCCAGCAGTGTGGTTTTTCCCGCCCCACTTGGACCAGCAATCGCCGTAAGTTCTCCTGGTTTGGCTTCACAATTTATTTTCTTCAAAACACACTTGGCATTTCTGCGGGTGGCCTTTTTCCAATCAAGCCAATGATAGCAATCGGCATATCTTGGAGCGAGATTGTATGATAAATTTTCTGTCTTTATTGTATAGTAAGCTTCTGGGTGACAAGAATAGGGCTCCACCTTCACAGGCAACTCCATGTTGAAAAGAACAAGAAATTTTATATGAAGGAGAAGTAGATGGGAAGATGAACTAACTCTTCAAACTGGCCATTCTTTGTATCAGTTAGTTACCAAACTCGCCCAAATTTTTTCTTGCTACCTAAGCTATGAAAGAGATGTGGATTATATATGTCACAGTTGCTGAGTTGCTCCATTGTTGTGATTGACTACTTCAAATTGTAACAAGACTGGTGCCAAATGGATCTCATGCATTAAAAATATATAGTAATGCATGTCAACACCGGAAAACTGCTTAATAGCACACGACGTATGTGACGTGCAAGTAAGGAGTTTCATACATACTTGAGTGCCATAAAAATTTAATTTGTGACTTACAATACTGATGTAATAGTAATTGCAGTGGAGACTAATGATAATTTGTAGCTAAGTATTGGAGTTGATAAGTGACTTACACTATGCTAGGTTTTAGGATTTTAGAAAGGAAAGGAAAATACTAGAGAAAACGAAAAGAAAATGGAAGAAATTTAAAATTTCATAGATTATTTGGTAAAATGTTTTTCATGAGGAATGGAAAATAACTAAATATAGAAAAAATATGATATAAAACAAAAATTTTATAATTTTTTGATTATTTAAAAGAAATAGTTTGAGAATAAGTGAAAAAAATAGAAACAATAAGGATTTTTAAAAAAGAAGAGATGGTTAAAATAATTTTCTTTTCATTTTCTCACTATTTTGAAAAGAAAATAATTTTTTTTTCATTTAAAATACATTTTGCTTAAACTTTTCTTTTTCTTATCGTTTTCTTTATCAACCAAACAACCAAAAATGTTTTGTTTACCATTGTTTTTTCTTTTCCTACTCAAAATCCTTGAACCAAACACAGTGTTAACATTGGGAACAAGAGTCAAACTCAAAACACCAACCAAACAACATAGCGGAAGCAAAATTCTTTTTTACACCTTAAACATGTGTATTAATATGAGATTTTAGGAATTACTCAATTATCCAACTGATTTGCCAACCCAAAGAAAAAAATCAATAATTTAGGAAATAAATAAACTCAATGTTTTTATGTGGACAACTCAAATTAAGAAAAACCACGGGATCATATAATGATCTAAAATGACTTTACTATCAACTGTAACATGAATACAATTTCTCCCTAAAATTAACCAAATCAACAAAAAAAATACTCAAAGGAACACCTCTTGAAATACCAATGACAACACTAGAATCAATATATTTTTACCAACAAGGGGGAATCAACAAAATCTCATCAATTTTGACAAGCTATGCTATTAAGTAGGAAACATGATACACAAAATCCAGAGAGAATGGAGAATTAAAATCAGAAAATGTGTCAAGCACATTGAGCAGAGCCCCCTTGAAATCCTGTTGATAATTGACCACGATCTCTTTCCTTTTTCTTTCTCTTTTTCTTTTTATTGCCGTAACCTACTTCTTGTTTTCTTCTATTACTGTATGTTTTCATTCTATTTTCCTTTCAAATTATTGCAGTTGCTACTTTTAACTTTTATTCTAGCTGGTTGAAGCTATCTTTATTGTCACTTACTTTCCTTATTTCTTTTGTTACAATAATATGGTAAGTTTGATTTACTTACCTTGTTTGAGTGCGGTAACCGGGGTGACCTATGTGGTTGGATGCCACCTTACCAAATAATTCTCTCCCTCCTGTTACATGGGAACACAACCAAGTCTACTTTGCAACTATAGGTTTCAAACTTCCCTTCTGGTAAATATTTCGTTATCAGGTCTAAATTATTTTCAGTAGTGTGAATCTTTTATAGTATGTTCGGTTTAGGAAAATGAGTATGGAAAGGAAAATGATAAAGAAAGGAAAAGAAAATAAAAGAAATTCAATATTCCATATATTGTTTGGTTGAAAAGGATTTCAATGAGGAAAGAAAAATTTAGAAAAGAAAAGAAATAAAATTAATAAGAATTTAGAATTGAATTTTTTATAATTTGAGAAAAAATAATGAAGAAATTGATAAAAGAAATAGAGTTGATGAAGTTTTGAAAGATAAGTAAGAGTTATAATAATTTTCCTTTTATTTTCCTCACCTTTTTATAAAGAAAATGAATTTTCCCTTCTTAAACAACAATTTCCTTCTAATTTTCTTTTCCATAGGATTTTTCTTATTAATCAAACAAGTAAAAACATTTTCCTCAATATTTTTTTCTTTTCCTCTATGAATTCCAAGAACCAAACATAGCATTAATGTGCATCCACTTTGTTTGAGCACATTTAGATTCCATTGGTATTTCACATCAATGTGCTTGTACATTGAATGGAAAGTAGAGTTCTTTGACAAACAATTTGCACTCTATCACAATGTAAAGTGCAGACTATGGATTTTAAACCCATCTCATATCGAAGCTTCTTCAACTAGAAAACCTCTTTACATGCTTTCTTTTTAACAATATACTTTGCCTCTATTGTTATTAATGCTATATCTTTTTTAAGGGTTGACTACTAAGAGATTGCTACCCCTACAATGATCATCAAGAATATAGATGTTGACTTCATAGAGTCAATATCACCAGCTTTGTTTGCAGGTACCCTTTTAACACATGTCTGGCTATCTCCAAATCTGATATAAACACTAGAAATACCCGCCCGATGTCCCAGAATCTTTTCACTACTTCCCAATAATTTCTACCTAGACTACAGAGAAACTGACTAACAACACTAATTGCATAAGCAATGTTAGGCGTTGTATATACCGTAGCATACATCAAACTACCTAATATAGAAGCATATGGCACCTTCATAATCTCTTCTTTATCTTTCTCACTCATTGGACACTATGATGTGTTGAGATTAAAGTGACATGCAAGTTGAATACTAGCAGCTTCACACTTGCTCATGTTAAACATTTGATGAATTTTTTCAATTTACTTTTCTTGAAATGATCAACGCTTCATGCTTGCTTTGTCCTTAGTAATTTTCATTCCAAAGTTCTACTTAATCAATCCTAATTGCTTTGTAGAAAATGACTTACCAAAGTCTCTCTTTAGTATTTCAATTTTGTTGGTATCATGACCAACAACCAGCATATCATATGTGTACAATTGTAGAATGATGAAATCACCATTAAAGAACTTATTAAAGAACACACTATGACTAGAGGTAGTTTTGCTATACTTGTCATCTAATATGATATAGAGGAATCAAATTTTCTATACGACAACTTGGGAGCTTCTTTTAAGCCATAAAAGCTCTTCTTCAATTTGCATACCAAGTTCTTCTTGCCTTTGACTCTAAACACCTCAAGTTACTCCATGCCGAATTCTTCTTCCAAGCCACCATGAAGAAATGTAGATTTCAAATCTTGTTGTTCAGTCTCTTAGTCTTAATTAGCTACAACACCAAGTACAACTCTGATCAAATAAATCTTGATCATTGGTGAGAGAATCTCATCAATATCAACACATTTTTTTAACTAAAACCCTTCACAACTAGCCAAGCCTTGTACCTTAGTTGTGTGTTATGCTTTTAGGTTTTCAACCTCTATACCCATTTATTCTTCGATGCACTCTTACCTTAAGGAAACTTCCTAAGTCACATACTCATGAACTATATCTAATAGAAGGTCGCCTCTGCCTAATGAATCTTTTAACATCTATCTCTAGTGGAAAAAGTAGAGTAGCAACATTATCATTTTGTGTAAGTAGAATTTGACCATCAACTGGCTTATTCTTAACTATATCACATTGCTCATCATCCATGTATCACTCATAATCCTTAACCATGGGCGAAGAAACTTAATCTCTATTAACAAGAATATCAAAAGCAAAATTCAACATTTTATTTCTAGTTTGATCTTCTAGGAATACAACACCCTTACTTACATAACTTTTCTTGTTAACTGGGTCCCAAATCTGTGACCAAACTCTTCCTAGCTATATCACAATAAGATACATGTTTAACTCTTTTTATAAAGTTTGGATCTTTCATCTTTAGGAAAATAAACATAAAGTCTTATAGCCAAACACTCTCAAGTGCTTGTAAGAGACATCTTTGCTAGTCCAAACTCTCTCTAGAATGTTACCATCCAAAGGAACTAATGGATAAAGGTTGATAAGATTGACTATAGTCCTCATTGCTTTATCGTAAAAGGATTTATACAATTTAGATTGTGATGGCATACATCTATTCCACTCACTACTTGTCCTATTCATTCTCTTAGCCACACCTTTGTGATGAAGTGTTTTTGAAACACTATTATAGAGGTGTGAATGGATAGGGTAATTCCTACTCATACCCATAAACCATCACCCATTCCTATATCTAGGGCTAATGTAACATAAAGTACCCATACATATACCTAGGTGTTAGATTTCTATGAGTTTAGAGTTGGATTTTAAAACTTTAAAACTATAAAACAATAATATAAATGCAACGAAATAACATAACAAACCCATTTCGTATTTACTACACACCCGCATCAACTAAGAAGCACCTACCTTTGGAATTACATTCCAATGGGTGCATTTGTGATCCTTAAGTTGTGGCCCTCAATCCCTAACCTCTAGTGTGCTTACATTTTTATTGTGATGATGAGCCTCTTTTACACATTGTAAAACACTTTTTGTAGGCTCTAATGTTCGTTCCTTTAGGCTAGAAGGCTTTTAGCGACAAAAAGAAAAAGAGAAATTGGCTAGAATAATTTTTCTTCTTACTTAGAGGGTGACATGCGAAAATTATCTGGTTTTTCATGCTTAAAACCCTTCTAAAACATGTATTTATTTTTAAGACACTAAGACACACTAGTTGTGGGCTCTATGGACTTACCATATAAACATTTAGTAACTACTAGCCTGTGTACCTTTTAATTATCAAACTCTTTAATAATTGCGGTCCATAATTTTTAATTATTAATTTCCATTAATAATTAAGACCTATCTAGCCTCTTAATTATTAATTTGTATTAATACTAATGGCTTAATAGAATTATATCCATCAACTTAGTTAAGCCCATTAATTAAATCAAAAGCTATTTTGTTTTTAGTTAATAATCACATTATTAACAAATATGATAGATATCAATTCATTCGTATCTTGTTTCTTTAATGTAATTAATCCTATTAATTAAATTAATATTTTATTGTGCTTCTAATTAATGATCTTATCATTAACAAACACAATAATAATTTATTTAGTTAAATTCAATTGCAACCAAATAAATTATGCTACACAACAACCTTTTGTGTGTCTCTCTAGATTCATTCTTAATTAACAACAAACATAACTCAAAAGATATGGGAAATGCCTAGCATATGGCCTATATCATAGTCCAATTAAGACAAAGTAAAATAGATCATAATGAACCCTCCTGATCAAAAGTAACATGCAATATAGGTTGTTTGTCCTACTTTGTTCCAGTTGAGCAAGATTCATAGATTCAGTCAAATTCACTAACTCAATTATATAATTAATCAATGTTGCCTTAAGAGACTAATGCTTCTATTGGAAACTTCTTTCCAATCACACAATACTTTAGCAAAGGATTTTTCATAGAATACTAATTGCACAGGACAAATGCATTGCTCACTTACAGTGACTCAAATTCTTTATTGAACATACACATGCCTCTATATGTATTCAGACAACGGTATGTTAGGCTCATGACCCTATCTATACTAGGATAGATATTGACTTTTAATACTTTAATAATACGTTAACTATAATGTACACAAGACAACTCTATTGTCTCAGGTCTAAGGTCCTGTGCACTTAACACGATTATAAAGTAAGACATTGGTAGCTAAAAGTGAACTCTAAGAATCGACTTCGTTATGTGAGTCATTGTTGGAATATTGATTCTCCAATAACGTATCCATACATATATTTCTAACACCGCATACTGAATAGCATTACATTCACCGTAAAAATACTAGATGTGCAAGTCATATTAATTCTCTAATGCTCTTTATAGTGTCTATAACTCATGAACCAATTTTAGTAATCAAGTACTAAGACAATCTTGTTTTCATATTTATAATTCCTTATAAACAAGACTTCTTAACTCAATTACATGAATACATGCTATACTTTAAACCATTTAAAATTTACATTATAAAAACTTACCATAATATTGATATGAATAAATTAATATTTTATTTATTAAGTTCAAGATGTACATAAACAACCATATTGCCCTAGTATTTTTTATTGACTATTGGTGTTAGAAAACATATCACTAACATTAAATCCATTAGAATTCATAGTAAGCGTATGGGTAAGACCCATACCCATTGATATTTATATCTAATATTTACCCTTTGATGCCCGTGGGTATTTTGAACAAAGTTTAAACTTTTTTTTCTAAATCTATTATGTGCAAATAAATAGTCATGTGTATTTAAACTTAATATTTTGTGACGTACTTTAATTTTTTAAAAATTATGCTTTCAAATTTAATCTTTGTTTAATTTAATTTAATTTATGTAATGGATTTCTAAATTTTTCTATATTATTTATTTTTCGATGAATTTTATTTCCAAGGGAAAAATATTAATTAATTTAATATGAATTTCTTAAGACAAAAATAAAAGGAACTACATGTGTTTTATAAATATATTATTAGTAATAGATAAAATGTTTTGCTCAATTCAATTATTTTATTATATACTTGTATAAAATAATTTTTGAAATTGATTTATTAAATGTTGCATTACAATTGAAGTTTTAAAATTAATTTAAAAAATAAAATTATAACAAAACATAAGAAAATATATTTCTAAAGTTGACCGATTATAACAAATTTTAATCATATCTCTATCCATTACCCAATGGGTCTTATATTGATAAGATAAAGTTGGATATGGGTATTTATAGGTATAAAAATGTGTGTGTGTGTGTGTGTGTGTGTATTTAATAATAAGTATTTGTGGATATGGGAGTAGGTAGCGTAGTACCTTACCCATCAAAACCCTTACACTTTTGCCAAGCTTAATACTATAATCATTGCAATACAAATCAAATTGACCTTAGTGTTGACCCCCATTATCTGCATGATTGCACTTCAGTTTCTTTCATTTTTGCTTTCATTGCTTGTCTCAAAACTCCTAAGGACCTTCAATACCTAATCTTTAGATCTCAAAGTAAAAAACCAGACTTTTCTCTTGTGATCAGAAATAAAAATTAAAAAATTATAATGTACCACTTGAAAATCTTTCATATTACACATATCACTATGCATCAATTCTAAGAGATGGAATTTTCTTTTGTGAGGTAAACTCCAGAGGGCTACTATATGCTATTTGTGAGCCAAAAAATCAATACAGTTGTCCAAGTGCATGCTTGTCAACTCAAGAATAAACTTCATTCTTGCCAACCGTAATCCTTCCTAACTCATATGTCCAAATCTCTTGTATCACAACTCAACAAAGGCTTTCTTGCTAACCGCATTTGTGATGATCGAGAGCCTTCTCATAGCACAACACCTCTGCATTATGGGATTTATTGCAAAATTTTATCGTGAGGAAGGGTTAAACTTTGTCAACTAAGTCTAAATAAGCCACTGTAGCTAGACAGAGAGGAGAGACTTGGTGGTCAAACACCTATTCTTACAGTAAATAAGTTGAGAGGAAATGATGGTCTTGAAATATGAAAACGAGAGGAATGAGTGGATATGATTACCCATTGTGTCTAGAGAGATTTTGGGAAACTTAAGGTCTCCAATAAGTGTGGCTAAATGAGCATAATGGTTATTAAAAGTGGTTTAGGCAAAACTGGATAAAACTCAAGGAATTGAGCATGATATCCACATAAGAACTCCATTCATACTGTGAGAAAAAGGAATAGGAAAGCTCACCCTAAGACACCTACTAGAAGGTTGTTGAGGAAGGTGAAGCAGTAGAGAAATCTTCATTAAAAACAACTCCAAGGTAAACCACAAATCTAGACCTCCTTTTCCTCATCAATCTATTGATTGCAGTAAAAAAAAAAAAACAAATGTAGAAGAATTACTAGATTATTTGCATTCATATGGTTTATGACTTGAAATTGGATACACACTTGAGCATGAACATTGGCGTTGGTAAATTTGTCATGGCCGTAGGATTTTGTACATGTATGATGATTTCCTTAATTCTTTCATCACAAACATGTGGGTAAAATCATAGTTTTAAATTGTGGCTGTAAGAATAAGATATGTAGTTCACGAAGTTCACTTGATTTTGGGTGAGAAATTTGGCACATATTGTTAAAAACTAATCAAGAAATCATCCATTCTTTAAAGAAAACCAACTGATGAAGGGGTGGTACAAGAATGAAAAAAAATAGCAAAAAAAGGAGCTAAACCTCACTAACTATTTTAACGTTCTGCTTAAGGATTTTATATAGCAATCCTATAATTATCAGAAGCAACTAACTGCCCCAAAATCACCTAACAAGGACTAGTTATTACTATGAAAGAAAACCGAACTACCAACCAACATAATGGATCAGTGAATGCAATGGAATAGTAACTGTAGTGAAACCAACTAATTTCTTCTAACTATCATCTGTCCTTGAGTTGCACAAAACTTCCTCTAGCATGGCTACAGCTCATCCAAGCATCCTCTACGTTATCATTTGCTTGAGTACATTCACCCCCCTTATGATGAGAATGGATATCCTTCATTCTCATCTTGTCGAGCAAATGCTCAAGTTGCATTCCACTTAGGCCTTTGTTTAAAGAGTCTGTCCGCTGCTCCTTGCTCGCAACATATTCCACCTCTAGGACTCCTTCTTCTACTCTTTCTCTAACAAAGTATAGGTCCATATCAAAGTGTTTGGTCCGCTCGTGGTGTGTAGGATTTTTGTAGATCTATAGTTCACTTTTGTTGTCATAAAAGAGCCTAGCTACATGACTTAGCTTCTGTCCAAAATATTGCAGCTGATTCCTAATTCACATGATGCCACATAGGCAATCTGCAATAGACCTATATTCAGCCTCAATGGAGCTTCTTGACACTACTTCTTGTTTCTTAGATTTCCAACTGACCAATGAGCGTCCAAGGAACACATAATAACTGGTTAAAGATCTTCTTGTATCAGGGCAGCTTCCCTAGCTACTTTATGCAAATCCTTATATGTTTGGTTCATTTTCTCTACTCAATAAGATCCCTCTCTTAGGTGCTCCCTTCAAATATCTTAACACTTGAAAAGCTCCTTCTATATGCACCCTACTTGGTCTGCTTATGAATTGTGTTAAAGTGTGGACTGCATAGTATATATCAGGCTTGGTGAAAGTTAAGCAGATAAGCTTCCCAACCAACTGCCTATAAGTTGATGCATCTTTAAGTCTTGGTCTATCATTCTTAGTTGGTGGTTCATTTTAATTGGTGTCCTTGCTGCCTTTGCTCCTAGAAATCCATAAGCAGTGAGAAGATCAAGGGCATATTTTCTTTGGCACATCACAATTCTAGCTTGTGATCTTGCTACTTCAACCCCCCCCCCCCCAAGAAGTATTTTGGGGTCCCCAGCTTCCTCAGCTTGAATTACTTAAGTTTCCAATCATTCATGGCTAACGTAGCAAAGAATATCCTTATAGTTGTTTGCTTTACAACAGGACTAAAGGTGTCTTGGTAATTAAAGCCTTCAACTTGGTCGTATCCTTTGGCTGCTAACTTAGCCTTATGTCTCTTAATTGATCCATCTAACTTCAACTTAACTTTAAACACCCATTTACATTCAATTGCCTTCTTATTCCTTGGAAGTGGTACAATGTCCCAAGCGACATTAACCTCCAAGGCCTGCAACTTATCTACCATAGCCTTTCTCCAGCTTGGCTTACTCACAGCCTTAGCATAAGATGTTGGCTCCATTGTTTCATCAAGGGCAGATAAGAAACTTGTGTAATTGGATGTGAGTTAGGTTGTGCTAAGATGGCTAGCTAAAGTGTGCATTGTGGGTATTTCTGGTTGGTTAATAGGATGATAATACATCTTTAGATATTCGAGCAATCTACTTAGTCTAAGGGATCTTCTCAATTGCTTAGGTTGAAAAGGGACTTGTTGACTGTTCAAAGAAATTAGTTAAGATGAGGAACTTGATTGATCACTGTTAGTCACTAATGCTAGTTCAACTGATGTTGAAGTTGAGAGCAATGATGTATAAACCTTAGTGTTAACCTTAGCTATTTCATAATTGGGAGCAAGATCACCACCAGTTCTAGGGTAGGGAGCTTGATGATTTAGTGACACAAATTTAAGATGCAAGAACTGAGAAGTAGAGTTGTTGGATGACTCAAGCTGGGACTAACTAAAAGGGAAGATGTTTTCATGACATACCACATCCCTTAAGATGACGCTCTCATGTGTTTTGAGGTTATACAACTTATATCCCTTGACTCCAACTGAATAGCCTATAAATATGCATTTCCTTGCTCTAAGTCCAAACTTATTCCTATTCCTCTTTAGGGTGGAAGCAAAGGCTGAACAACCAGATACCCTAAGCTAATTATAATTTGGTAGGGTTCCAAAGAAACATTGGTAGGGAGATTTGAGGTTTAGGAGCTTAGAAGGAAGTCTATTTATCAAATATATGGCATAAAGAATAGCCTTTCCTTAAAACTTAATTGGTAATGAGGTGTGAAAAAGGAGAGCTCTGGTAGTGCAGATTGGGTGCTGATGTTTTCTCTCAATAACCCCAATTTGTTGCAGACTCTCTACACAAGTGTAGTGTATTATCCCCTTTTCAATGAAGAAGGTAGGCATTGTGTATTCAGTGCATTATCAATTCTTATTATCTTAACCTTAGATTGGAATTATGTTACAAGTAGATTACAGAACATGGAAATCAGGTGTGTGACATTACTCTTGTATCTCATTAGATATGTCCAAGTGACTCTTATACAATCATCCATAATGGTGAAGAAGTAGTGATAATTGCCTAGTGTTGGTGCAGCAAAAGGACCCTATGTGTCTATGTGTAACAACTTAAAAGGTTTGACAGCAAACTTTAGGTGAATTGGGAAGGGAATTCTCCTTTGCTTTGCCTTTGGACATACATCACAGAGCTTGTCTGATGATATAATCACATAAGGTGATAGTTCATATATCTCATTAGCTACTTGGTGTGAGGCATGCCCTAATCCATGATGCCATACATTAAAGGAGTTTATACTAGATGTGTTGACTATTAGTAAGAAGCCATTCCTCAGTGATAGGCTTGGAAACAATAGGTTTTGTTAAAACAAACTAGCTGAGGTGCTGATGTAGAACAAAAAGTCCTTAGTCAAGTTGAGCTAACCCAATCCTTATCATAGGTGATTGGACTCCAATGTAGCAAGACTTGGAGTCTAAGATCAAGGAGCAATTATGGGATTGAACAAGTATACTAACTCATAACAAGTTAAACTTGAAGGAGGGAGCAAAAAGCACATTATGAATGATAAGAGTTGAGACACTCTAAGAGTTCCTATACTAATGACAGGAATCTTGCTTCCATCTGGTAGGTTGACAAACATGCCCAAAACAGGCTTATATGATTGGAATAAAGGTAGCAAATTGCACATGTGGTCAAATGCTCTAGTATCAATTATCCATGTGATTGAGGTTAGTGCTGATTCATCACAAGGTGTATGGTGCTTGATTAACATCAAAGAGAAAGGGGTGTTGTAAAACAATTTACCTACAAAGTTAGAGAAGGATTGGTGTTAGAGTTCTAGGGATGTTAAGCTTTTTGCTAATTCTATGATCATTACCAGGTTAGACTATAGCATTTGAGTCAAGTAGGGAGATTAGCCTTTTGATCTGATCCTAAGATAATGTAATGTCCTCTTTCTCACCCTTTGCCATAGCCTCACTCCTTTCCTCTAGAGAGACCTGATTAGCTGAGGTTTGGAAGGTTTTGTTCTTCCATTTAGTGAACTTGAAAGTGTTGGGAAAACTGATTAACCTATAGAACTTTTCCCTTGAATGGCCTTTCTTCCCACAGTGTGTGTAGGTGACTTTTACTTTTCTTTCCCTTTTTTTTCTGTGTGGATGTAGCCATTCCTGCGGCCTCTATCCAACTGTGGTTGTGCAAGGACCCTGCCAACCTCTAATTTTCCTCCACTACTATGGCATTGTATGCTTCATCTACGGAAGGAAAGGGCCTCTACCTTAGGAGTTGAATCTGTTAGTAGAGAAACGTTCATTGAGTGCATTTAAGAATATGTACACCTTATCCTTCTCACATAAATCCACATACTTATGGTAGCACTCAAGATTACATCCTCCACATGTGTAGTGGGGAGGTGGTCTAAAATGCCTCAATTCTTCCCAAACTCTCATCAACTCAATGTAATAGACATCAACAACCCTAGATCCTTGTGTGATGTAGCACAACTCATGTTAAAGCTTGAAAACCCTACTATCATCTAGAGTGGAGAACCTTCTCTGCAGAATATCCTAAATCTGATAGACATATTTGATGTAGAACACAGTGGATGCAAGTTAGGGCTCCATGGACTTCAATATTTAAGAGATGATCAAATCATTATTCTTAATCCATGTTGGATATAGAGGATCCTCTTCTTGTAGTTCTTTGATCCTGCCATTGATAAAATCTAGTTAGTTTCTTACTTAAAGGGCTAAACTAAACGATCTATTCCAGTGATGTAGTTGGTTCCATTGAGAGCTAGAGCCACAACGACTGAGGAGTGATTGTTTGCAAGGTGAACATAAAATGGGGAGTTGCTATCATCAACTCCATGATTGGCATTTGGTTGATTGACGGTGTTTCTTGATGAAGATGGCACTATGTCGTTGAGTTACAAAGTTCCAGCTGCGATCGAGGGAACCTATGGCTCTGATACCATGTTAAAAACTAATCACAAAATCATCCATTCTCTAAAGAAATCCAACTGATGCAGGGGACGTACCAAGAATGAAAAAATATGGCAGAGAAAGGAGCTGAACCTCACTAACTATTCTAACGCTCTGCTCAAGGATTTTATATAGCAATCCTACAGTTATCAAAAGCAACTAACTACCCTAAACCACCAGATCAGTTATAACTGTAAAAAAAAATAGAACTGCCAACCAACATAACAGATCAGTGAATGCAATGGAACAATAACTGTAGTGCAACCAATTGATTTCTTCTATCATTTGTCACTAAGCTACACAAAACTTCCTCCACCATGGCCATAGCTTGTCCAAGCATCCTCTACATCATCATTTTCTTGAGTACTTTCAACCCATATTGATGCAAGTCGTTAACATACCAAAATTTAAATTTATAATAACTACTTTCAGTTAAGTACAAGTGTCATGTCCACAGAGAGGGTATAAATTGTGTTTCTTGCTATGACTGAGAACATATCGGTTAAACCATCTTAAGTGAGAGAGAATAAGGGCAACCTAAAGCAACTAAGCTAGTTGCAAACTAAAAAAGACTCAATGGTGCGAAGGCCCAGGCCCTTGTGCAGTGTGGAAATTCAACGAATAATAGATGCGTTTGCAATCAAATTCAATTAGCTTATTATGGTGCATTAATCTTTTAATCTTTGAGACATTATCCCGAATCATCCCAAAGTTTCAACCCAACAAGTCTGTTCCCACATCCCACTTAAATTGAGAATATGAATATTAACACTTGTCGCACATAAATTCCCCAGTTTCACTTCCGTTATTCCCATGAAATGTACGTTTGCAAATGATGTCTCACCCATAGGTTTCACTCTCGTTGTTCTCCAAATGGTGACAATTGAATCAGAAAGCCACTAAGAACTTGAAAACATGAAATCACAATTGCAAATAATAAGAACAACGAAAGCAAATCACATACAAGTATTCATTAAAAGTCCTCAACTATCACAGGGTCCTAGAGTAGAGATTTAGCAATCCATAAAGAATAAAAGCAAGTATAATAATCAAATTCATAATCATATCATTCAAGAAAATAAGAAAAAGATAAGAAAATCTTTGTACTAAGTCTTGAACAATTGTGCACTGGATTATGTCTTCAACATTGTAAGAATTCTTCCAATTTGCTCTTGAGTGATGTAGCCTCTTTGGAGTCCAAGTTTCCAGCTTTTTCCCCACCACCCACTGCTCTATTTTCATCTAAATTTCTTCTTTATATAAGGAAAAATTAGGTCAAGCTAGTGGGTACATGAAAATGGCAAGAAAATTAGATTTTCAATAATAACGTATTTGCTCACGCCGTCTCCTGTGATTGTGGACTCCTCAACCGCGGTATTTCCAGTGCTCACTGTGGTCTTCGCCTACAATCGCGAAACTCACTCTCGCAATTGCGGCTCCCTAAACCATGGTCACACTTCCAACCGTGGAAATTCCAATGCATGTTGAGATCCGCATTGTGGCCGCGAACATATGCCTTGCAATCATGGCCTTGATTGCACCCGTTCAAAGGTTTCTGATGATTTTGGCGGTGTTTATACGTTTCCATGTAACTCCCTCATCCAATGTCTGATCAGCCTAATTTTTCCTCCATTGGAGAGCCAATTCATTTTTCCTTTATTCTTTAAATTTTTAGATTAATTGAATATTCCACCTCAACTCAACATCCTTCTAAATTCACTGCTTAATCCCTGCACCTATGATAAACTTCACTAGCATTATAATATTCAATGTAATCCATGCTAAGAAACATGCATGATAATATTTAATGTAATTCATCTACGATAATGTATTTTCTTCTTTTTTACTTACATGGATGCATTAATTAAACACAATATGGGTACAAATATGCCTATTATTTCACATGTTATCACATATGTGGAATAACTATACAACATATGCTTAAACCATAAAATAGCGAAAGCCTTATAGAACGTAGAAACAAACTTTGAAGATAACAAGATTCATTCATAATAAGCCCTAGAATGAGGTTTAGAATCAAAATTTTTCAAGGTGATGGCAGAGAAACAAGAACAGTTAATAACATACAGCATTATGTTTCTAAAAATTCATCTATGCATTTGTCGTAGTCGCGAGGCTATCCCTTGTACTTGTAATTGAAATTCTTGCTATCATAAATTAGACCATGAGCATTACTAGTAGGTTAAGTGGCTGGTTCTACAACCTCAAGGCATACATTTGTGGTTGTAACAGTTGACTAAGTAGTTGCAACCTTGACCACGGACATTTCTAGAATGTCCTATTGTCATTGGCATGCCTGTGGAATAAAGGTCTAGGAACATAGGGGTTATACTTGCAGTTGTAGATTATGGCCATAGGAATTTCTAGACTTTATGGTAGACGATTCTTGTAGGTGTGGGAACTTTTTCGACAATTGCATTTGCGAAATTTGACTACGGTAATGGCTAGCAATGATTTTCCTTTGAATTTTCAAGCTGAATAACAAATTCTAATGTCATAAAACTACTAGTAGAGTCTAGCATTGTAAGAATTTTGATGACACAAATTGAAATGGGGAAAAACACTCATGTGGTAATGTTTAAGTCATAATGCCTGTGAGTTCATATGAAGCCTTATAGGAAAAAATAGTATCTTAACTTAGAAATTTAAGTTACATTTTAGAAATGAATAAGAATCAAATTCCTATAATTTTAGGATCTAAACCTAATGATTATTTGGTTGAATAGGAAGTTAAGGAAACGAGCTTGGTGAACCCTTGAATCAGTCAAGCAAATACTAACTAAGTAGACTACCTAAAGAGTTTTACAACTGCCACAAAAATTATAATTTTTTGATTACTATACATTTTTAAGAAAATGCTTCTGAATTTCTATGAACCTTACTATTTTATGCTCTAATTTCATTTATGCCAAATTTAAATTATGCTTGCTATGAACTTTATATGTTAACAAGTATCTGAAAAGTTTTGTAATGAATCATATGCTTTACAAGCAGATTTCAAATAGATTATGTTAAGATTCTCATTGGTGCATCCACTAGTGTCGAGAAACCCTCTCAATTGGAGTTAAAAATTGAGTATAAGACCTTACTTAATTGTAGTTAAAGATTAAAGCCCTGATCAGTGGTCAAAACACAAGATGTTCGAAACCCACAAGGGTTCTAACATGAAGAGTGAAAACAAATCTTTACTGAAATGAATTTATTTTCTGAATAATTTTTGGATATATTTACCTTGTTTACATTCCCTAAAAGTAGGTAATCCCTTACAGGGTGATAAATCAGTCACAAGTTTTAAAATCCCTTTTGCACATGATGAAGCTAGATATGAGAATGCATGGGATTGGTGAGAAGCTAAACTAGATTATTTTTAAGATATTGACATTGGGATTCGTATTTGTAATTATATAAATTTTTGTTGCTTGGATTGAAATTTAGTAATGATTTGGATAACAATTCCATTTGTAATGAATTTTAAGTTTTTCTATATTGAAGTTTAATGAAATGTTAGGACAACTACTCCAAACTGGTACACAAACGTTTGCCTAACCCAAATTCATTTTAAGATAAGCTTGTTGAAATGTTTCTAGCCTAGCTTCCCTAGGCAGCAAATCTCCTTGTCTTTGCTTTGCTAAGACTTCTTCTTGGCCCTAACTATTAGCCTGGATCGATGAGACTTCTGTCCCATGGATAGTTTCTTCACTTGATCACCTGGTGGATTTGGTGAATGGATGGAAACTCCAAAATTCATTTAGCCTTCTTGATTTCTTCCTTCTCAAGAATACATATAATGAAGAGAACACATTGAACACTCGAATGATAATCACTTAAACATAAGTTCCTTAAGCAAAACTAAATAGTTCTCTAAAGAGTCCTTATAATCTTTCTCCATGTAATTTGCTAATTTGGCCAGCTAAAAACATTCACCCTATCAACCTCTAAGGTTGAAAACACCCTCCCTCGAAATCCAACTAAAACTCTTCAAAATACCGAAATATGTTGCCTTCTATGTTAGGACATCTGTTGCAACATTTTTAAAATTCCTTCCTTTCTTGATTCTTAGTAGATTAGCAATGTTTCCTAGCTATAATGGTCTAAAAATCATGTGGAAATCCTTCCTTAAGTGACCAGGTTGGATTTAATATGAACAGTTAAGATATGGTCAACTACGAGATTCCCCTATATCTTTGTGCATAAAGTAATTCAACTATATCAAATCCAATTAGTTATAATTAATCAAATCAACTTAAATTGGTTAAGTCAATAGCATATAATCATATTTTGGTTAAGTCAATAGCATATAATCATATTTAGGAAGGAATAGATCCAAATGAATCACCTTAATATATCTAGTAGATTTTGTGGCATATCAGGTTACAACGTCCATTAAGATATGTTACCAAAAATCTAGAATTTCTATAAGTTATTAATCTACTGTGTCAACACCACATTAAAGATTATGCTAGGAATTATAACAACACTTCAATCCTTGCACACATAGTACCAACATTCACCCTATTGTTATTATGGAACACAATACCAATGTTAAAAGTGAAATCCAAATGCCAAATAAGAACACCAAGTAATAATGATAAGACCATAAGAATTCCATCATAAATTGCCACCTTTTTTTCATATTAACTGAATGGAAAAACTTGTTGCATTGTATTTTATAGAAGGTGTTACAACTAATCTAAGTCTAATCACATCATCCATAAGTATTGGACTAAATTTGACATAATTATTAAGAAGACCTAGAAAACCAAAATAGAAATCCATGACATCTATTATTAGAGTGAATCAACAAGAAGAGGAATTGGCATAGCCCAGCATAGCACCAGAGCAAAACAAAGATAATTTAGGTGGCTGCATCATTACATCAAAGTACTCCGCCTTTTTTCAGTAAAGCAACAATAGTGTCTAGAAAGCGTTGGGCTCAGAATCATCTTTTGCCTGAACTCTCCCTTAGTGAATTTCCCCTTAATGTACCACTGGATGATGGATTAGCTCTATTAGTGTCGGTAGTAGTCCTCCTTTGAACCCTAGAATGACAAAGGGCACTTAGAGGAATATTGTCATCATCCTTATCATTAGACTTCATTTGTGATAGACCTTGAGTAGAAAAATCAAGGTTGATTACAAGCAAGACTGCTTCAAATTCATGTGTTCCAATGAATTTTGGAATAAAGAGTAGAATAGGATGCAAAATGGATATCTACTCAACAAGTTTAAACTTATTTTCTAGCAACATCATAATTTGAGATTCCAAGTCTTGAGAAAAGGCAACTAGAGCATCTAAGTTGGCTTCAACATCTTTTTCTTTCTGGGTTTTCAAAAGTAGGAGTTGGCACATCAATAGCTTTCTTTAAGTAATTGATCTTCCCTATTTTGAAGAGTTTTGCAATGTGCCTTAACAATGGACATGGAATGAATCGCTCATTTTGGCAATCCAAAAACCCTTGGTTGCACAACACTAAGTAATTAGTCTAATGTGAGGCAAATATCCTGCAATTGTTCTTCCCTCAGCATATGATATGACATCATCAAATACAAAATGCCTAATGTTCATGTCAAAGCTTGTTCCCAAGTAGAAAACCAAGATATCAACATCCTTCACAACAATTGAAGTATTAGTTATAGACAAAATATTAAAAGTCACCAACTAAAACAATAAATCGTACTTGATAGTGAGATTTGAAACATCATAGGTCCTTTCAAACATTCCAAAATATGCCCACCCGCTATAACACTCACTGCCTCTTCAAGGTTAGACGTGAAGTTTGGTAGATACACGCCCTAAAAATTCAAATCAGCTTATCCAAGTGACTAATTAAGTCTTTCAGATGAAAACTCTGCAACTTGACCTCTAACATAGACACAACAATGGAAAGGAGAATAGTAATTAGAAATTGACCTACCAAGGTTACAGTAAAACTGATGGACCATACCTCAATATATGTGGCAAAAAATGGTGCAACATTTGTTAGCCCAAGTTGGTTGAAAATTGTAATAAATACAATATTTGAGAAGATTTTCATGTTCACTTTCTATTCCACTGCAAGACACCTACAACTCACACACTTTCACATTCCTTGGGCATCTACGTTATAAAACTTGAAAGAAGTTAGTTGGTTGACTAAGATTTTATCAGGTTTCGATTTAGGTCGTCGTGGCTCCACTGTCTTAGGAATTTTAGGTTTGCTTCTTTTCTTCTCAAGTCTAAAGGGTGGTGATTCAGATGGTAAAGGTTTCATTACCAACCATCTTTTCTAGCGCCTCTTTCTAATAATGGGAGGTATCTATCGTTGTATTGTTGTTTCTCCTACATCATCTGAAACCTTTCTTACTTCTAGTTACATAACATACGGCACATTTATGGTAGCAGCTATTGGAGCAAATGAACCTTCTTCTATGGCTTCAGTAGCAAAGGTTATCATGGTAGTTTCTTATCCTCCTTTAAATGCTTCTTGAGGACCCATATCTAAAACCTTTCTTCTTGAGCAATCACAATAAAGAGTTGTTATGGTGGAAGTATAGCAAGAGGTGAAGCTTCAACTCGTGATTTGTATACTACCATGGCTAACCTACTAGCCCTTGGTGACATGGGTTCATCAACAACTTCAACTCTTACCGCATTGCTTAATAATGAAAAGCTTCCCATGGTTTTCTCTAATAGGTGCTTCAAGAACTTGAAGAGGAGAACATACTTGAAAGTGAATTTGAAAATGGTAGTACGTGCCTTTATATATAACTATTAGGTATAGAGTTGTTACAAGGAAAGTTGTATACCCCCTAACACAAAATCTTGAAAATCACCAATTAAATGGAAAGATGTGATTCTGATTTGACTTTAGTTGCCACACAATGTCAACTAATTATTGTAATGTAGATTTTTTAAACTTTCCATAAAATTCAAATCTCTCTCTGCCACATCTATCTCTTTTATTACCATAATGCATTTGGTTGTCATCAAGTTCTTCAAGAAATCCAATGGCTATGGTTTATCGTTCCTTCACCATCCAAAAAACAAGAGAAAACCCAAAAAAATGAAAGGAATCTATTTACAAAAATAAATATGTACACAAAGAAGTAACCTAAAAATTTTAGAATCAGTGAAACATGCATATGCCTATGGTGCTCCGCAATGTCTCAAATTTTAGTACAATAATAACTGTTGTAGATAGGTCAACATACTGATGATTTGTTGCAATTATTCTACACAATAACCCTTTTCTCCACTAATTATTGAATACAGTGGTGTCGGATGTTTATGTGCTTCATTGAGTTACTGCATATAATTTTTAGAGATGTTAATGGCACAATGTTATCACACAGTACCTTGAGCATATTTTGTTTTAACCAATAATCCATCATCATCTAATTCATCCATAACATTTGTGAATAACAGCTTCCTACAGTAATATACTTTGCTTCATCAGTTGATAAGAAAATGTAGTTCTATTTTTTGTGTACTAGGATACTATGTGGTTGCCCATATAGGTACAACCTCCTATTGTATTCTTTCTATCATCAGCACTGCTTACCCAATTTGCATCTTTGTATCCTAGCAACTCAATGTCATAACATTTGTTGTAACATATGCCAAAATCTATTATTTCACTGATGCAGTAGATTATCTACTTCATTGCAAGTATGTGGAATTCCTTGGGTGTTTCCTGGTATCAGTACATACACCTTTACTATTGGAAATTTTAGGCTAGCCAGTGGTTGAGTAAAGAAGTCCTCGAATCATACTTTAGTATAGATTCAAGTCTACTGCCTTCCTAGCATCATCCTTGGTTAACTTACCATTTTTGTGGTAAGTGTTATTCTAACATGTTATGCATTCTCTAGTCCAAACTTCTTCACCAAGTTTCTTGCATACTTGGATCGGGATATAAATATTTCATTTTTGTACTACTAAACTTGCAATCCCAAGAAGTACTTTGAGTTCTCCCATCATACTAATCTCGAACTCACTCTACATGAAAGATACGAAATCATTAAGTAGGTTAGTTGATGCAAACCCAAAAATTATGTCATTAATGCAGACTTAAGTCACACTAATGTCCGTCTTGATGTTTTTTAGGACTAAGCTCTTGTCTAATCCTCCTTATTAGTAGCTATGTTGTAACAAATACTAAGACAATCTCTCATACTAAGCCCAAGGAGCTTGCTTTAAGCTGTACAACACTTTTTTCAATCTATAAACACGATATGAAAGATGTGGATCTTTAAACTCCTTTAGCTACTTAACATAGACCTTCTTATTGAGAAAATGATTCAAGAAGGTGTTCTTGATGTCCATTTGATACACCTTGAAGTCTATGCTACAATCCATGACTAGCAGCATCCTAACTAATTCTAGCCTTGCAACAGGTGTGAAGGTCTCATTGAAAGTCTAGTCCTTTCACCTAGATGTACAATTGTGCCAGAAGTTAAGCTTTGTTTCTAGAAATGTTGCCAAATTCATCAGGCTTGTTCTTATAAACCCACTTAGTTCTAGTTACATTGACTGCTTTAGGTCTCTCCACCAACTCCCACATATGGCTACACTAGAATTGGATTGACTAACTCCTCATGTATAGCTGCTACTTAAAATTCATCATTCTAAGCTTCATTGATATTTTTCAATTCAATAAAGGAGGTGAAATATAAGTATCTAGCTAACTTCTTGTAATTAATTCTAAGATTATTTCTAGGCTTTCTATTGACTATGCTCCCAATCATAGCTTGTAGTGGATGGTTTTGTCTGATTCCGTTAGACCCTTTAGGAATAGTAAACTCACTTGCTAAATCCCTTCTTGGTGTTCTGTCATGTGTTAAAGCATGACGGATAGTGTTACATTACTTATTCTTCTTTATCTACTTCTTTTTCTATTCAATTCTACATTGTGTTTTCCTTAGGCTTAAGATCATCTATAATCACATTGATAGACTTTGTTGTGGTATCAATCCTTTGTTTGAACAATTGATAAGCTCTGCTGGTGGAAGAGTATCCCAGGATGATTGCCTCATCTGACTTAGCTACAAACTTGCTTAAATGATCATGATCCATTAGAATGTAACACTTGCACCCAAAGACACAGAAATAGCTCATATTCAATTTCTTGCACTTCCAAAGCTCATTGGCTGTCTTCTTGATGATTGGCCAAAGATTGATGCTATTGATGATATAGCATATGGTATTCACAACTTTAACCTACCATTTCAGACTTGATTCTTTAGAGTTCAGCATCACCCTAACCACTTCCTATGAGTCTAATTCGTCCTTCCATCCACTTCATTTTATTGTGTAGTCTTAAGGGAGAAGAATTCATGAAAGATTTTGAGTGGCTCATAATACTACTTTTAAAGCTCTTTCCCATGGTTTGTTCTGATTTGAGCAATTCCTCCCACATGAGCCTTTTTGTGATAAGTCTAGTACATGACTTTAAAAACATCAGAAGTATAAGATTTATTTTTAAAAACTCTACTCAATTATACCATAAGTAATCATCAACATAGATAAATATGTATTTTTTACCTTTATAACTTATGTTGCCAATGGGCCAAGCCAAATAATTGTGTAGAAGTTCAAGAATCCTACATGTTCTCACATGTTGCAACATTTTTTGGATAATCACCTCATCTTATCCAACTGACATGTTACACACGGACTTCTTTACTTTTCCTTGCTTAGGATAGACAGCCCACAAGCTACGCTAAGTTTGGATATCTTCACTCAATTATGTTGGTTGGTAGGACACAACTTTCTAGTGCCACAAATCTACTTCACCAACTTCAACTTTCATATAGGTGGTAGAATCTTCTAACAAGTAGTAGTTATTAGCTAATCACTTTCCTTTCATGATGCACGAATCGCCTCTGAACACACAGCACTAGTCCTCATTGAATCTAACATTCAAGTTGCTATCACAATTGATTAATGTTTATAAAGTTTGCTTTAAAGTTCTCTACATACAGTACATTCTTCAATTTTAGCAAACCTTCAACATTCAGTGTTCCCTTTCCAATGACCTTACTTTTCCATCCATCACTGAACCTAACCATGCCATTTGAACAAGATTTTATAGTTACTCAAGTAATATTTTTCCTTGCCATATGATGTGAGCAACCATTATCAAAGTACCAATTCTCACATGAGGTGGCACATAGTAATGTGTTTAGTCACCAAACACTTTTTATCCATTTTTCTAACTCATACACATTTGAAAAAGGTTTGCTTGGTAGGGACCTCCCTTCCTTACATCACGTCCTTCAGCAACGTATGACAAGAAGAAAATTGGTGACCACTATAATAGTAATAAGTGCATACTGGGCTTTTTTTTTTTTTTGTCTTTTAGTCAATTGTTTCTACTTCTTTGTTTTGGGCAATATTAAAATATTTGCAGGTATAGGTTAACATCATGTTGGAACATTTTTTGAAACAAATTGAATCTCTTTCACAAACCATACTCCTTTGCTTCCTGAACAACTTAAAGGGGTAGTCTAGTGTATCCGA
Source organism: Avicennia marina (assembly GCA_019155195.1). Classification (NCBI taxonomy): domain Eukaryota; kingdom Viridiplantae; phylum Streptophyta; class Magnoliopsida; order Lamiales; family Acanthaceae; genus Avicennia; species Avicennia marina. The sequence continues at coordinate 12,122,321 of CM032756.1, read as the reverse complement.
GTCCATAATGATCTCTAGATGTGCAATCCATGGTTAGAATGTTCTTTAACTTTACCTTTCTAGTATTCAACTTGCTCAACACTACTATAGATTGTTCTGCCTCGTGTTGTAACATTTTGTAGGACATCTCCAAACTATGAAAGTCTAACAATTTATTGTGAGAGGCACATGTTTCATCTCTTTTCTTCTCTATGGCCTTGATTTCCAACTTTAACTTTTTATTACTATTGCGAGTGGCAAACAATTTCTTTATCTGCATTTGGTTCATCTTTATAAGTTTATCATATGAAGTCTCATCTTTATTCTCACTGCTTTAATTAGAAACATCAAATATTACATGAGATGTTTTAACATTAGCTACAACATTAATCATATTTTTCTACAAGACTGAGTTGTACACCACATGGTTTCTGGTGTGATCATCATCTTCCTTATAGCTCACTTTAGAACCATCATCCCTCCATGTGGTCGTCAAAGATTTTTCTTGCCTTTCTTTAGTGTTAGCTCACTCTGACTGGATGTGTCCATGACTTTTGCACTCCTGACACACTTTATTCCTCTTCCAACCTGTGAACCCTTGCCAACATCAACTTTGGAGACGGTCCTATATGAACTATGAATAGGCTAACCACTTCCTTAGAATACCGGTGTTCTAGGGATGGATTAAAACTTGTGACGTTTTTGGTATTAGAGCCTACCCAATATGTTGGTGTTCAAATGGGGACCCCTTAAAATTGACTTGGATGATGGGTTAGGTGCAAGTGTCATCCCATGTGCAAGGACATGGAGAAGGGGGTAGGCCCATCTGTTCATGATTGAGAGGGGCAAATGCCCAAGACATTACTGCACACACACGAGGATGTGCGTGGGGGAGAATGTAAACCCTACTAACACCAACCTTAGGGACGGTCTTATATAAATTATGTGAAAACTAACCACCTCCCTGAGATACCAATGTTTTAGGGACAGATCAAACCCCATGACACAACCTCTAGGAGTTTAAGTTTCTACTGCTTCTTTTGATTTAGGGAAAACCTTCCATTTCCCTCTATTTTTGCTGGGAATGTTAGAATTTGTCTTGCATCTTCTCAACTCCTTCGCAAGTCTTCTGATTAGATACAAAATTTCATCCTTACTATCAAAATAATCCCTATCCTAATCATCATCATGGTGGTTGGCAATGGATGTCTACTACACCATTTCTTTCTCCATTTAGTCTATGTGAAGTTCATTTGATAAGCCCACAGTGACCCTATTAGTTTGTCCAATCATATTTTTCCAACATTTCATGCTTCTTCGATGGCGACAACCTTTAGGGCGAATCGTTCTAGCAATGACCTTAATGTCTTCCTTACTAGTTTTGTCTTTGAGTATTTCTTCCCCAAGTAGTATAGCTGATTAGCAATCTCTCTCTCACCTTTGCATTAAAAACAGCCACTATCTCATCATTTTTCATATGGAGGTTCTTAAACTAAGATGCCAAGATTTGTAGTTTAGACATGTGCACTAAACTTGTGCCCTTGTGCACATTTTGTAAAATCTTCCTTGCCTCTATTATCGTATCACATATTGCAACAAGCGTGAACTAATCTTCATTAACACCTATAAAATAGCATTTATAGCATAAGAATTTCAAAGTGTCATTCTTTCTCGGCTTCGGCTCCATAGCGTGGCATCTTTCTAAACAACTTGGCTAGTAACATTGTGCATAGGGTGGTGTCCATCCTTCTTCTACAATAGTCCATGCCTTCTAATCTAAGAATCTGATAAAGCCTTTCATCATGGCCTTCTAATAAAGAAAGTTTGACTCATTTAAAATGGATGAATGCTCCTTCATTGGTTCTTATTCTATCCACAAACTATTTTAGATCTCATCCATCTTAAACATAAGCTTGTTAGGGTAACTAGGCTCTGATCCCACTTCTTAGTTGGTTTATTAGTTAATGCTATAAGTTATATCAAAAAAATTCTTACGACAAACTCCCACACATAATGGAAAGTAAAGAGACACGAAGAATTTGTTCACACAGTTTAGAGACAACTCTCCTACATCTATAGAGCCATGCCCAAAAACTTTTACTAACAAATAATTCAACAAATGTCAGGACAATTAGTTAAAACTAGTACACAAGCACTTGCCTAACCTAAACTCCCTTAGAGATCAACTTGTTAACGCGTTTCTAGCCTAACTTTTTGAGGTAGCAAGGCCCTTGCCTTCGCTTAACCAAGAGAGACCAAGACTCCCTCTTGGCCCCAACTGCTAGCATTGATTGACGAGACTCCTCTCTAGAGGACAGTTTCTTCGTTTGATCACTAGGTAGTTTTGGTGGACACATGGAGACTCAAAAATTCATTAGGCCTTCTTCATTTCTTCCTTGTCAAAGATGTAAGATATAAAGAACACCTTGAACTCTTGAATGATAATCACTCAAGCTTAAGTTCCTTAAGCAAAAATAAAAAATTCTCTCAAGAGTGTGTATATGTCTCTCCCTGCAATCTACTTACTTGGTAAGGTTGAAAACAATCTCCTTTAAAATCAAGTTGAAATTTTTCAAAATATTCAAATATATTGCTTCCCATGTTGGAACTTTATTACAACATTTTTAGAATTTCTTGCTTGATTCTCAACTAATCAACAATCTTTTCTAATTGAAATGATATTAAGATTATCTAGAATTCCTTCCTTAAGTGACGAGATTAGATTAAATATTTAAAATATGGTTAACTATGAGATTCTCCTATATTTTCATGGGAAGGTAAGTCAAACCATATCTAATCCACTCAATTATAATCTCATGAGATTAGCCTAAATTAGTTAAGTTAACAACATATGATCGTATTTTGAAAGGAATAAATCCAAATAAATCTCCTTAATAAATATAATAGATTTTGTGGCTGATTATGTTATATTATTTGTTAGGACATGTTACCAAAAATTCAAAATTTTCATATGCAATTTGATTTGTCATGTTAGCACCACAGTGGAGATTGTACCATAAATAATGACAACACTTTAATCTTTGCACACATGACACTAACATTCTCGCACGTGACACTAATATCTTTTCTTCTTCTTTTTTCCCCTTCCTTTTTAGGTTACAAAGTAGTCCCGCTACATCCTTTTAAAATTACATATTTTAATCCCACACGAGGCTGATGTACGGTCGGTTTTCATTTTGTCCAAAATATTTGATTTTAACTTAAAACCTTTTGATTATTGTACTCTATTTGTTATATCAAATTCCAATAACAACTAATAGGTACACACTCAATTCACACCCATATAAGATTGAAAATATAATTTATCACATGTATTTATTGAAATCATATTTTCATTGTATAAACATATTGAAACATATTATATAGCTATTTTATTTAGTTTTATTGAATATGTATTTTATTATAGAATTTATAACATATAGAAAAATCACATATTTTAAGTATGTGTTAATGATAATAATTATATTATAAAAATAAATATGAATTATTTGAAGTGCAAATGCATTGGAAATTATAAAAATTGAGAGAAGAAAAAATTAAAGGAAAGATAATAATAAAAAAATAACCAAAAACATATTTACTTAAAAATGATGGAGCAAAAAAAGACTATAAGAAAAGGAAGAAAAAATTAAAAAAAATGAATGGAAAATAGGTGTTTTAGCCTTTAAAATTTGAAGACCAAATGACTATTGCTTTATTGAATAGACACACCATATATAGTACAGATAATGAAGATAAGGAGGAGGATAATGATGATGACAATAGCAACACTAATAACAATAAAGGGCTTATATTGAGTATTGGCGCAAAAGGGCATCACGCAACTAGTTGTCATTGCTTACTTGACTACAGTTGCTTGAACTCCTTTGCAAGGTTGGCTATACATTACACTCTACTCCATAGTTAATTTGTTTTATTTTATTTTATTCTGGTGTGTGGGGAGGGGGTGTTCAGTCAAAGGAGAATCATTAATTAAGGCTCTTAGAGTAGAAGTCGATTGTATAATTTAAAAATATTTTAGACAACTTTTTCATTTGTAATAAATTCAAACTCCAAAATTTCTCGAAAGTAATCATCAAGTAACTCTTCCATAATAATATGAATTTTATAGAAGAATAGCCACTTACATTAGAACGGTGAGAAGAATCATTAAGATTTATCCCCATCTCTTTATTAGCTTTTATTTAATATTTTCTACTTTGAATCCCTACCTTCAAGTAGATAGAAGCTGTTAGTACCATGTCTATGCCACGTATACAAGGTTGATGTAGTTGTCATTATTTTTGGCACAACTTTCAACATAGCATTGATATGGCAAATCATTTCTTTATGAAAATTCTAGATTTATGATGACATATCCTAACACATGTTGTAACATGATCTACTACAAAATCAATCAAATTTGTTCAAAGAAATTAGTTAGATATGGTCCTTCCTACATGTGATTAGGTTCTATTAACTTAACCAAATTAAATTGATCTAATTGGATTATAACTAATTAGATTGGATATAGTTAATTTATCTTATCTAAGAAGGTATGAGAAGATCCTAGAGTTGACAATATTTTAACTATTGATATCCTATCCAATCTAGCTATACAAGGAATGATTTATAGAATGTTTTTAGTTATCTCAATGAGGAAGAATACTAAGTTGCTAGAAATCAAATAAGGATGGAATCTTGAAAATGTTATAACAGATATTCCAATATGGAAAGTAATAGTTTTGGGTATCTTGAAGATTTTTAGCTAGATTTTTCCAACCTTAAAGGCTATAGGGCAGGTGCATTTGGATGGCCAAGTGAGTGATTGCATAGAGAGAACTCACTCGCTCAAGTGAGAACTCTTAGATTTGCTTGAAGAATTGATGTTTGGTTGATTTTCACTAAAGAGTTTAAGTGTTATTCATTATCTACATCTTTGAGAAAAAAGAAACCAAAGAGGTCGAATGCATTGCTAAGGTTTCCATTCATGCACTAAAACCACCAAGCAATTTAATCAAAGAAATCATTCTCAAGAGAGGAGACTCATTAATCAATGCTAATACTTAGGGCCAATGGGGTATTTTGAGAAAGTGGAGGCATGTACATAGAATATTTCATCCTACATGGAGAGGCATGTAAAACATGTGGGTTTTGATAGTTTAAAATAGGTTAAATAATGGAGAATTGGTCAGGGGTCATGTTGTGGCAGAGAAAATGTAAGAACCAAGCATTATCGCATTAAGTGTATGATTCAGAATTTATCCTAAGATTTTCAAAATTTCATAAAACTTATAGGATATGACTTTCACGAATTTAAATGGGTTGAATCTTACTTAAGGACCTTGCTAAAACCATACAATGAGTTTGATGGATTAAATGTGTGTATAGATCGTAAAAACTACATCACGACAAACCAACAAATACGATCGTTCCCATGCATGCTCGAGCATGATTGTGTAAAATCATAAAAGCAGAGTCCCAAGTAAATACGATCATGACCCTACACAATTGAGGCACAACGGTCAGCAATCATATATGTAGAAACCCTGCAACAAATGATGTGGCTACGGGATCGATTGAATAGGCTTAAGATTGATCATGAGACCTTCGAGCTCACTCCTGTGGTTATCCTAAAGCTAGTTTCACATTCTTTTTGCACTGAATTTGCCCACGGACCCTTCTTAAAGTTTCTTGAGCCCACCAAACATCCAAAAGTCTTTACCAATCCCTTTGCGTGCATTGTTATTATTCCTAGAATTATGTGAAGTAAAGAATTGATTCAAACTATCAGAGTTGGAACCCAAATAGGGATGAAGTCATTGAGTTATAATTGAATACAAGATACAAAGAAAGGGAATTGAGTAAGCTCAAACGTATAGACATGAAACATGCATGAGCATGAAGCATTAGTCTAATTGAGTATTGAATGAGGATTTGCTTATGGGAATCATCAGGTGATCTCAGAACTATAACTGAGGAGACCTGAAGTTGAAGCAAGCCAAGTAACTATAAGTGGAACCTTGCAAAGCCTTTGTACTCCCTTTTTGAAATGACTCCTACTTCTGTTGCATAAGTGACTTCATCTTGCAAATGGTTTTCAACTGCTCTATAATTTTATTCCACTACAACTATTCTTTCCTACTATTTGCAAACAAAATTTCAACTACAAGCATTAAATAATGTGTACTCCTATGAAAATCATATTCCACTTTCTGAAAACTAGATGTGCTTCTTTATGAAGTAACTGTTTTATTGCAAATGCTTTGAAATTTCATACGCATGCTATGAATGAACTTAATTACTGATAAGCCACTCACATAATGTTAATGAGGTTGAGGAACAAGTTCTGCCCTACCAGTCGGGAAATAGATTAGAACTCATCCAATTAGGGTGGAAGATTAGACCGACAGTGAGTGAGAGCTGGCATTTGGCCCTACTAGTTGAATGACAATAGATTGAGATACCTTCTAAGTGGGGTTGAAGCCCTAGGGCCACAGCAGCACAACCGAAGATTCGATGTACCCACCTTAGTTGGGGAAAGATAGATTAAGGCCTTAATCAGTAGTAGACACAGACCAAGGATGTGACTATGAATTTGGTATACAATGAAAAGAAAACAAAAAGAAAGATAAGAGGATTACGTGCATAATGAAGGAGTTGCTAAGTGCTACTTATTTTTTTGAATGATCTTGAATGTTTTCGAACACTTCTATGTTTGTTTATCTCCACTAAAATACTTGTTTATACCAAGCCTTGTTTTCAACTGTTACTACTCACATCTATATGGTAAATGAAGGCCAGAGGTTTTCCATTTATTAGGCAAATCATCACTCACAACCTTAGTCAATGTATTTTGTAGAAGATGCTAGTGAGCATAACCAGACTTGGAGATGGTAGAGATAAAAAAAGAAGGATGCTAAACTTAGATATGAGATATGATTTCAGGTTAATTGGAGACTATGCTCTTATTTAACAGATAGGCCATTATTTTATTTTCCACCACAAACACCTTTAAGTGGTGAAATTCTTATGGCAATAGGAATGATTATATTTAGTTTAGAATGCTTCGTGTTACGTTTGACTTTCGCTAAGTTAGTTTGCAAATACTATCATGTTATGATCTCGAGTTTCTAGGCATGACATAAGTTGTATCAAAGCCTTAGTTTTGATGCTAAGGATCCATAAGGTATAACCTAGACTAAATCCTAAGGATCACATTACGGGGACCTAGGAAATCGATAATGCACATTATATATATATACGTTATATATGATCTTGTTAGTCTTAGATCTTCAGACTTGATATTTGAAATAGATGGAAGCAACAGCTCAAGTGACCATACACCTGAAGAGAAGTGTGGTTTGTTGCAAGAGGATAAGAAGCACCTTTTTATAGCACTGACCCAACTAGGTACTATTGCTATAGAGCTATGGGAGACTCAATAGCAGTGTGCTAAGCTAGAAGCCGAGGTCAAGGAGCTGCGAGAGGTGAACACTTATGTGTATCAACATAATACTATGCTAAAGAGAAAGTTAGACAACACAAACACTCAATATGGTAAGCTTGTGCGAACTCACAAGGCTTCTAGAGAAGCGTATGAGTGGTGCATAAGTGAGCTTGAAGATGAGCATCAAGGGTTAAAGCTTCAAGTAAATGAGCTCGCATTTTAGAATAATGAGTTGTGTGGCATGATACACAATTTTCTAGAGGAAGAACAAGAAGAAAACCCTAAAGAGAAACTAAAAGAAGTGCCCAAGCCAGCATCAGAACTAAAGCCAGATGACGTAGTGATGGAAGCAGATGCACTTAGGGAAGAAGAAGACATGGATTAGAGGAAGATGGGCTACATAGAACCATGCGATTAAACAATTAGGTTACAACACTAAAGCATACAATAGTTATTACAACTATTTAATTTGTTTCCACAAAAGCTGAGATGCCATATTATGAAATTCTTCCTTGTATAATTTGACACGTGCATTTTACACCTCATGGTGCCCTTTTCATTTTCTTTTAGTGCGTTATTTGATAGCAACATGTATGAACGGCCTAATAAGTTAAGCCCATTTCTATATATTGAAAAATGGCTAGTAGACCATGGCATGTTCAACAATCTCACCTCATGCTACCCCTTTTGAGAAGCTAATGGGACACATGCTTACCTACCCTTGACCTCCACCCCTGGTGCCACTACAATCCCAATTGGTAGACTAGCTAACCATTTTGAGAAGGGTGGAACTAATTGTCATTGCCACAGTAGTAGCATAAGTGATGAGTACGAAATAACAGCCAGCAGCTCAACCAATGGCCTAGCACAATAGAGGGACTAAGATGCACTATTAGGCATTAAGGAGCACATGTGCTAACTTTTCATGGGTCCTATAACCTTGAGACCTTGTAGAAATGGCTCAAGGAGATTGAAGATAACTTCAAGCTTATGGAGGTGCCTATGGATGTGTGCCCTCGAGTGATTATTCCATTTTTGGTCAAAGAGGTTGTGTTATGGTGAGAAGGAGTCTTACCAACTACGTAGGAGGAAGGGCCGCTTACATGAGCTCACTTCAACGAAGCATTCTTAAATCACTTGTCCTTTTCATTTTCTTAAATATGACAATTGTCGAGTACTCCGCCAGTTGCATTCCTTAGGAAAGTTCTCTCCCATAGTGATGACGAATCCCCAGTTGAAGATGCAGAAATTGACGAGAGGATTAAAGAGTAGGTTATAGATGGCTCTGGCCCTCTATAAGGTGCGTATCTTCGACGAGTTACTCAGAACTACTATTCAAGCCAAGGCTAACATTAATTGGATGGAAGCAGAGAGTAACCTTAAGGGGTCGAGGCAGGATCTAACCCCAACAAGTTGTAAGGGGCACCTACTGGCCGACCTAGCAATAAGAAACCGAACTAAGGAAGAACTAATAGAGCGGTGCCTTCTTCACCAAAGTGTAACACTTGTGGATTGCGACATGTCTACGTGTGCCGACACCTTACTGACTTATGCTTCATATGTGGACAACATGAATATAAGGCTGCTAAGTGCCCTAAATATATGAAATCCAACAAAATCAATAATCAAAATGGTGGTGGAAAAGGTAACCAAGGTGGACAGGGCAATACAAACACCAATGGTGGACCTCATAGTGACAACGACAATAACCTTCGACAAGGCCAAGCACACTAGAGGCTTAGAGTAAATGCAAGGGTGTTCGCTATGACTCAAGAGAAGGCAAACAATGTCAAAGATGTGGTGACAGGTAACATCTCTGTGAACCAATTAGACACTAATGCATTATTTAACTATGGTGCATCACATTCTTTTATATCTAGGAGGTTCGGTAGATGCTTAGGTCACAGACCTAAATTATTGGAGCACCTGTATAAAGTAGCTACCCATAGAGGACTAGTTTATAAGGTTCAATAATCTAAAGCATTAGCAATTAGACTAGGAGAACAAAGGAAGCCTAAGACCAATAAAAGAGTTAATTGATCTAAAGCAAAGACTACTAGAATTCTCACTAAGTGAACACGCATGCCTAAATATTTCTTTGACCTATAGAGTGATGCAATTCGGCAAGGTAGAAAAGTTAAGTTTGAGCTTTGTAGGACCCTTTGAGATGCTAAAGAAAGTGGGAAATGTGGTATATCGCCTTGCCTTACTCCCACAACTAGTAAGAATGCACAATGTGTCGCATTTATGAAAATATGTGCCAGACCCTAGGCATATATTAGAATTGGAACCTTTGACAATAAAAAAGACTTGACGTATGAGGTACACCCAATCCGAATAGTTGAAAAGTTGGAACGAAATCTTAGGAACAGATCTATATCATACGTAAAGGTCTAGTGGCTAAACCACTCAGAGAAGAAAGCAACTTGGGAATTAGAAGATGTAATGAGGAAATGACACCCCTAACTATTGGTCAGATTAGATCCAAGTTTCAAGGAAGAAACTTAATGTAAGGGGTGAAGGATGTAATATCCAAAAATTTTAGGTATTAGCAACTCATTATCTTGAGGGAAATGAACTACTTTGAAATTAAAAAGAAATTATTTTTGAGTCATATATTATTATCATGTAGATATTATGGGAAATTAAAAATGAAGGCCTACAAATAGCATGTAAATCTTTAAGACTTATAAATACTTTGTCGGGCTACTATGAAAATATTGAAGGAAATTATTTGTGCCTTAAGGCAAGTAAAAGAAGGCCCAATTTATTGAAAAACTCATGTAAAAGTAGAAAGCAAATCAAGAAAGGTAGAATTACATGCAAGGGCCTTAAAAATTGTGAAATTAGATACTTAGGTCATTCCCATTAAGCCTAAGGAACAAATAGCATTTTAAAGCTTGAAAACCTCTTTTTCACATCTAAAAACAAGGTGACAACACCACAATACATTTGGCTCCTTCAACGCAACATTCTCAGGCTAATTTTAGTGCCAAATCATATGTTATTTATGCATGTACATGGAATAATTCATCCTACACAAATAGGCACGTAAAACATGTAGGTTTTGATGGTTTAAAATAGGTTGAATGATAGAGAATTGGTCAGGGGTTTCATTGTGGCACAAAAATTGTAAGAACCAACTATTAACACAATAAGTGTATGATTCAGAATTTATCTTAAGACTCTCAAAACTTCATAAAACTTACAGGATATTACTTTCATGCTTTTAAATTGGTTAAATCGTGTTTAGGGGCCTTGGGGAAACTGTATGAAATTGAGCTTGATAGATTGAATATGTGTATAGACAAAACCACATCATGACGACTTAACGAATACGATCGCACCCCTGCACAATCGTGCGTGATCCTCATGATCATAAAAGTAGAGTCCCTAGAAAATACAATCACGACCCTACATGATCAAGTCGGACGGTTGGTAATCGTAAATACAGAAACCTTACAATCAGTGGTGTAGCTACGGGATCAATCTGATGGACCCTTGAGCTTAATCTTAAGGCTATCCTAAGGTGGTTTAACCCATAGACACTTCTTACTACTTCTTGAGCCTCCTGAAAGTCCAAGAGTCTCTAAGAATCCCTATGTGTACATTATCATTATTTCTTGAATTATTTGAAGTGGAGAATTGATTAGAACTGTTCTAGTTGGAACCCCAATAGGTATGAAGTTACTGAGGAATAATTGAATGCAAGACATAAAAAAAGGGAATTAAGTAAGCTCAAACGTATAGGTCACAGTACCAAACATGCTTGGTCATGAAGCATTAGCTGAATAGAGTATTGAATGAGAATTTTCCAATGTAAATCATTAGGTGATCTTAGGACTATAACTGAGGAGACCCAAAGTCGAAGCAAGCCAAGTAACTATAAGTAAAACCCTACAAAGCCTTTGTATTACCTTTGTGAAATGATTTCTACTTCTGTTGCATAAGCGATTTCATCTTGCAAATGGTTTTCAACCGATGATTTTATTCCATTGCAACTATTTTTTGCTACTATTTGCAAACAAAATTTCAACTACAAGCATTAAATAATGTGTACTCCTATGAAAATCATATTACTCTTTTTGAAAACTAGATGTGAGTCTCTATGAAGTAACTGTTTTATTTCAAATGCTTTGAAATAGTATACGCTTGCCATGAATGAACTTAATTACAAATAAGCCACTCATGTAATGTTAATGAGTAAGAGGAACAAACCAATGGAAGACCCCCTGTTAAGGTAAAAAAATTGGGTTTGGTAATGGGTGAGAGTTGGCAATTTGCCTTACCAGTTAGATAATAATAGATTGGGACACCTTCTAGATTGGGTTGAAGCATTGGGGCTATAGTAGCATACTGAAAGATTCCCCAAGGTTTCAATGTATCCACCTTAGTCAGAAGAAGATAGACCAAGGCTCTAATCTATGGTAAACATATACAGTGGATGTGACTATGAGTTGGCTATGAAATGAAAAGAAAAGAAAAAAAAGACAAGAGGATTACGTGCTTAATGAATGAGTTGTTAAGTGTTGTTTACTCTTTTGAATGATCTTGAATGTCTTCAAATGCTCTGTGTTTATGCCTCCTTCAAAATTCTTATTTTATGCAAAGCCCTCTTTGTAACTGTTATTGCTCACATACATTTGGCAAGTAAATGCCATGGGTTTTCCATTTACTAAGCAAGTTATCACGTAAGTATTAGGGGTTTTCCATTTACTAGGCGAGTTATCACTCACCACTTTAGTCAATGTATTTTATAGATGGTGCTAACAGACATTACCAGACTTAGGGATGGTGTAGAGAAAAGTAGGGATGCTAGGCTAAGATATGGGACTTGATTTCAAGCTATTTGGAGACTATTCTTTTAATAGATAGACTATTATTTTATTTTCTGCCGCAAGTAACTTTGACTATTGAAATTGTTATGATAATAGGAATGGATATATTTGGTTTAGATTGCTCCTTGATACATTTAGCTTTGGTATTTAGTGAGTTAGTTTGCGAGTATTGAATGGTTGGTTGATAGAATGAAAACCAAGGAATGAGCATCTATGCCATGTTTAGGTAAGGGAACTAAAAGATTCAATGTAATTGGAACCAAGTAGGTTTACGAGAACAAGACTGATGAATGTGGCAACATTTCTAGAAACAAGGTTAGACTTATGGTACGAAGGTACACCAAGGTGGAAGAAGTTAACTTCAATGAAACTTTTGCACGTATTGAAAAACCTAAATCTATGAGGATGCTACTAACCATGGCTTGTAGAATGGACTTCAATGTGCACTAAATGAACGTGAAGAGCGCCTTCTTGAATGGTTTTCTAATGAGGAGATCTATTTGGAGTAGCTGAAGGGTTTCAAAGAACCACATCTTCCAAACCATGTTTATAGGTTGAAAAAGGCATTATACAACTTGAAGTAGGGTCCTTAGGCTTGGTATGAAAGATTGTCCCAATATAATACCAATGAAGGAGAGCAGACAACACTGTATTTCTGAGAAAGATCAAGGACATTATTGTGCTCAAGTCTACATTGTTGACATAGATTTTCCGTCTACGTCGTCTAAGCTATTTAATGATTTTGTGTCTTGTGTGTAGAGTGAGTTCGAGATGAACATAATTAGAGAACTCAAGTACTTTCTAGGATTGTAAAATTAGAAATTGAAGGATGGAATGCTCCTTTCACAGTCTATGTATGCAAAGAACCTGGTGAAGAAGTTTAGACTGGAGAATGCACGTGTTAGAACATCACTTACCATCAATGGTAAGTTAACCAAGACAAAGTAGGGAAACCAATAGGCCCAAGCCTCTGCCAAAATATGATTGGTGGACTTCTCTACCTAATCATCAATAGACCCGACATTTACCATAGTGTAAGTGTAAGTATGTGATACCAAGTAGGGCTTATTGAATCCCAATTGCTTGCCATGAAGTGGATAATCCATTATGTTAAAGGAATAGTGGATTATAGCATTTATTACAACAAATGTTATAACATTAAGTTGCTAAGCTACAGTGATGTAGACTTGGCAAGCAATGTAAATGACAAGAAGAGTACAACCACAAGTTTTATGCCTAACAACATAGTATCTTAGTACAACAAAAAACAAAACTACATATCCTTATCAACTGTTAAAGTGAAGTAAATTGTTGCAGCAAGCTGCTGCTCACAGCTACTGTGGATGAAGTAGATAATGATAGATTATGGATTGAAATAAGATATGCTTAAGGTGTTATGAGATAACATGAGTTTCATTCACATATTCTAAAAACCTTGTGCAACACTCAAGGATGAGATACATAAACCTTCGACACCTCTAAGATTTGATGGAGAAAATGTTCATTGTGGTAGAGTTTGTTCCAACAGACCATTAGTTTACAAAGTTGTTTGCAAATGCTCTTAGTGCACCAAGATTTGGGTCACTGTAGAGAGCTATAGACATATGCCTAGTTCAATATTATTTTTCTACTTTTCTCTTATTTTTAGCTAGTGAAGCAACGATAAATCATAGTCATTCAATTTCTTAAAGATGTTGACGAGCAACAGAATGAGCATGGCAATAAAATAAGTTGAAATGGTAAGCGGGGATTTAAATTATATGGCAAGTCTGAAAATCTACAGTTGTTTGAGTTACCAGATGTTTTGTTGTAGCTAAAATCCATTCAGAATCACTTCCTAATTGGTGGTTCTCAAGATTTTATCTCAAGGCATGATATAACTTCCATTGTAATAGACTCGTACTAGACATTTATATATAGATGTATGTACTGTGATTTTCAAATTCACATTCAAAATTATTCTCCTCGTCAAATTTTTGAAGCACTTCTTGGAGAAAACTATGGGTAGCACTTATTTAACAATCAATGGGTAAAAATTGAAGTAGGCAATGAACCATTGTCATTGAGGACTGCCAAACTAGCTATGGTGGTTTGTGAACCACCAGTTAAAGCTTCTCCTCTGGCCACCCTTCCACTGGAATAGCAAGAGTCTCAAGAAATAGTAGGTGTGGTTAAACAAGGCCAAGATATAGACTTTCAAGAAATGGTTAAAAAAGGACAAGAAACCGCTAAGGAAACTACTACAATTACAGTCACTTTACCTTTTTTGATAGGTGCCTAATGATGTGTCATTAGTAATAGTAGAGGATTTGAAAGTTCGTGGAGAAGCATCAATCCAAGGGAGGACACCCTATTCTCTTAGGAGGAGACACCTAAGGAGACGGTTAGTGATGCCTTCACTAGCTAAGTGACCACCCTCTAGCCCAAAGAAGAAACATAGTAGAGCTGAGCTTGTGGAGTATCAACTTAAGCTAGTTAAATGACAGCCTGAGCCAAAACCTCACCGAATCATTGCAAACTATGTGGCTTCCTTCAAATTCTAAAATGTAAGAGTGAGCAAATGTGGAACTACAGTCAAAAGGAGAATGGATAGGTAGATATTTACAAACATCGTTTTCACAAAGGTCTTGAACTACCTTGAGCTAACAAGTGTTACAACATTAGTTGCCACATACAATCATGATATGGTCCATAAGTTCTATCACAACCTTGATAGGTTAATCAATGATTAAATTCTCCTTCCCACTTCTGAGTTTATGTAAGGGGATAGGGTGTCAAATTCTCTTTAAAAAGAATTAAAAGTTACCTTGGATGGGCCAATCCTAATTTCTCTGTGGTATATCCACAAAATTTTGCTTTGAATCTTGATGAAATTGTGAGTGTCATAATAGGCAAGTAGATTTTGGAATCGCTAAAAGTAACTTTGTTGTCGACAAATTTTACAATGAAGTGTTATGTGTTGTTTCAACTACTAACCACTAATGTTATGCCTACCATCAATAACTCTATCATTCCTAAAAATTCTAGAATTCTGATTTTCTGTCTTGGGATGACCTAGAAGTGAATATTATGCACCTTGTGTTTGACAATATTGCATCACACACCGAGGCAAAATTAACGGTTGGGTATTTACCTCACTCTGGACTGATAACAAGAGTGCTATAGGAGCAAGGCATGTACGATCATTAAATTAAGCTTTCAATTCATTATCCATCTATGGGGTATATTTCCAATCTATCAAAACAAGCAAGATCAATGATCTCTAGAAAGGAGGTGAACTACCAACACCTGCTTCTAAGCTAACCCTAAGGGCAACAAATATTGAAGCTACTCTAGATGCTCGTGTCGCACTTTCTCGAGACTTGGAATCTCAAATATTGATGTCGAAGGATAAGAAGTATAAGCTTTATGAATTGATAGCTATTCTACAGTTTGTCCTACCGTACGTTCAACATTTGTTGGAACTTATAACACCAAACCTGATTTAAATACTCCGAGTCCATTGGGAACTAAGTGTAATGATTAGGATGATGAAAATATTCTTTTGAGTGCTCTCTAGTCATTCTAGGTTTTCTTTATGTTTCTATAATCTATGTGTAGTACTAGTGGTTGTTATAAATAAACTTCTTATAATTGTAATTTATGCTATGTCATGTATTGCAACAAGTTTTCCATTTGGCTTATATAAATAAATGTTTGCAATTCATGATAGAATTCTTATGGTTTTATCATTTTATCTTGATTATATTATCAGGAAAGTCGGATTTCACTTTTAATAGTAGCTTTGTGCCTATAATGACAAAAGGGAAGAATACATATACATGATTGATATAGTTGTCATTATTTCTAGCACAACTTTTCCAATGTGGCTCTAACATGGCTAATCATTTCTTCATGGAAATTCTAGATTTATGATGAATGTCCCAACACATGATGTAACATAATTTGCCAGGTTTGTTAACAAAAATTAGTCAGATATATTTCTTCCTAGATGTGATCATATGCTATTGACTTAACCAAATTACGTTGATCTAATTAGATTATAATTAATTGAATTAGATATGGTTGACTTGTTTTATCTGAGAAGATATAGGAATGTTCTAGAGTTGACCATATCTTAACTATTTGTATCTAATCTAATCTAGCTACATAAGTAATGATTTGCATAGTATTTTTAGTTCATTTCTATGAGGAAGGTTTGTTGAGTTTCCAAAAATCAAGGAAGAAGTGAATCACAAAAATGTTGCAACAGATTCTCTAACATGAAAACCAATAGTTTTAGGTATCTCAAAGATTTTCATATGGATTTCAAGGGATTTTTTCCAACCTTGCAGGCTGATAGAATGACTGCATTTAGATGACAAAGTGAGCAAATTACATAGAGAGAATTCTTCACTCAAGTGACAACACTTTGATTTGTTTGGAGAACTGATGTTCAACTAATTTTTACTAAAAAGTTCAAGTGTTCTTCTTTGTCTACATCTTTCATAAAGAAAGAACCAAAGAAGCCGAATGCAATGCTGAGTTTTCCATTTGTCCACTAAAATAACCAAGTGATCAATTGACGAAATCAATCTCGAGAGAGGAGACTTACCAATCAACATTGGTAGTTAAGGCCAAGAGAGAATCTTGACAAAATGGAGGTAAGGGCACTTACAACCTAAATGAGTTAGGCTAGAAAGAAGTCAATAAATTGCTACCTAAGGGAGTTTAGTTTAGTCAAGTGTTTGTGTACTAGTTCGAACTAGTTGTGCTAATAACTATTAGATTATTTATCAGTAGAATTTTTTGGGTGTAGCCCCACAAATGTAGGAGGATTGTTGTCAAACTACGTGAATAAATTGTTGGTGCCTCATTTACTTTTTTGCTACATGTGGGAGTTTGTGGTAATAATTGCTACATCATAACTTGCAACAATAATCGTAAAACGAATTGAAGCAATCTACTTTATTGCAAATTAAAGCCCTCACTTAATTGGTAAAATAAGCTACAAAATCTCAAGTTGATGAGCCCTAATTAATGTAAAATTTGTTACTTGTCATGGCCCTAAATTGTGGTTATGATATGGTAGTACCCACGAGACAGTTATCTTAATAGATATTAAAGTCCAAATATTAGAATAACTAATCCATAAAGATTGCATTTATTCTAAATGAGAAGTTTATTTCAATATGGCAGTAGAAATAAAAATGAAAACTATTCTATTACAATGCATATTCTTATTTGTTTGAAAGCTATAGCTAATAATTCCTTCTTTTCCTCAATGTTCTATCCCACACATGCTCATTCTTGCTTGTGTCCTATTCAAAAAGGGATTTTTGAAAACAATGAGCAACTAATACCTAGGTAAAGGAGTTTACCTACTTTTTTGGGATGTGAATATAATAAAAACATTTAACAAAAGCTCATATCTTCGCTTGAGAATGCATGTAAGAATGAGAAAAGATTGTCACAAGTATCATAATTCATAACTGATTCTACTTATACAATCCATTGGTATGCTCAAGGTTTCAAACAGTTCATATATTATATCTATTAATTAAAACTTTAGTTTATAATCTCGACTAAAAAAGGTCAACCTTATCGGTTGTCTCAATTTTTAAACACAATTGAGAAGGTCATGTATCTCAACTTAAAATTACATTTGAGTGAGTCTTGTGAGGTCAATCTACAAACTCGATTGAGAACGTCACGTACAGCCCATTGGCTATCTAAATTTATAAACCCAATTGTGAGGGATAGTTTATTCCCAACTAAAGGGTCTAAAACTTCTATCCCATTTGAGAGAGTCAGAACTAGTCCCTGCACTAAAATCTTGTGATTTTAAGATATACTAAAGTCATTTGTTGAAGCAATAAAATATAACAATTGATAAGAAAATGCTTTAGAAAGCATGGCATAAAGAGTTCATCTTGAAAATATGATTTTGCAAGAAAAAAATAATTAAAAAGGTAGTTGTAAAATCATGCAAGATAGACCCCTTATTTAATATTAGTTCACAATTCTTAAGGTTCACTAGGTCTAGTGTCCTATTTAATCAGAACAATTCTCAGTTTAATCCAAATTTAATAGAAATTCACTTCCCATATGCTTTTTGATTCTACTTAGCGTTTGGACTGTAAGGCAATCTTTCCTACACGTTGTGTTCTGCTCCTTGCCAATCTCATTTTGCAATTTACCCATTGTCGGAGTTTTCTATCTTTGGTTTATGCATTTAGCATTCTCTATATCTTGTAAGGCTCTAACTCAATCATTATAGTATATTTGACTAGGGTATCTTCTATAGAGAAAATTGATAAATTTAAATAAATAAATATGGGAATAAAAAAAAGAGAAGATTTTTTTCCACTTAAAAATCCGGCTATTACACTGCTGGCTAGGTAGAATCTTTCAAAAAATTTTACTTCATACTTTTGCTTGAAGATAAGTTTTTATACAAGTTGCCTGTTTTACACATGCGGGCAGCCATTCATAATTGTGAAGTTTTGCATCTCCTATGGAATGTTAGTTGAAGAGCAAAGAAGTAAGGTTTCTTCAGAAATTTCTTGGTCTGTAGAAATGGCAAGATTATTGTTTCATTGAATTCCCAGCTGGCAACTCAGCCTTTAAACGAGCTATCTCGTCTAGAACAATCTAATTTCACCCTCTAACAGACTCAAAAATTAACACACACAAAAAAAAAAAAAAAACGTGCACAAAGAAAAATACAGTCAGCAAAACATCAAGCAGAAAACATGTCTGCATCATTGCTGGCTACCGCTGTGGCTGAGCTGCTAACTTGTCCGATTCTAATAATTTGTCAAGCCGAATGGTTTTAAGACTAACTCAACATCTTAGGCCACCATTCAACATTTTCTTAAGTACGAAGAGCAAGGGCTTCCATCACATTACACTTCTGTAGGACCAGCTGCACAACTCTGCGCCTGCATGTAACATGCTCTGTTTCCAACAATAATTTAAATGAATACTATATTTTTAGTTGATAAAATATTTTGTAGAAAATAGAAGTTACATCAGAAAGTCCAACACGACCAGTTGAGATAACATTTAAAACCGTCCACTTTCAGTGCCGTCCAAATTTTTGATGGTAACTTAATATGTTTAAACGTCAATTCATGACGCAATCATTCACATGATAGATACATATATAATACAAAAAATATATCTATGTTATTAAGTTTACGACTCTTAAAATAACTAATTTTGATCATTTAATTTAATGAATATTTTAAAATATCCTTATTAACAAATACATATTTTACTATTCATTGTGGCTCAACTCTTGAATAAGTATCTTTTGTGACTTCAAGTAAAAACATTAAAATCCTATCTTTTGTTATTTTCTGAATTTTTTTTCAAATTTTTCTTACTCACACACCCTTAAATTCACACACACACACACAGATATATATATATATATATATATATATTAATATTCATTTTTATTTATTTATTTCTTCTTATTTAAATTTCCTATTAAATTTTTTATTTTTCTCTCATTCTATATAAATTTTTATATATTTTAAAACATGAAAATTTATATTTTATTTTCATTAATCAATTCATATAAATTTTTTACATTTTGTTAAAAGAAACGATTTTAGTTAAATGATAAATTATTAAATTCTCAAAATATCTATATATATACACATATAAAGCACAACTTAATGTGTAAGAATGATACATAATTTTTTAATTTGTATACGAATACATTAAATGTGTACTCTTTGTGTGCAAGCATGTAGATGTAGGTCAACTCGCGGGGCAATGTATGCAATTAGGCAAACTCCTTGGCTTTCAGACCGTAAGATTCCTCTAGGAGTTAAGTTGAATTATATGTTTGGATGAATTTGGCCGTACCTTGCTTGGCGGCGCATCTTAATATAATTATTTCCGTTAAGACGTCAGCAATAATATTAAAACTATGATGATTAGCATTTATTTTGTTATAATAACGAGTATTACAAATTTGAAAGTGATAACAATAGAGAACGAGTGACTTGTCAGAGTTTAGTCAACAGTTGTGATATTAGATGCAATTATTAATTATTGGTGATACAGGTGTAGAGACAAAAAAAAGTCAAAAGGGAGAGGATTTTGTGACGATAAAAACTGAGGCAGTAGTCTTGATCACAATATCCATAATCTTGTTAACCTGTAGCCACGCAGGAATCACAAATTATGACTTTAGTATACTACTAAATCCGAAAAAAAATATTATAATGATGATACAAAAATTATTGTCGCTTAAAATACATTGTTTGCGATAACATTGACATTACTACTGAATATTCAGCCATTAGTATAATTTTATCTTACGGTAAATGGTGACTGCGAGGGCAATGGATCATGTGAGGTTTGGCTACGAATCTCACACTTCCAAAATTTTGATGCTAGGAGATGTCTAAAGGATTTAACCAGAATTTATAGATATTTTTTCAATAATTATGATAAATCTTTGATCCCAACTATAGGTTAGCGACAGTCAATAATTAAAAAACTGCAATTTTTGAAGAACTCGTGAACGTTACTTCCTTTACATTGATTTAATTGTTCTTTGGCGATTGTGTAACTATCATTAACTTTATTTGGAACTTGTTTTTGAGGGATTAAAGTGGTGTTGCATTCTCAGTGTGGATGTTTTATTAAAAGTATTATAATAATCTTTTGTTTTTTCTTTCTCTGTGCGTGTTTTTACGTGAGTCTACACACACACACACACACACATGCAACGTGTATACTTTTATTATTGTGTGAAAAAAAAAAGGGATTTTCAATTACGTAATATAAAATTATAAGAATAATTTTACTTTTGTTTTTTTATTTTTTATTTGTCTTTATTTTCTTTTCACTTATTATTTTATTTGTGTTTTGAGAATGTTCTCTCTTATTTATTTTTTATATTTCATCAGTTTTTATTTTTAATATTTTTCTTGCTTGCTATCTTTGTAACTATATAATTAACAAATAAGATTTTTGGTCATAATGTGAAATTATATAGCTATCATTATTTTTAATTATTTTTCCTTTTATCCTCTTGTTTTTCTCTTTTATTTTTAACTTATTTTTTTATTTATGTTTCATCCCATATTTCTCATTTTTCATTTCTTTTAATCTTTCTATTTTATTATTGTAAATATTTTTAATTTTATTTTTATTGTTTGAAAACACTACCAGTGTAATTTTAATTAAATTTGCACATCCATAAAAATATACACCTATTTACTAGTATTATTTAATAATTGGATGATTTTGTAATATATAAAAAAAATGAATAATTTTTACAGTGTGTAACGTGATTCATTTCCCTTTATTTCATAGGCAATTTTGCTATTCATACCAAAAGAAAAAAAAAATGAAAAAGTCAAGAAATACAAGCAACGAAAATAAATTGTGTGAAATATTGAAATAGATACAGCTACAAATACAAATAGATACATTAGTTAAATGTGACAGAGTTCTATTAAATTTTTCGACACTATCCTGAATATTTGCCATGCCTAACTTCTAACTTACCGAACTTTTTTGTCCCAAGTGATCTCATTAGGACATTCACTAGTTGATTTTTTGTTTGGTCAAACGCTGATGCAGAATATGTCATGCCCCCCAAACCACGGTTGAGACACTATACTACTCGTGAACAATCAAAATAGGTATTAAAACCAACGTATCAATTAATCTTAAAGTTCATTTATTCTGATAAATAATATAGTACATGGTAGCGGAATTAAATAAAGTAAAAATATGCTATTATAAGCTCAAATCTTGTATGCCAGAAAACAAAATAAAGCAACTGGTCTATGATAAATTTTAAGTCTTATTTGCTCAACGTAAAGTCAAAATATCTAGAGCTTCTAGGCTTCCTCTACGATCTCCAAGTGTGTTTACTCCAACTAGCTTCCTTTGCAAACAAGAATGTTACGAAAAGGGTAAGTGATGAGTTGTCCTATGTATGGATTCACTTGCGTTTTTCATTTCGAAGGATGTCACCAATGCAATAAAATATATTTGCATAAAATATAGTTTAAAGTACAAATTGAAAACATATATTATAACATATTCCATGGTACATTTGCCTCCACATGGGTTATAAACTTCGTATCATCTTTCCACTAATAAAAGTTTTAGTTTATACTTCCGATTAAGGAGAGTCATGTTAATCATCGGTTATGCCCGTTGTAGGCCCCAGTACTTCAACCTTGATTGTAACGTATCTCTATTTATACTTCTGATGGGTAGGTTCACGTATAAACCTCTCCAATTGCCAATCCTAATACTTTTATCTCAATTAGGCGACTCTTAATCTATTACTCAATTAGTAGGTCAGAACTTGTTTTATATTATCGCCGGTTACTAGAGGCATATTCATTTTATCATATGTAGCTTATTCATATAAACAGTTCAAAAATAATCTGCAAGTACTCACATCCACATCTCAAGAGGCAAAGCATTCTATACTTTTCACAAGAAATAATCATGCTAAAAACTAGGCATTTGTAATACAAAGATATTTGCAGAATATTTTACGCACAATAGAAATCACACATTGTGTTAAAAAGCAATTTTAAAAACATTTATAAAAATTTGGCAAGGTGTGATCCACTTACCTATTACTAGTCTTCCTGTTCTGAAACCTTGCTGGTTATTGTTTCTTGAATTCCTAATCACCAAAAAGTCTCATTCAATTCGTTTATTCTCATTCTATTAATGTAATATATGTGCCCAGCATTTAATTCGATCTCAATTTTCAACTACCTACTGATTGGTTTTTCTTATCGGGATTCATTGGTATTATTTTTTCCATGTCCTATTAAGTTTTATACTCTGTTTTTCTTTTGGCCTTGGAAGATAAAAAATTGGATCCCAAAAGCTAAAAATCAAATTTCTCTTCATTTTCTAGGTTTTGTGGCTGTGAAAACAGGACTTGCGATTGTGAAAAAAAGGTTTTGCGTCTACAGAAGGATCCGCAACGTCTACTATCTTGTTACGCAGTTCTGCCTTGTGACCATGATCAGTCTTGTCACATCCACGAAGGAGTTTGTCGTGACCACATCCTCAACCATGATGCATTTTGTTTTTTCTATAGCTGGGCTCTGCACTTGCGAGCATCCCTATTGCGATCGCAAAGTCGAACTCCACGATTGCACCAACAACCGCAATGCATAGTGTCCTGTGCTGTAGTCCCAATTCACGCTTGAGTGTTAGCATTTTGTCACTGTGAAACAAGGCCTCCTAACCATAGTGCAACCGCAAAGTAGGCTCTGATGTGCATTAAGGCACTGTTTAGTTCCAGATTCATCCTTACTCAATTTGGATCCTTCTTTTTGATAGATAAATGAGTTTCATGGATTCTAAAGACCTTCTAATCATATTCAAACTTGAAAATACAATCTTGATGCATTTTTTTTGTAATTCCAACAAAAAATCAAGAGTTTTCTTAAAATTTAACTATATTTTCTTATATGTGATTTCGTCAAATTTCCTACGCATGGCTTGCCAAGCACAGCTCTAATATCACCATCTAGGCCTTAATCCTTGCTTTCCCAATACTCTACATGCTTTGTGTGTCTAGAACATGCAAAATAAAATTCTCTAAGGCATGCACGAATTCTATTAAGTTTTGGACTAAAATGTTACCTTGATTTCTTTGCAGTCTTACAACATGGATATCCCCCCTTCCTTCCCTAGTTCTAGATGGCTCTCAAAAATTTTTAAGTGGAATAATATCTTTTTTCTACTGTTTAAGCAATTAGTGTGTGTACATATAAGGGTGTAGTTATGCTAATTATGGAAGTTTAGGCTTCTTGTGATTTTAGGGAGAATTTCACACAAATAATGTGAATTCTCTAGCCAAAATCATTCTTAGACTCCTAAATTTAGCTCCCTTTGTCAAGGTAATTGCCTTCCACTGATATTTCAAATTTTTTGCAAGTTTAACTAGCTTAATGTTATGCTTATTTCCTACCATACTTGCCTTAATATTTTAATCAATATTTCACACGAAAATCATTAAATAAGATCATGGAATTATAAATAAATCTCTTCACCAATATCATTCCTTGATATCTTTTTTTGTAAATATTACTATTAAGCTTAAACATTTTAGGCTATTACATTCTCCCCCTTACGAAAAGTTTTGCCCTAGAAACATGGACTAATCTATCCTGAAAATTGGTGTAGGTATTTATGTCTCGTATCCTTTTCTAATTCCCAAGTCACTTTTTATTCGGTGCGGTTCGTCCACCGGACCTTCACATAATATATCATTCTAATTTTCAAGTTTTGCTCCTTGTAGTTCACGATCTTTATTGGGTGTTCATCGTACATTAAATCCTCCTTAATTGTCAAAGGTTCTGGTTCCAATACATGGTTCTAGTCTAGCTCATATTTCTTTAGTTCAATACATGAAATGCATTACGTACCCTAGCAAGCTCTGGGGGTAATGCCAACCGGACACCAACTCTTTTATCCTTTTACGTATCTCAAAGGGTTTTACGTATCGCAGGCTCAATTTCCCAGCCTTTCGAAATCTTAGTATCCCTTACATTAGGGAAATTTTAAAGTAGACCTTTTCTCCTTGTTAGAATTCTAAGGGTCTTCCCTTCAAGTTAGCCCAGCTCTTTAGTCTGTCTTAAGCCTCATTTAGTTTCTCCTATATCACGACCACCTTCTCGATTAATAGCTAGAGTAATTTCAAGCCAATCACTTTCTTGTCACCTAACACATCCAAACATATTAGCTTGCGGCACTTCCACCCATACAGTGCCTCATAGGGAGCCATCTTTATACTACTACGATAACTATTTTTGCAAGCAAACTCAACTAAGGGTAGATAGTCACAAATAGTCACTCAAGGTTCCTTTAAAATCAATAACACAAGCTCTAAGCATATCTTCTAGCATTTGCATGGTCCATTTGAATTGCCTATCGGGTTAGGATGATATACTTTGCTAAGGTCCACTTTAGTTCCCATGGCTTTTTGAAAGCAACTCTAGAATTGAGTCATGAATTGAGGGTCATAATCTGACACAATGCTTATCGATATGCCATTATGCGTTACAATGTTATCTATATACTCCTTGGCCAGTTTGTCTAAGGTGTAGGTCATCTAGGTTGGGAGGAAATGGGCTAACTTAGTTAACCAATCCACGACTACCCATATGGCTTTGAATCTATAGAGCTTACAGGGCAATTCTACTACAAAATCCTTGTCTATACGTTCCCACTTCCATTCAAGAATCTCTTAAGGTTAGAGGTGGCCATTGGGTTTTTGGTGTTTGTCTTTGATCTTCTAGTAAGTCGTACATTTTATCACAAAGTCAGCTATGTCCTTTTTCATCCCATTCAACTAGAAGTTTCCTTAAGGTCCTTATACATCTTCGTGCTACCCAGATGTACTAAGTACTTAGCTTGATGAGCTTCTTACGTGATCCTTTCTCAGATCTCTACAACATTCGAGAAATATAGCCTCCTACTCAATATACAATATTGTCTCCTTCTACTTGGAAATCTTGGATTTACCTCTGCTTGATCTACCCTTGGTTATTGTTAGTTTATGATCTAAGCTCTAGGACATCTTAACTTCTTCATAAATCAAGGGCTCAGTGCTTAAGACGTCCACTACTTAGTTTACCTTACCAAGGTAGTAATTGATAGTTAAGTCGTAGTATTTGATTAGTTCTAACCATTGTTTTTACCTCATGTTCAATTCCTTTTAGGTCAAAAGATACTTAGAACTCTTGTGGTCAGTGCACATTTCACACCTCTTACCCTATAAGTAATGTTTCCAAATCATTAGGGCAAATATCACCGCCGCTAATTCTAGGTCGTGGGTAGGGTAATTCACCTCATATGGCTTCAATTGTTGTAAGACATAGGCAATCACTTTATCATCTTGCACCAAGATGAATCCTAGTTCATTCTTGCTGATTTCATTATAAATAGTGAAATCACCACATCATTAGGCAAAGCCAAAACTAACATTGAGGTTAACTTTTCCTTCAACTCTATAAAGCTCTTCTCTTATTCAGTGCTCCATTTGAACTTTTTTCATTTTTGCAGAAGTAGGTTAAAAGTGTTACTATCCTTGCAAACCCCTTGACAAATTTTCAAGTAATACCCTAAAGTCCCAAGATAACCCTAACTCTAGCTACATTGGTGGGTCTCGACCATTACATGATCATCTCAGCCTTCTTGGGATCCACTAAGAATTCCTCCTCATAGATTATATGTCCTAAAAGAGTCAAGCTCCTTAACCAGAACTTGCACTTACTAAATTTTGCATACAACTGCTTTTCTCAAAGTGCCTGGAGGATAATTCATAGGTGTTCCATATGAGCTTCCTCGCTGGGTGAGTACACTAGGATGTCATATATGAATGCCACTACAAAATCATCCAAGTCTAGCTTGAATTAGGTCCATAAAAGTCCTTGGGGCATTATTTAGCCCGAAAGGCATTATTAGGAACTCGTAGTGTCCTTATCAAGTCCTAAAGGCTGTCTTGGGTATGTCCTCAACTTTTGTCTTCAGTTAGTGGTACCCCAACCTCAAGTTGATCTTCGATAACACCTTAGCTCCCTCAATTGGTCAAATAAATCATTATTCCTTGGTAAGGGATATTTGTTCTTGATGGTGATCTTGTTGAGTTTTCAATAATCATTACATAACCTTAAGCTTCCATCCTTTTCTTCACAAAGAGTATGGGTGCTCTACAAGGTGACATACTCGGCCTAATCTACTTCTTGTCTAGGGGTTCTTGTGGCTGCATCTATAGTTCCTTTAACTCTATCGGGACAATCCTATAGGGACACTTTTGAGATAGGTGTAGCTCTTCGGACTAAGTTGATTTCAAACTTAATCTCTTAATCTCTTAATCTGAAGGTGCTTTAGGTAGGTCATTCGACAACACATTAAGGAACTCCTTGACTATGGAATACCCCTTATTTTTAGCTCCTACTCTGGGGCATCTACGGTGTAGGTAAGATAAACCTCGCATCCTTTCCTGATATTTTTCTTAGCTCGAGCTGTGGAGATCAACAAGTTGAGACGACTTGATTAGTCCTTAGTGTTCTTGTGATAATTAAAATTATCTCCTAAGGGTGGACATAAATTGATAACCTTATTCCTATTATCTATGTGAGCAAAGCTCATTACTAACTAAGCCATCTTAAGGATTAAGTCAAAATTCCTCATTTTAAGTCTTATCAAATTGGCTTTCAATTTCTTGTTCTCACTGAAGTCACACTCTCTATATATTAAGCTAGCTACCAATGCTTCACATCCTGTTGTGGCTACTCTATATAGCTGCTCTAGCATTTCTAACCTACAATCCAAGTGCATGGCAAAACGTTCAGAAATAAAGGAATGAGATACTGCTCAATCAAACAAGGTGTAGGCACATAATTGGTCAATAGAAATATTATCTACCACTACATACTTAGCATTGGATGCCTCTTCTTAGGTTAATGGAAAGACCTTAGCCTTCCCTTTTAGCCTGGGGTTTGCTGAGTTGGGCTTCGAGTTGCTGGTGTTGTTGTTAGTGCCATCCCTATTAGGGTTGTTATGCTTAAGGGAGCTGGGGTCGTAGTATTGGTCATGCATTTGGTTGCTCAATGGCCTTGTTGCCTATGTTTGAAACAAGCACTAATGATTCTATAGTGGACTCTTACAAATCAGCGGTAGCATATGGCACACTCTAGCAGTAAAGGTATTGTCCTATTCCCATGTTGGTTAGACTTCTTGCTAGTGAGCCTTGCAGTTGACAGCACTTGTTGTTTTGTTCCAATGTTGAAGGTTAGCCTTGGCTATTTGAGGTTATTCTCTACTTTCCTTCACTTGATATCTACTTCAGCCTAGATGGTTGCTCCGAGTGGGTTATCAAATGTCATAGCCTCATATAGGGCTAGAGCCATCTGAAGTCGACTTTTTAGTCCTCTCATAAACTTGTGTATCGTAAATGTCGGGTTTGCTATCAGCATCAACAAGTACTTCCCAAAGTGTGAAATTTCACCAAGTACTTGACGATCGACATATTAAACAAATGACATTTAAGGAAAAGTAGCTTAAGAAAGCCTCCCAAAATTAGGCTCAAGTAATTAGCCCTTCTTCCAACAATGTAGGCAAGACACCCTTCTACTATAGGGCAGCTTACCTACTAAGAATGGTATCACCACTCTAGGTTGCACTTCTACAGGTACTTCCATCAACTCAAAGTTGTCTTCTATCTCCTTCATCTATTTTTAGACAACCTTTGGATGGTGCAAGCCATCAAAGGTAGGCACATAAACCCTTCTCAATGCATCATAATAGACCTTAGTGCCCTCATTAGGTTGGGCTTGAGATTGGGTTGGAGCTTGCTATTATTGATTCCCAACCACCTAGGCCACTACTGCTACTATGGCTACAAGATCTTCTTATCTTAAGTTAGTTTGAACCGCGGCTGGCTGTGACCGGAGTTGCATCATAGGCAAAGATGGGGGATAAGTATATGCTTTTCCATTTATATTTTCCACAAGAGTAGCATATCAGGGATTTTGAGTGGTGCGGCGTGGTAGTCTAGCCATGTTCTAATGAGATTGTTTGTGAATTAGAAAAATTGGGCAGGTTGGTATTCACATATACAACATATAAGAAGTAGTAATCAACAAGCAACAAGCAATATAATAAAGCACACAATGGCCATAAGAAAATAATACTTTTATTAATATATCTCAAAATTATCAGTTAACATGGACAAGCTAGTCGTATTCATATCACAATAATCCTATGGCTCTATAACCTTTAACCTAGAATAATTTGTCTATAGTTATGTCCTTAGTCTAAAATAATTCATCTATAACTATGCCTCTATTGTTTGGCTCAGCCTCATCAAGAATCTCCTTCGGGTCTTCCTCAAGATCTAGGTCCTCAAATTAATGGTGAATGAGGGTACAGAGCTTGTGGCCCTTGCAGCTGAGATGACTCACCTACTGAGCTAGCTCCAATCGCTCCTTGTAAGTTGCGTCCATATAGTGCGAATAGCTTCTTAGCAGGTGCTCATTTGTCCTCATGAGCTTTTGTTATACAGCCTCTAATTCTTCTAATTTCCTCTTGAGGAAATCCTAGTGATCCCTCAATGCCATATTCTCAGCCTCAAGTCTATTGCGTTGTTGCTGAGCCTTGACTAAGGCAATAGCTGCGTCTCTTAGCTGGGTTATTGTGATGAAAAGACAGTCCATAATCTTTTTAGATAAAGCGCTATAGCCCGAGGATGTCTGCTCACTTGAATCACTAACTCTATCCATTCCTTATGTCAAGTATCAAATTTCTAAGGCAAGATAAAATCAATTCAAACTTATGCATATATGAAGTGAGCTACTAAACTCTAAGTTCTCATGATGTGATCTCCCATAGTCTAGTCCATGTCATATGTCCTAAGTTTTCAATGTCATAACCTAAGCTCTGATACCACTCTTGCCATGCCCCTAAACTAAGGTTGTGACACGGTGGTACCCACAAACAATTCAAGAGATAGCAAAGTCAACATATCAAAGCAACTAACTTTAAAATTCATTTATTCCAATAGATGGTCTATTACATCATAGCAAAATTAAATAAAGTAAAACTAGGCATTACAAGCTTAAATCTTGTCTGCCAAAAAACAAATAAAGCAACTAGTTTATCATAAATTTTAGTCTTATTTGCTCAGTGTAAAGCCAATCTCTAGAGCTTCTAGGCTCCCTCTATCATTCCCATGCACGTTCCCTCTTGCTGGTTTCCTCTACGAGCAAGAATGTTACAAAAATAGTGAGCTATTAGTGGCTTAGCAAATGGATTCACTTGTCATGTTCTTGCAAAGGATATGATCAGTAAAATAAATTACATTTGCATAAAGTATAGTTTAAAGTAGAAATTGGGAATATATATCATAACATATTCCACGTTACAATACATTTCACATGTTCAATTGCTTGCTCATAGGTTACAAACTTTGTTTCATCTTTTCACTAATCAAGACTTTAATTTATACTCTTGACTAAGGAAAATCACATAAATCATCAGCTATGCCCGTCGTATGTCTCAGTACTTCAACTTCAATTGGGAAGCATCCCAATATATACTCTCGATAGATAAGGTTACATATCAACCTCGCTCGTTGTCGATTACAACACTTCTACCATGATTGGTCAGGTCCCAATCTATTACCTGATTAATAGGGTTATGACTTATTCTACACTATCATCAATTAAAAATCACGAGGCATATTCGCTTTATCATATGCATTTGATTCATATAAATAGTTCAAAAATAGTGTGCAAATACTCACATCCACGCCTCGAGAAGCAAAGCATTTTATATTTTTCATAAAAAGTAATCATGCTAAAGACTGGGCATTTGTAATACACATATATGTACAAAATGTTTTATGCACAATATAAATCACATTGTGTATTGAAAAGCAATATTTTACGCACTATATAAATCACATTTTATCTTGCTTTGCCAATAGTATCTTCTTCTAATAAAACGCAATATACAACAAAAAATGAAAAAAGAGAGAAAAAAATCATCATCCCTCGTGCACACATAATGCCCTTTCCAGTACTAAATTAACTTTGAAAATAAATAAACATAATTTGTCCATAATTGGAAATAAAGAAAATTCATTGTTAGGATAAAATTTACAAGTTTCGTATACAGGATTGACCAAGTAGATGAATAGCAAAGACCATCTTTCGGAAAAAACAATGCCCTCGGATGCAATTTAAAATCTAGAAAAATGAGGCAAATGAAAAAGACAAAGATTGTGAGGGTTTTGCAGGGGAGATATAATAATAATAATAATTGGGAGATGGGGGTGTGTAAAATTGAAAATGCAAATGGGCCACTTTGAGCATGAGGGTCGCATACATTGGTGATCGTATAGTTGGATTTGAGTGTCAGATCTTTGTTTAGAGCTAAGAAATCCATCGATGGCAGCTTGTAAAGCTCCCTCCTTCCTCTCTTTCGTTTTCTTCTCGACTGTGAGGGGAAAAGAGGATAGAGTTTTTGTTTGTTGATGGGAATGTTCTGCCTGTATCCGCCAACGGCGAGACGGGCATGCGCAGGTGGTGGTATTGAGGCATAGCAGCCACTGCCTTTTGGTAGAAGAAAAGTTAGTCGGCACGCTAATAGGAGGAGAATTGAAATGGAGGAAGATTTGCCGCCAAGAGGGTGAGAAATACGGAGGTGAAAGAGAATGGCTGATGTGAAAAATTCAATCCCTAAGAAGATGACGGGCTATTTTTTTAGTAATCATTTTGTTTAAAAACTTAAAATAGCTTATTTTATAGTAGCAAATGCCTTGTTCTTCAACTTGAGAAAGTCTTTTGCCAGTTCAGGAAAATGCCTTGGACACAAAACTAAAAATAATTGGAGCCAAACGGTCTTTCTTGCCACTTTCTATTAAAAAATTACTCTTACTTAATTTCCATGTTTTTATATATTCCTTTTGTGATTTTTTCATGTATGTTTGCGACAACATTTTTATGAACGCAATTAACTATGCTGATATTATAGCACAAATAAATTATGTTATAAATTTTAATGGATTTTATTTATTTTGATTTTTCAAACAATTATTTTTTTCTTTAACTTGAGCCGTTTCCATGAGCAAAATGCAAATTTAATTGTCATACGAATTATGCATATATCAAACACATTAAATAAAAATATCTTAGTATTTTTCATGCTAATTAAGTAGTTTTAATTTTTTTTGTCACATACTTCAATTGCATTAAAAAAAAAAGAAGTAATGAAAATAAGTATTTTACTCTTGCACCATTTAGCGTAGTGAAAACAAGATTCGGCATAGTATTAACGTAACTTAGGCTATAAGTCAATAGATACCTTTTGGAAACGGACAATTTGGCATGGTAAAAAATATTGTAGTAAAAGTCATTTTTCTTGTAGTGCTACTCGCTAACAATCATTTGAGTGTTCGCACCAACTTTCAACTGAATTGTCGCTACAATGGTAGAAATTGGAATTTCTAAAAGACATGGGCTATGTTTGAAAGCAATCTTTGGTCTTTTTTCATCCCATCAAAATACATGTACTCTCTACTCATTAAAATAATATTTTTATCTCTCTTAACTTTGTACTTTTTATATTTTCATATTTAAAAAATATAATTTTTGTCCAGAAAAAAAAAAAAAAAAAGCTTCCAAACACAGTGATGCTATTTCTTGGCATGATAGTTTAGAACTACAAGTTCTCCACCAGAACATGATATTAAATGACTTTACAGTTGGAACAATCAACGCAGCTATTGGACACAAATTTTGACTGAAAGAAACATGGGGTTCGTCGCTCATCTGTCTATTCGCATAGAAAAGCTCGTGTTTTAACTCCATATCTATTTTAGATGGTGGATTAATTTGTTGAAGTGAGAAAAATAAAACTATAAATGACAAATAAGATAACAACATTATTACTTCAGAGTATATGAGCATTTAAATGATAAATCCTCGCAAACAGCTAATCTTCTTCTTCTTCATTTTTTTGTTTTTTGTGACAGCAAAGGTTGAAAATGGCTAAATAAATACGACAATAAAACATTCATATGATGATCAGTTATTGAATTTCTCATTCATGAAATTAGCCATACTTCAGAATGAAGTTTTATTCACTGTTTTTTCACTCTACAGATGCACGTTAATCTCCTGAACATCCACAAAAATGACATTAAAAGTTGGATAAATGCAGCGACTAAAATGATGATAAACTCTATAAAAATTTTCAGAAATTTCACTTAGTATTAAATAATTAAACTGACACTATCTTACTATTTCAAACTGCAAAATGCTTTTTCTTGAAAGGCATAAACATCTAAAAAATTATGATTTAATTCATTTAATGTAGCGCATCTACAGCCATTTGTCTTTATTGTTTGTTGAGACTCATGCTTCTCATTGAATAAAAGGCAGAGCTGGTTGATCTGATCTATCCTCTAGCTTGACATAGTTAGTTGGCTGGGTAGTTTGTTTGTTAGTTGGTTAGTAACCATGGCAGCTTCCAGATTTCAGTAGAAGGGAATCCAAGATTGATTGCTGGTTTATTTCAATTCCTGTTTTTAGTTTAGAATTCATTGAAACAGTAGCACTCTGCACTGGAATAAGAACTGTGTGCCTTCTGCTTTCCTTCTAGTCCTGTTCCTTTTTCTTCTGCATGTGTTTTTGTCTTTTGGCCATAACATAGTAAGCATAGGGTAGAATCAGTTTTTGACATGGCGTCAGAACCTCGAGAAGGAAGAGCAAGGCATTCCAGCCATTCAACATGTCTGTGTCTTCTTCATCAATCAGAGATCAACGACCATTGACTACAGAACGTTTTTTTAACTTTGCAGATCTTACTAATCCTTTTAGAATCGATAATGGTGACAATCCTATGGTGTCACTAGTTCCTAATCTACTAACAACCGAGAATCATGTCACTTGAAGCCTGAGAGTGATGCAATGATATGGTGGTCTCATGGATCCTAAATTTGATCTTACCTTTAATAAAATCTAGTCTATCCTTCATAGATCATGCTGCTGACTTATGGAATGAGTTAAGTGAGAGGATGTCCCAACACAACGGACCAAGTATCTATCAACTGAAGAAGATCTTAAGTTCCCTGATGCCAGGAGATGATTCACTTATTGTTTATTATGGTAAACTTAAGAGCATTAGGGATGAACTCTCCTTATATGATAATATGCCTGCATGCACTTATCGACAACTAAAAATCCTGACTGAGAGGCATGAAAGGGACTATGTGATGTAGTTTCTAATGGGATTAAGTGATTCCTATGCACACATAAGGGATCAAATCTTTATGATGGATCCTATCCCTCTAGTTAACAAAATATTTTCTATGGTGTAGCAACAGGAGAAACAACACCAGATTGTGGCAAACATGCAGGGTATAGATTCATAGTCATTCTTGACACAAGGGAAGTACAACAGTATAAGGATAGGAAATAGAAGGGAAAGAGCAAATTACACCTACTATAAAATTTCTAGTCACAACCTTGGAAATTAGTTCAAGGCTGGAAATGTGGAACAACTAACATGCTCACATTGCAACATGAAAGGTCATGTTGCTAAAAGATGCTACAAACAAAAAGGATTACCACCAGGACATAAGCAGCATTAGAAAGGAGGCAAAGGTGCAGGATCAGCCTTCTTGGCTCAAGATGGCCCTCGAAAACCAGGAAGTTCATCCGATGAAAATGGAGAGAAGTTAAGCTTGACCAAGGCTCAATACCAACAATTGATGGCAATTCTTTGTGATGGAGAGCCAGTAGCTAACAAAATAGGTGATAAAACACCATTTGCTACACTTTCTGCTGCCAACATTGCCATTGCACCTTCTACCTCTGCTTATAATGTCGAAATCTTAAACACGAATGGTAAGCCTCTGTCTTTGTTGCTTCACATTCATAACAAACAAATAAGAGTCAACCATTCATGGATTTTTGATACAGGGGCAATAGACCACATGGTTTGTCATCAAAGCATTTTCATTGTTGTTAACTCCAAAACTTCCAAGTAAATAAAACCTCCAAATGGAACATAGGTCACGGCTATACACATAGGCACAGTTAAACTAACTAAATCAATTACATTAAAAAATGTGTTATGTGTTCCGTCTTTCACTCACAACCTCATATCTGTTAAACAACTCACGAATGACAGCTTATGCTACATTGTATTTTCTCTTTTCCTTTGTTATGTCCAGGACAATGCTTCTTGGAGAACGATTGGGAGGGGTGAAGCCAAAGTAGGAATCTACAGATTTAAGGGGAAAAAAGTGCACCCATAACAACTCACTAGAGACTTGCTAGAATTTTCTTAATCCTGCCATTACCAATCCTTTACTACAGTAAGTCCTAATGAAAACCAAGTCCTTTGGCATTATAGACTTGGCCACTTAGCAGATAGGAAGTTACACCAAATAAATGATCCAGTTGTAAATTCAGTCAAAAATAACATAAGTGAACTTTCTTGCCAAATCTGTCCCCTTGTAAAGTTTCACAGAAAATGCTTTGGAGATAGTGTGCATAGATCTTTATATGCCTTTGAAATTATACAATATACTTATGGGGTCCTTGCAATGAATTAGCATATGATGGTAGTCGTTTCTTCCTAACTATTGTGGACAATTTTTCAAGAACAACTTGGCTTTATCTCCTTAAAACCAAAACATAAACAAAGCCCTGCATCAACACCTTCTATAATCTTGTGCTAAACTAATTTAATACAAAAATAAATGTTGTTAAATCTAATAATGGCATAGAATTTAATCTTAGAGAATTTAACCAAGAGAAGGGAATAGTGCATCAGAAAATGTGTGTAGAAACCCCCACCCCCCAAACAAAATGAGATAGTTGAAAGAAAACAACAGTTACTAAACATAGCAAGAGCCTTGAGATTCCAATCAAATATACTCCTTGGCTACTCCTTGGCTATTAGACTGATTATGTGCTCACAGCCACCTATATAGTAAATAGAACACCAACCTCTATCCTGAACTATAAAACACCCTACCAAATGCTTTTTAGAACACAACCCCTATACTAATACATGAAGACTTTTGACTCTCTGTTTTATGCAACAACACTCAAACTGGGTAGAAGAAAATTTGATTCTTTTGACTGTCTGTGTTATGCAACAACA
The DNA here is from genome assembly GCA_019155195.1 of Avicennia marina. NCBI lineage: Eukaryota > Viridiplantae > Streptophyta > Magnoliopsida > Lamiales > Acanthaceae > Avicennia > Avicennia marina. The sequence continues at coordinate 12,086,375 of CM032756.1, read as the reverse complement.
CTCAAATTGGGTAGAAGAAAATTTGATGCCAAGAGAAGAAAGTGTGTGTTCTTAGGATATCCTTACGGAGTGAAGGGATATAAGCTACTAGACTTAGAAAATAACGTGTATTCATCTCAAAGGATGTGATCTTCAATGAGCACACTTTTCCCTTCAACCAGAAGTAAAATTTAATCAGCCTGCACAACCTCACACTTATATACCAACCACTTGTCCTACAGTCTACAATGAGTCAGCTACTGATACAAAATAGCAAAACCAAACTAGTTTTCCTCTTAATGATCCTAATCTAGGACTTCCTAATAACCAAAAATCAGTCCTAGAGTCAACTTCCAACCAAACTTCAAACCGAGTAAGAGACTTAGTCCAGCAACCAGTAAACAATATTCATTGAATAACCAGCCTCAACCTCTTTTGAGAAGATCTAGTAAAGTTAGAAATCCACCAAGGTATCTCTAAGAATACTACTGTTAGTAGCCTTCTTGTCCTCACTGCTCTTAGATCAGCAAGGTAACTTCAACACCACAACCTCAACTAAGCACCCAATCAGCACTGTTCTGCCTAACAACAAGTTCTTGGCTCATCATCAAGTTTTCTTAGCTGCTATTTCCACACAAGAAGAGCCTAAAACTTTTGTAGAAGCCTCCAAGGATCAAAGGTGGCAAGAGGCAATTCAAGCTAAGATTGATGCACTAGAAAGGAATGGTACATGGATTTTGATAGACTTGCCAACAGGAAAGGAAGCCACTGAGTGTAAATTCATGTACAAAGTTAAATTCAAATCAGATGGTAGCATGGAGGGATACAAGGCTAGATTGTGGCAGGAGGGTTCACACAAAAGGAGGGAAGAGACTACCAATAAACATTTTCACCTGTGGCAAAATTGACCATAGTGAGATGTCTCTTGGCAGTAGCTGTAGTGAAGAAATTGAAAGCTACACCAATTTAATGTAAAAAAATGCCTTCGTACATGGTGATCTAAATGAAGAAATATACATGAAGAAGCCACCAGGATACAATAAAGGAGGACCTACATAAGTATGCAAACTGAAAAAAAGCTTGCACGGCTTAAAACAAGCCTCCAAGCAATGGTATGCCAAACTGTCCTAAGCACTTGCCAACTATGGTTTTACACAAAGTAAGGTTGACTACAACCTTTTCACGATGAGAAAAGGAGCTGACTTCATGGCTTTGTTGGTCTATGCAGATGACATAATTGTAGCTAGCAATTTAAACAATGAAATCATAGAAGTAAAAGAGTTTTCAAATATGGCTTTTCTGATCAAGGACTTATAAAGTCTCAAGTACTTCCTAGGAATTGAAGTAGTAAGAAATGGGGCTGGAATACGTATTAACCAATGCAAATAAGTATTGGATATCCTGTCAGATTGTGGTCTACTAGGATGTAACTAAAAAAAGTACCAATGGAGCAAAAGACTAAAATGAGCCAAGATTGAAGTGCATCCCTAGAGGATCCTAATATCTATAGAAGGCTAATAAGGAGGTTGCTATACTTAAATACTACAAGACCTAATATCTCTTACAATATACAAACTTTGAGTCAGTTCATGCAGAGCCCCATGAAGCAACACCTAAAGGCAGCATATAAGGTGCTGCATTTAAAGGGACACCAGGGCAAGGACTTTTTTTCCCAACTGATAGTGAACTCTAACTGAAAGCATTCTATGATTCGAATTGGGGATCTTGCGTAGACATTCGCAAGTTGATTACTAGTTACCGCATCTTCCTAGGATCTTGCTTAGTATCTTGGAGTTTAAAGAAGCAATCAGTTATGTCAAGTTCTTCAATAGAAGTAGAATACCGAGCTACGGCATCAACTTGTGCAAAACTAACATGGATAAGGTATATACTTTCCGTAATTAGAGTGGACCACCCTAGACCCTAAAAGCTATATTGTGACAACTAAGTAGCACTTCACATCGCAGGGAACCCAGTATTCCATGAGTGAAGCAAGCACATTAAAATGGACTACCAGTGGTGAGAGATTAGCTTCAAGTAGGCCTTATCAAAACCTGTTACATACCAACAAAGAGACAGATTGTAGATGTGATGACTAAGCCACTAGTTTTAGAATTGTTTAACTATCATTTGAGCAATATAGGAGTGGTGAATTACCACTCCTCATCTGGAGTGGGATTGTTGAGACTCATGCTTCTCGTTTAATAAAAGGCAAAGCTGGCTGATCTGATCTATCCTCTAACTTGGCATAGTTAGTTAGCCGAGTAGTTTGTTTGTTAGTTGGTAAGTAACCATAGCGGCTTCTAAACTTCAGTAGAAGGGAAGCCTAGACTGATTTCTGGCTTATTTCAATTCCGGTTTTGAGCTTAGAACTTAAAGAAACAATAGCACTCTACACTGGAATAACAACTGTGTGCCTTCTGCTTTCCTTCTAGTCCTGTTCCGTTTTCGTCTACATGTGTTTTTGTCTTTCAGCTGTAACACAGTGAGCATAGGGTAGAATTACTTTTCTACATTACTCAAGTTACATTGTTCTAAAAAGAAAAGGAACTTTCAAGTCCCATAAGGGACTCTTCAAATATCTCATAATTTCATGATTGTTTTAATTGGTCCCCTAATTTAACTTGACTCACCTTCTGAAATGATGATTAATTTTTCAAATATAGCATAATTCAACAAATCACTATTAAATAGAAGTAATGAATTGCTAATAAACCGTTGCTTAAATTTTTATGGATAAAGTCATTCGACATAATATTATCAACGACAATTTAAAAATATTATTTTCTTCTATATGGCATTGTTATTTATTTTTTCCAAAAAAATGAACAAAGATTCATCATTGTGTGAATATAGAATATTTTTAAATAAATGATTTTTTTGCAACCTCTACCATCATCAATAAACGACACTATCACACATAAGAAAGACTGAATTCCAAACATTTGTAATCAAAGATACTTAATGTCAAACTTCACCTCGTAATTTATAAGCTTTGGCGTTTTCTTTTTCATACACTTTGCTCACTTAAATTTCAATTGCAATTCTGAAAAGAATTGAAGTTTTGGATTTAAATCATTCAGGAAAAAAAAAACTTAATGACTTTGATGAGCTAATTTATCTTTGGCTTGTGTATGATTATGTCCATTATAACCCTTGTGGCTTTGTGTGGAATGTGTTGGTATTGCATGGCATAAGGAAATCGACATGTTGTGTGGATGTAGCAACATATATGACTATTAATGGGAGTTAGAGTACCATATCTATGACTGACAAGTTCTAGGTTTGGTAGATTGATGAGAATGTCATAATGAATAATCAAGGAAGAATAAAGTTGAACCTATGAAATCAAGTGCAACACTTGATTTTCTTAGCTATAACGACATTGTTTATTTTTAATCATGAGTTTTCATGGATTTAGAATGCATATGCATCTTTGGGCTTTAGCACTTTTTTATTATACTAATTTAGAAGTGTTTCCACGTTATGTCTTCATTTGGGGCATGACAGTTTGTAGTATCAAAGTTTAAGTTAAGACCATGCACACATAAAATGGGAAGTTAGAATCCGAATGAATTATTTATATATTTACACTACAAAGAATTATTAAATTAGAAATGTAACCCAAGATCTAAAATAGATTACTAATATATTTCTATTGCACTTGTAAACTTGTATGGGGTTTGATTACCTAGTGACATTGCACATGGAGACATGATGGATCACTTTTTTATGACTTTAAGTCAATTTGGAGAGTGGTGATAGCTATTGTTGAGTCACAAAAAAGATTTGATAGAATTGAGCAACAAAACAAGAAACTAAAACATGATTTCAGATTTAAACTTTGTTACAAATCCAAAATAATAACTTCGTTGTTCCTTGTGTCATTATTTTGAACTCCTTTGAACTATTGTAATTTGTGAATGTTATCCATAATATGATTGATTGTTTTATCTATTTATTTCTTTCCATTCGTTTCTATTTCTTTTATGAAGTCAAGATAACAAATTATAATAGGTGTCGTAATTTTGTTATTTAGGAAATAGCAAACTAACCTCAACACTTTGCACTTAAACCCCACTACCACCATCCACACAATCCCAAAAGCCACACACTATGAACTAACCTAAGTTGAGATAGAAGGATGTGATATTAATAGCCATAAAGGTAGGCCCAGGCTATGAGTATTCTAAACTAAGCTTAACATGCTACCCAACCATCAAATTACATTGGGACCAAAACCCGTAATGATGCCTTGACATAGACTCACTTCCTCATTTTTGTGGATTGTGCAATTCTGAAGTGGTGTAAAAAATGGCTTAAGGAGGCTAAGAATGGTTCTGAATTAATAAAGGCCCTAAAAGAAGTGAAGACTAAGATAGCCATACTTTTCCTCATAAGTGAACTTGCCCTTTGGTGGGAAGGTGTGTCCCCTACATTACAGGCAAACGAGCCCAAAACTTGGGGTTGCTACAAGGAAACATATCTTAACCATCACTTTCCTAATGCCATCAAGATGAAAAAAATGATAGAGATGAATTTGACAGTTTCACTCAAGGTCTCCATATGCCAGTGGTTGAATATTCAACCATGTTTCACTGTACGAGGGAATATTCCTGTATAGTGATGGTCAATCCTTGCACAAAATTCATAAATTTACAAGGGGTCTCAATAGTCAAATTCTCCAATAATTGTACATGCCCCTATAATAACAAGATATTTTAATTCAAGCATTTGTTCATATAATCTCAATAAGGAACATTTTCATTGCTACAACTTGGCCATTTATGAACGAAAGAGCTTTGATGAATTAAAGGGAGCTGCCATTTGAGCATAGCCAGCTATCAATAGGAGAGAAGCAAAAAATAGCTTGAATAGGCATAGCATGTACCAAATGTTGAGAAGAAGAGAAACCTATATCATTTGGTATCAAGGGCTTGTTTCCACTATAGTTAACAATGACATGAAATATTTAGGTGTCCCAATCCTAATCCAAAAACCACCTTAAATTCCAAAACTGGACCATGTCAAGTTAATCTCAAGCCTAAGGGAAATGCCAAAGCATTCTCGATGACTCAAGAGAAGGCCAATAATGTTGAAGATGTGGTTACTTGTAATGTTAATATGGAAAATGTAATTGCATTTACTTTATTTAATCGCGGTGCTACCCATTCATTTGTGGCTAAAGGTGTCACACCCCAAGTTTGAGGCCATGATGTGATAGCATTAGTGAATCATCTCAATAAATATCGAAGTCAACATGTATCATAGTAATTTAAACCAATAGTATTATTCGTAACAAACTAAAGGAAATGATGTAACATTTATTGTAATATCCAAAATCCCATATGTAACAGAATAAAAATATCTTAACTATTACATCAAAAATTATCTTAATATATAGTAATGACATTGGAACTAAAGCAACATAAACTAGGTCCCCATCCTTGAATTTACTAGCCCCACATTTGACCAGCGTCACTTGCTTCCTCCGCAAAAACATTAACTAAAAGTAGTGAGCAATGAGTAACTCAATAAATGGTACCTTCTTCCTTTTTCTTTTCATTGGATGTGGGCAAAAATAACAATAATGATTTACACAAAACAAGTTTTTAGAAATAGATAGTAGAAATCACATTTGAAATAGTTCACTAAAATTTCATGACATTACACATTTTTCCCAACAGTCTTGCAATTCATAAAGTTCACATATCCATTTCCTTAGCCCGCTCATGACGATACATACTTCATATACTTAATTTAATTGACCAGAAGCTTAGTTTATAATATCAAAAAAAGAGTCACATTACTCAATCTACAATCCCTAATTGAGTGGATCAAAATTCCTAACCTATGACTCTTGGTGAGTAGGTCAGAATCTCTACCTATCAACCCTAGTTGAGTGGGTTAGAATCTCACTTATTATCTAGTGAGTGCGTTAAACTAGTCCCTACACTACCTTCAGCATCATATGAAAGGCTTTTCACATTTTATCATATGTATTTAATCTTAAAATATTTAGTTTAAGGCAAAAATTTGTAATTAACCTACATCCAGGTTTTTTTAGAAAAATTAATGGATATTTAAATTTCACAAGAAATCATGATGTCAAATTAGACACTGGTCCTTGATCTCATATTCATCCACATACTATATTTATTTAATACTTAATTTAACTAGTACCTCATGCTTTCAGTTGTCTCATGTGTATCTTACATGTCTTGTTTTATGATGCGTTCGGTATCTAGTTACTATTTGAGTCATCTTTTTGATTCTGATTTTGTCATTTACTATTTCCCATGCATTATTATGTCTTAGGCAATGGATTTAAGCTTAATTTATTCCCAAAATTGAATATTTTAGCTCAAATTACATGAAACATGCAATATGTCTAATGCCTGGGATTCGGCCTTGCAACTGCTAATCGAGATGCGTATTGGTTTTCTATGCCTGGCTCCATGGTTGCAGGCCAGCGCCTCGCAATCGCAAACTTGATGCGCAAGTGCGTTAGGCAACCTTGTGTGACATAAAATGTGCGTAGAGGCATTGTTTGGCTCGTTTTTCATGCGACACCACATTCTAATCCCGAAATCTCAAATATACCTTGTTTTTTAGGCCTCTAGCATGTATCTATGCATTAAAATTCATGAAAATTATAACCTAAGTGTATTTGAAATTTTTGAAAAGATTTAGAACATGTTTCAATTTTTCACACGATATACCAATACGTGCTTCCTACAATTTCTACACACAACCACATGACCTATACACAATCTCTATGCATTAAACACATGTAGGTCTCCAAAAACTCATATTTTCATATGCCTATGTGTGCAAAGTTGTCCTATGAGTATGCATAACAAACGAATAATTTAATGTAAGAATCACTATAAATCGTGGTGTTTGGAGGCAAAGAAAATCCCTCTTTGTGGATGGCAATTGCAATTCTAGGTTGGGAGAATGGGGTTTTCTTTCTCTTAGTATGGGTATTAATACCATGGGATTTGTTAAGAGTTTGAGATAATTTAATTTCTCATATTTTAGGACTCTAAAAATCAAGTAAATTACTTTTTCAATTTTCTTGGGAATTTCCACACATACTTTTGGGCCTAATTCCTTATTTCCTAGGCTGCCAATCATGTTAAAATTCCCTCCTGATAATTTAAGTATATGGCAAAATTCTAATTATCCTAGAATACCTATATTTCCTTTTTAAAATTTTTAGATTTTCAGGGATTTTTCATTAAGTTTTCACATGCATAATAACTCGTCTCCTACGTATCCAAACTATCTGGGTAGGATTTGGTCACCAATCATAAGCATATCTCCTTTCCCACTCATTTTTATTATTTCCTCAAAACTTTCACCCAAAAATTAGAATAAAATACTAAAGTATAAGCTTAAATTAATTCCTTAAGTAATTTTCAATAAAAATATTAATTAGAGAAAATTTGGTTAACTCTTTTCCAAAATTCAATAAGGTTTGACCAACTTAATAGTGCGTATCTTACATTCCATGCATGCCAAATGCTATCTTGATAAATTCAAACGAAAATTATTTAATAAATAGGCTAGTAGTTAACTAAATTGTCCACCAAAATTTTACTAAATTTATTTCTATAAACATTATTATGTCCTAAAAATTTAGGATATTACAAAAGGATTTGCTAACTATTTGGGAAATAATCTTGAAAATCTAGTTGTGCCACATAAAGTGGCTATCCCTCGAGATATAATACTAGTACAAAGACTTGTATATAAAAAAGGTATTGTAGGTCTTGATGAAAATTCAAAACTTAAAGCATACTTGGTACAATTGATTGTGCATGGGTTTGATGTAATACTTGGAATGGATTTGTTGACAAAAAGCTTTGCTCACGGGAATTGTAAAAATAAATCAATTAACTTTTAACCACCCATGGTTAGAAAAATTTATTTTCAAGGAATTGCCAAAAATTGACCTAAGAAAATTGATTCCCTTCTTTCCGCAACCCAAGCTTGGAAATCTGTTAAGAAGGTTTGTTAAGCATACTTAACTTGTGTGGTATACATACTAAAGAATGGGTAATAAGATTGGAAGAAATTTTGTTGATTAAAGAATGCTCAAACATGTTTCCAAAGGAAGAACATGGACCCCCCTAATCATACACTAGGGACAAGACACATCTCAAAAGAATCATATAGAAGGGTCCCAGTTGAATTGAGGGAGCTAAAAAGAAAAGATAATTGCAGGAGTTTTTAGATAAGAAACAAATAAAACTTAGTGGCACCTATTTTGTTTGTAAAGAAAAAGGATGATGGTTTAAGATTTTGATAATATTATAGAGTACTCAATATGGTGATAATAAAAAACAAACATCTTTTGCTAAGGATAGATGATTTACTCAATCAACTTAAGGGTGGCAAAGTATTCTCTAAAATTGATTTGAGATTAAGTTATCACCAACTATAGATTAAGGCTAATGACATAATAAAAACTGCATTTAGAACCAAATGTGGGCATTACAAGCTTCTAGTGCTACCTTTTGGGCTAACTAATGTCTCTACCACTTTCATGGACCTTATGAATTTAGTATTTAAAAATTATTTGAATGATTTCCTAGTTTATTCACTTAGTGAGAAAGATCATGAGGAACACTTGAAAATAGCTCTATAAACACTTAGATAAATCAAAATTCAATAAATATGAACTTTGGCTTAATTGTGTTAGCTTCTTAGGAAATATAATATTTGGAGGAGTGTTAGTAGACCCTAAGAAGGCTTAATTGTGTTAGCTTCTTAGGAACCATGAGGGTATAGGGATTGTAAGGGAGGTCTTATACCACTTATAGAGTTGTATAGTGAACAGAGTCGTACTACTAGATATGAGATATCTAAGTAGTTGTTTATGATAAGTTTGGAAAAGGGTGGTGATGTGAGTGAGCATGTCCTTAAGATGAATTCACTCATCCCAAGGCCTGAAACTCTAGATTTCATCATATACATCGATTTGTAAATGGATTTGATCCTACAAATCACTTTTGGATTCCTTCTCATAGTTTATCATTAATTACATTGAGTGCATACTAGTTGGACTTCTCAATAAACTAGTAACTACACAACTAGCAACAAAGGGGTAAGGGACAAAGGTGATTTTTGCTGCATCTAGCTCCTTCAGTGTAACCAAGAAGGGAAAGACAAAGAAGAAGAAGTCCACCATTTCCAAGTCCCCTAGGAGTATCAAGAAGGCTAAAACACCAGTAGAAAAAGGAAAGTGTTTCCACAATGGTATGATTGGGTACTAGAAGAGGAACTATGCCGAGTACCTTAGCTTAAGAAGGCAATAGGAAGTAAAGAACTTTATGCTTATGAAACATCTTATTCCATTAGTGCATTTTCTACTTTTTGGATTTTAGAATTTAGTGCTCACTCTCACCTTTGTACTTCACATCAGGATCTAGTTAGAAGTAAGATGCTTGGAAAGTGAGAAGTGCTGGGAAATGGAGCAAGTGTTGCAGCCACTACGATTGGGACCGCCTCTATAAAACTATCATCAGATCATAGTTTAATTTTGTGAGATTGTCTTTTTGTTGCCTAATGGGCTTAAGAATATTGTTTTCGTTTTGTTATTAATAAAAGAGGATTATGAATTTTCTTTTAGAAGCAATGTGTGCCATATTTATTATTGTAATAAATTTTTGGCATGCCATCTGACATGTATGACTTATATTATTTGAATATGGAAGGTAGAAATGTGATCAACGTCATCTTGAACAAACATTCAAGGGATAGTTTAAACCCTAAGCACTTGTGGCATCTTGACTTAGCCATACCGAGGACACAAAGATTAATAAGCTTAAGAAAGATGGGCTTATTAGCCTATCGGGAGAGGAACTTTATCCAACTTGTGAACCTTGCATTCTAGGAAAGATGGTTAGAAGTCAATTTGATGGACATGTTGAAAGGGCCACCATGGTGTTGCAGCTAGTCCACACCAATGTTTGTGGGCCATTTAATGAAATGGCAAGGGCACGATTTCTTGATGTGGACATCCTAGGATGAGATTCCATCAAGTTGCCACCTAGACCTGCCACAAGAGTAAGAGCCCGCATGTTCAAGAATGCCCTAGCCCACTTGACACTTAATTGGAGGTCTGATGATCATTCATGTATGTTAAAAGGGTCTAAGAATGACTTGTAGCACCAAATTTTGACTTGGGAAGCTCAAGAAATGCCAAAGAACTCTACAATCATGATCAAGACTAGCTAAGATCAAGCCAGACCCTTCAGATAGACATTCTATACAAGAGTATTCTCTTTCTTTCCATTACTTTTTTTTTTTTTTGGTGAGTGTGTGAGCAAATTAAACACTTCCAAGCTCAAGTCAAACCAAGTTATTCAGGTATATTCCAGTGGTTCGTGGCCTACATTTATCGGCGTAGTGTTTGGTCTTCTGGTTGCATAATTTTAATTTGTTGCAAGGGTTTGCCCTATGTGAGGTACGCTCTTGCTTGGTTAACTGTTGTGTAATCTCACTGATTGTCCTTTAATTTCCTTGTTATCTTCCTTACTTTCATTTTCCATAATTCCCCAAAATTCCCAACCATTTTCGATCCTTGTTTACTCCAATTCATATCAAAGTGGTATCAAAGTCAACTTAATTAGGTTCCTAAATCCAACTAGTTTGTTAGATTCCATTTTTGTTGCCTTCCATTTTTCATCCTTTATTTCTCCATCTTTTTTCCCTATTTACTTCAAAAATCCAAAAATATTGTGGCTGTCGGAACTTATTTGTGGAATATTGTGTATTTTCTTGGGAGATAATTGTTGTTTAAGTTGTCGTGTTCTTATTGAAAATATGTTGGTTGGAGTATTGTGGTAATTGTGAAAAAGGAACAGAGAAAAAAAAGAGAAGTGAAAAGGAAGCAAAAAGAAAAAAGTTGAAAATCAGTAAAAAAAAAAAAACAAAAGGAGAAAAGGAGAAAGGGAGAAAAAAAAAATTTGGAATTTTTGTTTCAGGAGTTGTTTGGAACAAAATTTGCCTAGTTTTAGTTTTGAATCTATCCTAAAGAGTTCGGATCAAGCGCAAAACAGGAGCCATCCCAACTTTGTCGTAGTTTAAGTCTCAGGATCAATCACGCTACGTAAACTTGCTAGGATAGCATGATCACATGCCTATCCCTATCCAATCGATCAGCCTGCACTGCCAGATTGATCGCCTAGCTATTCTTTCATCTTAAAATTGATCCTTTGGCATCCGAATCAGTTTTGAAACCCAATTTTCCCAAATCCACACCATTTTACTTCATTTGTTGGGTTTTTGAACTTAGGAATCATTCCGAATCATCCAAGGCAACTTGGTTTGGATTGGTAAGATTTCTTAAGTGATTTTCATTCTTGTACATTATATATAGATACACTTGCACGTGCGCACACGCCCACATACACACACACACACACCTTATTTCACCTTTTTCCTTTCAAGATGTCAAATTGTCAAGTAAGATCAACCAGAGTGAAATTGATGCTTGAGGCCACTCGAGGTGAGAAGCAATGGATATCTCTGGTAGTTGAAGGAATGCATAATTGGTTAGAGAGAGTCGAGGCCACTCAAATCGCAAGGACAAGAAAAGACCTATTGAACACGGTGGTCGGGTTTGGGTCAAGGAGCGTGGCCTAAGAGTTGAACAAAGGTCACTAGATAATTATTTAGATTACAATGAATATATATTTGATGTGCCACCATGACCATAATGAAGGCGAACAGAACATGATGATGAGGATGAGCTTAAGGGAGTTAATCTCAAGGTGCCGCCATTCCAAAAAAAAATTCCAACCTGCAGCTTTACCTTAAGTGGAAACAGAGAGTGGAAATGGTGTTTGATTGCTACTGGTACACAGAGGAGCAAAAGATGAAGCTAACAATCTTTGAGTCCACCAACTATGCCATCATTTGGTGGGATCAAATTGTAACAAGACAAAGAAGAGCTGGTGAAATACTAGTTAGGACATGGACGGACTTGAAGGTGGCCATGAGGAGGAGGTTCAGTCCATTGCATTACTACAGGGACCTTTATCAAAGATTGCAGGGATTAACTTAAGGAACTTAGAGTGTAGAAGGTTACTTTAAGGAGATGGAATTTTTGATGATGAGAGCTAATGTGGTGGAAGTGAGAAGCCACCATGGTTATATTTTTCAGTGGGTTGTACTAAGACATAGTTAACATTGTTAAGTTGTAACATTATGTGCATTTGGATCAAATGGTCCAAAAGGCCATCAAGATTGAGAAGCAACTCAAGAGGAGGGGTCATGAAGGAGCACTGGCAAGCACATCGCGTCCTAGGAGCTTTCCTAGGAAGGATGACCAACCACCCATAACTAGTGCATCCAAAGTAAATGAGGCACACCCAAGGAGGGGACATCTAAGGTAACTTACCCTAACGGTACTACTAGTGCTCCATAAAATTGAGACCTTGTATGTTGTAAGTGCCAGGGATGAGGCTATGTTGCAAAGCAATGTCTAAACAAGAAGACAACGATCCTTAATGATGTGGGAGAGATCATCATTAATGAAAGTGAAGGAGAAGGTGAAGTCGATATGCATGGTGATGATGATGAGGTTGAACAAGTTGATTAAGAAGGCATAAACTTGGTAGCCATGAGAGCCTTTAGTGCCCAAGCCAAGGAGGACTTGAATGATGAACAAAGGGAGAACATATTCCTCACCCAATGCTAAATCTAAGGTAAGACTCATAGTATGATTTTTTATGGAGGTATTTGTACCAATGTTGGTAGCAACACGTTGGTTGAACGGTTGAGCTTGCTTACCATGGCCTATCCAAGACCTTACTGGCTTCAATGGTTGAATAATAGTGACAAAGTTCAGGTCACAAAGCAAGTATGGGTTCCCTTCAATATTAGTGGGTACCAAGATGAAGTCTTATGTAATGTGGTGCCCATGCAAGCATGGCATATCCTTTTGGGTTGGCTATGGCAATTTAACTAACGGGTGCGCCATGATGGGGTCACCAATTAGTGTACCTACTGTTTTGGTGGTAGGAACATTACATTGGCATCATTGTCTCTTAAACAAGTCTATGAAGACCAAGTGTATTTTGCAAAGACAATATAAGCGAGAGCTTGATAAGAATAGGTAGTTGAGAGGAAAGGAGAAGAAATGAGCCAATGAGAAAGAAAATGGAAAGAAAATAGAGGGAGTGTAAGAGGGAGCAAAATGGCGTATGATAGCAAGAATGAGGGATGTGAGGAGCGCTTGTGATAATATGAGTGCTATGGTATTATTATTGTACAACAAAAGCTTGATACTTTCGATGATGTCACAACTTCCCTCCTTAATTCTATTCTTTCACTTTAACAAGAGTTTGAAGATATATTTTTGGAGGAGCTGCCTAGTGGTTTGCCATCCTGAAGCTTCAATTCCAAAGTAACCCGCTTACAAGGTGAACACGGAAGAGGCTAAGGAGATTCAATGCCAAGTAAGAGAATTGCTAGAAAAGGGGTAGGTTTGAGAGAGCATGAGCTTTTGTGCTGGTCCTAGTTATGTCTAAGAAGAATAGTGAGTGATGAATGTGTGTTGATTGTTGATATGTTAGACGAATCACATGGTCCTAATTATTGTTGATTGTTGATATGTCTAGCATGATATGTTAGACGAATTACATTGTGCTAGTACATATTCTCTAGAATTGATTTAAAGAGTGGGTGCCGTCAAATTAGAATAAGGGAAGGGAATGAATGAAAAATAGTGTTTAAAACTAAATTTAGGCTATATGAATGGACTGTTATACCTTTTGGTCTTACCAATGCTCTTAGTACATTTATACGGTTAATGAACCATGTCCTAAGTGCTTATATTGATAAATTCGTTATTGTATACTTTGATGATATCTTAATATATAGTAGCAGCATGTGTGACATGTTTTGGTCACATTGAGGCAAGAACATTTATATGCTAACCTTAAAAAATGTGTGTTTTGTGCAGACCATTGTTGTTTTTAGGATTTGTTGTTAGTTCACAGGGAATACACGTTGATGAAGAGAAAATCAAAGCCATTCAAGAATGGCCCACACCTCAATCTATTGGAGAGGTTAGGAGCTTCTACAGCTTAGCTAGCTTCTAAAGGCTATTTGTGAAAGACTTTAGCACCATTGCTACCTTGTTGACCGCCATGATTATGAAGAATGAGAAGTTTGGATGGGCTAAAATACAAAAGGATGCCTTTGACACTCTAAAACAAAAGCTCACATGTGCACCCATCCTTTGTTTACCCGATTTTGGTAAACATTTAAAATTGAAAGTGATGCTTCCGGTGTAGGTGTTGGTGCCATGTTGATGCAAGAAAGATGGCTTGTTGCCTACTTTAGCAAAAAGTTGAGTGAAGCCACACTCAACTATCCATGTCATGCTAAGGAATCGTATTCCTTGGTTTAGGTTTCACAAACTTGGCAACACTATCTTAGACTCAAAGATTTCATGATCCACATCAACAATGAGTCCTTGAAGTACCTTAAAAGCCAAGGTAATTTGAGCAAAAGTCATGCTAGGTAGGTTTCTTTTGTTGATACTTTTCCCTATGTGATTTGGTATAAGAAACGAAAGAAAATAATTGTTGCCAATGCCTTGTCATGTAGATATACTTTAATTTTCACCTTGAGCACTAAATTGTTGAGGTTTGAACATATTCATGAGATGCATGTAAATGATGATGATTTTAGTGGTGAATATGCCCTAACTCACACTACCCAACATGAGAAATTTTATCAAGATGATGGGTACTTGTACTATGATGGAAAACTATGTGTGCTCAATTGTTCATTGTGTGAGTTGTTGGTAAGGGAAGCTCATAATAAAGGATTAATGGAACACTTCAGAGTCACCAAAATAGTCAGTACCTACCTTGTAAGAACATTTCTGTTGGCCTCATTTGAGGAGGGACATGTCTAAAATCATTGACCAGTGCTTGAAGTGTCAGTAGGCCAAGTCATGCACACATCTCTATAATATGTACACTCCTTTACCTATACCCTAAGCCCATTGGACTGATATTTCTATGGATTTTGTGTTGAGGTTGCCTAAGAGTAGGAATGGATGTGATTCTATATTTGTTGTTAATAAATTTTCAAAAATGGCTCACTTTATTCCATGTCACAAAATTGATGATGTAAGCCATGTTACTAATTTGTTCTTTAGGGAAGTTGTACGCTTGCATCAAGTCCCTAAGACTATTGTTTCCAATCATGATGTAAAATTTCTTAGTTATTTTGGAAAACTCTATGGTGCGTGCAATTGGAAACTAAATTGCTTCTCTACCACTTGCCATCCCCAAACTGATAGCTAGACTGAAGTGGTCAATCGCACCTGGGGAACTTTATTGTGTGCTATTTTTAATAGAAACTTGAAATCTTTTGAAGAATACTTCCCACTTGTAGAGTTTGCATATAATCGGAGCATACACACAGCAACACAGTTTTTCACCATTTGAGATTGTGTATGGATTTAATCCTCTCACTCCTGTTGAATTGTTGCCATTACCTAGTTGTGAGCAAGTTAGCGTAGATGGCAAGAAGAGGCCTAAATTTGTAAGATATTTACATGAACAGGTGTGCTAAAACTTGGAGCAAAGGATGCAACAATATGAGCAACAAGCCAACAAGAGGTGCAAGAAGATCCTCTTTAAACCTGGTGATTGGGTGTGGGTTCATTTTAGGAAAGAAAGATTCCCATAATAAAGAAAAACAAAGCTACACCCTCGAGGAGATGGTCTATTTAAAGTTTGGAGAAAGTTGGAGACAACGCCTACAAAATCGAACTACCTATGAGTACAATGTTTGTGCTCCCTTCAATGTTTCTAATTTGTTTCCATTTGATGTAGGTAATGAGAAGGACATAAGGTTGATGGAATAACCTTCTCAAGAGGAGAGGAATGATGTGAACATTCTAGGACAAGATTCCCTTAAGTTGCCAACCAAACCCAACACAAGTGTGCAAGTCATATTAACCCTCCGATGTCCTTTAGAATATTTATAACTCGCATTCATGTTTTAGTGATTGAGTACTAAGACAGTCTTGTGCCCATATTCATAACCTCTTATAAATAAGACTTTTTAAACACATAGACACATGCAATACTTTGTGTCAATCAAGATATATGTATGAAAAACTCTAGTACTTTGATATGGAGATTCAATATTTTATTAATAATATAGAAAAAGACATTTACAACTAAATGTCCTCTGATATCTATCATCATCTATTGACGTTAGTGGGTATATTACTAGCACCTCCCACTCCTCATCTCATGTAGGGTGAAAGGTACGAACTTAAAAGGAATCCTATTCAAGATGTTAGAGACACTCATGAGGGCGTCTTCCCATGATAAAATTAGAAAATTGGTGAGGCTCATCATAAGTCGAACCATGTCCAACAAAGTCTGATTTCTATGCTCAGCTGCACCATTATGGATGAATTATGCAAATTGAGCACTCATGTATTTGCCACCACAATCCAATTATGGTGCCTTTAGTTGTTTGCCATTTTTTTTGTCTACTTGACCCTTGAATTCTTTGAACATTTCAAAGAATTCATGCTTATACTTTATCAAATACACATAATCATACCTAGAGAAATCATTAGCTATGGTTATGAAGTAGTAAAATCCTCCCCTTTCCATTATAGTAAATGGCTGGTGTAAACTAACTCCAACACTGACATGACACTCTTGCGTTCCCATAAAATAGGCTCTTGGCCATCTTGCCTAAGATCCAAGAGTCATAAGTCAGATAGGGCTCTTCTCTCAATTGACCAATGAGCCTTGATTTCTACAATTTGTTAATCGTAACCTCTCTAGTATGACCGAATTTAAGATGCCACAACTTCTAAAGACATAAGCCATCCCTAGCACAATTGTTCTTCATGGCATTCTAATGTGAACTGGTAGACGTAAGGATAGAAATGGTTGGAAAACTAGGGAGAATGAAGGAAAAATAAAAACAAGAAAAATAAAGGGATGATCAATGAGATTACAAAAAAATAAACTAAGTAACAATTAACCTCACATGGGGTTAACCTTTACAACAAATCTATTATTGACTAACTACAAAACCAAACCCCACGCCAATAAGTCCTGGCCACGAACCACTAGAATACACCCGAATAACTTGATTTAACTTGAGCTTAGAATTGTTGATTTACCCATACACTCACAAACAAGTAAGAAGTTGGAGAGAAATGTTCTCAATGTATTGAATGAACTAAGAGTTAATGTACAATGAGTAACAAATGTATTAAAGGGAGTACAAGCCAAAAACCAACTAAGGGAAGGGTGGAATGACAAAAACACCCTTCAAAATTGGGCTTCAAATACTCAAAATTCAAAATAGGTTAAAATGAGACTTCCCGCCTGCTGTGCGATTGAGCGTTCACTATGTTGGATCAAGTGTGCTGTTTTCATTACATTTTGTGGTTATGATTGCATCACCTCACGATAGATCACATCCTTGGGCAATCATAATTACAAAAAAGCTGTTATTTTGTAGATGATCGTGATCCTTTAGCTTGATTGCAAACTCTTTAATGTTGATCTAGGGTGGCCTAGCTTGATCTAGGCTACTCCGGATCATGCTTGTAGAGTTCCTTAGCACTTCTTAAGCTTCCCACATCAAAATTTGATGCCACAACCCAGCCTTGGACCCTTCCAATATGCATAAATGATCATCAAACCTCCAATTAAGCAACAACTAGGTATGGCCATTCTTAAATTTGCAGGCTCCTACAATCGTGATATGTTTGGGTGGCCACTTGAGGGGATTTGGTCCTGGGATATCCACCTCATTTTCCTCCTCTTTAGAAGGTTGTTCTATCAACGTTAGGTCCTTCTTATCACATACATCGAATCGAGACAAGTCAGAACATTAGAAGCAACACTAACATTGTACTCATTAGGTAACTCAATCTTGTAAACATTATCTCCAACTTTTTCAAAAAACCTAAATATACCATCTCCTATAGGGTATAGCTTTGGCTTCCTTTGTTATGGGAACCTTTGTTTCCAAAATGAACCTATACCTAATCGTCGGGTTCAAAAAGAATTTTCTTGCGCCCTTTGTTAGCTTGTCACTCGTATTGTTAGGTCATTCGCTCCAAATTTTGGCGCACCTTCTCATATGAGTATCTTACAAATTCAACTCTCTTCTTGCTATTTGTACTAACTTGCTCACTACTACATAATGATAACAAATCCATAGGAGTTAAAGGATTAAACCTATACATAATCTCAAATGGTGAAAATTGTGTGGTTGTGTGTATGCTCCTACTATATGTAAACTTTATGTGAGGTAAGCACTCTTCCCAAGATTTCAAATTTCTTTTAAAAATAACATGCAACAAGGTTCCCAAAGTTCAATTAACCTTCTCGATTTGACCATCAGTTTGGGGATGACAAGGGGTAGAGAAAAGCAATTTAGTCCTAATTTACACTAAATGGTTTTCCAAAAATAGCTAAGGAATTTAGCATCACAATCAAAAACAAAGGTCCTGGGGACCCCATGTCATTGTAAAACTTCCCTAAAGAACAAGTTAGCTACATGGCTTGCATCATCAGCATTGTGACATGGAATGAAGTGTACCATTTTCAAAAATCTATCAACCACATCAAATATGGAATCACATCCATTCCTAGTCCAGGTAACCCGAATACAAAATCCATGGAAATATCTATCAAAGGGCTCGGGTTTAGGTAAGGGAGTGTACAAACCATGGGGGTGTGAGCATGATTTGGCCTCCTAACACTTCAAGCACGATTAATAATCTTAGTCACATCCTTCCTCAAATGATGCCAATAAAATTGTTCCTACAAGGTACTCACTCTTTAGTGACAACAAAGTGTTCCTTTAATCTTCCATTGTGAGCCTTCCTTAGCAACAACTCATGCAACAAACAATTAGGCACACATAGTTTTCCATCATAGTACAAATACCCATCATCTAGATAAAATTTCCCATGTCGGCTACTATAAGTCAAGGCACATTTATCACCAAAACCATCATTATTGCATACATCTCACAAAATTTGTTCAAAGCCCAACAATTTAGTTCTCAAGGTGGACATCAAAGTATACCTACATGATAAAGCATTAGCAATAACATTTTCTTTTCCCTTCTTATAATTAATCACACAAAGAAAAATATCAACAAAGGAAACCCACCTAGCATGTCTTTTGCTCAAATTACCTTTGCTTTTGAGGTATTTCAAGGACACATGGTCAGTATGGATTACAAACTCCTTGGGCCTTAGATAGTATTGCCAAGTTTGCAAGGCCCTTGTCATAAGTAAGGTAACTAAGGGTGGCTCCACTCAACTTTTCACTAAAGTATGCAATGGGTCATCCTCCTTACATCAACGTGGCTCCAAGACCTACATCAGAAGCATCACACTCAATTTCAAATGTTTTACCAAAATCAGATAAGCAAAGAATAAGTGCACAAGTGAGCTTTGCTTTAAGGTGTCAAAGGCATTCTGTTATGTTTTGCCCTATTTAAATTTCTCATTATTCTTAATCACGATGGTTAACGGGGTAGCAATGGTGTTAAATTCTTTCACAAAATTGTTATAGAAGCTAGCCAAGCCATGGAAGCTCTTAACCTTCCTAATAGATTGAGGTGTGGGCTATTCTTCAATGGCCTTGATCTTCTCCTCATCATGTATCCCCTAAGTATTTGCAACAAATTTTAAGAAAACATAATGGTCTACACAAAATACACATAAGGTTAGCAAATAAATATTCTTGTCTCAATGCAACCAAAACATGTCATACATGCTCATCCATGCTCCTACTATATATCAAAATATCATCATAGTAAACGATAACAAATTTACCAATATAAACACATAGGACATGGTATCAACAACATGAATGTACTAAGGGCATTCATGAGATCGAAAGGCATAACAGTCTATTCATATAACCTAAATTTCATCTTAAATACCATTTTCTATTCATCCCCTTTCCTCATTCTAACTTAATGGTAACCACTTTTTAAATCAATTATAGTGAATATACTAGCACCATGCAACTAATCCAACATATCATTCAAATAGGGTATAGGGTAGCAATACTTTACCATAGTGGTGTTTATGGCTCGACAATCAACACACATTCACTACTCACCATTTTTCTTTAGCACAAGTTGGACTGGTATGGCACATGGCCTCATGCTTTCTCGAACCAACCCCTTTTCTAGCAATTTTTTTACTTGCCATTGTATCTCCTTGGCCTCTTCTAGGTTCACCTTGTAAGCAGGTCAGTTTTGAATTGAAGCTCTGAGCATCAAATTAATTTAGTGCTCAATCCTAAGAACATATGGCAAGCCGCTAGGCAACTACTCTGGAAATACATCTATAAATTCGTATAAAAATGTAACAATAGAATCGAGGAGGAAGGATGTGACATCATCAAAAAGCATCAAACTTTCTTTGTACAATAACAATACCATAGGGCTCTCATTTTCACTAGCTCTCATCACATCCCTCAGTCTTGCTATCATACACCTTTTTGGTCCCTCATGCACTCTTTATTTTCTTCTCCTCTTTTCTCATCCCCCTATTCTTGTCAAGCTCTATTTTATATTACTTTTGTAACTTTCCTACCACCAAAATGGAAGGTGTACTGGTTATTGACCCCATCATGGCACACTCATCGGTCAAATTTCCATGGCTGACCCAAGTGGATGTAATATGCTTACATTGGGACCACATCACACAAAACCTCATCCTTATACCCCACCAATCTTAAATAGAGCCTTCACTTGACTAATGACCTAAACTTTATTACTATTGTTCAACCATTAAAGTTAGTAAGGTCGTGGGTGTGCAATGGTAGGAAAGCTCAATTTCTTAACCAATGTGTTACTAGCAACATTAGTGCAACTATCCCCATCAGTAATCATATTGCAAGTTTTACCTTGAATTTGGCACTAAGTGTGAAAAATGTTCTCTCTTTGCTCATCATTTAATTTCTACTTAGCTTGGGTATTTAAGACCCTCATGGTCACCAAATTATTGCCTTCTTTATCTACTTGTTCAACCTCTTCATCGTCACCATGCTTAACAACTCCATCTTCTTCTTCACTTTCAATAGTGGTGATTTCTCCTATGTCATTGAGGATCATTGCCTTCTTATTTGAGCATTAGTTTGCAAAATGTTCTTGTGCCTCGCACTTGAAACATAAAAGGTCTCTATTGTGTGAAACATTGGTAGTGTTGTTAAGATGAGTTACCTTGGATCTTCTTTTCTTAGGTACCTTATTTGGTTTGGGTGCACTAGTCACGGGCAGCTGGCCATCCTTGTTAGGGAAGGTCCTAGGGCCCGACATGCTTGTTGGTGCTCCTCCCTGAACCCTTCTCTTAAGTTACTTATTTATCTTGATGACCTTTTAGACCATCTCATCTAAGTCTACATTAATGTTGTAACTTAACGATGTTAACTATGCCTCAGTGTAAGCTACTCAAAAACCTAGCCATGTGTGATGGAGGCCCCTATAATATTGTGATGGAATGAATCTACTTCTCATGGCCACCTTCAAGTCTGTCTTGGTATCTCATCGACTCTTTTTTGGCTTGTTATAATTTGATCCCACCAAATGATGGCATAGTCAGTGAACTCCATAACTACTACCTTCATCTTTTTCTTCTCTATATGCTAGTGGCAATCGAACACCATTTTTGCCTTTCCTTCCCACCTAAGCTAAAGCTCCAGGTTAGATTTCCCTTGAAAGGATGGTACCTTGAGCTTAACTCTCTTAATCTCATTTTTGTCATCATGCGTCAATCTCCTTCATTATTGTTATAGTAGCTCGTCAAATATGTCATCATTATAGTTTGAATAGTTGTCTGGCAAACTTCATTCTACTCTTAGGCGGCGTTCCCAGTCCCTAACCCGACCACTGTGTGGCAACAAGTTGTCTATTGTCATTGTGGTTTAAGAGACCTCAACCCTCTCTAACTAATCACACATTCCTTTAACCATTTGGAATATCCGCTGCATCTCACATCATATGGCCTCAAGCATCAACTTCATATCATAATTTTCTCTAGCTGAACTTGCTTGGCTATTAGACATCTTGAAAGAAAAAGGTGAAATAAAGTATGTGTGCGCAAGTGTACATATATACAATGTACAAGGAATGAAAAATCACTCAAGAAACCTTACCAATCCAAACCAAGTTGCCTCCAATGAATTAAAATGATTCCTAAGCTCAAAACCCAACAAATGTATTTAGAATGGTTTAGAATTGGGAAAATTAGGTTTTGGAATCGATCCAAATGCGAAAGGATCAATCTTGGATAAAAGAATGGCTAGGCAATCAATCAAGCAAGGTAAGCAAGTGATCAAGCAATGGCACATGCGATCCTAGCAAGTTTATGTAGCACAATCGATGGGCAGTAAGCATGATCAATTGTGACGCTTAAACTACAATAGAGTTGGGAGTGTTCTTATTTCACACTCGCTCCAAGCTTTCTCAAGAACAAATCGACAATAAAGGCTAGGTGAAATTTGTTCTAAACAACTCCCAAGACAGAACTTCACCAATTTTTTTTTCCTTCTTCTATCTTTCTTTTTGTTGTATAGATATTTCAACTTCTTTTCATTTTTCTTTTTTTTTTGGTTCTTTTTCTCTTCTCAACTACAAATCTTCAATAAATACTTCAACACCAACAACAAAATAGCTCCCAACAATTATAGCACAAATTTTCCAACAAAATACCACAACTTCACAAATATTTTCCAACAAACACCATGAAATATATTCAGTAAATTCATCTAACAAATAGCTCAATTTTTCAACAACACTAAAATCAAAATATGCACAAACAAGTCACTATTTAGATTATGGATGGGAGATGAATGAATAAAAAGTAGAAAATATAGAGAACACAATAAATGGAATCCAACTAACCAACCTATCAAATTTAAAAACCCGATTAAGTTGGCTCTGATACCACGTTGATGTGAATCGGTAGGAATAAGGATAAAAAATGGTTAGGAAAATGGGGAGAATGAAAAGAAAACAAAAACAAGGAAAATAACAAAGGAAAATAACGGGATAATTGATCAGATTATACAAAAATAAACTGAGTAGCAATTAACCTCATATGGAGTTAACCTTTACTACAAATCTCTTATTAAGTAACCAAAGAACTAAACACCATGTCGGCAAGTGTTAGTCATGAACCACTGAATACACCCAAATAACTTGATTTGACTTGAGCTTGAAGTGTTGATTTACCCACACACTCATAAACAACATGCAAGAAGTGGGAGAGAAATATTCTCAATGCCTTGAATGAACTAAGAATTAATATACAATAAGTAATGGATGTATTTAAGGGAATACAAGCAAAAAGCTAGTTGGGGAAACGGTAAAATGACAAAAACTGGGCTCCAAATGCTCAAAAATTCAAAATGGATCAAAATGAGACTTCCCCCTTGCTATGTAACCAAACACTCACTATGTCAGATCAAGTAGCTGTTACCACTACATTTTGTGCTTACAATCACATTGCCTTGTGATTGATCACATCCCCAGGCAATCATAATTATAGAAAGGCTATTATTCTGTAGACAATCACAATCTTCTAGCTCAATTGTGAGCTCTTCAATGTCAATTTGGGTGGCCTGGCTCAATCTAGGATAGTCTAGATTGTGCTTGCAAAGTTCCTTGGAAAAATTGATGCCACAACCTAGCCTTGTACCATTCCAACATGCACAAATGATCATCAAACCTCCAATTAAGCATCAAATGAGTAAGGTCATTCTTGAATGTACAAGCTCTTACTCCCGAGATGAGTCCAAGTGGCACCTTAAGGGTATCTTATCTTGGGATGTTCACATCACATTCATTATAGGCTTTTCATCTGAATTCAAATGGTATAAGCCATTTACCAATAAGCTAATGTCAACTAATTTATTATAATAATAAACTTGGCACATAGTGCCCCTAGAAGAAAATTCATAACCTTCTTTTACCAGTAAAGGCATAGAGATATTTTCTTTAGTCCATTTGATAACAAGAGACAATCTCTCAAGTCGAAAACACGAGCACATGACAACTTAATTGAAGTAGTTCCAATCACAAAGGCTATAACTCTTGCCCCACCACCAGCCTTAATTACCACTTCTTGCTTTTCAAGCTATCAACTCTTAATGAAATCCTGATATCTAGACATCCTAAAGGATAATCCATTTCCCACGAAATGGAATGATAGCGTCCAAGATCTTATTGATTCTTTCAAGAATGATAACTCTTCTCAAACTTTGAAGCTAATCGACTATCTTACTCCAAATAAATGTTACGGTCTCAATCAATTTAATAAGAGGTGTAATCATTATTTAAGGTAAATAATGAATTGCAAAAAATAAGCAAGACTTTGTTAGTTTGGTTGTATTATATGCTATTGTATGATTATGGACTTTATCAAAATAGCATCCTACTACATTTTTCAAATCTTACACTTACTCAGGTATAAAAAAAAAAATTCCATTGGAAAATTTTTCATAGTAGGTGATTGGGGTCTTTATTAGACATACACACTGCCTACATACAGTTCATGATATGCTAGGCTCAGTGAGTGGCAACTCTTGCCAACGCATCTCTTGCGTGGTCTAATCTTTCCCATTAGCCCATGGTCCAAATGAAGCTCACACATATAGTTCTTAGCAATACATGCCAATTTAAGTCACACTTATC
Organism: Avicennia marina; assembly: GCA_019155195.1. Classification (NCBI taxonomy): domain Eukaryota; kingdom Viridiplantae; phylum Streptophyta; class Magnoliopsida; order Lamiales; family Acanthaceae; genus Avicennia; species Avicennia marina. Next base: position 12,061,652 of record CM032756.1, on the reverse strand, counting down.
AATTGACAACTTGTCGTATTTGAACCCCACGCTTTTAGTTATTAAGGTAAAGTCTCCTTTAAGTATCACATCTAATGTACCCGAAAACCTAAATGTGCCTTCACAATGTAACTACATGAATGTGATGATATCACATACTCTAAAACTACTTTTAGAATTTTGAGCTCAGTAGAGGGCAACGAGGAAACGATGTCGCCATTATATTACTTAATTTTAAGTGAGGAAGTTTTTAGCCCATGTAATTTTAAGTTATGCACATTATCTATTTCCATGCATATATCTCATACACGCATCATAAATAATATGTAAATAAAACAATATGGATGATTATAAACTTCTTGATCCAATTGGAGCCAACAATTGAATCGTGCACATGTTTATGAAATCCTACACTATTACATAGGAGATTATGAATGTCTTTGATTGTCTTGGTCTTCATGGCTTCCTTCACTGGCCCCACCATACCCCGAAACTCCAAACGGCACCAGTCTTGGTTTCTGCATGAGCGCTGAATTCCTTCCATGTTATATATACATGTGGCATACCATGAAAAAAAGCTCCTAATCTATGTAAAATAGTTATGCCCTTACAACTTATGAAAAATAATTATATATCCATGAAAACAAATTCAAAATGAAAAACATTCATCCACAAGTGTCCTAAATTCATAATCCATCCATAACATAAATCGAATAATTATATATCACATTTATAATTTGGCATTTCCATTTAATGACCCGTTGTATGACTTACACAACTCATGCGTTAGTTTTTGTTTGAGGAAAAATATTTTCCCAAGTTATATGTTTGATAAAAAAGCAAGTTTTCATCCTCCACAAGCCTTATCATGATTGTGGGAACCTTTCTAGGTTGCAGAAACCCTTTCTGGAATCGCGAAGTGCTATAGGATCTAATTCACCATTTTGTAGCAATCAGCTCCATTATTGTGAAACCTCTTCTCACGATAGCAAGCTGCTTTTTTGCTATTGCAAGTTCACAATAGTGATAAGGTACTCTACACTCGCAACACACTTGCTCACAATAGCAAGCAACTATTTTGCAATTGTGAGCATCAATAACAAAGTGCAACAAATTTTTCTTGCACTCAAGATTGAATTTTTAATGCATTTTCTTAATTCAAAGCTTGTATAATAGAACTTCTTATGAATAAACAATATCAAAACACATGTTTAAATTAATTTTTATACAAAAACTCATGTTTAAATTAATTTTTATACAAAAACTATCATAAATCATGAATAAACATTAAACTTTGTAGTTATATGAGGAAAATGGTCTAATACCATTGTTAGGTTTCAACAGGTTTGAGGTGTTTTCAAAATTTAAAACCACAAACAATAACATAAAATAATTAAAAAAATATACTAAATCGATTTTTTTTTAATACAACATGTACCAACTGAGTAGTATCGAAAAGCATATAAAGAATACACCTTTGGAATTCTATTCCAAGATGACAATACTTGGGATCCTTGAGTCATGGCCTTCAAACCCCAACCCCTACTTTGTCCACATGATTGGAGCATTGGCAAGCACCTTCTTTACTTTTTAAATGCCTTTCAAAGCTCTTAGTCAAAACTTTTTTTAGCAAGAAGGCTTTAGGATAAGAGAAAAATAAACAGGGTAGCTAAAAAGGTTTCTTTCTATTGCTTGGAGGGGATGCACGAAAATCATGCTTAATTTTTCTATTTTCATATGATTTAGAACCCTTCTAAATCTATTTATTATCAAAACACATCCTACACGTGGTAGGATTCTTATTTCCTTGTAAAACACCTAGGGCATGCATGGGTTCCATGGGATTCCTACATTGATGTTTAATTATTTTTAGCCCATGAACTGTTTAATTATTAATCCTCATTGATAATATCAACCCCTATGACCTTTAATTATTAATCTCCATTAATAATTAAATCCCAGTGTAAATATGTCTTTCCATTTAATTATTCTCATTAATCAAACTAAAAGCCCATCATATTTCTAGTTAATAAACATATTATTAACAAATATGATAGGAACTACATAATTCCTTTGGATTCTTGTCATTTAATTTAATTAATCTCTTTTAAATAAATTATACGACCACTATGGGAATTTCTTATTCAAACAACACTAAAAGAAATCAAATCAAGATGTCCTTCTACCATCAAAAACTTCCTTGATAGTGTTAGTTGAGTAGGAGCTACAAGTAAGATGTATGTCCACGCACTACCATACCCCTTAAATTTACATAAGTTCTTGAAAGAACTAGAAGTGGTAATGGAGTAGAAGTGCAACAACCATAAGTTGAAATACTTGTAGCACTTGGACTAGATGTTCCAACAACTACTACCATTGATCCACAAATAATTTCCAACAAATGAACTAGAAGTTGAAATGATTGTAGAATCAAGAGCTTTGAAAGAGGTTTAAGGGGAACTTATGTAATATTCAAAGAAAAAGATTGAAGCAAAAACTTATGTCTGGAGTTTGCATTGGACATGCTTCGAAGGTTTTTAAAAATAGAATAGTAAATGATTTGTAGTAACTGTCACCCATTATGGTAGCCCCTACATCTAAGCCATCAGATTTGGAGTGAATTCTTGACACTTTGGTTTCTCTCTAAAAATTTAGAGCACCAAATCACATAGCTATATCAGAAGACGTTGTAGTCGAATGAGTACATTGTCATTTTATGATTTGTTCTACCCACTGTTCCAACATTTGCTAGAACACATGATCTTAAGGCTGGACCCTTAAGCACCTATGATGACTTAGTTACATCTAGACTGTCCAAAGCCGAATCTAATGATATTATAATTCCCTTGATTATTTTCCTTTGTCATTTTGAGGCATAAAGAAAGAATGATTTGGTGAGGTGCCATTAAGGTGGAGTAGGACCTCAAATGATATTTGCTTGAATTACTACTTGTTTTGCTCTGATATAGATTTTCACTATACTTTTCGACAATATATGGCTATTACTATGGATTTCTATTTTCAAGGATGATACTACATACTTGCTCAATTGAAGCTTTGTTAAGCTCTAGTACTATTTAGTTCAAGACATATTCTAAGATGTACTTAAATGTTTTAACTTCACTGGTATGAATGGAGCTGTCAATTTGTAATGATTGATTTCTTGTGGTTTTCATTTTATGTTGATTTTCTTATCTTGCAATGGTTTTGTATCCCATAATTACAAGGGGAAAATGTTAGTGCTACATGTGCATAGCATGTTGCTATGATAATTTTACGCAAACCCCCAATGCATTATGTGGCACTGGCATGGCAAATTTAATTTCTACCAAAATTCTAAATTTTGGCCATATGTCCTAAGGAATGTTGTAATATGATCTACCTTAAAATCTACAAGATTTGAGTTGTTGTTCTTGCCAGATCTTCCCTTCCAAAATTATAGGGATTTCCTGTTGATTTGCTAATTTAATGAAGATTCTTTAGTTAGATTTGGAGAGTGTTAACTTGCCTTATCCTTAGAGGTATGGGAAATTTTCCTTGCTGACCATTCCACATCCAAACCCTTTCTAGCTAATTAAGCAATGATTTGTAGAAGATGTCTAGTCCATTTTAGTTAAAGGAGGTTCCTAAATTGTTGAAAATCATGTAAGGAATGGAATCCCGAATGTGTTGCAAATGTTGTCTCAATGTAGAAAGTAACATATTCAGATATCTTGAAGATATTTAGCTACATTTCATGGGAACTTGTTACTATTTTTGAGGCTATAAGAATGAATGATTTTTAGATGGCCAATTGTGTGAAAAACCTAAGTATTGTTCAGATAATAATGTACGACTTGGAGAGAACTCAATGAATTGATTGAGAGACTCATGTTTTAAGTGATTATTCTTTAAGAGTTCAAAGACAGATTCTTTGTCAACACATTCAAGAAGAAAAATAGTGAAGTGGCAAAATGTATCAAGGAGTCCACCATCCATTCACAAACCACTGAAGCTATCAGTTCGAGAAATAGTTCTCGAGAGAAGAAAGCTCCCATTCAACTTTTATAGTTAAAGCCAAGAAGACTCTTGGTTAAGCAAAGGCAAGCAGACTTACTACCTAGAGGAGCTTGGCTACAAACTCATTAACAAGTTGAGCCTAAAGGGAGTTTAGCTTAAACAAGTGATTATGTACTAATAGAGCTAGTTGTCTGAACAATTGTTGCAACATTTGTTATTAGAAATTTTTAGGCATGGCCCTACATACGTGGGAGGGTTTTTTCTAAACTGCATGAACAAATTCTTGGTGTTTAGGTTTACTTTTCTTTTGCTTGTGTGAGTTTGTGATACTAATTGTTTCAATATAACCAAACACAGATGATAATTTTATGCTTTTTCTTTTTTGATTGTTGTTCAAAATGTTAATTAATGGGCTTCAACACTTCTATTTGTTGTTCAAAGTGTGATTCTTTTAATCTAAAGTCTTTTTTTTTCTATGTAAATTCTCTTCATTTCCTCTGACGTGTTCTCATAAGGCATATGGGAGTTTCATGCCTTCTAGTGTGTTTTATCCCTAATCTTCTGCATTAACCACTAATGTATTTTATTGCTTATCATTTGTAGTACAAAATTACTAGACCAGTCTACTTAAAGAACATATGGAAAGACATTAATTGGAAATATGCCATTGAAATTTATGATTCATTTGGCATCAAGTGAGAGGTTCCACCGATGGTGATGTACTGGTTTCAGGTGGAAACACATCTACAAGTGTGTGTGTGTGTGTGTGCGCGCGTGTGTGCGCGCGCGTGTGTGTGCATGTGTGTGCATGTGTTTTTCTTTTAATTTGTATGCTTTAATTATATTTTTTTGAGGGACTAGGAACCATGTATGTACTATGTTTAATTTAAATCAATTTTCTGTATTTTTTTATAGTATTTATTTTTTTGCTTTTGATCTTCCTAATTTAAGTATATAAATAAAAATTAAATAAAAAATAAATATTAGTTTTTTTAAAAAAAGTTGTTCTAAAACCCATCCTAAAGTCATGTCAATTCGTCAATCCCAAAACTATATTAGAATGTGAGGTTCCAAAATCATCTCAAAATATGTCTGCCCAAAACCATCCTATAAATTGGCATCTCAAAACCATCTCAAGGAATTAAGGATGGTTTTAAAAAAGTACCAAATTCGGGATTGTGTTTAAAAAACTATCTTGAATCAATTGCGATGGAGTCATTTTGGACAGCCAAATGGCCATCTCATATGCCATTCCAAATCAATTTGGGATAGGTTTTTAGAAAAGGTCCTCTCAAAGGGCCATCCAGATGCAATCTTTTCTAGTAGTGGACAACCATTAACCATGCTAGGTATTTAGTGGGATTCCCTCTTCTATAGCCTAGAGGTTGACACGAATAAGTAAAAAATTTCATATTAGACAATAAAATGAACTTATGAATAAAACATACGATAATTGGCTAGTACAAGGTTTGTTCACCCCCATCTTGTTGTCTTGACAAACTTGAACTCTGTAACATTATCAGTAGTGAAATTATGCAAAGTTAGTGATATTTCAATTAAGTGCTTCAACACCATGAGTTGCTATGAAACAACTATGTTGGAACACCAACTCACACAAATAGAAAGTAAAGAGAATGAACACCATAATTGTCAATGCAACTTGGAGCCAACCACAATCTGCGAGGGCACCAACCAACCTTAGTAAAAGGATTTAACTATATCAAATTTATTAAGAGTGTACCCTAACTTCAAGAGAAACACTCCATATAGTTAAACCCCAAGAACCTTAACGTCTCAAGCACTTCAAACCCACAAAGCTTATGTGCACACTTAACTAGTGCTCACTACTCCAATATAGGTTGTATAGGATATGTTTACACTATTTCCTTACTTGCTTACTCTTTTCTCACTAAATTTGACATAGACACCAATACTTTCCACAAATAACAACAATATCACTCAAACACACTCAACTCAAGAAGTTTGAAAGGTCCACGATGTCCATTGAAGTCTGTAGCCTTATAGCCATCAAGTGTGATCACCAAACAATACGCATCAAATCCAACTGTAGTTGTTTCCACCTAATCTCTACACCTAGTTATTCGACACTAAAGTGATTTTTGTCTTGGACAATATGCTTTCCTTCTTAAGTGGATCCTGTTAACCATCAACATGATATAGACGATTCCTTTTATCATATTAGCTAAATCAGGTACACTTAACTAATTGCAACTAAATCTATAGGATTATGATGGAATATTACACAAAAATCTTTCCAAATCACAATAATATATCACTAGGATTCCTTCACAACATGTTGGTGCCACATCATTGCCAACACATGTTCACACTAGTGCTAGGTCACTTTTTCATCAAGTGCCACACACCTACTACATCATGTATCACTTAATCGCCACATCATTGCTGCATCAGTGCCAAGCCAACAATCTCTCTCTTTGATATTGTGTGGCACAACTCATTGCATAACCTTTATTAATATTTTTTAAGTGATCAATAAATCCCAAGTGGTGACCTCCTCCTGGTGTTACCCATTCTCAAAGTAACAACAGATTTTACAATGAAACAGCTAAAGAATTTTGTAGCCTAAAGTTGTGACATTGGCCAATACTAAGGAAGATTTTGAATGTTGTTGTTATAATAGTAGCAAAATCATTCAAAAACAACCTCACATCATCATCATCTGAAGAATGAACAAAATCCTAAAATAATAAATTAACAGCCTAAATCCCCAACAAAGTAAACTAACAAGAACCAACAAAAATAAACAATAAGTAGTAGAAAAATAGCAGCAATCTATCAGTAGTAACAATCCAAAAAACCAACAATAGCACCTAAGGCCCAACATCATCAACTTTGCAAGCAACGCCTATGCTTCAGCATCATCAACCAGGTAGGTAGTCCATAAATCATCCAAAATCTATAAATATTCCATCCACTCCCCTTATCTTGCTCCCCTCAACTCCCCATTAATCTTGATAAGTCACAATTTTGTAGTATATTTCTACCTCATGGTAGACAATTTTTGCATGCTTTTGGAGATACAATGGTTACATTATGCTTACATGCATGTAAAAATGTTACTCTTGGTGAATTATAGGTGCTTGGGCATGGTTATGGTGATATGTGGTTGAATTTGGATTTTATCTACACTTAATCATTTTTCGTGTCTGAGTTTCAAGCTTGCGACTGCGAGGAAGGCATCCACAACTGCAAGAGGTGATGTTGCATGTAAAAGGGTGAAGGCAAGCAAAGTTTAGGACATTCTAGAATTTTTTTGCTATTTAGATCATGACTATAGACTAAGGATTTGCAATCACAAAGGTTCTAGCTACAACAACGAACTAGATAACTAAGATGTCAAAAGATATTCTAGAGAAATTCACATTTGACATTTGCAAGCGCAAGAGACATAGCTGCTATTTGGTTTCAATGGGTTTAGGATGTTCTACATTCACCATACAACATGCATCAACAAAGAAGAATGGAAGAAAATTGAAAGAATGTACCTTTGGAATCACATTCCAATAGGTGTGTTTGCAATCCTTAAGTCGTGGTCCTCAAACCCCAACCTCTGATTTGTCCAACCAGTTGTTGTGACAACAAGATATCGTCCACACCTCGCGAAACTCCTTTTGCAAGGTTTTAATATAAACTCTTTTAGACTAGAAGGCTTTTGGTGACAAGAAGAGAAGAAGAGGGTGGCTAGAATAATATGTCTTCTTACTTGGAGGGTGACACATGAATAGATTTAAGTTAAGACACAAGGACACACTAACTATGGGTGCCCGTAGCTTATTACATGGACATTTGGTAACTATTAGCCCATGTACCTTTTAATTATAAAACTTTTTATTAATTGCAACTCATAACTGTTAATTATTAATCTCTATTAAATATTAAAGCACATCTAGCCTCTTAATTATTGATCTCTATTAATAATTAAGGTTTAATGGAATTTTATCCTTCAACTTAATTAATCTCGTTAATTAAATCAGAGAACATCAGTTTCGAATTAATAATCACATTATTAACAAAATAGATTAATATAAAATAATTCCATTTATGTCTTATCTCTTTAATTTAATTAACCCCATTAATTAAATTAAAGTTCCCATTTTATTTCTAATTAAAGATCTTATCATTAATAAATACTATGACAATTTATTTTGTTCAATCCAATTGCCACTAATTTCATACCCACCAACTTAACAGTCATCATACACAACAAACTTTTGTATATGACTCTCTAGATTCATCCTTAATTTATAATGAGCATAGCTTGAAGGATATGGGTAATGCTTAACCTACCATCTATATCGTAGCCAATTAAGATGAGGTGCAACAGATCATAATGAATCCTCTCGACTATGAGTACTATGAGGTATATACTTTTTATCTTACTTTGCTCTAATTGAGTGACAGTTTTAGATTTAGTAAAACTCACAAACTCAATCATATGACTAATCAGTGTTGCTTCATGAGGCTATGTTTTTATTGGAAACTCCTTTCCAATTACACGTTATCTTCACTAAAGATTTCTGTCTTATAGAACACCAATTGTATGCCTTGCTCACTCGCAAGGAGACAAATCCCTTATTAAATACATACATACCTTCATATGCACCAGGCAATAACATGTTAGGCACATGACTCTATCCCATACCAAGATAGATACTAGCTTTTAATGCCCTAATAATGGATTGACAATCATGCACATAAGATAAAAATGTTGTCTCAAGTCTTAGGCCTATATGCACTTAATATGATCATAAAGTAAGATGTTTTTAGCAAAGAATGAACTACAAGCATCTACTTCATTTTCAAATCATTGTCTGAATCTTATTCTCCAATGGCACATACACACATATTTTCTCAATAGTTCATACCAAACCGTATGACATTAGCCATACAAATGTAAGGTGTGCAAGTCGTACCAAACCCCTAATACCTTTTAGAATGTCTATGGCTCATAGACAAATTTTATTAATTGAGTACTAAGACAACCTTGTGTCTATATTTATAACTCCTTATAAATAAGACTTCATAACTTAATTACATGGGCACATGCAATACTTTACACCATTCAAGATTACATGCATTAAAATTTGCTATACTATTGATATGAATAAATTAATATTTCATTAATGAATGTAAAAGAATACATTTACAACCATAATACCCCTAACATCCTTAGTTGACTATTGGTATTAGAGGGCATATCACTAATAATCCTCCACTGCCCTCTAAGGCTAACATTGCTAATGCCAATTACTCTAGTATCTCATACCCATCTTCTTATTATGGCAATTGAGTAGCATTTATGTTACTAGCTTAACAGGTAGGTCAACCATATTATGTGTTGAAGCTATTTTTTGCATGGCTACATTACCATTTACAATGATTCCTTAAAAAATATTGCCACACCTCTCTATGTGTTTGGATTTCTGATGACACCTCTGTTCCTTCACCTATCGATTACGCCATGGTTGTTATAATAAAGTACCAATGGACAATCCACTTGTGGAACCACCTGAAGTTCTACTACAAATTTCTTTATCCAAACAACCTCCCTCGCAGCATCTCATGTAGCGATTTACTTAGACTTCAGCATTGGAGTCCATAATCACACTCTACTTGGAACTCTTTCAATTGACAGTTCCTCCATTATGAGTAGTTACAAGTTTGGAGATAGACTTTCTATCTTCACATCTGACTAGAAGTTGGAATCATTCTAACTTTAGTTGCAGATCATAATCTCCCTTTGCAAGTACCACATCCTTAGCACTTCTAAGTACTTTAGGATACACTTGGAAGCATCCCAAGGCTCTACACCTTGACTAGCCTAAAACCCACTCATAGCACTTATGGCACAAGTGATATCTAGCCTCGTACATAGTATTGCTCACGTCAAGCTTTCATACTGAACCTTTTTAGTATTTTGTCTATGTACAAGGCTTGGAAAAGGCCTCACAATATCTTTACTCTATCTCTATAGATAAAAATGTCCAACATGTAGGTTGCTTCTCCCAAATCTTTCATAGAGAAAGTGCAAAATGACCATGATCTGACCAAGCTTAACATCTTAATGCCATTTTAGACTAGTAGTATGTCATCCACATACTACACTAGGAATGTGCTCATGCTCCTACTAACCTTTTTATAGATGTAGGACTCATCTTGGTTCTTAATAAAGCAAAATGATTTGATTGCACCATGCAAATGTCATCCACAAGGAATTCATTAAGTAGTTTTGATATTAACATGCCAAATCTCATAATCCAAGTGGAGGGCAATCATAAGTAAAATTGAAATAGATTTGAGGATGCCTAGTAAAGAGAAGGTTTCCTCATAATCAAATCTTTCCTTTTGACTATAGCCCGTCATCACAACCCTGGTCTCATAGGTTTCTACCTTGTTAGTCGAACTAATCGTTCTCTTGTAGACCCACTTGCATTTGACGGAAACCATTCACTCAGATGGATTTGCCAAGATCCACACTTGGTTCACATGCATAGAATCCATCTCCGATTTCATAACCTTAAGCCACTTGGCTGACTACTTATTCGCCATTACTTGATCAAAGGTAAAAGGATCATCTCCATGATCATTACCTCCCCTTACAAACAACTGTTGTTCATTTTTGGAATAATTTTATAGCATATTTGTACCCTAGTTATGTTTAATTTTTTCTTGCATGATGAATTAAAATGATTATATTAAGTGTTCATGCGTGAAAGGTAGTTAAGTATAATGAATGAGAGTGTTTAAGTGTAATGTTGGTGATAATTTAATGAAGTTGGGCATTATCTACACTTAAATATTATTTTTTGTTTCAATGTCAGGTTTTGCAACTGCAAGGAAGGGAGTCACAGTCGCAACAAGTGTTTTTATGAGGGTAAGATGAAGAGCATTGCATCCTAGTAATTTGCAGTCTGGGTTTGCAACCAGAGAATACAAAAGTTGCGGCCACAAGGATGGATTTTATGGCCATAGGTGAAATGGTTACTTTCTAGGTGCAAGAGTGAAATCGAGGTTTGTGTCTATTGAGATAGAGAAACCCAAGCTATTTTTCATTGCTTTTAGTTCATTTATTTTGTTTTTGTGTGTGCTTTGTTTGGTGTTGTGTGGAAGTCACCTATATTTTCATCTTAGTGCAGGATCTACAACGGACGAAGACAAGTGTGCATGAGGAAGCCCAAAGAAAAAAGGAAGAAGAATAGGCACCATGCCCTACCATGTTGTCTCATTCTTTATTGCCTTATTTTACTTGCGATAAAATGATCAATATAGGCAGCAAGACTTAGTGTGGGGGTAGTAAAAGTGTAGGAAACCTTGAGTGGAAATAGTATAGTTGCATGTAAGAGTTGTTAGTTAAAAGTTATTCATGCATACAGATGATTCAAATGGATAAATTGATTGCATGAGCATGGCATGCACAAAGTGGCTGCTGTACTTAATCGGTGATAAGTCTCTTACAATTTAAGTTTCTTGTTTATTCATTGTTATTGAGATTAGCATGATAAACTTAGTAGTGTTGAATACATGGTTTCTATTTGATTGAGCACACACTTTCACTCTTGATTATTAGACTGATTGAGAAGTTCTACAGTGAGGATGAGATCATTGAGTTAGGGATGTAAGCCTTACCTTTGCTAGTGATGAATTCTCTAATGAATGAGGGAAATTAACTAGAAAAAAAAAAGAAAAAGAGATTGAGAACATAGAAAAAATTGAATGAAAAATCTCAAGAAAATATATATGTGAGCATGAGAAACATTAGCTCTACTCCACTGATTGGAGCAATTGAGTAACAAAGATTACTCAGAGATCCTTGTTCATTATCATGCAAAAAGTTTCCAAATTATGAGTATGTAAAGCATTCTAAGTTAGTTATGACTTGAATAATTGAGGGTGTGCGGTGACCATTGTTCACTTTGACGTAAAAGGATTCCCAACTGTTTAAGAAAGAAGTTAAAGCTCATGAAAAGGAATCTAAAAAATGTGGGGGCGAAAGATGAAAAGAAAAAAAATTATTAGTCCAATCAGATTCTCTAGCCAAAATTAATGTTAATTGAACTTGTTCAAAAGAGAGTAAGTTAATACTTAGAATGAGTGGTCCTAGATTTGATTGTCTTGGAATTGATATAGAATTATCAAATGGTTGAAGTGATCGGGAGTTGAAGAGTGCTACACACACACCGGGACTCATATTGTAAACATTTTTGTTGAAAGTGCTATAATCTCGAATGATGTTAAATCGAGTAACTTGTGCATAGTTGACTTCTGAAATTAAGAAGAGCAGCCAAGTCCATGTTCTATGCATCAATTTAATTAATTGGAGTAGAAAGTGTTTGTTTGAGGACAACCAAATGTGTAAGCGCAAAGGTGTGATAACACGTGATTTCATAGCATATTTGTACCCTATTGTGTTCAATTTTTGCTTGCATGCTAAGTTAAAATGATTTTATTAAGTGTTCACGCATGAAAAGTTGTTAAGCATAATGAATGTGAGTGTTTAAGTGTAGCGTTAGTGAAATTTTGATGAATTTGTGCATTATCTGCACTTAATTATTATTTCCTATTTGAATGTCAGGTTTGTGATTGTAAGGAAAGGAGTCATAGTCACAAAAAGTAGTTTTGCAAGAGCAAGATAAAAAGCATTGCATTGTGGAAATTTTTTTGTCTAGGTTTGTGACTGTAGAAGAAAGAATTGTGGCCACGAGAATGGATTTTGTGGCCAACGGTGAAATGGTTGCTTTCCAGGTGAAAGAGTGAAGTTAAGGTTTACGGCAACAAAGTTGTAGCTTTCAACCGTGGAGGATTGCACGACAACACTTCAACCTATGATTCTGCATGATTTTTCAAGGGCTTTGTCACCTTTTCATGCATGCACATCCCAACCAAAGGCCTCCTAACTATAAATATATATTCTACACATCTTGGAGTCAATCTTGGGCTTAGTTTTACATTACCAACACCTAGAGTTCATGAGAAAGTAAAAATTCAAAGTGCGGAAAAGGAAGAATCCTTGCCAAGTGTTGGAGTACATTAATTGTCCACGCCATGCAAAGATACTAGAATAAGTTTTCATACTTTACTTCTATTATTTTGATGATGGTTTGGATGTTAAACTTAATAGAAATGGTTCTTGTTAACAATATTGTGGATTACCAGATTTGTCTCTAAACTCTTGTGACTGTTTTTGTCAAATATTTGTGCTTGATTCCATAAATGATTGTCCTCGTTCTAGTTATTTGTAATTGTGGAATTGATTACTATTATAGAACTTGAGCAACTCTATAATTAATTTATGGTTGTATGAGGAAAAATGGAAGTAAAATTTGTGTGCTAGACATACAATTATAAACATTAATTTGTGAAAATAACAAGAGTGAAACCATAGGATTAGTGTGGACAACATGTTAATCATAGAACTAAATTTCTTAACTTAATTGGCTTAGAAGTACTCACTAAAATCTAAAGTTAAAGCTATAAGAAAGTTCAAGAGAATATTCTATAAAAATTAGGATTAGTAATTTGTAACAAGGCAATTAAATTGATAATCAATATAAATTGACACATATTAAAACCAATTCATCACAAGGGATTAGGTTGTTCAATACTTGGGACTAATTTATAACAAGGTGATTAGGAGCTTTTGTCTATCTAAGTGTGTGGTTCATTTATTTCATTCTTATTTTCACTACATTTTTAAGGCCTAACTAATAAAAATTTAGTTAAATCAATAGACACTTCATCCCTTTTCATGGGATAATACTCATACCTACCACGATACTTGTTTAATTCTAAATTTAATTTTAGTGTGGTAATGACCCACGTCATTCTCTAGGGCATAACCATTTCTTCTTTAGTAAATGAGAGATTCTAGCCAACCATCAAAATGGTTGCATCATACAAGGTTGTTCTTGAAGCGAAATCAACTGTGTGGGCCTACTGCTTTGTTCCTCATAGTCAACTTCCTTATGTACTTCTATTCTACCACTTTTTCTAATGAACTCTTCTTTAAGAAAACACACCCAATTACTAAGGACAATTCCATTGTCTTGGGCCAGGTGAAACTCTTACCTTATGAAATCACAAAGTAACCCATAACTACCTTGACTTTTATCTTATCCATCTTGCTCTTTTCAATGCAAGGAAAACATCCCCAAGTCCTGATATGCTTCAGACTCGGGTTCCTCCCACTCCACATCTCATGTGGGGTTAAAGGAACAAACTTAGAGAAAATCTACACAAGATGTGGGCGATTGCAAGGAAGACGGGTCCCATAAAGAATTGGATAATTCAAAGAAGTTTATCATAGATCGAACTAGGTCCACCAAAGTCCACTCCCATGCTTAGCTACATTTTATAGTTGAGGAGCTACTGATAATGTGAATTGTGATACAATGCTATTTGCTTTAAGGAATTCCATAAACTCAAGGCTCATATATTACCTACTATGATCTAATTGTGGTGCCTTTAAGTGCTTACTAGTTTGTTTGTCTACTTTAGCCTTAGACTCCTCAAACTCTTCGAAGGACTCGTGCTTGTGCTTCATTAAGCATACACAACCATTATTAGAATAATCATCAATAAAGGCTAAGTAGTGAAAACCTCTGCTTTTCATTTCATTAAATGACCAATAAATATTGGTATAAACCCCAATAGCGATTAAGGCATATAGTACAATTCCTCCTTTAATTCCCCTTTCGTTGCATCAAAAACTCTTTTCTTTGCAAACTTAGGCATTGGAGATCATGGCTTTCCCACTAGCCCAAGGAACAGTGGGCATCATTCTTTTGGTCTTGTTTTTCTTAATCTTACTTATCGAGAGACTAGACTCCTCAAGGACATCCTCTTTCCTTACTAGTAGGATGATAATATCTAAGACACTGCTAACTCTCTCAAGAATAAGAATTCTTCTCAAATCTTGAAACTAGTCAACTATCTTAGCTATATTCATCATTAAGGTCTCAATTTTTAGTAATATAATTACGTGCATTGTTCAAGACAAAATTAAATTGCAAAAAATATGAAAGATTTGTCAGTTTTGTTGTCATGTGTGTTACTGTTATGATTATGGACTTTAAATCAAAATGTTCTCTACTAGATTTGTTGAATCGTACACTCTCTCAGGTAGAAATAGAAATTCCATTGGTAAAATTTTTTTAGTGAGTGATTAGGTTCTTCATTGGACATAACCCAATACACATAATCGAGTCTTGGCATGCTAAGCCTAATGATGGCAACTCTTGCCAACACATCTCATATGCAATCTGATATTTCATTTTGTCCATGAGCTAACAATGTCTCACATGATAAGATCTTGGCATGCTAGGTCCATTTAAGTCTCACCTACTAACTGAGAACTCAATGGATTTGAACTCTGCCTGTGGCGATCCACCTTAAGGCATAGTATCCTTTGAATGTCGCATCTAGTGCATCTGAAGTCATAAATGCACCATGGCAATGTGACCCCACTAACATGATGATATCACATATTAAGGCTACACATAGGGCTTTTTAGTTTGTTGAAGGGCCACGACAAACAATTTTACCATTACAATTTAATATTATTTAAGTAAGTTTTTGGTCCATGTAGATTTATTTTTTGCTTTGCACAATATCCATTTTATGTATCTCATATATCCATCACAAATAATATGAAAAATAAAGTAATGTTGAGGATTATGGACTCCTAGATCCAATTTGAACCAAAAATTGGATCATGCAAATGTGCCTAAAATCCTATACTATTACATAGGAATTTCTTTAATTCTTTCTCTTATCTTGGTCTTCATGACTTCATAAAGTCCACCACACCATGGAACTCCAAACGACACCAACTCTTAGTCCCTACACGAACATCAACTCCTTGACAACTTCCATGTTAATTCTACATGGCTTCATGGAACTTCAAATGGCACCAACTCTTGGTCCCTGTAAAAACTTCAACTCTTTGATACCTTCCACGTTACATTTAGGTATGGCATACCATAGAGAATCTCTATTCTATGTAATAAAATAAAACTTGGGTTTATGCCCTTCCTTCTCCTTAAAAATAATCACACAACTATGAAAACCAATCTAAAAAGAAATTTATTTATTCACAAGTGTCCTAAGTCCATAATCCATCCACAACATGCATTCAAACAATTATACATCACATGTATAATTAAATAATTCCTTTTAATAACCCCTTCAATGGGTTACTCTTCTCATGCGTTAGCTTTGGTTCATGGAAACCCCTTTCGAACATTTCAATTTCAAAAAATACACAAAAACCATGCCTCTGCAGTTTTATGAACATTTCCTTCAGTCACTGCCCTTCTTAT
This sequence comes from Avicennia marina, assembly GCA_019155195.1. Classification (NCBI taxonomy): domain Eukaryota; kingdom Viridiplantae; phylum Streptophyta; class Magnoliopsida; order Lamiales; family Acanthaceae; genus Avicennia; species Avicennia marina. Next base: position 12,045,315 of record CM032756.1, on the reverse strand, counting down.
GCGGCCACATGGCAAGCCATGCTAAAGAACTATTCTGGCAAAATCCATGGGTGCAACCACAAGGCTTTAGAAAAACTACTGCAGAATCTGAATTTTGCTACAAGCTCACTTTGTGGTCGTGAGATCAAATCTCACAATCATGATCACTAATACCACGACTACACAAGGTTTTCCATGGTCACGAAACTTGACAATGTTGTTACGTAGAATTCATTGAGATGAAGCTTTCCATTTGCCAATTTTCATGGGTTTAAAACCTACAAAAATAATTCCTTTACATGTAAATAAGTATCCAATACTTGTTTAAATGATTTCTAAATAAAAAACTATCATAAACTACGGAAGGATCATTAAACTTCACAGTTGTATGAGGATATGGTGGCTCTAATACCACTATTAGGTTTCAATAGAGTTGGGATTAGATATTAAAACTTTAAAACCATAAAACAATAATATAAATGTAGTAAAATAACATGTCAAACTCATTTTGAATTTGCTATAAAACACGCATCAACTGAGAAGCACCAAAGAAACATTGAAAAGAATGTGCCTTTGGAATCACGTTCCAATGGCGGTGCTTGTAATCCCTGAGTCGTAGCCCTCAAACCTAACTCTCCAGTCTACAAAACTTTTTGTAATGACCAGTGCCTTCTACACCTTACTAAACACCTTTTGCAAAGCTTTAAAGCCAACTCCTTTGGGCTAGAGGGCTTTGGAAACAAAAAGACAAGGAGAGGATAGCTAGATTAATATCTCTTCTTACTTGGACAGTATCACACGAATTTTTCTATTGTTTTCACATGCATAGAACTCTTTTAAGAGATGTATTTATTTAGACACTAAGACATACTAGTTATGGGCTCCATTGGGGCACTACATAGACACTTTCATTATTGTAGCCCACACCTCTTAATTATTAATCTTCATTAATAATTAAGGCCCATCTAGCTTCTTAATTATTAATCTTTATTAACAATTAAGGCTTAATGAAATTATATCCTTAAACTTAATTAATCTCATTAATTAAATCAAAGGTTATCATGTTTCTAGTTAATAGTCACATTATTAACAAACATGATTGATATTAAATAATTCCATTCGTGTCTTACATTAATTAAATTAAAGCCCATTGTGCTTCTAAATAATCTCATTATTAGCAAACATCATGGCAATTTATTTAGTTTAATTCAATTGCCACTAAGTAAATTATGCTAAGCAACAATTTAACACTCATCATACACAACAACATTTGTGTGTGACATTCTAGGTTCATCCTTAATTGGCAACAAGCATAGATTAAAGGATAAGAGTAATGCCTAGCCTAAGGGCTTAGCCTATGGCCCATATCATAACCCAAATAAGATGAGGTGAAGCAGGTCACAAAGAACCCCCTCAATTATGAGTACCATGTGATACAAACCTTTTGTCTTACTTTATCCTAATTAACTGAGAGTCATAGATTTCATCAAACTTACAAACTCGGTCATATGACTAATCAATGTTATTTCATGATCTAATGTTTCTATCGAAAACTCCTTTCTAATTGCACACTATCTTTGACAAGGATTTCCTTTTCATAGAATACCACATTAATAGGACAAGCACGTTGCTTACATTCAAAGAGACAAATCCCATATTGAACACACATATGCATCCATACGCACTTGGCCAAAGGTACGTTGGGCTCATGATCCTATCCCATACCTGGATAGATATTGGCCTTTAATGCCCGAATGACACATTGACTATCATGTGCACAAGAAAACCATGTCGGCTTATGTTTGAGCTCCACGCCCACTTAACACAATTATAAAGGATAACAATGATAGCCAAGAGTGAACTCCAAGCATCTACTTTGTTTAGTAAGTCATTGTCTGAATGCTTATTCTTTAATGACACATCCACACACAAGTATTTTCTATATTTCATACCAAATATAATGTGATCCCAAACCTATTGAAGGTGTTGCAAACCTAGGGTATGATAATTTGTTATGCCCTGGTATTTTTAAAAGGGGGTAAGCGTGAATTTAGCTTTGAAAGGAGGTTAAATAGACAAATAAATTGGGATCTTGTGTTTGGAAGAAGCCAAAAAGTGAATCACATCTTCAATTTTATATTTGGAGTAGCTAAGGAGACTTGGAAGGGGCTAAATTTATGATCCAGACCCCTTCAAATCGAGCTCACGACCATTGGATCAGCCTAGAGCATTTTAGGATATTCTAGAGTTACAATCGTGAGGTTCTCAATTGAGCAGACCAACACATGATTGACCAAGGAGAATCTTGAAGTTTTCTGCAATTATAAGTGCATGCCCTTGCGATTAAGCACAAATAGTGATGTGATCGACTGTAAAATATGGGTGAACAATCACACAAGCTTGGATCATAGCCTGGATCAAGCAGACATGTCACACATGATCGCGTGGTCTGGCCGGATTGATTGCACTAAGGCAAGAAGGTCAAACTTTGACTTCTTTTAAAATTCTCAACCACTGGAGCCATTTTTAAGGGTAATTTAGTCATTTTCCACTTGTATTTTCAGATTTAGTGGTGTAGAACTATAGCCTTCCCCCTCGCATTTGTAAAAAGAAAAAACCTTTAAACAATGTATTAAATTGTTTAACAAGTTTTTTCTTTCCCTTCCATGCTCTATGTATTATAAGTGTTGAGTCATTTAACCTCCAAAACTCAAGTATCAAATCAAGTCATTTGGCATACTTTGGTGGCTTGTGGCCAACATTTTTTGGAGTGGTGTTTGGTCTTCCAATTGTGTAGTTCTTGATTTGTTGTAAAAGTTTACCCCATGTAAGGTACATTCTTACTCGGTTAATTATTATCCTATCTCATCAATTATCCTTTTATTTTCTTGGTTATTATCTTTTTTTGCATTTTCCCTTATTTTCCCCAAATTTCCCAACCATTTTTTATCCTTGCTCCGCTGGGTCACATCAAAGTGATATTAGAGCCAACTTAATTAGGTTTCTAAATTCGATTGGTTGGTTGGGTCGTATTTGTGTTTCTCCATATTTTCTATCATTCTTTCCCCACTTCCTATACTTTCCTTTATTTCAAAAAAAATTCAAAAAGAAAATTCGTGCAAAAACATAAATCTGGACGGTGACTTGTTTGGATAGATTTTGATTTTGGTGTTGTTGAAAAATTGTACTATTTGTGGAAGGAATTTTACCAAATACATTTGGTAGTATTTTTTGGAAAATATTTGTGAGAGTTGTGGTATTTTGGCTGGATTGCATATATATATTTCTTGGACTGTATGGAACTTGTTTTGTTGAAATATTGTGCTATAATTGTTGGTCATATTTGGTGTTGAAGTGTTGTTTGGTGTTGGAGTGTTGTATTGTTGAAGGCTTATGTTTGAAGGAAAGGAAAAAAATGAAAAGAAAAGAAGTGAAAAAAAAATAGAACAAAAAAAAAAGAAAAAGAAAAATTGGTGAAGTTTTGCTATTGGGAGTTGTTTAAGACAAAAATTTTCGCCCAACCTTGTTGTCAGATTGATCCTAAGGTAGTTCGAATCAAGCACGATATCAGTTGTCCTAATATTGTTCCAATTTAAGCATCGTGGTTGGTCATGCTTTACGATGCTCTATTGTGTCATGTTTTTTCGCAAGATTGCACACCCTAACTTGATCGGGCGTGCCTGCCTTATCCCAATCAATCACCTTGCACTCTAGATAGATCACCTAGTCTTTCGTTTATCTAGATCGACCCTTTTGCATCCAATAATTTTGAGTTGAACGCTGCACTAATCAATATCGTGCAACTAAATTGGTTTGGAGAAGCCCTACGTGAGGATGCAAACAACCACCTTGCCATCTAGAACTCTGTGATATGATAAAGTTTAATAAGGTGTCTAATGATGCAATCAAACTAAGATTATTTCCTTTTTCTCTCAAGGATCGAGCAAGACAATGGCTTCAATGTCTACCCCAAGTAGCATCATTACATGGTAAGACATGGTAAACAAATTTCTTGCAAAATACTGCCCTCCTGCCTAGACAAATCAATTGCACCTAGAAAGTAGAACTTTCAAATAGCTGGAATCCAAGACATTAACAAAAGCATGGGAGATATTCAAAGAATTATTCAGAAAGTGCCCATAGTAGGGATACCCACTTTAGATGTAGGTTTAGCCTTTTATAGTGGAATTAAAGTGCAGTTAAGGACTATTTTGGATGCAGCTATTGGACGAATGTTAATGAACAAATTACTTGAAGAAGCTGGAAGCCTCATTAAGGAGTTGGCTTCAAATGCATGACAGTAGCTAACTGAGAGATTCAATACAAGAAGAGCTGTTGGAGTATACAATATTGATACATTAACAACTCTTTCTACATAGAGCTCTTGTCGAAGAAGATTGATAGCATTAGGGTAAATACTAGTAATTCTTTTGTTTCTATGTTACAAGCTTGTGATATTTGTGCAGATCCAGATCTTATGCATGAGTGACATACAAATGAGTTGAGTAGTGACCAATCATAGAAAAGGAAAGTGAATTTCATAGGCAATCAAGGAGGACGAGCTAATAATCCATACTCGAGTAACTATAATCCAGGATGGTGAAGTCACCCAAACTTTTTATTGAGAAATAAACAAAATTTTCCTGGGTTTCAAGTACCAATGCAACAAATATAGAAATAGCCAGTAGAAGACATTGTCAGCAACCTAGAAAAGTCCACACATGAAATGATTGGTAATTTAGCTAAGACTACCTAAGATTACAAGCATAGAACTAACACTTTGCTATAGAATCAATAAGCTTCATTAAGAAATTTAGAGGTTCAAGTAGGCCAACTGGTAAAGAAGATGGCAAATAGGCTTATTGGAACATTGTTGAGCAATACGAAAGACAATCTAATAGAGCATGTGAAAGTGGTAAGTGTGCAAGTAAAAGAGGATAAGAAAGTAGGAGAAGCACTAAAGCTGAAGCTAAAGGAAGAAGACAAGAAGGAAGTGAGTGGACTACAACCCCACAAGCCAAAAAAATCCCATAATCCTAGAGGTTATATCAAGCTAAGGTAATAAAGTAGGTAAATAAATTTCTGGAGGAATTCAAAAAACCTAGATTTGAACACTCCATTGGTTGAAGAAATGTTAAAAAAACCCAAGTAATGTGAAGTGTCTTATAGAAGTAATGTCTAGGATGAGGAAGTTGGAGGACTTGGAGAAGAACCTACAGCATGGAAATGTCTTGCTACCAAAGCTAAAAGATCCAAGAATTTTTTCTATACCTTGCTTTATAAGCAACTTTTCATTTGATAATATATTATGTGATTTAGGTGCACGTGTGAATGTCAAACACTTGACATAGGATTGGAGAAGCCTACAAAAATGGTAGTAAAATTAGTAGATATATCCATAAAAAGGCTACTAGGAGCAGTGGATAATATGTTAATCAAAGTGGGAAATTTCATCATACATATGGATTTTGTTATCTTGGAGATCAAGGGTGCAAAGGAGTTGGCTCCTTTTGATCTTAGGTAGACCATTCCTAGCTACCACCAAAGTAATTACTGATATGTAAAAAGGTAGCTTGACCTTACACATTGGCCCCGACTAGGTAACTTTCTTTGTGTATGCCCATCTCCCATTAAGTCCATAAGAGAGGAAAAAGAAGAGGTCGCAATGTTAAACTTATCTAAACCTTATACTAATGTTTTAAGTGATGTGTTAATTGTAAAGAAAGATATAGAGTAGGTGCTAAGCAAGAAGGACAAACATGTGAGATGGAAGAGTTGAAAGGACTGTCATGGCAGATGGACAATGGGGAATAGAAATTGAGCAAAATGGAAAACAAAGATCAAGAAAAAGAGAAGTTGCTGCAACTAATGAGGGGTTTTGAATCCCTAAGCTTTCGATTCATCCAACTTAACCAGGAGGATGTCAAGCTATAGACACAATATGCAACGCTTCTTAAGAGGTAACCTGAGTTTTTAAATGCTGTTAGTGGTTCTACTAGTGTTTAGGTTATTTTTGTTTTTGTTTGATTATGTGGTTTCCTTAGACATATGTTATTTTATGTTCCAATTAGTGTAGGATTGAAGCAAGCAAAGAGTGAAGGTTTGCATGAGTGAGCCACAGGACTTAACTCATGATGAAATTTTTATGTAAAATTTTCTTAAGCTGATGTAGTTCTTTAATTATTCTTGAATATAACAATCCCTACCTCGTTTTGTTGAAGATGAGTTTCCCACATAATTATGCAGATCAATCTTCACTTTTAATTGCTTGAGCACTTAAGACGTTCTATCATGAGAATAGGATAGTCGGTTTAGGGATGTGAGACTTATTCAAAGGTGTTGACAAATTCTCTAGTAACTAAGTGAGATTGATAGAGAGGACACAAAAAAAAAAGGTGAAAAATCTTTAAAAAAGAAAAGGTGAGCATGTAACAAAAATTTTCTAATTCGTTAGTTGGTGTGACTTAGTAATTGGGATCGTGCAGAGACCCTTATTCATTCTCATGTAAAACAGTTCTCTAACTATGAGTATGCATAGCATCCTGACTTAATTGTGGAAGTAACCGGAGTGTGTAGTGACTCTTGTTCACCTTCATGTAAAATGACTCTCAACTTCTTAAGAAAAGTATGAGAGCTTAAAAAATAATGAAAACAGTAAGTGTGGAGGATAAGAAAAAGAAAAGAAAAATTAAATCCCACAAAAGTAGTTATACTAATGCCTCTTACCATTGGTTGAACATGTTTAAAAGAAAGTAAGTTGACTTTTAGACTGAGTTGTCCTTGAATAGAGTGTCATTAACTTGCAATAGAATCATCAAAAGGCTAAAGTGATAGAGGGTTCATGAGTACTATACAAATGTGGGAATCTATGTTGGAGATGTACTTAGGTTAAGGGAGATGTGTTCTTAAAAGATTCTTGAAATATGTGACTCGTGTGTGTTCTTGATTTCTGAAATTAACATAAGTGGCCATTTCATGATTTCATGACTTCATGCATCATTAATTGAAAAAAATTTGATATGGAGTGAGTAGCTAGGGAGTAGCAAATGAGTAACTGTTGGGGTGTGATAGGTCACGATTTTGTAGCATATTTCCACCTCATAGTAGCCCATTTTTGTATGTATTTGGAGATATAATGTTTACATTATACTTGCATGCATGAAAAAATGTTAGTCTTACTGAATATTAGGTGTTTAGGGTATTTATGGTGACGTGTGGTTAAATTTGGATTAATCTGCACTTAAAACATTTTTATGTTTGAGTTTTAGGCTCGCGACTGTGAGGAAGGCATTTGTGGCAGCAAGAGGTGATGTAGTACCTATGATGATAAAGGTAACATAGTCTATACCTTCAAGAATTTTTTCCTATCAATATTGCAATCGCAGATAGAGGACTTGCAAATGTGAAGGCTCTAGTCATGACAATCAAGTAGATATCAAAGGTGTCAAAGGACATTCTAGACAAGTTCACTGTCGACGTTCATAAGTTCGAGAGACATAGTCGTAATTGCAAGAGGAGGTGGCACAATTATCAAATTTACATTGCAAACTTATATAATGCTTATGCATGGGTTTACAACTGCAGAAAGGAGCATCACAACCTATATTTGAGTCTATGACCATGGGATGTAATGCAAAGCACAGTTGAGTAATTATTTTAAGTGTGTTTTTGTTCTTTCTTCTTTATTACACCAACCCTTACTGCCCACATAAAGAAGCACCATAGCTACGAAGTCTGAGTTTGCGATCACGAGATGCAATGCAAAGCATAATTAAGTACTTGTTATAAGAGTGTTTTCATACTTCCTTCGCTATTACACCAACTCTAGCCATACATGCTTATAAATACTTGAATGTACATGAGTTTTGGGGGTTGTTACATAGTTCTACACTTTCATAACACTTAGGACCAAAAGGAACATTCATTAGAAGGCAAATAAAGAGGAATCTGCACAAATGATGTCACACAAACGATGGATAGGATTCATCATTCCATGCAGTCCATGAATCTAGACTAAGCTTTTCCCTTATTTTATCCTCCGTAATTCCCCTTACTAAGAACAAACTTATTCCATCAATATTTAGTATATTATATGAAAGTATAAGTAGCCAATTTTACCTTATGCATCTCCAAACATGGATGAGAATCAAATACTTCTTTTTCCTTATCCATGCCAAATATGCGTCAAGATTAGCACATCTTATAAATAGTGGAATGGTGAATTTGACCCCTCTCATCACTTCGTCATTATCCTCATCAGTTCTCCATGTATTTCTCCTAAGAAGGTCACTAATGTCACACTTATCATGAAATTCATCATAAGCTGCATACCTTCCTCGTCTATCTTAATGCATCGTACCATCAAATCCTTGCTTCACCACTTCATTGCCTCGATTCTTGCAATCCTTCAAATTATTCAATCACTAGTTTATGCTGGACAGCATCTTTGTTAATTATTGCATGTAAAATGCATCAGCTTCTGACATCTCAAAATTATGGGTAATGTAGAGCACAAGGAGCATGTAGTGTGCGTGCGAGTATCCTCTCATCTTACAAGATGGAAATCACTCATTTCTTACCCCTCACTCATGTATCACATGAATAAATACTCAGATAATACTGAAGACACAAATTTTGTCTAGCAATTAAATAATGTCACGTGGAAAATATGACATTAAAATATCAATTAAATCAATTTTTATTTATTTAGGAATTTAAATAAATATAATTCCTAAAATAAATAAATAATTAATTAATATTTTTATCGATCAATCACATGGCAACAAGTGGCAGAATCTTGTTAAAAGTCCAATGGATGAAGACTCTAAGTAGCAGAATACTAGTAGAACTCTAAGGGATGAAAACTCTATTAAATTATTAGATAGGTTCCAAACCCTCACGACCAATGAAATCACGCCACGTCAACAAGCTAATGCAACCACTCTATCTCTCCTACAACTATAAATAGGTTCAAACCCCATAGAAAAGAGGACATAAGTCAAAAGGTAAAGTGGCTGAAGACTTAAAACTTCCCAAATTCTCTCTAGAAATCCTAAGAACATTCAAAGTATTTTTTGCCAAATTCAAAGAAGTTCATCGTGTTCTTTACCAAATTCAAAGAAGTTCGTCGTGTTCTTTGCCAAATTCAAAGAATTTCACTAAGTTCTTCACCAAATTCAAAGAAGTTCACCACGTTATTCACCAAATTCAAGATGTTCTTCATCAAAGTCCCTAAATCCAGCATTGGATCTAAGATCGTGGTATTAAGCGTAAAGATCAGTGTTGCTGAGGATATAACAATCCTTAAGGAAGATCAAGCACAAACCCTTTCTTTGAAGATTGTTCAAGTTTCAAGCCAAGCGTTCTTAAAGGAAGAAAGAGGATTAAAGTTAAAGAGTAGAACCCACAAAATCCAATTTGATCCAAATTTTTCAATCTTGCACTAAGTTTTCTTATTATGCAAGAATGTCTTACAGATTTCTAGCACACCTAGTGAGACCTCTCTACCTCTCATCTCTTCCTTTGTCAAATTTCAAGCAAACTTCAACCTTCAAATAAGTCACTATGGCCACTAACAACAGAAAGTCTACAAGGTTGTTGCTGAGACTACTGCAAGAAATGCTGGTGCCATCTCCCGAAGTTTGGCAAGAAGGTTAGCATACTTCGAGCCAACTCCTCTCCCTAAGGGTGTTTAAAATCTACTCTTTGCAAGTGAGGGCATAAGGACAACTCCGCACCTTCAAGCCCTCGCTCTAATACGTCTGCCTCCAACATGGCGCTAGTCATAATGACTTCAAGCCTGGAGGACAAAATCGCTACGTTAACTAAGGTGCCAAGGACCTTTTCGAACACGTTGAAGAGTAAGACTCACGAATCTAGAGGCTAATGAACAATGTAGATGATGCTAAAACTAGCCGGGAAGCTAAAAAAGCACCTGAAGTGCCTCATGAGATGGAAGCATTTGCCAAACAGGTGACCAATGGTCAAAAGAAGCGTGTAGTCAGAGAACTACAAATTTCTTGTGACGGCTTGATCCCTATTGATCAATTGAAAGACTTCATTGCAGGCACCATCAAAAGCAAATTCAATGGAGGTATCAAGTCAACTTTGACATACGCCAAGCCTTATTCGGAAAGAATTGACAACCTAAAGATGTCAATGGGTTACCAACCTCCTAACTTTCAATAGTTTGATGGAAAGGGAGACCCCAAACAGCACATGGCTCACTTTATAGAAACGTGCAATGATACTTAAATATATGGGGACCATCTAGTCAAACAGTTCGTCCACTCATTAAAAGGAAATACGCTCGACTGGTACACTAACCTTGAGCCCGGGACCATCGACAGTTGGAAACAAATGGAGTATGAATTTCTCAACCGTTTCTACAGCACAAGGCGGACTGTTAGCATGATTGAGCTCACAAATACCCACCAGTGGAAAGATGAGCCGGTCTTTGACTATATCAAGTAGGTGGAGGAACTTAAGTTTGAATTGCAAAGACAAACTATCTGAAGCTTTGAGCATCAAAATGTGCATACAAAGTATACGCTGGGGGTTATGCTACATCCTTTAAGGGATTCAACCCAAAACCTTTAAAGAATTTGCCACACGGGCTCACAACATGGAACTAAGCATAGCTGCAAGTGGTGTCGGTGGACTACCTATTTTAGAGTTTCGTAAGCCAAAAAACAAGTAGCAAATAAAGAAAGGGGGCAAGTCTCCCCCCAAACCCCTCACCAAAGAGTCTATGGTAGTACGTGCTAAACCCATTCTAGTCAAATGGAAAGAAAAGGTGGACAAGAACAATGAAATTCCTCAGAAGCCAAAAAAACCAACTCTAAAAGAGTTGCAAGCCAAATCTTAGCTTTTTTGGGATACGGTCGTCTCGGGGATCTTCGACGACTTGCTAAAGGCTAACCTCATTGAATTATCATAAATGAAGCGGCCAACGGAAGTCGGGAAGATTGATGATTCCAAATACTACAGATACCACCGCTTGGTTGGACACTCCATCCATGATTGCTTCATATTCCACCTATGGTTAATTCCACAAAACAAGAAAAAAATTTTACGGGGTAAAAATCTCGATTTTGATTTATTTGTTCCAAAATCGACCATGTACCAATGCCCCTTTTTATTGGGGAGTATTGACTATACCTCCAACTCTAAGCTTCATGTTACACTTCCTAAGTGACATGCCGGATCCAAGGCATCCCAATTAGATTGACTGGGATGACAGTTTTTCATTCCAAATTTGTAAAGGAAAATTATGTTGGAGGATGATAGTGCAAGTGCCAACACATCACCCACAGCAATCAAATAGAAAAAAATCACCAAATCGACAACTCTTCGAACGAAGCTGGCTGCTTCCACAAGAAAAGCCAACTCCCTGCCGAAGACTGCATGACCATGATGGTCTTAACGGAAAAAGATTTGATGTTGGGTCCCAACCTATAAGAGACCATCATTTGTTATCGGCTATGCCCCTGAACAAAAAATCAATCAAATGCTGATCGATGGTAGCTCAGCCGTCAACATTCTGCCCCTATGAACTTTTAGAGAATTAAGGATCCCAACTAATGAACTTTCAAATAGCCATTTGGTGATCCAAGGATTCAACCAAGGGGGGCAAAGGGCCTTGGGTACTATAAGAATGAAGTTACTCATAGATGTCATGGAATCGATAACCTTATAATCGATGCTAAAACATCATACAACCTACCTCGGCTAGCCATGGATCCACGAGAATGGAGTAGTCCCTTCTACTTTACACCAATGTTTCAAACACTATTAAAATGGTGTCTTGATGAAAGTGCTCGGCGACTGCAAACTAACGACTCTCAAGAAAAGGAGAAACGAGATGACCTAGCAAAGAAAGACAGCCCAACTAACATGGTACATTTCAAAAGATGCATGGGCAAAGAGCCAGCCATCGATGATACTCTTAAAGGTTTGACACTACCTCTGACTCAAATTGATAGTGGGACACCTGCCTAAGCACCCAAAGAAGTTATGAAGGAACACCATGAGGTTCAAGAGCTAAGGACTACGAAATGCTTCAATCCCAAGGTATAAAACTCCTCATTAAGGCTAGATACAACACGCAAGAGCAATCGCCATTGGGAAAGCTTCCACCGAAATCATCAAGCCAAAACTCGCGAGCAGAATTCGGGTATAAGCAGCTAAAAGGACCTGTCCGTATTGCTATAAGAATAGCTTCCACCAACATCATCATTGAGAAAAGGCCAGTCTTTATGAGGCTTGGCCTACTTAAAAAGCAAAAATGTTGGAAGCCAAAAGGGGGCATCACTAAAGCACCAAAACAAAAGGGAAAACTTTGAAGCCTAATCCATTCCCACATGCAGCGATAAACAAACTAAATCATGCCTTGTGATAGAGTCTTTAGAGTCAAATTTCAAACTATTATCTTCACCAAATCTCAAGTCAAGGAAGACAATGATAGAGAAAGTATTGGCTCATCTAACCACATAAGCTTACAAAAAGAAGAGGAACCCATCGAAGAGGACGCTAAAACCACACCACCTCAACTGGAAGCAAGTTCTAAGTCCACGGTGGATGAATTGAGGGAGTAAATTTAGAGGACAGTGACGGCCCTCGTCCCATTTATATCAATGCCCTGCTCACAAATAAAGAGGCCAAAGAAATGCCTGCCTTAGATCTAAAGGTGGCTGTACATCACCAAGTTCTAAAGAAGGGACTCATTCGTTAAGCAAGCACAACGTTGATTTCGACTAAAGCTTCTCCCTTAAATTAAAGTAGAAGTCAACAAATTAATCAAACCTGAATTCATTCGGGAAGTTAAATATCTCACATAGATTTCTAGCATCATCTCTGTAAGAAAGAGGAATAGACAAATTTGAGTATGTGCTGACTTTAGGGATCTCAACAAAGCAAGTCCCAAAGATGATTTCCCTTTACCCATCATAGAACTCATGATTGACACCAAGACTAGACACGAAGCGCTCTCCTTCATGGATGAATCATTTGGGTATAATCAAATACCCATGGTGGCCGAAGATGAGGAATTAACAACCTTTTGCACACCCAAAGGTATACACTGCAACAAGGTGATGCCATTCGGCCTCAAAAATGCTAGGGCCACGTATCAAAGTGCCATGAAAAAAATCTTTGACAACATGCTCTAAAAAAACATCAAATGCTACGTTGATGACCTTCTAGCAAAGTCAAAGAAAAGAAAAAATCATTTGCATGACTTAAAGAAGGTTTTCGAGCACTTAAGGAGATACCAACTGAGGATGAACCCATTGAAATGTGTATTTAAAGTCACCTTCGGCAAATTTTTAGGCTTCATTGTCCTCTACCAAGGCATTGAAATTGAACAGGTAAAAATTGATGCTGTCTTGAAAATGCTAGAGCCTCGAAAGATTCATGAACTTAAGAGCCCACAAGGAAAATTGGCATATATCAGAAAATTCATCTCCAACTTAGCAAGGCATTATCAACTGTTTAGCCACATTATAAAGAAGGGCATCCATTTGAATGGGATAAGTCTTACAGAAAGACTTTTGAAAGCATCAAGTCCTACCTGACAACACCTCTAGTGTTAGTGGCCTCGATTCCCCGCCATCTGTTGATCCTATACATTGTTGCACAAGAATGCTCGGTAAGAGCCCTATTGGCACAGGAAAATGACAAAAAGAAGGAGAATGCTCTCTACTATCTAAGTAAGATGATGAAACCAAATGAGTTAAAATACTCACCAATTGAAAAGATTTTCTTAGCATTTCTTTTTGCTATCCAAAAGTTAAAACATTGCTTCCAAGCTCATACAGTCCATTTGGTGTCTAAAGCCAACCCACTAAAGTTCGTCATGACAAAGCCTATTCTTTCCGATAGATTTACAAGGTGGTACCTTCAATTCCAACAATTTGAAATCATATGTATACCACAAAGGGCCATAAAAGGACAAGCGTTGGCTGATTTCTTGGCAAACCATCCTATTCCAACTTAGTAGAACTTTCTCGATGACCTGTCTAACGAGGATGCCTTAATGGTTGAAATAACTCCTCTATAAAAGATGTATTTTGACAGAGCTTCCCATAAAGAAAGAGCCGATGTTGGGGTAGTGTTCGTAACATTTGAAGGACAAGTCCTGCCTCACTCATTCACCCTTGTGGAAAAATACTCCAACAATGTGGCTAAATATCAAGCCTTGATCATCGGACTTGAAATCACTATGAAAATCAAGCAAGAACTCCTCGAAGTCTATAGGGACTCTAGGTTGGTGTTCAATCAGCTATTGGGGGAATATGAAATCAAAAAGTTTGAACTAGTCTCATACTATAACTATCCCAATATGCTCATGAAGTGGCTTGGAGATGTCACCATAAAGTATGTGCTAAGAAGGGAAAACAAGCAAGCAGATGAATTGGCCAAGCTTGTCTCTTCCTTGTCCCTGTCTGAAGTAGAATACCACATGCCCATGTGCAAAAGAAGGGTAGTGCCACCGATGCTTGAGGATGAGGAATGCAAAGAAGAAAATTATTCTGTAAAGGTCTTTGAGGTTGAAAAGGAAGATTAGTGCCAACCATTCATTTACTACCTAAAATATGACAAGTTACTAGAAGATCCAAGCTGGAAAGTAGATATCTAATGATGAGCAATTCGTTTCATTTATTTCAAGGGCACATTGTATGGGATTTACGGTGCCCACCAATCAAGACCAAAACTTCACTTCAACATAAAAAACATGGGGCATTATTGGTTAACAATGGTAAAAAATTGCATGGACTTTGCTCGAAAGTGACAACCATGCTAGTACCATGCCAGCTTCATTCACCAACCGCTTGAGCCCTTGCACCTTACGGTTGCCTCATTGCCTTCAATGCTTAGGGCTTGGATGTTGTTAAACCCATAACAAATTGTTTGCTGGCTATCTCTACATTCTTGCTGCAGCCGACTACTTATCAAAATAGGCAGAGGCAATTCCTCTTAGGAAAGTAAAGAAAGAAAATGTTGTCAACTTCATCCATGTTAATATCACCTATAGATTTGGAATCCCTTAATACATCATCAATGATAATGGAAAACCGTTTGTTAATAGCAAAATTAACAAGCTATGTTGGAAATTTAGCTTAAAGCAAAAGAAGTCTTCAATGTACCATGCCCTAGCAAACGATCTCGCAGAAGCTTTCAACAAGACTTTGTGCAACTTGTTGAACAAAGTGGTATTAAAATCAAAACGGGATTAGAATGAATTGGTGTATGGTGCTGAGGCCGTCACCCCGCTCGAGCAACAAATTCCATCCTTACGAATTGCCATACAAGAGGACCTAATTGAGGAAGACTACACTCGCTTGGGCCTTGAAGAACTAGAGGCATTTGATGAAAAGAGGTTAGATGTATAATAAAAGATTGAGTGCTATTAAGCTCACTTATCTAAGCCATTTAATAAACGGGTGCGTACTCGATCTTTTCAAGTTGGGGACTTGGTGCTCACAATAAGAAGTCCTATCATCATCCTCACCACACTGGAAACAAATTAACCTCCAAATAGGATGGACTGTATGTTGTTAAAGAAGTTTACACAAATGACGCTTACAAGCTGGTTGACCAATATGGTGCAAGAGTTGGCCTAATCAATAGGAGAGTTTTGAAGAAATATTATACTTAGAAAAAAACAAAAAAAGAAAGAAAAGAAAAATGAAGAAAAAATGATGCCAAAAAATTCCTATCAAATCAAGGATGTAAAAAAAAAAAACAGAGAGAGAGAGAGAGCAAAGAAAAATGATAAAAATCAAATCCTCCTTGATATAAGTATAAACTATCAAACCAAATCCAATTTGAAGTTCCTTGACACAAACTTAAAACTGTCAAACCCAAATCAAATTCATGCTCCTCGACACACGAGCCTAAAATGTATGTTCCTCCTGGCTTGCAAGATTATTACCTATAAACGGCCCTACCTTTCACAAATTAAAAGTGTTTGAACTACGTTATGACTTGATCCCATTTTATGGATACGTAGGTAGCTTGGATACTTTTTAAGTTTAGTTATGAATTTTTGATGGGTTATGTTTTAATTCATGATTATTATTAAGGGCACATCCAAACAAAGAAAGTAAGAAATAGTGAAACAAGGCGTTCTATTGACAAAAGCAAGTACTTGGCGAAAGAATAATATCTATTATTGGGGGCACATCCAAACAAAGAAAGTAAGAAATAGTGAAACAAGGCGTTTTATTAACAAAAGCAACTACTTGGCGAAAGAATAATGTCAACTAAACCAATGGTCCTAACAAAGCTAAGAATAGGGATTCAAGCTCTCCAACACATCCTTGGTAGCTACTAAATCCTCTTCAGCAGTATGTAAGGCTTCTACAGCTACATCATCTGAAGGCTTGGTGGATTGGATAGCAACAATTTCCCCATAGAGCTTATCAACTTCCGTTGCTGCCTCACTTATGGATTCCTTTTTCCACAAAAGGGATGTAAATAGCTCCTGCCGCCGCTTAGTCAAAAGTTCAAGTTGCTCCTTAACTCTCTTCAATTTAGCTTCAAAAACCTCAACTTGCCTAGCTCCTTCAGTTTCTCTATTCAAGGCCTTATGAAGCTGCAACTCAGCATCCTTCAACAGTTTAGCAAGAACCTCTTTGGATCGCATATCAACCACAGTGGATCTCACTTTATCATAAGCTGCGGCTCGAGCAAAAAGTGCCTCTAAAAACTTTTCTGTAAGGAACACGTCGGCATGCTCAAAACGTTTCATGGACTTAAAGATGAACTTAACTTCATCTTTGAGGGAAGAAATAAGATCAGGCGATGTGCCAGCTAACCTCTCACGGAGACTCACCCACTGCCAGCAAAGGAACTCCTCGTAACTCTAGAGGAACTTCTTTACTTTAAATATAGAAACCACTGTAGAAGAAGGTGCTTTTTTGCTCTCTTTCAAAACATAAATTTCCTTAGGCACTGCAAGTACAAGTGGAGTTGGCTCCGCAATAAGTTTATGACTACTATTAGAACCCCCGCCACTGCTTCCAAAGGCCTGCCTCTCCACCTAGTAGAAAAGAAAACATATTGGTAAATTAAAAAGGAAGGTAAAGAATGCAACAAAGAGAAAACTAACAAACCACCACATGTGCAAGATCTCTAACTAACTCTGGGTAGCTGGAAAGTTTGCCTTCTTTCAGACTTAAAGGAGAAAGGGCTCTCTTAACCTTCTTCTAGTGATAATCCCTATTGCTACTAATGCTATCATCTAAGATCTCCAAACACGGTCTCTTTCCTGTAGGGGCAATTGCGGCTGCAAGTTTATGAGGCAAATCCTTAACATCAAGGGACAAGTTTCCTATGTCAAGTACACCGCCTTGAGATAGAGTAATGCACAGCTTCACAGAATGTTCTTTAAAGTAGTTTCCGTGAACTTTAGCTCGCCACTCTATATAAGCCTTGGAATGAAACTTCCTCACAACTGCAGGAACGCAGGGAAAGTATGCCTTAGCTCGTGAATTAGACAAGATAGACACCCTCCAAAAATATAAGTCTTCCTTTAAAGAAATCTTAAGAACGTCATGTGTAAGAATCCCAGGAATCTCTTGATAAAATCCGAATTGGCGACTAAATTGATGCCGACAATAAAGCTCAACAACAAATTGATTACTCTATCTCAATGAAAGATAACTTGAATGGATGGCGGCAAAATAATATCTTCACACTGGTCACGACTACCGTCATCAATGTACAAGACATCCCTCTACTTGGTAATCATGGCCTTGATCTAACTAAAGAGTTCGCCTTTATGAATCCTTTGGTGCGCCTCATATGAGTCATAATATCTAGCCTTACCTTCATCAAAATACGTGATTATCTTTAGACTATCAATTGCTTTATGGACTAGATAATGAGTCTTGAAATAATAAGTAGACCACGCATAAACATAATGAAGCGAAAAAGGGGAATACACTCACAAAGGCCTTCGGAGTGCGCAATCCTACCCAGACCTCGATAAATGCTAGCAAGAATAGGAACATCCAGGCTTACTGCCCTCCTAATTGCCATAATACTTGCCATCTTAAAAGTACTCAGATGAAGAAAGCCAACACCCTCAATGGGAAGAGCAAAGACACAAAGTCAGTAGGCAAGGAACGCTGCTAAATAGGCCTTCGTTCTGAAATTCTCACCAACATTGAGATGAGTGAAAAGCTCCTCATTAGCAGATAACCAAGGCCCATGAGTGCCAATCTCGCTAGAAAGGTTGCACGTGGACTTAGAATAGACCATTTTTTTCTCCTTTCAAGTTAGGGGTGCTGAGTACTTTACTTCCCTTTTACACCAGAAGTTGATCCAATCCCTAATAGAAACCAAAAAAGCTCGAGCATCATTTGGCTGTCCCTAAAGCGAGTGATAAGCATGGAACAAATATTAGCAAGATTAAAGAACATACCTCTTCCCTTGCTCATTCACACCCATAAGTTGCTTCGCACTCAGGAGGACCTCGTCATAGAGTCTCCCATAAATTAGAAGACTCACCAAGTTCTGCAAGTCATAGAAGGACATTGATACCTCGCCATAAGAGATAAAAAAATGTATTGGTAGAAGGACACCGTGCTTCATAAATCGCTTGTAAGATGATTAAGTTATGATCATAAGTGAAAAGTGAGGCATAAACCATGCCAAAAATCTAAGCTGCCTTTAGCTCACGTCCACACTAGCCAAGCACATCTTCAGCGCACTCCCAATAGCCTTTGGTAAAGTGAAATTCGCTAGTAGATGAGAGAGCATCCCCCTTATTTAGCCTTCCCTTCAATGATCCTACGACTTAAAGTCAGCAGTAAAACTGACCTAACAGCATGATGATGATGAGATGACTCTGGGGTCCAAGCCTTCAAAGTCTTACTAAATGGGATTTTCCAAATCCAATTATCTATTTGATGAGGGATTGTTAAACTTAGGCTAAGAACGACTGTTAAGGGAAGTATAAACTGCTAGAATTGTGCATTTCCCTATTGGATGACCTTCTTCATCGAGAATAACCAAGTACTCCACACTAGAAAAAGACATGTTGCTCTTAAAATACACTATGGTGATCAACTGCAAAAAAGGGGCAAAGAATGTTATGAATGAATTTCGGCAAATAAAGGGATCCATGAATAAACAAAAGCTCTATGAAACACCAAAAAATAAATAGCCCTTAAAGGAGCTAAGTAAAATCACTAATTCCAAAAGAAGTTAAAAGGCACCAACGAAGCCAAAGCTTCGAGCCTCAGTCCAAGTAGAGCTAAAAGTTAAGCCTAGTACTCAAAGGTTCAAAAGTTCAAGTCTAAATGGTACGTGTGGGCTACGTCAAGCTTGGTACTAAAAGGCTCAAAAGTTTAAACCTAAATGGTACGTGTGGGCTACATTAAGCCTGGTACTAAAAGGCTCAAAAATTCAAAGTCTAGATAGTAGTCGTGGGCTAAAAATTAGGTTTAGTACTCAAAGGGTCAAAAATTCAACCCTAAAAGGTACTCGTGGGCTAAGTTAAGCCTGATGCTCAAAAGCTCAAAAGTTCAAATCTAGATGGTATGCGTGGGCTATATCAAGCCTGGCATTCAAAGGTTCAAAAGTTCAAACCTAAATGGTGCATATGGGCCACATCAAGTCTGGTACTCAGAGGCTCAAAATTTCAAAGCCTAAATGGTACTCATGGGCTAAAAATTAGGCCTAGTACTCAAAAGCTCAAAAATTCAAACATAAATGGTACTCGTAGGCCAATTTAAGTTTGGTACTAAAAAGCTCAAAATTTCAAGTTTAGATGGTATGCATGGACTACACCAAGCCTAATACTCAAGGGATTAAAAATTCAAAACTTAAATAGCACTCGTGGGCCAAGCCAAGCCTAATACTTAAAGGCTCAAAAAATTCAAGTCTGATGGTACTCGTGGGCTAAGTCAAGCTTGGTACTCGAAAACTAAAAAATTCGAGTCCAAACAATACTCGTAGGCTAAATCAAGTCGAGGTTTGTGAAAAAAAAAATCTCCTACCAAACATGGCTTTATCCTTAAAATTCTGGAAATCTGTGTCCAAACGCAGCCTTATTCCAAACTGAATTTATGTGCCAAACACAGCCTTATCCTGTGAAAATTTTCTGCGCCAAACACAGCTTTATGCCGTGAGAGAAATCGCGCCGAAACACAGCCTTAAATTAAACACGCTCTTCATCTTTTTCCTCGATGAAGCCCGTTGCTATTCTAGCACTGCCACAACCCGTCGGTACACAGCATCACTGGTGGAAGTTGCAATCGTCAAATGACCAGCACTGTCGCCGCTGCATCTTCTCTGCCCTATCTCCCATCGAAGGGAACCACCAAACGTCGCCGCCATGGTGCCACGCTAAAAAGCCGCTGCTGAGCTCAATGTCGCTACCGCTGGTCCACAGTTCAGCACCACCGGGCCCTCCCGCCGTCCGCACCAGCAACGCTCTTGGAAGTCTGCACCCGCAGTACAACCTGCACCGCCTGTTCAAA
The DNA here is from genome assembly GCA_019155195.1 of Avicennia marina. NCBI lineage: Eukaryota > Viridiplantae > Streptophyta > Magnoliopsida > Lamiales > Acanthaceae > Avicennia > Avicennia marina. The sequence goes on along the minus strand of CM032756.1, from coordinate 12,024,844 downwards.
CACTTAACGTCAAGCCGCGACTTCGTTCAATCACTGCCACCATTCCGTGCCACCACTTCACCACTTCACGTTCGATGGCTTTGTTGAACAGCTCCCCACGGCAGACCTCAACCATGGCTACATCACCGGCACCCCTGCAACCGTAACTTGCTGCCATCGAAGAACCACGCCGCCCAACTGCCACACCATCACCTCCTGCCTTATTGTCACTGTTGGGAATTCTGACAAAATCCGAGCGTATTCTCGTGGCCTGCTTCCATAACATAGTAAAAGAGGGATGAACTAAAACAAAGTGATGAAGAATAGAGATTACCTCGGTCGGGTGTTACAGCGTGTTGCGCAGAATAAACTACAGCAAGATAAGAGGTATATATAATTACGTGTCCAGGAGGTGGAATTTACCAAGGAGTTGAAACTCCAAATTGGATTTACACAATGCTATTCAAAACCCATCCATAAGCCTTATATGCCTATCGGGTAGCCTACTTTGGCAATGACGGAAATAGTAGGAATAATGATGTTGATGTTTGAAGGAGTCTTCAATCATCAAAACTACTGCCAAAGAGAGTTCTGCCAAAAAGGGCAAAAAACTAGCTGCCCGACAGCATGGATCAATGTTGTGGGCTTGAAGTAAGTTGATTTGGCGGACTCAATCAGATGCAAATGGCCCTTGGAACAGTTTCGCCAAATGTATAGGTCGAAACTAAAGGGACTGGCTAACCCTCCATAACTGCAAATGTAGGCCCGATTAAGTGCAATGGTGTTTTGGGCTCCTAAACTCAAGTAGGAAGCCCGGTCAAAAAATATATATATATAACAATAAAAAAAATTCGAAACTTGTTTATTCAAAACAAATGTTCTCATGAACAAGTCTCAATGGGGCATTTGTAGACATTCAAATTTTGTCTATCAATTAAATAATGCTATGCGGAGAAAATGACGTTAAAATATTAATTAAATCAATTTTCATTTATTTAGAAATTTAAATAAATACAATTCCTAAAATAAATAAATAATTAATTAATATTTTTATCGGTCAATCAATGGCAACAAGTGGCAGAAACTTATTATAAGTCAAAGGGATGAAAATTCTACGTAGTAGAATCCCATTAGAAATTTAAAGGATGAAAACTTTAAGTAGCAGAATCTTGTTAGAGGTTCAAACGATGAAGTCTCTATTAAATTATTAAATAGGGTCCAAACTCTGACGATCAATGAAATCACACCACGTCAGCGAGCTGATACAGCCACTCTATCTCTCCTACAACTATAAATAAGGGTCAAACCCCATAGAAAAGAAGACATAAGTCAAAAGGTGAAGCAGTTGAAGATTTGAAGCTCGTCAAATTCTCTTTGGAAATCCCAAAAGCATTCAAAGTGTTCTTCACCAAATTCAAACAAGTTCGTCATGCTCTTCGCTAAATTCAAAGAAGTTCATCGTGTTCTTCGTCAAATTCAAAGAAGTTCATCGCATTTTTCGCCAAATTCAAAGAAGTTCGCCACATGCTTCACCAAATTCAAGGGATTCGTCACCAAATTCAAGGCGTTCTTCATCAAAGTCCCTAAATCCAGCATTTGATCTAAAATCATGGTACTAAGCCTAAAAATCAGTGTTGCTGAGGACTTAACAATCCTGAAGAAAGATCAAGTACAAGCCTTTTCTTGAATATTGTTCAAATTTCAAGCCAAGCATTCTTAAAGGAAAAATTAAAGGATTAAAGTTAGAGAGTAAAATCCACAAAATCGAATTTAATCTAAATTATTCGATCTTGAACCAAATTTTCTTATAATTCAAGAATTTTGTCTTACAAATACACTTACTAACTCTTGTGTCCACCACGTGGAATTCCAAGTAATCACTTAAAAATTCAAGTGACTCCCCTAAAGGAGTGTAAGTGTGAATGGATGAAATTTTGGGGTTTGGGATCAGTTAAATTGCAAATGGATCAATCTAGGAGTGAAAAATGAACTATTAGGTTGATTTAGGTGTAATCATATCAATCTTGGCCTAGAAATAGAGAGGGTGATTGATCCTGGACAAGAAAGATCGATCTAAACCAAAACAGGCAAGTGCAATTGATCAAGTAGGAAGTGTGAACATCAGGACTCGACAAGGTAGGATTGTTTAGGCTTACCAAAAAGGACACGATCGATCCAGGTTGTGGCACAATCGATCACTATCATGGTTTTTCCATCAACAATGTAATGTCACCCAATTGTTCCCAAAATTTAATCTTTTTGATTTTTCAATGTTCTCCACCTACCAAGGAACCTTCTGATGCAATTTTTCCCGCAAAAATCACAACTTTTTTCCCTTTATTTGTTTTACCCAAATTTTTTTTTACTGCAATATTTTTTCTCTTTTTTTACTACAAAAATCACAATCTTTTTTTAATTTTTTCTCATTTTTTCTAAATTTTTTCAACTTCAATAAGCACCAAAAAACAAAGGATAAAAATTTGTTAGGAATCATGAAAATTTGCTATGATTTTTTTTAATTATCGAGAAGGTGGAGAGGGGAGAGATGAAGAACAGTAAGATACAAAGAGGTAGAAAATGGGTATGTATGCTAGTGACCAAATTGAAATATGATATAGCTAGCTCTGATGCCAATTGACACATATGCAGAAGTATAAAGATAGGAATTTAGCGTACGTCTAAACCCAACAAAAACCAGTTTGTGTGAACTGTGTAGAAATGACCTAGACGCAATGACTTGCAATGAATTTTGATGAATGATGACCACAAATAACACACTATGTTAGTTGATACGTCACGAATTAATCCAAGCAATGCTTGGAATAACTTGATATGGAAGTTTCAAATCACAAGAATTGAGACACACTTAAATTCTATAGAAACTAAAAGAATGTTATTAATCAAAAATACTAAAACCTTTTCCATAAAACAACCAAGGCTCCTTTATATAGTGTGAGGAACCCTTAATAATCAGGTAAATTCTTCCTTAGGTCTTTTACAATGACTATGAGTGAAAATAGGAAGAAAATCCTAACTTAAAAAAAATTCTTGAGCTCCAAGCCACAATTTGGATTAATCTATGCCTTTTAGGATAAATCTAGTAACTTTGGTAACGATCTATACCATCTCAGTCATAATTCTAGAAGGTGGGTCAGTTGTTGATTTTACCATTGCAAATCCTGTGATTGATCATGACACTTTTCAATCGGTCATAGTTCTTTGTAATCGATCCAAATCCTTAGATCTATCTTGAGATCAATCCAAATTTTTGAAATCCATCTTGCGATCCATCTAAGTGCACTTAGATCGATCTAAATGTCAATTCTAAACTCCCTTCTCACCATTTGACCAACATTTTGCACTTGATGATCTATGAACTCATCTTTGACTTTTGGAACCTCTCCAAATGCCCAATTGTGTCTTGAAACTCACGCCAAAGTGCCTTCGTTGGATCCTTGGAGCTTGTCACTTTCAACTTGCATGTTAAGTTCTTCACTTGGCTCTTGTTTCGACTTGGGGCCCATGTCACTAGTGGAATGAGCTTTGCAACCTTGTACATGGACTATAAAATTAATTCATGCTCATCCATCATTAATTGTTAATCTAATTAATAATTAAAACCCATTAGAATTATATCTTTCAATTTAATTAATCTCATTAATTAAATCAAATGTCCATTATGTTTCTAGTTAATAACCCCAATTATTAACAAACTGAATAGGTGTAAAATAATTTCTTTTATGTCTTGTCTCTTTAATTGATTTAATCCCCATTAGTTAAATTAAAGGCTCATCATGTTTCTAATTAATAATCTCATCACTAACAAATATAATGAGAAATAAATCATTCTATTTGGTCCAATCTAATTGTGACCAAATCAATTCCACTACAAGACTTCTCAAGCCTCATTACCACCACTTTTGCAAAGGCCTTTAAGTCATCAATTTGTTCTTGTGTGTGTGACCCCTTAGTTTCATCCGTGGTCGGCAACAGTCATAGCTAAAAAGATATGAGTAATGCCTAGCTTGTGGCCCATACTGTAGCCAATCTAAGGTGAAGTGAATGAATTACATAAACTCTCCCATTCATGAGTACCATGTGGTGTAGGCCTTTACCTTACTTTGTCCCAACTGAGCAAAAGCTAAGGATTAGTCAAACTCACTAACTTAATCATACGACTAAATTAATATTACTTCATGAGACTAATGTTTTTATCAAAAACTTCTTTTCAAGTACACATTATCTTTGCCAAGAATTTTCATCTCACAGAACATTGATTGCATAAGACAAACATCTTACTTACTTACAAGGAGACAAATCCCTTATTTATCACACACATGCCCTCGTATACATTCAGACAATGGCACATTGGGCTCATGACCTAATCTCATACTGAAATAGATGTTGGCCCTTAACATTCTAGTGACACGTTAACCGTCATATACACAAAACAACCATGTCATCTTAAGTTTAAAACTCATGCACACTTAACACAATGACGAAACAAGACATTGAGAGCAAAACGTGAACTCCATATGTCTGCTTTTCTCTTTAAGTCAATGTTCAAATACTCATACTCCAATGGCGTATCCACACACATGTTTATTTAGTATATCAGACTGAATGACATGATACTCAGTATATAAACACAAGGTGCACAAGCCATATTAACTCTCTAATACCCCTTAGAAAGTTTGTGACTTAAGAACTAATTTTAGTGATTGCATACTAAGGCAACTGCATGTCTATAGTAATAACCCTTTATGTATAAGGCTTTCTAATGCAATCACATGGGCATATGCAACACTTTATGCCATTTAGGATATACATGCATAAAAGAAATACTACCATAATATTAATAAAATAAATATCAATATTTCATTAATTCATGAAAAGTAACATTTTATATCAATATCCCTCTAATATCTCTCATAAAAAATTTAGCATTAAAGGTTGTATCACTAACAATCTCCCACTTGTAATCTAACACCAATAATCTTAATGTCAATCCTTATGGTATCTAATATATCCATCTTCTCAAGGTGTTGATCCAATTGCACTTACATCATCCGCTTAGTAAGTGGATCAGCAACATTATTTGCTAAGCTATCTTCTACATGGCAATATTACCCTTTCCAATGATCTCTCAATTGATTTGATAATGCTTCTCAATATTTTTGGTTTTTTGATGAGACCTATGTCCCTTTGCTTTTGCCATCACACCATTATTGTTATAATGAAGTGGCAACAACTCATCCACTCTTGGAACCACTTGAAACTTAATCATAAACTTCTTAATCTAAACTTCCTCCCTCAGAGCATAACATGCCACAACATACCTAGCCTTAGCAGTAGAATCTACAGTAGTACTTCACTAGAGATGTCCCAACTCATTTCTCCTTTGTTGAGGATAAAAATGTATCTAGAAGTAAATTTTCTAGTATCAACATTCAATTGAAAGTCAGAGTCAATATAACTATGTACTTTTAGTTCTCCATCTACATATACAAGTATCGAATCCTTAGTCCTTTCCAAGTACTCAAGGATACACTTGACAACATCCCAATGTGTGATTGGATTTGCCTAGAACTTACTCGTAACACTTAAGGCAAAGGTAATATTTGGCCTTGTACATAGCATTGCAAACATCAAGCTTCCAATTGATGAAGCATATATGGAATGGCCTCCATTGATCTCCTCTCATCACCTTTATATGGATACATGGACTTTGAGAGATGAATGTTGTGTTTGAATGGTAGCAATCCTCTCTTAGAGGTGTCCATTCTAAATCTCTTTAGGATCTTGTCTATATGCAAGGCTTTAGAGAGAGCCATCAATCTCTTCACTCATCTCTATACACATGAATCCCCAAGGTATAAGTTACTTCTCCCAAATCTTTCACGAAGAACATACTAGATAACCATATTTTGACTAAGGTCATCATTCCAATGTCATTCTTAATAAGAAGTGTGTCATCCACACATAATACTAAGAAAGTGATGGTGCTCTCACGAACCCTCTTGTAAATGCAAAGCTTATCCTCATTTTTATGAAGCCAAATGATTTGATTGCACCATCAAAGTGAAGATTTTAACTCATTAATGCTTACTTAAGGCCATAAATAGACCTCTTAAGCTTGCATGCTTTATGAGATTTCCCTTGGACTTTAAAATTGTGTGGCCACACCATATAGATATGTTTCTCAAGAAACCTTGAAGAAAATGGTTTTGACATCCATTTTCCAAATCTTTCAATCATTATGAGCGATTATTACAAAAAGTATCCAAATAGTTTTAATCATAGATATAGGTAAAAAGGTTTCCTCAAAGTCAATTCCCTCCTTTAACTGTAGCCTTTTTACCAGAAGCCTAACTTCGTAGGTTTCTACCTCACCACTCGAATCAACTTTCCTTTTGTAGACCTACTTACATCCTATGAGAACTATTCCCTCAAGTGGATCCACTAATGCCCACACTTAGTTTGAATACATAGAATCCATCTTAGATAACATAGCTTCTTGCCACATGGTGGAGTTTTTATCCACCATTGCTTAATCATATGTAGATGGATCGTCTCCATGATCCTTATCTCTAGTAACAAACAACCGCTATCCATTCTCCAGAACATAACCGCATCTCTTTTGTGTGTGAGAGGCTACTCAATCTTCACAGCAGCTTTGTTATAGAAGGTGTTTCTTGAATAGGTAAGTGTTATGTGGGATCCTTACTTTATCCCTTATGCTCTAACTAACTTAAACATAATGGTCCTACTAGCACCACTTTCCCAAATGAACTCTTTCTTGAGAAAGCATACTTGGTAACCAACAACAATCCTTTAATCATCAAGAAGGTAGAACTTGTATCACATTCAACCTTTGGGATAACCTATAAAGTGACCTATGATGGCCTTGGCTCCTAACTTATCCGACTGTTTCTTCTTAAAGTGTTTGACATTCCCAAATCTTAATATGCTTTAGGCTCAACTTCCTCCCACTCTACATCTTATGTTAGGTTGAGGGAACAGAATTAGAGCGAATCCTACGTAAGACATGGGTGTTAAGAGGGCATGTCCCCGTAAAGAATTAAGTAAGTAAATGAAGCTCATCATGGATTATTTTCAATATTACAACACTTCCATCATTTACGTAGGCTCACTTTCTCTAAGCTACACTTTGACACATCTTCTTTGAAGTAAATTTCAAACCAAACAAGGATAGGGAACATATGCACTTAGGTCTTACTTTGCATAATTAACCATTGCTTGAAAGATCAATTGTCCCATGTTGATTGGTTGCTTTGTCCCTAAGAGTACAAAAAGGTTGCCATGCTCGTAGTAACCAATGTTTCATTTGTGGTTGGAAACACATTTGTTGTACCTATATTGTATAACAAAAAATATTTCATTGAAAGTGGAGTAGATAAAAGGGATGTCGCATCTTGGCACTAATTGTCCGATTTATAGACAATGAGTGTTCGAGTCATCTCATCAAAGTCTACCTAATGATCTGTGGGGTACATGGAGTCAAAATTTGTTGATAAAATTTGTTGCTTTCCTATGCAGAATCTTGTTGATAACTCTAAGTGAAACTTTCACCATCTACCCTCATACATAAACCTTATGATACCACCTTGACTTTTCATCAACAACCTTACTTAACTTATTTGAATAAAATTCACAAGCCAAATTTAGATAAAAAGTTATCAAACCTTCTAACCACATGGATCAACCTAATGTCCTCTAATACATCAACAAACTCCTCTCTACGAAAAGTTTTAGGGACAACAATAGTTTCTATGGTGAAATGTTTATGATCAAGGTACCTAAATCTTTTAGTAGTTTGTCAGAGAGCAAAACTCATGTGAATGTGCTTTTTCGATATAAGGGTCACAAACATCGCTTTCCTCTTCCTTGGTATCATCCATGAATTTAATCTTTCTTCACAGATGAAGTCTCCTTCTTGTAAGGGACTCAACGTTCCATTTCTTTGAGGTATTTATTTCTACAAAAGTTGACTTAATAGGTTTAATTAGCTTAGTGGTTGCTTTTTCTTTCCTCTCTTTTCTTGGGGAACCATTTTTGGTTCTTCTTGAATTGGTGGTTCTTCTTCTACTACCTCAAGTTCAGTAACTATTTCTTAAGCAGTTTTAGTTGGGCTTCATTCTTCAGCTTATTCTGGGTTAATTGTAACATCTTTAGCCTTAGAGGTAGCCTCCTCCAATTTAGCCTTTGTTTCCACCTTCTTTTTTGCCTTTCTCCTGTGGGCTCCCCCTTATCTTCACAGTTTTCTTACCTTTGGCCATAGGTTTAGGGCTTGATTCTTCTTAAGGTGCCTATGGTGGGATCTCCTCATGAACATCTTAAACTAGCACGATTAGGAACACAACTTGTACTACCTCCATCTACTCGGATTTTTCTTATGTAAGGGGCTCCTACAGTGGTGGAATTTTAGTAGTGCTTTCTAGTGGTTGAGGATCCACCTCTGTCTGTTTCGTTGGTGTGTTAATAATTGTGAACTCTAATTTCGTGTGATCAAATAAATTACAAAATCTCTCACTCATCTCACTATCCCAATCCTAAGGTTTTTGAATTGTTGACAACACACATACCTAATTGTGTTTACCTAGCGTTCATTAGGGTCAACAGTCTGTCATAATGAGTTCCCTCGATATTTTGTCTAACACTCTCTTTACGCACTCAACAAATCAACTTAACTCTCATTTAGCTCACAACCTAAATGGCCTAAGAACACAAAGGAGAACGTCAAACTATTTTTCATACTAACTCTCTTAATCTTTCCTCCCATTGCCATTCGAAGCTCATCGGCCTGGTCTTTATACATCTTCTCCAAGAAGTTCCAATGATACTCACTTCCTTGTAGCACTTATTTAGCCTTCGAAAATTTAGGTGGAATCTTCTCCATGGGCCCAAGAAAGTCAACAACCACCTAATGTAAAGAGCTGGATGATTATCCATCTTTATCCATGTCTATTCAAACATTTCAAGACTCTTTAGCTGCAAGCATTTGATAATATCAATTATCTAGGATACTCTGTTAAGTAGTTTGGTCTTGATAAAATTTTTATTTGTTAAGATTCTTTCAAATACGTATTTGTTGTAAAGAATATGCCAACACTTAGCCAATATGCTATACAATATTATTACTTTCTATTTCCTACTCTTACCATTTCAATTTCATTAATTGCCTTCTTAATATATGATAATATTTAATTTGATAAGTTTGCTGATGCGATGGACCATCCACGGACCCAAAAAGATACCATCATGGTGTAAAAAATATAAAACATCCCCCCTCTCGTTGTATTCGGGGACCTATCAAGAATGTCCCTAGAAGTATATTCAGATGATAACATTTTTATTGCTATACAACACTTAAAAGTGAAAATAATTGACCCAAATGACTATTGAAGTTGACATAATGTCAGTCTAAGAAGGGTCTATTGATCTGCCTGTTTGCCCTTTTTTTGTTCCAATAATTATATTGCTACCCAAACCAACATCAAATAATAAACGTAAGGGTAAAGTGTTCGTGTTCACCTGGTGAAATCAAATCAAACCTAACTATGTATTAGGTATATTGAAATGTTGGTATGTCAAAATTGAATATTAATTACCAAATTGAGATTTTTAATTCGACTCAACATTTATTGAAATTAGTTTTGATAATCCAGTTTAGTATTTCAGTGATCAAAATAAAAGAAATTCTTTTACTAATTTTTATTCATTTCTGTTTAAGGCTTGTTTATATGAAGTTTTGTGCTTTTATTTTTTATAAAGAATAGGTTGAAGAATAAGAAACGTGAGATTGATAAATAAGGAAAAATAAAATATAAAAAGCAACGATTATTTAATAGCAAATGAACTTTTAAAAAAAATAAAAAAGTAATTTGTTATTCATTCGATTTAGTAAACCTAACCTTCACAACAAAAACAAATGGAATAACGGAATTTTCAAAAATTATTATACGCTAATTTATAAGTTCCATTTTGACGCGTTTTGAAATTTCAGTTTTGACTCAATTAGATTACCAAGGTGTTTACACCTCTGCTCTTGCGCTTGGTTCATCAATTTATCTAGTATTTTGTATACACCTGATCACAAGTTTATCTCCTAGGCAATTATTAAAAGAAAAAAGGAGATGTTGACAAGCTCGTCGTATTGTCCCGTGAGAGAAGATAAAGAAAAAATTGATGGTTTGAAAGTCAGCAATCCGGTAATTACGCCACCAGAAACACAGGTTCAGCTTCAGACTTTGACTTAAGGCCAAATCAGCTGTTTTTCTTGACGATAATCAAATTCTTTGCGTCTTCATCTCAAGCTTCGATATGGCCTTTTGTCGATCTCATACAGAGCCATCTCACTTGCGTCCACACCTGAGAACTGAGAACTCTAAATTGAGCCCCTCTTCATCGTTGGGTTTTATTCTATGAAAATATCCACCTAAATTTTAAACACATTTCAATAAAGGTTCTTGGAAATGATAAGGAAAAAAGTACCTGTGACACATGTTTGATTCAATGCAATTACACAACTATACATGTGAATATTATAAGTGAAGTTCTCTCACTGTAAACAAATCTTTAAAAATGATAAACGATGCAAACCAAAATGAGCGATTGCAGTTTCATCTGACAGAGTTCATAGGTTGCGCCTTATCACCTCTGTGCACATAATTTTCTCAAGTAACCAATTTGGGAAGGAAGCGCTCCTTGAATTCTTGCAAGCCTACATGATTGCTCAGTGAAGAGCTGATAAGTAGATTGCCTCTTCCATGGAACAATTCCAAAATCATCATTAAATTCTTCCATACCCTCGACAAGCAACTGCCAGACTAACGATCCAGCACCAGACTTGTTTCTTATGGCCGACTTGTAAATGATATCAAGAATAACTTGGTAGAATCTCTCACGTTGGGTAAGGGTAAAGTCCTTGTTCTCAGTCGATAATCCAAATTCCGTGAACATTACAGGCTTTTTGAGTTCTTTGTCACCATCTTCAATGTGAGACAGCATCCACTTTGTGACAAATTTTAATTTATACTCAAAATCTGGATTCTGGGTCCTGCCAAATAGAACAATCAAAATATATTAGATATTCAGCAAAAAGAGAGAATACCGCATATTATTAGTTCACAATGCAATTAATCATCAACACAAGGAAAAGTAGAGTTTTTTGGTAGGCATGTGGCCTCGCCAGGAACCACCACAATACTAGCAATTCATCTTTCATAAAGCTTTTTTGCAGGGCAAAACGACCGTAAATGTTGTATATCCACAAGAGACCATAAACTTCAGTTTTCAACTTTCCCCTATGCCTTGTGTTTATCCTCATTTTCATCTCTTCTTCAGCAGTCTTTTTATGGTTCATGAAATAGTGCAACTGCTCATTTGGCCTCAAATTAATGTCTCCAGCGTTGGAATGCCAGATAAATTACAAAGCAAATAAACCAGTAAATTGTACATTAACCAAAAAGAAAATTCAGTAAAAATGCAAAACAGCTCACCAATGATCAGGGTAAATATGAACTGATGCAAAATCAATGGTTGAGATTTTTGAATTGCGAATAAAATCGGTGCCTACATCAGCTGCCCAAAGCTCGGGATTGACAGTTAACCTTTTGGGACTTTTAGGTCCATAAAACCCTTCAAGGCCCACCGTCAGCAGATGATTCTGGTCTATTGATTTCACAAAAGTTGACATTTCCTCAATCCAATCCTGCAGTTTGTAAGTTGATATGCACCAACATTTATTGATGTTAAAAGAATGTCTAGCAATGAAAAATCCAATAGAGTTTCCCAATTGAACAATAACAGAAATGACTCTTGTAGACTCAGTAAATAGACACACCAGAATAAAGGTTTTCAATGGCATAAAAAAGTTAATGAGCATCCTGTCTGAACATTGCAGTTGGAGTTCACGACAAAGCACAAAAAATGTAATCACTGGACAACTACCAAAACACTAGAACAATTTCACCTCCAAGATAATGATCCCTTCATATAGAGGATTGGCACACAATATTGACCTTCAATATTAGTGTGAGTTTTAGCACACAACTGAGTTAAAAGAAGTTCAAACATTGATTAACCTTTAATGCTATTGTTAGTTGTTTTGACCTATAAAATTCAATGAGTTTTGTTTTGATAAATTTGTAATTCACCTGTAGTGTATCACCAGATTTGTCAGTTATACAGCGGGGCTCATTGATCAACTCCCAGGCTAAGATAGTTGGATCATCCCTGTACTCAACTCCAGTTAACGTATTTTTCCTCGTAAGAACTGTCTGCCAAATGAGAAATCAGACAACTATTACTAAATAAAATCAGAGAAACTCTTTTATGGTGATGCAGATGAAATTACAAATGTATACTGATGAATGTGCTAAAGGAAGTGAAAATGAGAATCATAGCAAACAAAGGGAAGGGATCCTATTCAGCTCTTCACTTTTGTTTGGTAACTCGGAAGACTAAATATGCTAATGCAAGTCATCTCAATACAGATGGGAAAGACTAGAAAACTTAAACTTCTTGTCTCAACTGAAATTAAAAAAAGAGAAAAAGGTATTTGGGGTTGCATGAATTGGTGGGGGGAAAAGAAACTTCTTCTTGCTCACACTTGCACAATTTGCGTTTTCACAACTATTAAGAAGCACTAATTCGTATTCTGTTTTCATGACATATTAGGGCTAATTCAATTTGGTTGACAGGATTAAGGCCTTAAGGATTATTTTAGAGGATAAATTAATCATAAGTTAATTTAATATCATGTTCACTAACATGAATTAAAATACAAGATAACTTATTGATAAGTATGTCCAATGAGCCAACATATTTGGATTATTTTATCATACCTATAGGATTGGACTAATTATCCAACATTTTGTTAAATTAATACCAGATTCATGTTCTATCACAGGCTTTTATCCCTTAAAAGTGAACATTTGATTAGCCTTAACTAATTAATTTGTCAAGCCTAATCCTTAAAAGTAAACAAGCCCTTTGACAAGATAACACCAGTTATTTAATACCTGCAATCACATTATCAATAGAGAATACCTGTTTATGATGTAAAACCACTATGGAACCATACTTTTTGAAAGATTTCAACAGGTCACTTGAATATGCATATTTTCATAACAGATTAGGCAAATGGAAGTCCTAAATCAAATCAGATATTCACTGCAAAAATGCATAGATGTTGAAATGCAAAAGTAAATTAATTAATTCACTAATAGGATAAAAGTGCAAGCATCTATGGCAAAGCATCAACTGCTGTCACAGGCTATAATGTCATATTGTTGATTGCTTGATCTCGGACGAACAAACACTTCACAGAGCTTTTACTTTTGGTGCTCTCAGGTTACCATAAATCAAAAATGACATTTCTTTTGCTAATCATACATATAATGACTATAGAAATATAGCTTTAACAAAAGAATCTGAAACACATAGAATAGAAGTTTCTCATAATTGAAAATTAATGTGGAATGTGACCATAAAAAATTAGGTAATTTCTATGGACGTATAGAAATATAGTTTCAGGCTTCGAGTGGAAACTAGATAATTCATTAGAAGTGAGTTTACATTTTCAGCATCTCTGCTTTCAATAAGAATCTAAGAATTCCAAAGTTTAAGCTCATTGCAACTGATTATAAAAGTTTTTTTGATATTTATAATGATATCAGTGTAAAATGGAACTCGACAGGCTTTATGAATTAGTTTACTTTTGCAGTATATCTGTTTTGAATAAGCATCTAAGAATTCCGAAGTTTTGCTTGTTCCAACTAATTTTAAAGATCCTTATGATATTTCCTTTCGATGGACTTCATCAATTTTAAGGTTCTAAATTTTATAATGTAAAAGGTGTTGGAATGTTTGGAAGAAATGTAACGTATTTTATTAGTAAGAGAATGAATTTAAAGTATAGAACAAGTACAAACATAACAACTATTAAGAAACAACTAGACATAATGCTAATTTTATAAAATAGGAAATGAAATATAATAAAAATCCTATACTATGTAACAAAATATATAGAATATCAAATAAAACATTTTAAATATTCTAAAAGATATCTTGAATATTCTAAGACATTTTCTAAAACTCCCCCTCAAATTGAACACAAGTTGTGTTAAAAAATTCAACTTGGAACTCTGAAGTGAAATGAGCAGAGAGCGATAGCCAAAGGCAGCCAGGAAAACATCCAGTAGATAGTGCCATAAAAGATAGCCCATATAGTGGGCAACACCAGAACTCATGGCTATAAGGTAGGCAATACTAAATACCAATAGGGTTAGCAACACTAAAGATCATGCCTGTAAAGTAGGCTATACTAGAAATCATGCTTGAGATAGGTTATACGAAAAATTATGCTTGTATGTGACAGATCATACTAACAGACTGTGGTAAAGGACATGCATAATAGTAGCAAACAAATAGCAATAAAATTGCACTTGAATGGCAGCAGATTGACAGTAAAGCACAATATTTCGTGACAAGAAGTAGTAAAAAATCACAATTTCTCGAGAAAATAGACAAAACACATTTTTTTTTCCTTTTCAAATCAGGGGATAGCCGCCATCTGTCACCACACGCGACAGCACCAACGAAGGACTTGATAAAGTTCAACCAGACTAGTTTTCTGGGAAGAACCTACTATGATACCATGTTAGAATGATTGGAAGAACTACAACATACTTTATTACAAAGAGAATGGCTCAAATATATAGTTCCGACAAGAAAAAACATACTGAAAATAATTAAGAACTTGATATAAAACTAATTCCATAGAATAGAAAATGAAATGTTCTAAATCCTATATTAAGTAATAAAATATATAGAATGTCAAATAAAATATTTTAAGATATTCTATGATATTCTCTAACAAAAGGATACCACAATAAATATATTTCAAAATCTAACATGGATAATGATTGATTCATAATTCACCTGACAAGAGGAAAGGAGGAAAACTAAGGTAAAAGGCATTTGGCCAAGGAGTTTTGAGAGAATAGCCATGGAGAAAATAGTCAATAACAAGATACCAAACAAAATTAAGATGCATGTTGGTTTCATTATTTTTCTTCTCCAACTGTATACCAGTCGAAATTGAAGGCCAAAATGTTTTATCTAACTAAACTGTTTCAGAGAAGCTTTGCCTCCTTTTTATGGAACAAATATCAATTTTTGAGAGTGGACAAAATAAATCGTTTCCCCACTCAGCTGTCCTAAAGCTCACACAATGAAGGCAAGAAATGATCTTCCATAATAGTCAAAAGTTGCAGGCTACATGAAGTTTGAATACAACAGGTTATAATCCTAAATTTGGAAAGGACATTAGAAAATGTCTCAAGCTATATCACAAATATTTTGCAAGCCTACAAGAAAATAGCAGATAAAATAATAATTTTACCTTAACATAATTCTTGAAATAGCGTCGTATTGATGGGTCATAAAAGAATGAATCATTGGAAGAACTTAAACTGACACCTTCTTCCCATGCCCACTTAACATATTGAGTTTTTCCACCATATGCTTGCAAGTTATTAACCAAGCACAACATTAGCCTTATTCCATATCGCCTTGCTTCCGCAATAACATAATCCAAGGCCTGAAATTGGTAATGAAATCATCAGATCAGATCATCCACAGAAGAATAACTACAATAAATGGCATTTTAGGATTGGAAATTTAATGGGAGAGGGCTGTCAGCAGAAGGTTTATCCCAAGAACAGAGAGAAATCAACATATTAAATATTTAGAGTGCCAATACCATGAATTAGTTGAAAACAAACGTACAACTGGGATATGGAAGAAAAAAATGTACACGAGCACACACCACCCACAAACACTAAATGATATGAACTATTGCAAGATCGTGATCAACTAATTCCATACTCCTACTTTTGTTTCTTCTACTTTACATAAAACAAAGAAACTTTTTAATTAAAAGTATTAATGAAAGGAAAACAGAGTAGTAAAATGTGAATAGAAAAGGGGAATACAAACTTAAATGAGCCATGAGAATGTACTGTACTGCTTTGCATCCCATACGACACAATGATTACTTCAGTAGAATAACAATTTCCAAACTCGGACCCATAAAGAATCAAACTACAGATTAAATCATTGAATTACGCTATGATCAACTAACACTATCGGCAACTGAACACTATATCAATCATCAAACTGACAACAAACTTCACTTACTCTGAATACTCTTTCATCAAATCTACCAGGGGACATCTGGAGAGCATTGTAATCGCCATCATTGAAAGCCCAAGTTCTGCACACAGTAAGACCCATTTTTGCACCAGCTTGAAGCATTGCCCTGATCCTATATTTGCTAGTTTCATCCACGGCGTGGTCCATCATCCAGTAAGAGTTCCATCCATTAAAGTAGAAAGGTTTGTCATCCACAAGGAACTGAGTCCCATTTCTCTCCACAAAAGTCAGATTTGTTTCTCCATGGATATTGATCCACAAGTCTCCAAACGACAAGTATATAAAAGCCACACACGACGCAAAACCAACAATTGGGTACAACACCCCATTTCCTCCAATCATCTTGCTTTTAACCATCAATATTGACGAATGAGTACCAGTCGATAAAACTGAGTTCTGTAGGAAATAAATCAAGAGAAGCGAGGTAAATAGAGCCACCAAGATGATACCGTTCAGCCACGAAATAGAAAATTTCTACAAAATGTGAATCCCGAAATGGAGCTTTTGATGTTTCGGATCTATTCAGCTTCCAGAAGAAGAGACTTCGAAGGCCAACGCAGATCCCCTTCTGCAAAAGAGTACTAAAAAATTGGGTTAAATGACAACCCAAATCCAAGAACCATCCAATCAGGCATCATATTTCAGTTACCCGTGAAAGAAGCAGCATCACAAGGCTTATTGGATAAAATAGAGGAAAACGGGTCACAGCAGTGCGTGCCTTTCCCTGTGTCCTTTAATAAAGGATTGTAGCGAAGAAATGTAAATCTTGGGGCAAATTATGGTAGGGATGAAAGAGGGTGAGAGCATACGAATGCACGGCTCACATTCACCAATAGAAGAGAACTGTTAAAGAGGAAATTTATAAGAAATTTTAATGAAGAGGAAGGTGGAATGTTGGCATCAAATGGTTTGCCAGATTTAGATCCGAGCCCATGATTTCATATTTTTTGGAAGTTCAATAAGTCATGGGCCACTCCTAATACAGCCCCGTATTCCTGTATTAAACGATTTTTTTCTGCTCTTATTTTAATTTTTTGTTTGAAAGATTACATGTTCTAAAATTCAGGAAAAGAATATAAAATATTAGAAGAAAGTAGAAGAAAATTAAAAGAATTTAAAATTTCTTGTATTATTCGATTGAAAGGATATTAACAAGGAAAGAAAAATATTAAAAAGGAGGAAATGAAATGAAGAAAAATTCAATATTGAATTTGTTATTATTTAAGAAAAAAGACTGCAAAGGATTAAAAAACTGAGGCATAAGCTCATTTTCCGCAATGAGGAAAAAATACTATTTTCTCCTAAATTTTTCATTTTTAAATTTTACTTATTTAACAAACAAATCAAAAAAATTTGCCTTCTCCTAATTCTAGAACTAAACTTGCTGTAGCGCGTGTTGCTCCCTAAATTTAATTACAAAAATAACACTACATTCTTAATATATGATATAGAAGAAAGGATAAATTGATAAAAGGAATTTGTAAAACAGTTATTTAATAAAACTGTCAGCCAAACGTACTGCTTCAAAGAATTCGGGTTGGCCTGAGGCACTGAGGGGCAATGTTTTAAAAATCGGATCGGTGGCTGAATCGAAAAATTTCACTAGTCCGATTGGTTGAACCGTTAAAAAAATTAGTTATTTTAATTATATAATATTATATATATTATTATAAAAATAATTTACAAAATTAATGTAATCCAATATAATAATAAATTATAAAATAAATTTTAGATGTAATGTTAAAAATTAAATAATTTAATTAAAATAAAAATTTATTACACAAATTAAAAAACATATTAAATTCAAAATGATTAAAAGTATAAAATTGAAAAAATAGTTTTGAAAAATAAACAGATTAATTAATATGACTCATTTTAATTTTAAGATACGATAATTTAATTTTCAAAATATTAATTAGAAAAATAAAAGGATAAAAATTATTACAAACAAAAGTCAAAATAAAAATTGTATATTTAACTAATATTAAAGAGTTGTAAATGTAAGAAAATTTTGAAAAAAATCTAAAAATTTATTTTGTAATTTTTTCAAAAAAAATTGCTAAAAAATTCTTTTTTATTTATTTTTTAGATAAAATCGGTTTTTAATCAATTTTGACCGATTCAAGCCGTTTTTAATCAGTTTTTGACCGGTTTTGACCGGTTCTTGACTATTTTTATACATGTTTTATTTTTACGCCTTAACTGAATCGGAAAACCAACCGATTCCTAGTCGAACTGGTTGAACCGGTCGAGTCCGGTTTTAAAAACAGGGGCACGGGAATTCTTTTGGGCACAATCAACCTGTGCATACAGATATAAATAAAATGAGCTTACAATGCAAGAGAAAAAGACAAGAAAGTCTCAAAAAATTAAATTATAAAAAAGAAGAAAGTTTATTAAATAAAATTTGACAGAAAGTTTATTAAATAAAATTTGACAGAAAAGAATATAAAAAAGTATAAAAAATTAAAATATTTCAAATACATTATTGCAATTGAATCCAAATTTTTAATTTTAATACATTTATACTATAGTAGTATTTTTGCACATTACGTTGCGTGTCCAATTAAAAAATCAATGTAGAGATAAAATTTTATTAGTAAAATATTTGCTATATTTATTAAGTTGATTATAGTCATTATATTATGAAAAATTAATATAATGGTAAAATATTTTTTTTATAGTAGTGGATAGATGAGAAAAAGAAAAAAAAGAAAGAAGTACATATAAGAAGAAAAAGTACGACATATTTTAAAACTCAATTTTAATTTAATATTTAATGTTCAAAAGTGTGAAATGTATATTACAACAATTCATTAATTTAAAAAGAGGTTTGTGAAATTTTTTTCTTTGAAATTGCTAATTGGAGCTCAAATAATTGATAACGGTACTCAAAAATTCAATACTAATGCCAAATACTTCACTAAAATAAATTTGATTTTTCAAAATTAAACTTATAAAGCTATAGTAAATACTTATTACATATCGTTATTGAGGTACTCAACCACATCCCACCTTTTAATGAAGAAAATCTTACTAACAAAATCAACTTTTGTTCAAATAAAGAAATAAGAAAATCTCAATGATATTTTTTCATCATTTAGAAGAACAAAATCAGTTAATCATAATAAAACAATGCGGGGCATTTACAAGAAAATTACACTGAAGTTAAACACATTTGGAAGCCCAACGGTGAAGTATCCCCCAAACTGGAGGTGGCGGTAGTTGTTTTTCGGGACTTTTGGCAGCAGTCTCTCTATGCCAGTTTTCTTTTTGGTTTTACTAATTTCACCCTCCTTATTACACTTTATACTAAAGTTAAGGTTATTTTTGTAATTAGCTTTAGTGACAGAAACTGTTACTCTAAGGGTCTGAGTCATTATAATATATTATAGATTTTAAGCATAACATGTTAAAGTAATTGCCTTTGACTATCAAGTGCAACAACAAAAAAGCCCTTAATACGTACTTAATTTTCATTTGCCTAGCAAAATTTTCATTCATTATATTTCATTTTATATTCTTTACCTTTTAAACTATTACATCAAACAGTATATATATTTTTTCTCATTATTCTTCTCAAACTTTAATTTATGTATTTTTCTTTTTGAGCACATTCCTCCGTTAACTTTAATTTCTTGTACTTCTTCTTTGGATTTTATTGTTCCTTATGTTAATTCTAAATAATTTTTATTTTAATGCACTTTACCTTTTTATTTTTATTTGTTTCTCTTCTAGGTTTAATATTCCTTTATTATATTTATTTATTCTCTAACCTTCATTTAACTTCCTTTATCTCTTTCTTCATTTTAAGACTTTATATATTTTTAATTTTAAATAATTTTATTTTATATTAAAATATTGTTATATGTTGATTAATTGTTGAATTCTTTCTCAAATTTCTTATAAATTTCAAAACCGACCTAGTTAAACTATATTGGTTAATATAATATACAGCTTATATATATAATTTTATATATAAATTTTTTTTGATTATATATGCAACCAGTCTGCAGAAACGCCAGTACACACGCACACATATATGTATAGCAAGAAAGCTAAAATGCTTTACGTGCAGCAAAAAATGTCGTTTAAAGAAAAAACAACTTTCCATATGATTGAAGAATAATAAAAAATAAAAAATAAAAAGCAAGATGAATGAATAAATAAATAATGCAGAAACCTTTGAAATATCTAAAATAAATAATTTAAGCATGTTTACATAATTTTAATTATAATTTCATTAATAAAATCAAATTTAAATCTTTTTTAATGCATATATTTGTTTTATTTATCTATTATTTTTACATTAAAATGCTAAATTATTAAGAATTATAATGCTATATTTTTAATTAATTTAAAAATAAAGATTTAAAAAAATTTAAATTACAATGTGTCAAAATTGTGACACACTAATGCTAAAAGAATCAATAAATCATGTTATTTAATATAAAAATATTTTTAAATCTAATCAACTACAAATTCATGTTCAACCACTTTAGTGTCCGTGCATAGCCAACGACATAGGTGAAATCGAGGGGACCCACGTCCACCAAACCTATGTGCAGTGATGATTTCTGGAGTCTTCCGCACACAATTTGGTGTAGGGTCAATGGTACATTTAATGGGGAGTTTTTTTCCCCCATGTGCAGTGGTGCTATTTCTAAATTAGGTATAACCTCTGCATAATAGTATCCATGTCAGCATTCAAGGTCTTATCTTATTTTTCCCCCTTTTTTCCCCAACCGGTAAAACAATAAACCAATGTTTTCTTGCTAAAGTTTCAGTTTGCACTTATTCTCACACTACAAACCGACATTGCTCACCCAAAACAATTAACAGAAATAGAATGGTATAAGATAGTGTTGGAATTATGTTCCCTAACATCAATAGTTAATGAGAAATATTAAAGAACAAGAGATTAATATATTTACCCTTCATAATAATTAATAAAATGTTGATTTATTTATATCAATGTTTCGATAAATTTGATCTTACATATTAATTTTAATTAGTATAAAGTAATATATATTCCTATACGATTGAATTAAAAAGTTTTATTGATAAGGAGTTATAAATATAAGTACTCAATAGTCAATCATTAAATTTAGCCTGAGAATCACACATTATAACAGATATTAAATAGTTGATATGACTTGTATTCCATATATTTATACAGTAAATGTTACGCCATTCAATATGAAATATTAAAACTATATATACATGGATGCATTATTAGAAAATAGACATTCCAGCAATAACTTATAAAACAAAATAGTTACATGCAGTTTACTATTGGATATCAATGTTTTGCTTGGTAAATGTGTTAAGTGTGCATTGACATTAAACCTAAGACAACATAGTTGTGTTGTGCATACGATGGTCAACATGTCATTAGGGCATTGAGAGCCAATATTTATTTCGAGATGAGATAAGATCATAAGCCCAATGTATCATTTCACGCTTAATAAGGGATTTTTCTTCTTGCAAATGAATAAGACGTTTATTTTATGCAATTAGTATTCTATAAGAAGAAAGCCTTTGGGCAAGGCATATGTTTTCAATAGGAGCATTAGTTTTATGAGGTAATATAACTAGTCATGTGAACAAATTTGTGAGTTTGATTAAATCCATGACTCTCACTCGATTAAGATAAAATAAGATAAAAAAAAGTCTATACAGCATGATATTCACGATCAAAAGGGTTCACTGTAACCCATTTTACTTCGTCTTAATTGGACTATGATATGGATCGTAGGCAAGATGTTACTCATATCTCCCAAGTTATAGTCGTTGTCAATGAAGTATAAATCTAGAGTCACAGACAAAAGATTAAAATATATGATTAGACTAAAATTGGTGGGTTGCAAACGAAGCATGAGAAAACTCGTGAAATAATTTATTATTTACAATTGGATTGGACTAAATAAATTACCATGAGATTTATTAAAGATAAAGATTATTAATTGGAAATACAATGAAGTTTTTAATTTAATTAATGTTTGTTAATTAAATTAAAAAGATTAGACACAAATGGGCCATAATTATTAATGAAAATTAATAATTAAAGCAGACATATGGGAATGAATTAAAGGTCTATGTAGTAGAGTCCATAGACTCATGCCTTGTAATCATTGTGTCCTAACTATGTCAGTGTGTCTAGAAGAGTTCAAGAAACACAATTCTTCAGCTAAAATTCGTACACCCTCTAATTAAGAAAAGAAAACTAGCCACCCTCTCTTCTTCTTTTCTAGTCAAGAATAACCTTCTAGGGCAAAGTGTTAGCACAAGTCCCTTGCAAATGGCGTTTTGTGAGTTGTAGAAGGTGTCCATCATGGTTCTAATTATGTAAACAAATTAGAAGTTGAGGTTTAAGGACCATGACTCAAAGATCACCATGACTAAGAGGTACTTTTGCATATTTTTCTTTTTTTATGCATCATCTTGTGTGTTTTGCAACGAAAGTGGACAGGGCTTGTTTCACTACATTATGTTGCATGTTTACCATGATTTTATGTTTTATTGTTCAAATTTTTATGCAAAAATTCCAACAATCCAACAAATAGAATGGAAAGTTCAGCTGATATATACTGACTTATATATACTAGTGATCCTAATTTTCATTCAATTTGAGCAATTAAAAGTTGGATAAAAAGAAAGAAAATTTAAGCCAATTTAGCTAATATTTTAGCTAAGTTACTTTACTGCCTTCATTAACTAACTAATACCAATTATCTTAACTAATTTCTAGAGCTAACTAACTTTCAAGCTAGAATCTATGTCGTGATAGTGCCTCTTCCCTCTTAAGAAGTAGAAGAGTAATCTATCATTCCATCTTGCTAGGATGCATTTTAAATGTATGAGTTAGCAAGGGCTTGGTAAGCATTTCAATTAGTTAAGAGTCAATTCCATCATGCTTGGTAATGATCTTGGATTGGACTTATCTTGGACTAAATAGCAGTCCAACTTCATGTGTCTTGTGTGTTCATGGAATATGAGATTTGCTGCAATGTGCAATGCCACTTGATTGTCACAATAAACCTCAATAGGTAGATCATGATCCACTTTTAATGACATGAGCAAGTATTTGTTCCCATTGATCTCTTATCACAAGCCCTAGCCATGGAACGATACTTAGCTTCTATAGAGGATCTTGACATCGCTGATTGTTTCTTAGACCTCCAAGATTTAAGTGACCTCCTAAAGGATACATAATATCAGATGATTTCTAGTGTTAGGGCATGCCACACATATTAGGCTTCAATGGGTTTAGGGTGCTCATTTTAAAACCCCATACAATCATATAATAAGCAACAGAATAAATAAATCATAACTTAAACCCATTGTAGCATACAACGTGCGTAACTGAATATTTCTAGAAAGCATATAAAATTACCTTTGGAAATCATATTCTAGGTGAGCCGTACTCGTGACTTATGAGTTGCAGCCCTCAAGTTGCGAGATCTAATAATTTATTCTTGACCAAATCTTAATTCAAAATGCAAATGTAAGAGGATACACCTGAATCTAAGATCTAAGACCTAGAGAACACACTAATGGAAAAAGATGTTTCATAAACACAAATTTTCTCTCCTCTATTGCCATATTTTAGGGCATCCAAGGACTTAGTGAAATTCTTCTTTTAATGCCCTTTCTTATTATAGTGGAAATAATTTCTTTTGCAACATGAGCATAAGTTTTGGCCCCCTCCCACTAGCTTTGGAAATAAGAGGTTTTCTTATCTTGGTCTTGACCTCATTAGTGTTATTAACAAAGGGGCCAAATGCCTCAAGGACAATCTGACATGAACACGGAAGCAAAATAAATTGAACTATGGTTGAGAAAGGATAGAGTGATGAGGTTGAAATCGATTCTAGCCAATCAAGATCCTATGCCACTTAAGGTATACCTTGGAATGAATTGAAAATGGAACTACAAAACACTAACACCTATGTTGGAGAGATGTCAACCACCAACTAGCAAAAACTATGTTGAATTACTTGGTTTTAATTAATTGGGTTTAAGTTAAAAAACTCACACACATAAATAATAGAGTAGAAGAAGAGTTGTCTTCATTAAAAAATGCAAGAGAGGCATTTATATGTTCCCAACCTTATACCTAATCGGCTATAATTTATTATGGCCCAGAATATTGTCCAAACATATAAAAATAAAAAATTAGTAGAAAAACTCACCCTTGAACTCTACATGATTGATTTGGGCAAACATGCAACTAATCGTGGCTTGCTTGGCTCGATCAATGTCAATCAACCTTCATTATGACCGTCTTTCTAGCACATTGTCTTGTTGATCAAGTGCTCATGCAATTGATCAAGCTCCCACAATCATATTTTCTAAATCCCACCCTATCGATTGGTGCCAGTGCGATTGATCCCTTTTGCGATCGTTACTCCATAATGCCCCAATGTTGAACCACCCTATTGTGATCAATTAGATCTTGGGTCGATCATAATTCTAGAGCCTCTGGATGTTGATCCCACCACCTTAGATCAATTTGTCTTGTTTTGGATCACAAAAATTAGCATCTCCTAGACCTTTTTTTCCTAGCCAAATAATATTTGAAGCCATGTTCCACCCTTTGGTTTCATTAATAAGCCCAAGCCTTCTTCAACCTCCCACTCCTGAACAAAGCTTGTTAATGCTTCCTTGAAGCCTTGTTTTTGGGCTCTGGCAAAAGGTCTTGGTGGCTATGCTAGGGGATCACTCCTAGTTTTGACGTTTACATCATTTTTCTCCTCTTGCAAAGTTTGTTCCATCAATCGAAGATCCTTCTCATCACTCGCATCAAATGGAGCCAAATCAGAAAATTTAAGGTTTGCAGTAACTCCATACATACCTAGAAATTCAATCTTGTAGATATTATCTTCACTCTTCCCCTTGCTAAAATACACTAAACCCAATCTCCCAAGTTAAACATCACTTCTTTTCTAGCTTTGTGTCTCTTCAAGTGAGTGGGTAGAAATGTTTCTACAATAAATTCACTAGTTTAGTGACACTAAGGTGTACTATCAATCTACCATTGTGGGTGTCTTCAATTAATAATTCACATAAAGATCACTTGCAAACACACAACCTACTATCACAATAAGAATGTAATCTCTTTGGCAATAATTTTCATGACATGCAGAATGTCTCGTAGCATACATAACATCAAAATGATACATCAAAATCATCATCATTATACAAATCTTGAATATGCTCAAATGGTATTAGCTTAGTGCTCATAGTGGATACTAATGCGTGCCTGTGAGATGATGCATCAACTGAATTATTTTCCTTAACTCTCTTATACAAAATTGCACAACCAACCCATTTTCCATGCCTCTCACTCAAGTTACCTTAGGTCTCAGTTGATTTAGACGTGTATGATCAACATGTATCAACCTATGACCCTTTGTTACCTAAATTGGTGGTAACCCACTTGGTGACTATTCCGAATACATGTCCTTGACCTCTTGAAAAGGAGAAACAATACATATAGGGAGGGAGGAATTGACGTTATCAGGAATAATCAATGTTTTCCTGTATGGAAACAGTATTATAAGACTCTCAAACTCAAATGTTCTCCTCGAGTCGCGCTCCTTAGCTATTAAACACTCAATTTGTCCTTAGCTTTCACTCTAATTTGTTTCTAGAATTACCCTTATCAATATTCACTAATTTTACGATTTTTCTAACTTTCTTCTCTCTTTATCTAGTTTCTATGCAACTCTAGCTTGAATTACCTTAGAAGGTAAACTTGGTCCTTGTGTACTTGCCGCCGAGACAATGGCAGCAAATTAATCTTCTTGCCACCAAATAGAAATGAATGCCAATTGGTGAATCCATCAGTAACCCTCCAATCAAATTGCGATAGCCTTCCTAGAAATATGTGAGTAGCCTACATTGAACAACATCACAAGTAATCTCATCAGCATTCCCTCCAACACTAAATGCCAGCAACACCTATTTGGTCACCTTCGTTTCCTTTCTATCATTCAATTACTGTAGATGATGTGGTCAAGGGTAGGCTATAGGAGGCAACCTCAATTAATCCATTAAGACAGTGTAGGACAAGTTGGTGCAACTCTCACTATCAATAATCATACTACAAATCCTCCCTCATACTTGGCACTGGGTATGAAATATGTTCTTCGTTTGCCCATCATTTAACTCCTCTTCTACTTGTATGTTAAGGACTCTTATATTCACCAAGTTAATCCTGCCTTCACCTTCATCCATCTCCCCAACAACATCTCCACCAACTCCAACAACTCATTCATTCTCACTCTCCTTCTCTTCATACATCACGACCTTGCCTTCACTAGTAAGGATCATAGTCCTTTTTTTTGACATCAGTTTGAGAAGTGCCCTAAGCCCTAACATTTAAAACACACAAGGTCCTGATTGATGTGTGTCATCGACATATTAAAATTAAATATAAGAAAACAAGCATAGGATGAGTATAGATGGCGTATTTATGCGGAGGGGCGTGTGTCTATCAACATAACTAAGGTTCTATTAGTTAAACTGCCTAAAGGTGATGTGAATAGAAATAACTAGAAAAAGATGAATGCTTTTGAAAATAAATCATTGTCCTGAAGTGGTGAAGCCCAGATAATTGAAGAACCTCCTCTTTTATATTGTGTTGGTTTTAAACGTATGTTAATTTATGTTAATTATCAGCTTGATTATTTTGTTATGAATTATTAAACTTAAAGTCTATACGATATTCTTCTAAATTCTCCTACAATTTCGACTCAAGATTTTAGCAACTTTTCCTAAGCCTTATTAAGTTAAGAAATCTAGTTCTATAATTAACAATGTTTTATCCATATTAATCCTATTGTTTCAACCCTGTTATTCCCTACGCAATCACAAATTAATTATAGAGTTGATCAAATCTTATAATTATCATTCAAACAAATAATGAAAGCAAAGATAACCATTCATTCACGCATGCGTATTCAAGCAAACACAAACGTAAGAGGCTAGAAAATAAATTAGAAACTCATGTTATGATCAACAAAAATCAATGCTAATTTGTTCATCATCTAAACAAACATAAAAATAATAGAACAAGTTTGAGAAAACTTATTTTAATATTAGTGTGTTACGTGGACTAATGAACACTCTCCAACTATGGTGTGAATCCCTTTTTTTTTTTACCTCCTTAATGATTACTCTTGTGTTTTCTAGGTATTTGTATGATAAAAACTAACTAAAACCTCATTAAAAACCATGGAGAATATGTATCTATACATGTATGAGGCTAGGGTGTGAGAAAAAAGATGAGAAAAGAGGAAAACAACCCATAAAATTGCATCCAAATGGTCTTTGCACTATTACTTGAAGCCGCGGGCCTTCTGGTTGTGCTCGTGGATGTTTTGGTTACTCTTTCAAACTCAAGAGTGAGATTTTCATGTCCTACTTTCTAAAACTCAAGGCCGCAAAACACCTTCTTGCAATCACTCCTTTATTTTCTCCGAGTTGTTGCATGCTTAGTTATGACTACTTTGGTAGTGTGCATTCTTTTGTGTATAATTTTTCTGCCTGATATGCGATTGACTTGATTTTTGTGCCATTGGAAAACAAATTCATTTTTTTTATTCTAAAAAGTTTCAGATTAATTGAATATTCCATAAAAATGTAGCATCTTTTCAAATTTTCTGCTTAATATTTTCTCCTAAACTGCTACTCCCTTGAAATTTGTTCCTTTCTTTCAAGCCAAAATTATATAAAATTCCCAAAACCTAAAAACGAATTACATTGAATAAACGATTCTTTTCATCAAGTCATCACACCTCCACACTTACAGATTCGCTTGTCCTCAAGCAAACTAATTTTTACTCCACATCAAGAACCCTTTCAAACTATTAACGCTTGAAACCATGAAATCACGAAAATTGGCCATCCATCTAAATTTCAAAAATCAAAACACACGTCACATAGTTCAAAAATCATTCAAACATACAACACCCTTAATCCAATTATATCTCCAATATAGATTCCTATGTGTGTGAGCCACTCTTCAACCCTTAATCACTCTTACCCAATTCAAAGAGCTTGAATCTAACTGTTGGTGTTCCTCAAGATTTTGTGTGTTAAACTGCTCTTCATGGCATTCTAGGGTATGTGTAGAACTAAAAATTTCATCTAACATGGGATCAACTACTAGCTCCATGCCTTCCTCATCTTCTTCCTCTTCACCGATCCTAGTCTATCCTATACTTATTCCTTAATACTTCTCTTGATATACTTTAGTGTTGCTCAATAATGAATAACAGGCAAAACGAGATGCTACTTTAGTTAGTTGTTCTGTTTGCATTTTAATGAGAACGTCCATCCTTGCTATGAGATTTTGGATGAACTTTGTGAAATTTGCAAGAATTTCTTCTATTAATTGTTGCTATGGTGAAGGTTTTATCATTGAGCTCATTATGTCTTGATATCTCACAAGAGGAATTCAACTGATATCCTTGTTAGATTTTATTGGGGTTGGCTGTAAAAAAACAAAACTTTATTGCATAAATAAATCAAAAACATATAGCAGAAGTTAAAGAACAAACCCCATTCATTTTTGTAGTAAAACACACAAGATATTAAATTAACAAGCGATAGAATCAAGATGGTACCTTTAAAAAGTTTTCAAACTTTTTGTGCGTGATCCTCAAAGTCACGGTCCACAAACCTCAACCTCTAAATTGTCTACAAAATTCTTTTGCGAAGTTCTAACACAAATGTTTTGGGTTAGGTGGACTTTATGACGAAAGACAGACATAAGAGGGTGGCTAGAGTTTCTTTTCTTTGTTGCTTAATGAGGGACACGAATTTAAGGTTAGGAATTCTATCCTGAACTCTTTAAGACTCCTATTTATAGTTTAAACACTAGGGATAAGTACATGGGCTCCAATAGGCCTCTCTACATAGACTCTTTTTAATTAAATAGCCCATGAACTTATATTTATTAATTTCATTATTGAAGCGGTTCTAATCACGGTACCTGCAATGCTTGCTCCATTCCCTACCTTGCTTACTACTTCACTATTTCTAAGTATCCCACTTCTAACCAGATCTTGATGCAAAGAACAAATGTGAGAAGTAGCACCAGAATCTAAAATCTAATAAGTAGAAAAAACACCAATGTAATAAAATGTTTCATAAACATAAAGTTCTTTACCTCTCGCAGCCTTCTTAGATCTGAGGTGCTTGGCATAATTCCTTCTTTCCGTAGTGGAAACACTTTCCCTTTTCGGAAAGAGCCTTAGCCTTATTAATATTCCCACTGACCTTAGGAACAATAGGCTTCTTCTTCTTTACCTTGCTCTTCTTGGTCACACCAGTGGAGCTAGACATAGCAAAAACTACCTTCTTCCCTTTCCCTTTCATAGCTTGTTATGCAATCACCAGCTTATTCAAAAGTTCAGTTAGTGTGCAATTAATATTATTCATGTAGTAATTCATGATCAATTTTGAGAAGGAATCTAAAAGCAATTGAAGGATCAAATCTATCTACAGATTGGTGTCCATGATGAAATATAGTGTTTCAAGCCTCCAATGAGTGAAATTATCTTAAGAACATGCTAACTCACATCACCACCCTTCTACCATGTGCATCCTAGACAACTGCTCGGATAACTTATATTTAGTAGTGTAACATAGCCTACCATACAACTCTTGTAAGTGGTATAAGATATCCCTTGTAGTCGTTATACTCTCATTAGTCCTTTAAAGGTCATTAGTCATAGTAGTCAACATATAGCTCTTGACCCGCATATTATCTCACCACTTTCTTATGAGTGACCTTTTCCTCTTCACTAGTCATGTCAGTATGGGATCATGGGATATTGGCCTCTAATACATTGCCGAGCTGCTCTAGATTAAAAACAGTTCTCAAATTTTAGAGCTAGTCGACATAGTTAGGCCAGTTAGAATATTTGTCTGTAGACATTATTCAGATAGAATAATACCATAGAAAATAAACAAGATTAGTTAGTTTGATTGTTATTTGTGCTACCGCTGTGATTATAGACTAAATTAAAACAACCTCTCACTAGATTTTTCAAATCCTACACTCCTTCAAGTAGAAAATAAAAATTCCATTGGTAAAATATCTTTAGTAGGGATTAGAGTCTTAATTAAATATAACACACCTCACGTAATTGAGTCTTGGCATGCAAGGCCCAATAAGGGGCAAATCTTGCCAATGCATCTTATATGCAGTCCAATCCTTCCTCTAGCCCATGGCCCAACAACACATCGCGTAATCGAATCTTGGCATGTTGGGTCTATTTAGGTCACACCCACTGACTGAAAATTCACCAGATTTGAACTTTGCCCATGGCTAACCACTCTTAAGGCATAATATCCTTTGAATGTTGCATCTTAATGCACTTAAAATCATAAATGCACAGTCGCAATATGACCCTGCTAATGCGATGATATTACACATTAAGGTTACACTTAGGCCTATCAAGCTTCGTAGAGGGCCATGGCAAACATGTTGTAGTTAGAAACTTAATATTTGTTTGAGGAAGTTTTAAGGTCCATGTAAATTAGGTTTTACTTTACACATTATCCATTTTCTATGTATCACATACATGCATCACAAATAATTTGCAAAAGTAAAAGTGGAGGATTATGACTTCTAGATCCAACCCAAGACAAGGTTAGATTGTGCAAAAGTGTGTGAAATCCTACACTATTGCATAAAGATTCCTTGAATGCCTTGGTTTTGGACTTCATGGCTTCATGGGGTCCATCACGCTTTGGAACCTTAAATGACACCAACTCTAGGGCCTCCGCACAAACACCAACCCTTGATATCTTCCAAATTTGCTTACAAATACATGTGGCATACCATAGAGAATCCTATTCTATGAATATAAAATAAAATTGGACTTATGCCCTTACAACCCATGAAAAAATAATTATATAACCCATAAAAAATTAAAACAAAATAAAGTGCATTCACCTATAAGTGTCCTAATTTCCTAATCTAACCACAACTCCTAGCCATACAATTATACATCCCATGTATAATTAAATAATTCCATTCAATGACAATTTCCAAGTCCTATGCATCTTATGCATTATTTTCCATGCCTTGAAAAACAATTTCTCAAAAATAAAATTGAAAAATAGATTCTTTTGCAAACGTCCACATGGTTGTGGGATTGACTACTATAGTTGTGAGTTACCTACACATGACCACGGCAGAAACCCTAGGGTTTTTGTTGCAGTGCCTCTCATGGTCATGATAAGGCCCATCATGACTGTGGGAGCTCTTCTTGCATGTGTATTAACTGTGTGGTTCATGTAACCCTGCAATTGATGGTGCCCTTACGCAGACAAGCATCATGGTTGCTAGAACTAGTATCGTGGCTGTAACATCTACAAACTTTTTGCTAACATGATGTTTCAATCCATGGTATTTTTATTGTGTCTTAGTATTTTTAAAGGGGGCATATGATGTTTTACTTGAATTTTAGACTTGGAGTGGCCAAATTGATGTTGAAAGGTTATGAATTTGTGATCTGGGTTGACTTCAGAATGGATTGACTTGGAGCAAAGGGCATTCGAAATTTGCAATTGTAGGTTTCCTAGTAGAGCATACCTGCATGAGCTCGACCTGGGCAAATTTTGAAGTTTTTTGCATTTATGATCACACGCGCTTGCAATTGAGCACAAATAGTGATGTGATCAACAATACAGAATGGACAGACAATCACACACACACCTAGATTGTAGTCTGGATTGAACAAACATGCCGCACTCGATTGTGTGGTCAGGCTAGATCAATCATGCTACAAGTGGGAAGGCTAAATTTTGACTCCTTTTGAAATTTTCAAATATTGGAGTCACTTTTGGAGGGCATTTTCAAATTTAGCATGTATTCATTTACCTTGTTGTTATGGCTTGTAAAGAACAATTATCCTTTTGAAATGAGAATGTATTGAAGGATTGTTTCTTCTCTTTCCTCCATACTTTATGTCGAGAGTGTTGAGTGATTCAACACCTAAAACTCAAGTATCAAATCGAGTCATTCAGCTTGCTTCTAGTGGTTTGTGGCCAACAAGTCCACAGCATGGTTGTTTAGATTTAATCGGTTGTTTTCATTCCCATTTATTGTAAAGGTTTGCCCCACATGAGGTGGGTTCTTACTCAGTAATTTGGATTTAATCTTGCATTTATATTTGATTTTTCCTTGTTTATTTTCTTGTTTTTATCTTCCATAATTTTTTTCCAAAGTTTCCTAACCATTTTCGATCTTTACTTCTTTCAGTTCACATCAAAGTGGCATCAGAGCTAATTTAATTGGGTTTCTAAATCCAGTTGGTTAGTTGGTTTCCATTGTTGTTCTTCCATATTTTCTATCATTTTCTCCACCTCTTAAACTTTCCTGTATTTGCAGAAATTCCAAAAAAAAAAAAAATTCGTGTGAAAATAAAATCTAGATAGCAACTTGGTTGGATGAGTTTGGTGATTTTGGTGGTGTTGAATATTTGGCTACATCATGCTGGTATAATTGTTATAAAATTTGTGAAAAAAGAGAATAGTGTTGTTGTGTTGAAAATATTTTGTATTGGTGGTATTTGTTGGATATTGTTGTTGGAAATTTCTAAGATATTTGTGTTAAAGTTGTGATATTTGGTTGTTATTGTTATTGAAAATAGTGGTTGAAAGGAGAGGACAAAAAAAGAAGAGGAAAGAAATGAAAATAAGAAGTAAAGAAGTAGAGAAAAAAATCAATGAGAAAGAAAGGAGGAGAAGAAAGAAGAAAACATTGAGAAATTTCAATGGTAGGTTGTTTTGAACTTGGTTTTTGCTAAGGTGGTGTCAGATCGATCTAGAAGAGAGACCAAATTGAGTGTGACATCAGGTTTTCCCTCAACCTTTTGCTGTTTAAGCTTCGTGATCGATCTTGCAAATCGAGTTAGCATCGCAATTGAGCGCGCCCCTGTTGCATGATGGTGCTGCCAACTTCCTTCACCAGATCGATCACCCAGCCTTTCTTTTCACACTCACACTAGATAGATCCTTTTACATCCGAATTGATCCCGAAAACCTTTCTCCCTAATTTCATCCCATTCTATGTGCATTTTATTAGTTTTGGGCCTGGGAACCACCCCAAATGATTCTACGTGACTTGGAGTTGGGTTGGTAAGATTTATTTGAGTGATTTTTACATGTTCTTGTTCATTTGTAAAATTATACATAGCACATACATGCACCTTGAGCTTTCACCATTTAACTTCATGATGTCCCATAACCAAATTGGTCCTGAAGATGTTGATGAGTATGACTTAAGGACCTCGCTCCAAATGTTTGCTGAAGAATTGAAGGATCTCAATCAAAGATTGAAAGGTAAGCCAAGTAGGTTGGAGATGATTGAGAAGGCAATTGGCATGACAAACATTTCTTCGATGGACACAGACATTGTGTGCCTGAATTTGCCTTTAACGAGGGTACTACAAGAAACGGTGTCATCCACAGAGTTGACATCATTAATGAAGAAAGTAAAGACGAGGGGAAGCCCGAACAAAAGAAACTAAGGTAATTGGACTAGGAGTTCAGAAAATTGTGAAAGAGGCCACAACAGAGATAAAATTGGGAAGTGAAGAAGAGCATGAGAGTGCGAGGAGGAAAATTGAGTGAGAGAAATTTGAAGAAAATGAACTAGGATTTGGGAAGGTTGTAGGAAGGAAGCAAAGGAAATTAAGGAAGGGAATGCCAAGATACATAATGCAATGATTGAGGAGAAAGAAGCTGTGGTAGTCAATATGGAGGATGAAGATGCCCACATGGATGAAGGACAAGTAAAAAAGTGGGAGCTTGAACTTCTAACAGGTCATGGGTATGTTGATTTCTTTGATTTTTCATTGGCATCTTCATCTACATGTAATTCACAGAACTTGAAAATTGTTTGACTAAAAGATGATGTTTGGCACATGGGATGTGTTGTAGCTCACAAGTACATCGATTCCTTTGATTTTCCATTGCCACTTTCATCCATATACAATTTGCCAACGTTAGGACTTACATGTACAACTCCAAACAACTTCAAAAGGTAATTTTGGTGTTCTATGTTGCTTACAAATTGCTCTTGTTATTGCGAAATGTGCGTGATGGCAAGAGTTGTTGCCATCCTTGTGTTTGGTTTGGAAACATTAGTGAAGAATTGTGATGATATGATGAGGAGCTCACCTAGACTTGTATTTGACCTTGGTGTACATAACTGCAAAGTTAGGTATCTCAGTAAGGCCGTAAGTGATGTGGTTCCAATACAAGCATGTGATATTTTGTTGGGACAACCTTGGAAATTTGATAGGAGGGTGACTTTTGATGGTGTCACCAAAAGATATTCTTTTCTTTGGGGTGGTCCAAAGATCACTGCGGTATCCTTATCCTTGAAGCAAGTACAAGAGTTGAAGTCTATTTTCAAAGACAAAGTAAGTTAGAATTGGAAAAAGAAGATGTTGGGGGTGGAAATTGTAAATTGAAAAATCCTGAGTGCTTCTATTTAGGAAACAAGATGTGAGGGGAAAACGTGAAGAAGAGAGAACAATGAAAATCTTAATTTGTAAAGAAAATTTGATCATTCATGATAGAGTCACTTTTCCCTCCATGAGTTTTCTCTATTTTTTGTGTAGGAAGTGGAAACATATCCTTGGTTGAGTGAAAAAAGGGATTCTCGTTACTCAATGACATAGAAAACCAAAAGTGGAAGCGCACCAAGCCCAAGTACCTAAAAATTCTATGAGTCTATGGTAACTTCTCATTTATTACTCTTAGGAAGGTTTATGAAGATATTAAAGTTGATGGCTCGTATGGAGTACTTGTTTCCACTTCCACTTTGAATTCCAAATTGATGAACTTTGAGCATATGTGCGATTTACATGATCTCCATGATGATTTATATGATTTGTAAGCTATAATTCATCTTCCATATTAGGACAAATTCTTTTTTTATGGTAATCACTTGTGTGACTTGGAATATTCATTGTATGTACTAGTGGGTAAGGTTATTATAATTTGTGGGAGCATGAAATGGAAAGTTTTAGGAATTTTATGTGCTCCATGATTTGTTGTACAATCTTTGCCAAATTCTATTTGGGGTGTCAATATTTGGAAATTGTTAGAAGAACATTTGATTGTCCAAATCTTAAGTATAATTGTCAATTGCATTACATGGTCATCTTTTGGAATGATATGTGCATGTTAAATTGTTATACAACTCTTGAAAAATTTTGTTTGGGAGGTGAATATTGGCATCTTCTTGATAGGGCATATCCTTGTCAATATTTGGGGCATAAATTGGTTAAATTAACTCATGCTCTTGAATGGTCGTGACACTTTGGTGTCACTACCAGAACAAGTTTCTTTTAGGGCCATTTTTGTTGGCTTTCAATTCAAGGAACATGATGCCTTGAAGGAGCTTGTGCTAAAGTTGCAAACCACGTTGAAGAAAGCAAAATTGAGGTCTAAACAAATTGACCATGTGGATGAAAGAGAAATTATGGAGTGGGGAGCAAAACTTATTGCAACTCATGTGCACGGGGACCCATTTTACCCCTCGACATTTGCTTCACCTGTTTATGTCATATTTGGGTTGAAATTCTTTGGAGTTGAGGAGTTCACATGTGCAAGCCCAATGGAAATTTTGAGATTCATTATCTTCATTTATATGGTTCCTTGTTGGTATTTCGGTGCTACACTTGTACGGATGCAAAGTTAACGCTTAAGCAAATTAGTGGAACCATCCGAGGATTTTATAGGATTGTATTTGTCCACAGAGGACAAGAGCAAAAACTAGGGACAATCTGCCTTCAAGAAGAGGAGTTTAATGTGATTCCAAATCTATTAGAGGTATTGTAAAACTAGGGTATGATATTTTTATTATGCCTTAGTATTTTTTAAGGGGCTGTATGAAGTTTGGCTTCAATTTTAGACTTGGAGTAGCTAGATTGATGTTTAACGATGCTGAATTTTTGATTCGGGATCACTTCAAATCAAGCTCATAGCTAATGGATTGACTAGGAGCTCTTTGGGGCATTTTGAATTTACAATTACAGTTGAGCAGACTAGCATAGGATCGACCTGGGCAAATCCTGAAGTTTACTACAATTACGATTGCACGCCCTTATGATGGTGATCAACAGTACAGAATGGACAGATGATCGGGATCTCACACACATAGTTTGCAATTTGGATCGAGCGAACATGCCACGCTTGATCATGTGGTCAAGCCAGATTGATTGCACTACAAGCGGGAAGGTTAAATTTTGACTTCGTTTGAAATTTTCAATTGTTGGAGCCACTTTTGGAGGGCATTTTCACCATTTCAACTGGCATTTTCAAATTTGGCACGTATTTTGAAATGAAAATGTATTGAAGAAGAGTTTCTTCTTTTTCATCCATACTTTATGTTAAGAGTGTTAGTGATTCAACACCCAAAACTCAAGTATCAAATCATGTTATTTGGCTTGTTTGGTAGTTTATGGCCAACAACTCCACAGCGTGGTTGTTTGGCTTTTTGATGCATGTCGTTAACACATCAAAATTTAAATTTATAATGACTAGTACTGGATATGTACGAGTATTATATCCACAAGGAGGGTTTGTGCGTCTATTGATTTAACCAAATTTTTGTTAGTTGAACTTTAAGACTAGAGCTTAAGAAAAGAAACAAACTAAAAGTGAACACCAACAACAAAGTACACCAGATGAAAGTATTGAAATGTCAAGACTGAAGAATCTAGTCACTTGTGTTCTGTTGGTTTCTTATGCTTGGCAAATTACATTAATTATCAATTTAATTACACTAGTTATAGATTGTTAATGCTAAAGTTTACAAGATATTCTCTTGTATTTTCTTATAGCTTTAACTCTAGATTTTTGCAGGTATTCCCAAGCTAAATCGAGTTAAGTGTTCAAGTTCGTGATTAACAATGGTTTTATGCACTAACTCTATGATTTCAATCTCGTTTTTCTCACAAGTTAGTGTTCACAAATTGTATATCTAGTGCGCAAGTTTTACTCCTGTTATTCCTCGCACTACCACAAATAATTAGAGAAGTAGCCAATTCCCCTCAATTACTATCTAAATCCACAATTGTAAAAAACCATGCAAAGATAATTAATTGAAATTCATGCACACATCATACACTAAACACAAACACAAGCAACCAGAGAAGGATTTAGAAATTCATAGTAAATTCAATAAAAACATGTTCTAAACCATTTATAATCTAAGCAAACATCAAAATAATAGAAAAAGTTATGAAAACTTATTCCTAAGACTTTGCTTTGCGCGGAAACAAAATTTCTTCAACTCTTGGCATGGATCCCTTATTTTCCAAGCTTTAATCTTATGTTCCTATATTCTAGGAGTTGGAAAAGAAACTAAAACCTCAAAAAACTAGAAAATCACCCCTCCTAAGATGCATGGATCTATTATTTATAGTTCAAGAAACCCTAGGAGATGTGTAGAAGTGTAAAAAGTCTGAAAACCCTTGAAAATTATGAAAAATGAGAGCTAAATGTTTCTGGCATCGAAACGCTGTGATAGCACTGCCGAGGACCGCCATTGCAGCCTAGAATCTTGTAATCATGGGCTGAAATTATAGAAATTCCACAACACATCGCAGTTTAGTTCTACGATCGTGGGAAGGTGTCCATGATCGCGACTTTGCTTGCAGAAATTCTAGTGTTTGATTACTTTGGTGGTGTTCATTGTTTTGTGTGTAACTTCTTTGTTTGATGTTTGATTGACCTAAGTTTTATGCTGTTGGAAAGCTAATTCATTTTTATTTTATTTCATAAAGTTTTAGCTCAATTAAATGTTCCACTAAAATGCGGGATCGTTTCAAAGTCACTGCTTAATCTTTCCTGCAACTATGATAACTCTTATTTTAAGACATATGCATGATAAAATTTAATGTAATTCATGCATGAAAGCATATTTTATTTATTTTTACTCACATGCATGCATAAATTAAGTACAAAATGGATATAAATATGCCTATTATTTCACATGTTATCAATTTCTTCAGTTGTTTTCATTCTCATTTGTTGTAATGGTTTGACCCATGAGAGGTGCATTCTTACTCGATGGTTTGGATTCAATCTTGCCTTTTATCTTGGATTTTTCTTTGTTTATGTCCTTATTTTTATCTTCCATAATTATCTTTTTATCTTGGATTTTTCTTTGTTTATGTCCTTATTTTTATCTTCCATAATTATCTTCCATAATTTGTTTTTCAAAATTTTCCAACCATTTTCAATCCTTGCTTCCACTAATTCACATTACTATGATAGTGGGATGGGATGAAGCACTGCCTTATGGCGACCTTTAATTCAATCTAAGTTTGAATAGGTCTCTCATTGGCTCATCATCAACCAATCCTACCATATTATGGTGTAGTTAATAAATTCCACTACTACCAACTTTAATTTTCGACATTTTTGAGTACTTGTAGAAATCAAACACCCTCTTAGTATTACATTCCCATTTAAGGTGTAGCTTTGGATTAGACTTATCCTAAAATAGCAGTACCTTAAGCTTTATTCCATGAAGTTCATGATTGTCATCATTCCTCGGTCCCCTCCTCAGCCGACTTTGAGGTTCATCAAATTGATCATCATGATAGTAAGAAAAATCATCCATTGACTGTCGCAGGCACTTAGCCTATGTTCTTGACTTCTAACTTGTTCACCACATGGTGACACATCATCTCGTGTCCTCATGGCTTAGGATGCATCAACTCTCTCCAAGCAATCATACATTCCTTCTATTGTCTTGGAACTCTAAATCCCTTGTAATTACCTCAAACATCATGTTCATGTCATATATCTCCTCACCTGAACTTGCCTAGCTGTTTGATGTAGTAAAAGAAATAGTGCAAGCGCAATGTGTCTTCTCACTACACTTGTGTATGCACTCAACACCCAAAATAATAATCTCACCTAAATTTAACACAATGTCACCTTAGAAAATTTAACAAAATTCCAAAGCTTATTTACTAAAAGAATTCATGAATAGGGCATAGAATTTTGGGATCAATTTGAGAGTAAACAGATCAATTTAGGTTGAAAAGCAGTGATTACGTTTGATCCTAAGGCAATTTGGATCCACCTAGATGGTCGTAGCTTGTTCAATCACACTAGATAAGCACACACGTAATCATTCCTCACGCTTGAGATGTGATCAATCAAGTTTGGTCACAATCGATTAGGTTTGGCCATGATCGATCAATTGTAATCGTGATCAATTAGGAGCAAAAAACAACTATGGCAAAATGTAACACAGCGGCATGATCAATCCAACTTAAACAAGATCCATTGCATGTCAAAATATGATGAATATTACTACAGAATTAGTAAAAATGTCCTAACAATTTTATTGTGCTGCTGTTTTCTTCCTCTATTATTTTTGTAAAAATTTAGTTCCTCTTTTTTTATTTTATTTTATTCAATAATCTCATAAATTCCCCACAATATTTCCAACACCTAAGTCAAAATAATGTTATTCAAAATAGTGAAAATTTCTCAACAATGCCAACTAGAAATTTCAAACATGTTTTCTTTCTTGAATTTTCTAAAAGAAGATGGAGAAGGATATGAAGGAGGATGAAGAGTAAAATAGACATTGTGAAGAAAAGAAAATTGGTACCTCAACCAATTAACCAGATTAAGAAACTTGATTAATTTTAATCTAACACCAATCAATGTGAACATGGAAGTTGAATGAATCGAAACACGATTGAGGAAGGCTAGAACGATGAGGTTGAAACTAATTCAAGTCGATCAAGAACTTATGCCACTTAAAGTAGACCTTGGAAAGACCCAAAAATGGAACAACTAAAGACTAACACCCATTGGTGGAGATGTCAGTCATGAACCATCGAAAGCTATACCGAATGACCCAATTTGATCACTTGAGTTTGAGTTGAAAAAGTCACACACAAGTGATAGAGTAGAAGAAGAGTTGTCTTCATTCAAAAATGCAAAAGAGGCAAAAGACCACCTTACCGTTAGATTTTGTAAGGGTTTGGCCATAAATATTAAAACTTTATTGCATAAAAACATCATACATATGCAGCATAATATAACGGAACAAACCACATCCATATTTGTTGCAAAACATGTAAGATATTAAATAAACAAGACCAAGCATAAAGAATCGACCTTTGCAATGTGTGCAGCAGCCTCACGCATGATCCTTGAAATCGTGACCCTTAAACCTTGACCTCTAGATTGTCTACACAATTAGGATGCTTGTGAGCTCCTCTTACACTAAACAAAACTCCTTTTGTGAAACTGTAACTCTGACACCATTAGGCTAGGAGGAATTTTTGATAAAAAAGAGACGGAACTAGGTGGTTAGGGTTGTTCTCTCCCTAGCTTGGAGGGTGCATGAATTTTTCAGATTTTATTATGTGTCTTGAACCCTTTAAGACCTATATAAACAATTAAGATACTAGAGTTTAGTGCACGGGCTACATGTACCCTCCCACATGGACCTCTTTTAATTAAATAGCCTATAGACTTTTATTTATTAATCTTATTAATAAATCAGCTCACGTGCTTTTTAATTATTAATCTCATTAATAATTAAAGCTCATTTGTGTCTAATTAATTTAATTTAATTAATCTCACTAAATTAATTAAATTTCTAGTGTACTTCTAATTAATGACCCTTCATTAAAAAGCACCATGAGAATTTATTTAGGCTAATCTAATTGCAACTAAATAAAGTATGCTACCCAGTAATTTAACACTTACAACACATCCCAATCTTATGTGTGTAACTCTCTAGGTTCATTCTTAATTGGCAATGAGCATAGCTTAATGGATGTGGTATGACCTGTATTATAGCCCAAGTAAGATTAAGTGATTAGGATTAGAATGAATCTTTTTTATCATAACTACTATGCCATATAGACCTTTTGTCTTACTTTATCCTAATTGAGTGAGAGTTATAAATTTAGTCAAACTCACAGATTTAGTTATATGATCAATTGGGGTTTCCTCATGAGACAAATGTTCTTATCGTAAACTCCTTGCTGATCACACATTGCCTTGACTAAGGACTTCTATCTCATAAAACACCAACTACATAGCACAAATGCTTTGCTCACTTGCAAGGCAACAAATATGTACTTAGGTAATGGCATGCTAGGCTCATGACCCTAACCCATATTAGATAGATATTGATCTTTAATGTCCTAATGACATGTTGATCGTCATGTATACAATACAACTATGTTGTCTTAGGTCTAAGATTTACAAGCATTTAACATGATCACAAAGCATGACATTGATAGTTAAAAGTGAACTTTAGGCATCAGCTTCATTTTGAGAGTCATTACTTGAATGCTCCATTCCCTAGTGACATATCCATACACATGTATTCTCAATATTTCATACAATGTGGTATGGCACTCACCGTACAAATGTAAGGTGTGAAAGTTGTATTGACTCTCTAATATCCTTTAGAGTGTCTGCAACTCGTAGACAGGTTTTAATGATTTAGTACCAAGAGAATCTTGTATCCATATTCATGACTGCTTATGAATAAGGCTTATTAACTCAAGCATGTGAGCACATGCAATATTTTACTCTAATCAAGATTTACATGCATGAAAATTTGCCATAATGTTGATATGAAAATCAATATTTTATTAATTAAAGTGAAGGTACATGTACAACCAAATAAATACTCTATGAGTCTTCTCAAGACTCGTCCATGAGGCTTCTTTAGCCTCATTCATATCCCATAAATTTAATACTCATCACTCATTTCAATCTTTTGTGTGTGACTCTCTTGGTTCATTGTTAATTGGATCGAGATGATGCTATCATCTGCCAGGGGATGAGCTCTCTATGATTACAATTGGCTGGGGACATGATCAAGTCAGAAGGATTGTGATCATTTGCCAAAAGAAGAGCCCTTTGTATTTATGATTGCCTAAGGATGCAATTGATCATGAGGAGCCACGAGCGTAATGATAGAATGCATGAAGCACTCACACTTGATCTGACACGACAAGCGCTTGATTGCACAGTAGGCGGAAAGTCTCATTTTGACCCATTTTTTAAGCCAGTTTTCTAGGAAATTTTTGTTTTTTCACCTTCTCCTAGCTAGTCTAGCTTGTATTGCCCCTTAAATACATTCATTGCTCATTTGTTAAAAAACAACCAAGTTCACTAATACAAAGAGTATTCTCTTTTCTCTCCATTACTTGTTCCTTGAGAGTGTGTGAGTCAATTAACACGTCTAAGCTCAAGTCAAACTGGGTCCTTTAGGTGTATTTTGATAGTTCATGGCCAACATTTGCTAGTGTAGTGTTTGGTCTTTCAGTTGCATAATTTTGATTTGTTACAAGGTTTTACCCTATGTGAGTACATTTTTGCTTGGTTAACTATTATGCAATCTCATTGATTATCCCTTTATTTTTCCTTATTTGTTTCTTTATTTTATCTTTTTCCTTGTTTGTTTCTTTATTTTATCTTCCATAATTTTCCCTAAATTTTACCAACTATTTTCAATTCTTACTTTTGCCAATTCACATCAGTAGTTCTCATTGTAGAAAATCCTTTCTCCTATGTTTTAAATTAGAGAAAAGCATGAAACATCAGTAACAGAAACCATTTTCTATTATTGCCAGTGTCGCAACTATTAGCTTTGGTCATAGGGGTTAAAATTTTTCCTGCGGCGTTCTCATGTTCATAAGCCTTTGATTTTTGCACTTTTTCCATAATTCAAAACATGCAAAAACAATTTTTGCATGAATAACCAAGTATTAAATACATGTTTAATCAATTCCCAAATGAAAAACTACTACAGATAGTATGAAAGCCATTAAACCTCATGGTTGTATGAGGAAATTGGGTGCACAGATCCCTTTGTTGGGTTTCAATGGGTTGGAGTGCAATTTTTTAATTCATAAACATGATACAATCCATACAATCATATAATACATAAAAGAATAAATAAATCTAAACTTAGATTAGTTTTTTCAGACAACGCACATAGTGGAATGCATACAAAAAGCATATAAAATTACCTGTTAGAATCTAATTCCAGGTGAGCCATACGAGAGACCTATGAGTTGCAACCCTCAAGTCATGACCTATAATTTGTAAACATGAAAGGAAATTAAGCTAGCACCTAAAAAATTAACCACGAACTTTTTCTCAAGAACCTAATGCAACTCTTGTAGGTATGGAAGATTTTGGACAAGAGCGAATAATAGAA
Source organism: Avicennia marina (assembly GCA_019155195.1). NCBI lineage: Eukaryota > Viridiplantae > Streptophyta > Magnoliopsida > Lamiales > Acanthaceae > Avicennia > Avicennia marina. The sequence continues at coordinate 11,981,361 of CM032756.1, read as the reverse complement.
ATGGGTTAAAAGACCATTCCTTTCTTGCTTTGTAGGGGAAAATGAATTTTTTCTAGGTATTTTTGATGTTGTGTCATTCAAAACTCTTTTAAAATCTTGTATTTTCAAGATATAAAATCTTACACTGTTGGGTTTCATTGAGTTTGGGGTGGAAATTTTAAAATTCAAAACCATGCAATAACAGAATATATGTAGTGGAAGAATAAAACCAAACTCATTCTATTTTTGATATATTACACACATAAACTGAATAAACTGAAGAATGCATAAAGCTTACCTCTTAGAATCGTATTCCAGTAGAAGTGTGCACATGATCCACAAGTTGCAGCCGTCAAATCTCAACCTCTAGTTCATCCACATAGCTAGAAAACAAGCACCCTCAAAAACATCTATGAACTTCTTTACAAGGTCCTGACGTAAACTACTTTGGGCATGAAGGCTTTAGAACAAGAAAGAAATTGAGAAAGATGGGAGAAAACTCACTTTCTTTCTTGGGAGGGGTTATGAATTGTTTTATATTCTTTTGATGTTATATGATTTGGAACTATTCCAAATTTATTTATTTCTAAAACACAACATCCTATGCATAAAACCTAAGACACACATGGCATGAGCTTTATGAGCTTCCTGTGTGGATCTTTAATTATTTTTAGCTTAAAGTTTATTTAATTGTTAATCTAATTAATAATTAAAGCCCATTTTTGTCTTGTGTTTTACTTTAATTTATCTCATTAATTGAATTAAAGGCCCACTATGACCTAATTAATTATCTCATTATTAACCAACACAATGAGAAATCCCTTTGATCCAATCCATTTGCAACTAAATTAATTTCCTCATAAAACTTTTCAAGTCTTGTTTACACCCCAACCTATTAACAACTTGTCCATGTTCCAACCTTTTGCATGTGACTCTTTAGGTTTATCCTTAATTGACAATGAGCACAGATTAAAGGATATGGGTAATATTTAGCCTACAACCCACATCATAGCCTAATTAAGATGAAGTGAATGGATCACATGAATTCTCTAAATTGTGACTACTATACTGTATAAGCATTTTATCTTTCTTTGTCCTAACTAAGTAATAGATTTAGTCAGACTCACTAACTCGATCATTTGACAAAACTAATGTTGCCTTTTTAGATGAATTCTTTATTTGAACTCTTTTACAATCACACACCACCTTGGCAAAGGATTTTATAAAGCATTATTAGTGATAGTGTACTAAGAAGCCCTATGTCCATGTTTATAACCTATCATGTATAAAGCTTCTTAACATAATCACATATGCATATACCAAAGTTTACACTATACAAGATTTACAAGAATGAATAATAACTAGAATATTAATATAAGAGAAATCAATATTTTATTAGTTAATCAAAGGTTGACATATATGGCCAACATCATTCACTATCTATTGGTGTTGAAAGGCATATCACTAACAACACTCACTTGCACTCTAATGAAATAATCCTAGTGCTAGTCATTATGGTATCTTATATCCATCTTCTCAAAATGGTGATCTAGCTACACTTGTGTTATTGGCTAGGTGAGTGGGTTGGACACATTATTTGCCAAAGTTATTTTCTATGTGGCTACATCACCCCTTCCAATGTTTTCTTAAATACTGTGATAACATTACTCAATGTTTTTGGATTTCTAATGAGACCTTGGTTCATGCTTATATAATCTTATCATTGTTATCAAAATATAGTGGCATTAGCCGATCCATGTCCAGAACCACCTAAAGTTTTTTCATGAAATTCCTTATCCAAATAGCCTCCTTTGCAACAAACATGTTGTGATGTATTCAACTTCAATGGTGGAATTTACAATAGAATTTTGTTTGGAACTCTTCCAACTCACTACTTAAATACTTGAAGATAGACATTCTTTCATCCACATTTGATTAAAGTAAAAGTTAGTTATCCATCCATTCTTAGATCTCCCACTCTATATATAAATACCATATCTTTAGTCCTGAAGTCTTTAAGGGCTCACTTGACAACATTCCAATGCTCTTTGGCTTGATTCACCTAAAACCTAATTTTAATCCTTATGGTATAGGTGATATTTGGCCTTATATATAGAATCACATACATTAGGCTCCTAATAGTTAAGGCTTATGGAACGACTTCCATGCTCCTTCTCTTATGATCTATCTGTGAACACATAGATTTTGAGAGATGGATGCCATGCTTGAATGATAGCAATCCTATCTTGGAGGCTTCCATAGTGAATCTCTTTAGTATCTTCTATGTATAGGGCTTAGGAGTGACCTATCTATCTCTATAGTTGAGAGTGCCTGAGATCTAGGTTACTTCTCTTAAGTCTTTCATGGAGAAGGAGCAAAGTAAACAAGTCTTAACTGAGGTAAGCGTCCTAAAATTGTTCCCAATTAATTGTATATCATCTATATACAATACTAGGAATGTAACAGTGCTCCCCCTAATCTTCTTTTAGACACACTGCTCTTCTTTATTCTTGATGAAGCCAAAGAATTTGATTGCACCATCAAAATGAAGATTCCAACTCTTTGATGCTTACGTAAGGCCATAAATGAACTTCTTAAACTTGTATACTTTAGGAGATTCCTCTTGGACTTTAGAACCATACTACTGAACCATATAAATGTCTTCCTCAAGAAACATGTTGAGGAAAGAAGTTCTGACATTCATTTGCTAAATCTCATAATACAAGTGGACGACTATTGCAAGTAATATTTGAATGGATTCGAGGTTTGTAGACCCCTTTGGACACTAGTGTCTTAACTATATATACCTATTTAAAAGAGTTGTAAGCATGAGAAAATGAAGAAAATTTGTGTGCCTCCCATCAAGTAAAAAGAAAGAAAGTTCTAGCTACCCTCTTTCCTTTTTTTTTTCTTTTTTGTCGCAAAAAGCCTTCTAGTCTAAAGCTGATAGAATAAGAGCCTTGCAAAAAGGGTTTGGCAAAGTGTAGAAGGCACTCATCAACATTCTAGTAATGGGGACAAATTCGAAGGTTGTGACCAAAAGATTGCAATTGCGCCCATTAGAATACTTTCCAAAGGTACATTCTTTACATGTCTTTTCAGTGCTTGTCAGTTCATGCATGTAGTATGGTGAAAATAGAATGGCTCTGGTATGTTATTTTGCTATGCGTGTGCTATTGTTTTATGGTTTAAAAATTTTAAAATTGGACTCCAAACCCATTGGAACCCAATAGTGGTATTAGAGCACTGTTTTTCACATATAACTGTGAAATTTAATGATATTTCTATGATTAATGGTAGTTCTCATTTAACAATTGATTAAACACGTATTTGATACTTATTTATACTTGAAAAAAATTTGTTTTTGCATAATTTGGATCATAGAAAGGATTTTGTGTAGCTACAACAATGGGCATAGCTCTCACACAAATGACGGGCACCTAGCAGGCACTAGGCGTGTGGTTGATGGGTGCCCAGTGAAGGGTGCATGTTTGACGTGCTGCCTCGATGAGCACTTAATGTGCACTTGACAAGTGCCCGACGCATACTATGCGGCTAGAGGTGTGCTAGGTAGCATGTGCTACCACCTCATGCTTATGGTATGCACATGGTGCATGCATGATATTCTATAAAAAAAATTCCTTGATGTAAAATTTGGAAGAAAGTTTTTCATAAACGAAAACTAAGGCATGAGATGTGTAAGTCATTGAAAAGGTTATTAAATGAATTCGATGGATTACACAAGTGAGTATAATTATATGAATGTATGTTGTGATGATTATGGGCTTATGACACTTGTGGATGATATTTATTTGATTGGTTTTCATGGTTGTATAATTGTTTTTTGTGGTTTGTAAGGGCAGAAACACAAGTTTTTGTTATATTACATATAATAAGAATTCTCTGTGATACGCCATGTGTATATGTAAACATGGAAGACATCAAAGAGTTAGTGTTTGTGTAGAGAGCTAAGAGTTGGTGCTATTTGAGGTTTTGTATGGTGGTAGGGCCCATGAAGCAAACCATGAAGACCAAGACTAAGGAAGACATTCAAATAATTCTTATGTAATAGTATAGGATTTCACACACATGTGCACGATCTAATTCTAGGCTTAAATTGAATCTAGGACACCATAATCCTTCATGTAGTCATCACCACACTAAAATTAAATTTAGACAAAATTAGTACTGTGGTGAGTGCAAGTGCCGTTCCCATAGAGAGGGGTTTTGTGCCTATCAATATAACTAAAATTCTATTTGTTAGGTTGTAATAAGGTAGTAAAATTAAAATTAAATGATGAAAGCAAACACCTCAAAATCCAAAATAACAGAATCAAGTGATGAAGTATCAACTACTAAAGAACTTTGTTCGTTGTGATGTGTTGGTTTTCAATGTGTGCCAATTTATGTTGATTATTACCTTAATCACCTTGTTATGGATTGCTAATCCAACAATATATAGGATATTCTCTTAAACTCTTCTATAGCTAAAACTCCAAATTTTAGCGAGTATTTCTAAGCCAAATCTAGTTACTTTATTAGGTTCTATAATTAACAATGTGTTGCCCACACTAATCCTATGATTTCACTCCTATTATTCTCACAAGATTAATTTTTATAATTGTATGTCTAGCATGTGAGTTTCACTTCTATTATTCTTCACTCAACCACAATTTAATTATTAGGTTGATCAAGTCTTTACAATTACTAATTAGTTCACCAATTACAAATAACTGAAGTGAAGAGAAACTAATTGAACAAAAACTAAAGCAAAATTATTCATCATTCCAAACATCATGAAAAACACAAGAAAAAGTTGAAGAAACTTAGTCCAGGTTTTGCATGTTGCGTGGAACAAAAGGTGTTATTCAATGATGGAGCATATTCCTCTATCTCCAACTCTTAAATTTTGTTTCCTAAGGGTTTCTAAGTTTTTGCAATGTAAAAAAATGCCTAAAATACTTTCCAAGATATGTAGAAGGTGTTTATACATGTGCATGGGGGCTAGGGTTCATGTATGTGCGTGGAAAGATAAGAAAGCCCTTGGAAATCGCATCACATGGGTTTTTACTGTATGTCTTGCGACCATGACACTTTTCTCCATGACTGTGCCACCCTTTGCTGTGCTTGTGAACTCATGCATAAGTTTGTGTAGTCTTCGTGACTCAAATTCCGCTCTCATGACGTTTGTCCTCATGGTTGCACTTTGCCTCAGCGTAGTCATGAGCTCAATGTTGTACATTCTACCTCTTAAATTGTATATTTCACACTCCTTCTTCACAATTGTGAGCCTCGATCTTGCGAGAGCAAATCTCCCTTCTGCAACCGTGAGTGACTCATTTAAAAATTCCAGTATGCCTTGTGCTCCTTCTCGTACTTGCAGATAAAACTTCCACCGTCACGATTGTTCCTTTTGTGGCCATGAATGATGATTTTAGGCAACTTTCAGAATGCTTTGTGGTTACATTTTGTTGTGGCAATGTCTTCTTTTAAGGCCACGACTTCCATGCTCGCGGGTGTGAACCTATAATGTGGACTAGACTTACACTGAAGTGTAGCAAATGTTCAAAATCGATCACTTAATGCCAAAACCACACTCATACACCTCCAAAATATCAAAATTAACATTGTTCATGCATCAAAGCATTTTTTAACCATTTTAGCTGGACATGCATGCAAAAATTAAGCATAAGGGATTTCAAATATACTATAAAATCACATGTTATCACACCTCTACACTTATTTGATTGTCCTTAAGCAAACTCTCTCTCCCAACTAAATGAATGATGCATGAATTCATGAAAACCAAAAACTTGGCCACCCTTAATTTTAGAAATCAAATACACACATTACTTAGTTCAAAATCATTCAAGATTACAACATTCTTGACCAAATTTTTTCCATTATGAGTTTTGGTGTGTGTGTGTGTGCCACTCTTCAACCCCTAATTACTTCAACTCCTTGATAACTTCAAGAAAAGATGACTTACACTAAGTATCAACTCACCTTTTTTTGAATGAGTTCATTAGCATCACTTCTAACCACAAGAACCAGTGTGGGATAAATCATTTTTCTCTTTCTACCCCCACACTTATTTTTCACACTGTCTCGAGAGCTTCAAAATCTTTTTGAAGTAGTTGGAAGCATTTTTTCTTGAAACTGAACAAGGGTCACCACACTTCCAGTTACTCAACTCACAACTCAACTTATAATGTTTTAAATACTCATGATTGAGCAAACTTTTTGTGTGAGAATGAATAATGGTCTCTGTCCATCTCTGTTACTCAATTGCTCCAACCAACAGATATCTTTCTTATGCTCACATTCAAAATTTTTTTATTTTTTGGATAATTTTTTCATTCAAGTCCTCTTTTTCCTTTTTTCTCAATTTCACTCATTCTTTAGAGAATTCGTCAATGCTCAAGATAAGGTTTACATCCCTAATTTAAGTATCCTCTCCTCAACAAAGGTCCTTCCAAACAATCTAGCAACTAAGAATAAGTAATGAACTAGCAATGAAATTTTTCATAGCACGTTTCATCACAAATTAAGTACAGTGGCCACTAAATCCATGGTGCATTCAAGCAATCAATTTAATCATGTAAATCGCAACTTACATGTTTTCCTACACTACCAATCACATGTAGCACAATAGAACAAAAGTTTTCCTACAATTATGCCCACCCACACACTTATTTTGTTACCTATATCAATTGCATGATCACATAAATAAACTAAGGTAGCAAGAAATGAGACAACCATGTAGGGTGGCAAACATTCTCCTTCTTTGTTTGTGGGGCTTGCACTAGGCACTCTCGATTTCCTTTTTCCTCCTCAATCTTACACCAAAATATAAAATGATGTTCCACACAACATCAAAGCAAACAAAATTATGAAATAGAAAAACAAAAAGTATTAAATAACTTGGATTATCTCCTAAGAAGTGTTGTATTTAATGTCTGCTGCACGACAATGTACTTATGGTATAAGGCAGATTAATTGAAATCTCAGGGATCCACAGCCCTGCATGAGTTGCAAGTCTTCCCTTTTTTCTTCCTCTTTTCCTCCTCCTTTTCCTTGCCCTTTTCCACACATAAACATCTTATTTGTAGTCTTGCTTGAGTGGTGCAATCGACTCTTACCCCACACTTGCTTTTTCATCTTTGCTATTAGTAAGATCACCTACACTATTTCTTTTTATTCCATAGCTGCATCATTGAACTTATTAGTAGGATCATTAACCACATGTAGTAATGAGATATTTTCCTCTACCTTTTGAGTGTGAGTAATGGAAGGTGTAGACTACATAAGAAAAGTTACATTTTTAGGGCATACATATAATGTTAAACTACCTTTTCCATGTATATTGTAGCTTTAGTGGTAGTTAGAAAAGGGTGGCCTAAAATAAGGTTGTGCTTCTTCTCACTCTCTATTTCTAGGATAATAAAAATTATGGCTATAATGAATTCATTCACCTTAGTCAAGAAAATCTCTACTGCCCCAGTAGCATTGTCATGGACCTATCTGCCAACTTGATTTCATTCGTGTGGGCTTTGCTAATTTCATACCAAGTGCTTGGACACTAGAAAAAGATACCTAAATATCATAAAACATTATTAAATGAGGTGTTTCCTATAGTGCACGAGATGAAAAAAATCCCTCGACCTTTAAGCCTTAGTGGTAACACATTTTGCTTATTTAGGTTGTCTTCCAATTCCCTTAGTTTTCTCTTTTTAGATGCCACATCTTGTAGGCACTTGACAACACTTGGATTCTTATTGATCTCTACAACCGAAGGGCATTTACATTTTAGCTTTTCAAAATCACTAAGACATCTGCTTACTTGCTCTTTTATTTTTTTTTTTGTTCAGACTTCCCTTTAAGTGCATAGAACTTTTGGCTTGTATAGCACTGGGCTTGCTTCTTTCTCCACTGGTTGTGCCCCTTCCTGCTTTGTCTTTTCCACTATGTGCATGCTCTTAACATGTTCAATCGGGTTATTCTTAGTAGTACTAGGTAGTGTGCATATAGGACTATTTGTCATCTCTTTCGTTAGTTGCCTAACTTGCACCTTCAAATTCTTGATGGATGACAGCTGATTTTGCAAGAGAGTGTTAGTCTTATTATATAATCTTGTGAGGTTTTTGCCAAGTTACCTATCATCTCAGTCATGGACTTCACAAGATTGCTAACAAAGTCTTTTAAGGGATTACTTTTTCTCTTGCTACTAGTAAGGTGCTTAGAAGTTTGGTAGATTTTGTGAGTTACTCCAAGAGAAGTTGGGATGATTCTTACAATCAGGGTTGTAATTGTTTGAATAAGGATTATTGCTTTGTGCTCTAAGATTACCTATGAAATTTATTTACTCTTTTAACCTATTGATTGTCCCTTCTCCTTTACGAAGTTGGGGTGATCCCTGCAACTGAGGTTGTTACTTAGATGTTGTCCTATATACATATCACAAGTTTGCATCATAGAAACTGGAGAGGGTTGAGTATTACTTACCAGAATATTATCTATCTTGGACAAAAGCTCCATTTTTGTTGCAAGAGTTGTCATTGTGTCTACATTATGTAAGCCGGTTACCTTACGTGTTGTGAATCTCTTAGATGGCCACTGATAAGCATTAGATTCCATCTCCTAAATTAAAGCCTAAGTATCCTTAAACAATTTATTCATTAATGCGTCACCTGTAGTTACATCAAGAATAGTACGTAATTAACTCAAAATCCTACTGTAAAAAGTTTATATCTACATCCATAGTGGGTAGCCATGTTATGGGCATTTCCTAAGTAATTCCTTGAAGTGCTCCCACACCTCTGGCAATGTTTTTGAATCAAGCTACTCAAAGGTGCCTACCTTGAGCCCTTGCTGTGTCATCTTTGTATTTGAATCAAGCTACTCAAAGGTGCCTACCTTGAGCCCTTGCTATGTCATCTTTGTAGGTGGGAAATATCTCATAAGGAACTTATTAATTGTGTCCCGCCAAGTAATTATGCTATTGGTGGAAGGGATTGTAACCAATGCCTAGCTCTATCCCTGAGAGAAAAAGGAAATAATTTAAGTTTAATTGCACCATCAAAGACACTATTAAATTTTATAATACTATAATATTCTAGAAAGCTAGCAAGGTGTGTGTTGACATCTTTTATGGCGCATTACCAAACTTGTTTAGTTGCACCATATTGATGAGGGTGGGCTTTAGGTTAAAATTGTTAGCATTTATCAGTGGTCTAGTAATTCCTGTCATATGTGGGTTCATCATCGAAGGAACATAATGTCTGATATGCTTGTTGGTTTGGTGGAGGCGGTAGTCGATCTTAAGGCTTTAGTGGTGGTGGTGGTGGGTTTTCCCTCTCCATTTTTGGTGCTTTTTGCTCTTGTTCATGTCAGAATAAAGCTTAATAACTATAAAAAGTTTTCTCAATCTCTAAATCAATGTCGAGGTTTGTGCTCTAGCGCTTGTGAATACAAGAGGTCTCTGAATACACAGTTTAATCCACGAAGAATAGCATTTATAACTAAAAAAACAAAAATAAGATTAAAGGGCGAAGAAATAAAGATAAACAAAAAGAAAGAAAATTGTCTAATCTAGCGGTCCCTTGGAGTATTTGTTAGCACTCATTGTTTTCCCCAAAAACGATGCTAAAATTTGATGCAGGTAGTCATTAGGGCAAAATTAAATATAAAAATAGCCATAAGTATTAATGTCCTTCTTGCAAAGAGGGGTTTTATGGTTATCAATCTAACTAAAGTTTTATTAGTTCAGTCACAATAAGGTAGTGAAATTGAAATTAAATAATAAAAGTGAATAACCTGAAAGCCAAAGTAATAGAATCAAGTGATGGAGTACCACGTATTGAAAAACCTAGTCCTTTGTGATGTGTAGGTTTTCAATATGGGCAAATTTATGTTGATTATCAACTTAATCTTCTTGCTATGGATTGCTAATCCAAAAATCTATAGGATATTTTCCCAAACTCTTCTATAGTTAAAACTCTAGATTTTATTGGGTACTCCCAAGCTAAATCGAGTTAAGTTATTAGGTTTTATAATGATAACGTGCTGCGTGCAGTAGTCCTATGGTTTCACTCCCATTATTCCTATATGATTAATGTTTGTAATTGTATGTTTGGTGCATGATCAAGCCCTATGGGCTAGGACTTGAGGATCACGAGTTTGCTCAATTTGGAATACAATTCCAAAAGGTATAATTTGAATGCTTTCTTGTATGCATTATTTTATGCATGTTACATGGAAAAAACAAAATAAGTTTGAATCATTATTTTTTACCATATATGTTGCGATGATGATTGTTTTGAAGTTTTAAAATTTCCACTCCAAACTTTTTGAAACCTAACAATGATATCAGAACAACTGTTTACCTCATATAACTAGAAAATTAATGATCCTTTTATGGTTTATGGTAGTTCTTCATTTGAAAATGTCTGAACATGTTTTTGAAACCTATTTGCACTTTTAAAATTGTTTAGTAGGTGTTTAGAATTGAGAGAAAGTATGAAAAATCAAGTCTTGAGCGTCAAGAAAGTGATTCCATAACACAACTACTATCAACTCATAGCCATTAGAAGCGTGCTAATGGCCACAGAGCAAACGACTGTGGTTGCCAACCTATGCATAGGGTTTTCATAAACCCTACAATAGGGATTGACTTTGGAGGTGGTAGCCAGCAACAACAGAGTGTTGGACATTCTGTTGTGGGTTGTCACTATTGGAACTATTCTTGAGACATCAAAAAGGCCTGCAGAGGCTTTTTAACAAGTTGGAAATATTAGATCTCATTTTCTACAAATGAGAACTAAAGCATGAGATATCTATGTTATAGAAAGGGTCATTAAATGGAACTGTTGAATTATATAAGTGATGTATAATTAAATGGATGGATTATAGACTTTGGACACTTGTGGATGAATGGATTTTCAGTTTAGGATTGGTTTTATTGGATGTATAATTAATTTTCATGAGTTGTAAGGGGTTATGTCCATGTTTTGTATTTTACATGGAATAGGAGTTATTTCTTCATGGTATGCCTCGTGTAGATGCAACATGGAAGAGATCTAGAGTTGATGTTCATGTGAAGGCCAAGAGTTGGTTCCGTACAAAGGTCAAAGGTGTGGTGAACCCATGAAGGAGGTAATGAAGACTAAGATAAAGAAAAGATCATTGTTATTTTTCCAATGTAATACATAGGAATTCATATATTTGTGTATGATCTTATAGTTGGGCTCTAGTTGAATTTAGAAGCCTACAGCCTTCCATATTATTTATTTTCATGTTGAACATGAATAATATGCAAAGTGAGATGTAAAATACATGGATCAAAAACTTCTTTACTCAATATTAAGATGTAATAGTGATTTATTTCGTCATGGCTCTCCACTAAGCTCGAAGTTTTAAGTATAGTCTTAGTGTGTGATATTAGTACATTCTCTGAGGTCACATTGTGATGGCACATAAAGGGCTTTTGGTGCATTAGATGTGACATTCAAATGATACTTCACCTTAAGAAATAAAAGTATCAAAAGTGGGTTATAAATCCAACGAATTGCTAGTTAGTGAGATTAACTTAAATGGACCCACATTGGCAAGAACTATATGTGTAAGGCTTTGCAGGCCATGAAAGATTGGACCATACATGAGATGCATTGGTAAGGGATGCCACTCATTGGGTTTTGTATGCCAAGAATTTTTTGTGTATTATGATATGTCCAATGAAGACCACAACTGCCCACCAAGAAATTTTTCCAATGGAATTTCTATTTTCTACCCAAGGGAGTGTAGGATTCAAAACATTTAAAGGGAGGCTATTTTGAATTAAAGTTTATAATCATGTGAAAACGTATTCTACAACCAAACAAATACATTTTGTTTATTTGCTACAGCCTTTATGTATCTCAAATAATGATTATGCCTCATATTAACTACTTAAGACCAACACTTTGATTACACTCAACTATGCTGATTAACTCCAAAACTTCAGAATTGTTATTAAACTTAAGCACATATATTAGAGGTGGCATCCTACTAAGCCCTATACCCTGTAGAGATGACTAGTGAGGAGGAAAATTTTGCTCGCAAGAAATAGGTGGAAGATGATCTATGGGTCATGAGCTACATGCTGATTTTTGTGACTAATGATCTCCAAACAACCCATGAGAGTATGGAGAGTAGTTGAATTCTTTATCACCCACAAGAGTTGTATGGTGAGCAGAGTTGTACTGCTATATATGAGGAATCCAAGCAATTATTTTGGATATGTAAGGCAGAGCGTGTTGATGTTAGCAAGGTTGTCCTTAAGATGATTTCACTCTTTTGATTCATTGGACTTCATCATGGATGCCAATTTTTAGATGGATTTCATCCTTCGATCGCTTTTATTCCTTCTCCTAGTTCATCATCAATTATCATTGTAAGATAGAGTGTGCACACTAGATGGGCTCCTTAATGAGCTACTGACTGCTCAAATCGCCATAAAGGGGAAGGGAAGGAGGAGTTTCCTACCGTGTCTAGCTCTTTTGATAAGACAAAGAAAGGTAATAAAAAGAAGAAGAAGCCTATAGTTCCCAAGGTTATTGGGAGTATCGAGAAGGCCAAAGCTTCTACAAATGAAGGAAAGTGGTTCCATGTCGGCAAGGATAGGAATTGAAAGAAGAATTCCTTTGAGTGCCTTATGAGCTTGCAAAATGGTGTTAGAGGTGGGGATGATAGCATTATGATACATGCCATTTCCAACGATGTGATAGGGATGGTTTGAATCCCAAGCAATTGTGGCATCTTAGACTATGCCATGCTGAGGAGTTAAGGAAAAGCAAGTTGGAGAAAGATGGACTTATTGATCCATTATAAGAGGAATCCTATTCAAGTTGTGATCCTTGAGTCATAGGGAAGATGATGACATATCTATTTGATTGTTATGTCGAAAAGGCCACGGAGGTGTTTGAGTTAGTCCACATTGATGTTTGTAAGGCATTCAATGAATTAACTAAGGGAGGAAACTACTACTTTATAACCTTTACTAGATGATTATTCTAGGTATGGTTATTAGTGATATGTCCTATAACTCCAATAAATAATGAGGGATACTAGAGAGCATTGTGGTTGTATATGTGATTTTTTCAATTATAAATGAAATATTGATTTTTTATATCAATGTTCTAACAAGTTTATAGATGCATGTAAATCTTAACTAGTGTAATGTATTGCATGTTTACATGTGATTGAGTTAAAAATCCTTATTCATAAAGGATTATGAACATAGACATAAAGTTATCTTACCTCTCAATCACTAAAACCAATCTGTATATCACAGGCACTCTAATGGGCATTAGAGAAGTCAATTGTATTTGTACGGTCAGTGTCATACATTTAGTATGAGATACTGAGAATATACGTGTGTGGATGTGTCATTAAGGAATTAGCATTCAAGCAATGACTTATAGAATAAACCGAACATATAGAGTACACTCTTGGATGTCAATGTCTTGTTTCATAATCATGTTAAGTGTGAATGGACATTAGACCTAAGATGATATGGTTGTCTTGTGCACATGACGTTCAACATATCATTAGGGCATTAAGAGTTAATGTCTATCTTTCTTAGTTGGGACAGAGCAAGGTAAAAGGTGTGTAAGGCATGGTATTCATGATTCAAAAGGTTCATTGTGGTCTAATTCACTTAAACTTTAGTAGGGCTATGATATTGGCTGTAGGCTAGATGTTATTCATATCCTTTAAGTTATGCTAATTGCTAATTAAAGATGAATCTATAGAGTCATACACAAAAGTTACGCATGACAATTGTGAAATTGGTGGATTCCGAATGAGGTTTGGGAAGTCTTATGAAATAATTTATTTAGTTGTAATTGGGTTGAACTAAATAAATTGTCATGGTGTATATACATGATGAGATCATTAATTACAAGCACAATGAGAAATTAATTTAATTAATAGGAATTAATTAAATTAGATTGGACACTATTGAATCTTAGTTAGTAATAGGGATTAATAATTAAGGAGATTTATGGACTTATTTATTAATGAGATTAATAAATAAGAGTTCATAGGCTAGTTTTAATTAAAGAGTCAAGGTGAAAGGGCCTATAGAGCCCATGTCACCTAACCTTAACGTCGCAACAATTTAAAGGAGTACTTGAAGAGTTTAAGACACATTTTAAACACACTTTCATACACCCCTCCAAGCAAGAAAACTAAGATATCCTATCACCCTCTCCCACTCTTTTCTTGTAAAAAATCCCTTCATACCCAAAGAGTTTACATTAGAGCCTTGCAAGAAGAGTTTTGCAAAGTGTCGATGGAGCTTGTCATCTTTCTAGTTGTGTGGATGAACTAAAGGCTAGGTTCAAGGGCCACAACTCAAGGATCACAAAGGAATTCGTTGGAAACATTCCAAGAGTTAAAAGTTTCTATCTTTACTTATTATTGCAATAACTTGCGTGCTTCGCATGAAAATGAATAGGATTTGTTTTGTTTAATTTTTTTGTACTTTTATGATGTTTTTAAGATTTAGATTTCTAAACTTTTGAAACTTCCAATAAAATCTAATAGCAGTATTAGTGCTATTGTTTGCCTTGAAAAATCTTAAAATTTAATGGTTTTATGATATACATTAGCTTTCATGTTAAATTCCATTAAACATGCATTTGATACATGCAAATCCTTTCAAAAGTGTTTTTTTGGTGTTTGGAATTAAGAAAATTGGTGAAAAATTGAATTTGGATCAAAAACTGCAACTTGTGTAGATGCTGATGTAATTTATGATTAGTGTTGCACTTATGAGAATTGTTCTTGTGGTTGCAACACTAAGTCACATGACTACACCATCACCATTAGGTTGCCTAAACCCCACAAGCATGATTTGAAATTGTGAGATAGGGTCACATGGCCACAGGGATTTTCCTCACGACTATAGGTGGCACCGTGATTGAATTAGGGTTTCTATCGTGGCCAGTTCTTGCAAGTGTGAATCAAAGGCTTGCAATCATGGGAATAATTCTTATGGCTATGAGCATTTGTTGTAGAAAATTATTTTTCCCAATTTTATTTTTGAAAAATCAATTTTCAAGGGATGAAAAATGAGTATACGAGATGCTTTAGTCATGGAAATTATCATTAAATTGAATTATTTAATTATACATGTGATGCATAATTATTTGGATTTATGTTGTAGTTTAATTATGAACTTAGGACACTTGTAGATAAATCCACTTTGTTTGGTTTTTTATGGGTTATAGAAATTAATTTTATTGGGTTGTAAGGGCATAAGTCCAATTTTTATTTTATTACCTAGAATAAGATTCTTTGTGGTATGCCACGTGTTTGTATAATATATGGAAGACATCAAAGAGTTTGCACTTGTGTGGAGAGCAAGGAGTTGGAATCGTCCGAGGTTCTTGACATGGAGGGCCCATTGAAACAATGAAGACCAAGACAAGAGGCATTTAAGAAATTCCTATGTAAGAGTGTAGGATTTCACGCTTTTGTGCAAGATCCAGTCTTGGCTAAACTTGGATCTAGATGTTTATAATCCTCTACATTTTATTTTGCATATTATTTGTGATAGATGTATGGATACATGGAAAACAGATAATGTGCAAAGTGAAATTTAATCTACATAAACCAAAAACTTCTTAAAGAATATTAAGTTGTAACGGCAAAGAGTTTGTTATGGCCTTCCAACAAGCTCAAAGCCCTAAGTGTAGTTTTAGTGTGTGATATCATCATATTCGTGGGGTCACATTATCACAATGCATTTATGACTTAGACTGAATTAGATACATCTTTCAAAGGATATTTCGTCTCAACAACATATGGCCATGGGTGGGATTTAAATCTAGCAAGTTGTTAGTTAGTAGGTGTGACTTAAATGGGCCCACAATGCCAAGGAAAAGACTAGACTGTGCATGAGATGCAATAGCAAATATTTCTGCTCATTGGGCTAAGCTTGCTAAGATCTAGTTATATGAGGTGCGTTATGTCAATGAAGACCCCAATCACCCACTAAGAAAATTTTACTAGTGAAATTTCCATTTTCTACTTGAGGGAGTGTAGGATTTAAAAAATGTTGTGGGAGGCTATTTTTGATTTAAAGCTCATAATCATAAATAGTAACACATAATACCAGCAAACTAGCAAAATGTTGTTAATTTCTGTAGTTTGTTTTATAATTGAATAATGTTTAGGCCTTCTATAAAACTACTAGAGACTAATTCTGATTGGGCCCAATTATGTCGATTGGGCCTAGAATTTGAGAATTGTTCTTAATCTAGCACACCTCAATTATATTTTGGAGGTTGATATCCTACAAGCCCTTGCTGCTATATTAGATTGGCTAGTGAGGAGGAAAAAGATACTAATAGGAAATGGGTGGAAGACAATCTGCAAGTTAAGAGCTGCGGTCGTGGGAGGGTGTTTCGCGGCCGTAATGAGGGCCACACCATGCATTGGATTTTTTGCGATTGGTGGCACAACCACAGTTTAGGGAGCCATGATCGAGAGAAGGAGTTTTGTAGCCGTGGATGAAGACCACAACGTTCACTAGAGTTACCGTGGTTGAGAAGGCCATGATCACGGGAAGAAGAGCCGTGATAGCGGGAGACGGTGCAACCAGATACGTTACTTTTAGAAATTGGATTTTCTTGTCATTTTTGTGTATCTGCTAGCTTGACCTACTTCGCCCATATATAAAGAAAACTTTTGGATGAAAATTGGGTGTGGCAGCTAGGGAAAAAAGCTAAACTTAAACTTCAAGGAGGGTACATCATCCAATGTTCAAGACCTTAAACTAAGATTTTCTTGTTTTTTTCTTGTTTTCATGAATAATAGGATTATGAATTTAATTATTACACTCGCTTTTATTTCTATGGATTGCTAAATTTCTACTCTAGGACCCTATGTCAGTTGAAGACTTTTAATGAATACGTGTATATGATTTGTTCTCATTGTTCTTATTATTTGCAATTGTGAATTTATGTTTTCAAGTGCTTAGCGGTTCTTGATTTAATTGTGACTACATGGGGAATAATGGGAGTAAAACTCGTAGGTTAGGCATTAGTTGCAAAACGTAAATTTTGAAGGGATAGCTAAAGTGAAACCGAGTAATTTATATGGGATGCGTGTTAATATTCATATTTTCAACTTAAGTGGGACATGAGAACACGTTTGTTGGGTTGAAGCTTTAGGATAATTCGCGAAAGTGTCTCAATGATTAGAAGATTAACACACCATAATAAGACAATTGAATTGAATTGCAAACGCATCTGTTATTCATTGAATTTCCACATTGCACAGGGGCCTAGGCCATCTCACCATTGAATCTTCTTTAATTTGCAACTAGCTTAGTTGCTTCAGGAAAACTATGTTTTATTAGTTTTCTCTTGTTGTTTTTATTTTCTCTCACTTAAGATGGTTTAACTGATATATTCTCAATCATAGAAATTGACACAATTCATACCCTTTCTGTGGACACGACACTTGTACTTAACCAGTACTAATTATTATAAATTTAATTTTGGTGTGTTACAATGACACACATCAACCATACCTTAAGTAGTCATCACTAAAGGTTATAAAGCAGAAAAAACTTTCTCTTTCCATTTCATTAAAGGGCTCTCAAATGTCAGTATAGATTAACTCTGACACCTCAGTGGTCCTTTCGATTCACCTATCAAATAGACTTATAGCCATCTTGTCTTCGATATAAAGTTTGCAAGTTAAATAGGGTCCCTTTCCCAATGAGCCAATAAGCCCATCTTTTTCCAATTTTCTAATTCTTATGTCTCTAATATGGCTTAGTCTTAGGTGTTACAAATGCTTTAGATTTAAATCATCTCTTGGAAGTTGTTTAAAATAGTATTGATCACATTACTATCATCCATATTTAAGTAATACAAGCCATCCCATAAGAGATTCCATGCCAACTAATTTATAATGATAATAAATATTGCACAAACTACATGTAAAAAAAATTCACAATTCTCTTTTATTAATAAAAGAATAGAAACAAGGTTCTTGGGCCTATTAGCAAAAGGAAATAGTCTCTCAAAATTATACTATGGCTTAATGATAGTCTAATCAAAGAGATCCTAATCGCAGTGGCTATAACACTTGCTCCATACCCCAACCTTGATTTCCACTTCATGCTTCCCAAGCATCTTACTTCTGACCAAATCTTGATATAAAGCACAAATGTGAGATGAAGTACCAGAATCAAAAGTTTAAGAAGTCAAAAATACACCAATGGAATAAGGTGTTTCATAAACATAAAGTTCATTACCTCTCAATGCCTTTTAAGGCTGTTAAGGTACTCAGCATAGTTCCTTTTCCAATGCCCATTCTCGCCATATTGGAAACATTTTTATTTTCTTTTGCAAGAGCTTTGGCCTTCTTGATACTCCTATTAGCCTTGGGATACGCTTCTTCTTTTTTGTCTTCCCTTCCTTGGTCATGCTAGTGGAGCAAGATGCAATAAGAACCGTCTCGTTCCCTTTCACCTTCATGCATGCATAAATTAAGTACAATATGGCTACAAATATGTCGATTATTTCACACCTTATCACCAAGAAACTTCATACTGGTGAGGGCTAGCAGGCGGAGGCTGTGGTGTACGTAAGGAGCTCACTCTGCCTAGGGTACAACTGCACTTTCAAGCACCTACAACCAAACCCAAAAAAAATCATCAACAAAGAATACCAACTAAAATTGATTACGCGGCATCAAAGTGCCAACAACAGGCAGAGAGACGAGGGATAGAAGGTAACAAAAATTGTAAGAATCTTTTAGTCACAAATTGAGTGCCAAGCTTTCATAGGGGCATTGAAATAAACACCTTGGATGTAAAAAGTAATATGCAAAGAATGGCACACAAATGGGTGGAATCACCCCATGAAAGTGTGATGCAATTTTTCTTAAATAAGCATGAAAAAAACACAAAAATATCCAACTAGTTGAGTCTCAAAAATTGCAAGAAGCATTTACTAGCGAATTGAGTGCTAAGCTACATAGTGGCATTGAAACGAACATCTTGGATGCAACAAGTAATATGCAAAGAAAACCACATAAATAGATGGAATCACCCCACAAAAATCTGATTCAACAAGTCTCAAGAAAGTAGGCAAAAAGCACAACCATTCCTAATGAAATCTGGACCAACATTGGAAGAAAATTTCTTGAAATCCTTGCCAAAAATAATGAGTGAACAGTAGACTGCGGTGCCCGTGTCACAACTAGGAGCTAGTGGTTGTAGTGTGTGTGACTGCGATGCGCCGTTGTGTGTGGTATGTGTGGGTGGATGAGTGTGTGCAGACGGGTATCATGTGAGCGTTCGAGTGCGTGCATGTGTAATGTTCGAAGAGTGCATTTTTTTCAAAATCTCCCGACTACAATCTGGTGGAAGGTATCGCGGTCGCAGATTAAAGAGCTGATATTCTAGTGCAGGCCACAATTAGGATCACGATCATGGGACCCTATGCTACGATCGTAGGATTAAGGGACATGATTGTGGTCAAGACTGCAAGAAAAACAATAGCACCCGCGCTCTTACTTGCGACTGCGTCAATGGTCCGTGATCACGGTCTAGGAGTTCGTGATTGCGGCTCTCCATTTATGATTTTTTTTTAAATCAAGACATAACAAAAAGAAATGGAAAATTAGCACAAAAGGTGATGAAGAATTAAAAGGCCAAAAACATAAAACTAGATCACAAAAATAGAAAGGGCAGAAAAAATGGAAGAAAGAAAGTAAAGCACGGGTTGCTTCCCGTAAAGCGCAGCATTTTATGTCAACCGCCAAACTACTCCTAGCTCAACACGATAGTTCCGCTAAGGTCCTGTGGCATGAACTTCCCCTTTGAGATAGTGTTTGAGTTTATGTCCATTTACCTTAAAAGTTTAGTCACCACTGCGCAATTTAACTATACCATTATCAAACACATTAGCAATTTCAAAAAGGCCCCAACCAATGAGATTGCAACTTACCTGTGAATGATTTCTGGCATGAATTGAAATAAGCACCTTGTCCCTGACTTTGAAATCCTAGGCCATAATGCGGTGATCATGCCACCTCTTCATGCACTCCTTGTATAGTTTAGTGTTTTCATACTTATTGTGGTAGAATTCTTCCAATTTAGTTAATTACAGTAGCCTACTCTTTGTGGATCAAGATTTAAAAATTGTATAGCCCAGTATGCTTTATGCTCGATTTCAACAGGGAGGTGACAAACTTTACCAAAAACTAAATGGTACGGGAACATGCCAATTGGGATTTTAAATGCAATTCTATATGCCCAATGTGTATCATCTTACTTCGTAGCCCAATCATTCCTACTGTAATTCACTATGGTCTCTAGGATTTGTTTTAACTCCCTATTAGACACTTCTACCTAACCACTTGTTTGGGGGTGATAGAGAGTTGCAACATGATAGGACACGCCGTATTTTTTCAATAGAGACTCCATCCATCAGTTGCAGAAGTGCGAGCCCCCATCACTAATGATTGTCCTAGGGACCCCAAACCTAGTAAAAATATGTTTTTGTAGGAATTTTAGGACAAGTTTCAATTCATTAATAGGAAGTGCAACCACTTCTACCCATTTTGACATATAGTCTACTGCAACTAGTATATTTTTATTACCATGTGAAGGTGGGAAGGGCCCCATAAAATCAATACCCTATACGTCAAACAACTCTACCTCCAGTGTATTTGTTAGTGGCATTTCATTTCTTTCAGAGAGGTTCCCCAGTCTCTGGCACTTGTCACACCTTTTTACGTATGAGTAGGTGTCCTATAAAGCGTTAGCTAGTAAAACCCAAACTAAAGTACCTTGTATGCAGTGCAATTGGTGCCAAAGTGTCCTCCATAGTTGAGCTCATGGCAATGACGCAAGATGTCCTCTGTCTCTTCCTCTGAGATGCACTTGTGAATAACTTAATCAGCACATATTTTATACAGGTAAGGATCATCCTAGAAGTAATGTTTGACGTCAGAAAAAATTGTTCTTTTTGTTGGTAAGACATATTAGGAGGCAAAACATCACAGATAAGATAGTTCACATAATTGCAAACCAAGAAGTAAAAGTAGTAAATAGGCCAGAGATGTGTTCATCTGGAAATTCGTCAGCGATGCCTTACCCCTCTATGTTGGCCTTGTTATCCAATCTGAAGAGCTAATCAGCCATCACATTATCCAGTTCCTTTTTGTCTTTGATCTCTTTGTCAAATTCCTATAATAGTAAAATCCACCAGATTAGCCTGGGCTTTACATCTTTCTATTTAAACAAGTATTTAATCGCAATATGATCTCTATAAACAATAGTTTTGGCTCCAATTAGATATGGTCGAAATTTCTCAAACACGAACATTATCGCTAAAAGCTCATTCTTTGTTGTTGCATAATTGAATTGAGCATCATTGAGGGTGTGATTGGCATAGTAGATCATGAAGAGCCTCTTGTCCTGTCACTGTCTCAAAACCGCCTGTACCGAGTAGTCATTAGCATCATACATCAATTCAAATGGTAATAAGCAGTCCAGAGGTGCAATGATGGGTGCACTCATTAATTCCTGTTTTAACCTGTTAAAACTAGGTAGACATTGATCATGAAAATCAAACGGTGCATCTTTAACTAATAGTTTAGACAAAGGTTTTGAAATTTTGGAAAAATCTTTTATAAAGTGTTTATAGAACCTAGCCTGTCTGAGAAAGTTTCGAATTCCTTTTACATTTGACAATGTAGGTAAGTTGGTGATAACATCAATTTTTGCTCTGTCTACCTTGATGTTATTTTGTGCCTAGAACAATTACTTCCTGCACTATAAAATGACACTTTTCCCAATTCAAGACTAGGTTAGTGTCTTCACATCTCTACAAAACTCGAGATAGATTATATAAACAATTATCAAAGGAGTCACCTCTAATAGAGAAATCATCCATAAAAGTATCAATTATATTCTCGATTAAGTCAAAAAAAATTTCCATCATGTATCTTTGAAATGTTGCTAGTGCATTGCATAACCCGAATGGTATCCTCCTGTAGGCAAATGTCGCATAGGGCAGGTGAAGGTGGTTTTCTCTTGATCCTCGAGTGCAATTAAGATTTGGTTATAACTCGAGTGCCCATCTAAAAAGCAATAGCATTGATGGCTTGCAAGCCTTTCTAGCATTTGATCTACAAAGGGTAGAGTAATTCTTACGGGTGGCATTATTAAGTTGTCTATAGTCAATGTATACGCGCCAACCTGTTACAACCCTTGATGGAATTGCTTCATTTTGGTTGTTTTTTACTACTGTCATATCCTCATTTTTGGGTACCACCTGTGTTGGACTCACCCACTTACTATTTGATATGGGGTAAATGATACCTGCGTCTAATAGCTTCATTACCTCTTTCTTAATGACCTTTTACATGTGTGGGTTTAGCTGACTTTAAGGTTACCTCACGGGTTTATAGGTATCGTCAAGCAAAATTTTATGCATGCAATAGGAAGGGCTTATACATTTCAAATCCACTATGGTCCATCCTATGGGACTTTTGTGATTTTTCAAAACTTGCAACAATTTTTCTTCTTCTTCTTGATTCAAATGTGTAGAAATTATCGCAAGAGCGTAGAGGACTTACCAAGAAAAGCATACCTTAAGTGGGCTAGCAATTATTTTAGCTTGAGAGTTGGTGATTCTTCCACTGATGTCTTGGGCGGGTGTAATGATTTCACTAGGGGTTGCATTATTGGTACCACCTCATCCTCCTTGCTATCATCTTCTATTTCCTTCTTGACTAGTAGCTCTTCTAGCTTCAGCTCTAGCTTATGCATGTTCCTGAAAACCTAACATGTGCAATTGTCAATGTGCTTTAGATGGAGATAGGTATCAACTTCTATGGAAAGCTGTGAGGCATTAAACACATTAAATATAACTTCCTCACCTCCTACCCTCAATGTTAACTTACCTTGGTGCTCATCAATCAACGCTCTACCTGTTGTTAGGAACAGTCACCTCAGTATAAGTGGCACATCCCTGTCTTCTTCTATATCTAAAACAACAAAATTGATAGGGAATATAAATTTGTCTACATTTACCAAGACATCTTCAATTAGCCCGAGTGGGACCTTTATAGATTTGTCTGCCAATTGAATAGACATCCTTGTTGGCTTGATTTCTCCTAATCCAAGTTTCCTGAAAAGAGTATAAGGTGTTAGATTAATATTGGCGCCCAAGTCACATAAAGCCTTATTGAACTCCACATTGCCAACATTGCACGGAATAGTAAAACTTCTTGGGTCCTTCAATTTAGGGGGAAGTTCATACGGCACTGCACTCCTCAGTCAGAAACACTATATGCTGGTCTTCTAGCTTCCTCTTTTTGGAGAGGATTTCCTTGAGAAACTTCGCATAACTTGGCATCTATGCTAGTGCTTCTACCATTGGAATATTAATGTGAAGTTTCTTGAATACATCTAAGACTTCAAGGAAGTTTTCATCCTCTTGTGTAGCCTTTAATCTTTGCGAATATGAGAGGGGTGGTCTGTAGGGCTTGATAGGGGATTCAGATTTTTCTTCGACATCCTTCCACCCTTTCTCAACTTTTTTACTGGGCCCTTCCTCCACTTCGCCTTTGTCCCAACTGTTCGTTTTATGAGGAAACTCTCGTAGCTATTTCCTATTCCTCAAGGTGTCTACCTTGCATTACTCCCTTGGGTTGGCCTTTGTATTGCTGGGCAATGTTCCTTAGGGTCGTGTTGCTACGTCTTTCGCCAATTGCCCAATTTACTACTCTAAGTTGTGCAGGGATGCCTGTTGATTCTAGAGTATTGAGTCTATTCTATTCATGTAATCTTGAGTCATTTTGGCCAAGTTTTTAGTGATTTCTTGGGTAAATTTAACCAGGTTACCGATTGTGTCTTCTAGTGATTATTTGTTCTCCTATGTTTGATATGGAGGATTTGATGTTGTTGGTTTATGTATGCTTGGGGGATTGGACACATCTGCTTGGTTTCTCCATGAGAAGTTTAGGTGGTTCCTCCTCCTTGGGGCAAATGTATTGGAGTTTGGATTATTTTTTGTTCAATTTTAGCAATTCACATAATTCATCTATTCATTCTCCAATTGATTTCCTCCAGTACTACCCACTTGGCACTCATGGGTTAGGTATGGATCAAAGTACATGTCATAGACCTACATAGAGGAAACAGACAAATTCGTATTGGTGTTTAAGCCATCAAATTTTCATGTCAGCAAATCGATTTTAGTAGTTAAAGTAGTAAAGGCATCTATATCGTACACTCTTGCCACTCATCGAGTGGCAGATCTCTTTTAAGGCTATTGGTAGGCATTCGATGCCATCTCTTTGATGAGGTTCCAAGCTTCTTCTGGCCTTTTGTTCATTAGGGTGCCGCCAACTGTGGCATCCAGCACAGTTCGCAAGTTCCCACTAACACCATTGTAAAACATCTTACTTTTGAAGCTAGATTAGGTATCCATGCAGTAGGTACTTCCTCAATATTTAAATCTCTCCCAAGCTTTGGGGAGTGTTTTAAAGTCTATCTGTTTAAAGGTACCTATTTTAAGACGTAATTGCATAGTTCTAGTAGGCAAAAAAAAATTAGAAAAAAAATTTATTAACCATTTCTTTCTAAGTAGTAATACTCCCTATGGGTAGGACTTGGGGCCATTGTCTCGCACAGTTTTGTAGAGAGAAAGGAAATAATCAAAGTTTGATCATGTCTTTAGATACTCCATTAAACTTTATCGTATTGCACAATCCCAAGAAGCTTCCTAAGTGCGTGTTTGCATCCTCTTAAGGGCCTCCCCTAAATTGATTTAACTGTATCATATTAATTGATGCAGGTTTAAGTTCGAAATTGTTAGCATTTACTGGTGCTCTGACTATCCTTGTTATGTTTTGTGTCATCACTGACTGGACATAATCTTGGAGGGCCCTTTGATTTGGTATTGGAAAGTTTGGTGGTATGTGTTGATGGTCTTTCATGTCTACTTGTTCTTGCAGTTGTCTTTTCATAGATCTGCTATGTCAGAGCATTCATTCGATCTTTGGATCAAAATCTACCAACTTCGCACCTTGACTTCGGCACATGGAACGATGATGTCCCTTCCACACCTACAACGTTAAAGACCAACTAATAAATAATGGAATAAATAAATGAATAAATAAAAGTACAAAGAAATGGGTGATCTAATCTAATATGCACTAAGAATATGCAATAGCCCTCGTTACCCTCCTCAGAAACGTCGCCAAATTTTGACACATGTTGTTGTAACACACTAAAATTAAATTTATAATAACTTGTATCAGTTAAGTACGAGTGTCGTGTCCATAGAGAGGGTATGAATTATGTTTATTACTATAGTTGAGAACATATTAGTTAAATCATTTTAAGTGAGAGAGAAAATAAGAGCAACAAGAGAAAACCAAGAAAACATAGATTTCCTAAAGCAACCAAGTTAATTGCAAAGTAGAGAAGATTCAATGGTGAGAAGGCCTATGCCCTTGTGCAGTGTGGAATTTCAATGAATACCAGATGCATTTACAATAAAATTTAATTGGCTTATTATGGTACGTTAATCATTTACTCTTTGAGACACTCTCCTGAATCATCCCAAAGCTTCAACCTAGTAAGCGTGTTCTCACATCCCACTTAAGTTGAGAATGTGACTATAACACTCATCCCATGTAAATTCCTTAGTTTCACTTCCGCTATTCCTTCGAAATTTATGTTCTACAATTGATGTCTAATCTATGAGTTTCACTCATGTTATTCTTTGTGTAGTCACAATTAAATCAAGAACCACCTAGTACTTGAATTCATGAATTCACAATTGCAAATAATAAGAACAACAAAAACAAATCACATACACGTATTTGTTAAAAGTCCTCAACTAACACAAGGTCCTAGAGTAGAAATCTAGCAATCCATAAAAATAAAAGCAAGTGTAATAATCAAATTCATAATCCTATTATTCAAGAAAATAAGAAAAAGATAAGAAAATCTTAGTTGAGGTCTTGAAAAATTGGTTGGATTATGTCTTCAACACCACACAAATTCTTCTAATTTGCTCTTGAATGATATAGCCTCCTTGAAGTCTAAGTTTCTAGCTTTTTCCTCAGCCACCACACGTAACTTTCGTCCAAAATTCTTCTTTATATATGGCCTAGTTAAGTCAAGCTAGAGGGTACACAAAAATGGAAAAAGAATCCAATTTCTAAAAATAACATATCTATTCTTGTCATCTTGCGTGATCGCAGCTCTTCTCCCCACATTCATGAACTCCTCAACTACGGTAATTCTAGTGAATGCTGTGGTCTTTAGCTGTAGCAGCAGAACTCCTTCTCGCAATCGCGGCTCCCTAAATCTAGTGCATGGTGTGGTCCTCATTGCGACCACAAAACACCTCACAACCGCAGCTCTGACTTCTACAATTGCAACTTTGACCTTGCTCGTTGAAGGTTTTTAGCTATTCTAATGGTGTTCATACTTTTCCATGTAACTTCCTCGACCGATATCTAATCGGCCTGTTTTTACTCCATTAGAGAACCAATTCATTTTTCCTTTATTCCTTAAAGTTTCAGGTAATTGAATATTCCACCTTAACTCAACATCCTTCCAAAGTTGCTACTTGATTGCTGCAACCATGAAAACTTTTACAACATCATACTATTTAATGTCACTCACACAAAGATACATTCATGATAATATTTAATGTAATTCGTGCGCGATTTAAACATTTTCTTCCATTATAAGGTTTATTTGACATAACATCCATTTTACATAATTTTAACGTTACCATGCACAATATACGTCGCCAACCTAATTAAATGTATGCCATAATTAGCTATATTTTTAGGGAACATCAATGGTTGTGTACTTGATAAAATATGAGTATGAAATATTTAAAAAGTTCAAAGAATTCAAGGCATAAGCAAAGAAGCAAACTAGCAAGCGTATAAAAGCACTACAATTAGAACATGAAGGTGAGTATATGAGTGTTAAGTTTGCTTAGTTCCTTGAGTAGAATGGTATTATATTATAGTTGACACCACAAGAAACTCCCAAGTTGAATGGTGTGACTGAGTTTAGAATCAAACTTGTTTGGACATAGCTCGATCTATGATGAGCTTCACTAACTTACCAATATCCCTATAGGGGCATGCCCTTGTTACTGCAATATACATTTTGAATAGGATTCTCTCTAAATTCATTCCCTCCACCCCACATGAGACATAGAATAGAAAAAGGCTAAGCTTTAAGCATTTAAGGATTTGGGGATGTTAAGGTCATTGTAAGAAGACTAAGTCAAACATGTTAGAAGCAAAGGCCATTATGGGCCACTTTGTAGGATATCCCAGAGATTCCATGTGATATGAGTTCTACATACTTGAACAAGAGTTCTTTTGAGAAACTGGTGTAAGTAAAACTAAAGTACTTAAGGAAGTTAAGCACGAGAAACAAAGCAGTGAGCCTGTAAGGTAGATTTTTATTTAAAAGCATCCTTTTGAGATGTAACCATTGAGATGATCTAGTTGAATCTCTCGATCATTAGAGATATATAGTTTTGTCCTAAAGAATAGACATGCATTGTTTGTAATGGGTGATAATGATAATAGGGATGATCTTTCTACCTTTGATCAAGCAATGGTTGATAAGGACTCTACTAAGTGGTTAAGGCTATGAAATTTGAGATGGATTGAATTGTTGCAAATTAGGTATGGACTTGAGTGGATCCACTCGAGAGAACTATTCCAATTAGATGCAAGTGGGTCTACAAGAAGAAAATCTGTTCAAATGATAAGTAAATATCTACAGGGCCTGATTGGTGGTAAAGAGCTATAGTCTAAAGAATGAAATTAATTATGAGGATACCTTTTTTCCGGTAGCCATATTCAAATCTATTCGAATTTTTCTTGTGATAGCTATCCACTTACACTATGAGATTTAGGAAATAGATGCCAAAATTGCTTTCTTTAATGGAATGCTTGAGGAGAACATTTATATGTGCAACCATGCTATTTTAAAGTCCAAGAAGAATCTCATAGAGTATGCAAGCTTAAAAACTCCATTTATTGGCCTTATGCAAGCATTGAGGAGTTAGAATT
The DNA here is from genome assembly GCA_019155195.1 of Avicennia marina. Lineage (NCBI taxonomy): Eukaryota > Viridiplantae > Streptophyta > Magnoliopsida > Lamiales > Acanthaceae > Avicennia > Avicennia marina. The sequence goes on along the minus strand of CM032756.1, from coordinate 11,953,242 downwards.
GTCATTTTGATTGTGCAATCAAATGTTTAACTTCATAAAAAATGAAGATTAGCCATGCATCTACAAGGAGGTTAGTGGGAGAGCAATTATATTCCTAGTATTGTACATGGATAAAATACTAATTGAGAATAATGTTGGGATGTTAACCTTAGTCAAGACATAGTTTTTTAAAACCTTTTCCATGAAAGACTCGGGAAAAGAGGCCTACATGTAGGGCATTCAAGTTTATAGAGTTAAAGCAAAGAGATTTTTAGGTCTCTCCAAAAATATATACATAGAAAAAATACTAAAGAGGTTTAGGATGGAAGCCTCTAAAAGAGGATTGCTACTATTCTAGCATGATATCCATCTCTCAAAATCCATGTGACTAAAGATAGATGATGAGAGAAGGAGCATGGAAGCCATTCCATATGCTTCAGCTATAAGAAGCTTAATGAATGCAATGCTATGTGTGGGCCTAGATATCACCTATGCCATAAATTTTATACACAAGTTTTAGGTGAATCTTAGTAAAGAGCATCCGAATATTGCTAAGTGTATCCTTAAGCACTTGAGAAGGACTAGGGAGATGATACATGTATACAGAGATGGTAGACACATTGATTCTGTCTTCCAGTTAGACGGGGATGATAGTAAGTCTATGTCTAGGTTCATATTTACTCGTAATAGAGAAACAACTAGTTGGAAGAGTTCCATTCAAAGTATAACTATAGACTCCACTACTAAGGTTGAGTACATTACCGTATGTGATGCAGCGAAGGAGGTTGTTTGGGGTAAAGAAGTTCGTGACAAAAACATCAGGTGGTTCTAAATATGGATTAGCTATTGCCACTTTACTGTGATAACAACAACACAATTGCACAAGCAAAAGAACTAAGGTCTTGTCAAAAACCCAAACATATAAAGAGTTATTATCACATTATTCAAAAAATCATTGGAAGGGACGACGTAGCTATGCAAAGAATAGCTTAACTAACAATGTAGCTAATTCACTTACTAAGCCAATAACTCAAGTACAATTAGATTGCCATCTTAAGAAAATGGGAATGTCAGTGTTATGTCCTCTAATGCCAAATTGACAATGCGGCATACATTGAGAGATATTAGTTGTAAATGTTATTGACTTTATTTAATAAAATATTTATAATTATTTATCAATATTCTAGTAGTATTTCATACATGTAAATCTTAAAATTTGTAAAATGTTGCATGTACTTATGTGATTATGTTAAGAGGTCTTATTCATAAGGGTTATGAATATGAATACAAGGCTATCTTAGTGCAGAATCACAATAACCAGTTCATGAGTTATAGACACTCTGAAGGGCATTAGAAAGTCAGCACAACTTACACACCTTATATTTGTATAGTGAATGTCATGCTGTTTGGTATTAGATACTAAGAATATATGTGTGTGAATGCTTCATTGGAGAATAAGCATTCGGACATGACCTGCAGAATGAAGTAGAGACATAGAGTTTACTCTTTACTGTTAATATCTTACTTTGTGATCACATTATATGTGTATAGATCTTAGACCTAAGATGACATGGTTGTCTTGTGTGCATAAGCGTCAATATGTCATTAGAGCATTAAGAATGAATATCTATCTCGATATAAGATAGGGTGATGAGCCCAAAGTGCAACTGCTAGGGTACGTATGAAGGCATTTGTGCATTCAATAAAGACTTTATCTCCTTGCAAGTGAGTAAGGCATTCGCCCTATGTAGTTGATATTTTATGTGATAGAAATCTTTGACTAAAGTAAAGTGTGACTAAAAAAGAGTTTTGGATAGAAACATTAGTCTCATGAGGAAATGTCAACTGGTTATATGATCAAGTTTGTGAGTTTGACTAAATACATAGATCTCGCTTGATTGAGACAAAGTGAGATAAAAGGGCTATATTGCATGCTATTCATGATCAAGAGGGTTCATTGTGATCCATTCACTTCACCTTAGATGGGCTATAACGTGGGTCACAGGCTCGGTGTTACATATATCCTTCAAGTTTTGCTTGTTGCAATCTAAAGATAAACCTAGAGAGTCATACACATAAGAACAAGACTATAGCTTAGGCATTTGCAAAGTCATGATCACAAAACTTGAGAAGTCTTGTGGATAAGGCTTGAGAAGTCTCATGTTGAATTAAATTTGATTGGTATTGAATTGGACCCAATTGGAATAATTTATTCCTCATTATATGTGTTAGGATGTGATCATTAATTAAAAACATAATGAGCATTTAATTTAATTAATAGAAATAATTAAATTAAAGAGATAAGGCACAAAAGAATTATTTTGTACCTATTATGCTTGTTGATAATGGTGATTATTAATTTGAAGCATAATAAGCCTTTAATTTAATTAATAAGATTAATTAAATTAAAAGAAATAATTCAAATGAGCTTTAATTATTAATTAAATTAGTAAGTAAAGGTGAATGAGCTTAGGTTAATTTTAATGTCCATGTAAAAGCCCATGGAGCCCATTTCACAAGCCTCAAGAATTCTAGTATAAATAGGATTGTGTATTGAGAATAAATGACTTGGAAGAATTCGAAAAGAGAGTCACAATTCACGTGAACAGTGTGACCACCACTATTCATGTGGTAATGTTCACCACTTACATGAGAGAGAAAATTAGTTACTAGCTTTCCTTGGTTTTCTTTCAAAAAATTCTCCAAGTGCAAGAGTTGCAAGATTTCATGAAGAAGTTTGTGGAGTTTTGTTGAAGAGCCATAGTTAACAACTTGTTTGTGTGGATAAACTAGGGGTCGGGACTTTGACGCAACTTGTTCATTATAAATTAATACTACAAGATTTATTTCTAGGTAATCAACCATACAACTATCTTAAAATTTATGTTTGCATGTTTATGTGATGAAAAGTGGACCGAGTTGGGATTTTATTTATTCTGGTACATTCTTTGATTATTTGTGATTAAAATTTGAAAAATTTGTTTCCCATACCTAGTGACGCCCAATAGGGAATTATATACTATAGCACTTGGCATTAGAGTGTAAGTAAGAAATTGTTAAGGATATGCCCCCCAATATTAATAGATAATGAGGAATACTAGAGGACATTTTGGTTTTATATATACTTTTCTTTGTTATTAATGAAATATATATTTTCTGCATCTATGGTCTAGCAAGTTTATTCATCCATGTACATCTTTACTGCCATAATGTATTACATGTACCTATATGATTGAGTTAAGAATCCTTATTTATAAAGGGTTATAAATATGGACATATAGATGTCTTAGCAATCAATTATTAAAATTAGTTCACAAGTCACAAACATTCTAAATGGTGTTAGAGAAGTTGGTAGGACTTGCACACTTTGTATTTGAATGATGAGTGCCAAGCCGTTCACTATAAAATGCTAAGAATGCTTATGTTTAGATCCATCATTGGAGAATGGGCATTCAGACAATGACTTGCATAATGAGGAAAATATATGGAGTTCACTCTTAACTGTCAACATCTTGTTTTGTGATTGTGTTAAGTGCTCGTGGACCTTAGACCTAAGACGACATAGTTGTCACGTGCATGTGATAATCAATGTGTCATTAAGGCATTAAGGGCTAATATCTATCTTAGTATGAGATAGGGTCATGAGCCCAACGTGTCGTTACCCTAGTGCAACTGCAGGCATGTGTGCGTTTAATAAGACATTTGTCTTCTTACAAGTGAGTAAGGTGTTTATCTTGTGCAATTGGTGTTCTATGAGAAAGATGCCCTTGGCCAAGTTAGTATGTAATCAAAAAGGAGTTTTTAATAAGAACATTTACCTCATGAAGTGATGTCCATTGGTTATATGATCGAGTTTATAAATTTGACTAAGTCCATATCTCTCGCTCAGTAGGGACAAGAAGGGCAAAAGGTTTATATGGCGTGGTATTTAAGTTTAGAAAAGTTCATTGTGATTTGATTCACTTCATTTTTGTTGTGCTACTATATAAGCCACATGCTAAATGTTACCCATATCCTTTGAGATATGCCCATTGCCAATGAAGGAGAAACCTAAAAACTTACAAAAGGTTGGAACACAAGACAAGTGTTAAATTAGTGGGTTGCAAATGAGGCTTGAGAAGACTTGTGAAATAATTGTTTAGTTGCAATGGGATTAAACTAAATAAATTGTTATGGGATTATTTAAATTAAATTGGACATTGCTATGCTATAATTATTAATGGGGATCAATAGTTAAGGAGAATTATGGGTTGATTTATTAATAAGACTAATAACCAAAAGTCTTTGGGCTAGTTTTAGTTAAAAGGTCCATGTAGAAGGGCTCATAGATCCTATGTCACCTAACCCTAGTGTTACAACTATTTAAAGGAATGCTTGAAGAATTCAAGACACTCTTTAGAAATAGATTTTCATGCACCCTTCCAAGCAAGAGAGGAAAGGCACCCTAGCCACCCTCTACTACTTTTTTCTTGTAAAAAATTCCTTTTTACGTAAAAAGTTTGTGTTAGAGTTTTGCAATGTGTAGAAGGTGTTTGCAAAATTCTAATTGTGGGAACGAACTAGTTATCGAGGTTCAAGGGCCATGACTCAAGGATCATGAACAAATTTATTGTAAATGTTCCAAGAGGTAAAAGTTTCTACCTTTACTTGTTATTACAATAACTTACATGTTATGCAACAAAAATGGATAGTATTTGTTTCATTTAATTCTCTTGTGCTTGTATGATGTTTATATGAACTAAAGTTTTAATTTTTTTTTTGAAAATTCCAATGAAATCCAATAATGGATATGTACTTTTGATCAAGTACAAGTATGAATATTTTTGAGAAGTTCCATGAAATCGAAGTGCAAGTAGAAAAACAAATTGGCAAACATGTAAAAGCACTACAATTTTATCATGATAGTAGTACATGAGTGCTGAATTTGCTAACTTCCTTAAGGAAAAATAGCATCATGCCATGGTACCACAAGTAACATCACCACCAACTTCTCAGTTAAGTTGTGTTGCTAAGCATATGGATTAGACCTTATGTGACATAGTTAGGTCTATGATTAGCTTCTTAAACCTTCTTGCAACTACAACTCATGGTCTCAAATTATCACTTTAGATCATGCCGTTCTCATCTTCAGTAGCAAAATCTAGTAGTGAATGTCACATAACTCCCCATGTAAATCCCATGGTCGTGACAACCAGCTTTGGAGTCGTGAAGTCTTGCCCTGCGGTTGCGAACTGTGACAGCGAACTTGTCTAGTATGTCATACATTCTAGCTCACACTCATGAAAACTATCCTTAAGCTCGTGACTTCCATTTTTGTGGCCATGAGTATTGACTATAGAAAATTTTAGAATATGAATCCCTTCATTCTTGTAGATGCAACATTATTTCTCACAGTCTTGACCCAAAAAATTGCTAAGTGTAGATGATGCTGAAATTCAACCAAATATCATCAATAATGCACCTTGACATCTCAAAATCACCAAAAATAACACTTGTACATACATGCAAACATAATGAAATCACTTTATGCCAAAATGCATGTAAAAATTAACCATAGTGGGGTAAAAATACACTACAAAATAATGACTTATTACAACCCACACTTACTCATTTGCTTATCCTCAAGCAAACCAACTCTCACTTCTCGTCAAATTATTTCAAATCAAAGATGTATGTAACCAAAAAATCATGAATTTAGCCACCCCTCTTAATAAAACATCAAGAACATACATAGTTCAAGAGTTATTTAAGAATGCAACACTGTCAACATAATCATATCTGCAATATGGATTCTCGTTTGTGTCTGTGTGTGTGTGTCACTCCTCAATTCTTGATCACTTTGACTACTTGATAATTCTAAAGATATTCAACTCAAGGATAGCTTACTTTAAGAATCAACTCACTCCCCTTTGAACAAGTTTAACTAACAATAAGAATTATTAGGAGAACTACTAGTGTGGGCTTCAATTTTTCTTTTCTTACTTCCCAAACTTGTTCTTTTCATTCTTTTTTGAACTTCGTAATTTTTCTCTAGTTGTTAGGTGCTTTTTTATGCAAAGGTTAACAAGGGTCACTATGCACCCCCTATACTTAGCTTACAACTTACTCAAGATACTTCTCATACTCATAATTGCGCAATTGCTTATGCAAGAATGAATTGGGGTCTCTGCAAAATTCCAAGTTCTAAGCCACACCAACTAGTAGAGTATAAATATTTTCAAGATGCTTACTTGTTTTTCCTTTCAATTTTCATTTGCATTAATATTTTTTTTCAAGTTCTCTTTCTCTCATTTTTAAATTTCTTGCCAATCTAACTCATTCTCTAGAGAATTTATCAATCCTTGAAGTAAGCCTTACATCCCTAAATCAACTATTCTCTCCTCACAATAGAACTTCTCAAGCGATCCTACGACAAAAATGTGACAAGTGGTGCACATAATTAAATGGGAACCACATCTTCAACAACCTAGGAAAAGAATGCTATTTTCAAGAATAATTAAAAAACTATGCAATAAAAATTTTCACATAACATTTCATCACGAATTAAGTCCAGTGGTGACAATTTCATGCATCTCTCATGCTATCATTTTAACCATGTAAACAATTTAACATTGCTCAATAACTCCTGCTCTTTATCCACCAACCATGGTGTCTCTTTCAACCTTTCCCCCATACTTGCTTTACTCTCCTCCAAGCTTTGTACTAACCTTATGTCTAACTTTTCAATCACCACATCATTAGGAGCATTAGTAAAAACATTAAAAATATGCAACATGGCCACGTCCTCCTTTATCTCTAGTGGGGGGTTATTGGAAGGTAGCATATGAAAAATGTTTCCTCGCTAGGGTCAACTTGTACAGTTAGATTACCTTTCCCCATGTCTATAAGTGCTTTAGTAGTTCCCATGACGGTCGACATAAATCAAGGACATCTCTTTTTCATCCCCCACCTCCAATATAACAAAATCCATAGGAAAAATAAAATCACTCACCTTTACCAACACATTCTCCATTACTCCCAGTGACCTTTTTGTGTACCTATATGCTAATTTAAACACCATTCTTGCGAGCTTCAATAATTCTATACTAAGTGCCTAAGAGTTAAAAAGATGTCACATTTACACTTACACCCAAGTCACATAATATATTATCAAATGAAGAATTCCCTATGGTGCAAAGGATAGAAAAACTCTTTAGATCTTTCAATTGTAGTGGTAAGATACATCCATGCTCCAGACCATTGTCTAACTCCTTCAACTTACTTTTCCTAGATGATATCTCTTGCAACAACTTTACATAGCATGGAGTTTCCTTAACTTCTTCAACTAAAGGAGCATTAACATCTAGCTTCTCAAATTCTCCTAAAAATTCACTTACTTGCTTCTTTACCTTTGCATGACACAAGATTTGTAGATATGGGATCTTAGGCTTGGGAGCTAGTGGTGAAATTACTTCTTTTTCCTTTCTTCTTTTAAGTCCAAGTCTTGCACTTCTTCAACCTTCTTATCCTCAACTACCTGCACACTTACCTCTTAAACATGCTCAGTTAGGTTGTTTTCAGTGGTGCTCGGTAATGTTTCAATAGGTTAATTTACCATCCCCTTTTACCATAGGCCTACTTGTACCTCTAAATTTGTTAAAGAAGATTGTTGGTTCTATAGAAAAGTGTAAATTTGATGCATATAATCTTGCGTAGGCTTAGCTAAATTACCTATCATTACATGTGTAAACTCTGCTAGATTGCTCACTACATCCTCTAAAGACTACTTCGTTTCTTGTAGAATTGGTGCTTGAAATCTAGGTGGGTTTGTTGATTTCTTCAAGAAAAATTTAGCTGACTCCGTTATCTAGGATTGTATGTGCTTAATTATGGATTATTGGTTTGGTAGCTTTGGTTACCTACAAAATTTACCTACTTTCTTTGAGGCTAGCCACTATTAGGTCCATACACTCGGCACTCATGCATAGGATGTGGCCATGCACATATAATAAGCTTGTACCATAAAAATTGGTGAAGTGTTAGTACTTACCACAATATTTTCTATGTTTTTTGATAAGAGCTCCACTTTTAGAGAGAGCTATCAAAGCATCCATGTCATGAACTCCAACAACTCTCCTTATCATGGATTTCTTAGTAGATAATTGGTATGCATTAGAGGCCATTTTTTTGATTTAATCCGAAGCTTCTTTCAATAATTTGTTCAACAACTCTCCTTTAATAACTACATCCAAAATAGTTCTTTATTGACTACTGATGTCACTATTAAATGTTTGTACCTATATCTAGAGTGAATATCTATGTTGTGGGCATTTGTTTGAGTAATTCTTTGATCTTTCTCACACTTCAGGTAAGGTTTTAGAGTCCAACTGCTTAAAGGTTCCAATCTCTAACCTCAATTGCGCAATTATGGTAGCTTGGAAGTACTTTGCAAGGAATTTATTTACCATGTCTTGTCATACCACTATGCTTCTTGGGGTTTGAGATAGAACCTGTTGCCTAACTCAATCCTTAAGAGAAAAGTGAAACAATCTAAGTTTAATTGGATCATTAGAAACTCTATTAAATTTTCCATATCACAAAGCTCTAGAAAGCTAGCTAGGTGTGCATTGGTATCCTTATGTAGGGCTCCTCCAAATTGATTAAGTTTTACCATATTGATGAGTGTAGGTTTCAATTCAAAATTATTAGCATTCACTGGTGGTCTAACTATCCTGTCATGTGGATTCATTATTGACTACACATAATCTCTAATCACCTTTTGGTTCGATAGGGGAAGGTGTTCCTATAGTTATGTGGTGGGTTGTCTTCCATTCTTGCTGCTTCTTATTCTTCCTTAAATAGAACTCTTGGCCTATGCAATGTTCTTTCAATTTCTAGATCAAATTTTGGCTCCAAGCTCTTAGTTTTTCTCATGCAAAAAATTTTATAGAAGACTAAGATCAATCTACAATGGTAATCTCAAATCAAAGCAACTAAAATAGAAATAGAAAAAAAGAAGAAATTAAGAGAGAAAAGAAAAATAAAATTAAAATGAATGGCTTAATTTGCCAAACTCTTAGAGTATTTGATGGCACACATTGTTCTTCTTGTTAACAGTGCTAAAATTTGATATTAATGGTGCTAGAATTAAGACGGTTCATACAAGAACGATGTGTTTATCAATTTAACTAAGTGCTTATTAGTCAAGTCGTCTTAAGGTATTGAGCATGGGAATAATAAGAAGAAGATAAACACTTTTGAAAACAAATTCACAAGCACAAATTACTCAAGTCCAATGTTGAAGAGCCAAGCCCCCTATGTTGTGTCCATTTCCAATGTATGCCAAATAACATTACTTAATGATTTGATTGACTTGTTACGAATTTTTAATTCTAAAGTCTCTAAGATATCCTCTTGGACTTTTCTATAGCTTTGATTCTAGATAACAGTAGGTTTTCTTAAATTTAATCGAGTCAAGTTATGAATTTGTGTGATTAACAATTATTCACCCATACTAATATTATAGTTTCACTCTTATTATTCTCATTAATTAATGTTCACAATTGGAAGTCTAGTGTAGGTTTCACTATTGTTACTCTCCACATAAGCCTAAGTTAATTAAAGGATTGGACAAATCCTGTAATCACAATACATGCAACCAATAGTAAATAAAAAGAGCAAAGATAATGAATCATAACATCATACATATATCTTTCACCAAACACCAACATAAGAGATTAGAATGAAAATTAGCAACTCATATTATATTCAATGAAAACCATGGCTAAATAATTCAACCACCAAAAAAACTCAAAAATCATGGAAAAACATTAGAAAACTTATTCTAGATGAGTGGTTTGTGTGGAAGTGATGTATCCTCTCCCACTTGGTGTGGATTCTTCCTTCTTCACTTATTCAATGCTTGACCCTGTAAATTCTATGTACTTGTAACGTTAAAACTAATCAAGAGCTCCTAAAACTCAGGTAGAACATGTATTTATGTGTATGGGTGACTAAGGTTTGTGTAATGAAATGGAAAAGATTAAATTGACATTAAACGCATGTAGATGGCCCTCGCAACTACCCTTATGGTAGTGAACTTTGACAGCGAACATCACATAATTTGCTATGTAAATCCAACACTTGTGGCAACCACTTCATGGTCGCAAAATCCTGCCTTGCAATTGCAGTTTGCGAAAATGAATGTGTCCCTCGTTCCACCTTGCGCTCACAAAAACCATCCTCCCAATCACAACTACCATCTTTGCGACTATGAGTGTCAAGTACAGAAAATTTCAGAGTGCTGTCTTCCATTTTTGTGCATGCAACCTTGCTTCTAATGATTACAATGCCTTCCTTACAGTTGCTTACCCTATAATTTAGAGACAGAAATTTTTTAAGTGTAGATAATGCTAAATTCAACCAAATATCATCAATAATACACCCAAACATCTCCAAATCACCAAAAATAACAGTTTCACATACATGCAAATATAATGCAACCATTATCTTAAAATGCATGTAAAAATTAACCACAACGGAGTAAAAATATACTATAAAATCATGACTTATCATGCATATTTTATATGTGTGTGTGAGTGTGTGTACATATATATATATATATGTATGTATAGATGTATATTCTTATTTTGGATTCTACAAGATGAATTATTTGCAATTATATAACATAGAATTAATTTAAAACTCATTTTTCAATATATATATATATATTTATCGTAAGTGAATACCTACAATGCTATTATGTTCCACTTGATGTTTACACTATAGATATGCATATGTCGTAGTAAAAAATAATTTTTTAGCTCATAAAATGGATAAACTTTAACTTTGGACAAAACACCTACCTAATTTTAAATTATTTTATTAAAGATAAATATTATAGAGTTTTATCTCGTAGAATAAGTTGGAAAAAACAAAAGTCAAATTAGAAAACTTATTGAAACTAAGCTTCTCTTCTAACCTTCAATCATATTCTTGAAAATTTAAGAAGTACAATAGATAATTGGCCAATAAATGATGTATGATAAGCGTACTTAATTTGTAAAAATTTTATACATAACTTTTGCTTATTTTTATTACTAAATTTTGAAATATAATGTGTACATAATGAAGATTTATCTGTATTCATCTTTTCTTTGAAATATTTGTAAATGCTTTCTTTTCTTATACAGACAAATTGTACTTCAATTGCTCGTATATCTATTGTATATAGTTCTAAATTTGTTATGTATAAAATATATGATAATTTGAGAGCATACAAAAGATTTTGTAGAATCTTGTCATATTTAATTTTCCTTTCCTATTAGATATAAAATTAAAAATTTTATAATTTATTATTATTATTATTATTATTATTATTATATATTGAAATTCCTTTCATGATCATATTTATACAAAATATATAAGGTATTATTTTAATTTAACTAACTAACTTTGATCATGGTATAATTCTACCTTGATTTTATTTTAAGAAACTAGATGAATTTTAAAATGTTTTATCTGAATTTCATTTAATTTGTATTATAAGTTTATATATCTAAAATAATTATGCATATAGTTTTAATAATGTTTTTATATCAAGTAATTCACATTTATATATTGATTAATTAATTTTTTATTTACGTTTACAATTTTGTTTGGTGAAAAACTTAAAAAATCATTAAACTCGTGCACAAAATCTTTTGTATATCATGTAATATATTCTTAGAAAGATCTCAAGATAGACTGTTACATGAAATTAATTTCATTTGAAAATTTTAAATGCATATAGATGGTTAGATTGATTGAGAATTTGGTAATAGTTAATATAGAAAGATATACCTTTTAACAATTTGTCATATCAGTTGTATCAAAAATTGCAAAAAATATAGATGTATATAGAAAGATAGATAGTTAGATTGATTGAGAATGACTGAAAACTTGTTCAGAAACTTTTATCAAGCAAACACCATTAAAGAAAATCTTTCGGGGGTTGAAACTAAGCCCAAATTTCTTTTGTCACCCACACATGCCATACACATGCTATTATCTATGATTGAAAAAGAGAAGGCGGAAAAAATTGGGATAGATTATGTTGCTACATGTTTGTGTTTGCTGAGATCAATATGCCATATTTATTCCTTCAATCCTTTGTCTTGAAGGTAATACAATCAATAAAATTAGAGCACTATAATTTATTGAGCCGTAAAAAAAAGTAAAATCCTATATTAAAGGGCAAATTTGATGTAGAATATAGTTAAAAAATGCAAATGTTAATTTTCTTATGTCTATTGCCCTAAATAATTGTTACAACGTGAAATTTATCAAGAAAATGGAAGAGTAAATTCTCGTTCTTCTCTTCCTCTTCTGCCCCTTGACAAGTCAATAATATTTAACAGTATGTGTATATTTGATGAAAATTTTCAAATAAATATATTGTATGTGTCTCTAAGTGTTTGTTTTGAAAGTAATACATAATGCAAAACCCATATAATTAACATAGATTGTCACTATACCAAAATTAAATTTCTATTAGGAATAGTGCTATGGTGAATACAAACGTCGTCCAACAAGGAGGGGATGTAACTAAACTCCTATTAGTTAGGCCTCAATAATGTAGTTAAAATAAGAATACTAAAATATTAAAACAAGCATCTAGAAAACAAAATTGCAAACATGAATAGATAGAATAACAAGAATTGAAAAGTCTAGCCTTTAGTATTATATTGATCCCTACTTATGCCAATTTATATTGATTCTCAATTTGATTGCTTTGTTACAGGCTATTAATTCTAATGTCTCAAAGATATGTTCAAAGAAGCTCCTAAAGTTTAACTCAAGATTTAGCGGGTTTTTCCAAGCATTACGGAGTCAACTAATTTAATCCTATGAATAATAATATTTTATCCACATTAATCCATTGGTTGCATTCCCATTATTTCACAGGTTATAATGTTCACAACTATAGTCCAACATGCAAATTTCACATCTATTATTTCTTACACAAAGACAAAATAATTAGTGGATTGGCCAATTCTCCATAATCACTATTTACTCCAACAATTATGAAAAACAAAAGCAAAGACAATCAAAAACCATGCATATGTATTCAACTAATTACAAATACAAAAGACTAGATAAATATTTAGCAATTTATAATATTAATTAAAAAAACCATTGCTATAATGTTCAACATCTCAAAACTATTAGTGATATGCCCTCTAATGCTAATTGAAAATGAAATATACTAGAAGAACAGTTGGTTGTATATATACTTTTTATACTAATTAATAAAATATTGATTTCCATATTGGTCTTGTTGCAAGTTGTCATGTATTTAAATTTGATTGGAGTATTATATGTGTCCATATGTGTTAAAGTATTATATGTGTCCATATGGTAGAGCCAAGAAGCCTTATTGATAAGGAATTATGAATATAGCCATAAGACTTTCTTGGTATTCAACTACTAAAATACGTCTGCAAATCATAGTTACTCTTAAGAGTATTATAGAGTTAATATGACTTGTACATCTTATATTTGCATAATAAGTGTCATGCCTTTTGGCATGAGATACTAAGAATACAAGCATGTGGAGCCACTAGAGAATGGGGCATTTGGACAATGACTCGTAGAATGAAATAGATATATGCAGTTCGCTCTTAGCTGTCAACGTCCTACTTCGTGATTGTGTTAAGTACTTGTAGATCTTAAACTTGAGATGATATGGTTATCTTATTATACTATTAAGGGCTACAATCTATCCTAATATGGGATAAGGTCATAAGCTCAATGTGTTGGTCAGGTGCGTATGGAGGGATATATACTTTTAATAAGGGATTTGTCTCCTTACAAGGAAGCAAGGTGTTTGTTCAATGCAGTTGGTGTTTTACAAGATAGAAACCCATAGTTCGCAGTAATGTGTAATTAGAAAGGAGTTTTTGATAGAAAAAATTGTTTTATGAAAAAATGTTGATTTGTCATATGATCGAGTTTGTGAATTTAATTAAATTTATAACTCTCGCTTAGTTGAAACAAAGTAAGACAAAAAAGTATACGTGGCATGGTAGTTACAATTGAAAATGTTCATTTTGATCTAAATTACTTCATCTTAATTAAGCTACTATGTGAGCTGTAGGATAGGCGTTACCTATGTCCTTCAAACTATGCTCATTGCCAATTCAGAATAAATCTAGAAAGTTACACACATAAGATTGTGATATGTTGTGAGTGTTAAAATGGTGAGTTGCATAATTTATTTATTTGCAATTAGATTGGATTACATAAATTGTCATGGTGCTTGTTAATGATAAGATCATTAAATAGAAGCACAACGAGGAAAGAGAGCAACCCCTGGCCACCAAATTCTATCTCTTTCGTCATAAAATTCTCCTTGCCCAAAAGTACTTGTATTAAAGCTTCACAAAAGGGGTTATGTGTGTGTTAGAGGAGCTCACAAGCATCTTAATCATGTAGACAATGTAGAGGTCAAGGTTTAAGGGCCATGACTCCAAGGATCGTGCACGAGAGACCAGCAAACTTTACAAAGGTATAATTTTTATACTTGTGCTTGTTTAATTAATATTTTTGCATGTCTTCAATCAAAAATGGCTGGGGTTTGTTCCATTACATTTTGCTACATATGTAAGATGTTTTTGAGTGATAAAGTTTTAATTTTTATGGTCAAACTACAATAAATCCAATAGTAGTATCAGAGCTACCATTTTTCTTGCAAAAATGTAAAGTTCAGTGATTTTCACCATGTTCTATGTTAGTTTCTAGTTTAAATTCCTTTAAACATGTATATGATGCATGAAAAACAATTCAAAAGTGTTTTGGAGGTGATTAGAATCAAAAAAAATTGGAAAAGAATCAAGTTTGAAATGGAAAATAACATCAATGTATGCGCCACTTACCACATCATATGTTTTGAATAGGACACCCTCTAAGTCTGTTCTCTCCACCTCGCATGATATATGGTATGGAAGGAAGCAAGGCCTTAAGCATTTAAGGATTTAGAGATGTCCAACTTATCTTGGGAAGACTAAGATCGACAAGTTAGAGGTGAGAGCTGTTATGAGTCACTTTGTGGGATATCCTAGAGACTCTATATGGTCTGAGCTTTACATTTCTAATGATAATAAGATTGTCAATAGGTATCACGCACATTTTCTCAAAGAATAGTTCATTTGGGAAAGTGATGTTGGTAGAACCATAGTGCTCAAGGAAGTTAAGCATGATGCATAAAACACTTAGCCCAAAATGTGTGTTCCTATTCAAAAGGAACCTTTTGAGATGCAACCATTGCAACGATCAAGTAGGACCTCTCAAGCGCCAAAGTGAGAATAATCATGGAGATAATCCTTCTACCTATGATCAAGTAATGGCAAACAAAGATTTCGCTAAGTGGCTAGAGGCTATGAAATCTGATATGGATTTAATACATGCAAACTAGGTATAGAGGATTTAATACATGCAAACTAGGTATAGACTCTAGTGGATCTACCTAAGAAAATTGTTTCCATTAGATGTAAGTCGGTCTATAAGAGAAAGCTTAGCTTGAATGGTGAGGTGGAAATCTATAGGGCCATGTTGGTGGTGAAGGGCTATAGTGAAAAGAAGGGAATAAACTATGAAAAAACTTTTTCACTAGTAACCATGATGAAGTCTATTTAGATTTTACTTGGGATTACTGTCCACTTAGACTATGAGATTTTGTACATGGATGTTAAAACTTGTTTCCTCAATGCCATGCCTGAGGAGGACATTTAGATGGTGCAACCATGTGGCTTTGAAGTTCAAGATGAATCTTGTAAAGTGTACAAGCATAAGAGGTCCATTTATAGCATCAAGCAAGCATCAAGTAGTTTTGAATCTTCATTTTAATGGAGTAGTCAAATAATTTGGCTTGATCAAGAATGAGGATGAACTCTACATCTACAAGAAGGTTAGTGGGAGAAATGACATATATCTTAGGTATTCGTATCTATAGAGATAAAGCGAAGAGATTGTAAGATCTCTTCCAAGCTTTGTACATAGAGAAAGTACTGAAGAGGTTTAGTATAGAAGCCTCTAAGAGAGGGTTGCTACCATGCAAATATAGCATCCATCTCTTAAAATCCATGTGTCCAAAGATTAATGATGAGACGAGAAGCATGGAAGCCATCCCATATGCTTCAAATATTAGGAGCTGAATGTATGCAATGTAGTGTACAAGGCCCGATATCGCCTATGTTATAAATGTTACAAGCATGTCTCAGGTAAATCTTGGAAAAGAGCATTAGAATGTTGTTAAGTGTATCTTTAAGTACTAAGGAAGATTAAGGGTATGGTACTTGTCTATAGAGATAGGGATCTAAGAATAGATGAATATACCTACTCGGACTTCCAGTTAGATGTGGATGATCTAGATTCATATTTGCTCTTAATAAAGGATCAATTAGTTGGAATAAAGGATCAGTTAGTTGGAAGAGATCCAAACAGAGTATGACTATAAACTCCACTGTTGGCTTAGTATATTGCTACATGCGATGTAAGAAAGGAGGTTGATTGGATAAAGAAATTCATGACAAAACTTTATGTGTTCCAAATGTGGATTGGTCATTACCACTTTATTGTGACAATAATGGCACAATCACACAAGCAAAGAAACAAAGGTCTCGTCAAAAATTTAAACACATAGAAAGGTGTTACCACATTATTCAAGGAAATCATGGGAAGGGGCGATGTAGCCATGTAGAAAATAGCTTCAACTAATAATGTGGCTGACCCACTCACCAAGTCGATAACTCAAGTGTAGCTGGATCGCTGTCTTGAGAAGATGGGTTTTGGATACTATACAGCAAGTGGCATTAGTCTAGAATTATAGTCCAACTAGGAGATCGTTAATGATATGCCCTCTAATGCTAGTAGAAAATGAGGGATGCTAAAGGAAATTTGATTGCATATGCACCTTTCGCATTGATTATTAAAAAATTGATTTCCATATCAGTATATAAATATTGATTGGTATAAAGTATTGCTTTTGCCTATATGTTTGAGTCAAGAAGCTTATTTAGAAGGAGTTATGAATATAGATATAAGGCTTTCTTGGTAGTCAATCACTAAAATATATCCGTAAGTAACAAACACTCTACAGGCATTAGAGAATTGGTATGACTTGAATAATATGTATTTGCATGGTGAGTGCTATGCCATTTGGAATGAGATCTAAGAATACATGAGTGTAGATGTGCCATTATGGAATAAGGCTTTCAATCAATGACTTGTAGAATGAAGCAAATGCATAGAGTTCACTTTTAGCTATCAATGTCCTACTTTGTGATTGTTATAAATGCTCATAGACATTAGACCTAAGACCTAAGATGAGATTGTTGTCTTGTGAGTATGATAATTAATATGCCATTAGGAATTAAGGGCTAATATCTATCTTAGTGTGGGATAAGGTCCTAGGCCGAACATGGCATTGCCTGAGTGTGTATGAAGGCATGTGTATGTTCAATAAAGGATTTACCTCCTTCCAAGTGAGTGAAGTATTTGTCCTATGTAGTTGGTGTTCTACGAGATAAAAGCTCTTGGCCAAGGCAATGTGGGATCAAAAAGGAGTTTTTGATAGGAACATTTGTTTATTAAGGAAACACCGATTGGTTGTAAGACCAAGTTTGTGAGTTTGACTAAATCCATGACTCTTACTCGGTTAGGACAAAGTAAGATACAAGGTCCTTATGACATGGCAGTTATGATCAAAAAGGTTTATTATGATTCAAATCATTTCATCTTAATTGGGCTATGATGTGGGCTGTAGGCTAGATGTCACCCAAGTTCTTTAGGCTATACTTGCTGCCAATTAAGAATGAACATAGAGAATTACACTCATAAGATTGTGATGTGTTATAGTATTAAATTGGTGGGTTGCATAATTTATTTAATTGCAATTAAATTGGACTAAATCAATTGCTATGGTACTTGTTAATGATAAGATCATTAATTGGAAGTGCAACGGGGATTTATTTAATTAATAAGATTAATTAAATTAAATTAGTAGGACAAATATTGGCTTTAATTATTAATGAACAAAAATCCATGTGCTTTTTAATTAAATTGGGTCCACAAAGGAGGGCCTGTAGATTCCATGCACTAAATCTTGTATCTCAACTATTTATATCAGTCTTGAAGGGTTTAAGACACATAAGAAAATCTAAAAAATTTGTGCACCCTCCAAGTAAAAGAGAGAGCATCTCTAAACTATCCTCTTTTGTCTCTCTTATTTCATAAAATCCTCCTAACTTAAAGGTGTTTACATTAGAGCTTCCTAAATGGAATATTATGGAGGGTAGGAGGAGCTAACATGCATCCCAAACATGTGGATAATCTAGAGTTTGAGGTTTGAGGACCATGACTCCAAGAATCATGTGTGAGTGACTTGCAAACATTGCAAAGGTATAGTTTTTACACTTGTACATGTTTGATTAATATCTTGCATGTTTTGCAACAAAAATAAATGGGGTTTGTTCCGTTATATTCTGCTACATATGTGAGATGTTTTTTAAGTGGTTAAGTTTTTGTTTTTACAGCCAAACCCCAAGAAAATCCAACAAAAACAATGTAAAAACATTTGTAAAATTTTGAAAACTTATTCTACTATCCTTGCGTTGTGTGGACTATAGAAATCTTCCCAAGACATGGTGTAGATCCTTCCTTCTCCACTTTTCCAAGTTATCTAAATCTGTTTTCTAGTGTTTTGAAAATAAAAACTAAGCTAGGGACTCTCTTTAATGCATGGAGAACACATTTATATAGTCCAAGAATGTCTAGGGTTCAAGTGGTGTGTGAAAATATAAAAAAAGCCCTAAAAAATTCATGCAAAATCATGTCTTGATCATCTATATATTGTTGCACTCGGCCACGAATCTTAGGTCTATAATCACGACATCATCTTTGGTGCTTGTGAACTCGGGCGTGGTCTTGCATGAACCCCACGTTTTAATTCTTGCTATCCAGCTCCCTCGCTTCGTGCTCGCACCAACTTCCACCATGGTCACAATATCAACCTTAATGCATTTTACTTCATATTTAGTATGCTCTGCTCTCCTGCTTTGCCACCGCTACTTTCCCATTCACAGTTGCACCCATTGTCCTAACCATGACATGTTTTGCCCACTTGTCTAGGGTAGTCTATGGCTAGTCTCACCTTAGCGACAGTAGTGTCCACGGTCATGATAGTTTCTCTTGTGGCCACAACCAACTCTTATGAACAATTCCGGTATGTATTGGGTTAAGTCTCATGGTTGCACCACACGTTTCGTACCTGCTAATCTTCATGTCATGACGGTGAAGTAGTTGGGACTCTTTCTACACAAAGGTGAACACGGGTCATCATGCACTCTCAGTTGCTCAGCTCACAAGTTAACTTAAAATGCTTTGCATACTCATAGTTGAGCAACCTTTTTATATAAGAATATAAAAGAGTTTCTGTGCAATCTCAGTTACTTAGTTGTGCCCATCTGTTGAGTGGACTAATTTTCCATAAGCTCACATATTTTCCTCTTCTTTTTCAAACTTCTCACTCAACTTTTTCCATATCCTCACTGTCTTTTTTTCTAAATTAACTCCCTTATTCTCTAAAGAAGTCATCAACACTCAAGGCATGACTTATGTCCACAATTTAATTATCTGATCCTCACCATAGAACTTCTCCAACTACCTAATAATCAATAGTGAAGAGTGTGTGTTTAATAATATAGGAACCACACCTTTAACACAAGAGCTAGCATGCTAATCTTAAGAACAATCAAAGAATTAAACAACAACAAATTTCTTTACAAAACATTCAACATAAATTAAGTACAATGCCTGCAAAGTCCACATCACATTCATGCTAACAATTTAATCATGTAAACCAATGTGTATGCATAAAAATTTTGATACTCATTTCACATGCAATCACACTATTTCCTCCCTAAAAATTTTCTTCACTTTGCCCACCCCCACACTTATTATACTACCTATATCTATCATATTATCACAAGCAAAACAAGATAACAAAGAACGAGACAACCTAGTGAGGTGGTGCCTATTCTCTTTCTTTGTCTATGTGGCCTTGTACTATGCATCCTTGATTTCCTTCCTAGTTGATAAAAAAAATAATAAAAATAATCCACGCAACATAGAACAAAACAAAACGAAAAACCAAAGCAATAAAAATAACTTAGGTTGCCTTCGAAGAAGCGGCATATTTATTATTTACAGGCCAACAAATAGCTTATGGTCTAGGGCAAATGAATGGAAGACTTTGGGGATCCACAATGCCCCAGGAGTTACACATCTATCCTTTTTCTTCCTTATTCTCTTCCTTATCTTTTTTGCTCTCTTCCTTAAGCTCAGCTCCTCTACTTGCCATGATGGTCCCACCCCACTCTTAGCCTTTGCTTTCCGTCTTGCTCTAGCAAGAACTCTTGTTTTGCATTAAGCTTATTGTTAGCATTTTCATAAAAGATTTGTAACATGGCTAGATCCTCCTTTACCTTCTTTTCATCATTTTTGGAGGATGTGTGATCCATTAAAACTATTACCTCATTTGGACCCACATGCAATGTGAGGCTTCCCTTCTCCATGTCTATGACCATCTCAGTGGTGGCCAAAAGCAAATACCTAAGGATAATGCTTTGCTTTTTCTCACCCTCTATGTCTATAACAATAAAGTCCATAGGCACAATCTAATTATTAACCTTTATCAATACATCCTCTAGAATCCTAAATGGCCTTTTAGTAAACCTATCAACTAGCTTGACCCTCTTATGAGTGGGCTTCACTAAGTCAATCCAAGGTGCTTGAAAAGTGGTAAAGGACATTACATTTACACTTGCACCTAAATCACATAAAACATTAGTAAATAAAGTATTCCCTTTGGTGCATGGAATGTTCTTAGCTCTTCTAGTTTCTATTGAAAAATCCTCTCATCACCTAAAGTATTGTCAATATCATCTAATTTCTTTTTCCTACTTGCTACATTTTCCAAGCACTTGACCCCACTTTTGTTCCTTTTGGTTTCTATTACTAAAGCAGCATTGACACTTAATCTTTCAAAATCATTAAGTAATTTACTTATATGTTCCTTCACTTTCATTGGTTGGCTTGTATGGTGGAGGACTTGTCTTCTTTTCTTCTCCAACAATGGTGAACTATACTTCTATCTTCTCTTCCTCCACTATGGATACTAGCACCTCTTCATCTTTATGGATCACTACCTATACACTTTTTACATCTTCAATTGGATTATTCTCAGTAGTGCTAGGTAATGTACAGATAATCTAGAAGCCATTTCTTTTGCAAGCTATCTCATTTGTACTTTCAAATTGTGGGTAAAGGATTGTTGTTTCTGGAAGATAGTGTTGGCATAAGTCATATAATCTTGCATAGTTTTAGTAAGGTTACCTATCATTCCATTAGTCGACTTGACAAGATTGCCCACTACCTCTTCTAAGGATTACTTCTTGTCTTTCTGTGGGTAAGGTGATTAAAAGCTTGGTGGATTTTGTGAATTTGTCCACGAGAAATTAGGATAATTCTTCCAACTAGGGTTTTAGGTATTCGAATATGGGTTGTTGCCTTGTACTCCTGCATTACCTATAAAATTTACTTTTTGCATTGCCCTACCACTTGATACTTCTCCTATACATTCATGAATTAGGTGTGGCCTTGTGCACATATCATAGCTTTGAACTAGAGAAATTGAAGAGCGGTGAGTTTTGCTTACCTATACATTGTTTATCCTTTTGAACAATAGTTTCACTTTTGCTATAAGGGTGGTCACGGTATCTACTTTATGTACATTCACAACCCTACATGTAGTGGATCTCTCAGACAGCCCTTGGTAAACATTGAATGTCGTCTCTTCTATTAAATCCCATGTATCGTCAAATATTTTGTTTATTAAAGCTTGCTCTACAGTTGCATCCAAAACATTGTGTAATTATCCTGAGAATAAAATACCAAGCTAGGCTAGAGTTTTCAATCATGGATCCCTCACCAAGCTAAGTCGCATTACAAACCTAAATTCCAATCCCTCTAGAAAGGGGCAAAGTGCTCATGGCAGAGGTAGCTTAGCGAGGATGGAAAACAAAGGGAGAAGGAGTTGAGGAGGAATCCTTACCTATACTTACAAATAACGGGAGATCAGGGAGTAAACCATTGACAGATGGCACTTTGGGATGAGGATTGGCAGCAGAAGGGGGCAAGGGTAGGTATGGCATGAGAGGTAGAGGGACATGGCTTAGGAGGTGCTAGCCCCTTAAGTTACATGGCACCTCTTCTAAATCACTAGTTCAGGAGGGGTTGGTCTTAACAAGCCATCTAAGATTGAAGCAGCTTCCCTTATAATTGTATCTGCAAAGAGGAAAACAAGAAAAGATAAAGTAAATAGATGGAGTAGGTGGAAGGTCAAAATAGAAGAAAACTCACCACCATCAACATAAAGGTCCTCCTCATCTAAAGTCGATAGAGGAATGGTGGTTTTATGAGAATTGAGTTTAGGGGTAGAAATGAAAAGGAATCCCCATGGGTTGGGGTCCTTGATGAAGAAAAACTCCTGCCAACCTTTGTTGGTGTTTGAAGGAGAATCCTTGAGGAACTTAATACCAACCTAAGGGATAAAGTAAAACACCCTAGGCTTAGACCATTTAATAGTGCATAGAAGGCTAAATAGGTCAGCTGGGGGTTTGATCTAGACTTCATTTCAAAAGATAATAAAGCTAGCTAACATGCAAAATGAATTAGGTGTGAGCAAGGTAAGAAGGATTTTAAAGTGGTTAGCTACCTTAGAATAAATTTGAGGGATGGGAAGGAGAAAGCCCAACCTCAGTTAATGAGCAACATCAGGTATGTAATCTAGGGAAAGGCGGTTTGGTGGTACGTAATGGTTGGAATATAGAACCAAAACAAGGAATGCCAATGGTATGAAATAGGAATGAATCAGAGTTGAGACTATAAGTGCTTGAAATAGAAAGGCACTAGGGCTCTTTGACCATTTTTAAGGAAATAGGATTACCAAGAAAGGAATTTACTCAGCAACAATTAACAAAGGGAATAAGAAAATTTTGAAAGAATGGTTGTACGAGAGGAAAGAACGAGAAAAGTTGGGATGCACCCTTATATAAGGGATATGGGGTGAATCAATCCATATACGTAGATGGTTTTGATTAGCAAAGAAATTAATAGGAAAGAAAGCAAGCCACGTCTACAAGTAAGATGCACCTTAAAAAACCAAGTAAGGACATGACTAGCATTACATGTGAGGGAAGTACAAACATAACAGTAATGATAAGATTTAGTTGCAGAAAATTGCATAAAGGACAATTTAGTAAGAATCAGTTCATTCTCATTAACCTTCTGCCTTCCATACCAAGCTATTACAAAAGGGCCCTTTCATGGCTAAGGGTCATGAACTAAGCTTACGAGCTTAAGGTTAAACCAAGCAGATAGATGCCTATAACACAAACTTAAAGCCCAGATTCTATTTACACAAATGAAAAGACAAAATAAAAGACAAAAAGGGGCCACTTATGGTCCACATCAATAGGATCACTAGCAAAGGTTCCACTTTTCGTTTAACCTAATATAAGGTCTTCAAAAATGCTAACCAAAAAACATTCTAGTCTAACCTACCTACGTTGGTCTCTAAACCAAGGCCCTTTGAAAGAGGTTTTAGTCTACACAACTTGAAAAGCCCCACATATAGCTTGTCTTTTACTTGTTGAACAAACACGTTAGTAAATTGTGGGAAAGAATGATACTCCACCAAGTGCTTGTCTAAGAGCAAATGAAGATAAGATTGACCAAGGGGGTTAGAGAGGTGCTCATAAAAATGATGACTTGGAGCATTTTGGTAGGACCAAAACTTGTCTAGTAAGTGGTATTCTCAAAAGTGGCCTTCATGAGTTCGTTCAAAGTCATGACACTTCTAGAAACAGTTATCAAGTTCTTGGAAAGCTTCGTAAAAGTCCTTTTAAAGTTGATCTACTTTATCATAGAAAAGAAGCGCCTCTGAAGACTTGTAGGAGGTTTTATAGGAAATGATCCAGATGTCATAAGGTTTCAGCCACTCACAATACCTTCTCAAAATAAATTGAAAGAGAACCCAATGGCTCTTCCTCCAAATTGTGATGAAGCATGGCATGAGGCTCATGGTTGGATGAAAGCAAGTGGGACATTCTCAAGACCACAGAAAAGAGTTAACATGATAAGTCTTCCTTTTATAAAGTGTATAGGACAAAAAAAATGGGTAAGGAGAGTAGTGTAGTTACCTACATCTAACACCTAAAACATAAGAAAGATGGGAAAAGATGCATTAAGTAATAGGGTTGGACATAATTAGTAAGGGAATGGGAAAAAATGGATTTATAGGATACACTTGGTATGGCCTACCTAATTGGGGAATGGTGCAACACAATTTGTGGGATGTGCATGACCATACCAGCATATTGTATTACCGAATTCCCCCTATGCAAAATAAGATAAATAATATTGGGAAAAAAGGCTGACAGTAGCAAGAGGGCTATTTATTGTGTCTACAATCTAAAGACAGTAGTACTCTTCTTCGGAGAACCATATTTGGTATTTACATATTAAACATGTGCACACACTTGCTAATGATGTGAAGGTGAAACACATCCTCTTTCAAGGATAATGTGGAAATTTCAAACTAACTTACACCTAATTTATCCTCCACTCCTTTCCTTAATCTTTATTAGTTAGTCTAGTTTTGGAACCTGAAATTAGCCCACATCCTACAGTCTTATGTTATGTCAATGCCCTCATAGTTTATGGGCTCAAGATAGGCCTTAGCCCAAGTAGTTTGTATGAATAATGTGTAATAGTTAATTTCATGCAATGTTGACCTAAAACAAAGATTTTATATGTAATACCTTTTTAGCATGCTATCATGGGTTTTTTCTTTGTGATCTCTATTTTCAACTTCCAAACACATGAATAATTAAGTGCAAATTTTGAATTTCCTTTAAAAATCAATTATAAGTATTTTTAGGTGAACATGTAAGTTTCTAAAAATATCTTACAAGACAATTGTTTAGAAGTTTACAAGTTCCTTTTGAACAATTAAAGGGTTTTAGGTGAGCTTATAAACTTATCAAACAACTTGTAAGATGTTTAGGAGCTTATAAGCTCCTCAAAAACGTTAAGTAAAATTTTTATTAGAAGACCATATAAGCTATCAAAATAAGATATTTGAAATTTATGTGCTCCTTCAAAATAAGCTGAAACTTTCTAACTTATTTTCAAAAATTTTATAAGCTACTTCATCATGCATATTAAAAATGGCATAAAAATCTCCAATTATATTTTATTAATCGTACGATCATTTTTTTCATTTTTGCAACAAAAAATTATAATTAACTATAATTATAAAATTCAACATCATCTTATAAAATGTCTTTATTAGCTTATTTTAAAAATTACATGTATGAACTACTTGGTTGAAGGAACATCAAAAAAGGTACGTGATCTTATAAATTGTTTAAAATAAGCTTAGCGAGGAACCTTAATGCATGCATGGAAGTGTGAAAATAAGATAGCATGTGCCTGAACCCATTGATATCCTGCTATTGCAAACTGTGCAAAAATGATCCAAACGCAACACATACAAAGAACTCTAGTGAAAGATAGCCAGAGTTAACACTCTGAGTTGGTCGATATGTCTCAAATTAATCCAAGAAAGACTTAGAATAACTTGATTTGGGAGTTGGAATCACAAGAATTAAGGAACGCCCAAATTTTAATACATTCAAAATTCTAGAAGACTTTTTGTAGAAATAACTAAGGTCTTCTTTTTATAGTGCTTACTATGTCTAAAGTATGCCCAAAAATGGCCAAATATAGGTATGGAAAAGACTTACGATAACTATGGAAAAGAATCGTAAACAAACTACGCAAATTTGTACTAAAATCTGCCATCATTATCAACTCGACATCCTTCCAATTAATTTGGCCTTGTTTGGATTGATCTTGTTCGATTTGGAAATCCTGTATCACAATGCTGGTTGATTGTTTAGTTGTTGATTTTGTGATCGTGTCTATGTGATTAATCTGAGTGACATGTGATTGTAATTCTAGAAGTTGGCCATGTCTATTGCTAGATACTCAAGATTGATCCGTGCTCAATAGGATCGATTTTGTCTCCATTGTGATCAATCCAAATTGTTGTCCAAGATTGTTTGGTTTGTTGTTTTGCACCAAGTTGTTCCATGAGCTCCTTTTCAACCTTTGAAACCCTTCTAAAGATTTAGAAGTCCTTCGAAACTCATGCTTAAGGTTATTCCCAACTTTCCAGAGCTTATGGGCATTCACTCTATTGCATGGCTCCCACACAACCTTTGTTCTAACCCGATGCTTGCATCATTCTCCTCCTCTAAAAGGCAAATTGTACTCAATTTGTTAGGATCTTTGTAACTTGCAAAACAAAAATTTCATTAAAAAATAATATAGTATGACATTAGTAATATTCCTACTTCATGCTTCTGCATTGCTACTTAGATGTGTTGTGGACATGTGAACACTCGTTGACTTCCTCAAGTTGCACACTTGTTAAAATTTCCTCCAAATGGTAGCTCAGTTCCTGGATCATATATGGTAATGTGAAAAGGTTCTTGGATTATTCTATGTGAAAAAAACCCTCCCATCAAAATTATACTACTTAACAGATGTTTGCGACCACACTTAAACATAAGCGTTTATCCCTTTTAGTCTTTTTCTCCTAGCAACAATCATAGTCCAATTTTGCTAACACTAACGTGTTCCAGTAGGTTAGTACAAGTGTACCTCGATGCCCTAATGTGTCTAACATGAAAATCATAACAATCAAAAAATACTCAAAAAAATGTCTAACAAAAAGTGTAGGATTGATTGGTAAAATATTCACATCTATACACAAACATATCTGATTAATGCAAATGATAAGATAGTTCTCTAGAATTTTCTGTGACACCTTACACATCAAAATTTATGTACCCGTGCAAAATACATTCAAAACTTATACTAGTTTGTCAACTGAGTAGTGACATGAGAAGTAAATTCATTATTAACTTTATGCTCACACATGTCATACATATGAATTTTATCATGTTTATTTCTTAAGCCAGGATGAAACGTAAGTCCCATTAATTCTTATTGGCTAGGGTAACTTTGCCCAAATCCCAACATCTTCGTAATGTTTAACCAAGAACAAGAGTGTTGCAAGCATCGTGAACAGCAACACGATTATCACCACAGACATGTAGTGTATGTGTGGGATGAGATATATAGAACTCACTCAAGAAATATTCATGAAAAAAATGAAGTCCATTATGCTTATGTCCAAAAGATGACACTACTATTGCACAATCATTACATGAACTCCTAGATTTCAATTGTGGCGACACTACATATGATCTTAGGGCACATGTTATGCATGTCCATGTTTCACATGCAATTCCTAATACCACAACCAACTCCAATGCTTCATGCTACAAGTTATTGCCTTGGGAAAAAAGGAGGATAAATAATATTGGGAAAAAATGGTGACAGTAGCAAAAGGGCTACTTATTGTGTCTACAATCTAAGAAGGCAGTAGTACTCTTCTTCGGAGAACCATATTTGGTATTTACATATTAAACATATGCATACACTTGCTAATGATGTGAAGGTGAAACACATCCACTTACAAGGATAATGTGGTAATTTCAAACTAACTTACACCTAATTTATCCTCCACTCCTTTCCTTAATCTTTATTAGTAAGTCTAGCTTTGGAACATGAAATTGCACACATCCTACAGCCTTATGTTATGTCGATGCCCTCAAAGTTTATGGGCTCAAGATGGGCCTTAGCCCAAGTAGTTTGCATGAATAATCTACATTGGTTAATTTCATGCAATGTTGACCTAAAACAAAGATTTTATATATAATACCTTTTTAGCATGCTATCATAGGGTTGTTCTTTGTGATCTCTATTTTCAACTTCCAAACACATGAATAATTAAGTGAAAAATTTGAATTTCCTTTAAAAATCAATTAAAAGTATTTTTAGGTGAACATATAAGATTCTTAAAATATCTTACAAGACAATTGTTAAGAAGTTTATAAGTTCCTTTCGAACAATTAGAGGGTTTTGGGTGAGCTTATAAACTTATCAAACAACTTGTAAGATGTTTAGGAGCTTATAAGCTCCACAAAAATATTAAGTAAAATTTTTATTAGAAGAGCATATAAGCTATCAAAATAAGATATTTGAAATTTATGTGCTTCTTCAAAATAAGTTGGAACTTTCCAACTTATTTTCAAAAGTTCTATAAGCTACTTCATTATGTATATTAAAAATGGCATAAATATCTCCAATTATATTTTATTAATTGTAAGATTATTTTTTCATTTTTAAAACAAAAGATTATAATCAACTATATTTATAAAATTCAACATCATCTTATAAAATGTCTTTACTAGCTTATTTTAAAAATTACATGAATGAGCTACTTGGTTGAAGGAACATCATAAAAGGTACTTGATCTTATAAATTGTTTAAAATAAGCTTAGCGAGGAACCTTAATGCGTGCATGGAAGTGTGAAAATAAGATAGCATATGCCTGAACCCATTGATATCCTACTATTGCGAACTGTGTAGAAATGATCCAAACGCAACACATTCAAAGAACTCTACCGAAAGATAGCCATAGTTAACACTCTGAGTTGGTCGATATGTCTCAAATTAATCCAAGAAAGACTCATAATAACTTGATTTGGGAGTTGGAATCGCAAGAATTAAGGAATGCCCAAATTTTAATTCAATCAAAATTCCAGGAGACTTCTTTTAAAAATAACTAAGGTCTTCTTTTTATAGTGCTAACTATGTCTAAAGTATGCCCAAAGATGGCCTAATTTCTGTATGGAAAAGACTTACGATAACTATCGAAAAGAATCCTAAACAAACTAGGCAAATTGGTACTAAAATCTGCCATCATTATCAATCTCGACATCCTTCCAATTAATTTGGCCTTGTTTGGACTGATCTTGTTCAATTTGGAACCCAATTCACAATGCTGGTTGATTGTTTAGTTGTTGATTTTATGATCGTGTCTACGTGATTAATCTGAGTGACATGTTATTGTAATTCTAGAAGTTGGCCATGTCCATTGCTAGATACTTAAGATTGATCCGAGCTCGATAGGATCGATCTTGTGTCCACTGTGATCAATCCAAATTGTTGTCCAAGATTGTTTGCTTTGTTGTTTTCCACCAAGTTGTTCCATGAGCTTCTTTTCAACCTTTGAAACCCTTCTAAACATTTAGAAGTCCTTCAAAACTCACGATTAAGGTTATTCCTAGCTTTCCAGAGCTTATGGACATTCACTCTATTGCGTGGCACCCACATATCCTTTGTTCTAACCTGATGCTTGTATCATTCTCCTCCTCTAAAAGGCAAATTGAACTCAATTTGTTTGGATCTTTGTAACTTACAAAACAAAAATTTCATTAAGAAATAATATAGTATGACATTAGTAATATTCTCACTTCATGCTTTTGCATTGCTACTTAATGTGTTGTGGACATGTGAACACTCGTTGACTTCCTCAAGTGGCACACTTGTTAAAATTTCCTGCAAATGGTAACTCAGTTCCTGGATCATATATGGTTATGTGAAAAGGTTCTTGGATTATTCTATGTGAAAAAACCCCTCCCATAAAAATTATACTACTTAACAGATGTTTGCGACCACACTTAAACATAAGCGTTTATATCCGTTTCATTCTTTTTCTCCTAGCAACAATCTTAGTCCAATTCTACTAACACTAACATGTTCCAGTAGGTTAGTACAAGTGTACCTCGATGCCCTAATGTGTCTAACATGAAAATCATAACAATCAAAAAGTACTCAAAAAAATGGCTAACAACAAGTATAGGATTGATTGGTAAATATCCACATCTATACACAAACATATATGATTCATGCAAATGACAAGATAGTTCTCTAGAATTTTCTATGACACCTTACACATCAAAATTTATCTACCCATGCAAAATACATTCAAAACTTATACTAGTTTGTCAACTGAGTAGTGACATGAGATGTAAATTCATTATTAACTTTATGCTCACACGTCATATATCCGAATTTTATCATGTTTATCTCTCTTTTCTTCCTTCACTTTCTAACCTTAGTCCACATGGAATTTGCCTATACAATTGATTTTCATAAACTAATTCTAGAGTATTACAAAGCACATGAATCCTTTGAACTAAGCTGTAATCATTCTCCACCATAGATTCTGTAGATGTATTTTCATTTGAAGCCCTTATTGGAATTTGTTGGGGTTTGGCCAAAAGAATTAAAATTTAACACATAACATCATCTTGCATACACTGTAGAATACAATGGAACAATCCACATCCATTTTTGTTGCAAAACACGTAAGTATTGATTAAACAAGAAGATGCATAAAAATTGTACCCTTGGAACGTTTCCAAGCCTTTTATGCATGATCTTTAAAGTCAAGGCCCTCAAACCTTGACCTCTAGATTGTCTACATGATTAGAATTCTTGTAAGCTCCTCTTACATGCCACAAAACTCTCTCTGTGAAGCTCTAACGTAGACACCTTTGGGCTATGAGGAATTTTTGACAAAAGAGAGTAAAAAGAGGGTGGCCAGGGGTTTCTCTCTCTCTTTCTTGGAGGATGCACAAATTTTGGGGTTCAAAGTGTTTATGTTGAACTCTTCAAGACACCTATATATAGTTGACAAACTAGATTTTAGAACATGCGCCCCATGGGCCTTCCAACATGGACCTATTTTTAGTTAAATAACCTGTAGACTCCTTGTTATATTAATTTCTTTATTAAATCAACCCATATATTCTTTAATTATTAATCTCATTTATAATTAAAGCTCATTTGTGTCTAATTAATTAAATTAAATTAAATTCCCATTGTGCTTCTAATTAATGATCTCATCGATAACACGCATCATGGCAATTTATTTAGTCCGATCTAGTAGCAACTAAATAAATTATGTGACTTACAAATTTAACATTCACAACACAGCCTAATCTTACATGTGTGACGCTCTAGGTTCATTCTCAATTGGTAATGAATAGACCTCTAAGGACATGGGCAATATCTAGCCTACGGCTTATATTATAGAACACCAATTACATAGAACAAATATCTCGCCCCTTTACAAGGAGAGAAATCCCTTATTGAACATGCGCATCCCTTCATATGCACCCTGGTAATGTCGCATTAGGCTTTTGACCTTATCCTATACTGAGATAGATATTACCCCTAAATGTTCTAATGACACGTTGACCATCATGCACACAATACAATCGTTTCATCTTAGGTCTAAGGTCTACAAACACTTAACATGATATTAAGGTAAAATGTTAACATCTAAGAGTGAACTTTATGAGTCAGCTTCATTTGTTAGTTATTGTCCTGATGATCCATTCCCCAATAGTGCATCCACACCATGTATGTATCTCATACTAAATAGCATGGCATGCATTGTACAAATGCCAGATGTGCAAGTCATATCAACTTTAATACCCTTTAAAGTGTCTGTACTTGTAGATAGGCTTTAACAATTGAGTACCAAGGGAACTTTATGTCCATTTTCGTAATGAATAAGGCTTCCTAACTAAAACACATGAGCACATGAAATACTTTACGGCAATTAAGAAATATATGCATGAAAACTAGCCACAACACTAATATGAAAATCAATATTTTATTAATTAATGTTAAAAGTAAATATATAACCAAATGCCCTTCTAGTATCTCTCATTTTCATTGGCATTGGAGGATGTATTACTAATAATCTCTCACTTTTACTCTAATGCCAATATTATTAATGTCAGTTGATATGATATCCAATACCTATTTTCTAAAGATGCTGATTTAGCTACACATAAGTCATCAACTGAGTGAGTAGGTCAACTACATCATTAGTTAAAGCTATTTTTTACATGGATACATCATCCCTTCTTATGATTTCTCAAATAATGTGGTAATGCCTATTTATGGTTTTAGATTTCTAATGAGACCTTGATTTGTTTGCCTATGCGATTGTGCTATTGTTGTCACAATAAATAGCAATAGCTGATCCTCATCCAAGACCACTAGAAATTCTATCATGATCTTCTTTATCCAAACAACCTCATTAGTTGCATCACATGTAGCAATAGACACAGCTTCAGTGGTGGAGTTTACAGGCGTATTGTATTTGGAACTCTTCCAACAGGCTACTCCTCCATTAAGAGTAAATACAAAACCAAATAAAGACTTTATATCATCTAAATCTACCTAGCAGTCAGAATTGGTATATCTAACTACTCTTAGATCACCATCTTCATACACAAGTACTATATCCTTAGTCTTTCTCAAATACTTAAGGATACTCTTAATAGCATTCTAATGCTCTGTGCTAGGATTCATTTGAAATATGCTCGTAACACTTACAACATAGTTGATATTTGGCCTAGTACATAGCATTGAGTACATCAAACTCATAATAGATAAAGCATATGAAATGGCTTTCATGCTTCTACTCTCATTATACATCTTTGGGCACATTAATTTTGAGGGATGTATGCCATGCTCAAATGGCAGCAATCCTCTCTCAGACCTACCTATCTTTTCACTCTATCTTTATAGATGCAAATGCCCAAGATGTAGGTGGCTTCTCCTAAGTCCTCCATGAAGAAGTTACCAAATAACTTTACCTTGACTGAGCTTAACATCTCGATATCATTCCCTATCAATATTACATTATCCACATATAACACTTGGGATGTTATTGCACTCCCACTAACATTCTTATAGAGCCATGGCTCATCTTCGTTCTTGATGAAGCTAAATGATTTGAGTGCACCATCAAAATGAACTTTCCCTATCAATAGTATGTCATCCACATACAACACATGGAATGTTATTGCCCTCCCACTAACCTTCTTATAAACACATGGTTCATCTTCATTCGTGATGAAGTTAAATGATTTGATTGTACCATCAAAATGAAGATTCCAACTCCTTGATGCTTTCTCGAGGCCATAAATGGGCCTCGTAATCTTGGATACTTTATGAGACTCATCTTGGTCTTTAAAACGAATGATTGCACCATATAAATGTCCTTCTCAAGCATTCCATTGAGGAAAGTAGTTTCAATAGCCATGTACTACACCCCATAATCCAAGTGAGTGGCTATTGCAAGTAAAATTTGAATAGAATTTAGTATGGCTATTGGTGTGAAGGTTTCCTCATAATTAATTCCCTCTTTTTTATCAGAGCCCTTACCACCAACTTGCCTTATAGGTCTCCCCTTACTAGTCAAACCAATTTTTCTCTTATAGACCCACTTCTATATAACGGAATGATTCCCTCAATGGAATCCACTAAAGTTCATCCCTCATTCGCATACATTGAATCCATCTTAGATTTCATACCTCTAGTCACTTAATAAAGTCCTTCTCTACCATTGTTTGATCATAGGTAGAAGATAATCTTCACGATGATTATCTCCTATTATGAACAACTCTTGTTCGTTCCCTAGGACATAACTATATTTCTCTGGTGCTTGAGACATCCTACTCATTTGTTGCAATGGTTGTAGCTCATAAGGTTCCTTTTGAATAGGAAAGTGTGTTATGGGTGATTACTTTATTTGTCGTGCTTAACTTCCTTGAGCACTATGGTTCTACCATCACCACTTTCTTAAATGTGTGTGATACAGTATGACAATCTAATTGTTATTAGGTATGTAAAACTCATGTCCCATTAACTCTTTGAGATATCCTATAGAGTGGCCCATAACAGCCCTTATTTCTAACTTGTCTGTCTTAGTCTTCCTAAGATAAGTCAAACATTCCATAATCCTTAAATGCTTTAGGCCTAGCTTCCTCCCATACCACATCTAATGTAGGGTGGAGGAAAACCATATGCTTTAGTAAGTAGGCCATACCCCTATAAGAATATCGGTAAATTGGTGAAGCTTATCATAAAGGCATGTGTGTGTTTAATAAGAGATTTGTCTCTTAACAAATGAGTAAGGTATTTATCCTATGTAGTAGGTGTTCTATAAGACGAAAGCCTTTGATTAAGGCATTGTATAATTGAAAAAGAGTTTCAAATAGGAACATTTTTCTCATGAGAAAATATCAATTAGTCATATAACTAGGTTTGTGAGTTTGACTAAATCTATGGCTCTCACTCGATTGGAACAAAGTGAGACAAAAGGTCTATACAATATGATAGTCATGATCGATAAGATTCATTGTGATCTAACTCACTTCATCTAGATAAAGCTATGATATGAGTCATAGGCTAGACATTACCCATATCCTTTAAGCGATGATTGTTGTCGATTAAGAATAAACCTAGAAAGTCACACATATAAGATTAGGATATATTGTGATTATTAAATTGACTAGTTGTATAATTTATTTAGGTGTAATTGGATTGGACTAAAGATATTACTATGGTACTTATTAATAATGAAATCATTAATTAAAGCACAATAGGGGTTTAATTTAATTAATGAGATTAATTAAATTAAATTAATTGGACACATTTGGACTTTAATTATCATTGGAGATTAACAAGTAAAGGATATATGGGTTGATTTGTTAATGAGATTAATACATAAAAGTCAATGGGCTATTTTAATTAAAACGGTCGACGTAAGAGAACCCATATCCTACACCCTTGTGTTATAAGTATTCAAAGGAGTATTGAAGAGTTTAAGACACATTCTTTAGCCCTAAAATTTATTCACACCTATCAAGTGAGAAAGAGCAAACCCTGGCCACCCTTTTTGAGCACTCTCTTGTTGAAAATTCCTCTTAGTCCAACGTTGTTTGCATTAGAGCTTTACCAAAGGAGTTTTGTGGAGTTAGGAGGAGCTCATGAGCATTCTTATAGTTTGGACAAACTATAGGTCAGGTTTTAAGGGGTAAGACTCCAAGGATCATGCACAAACCATTTGGAAATGTTTTGAAGCCACAAGCTTGTGCCTTTATCATGTTTTCTTAATATCTTACTTGTTTTCCAACAAAAATAGGTGGGATTTATTCGAATAGTTTTCACTATGCATGTATGATGTTCTTATGTTCTAAAGTTTTAATTTTTTATGGCAAATCCCATATAAATCTAAATACCTTAAAGTGAATAGCTTTGTGTCACAAATCACACCATGAGTAGTTCCTCAACTGAATGGTGTAGCTAAGCATAAAAATCAAACTTTGTTTGATAGGGTTCGATCTATGTTCAACTTCATTGATTTAACCATTTCTTTATGGGGACATGTCACCTTAACAGTGACCTATGTTTTGCATATGATTCTCTTTAAGTCTGTTTCTTCAATCCCACATGAGATGTGGAGTGGGGGGAAGCCGAGCTTGAAGCATGTCAAGATTTGGGGATGTCCAATATACCTTAAGAAGAGTTAGACAAACAAGTTAGAGGCGTGGGCCATTATGGCCCACTTTGTAGGTTATCCCCAGGGTTACACAGGATAGGAGTTCTACCTACTTGAAGATAATAGGATTATTGTCGATTATTAGGCAAGTTTTCTCAAAGAAAAGTTCATTAGAGTAAATGGTGCTAGTAGAGCAATAGTACTTAAGAAAGTTGAGCATGAGGAACAAAGGTGTGGGTAATGTGATCCCAGACCTATTGTAGTTATTGCAAAACTAAGGTCAGTCTTTCTATTATTAGTATTTTTTAAAGGGACGCGTATGAAGTTTGGCTTCAATTTTGGACATGGAGTGGCAGAATTGATGTTGAAAGGGGCTGAATTTGAGGTTCAGGATCACTGCAGATCAAGCTCATGGCTAATGGATCAACCTGGAGCACTTTAGGGCATTCTAGATTTGTGATCACAAGTTTCTTGATTGTGTGGACCAATATGGGATCAACCTAAGCAAATCTTGAAGTTTGCTACAATTATGATTGCACACCCTTGTAATTAAGCACAAACAATGACGTGATCAATCGTATAGAATGGATGGATGATTGCATCACACATGGACTATAGTTTGGATTGAGCAGATATGTCGTGCTCGATCATGTGGTCAAGTCAAATCGATTGCGTTGCAAGTGGGAATGCCAAATTTTGACTCCTTTCAAAATTTTTAACTATTGGAGCCACTGTTGGAGGGCTTTTCTATCATTTTCATTGCATTGTATTTGATTCAGGCATGTAGCACTATATATACTTGCTTCCTTGCATTTGTAAAAAGAATCAACCATGTATCTTTGAAAATTAAATGTTGAATGAAGACTTGTTCTTCTTTCCTTCCATACTTGTTATTATGTGTGTTTTAGTGAATCAATAACCCAGCCCGAGTATCAAATCGGGTCATTCAGCTTGCCTCCAGTGGTTCATGGCCAACAACGCCACAGCGAGGTTGTTTGGATTTCATCGGTTGTTTAGATTTCATCGCTTGTTTTCATTCCCATTTGTTGTAAGGGTTTACTCCACATGAGGTACATTCTTACTTAGTGGTTTGGATTCAATCTTGCCATTTATACTTTGATTTTTCCTTATTTATTTCCTTGTTTTTATTTCCATAATTTTCCTCAAAATTTCCTAACCATTTGCAGTCCTCGCTTCTGCTGGTTCATGTCAAAGTGGTATTAGAGCTAACTTAATCGGGTTCTTAAATCTAGTTGGTTGGTTGGATTTCATTGTTGTTTCTCCATATTTTTTATCAATTCCCCACCTCTTATACTTTTCTTTATTTCTAGAAAAATTTTTAAAAAATCATGCAAAAAAAAATCAAGGTAGAGACTTGTTTGGATGAATTTGGTGATTTGGTGGTATTGAATATTTGGTTACATTGTGTTGGTATATTTGCTAGAAAATTTGTAGAAAAAAAAATATTGTGATATTGTGTTGCAAATATTTTGTATTGGTTGTATTTTGTTGGAAAAACATTGTTGGAGAAACATTGTTGGTATATTTTGTTG
Source organism: Avicennia marina (assembly GCA_019155195.1). Classification (NCBI taxonomy): domain Eukaryota; kingdom Viridiplantae; phylum Streptophyta; class Magnoliopsida; order Lamiales; family Acanthaceae; genus Avicennia; species Avicennia marina. The sequence goes on along the minus strand of CM032756.1, from coordinate 11,916,282 downwards.
TTGGGATTTTGGGAGATATTTGTGTTGTATTTTGGTTGTTGGAAAAACATTGTGTTGTATTTTGGTTGTTGTTGTTGTTAAAGTGAGGGTATTTTTTTGGTGGTGTTGGAGTATTGTGAGGTTGAAGGCTTGTGTTTGAAGAAGAGAAAAAGAACAAAAAGAAAAGGAGAAGGGAAAAGTGAAGGAGACAAGGAAAAAAAAAAGAAGTTGAAAAAAATTAGTACAAAAAAAAAAGAGAAAGAAAAAGAAGAAAAAGAATTGGTGAAGTTCTATTGTTAGAAGTTGTTTGGGACAAAAAAAATTGCCTAACCTTGATGTCGGATTGATCCTGAGAGGAGCCAGATTGAATACAACATCAAAATTTTCCCCTATCTTACACTTTTAGCTTCACGATCGATCACGTGTATACCCGCTTGATCATGTTACAAAAATTTTCCAAGTCACACCACACACGGATCACAGTATGGATCGAGCTGACATGTCACGCTCGATCACGTGGTAAGGCCTGATTGATTGTGCTGTAAGTGAGAAGGCTAAATTTTTACTCGTTTTGAAATTTTCAACCATTGGAGCCACTTTTGGAGGGCATTTTCGTCATTTTCATTACATTGTATTTGATTTAGGCATGTAATACTATATATTCTTCCTCCTGTGTATTTGTAAAAAAGAATCAACCATGTATCTTGGAAAGTTGAAAGTTGAATGAAGACTTGTTCTTCTTTTCTTCCAAACTTGTTGGTGTGTATTTGAGTGAATCAACACCCAAGCTCTAGTGTTAAATTAGGTTATTTAGCTTGCTTCCAATGGTTCGTGGCCAACAACTCCAAAACATGATTGTTTGGGTTTCGTTGGTTGTTTTCATTCCTATTTGTAGTTAAGAATTACCCCACATGGAGTGCATTCTTAGTTGGTGGTTTGGATTTAATTTTACTATTTATCCTTTGATTCCATAATTTTTTCCAAACTTTTCTAACTATTTTCGGTCCTTGTTTCTGCCACTTCACATCAGTGGACCAACACAGCAAATTCCTATTCCTGAACAACCTCCTATAATGCAACCATTGTGGCGATTAGGTAGAATTTTTCATGTACAAGAGAGATATGGTTGTCTTAGAGAACAAATAGTTATTTGTAATGGGAGACAATGATCATGGGGATGATCCTACTACCTTTGATCAAGCAATGGCATATAAGGACTCTGCCAAGTGGCTTGAGGTTATGAAATCAGAGATCGATTCTATGCAAGAGAACTAAGTTTAGACCTTGGTGCATCCACCAGGGGACTGGTTCCCATCAGATGCAAGTGGGTCTATTGGTGAAAAATTAGTTCAATTAGTGAGATAAAGACCATAAAGCTAGGTTTATGGAGAAAGGCTATAGTCAAAGGAAGGAATAGACCATGAGGAGACCTTCTCACTTGTAACAGTGCTCAAATCCATTTAGAAACTACTACTGATAGCCACCTATTTTAACCAGAAGGTATATAGGCTTAAGTGGACCATTTATGGTTACAAGTACAAATCAAGGAGTTGGAAACTTCATTCTAATGGTACAATTATAGCATTTGGCTTCATTAAGATAAAAAATGAGACCTACATCTATAAAAAAGTTAGTGGGAGCATTATTATATTCCTAATATTATATGTGAATGGCATCTACTAATTGGGAATGATGCAGGGAAGCTAACTTTGGTCAAGATATGGTTATTCAGAACCTTTTCCATAGAAGACTTGGGTGAAGTGACCTACATCTTTGGCACTCACATCTATAAAAATTGAGCAAAGAGATTTTTAGATCTCTTCCAAGCCTTATACACAGATAAGATACTGAAGAGTTTCAGTATAGAAGCCAGATGTATGTAATTCTTGTCTGTGAGTCATAGGCACTCTAAAGGGCATTAGAGAGTTAGTACAACTTACGCACTTTATATTTGTATGGTGAATGTTCTACCATTCCATATGAGATATTCAGAATACATGTGTGTGGAAGGGCAATTAGGGAATAGGCATTCGGACAATGACTCATAGAATAAAGTAAATACATGGAGTTCACTCTAGGCTATCAACATCCCACTTCGTGATCATTTTAAGTGTGTGTGGACCTTGGACTTGGGACTGCATGGTTGTCTTGTGTACATGATGGTTAATGTATCATTAGGACATTAAGGACCAGTATCTATTCTAGCATGAGATAAGGTCGTGACCTTAACATTTATTACCTAAATGTTTACGAAGGCATTTGTGTGTTCAATAAGGTATTGGTCTTATTAAAAATGAGCAAAGTTGTTGGTGCTCTATGAGATGGAAGCCTTAGGCAAGGCAATTTGTAATCGGAAAAGAGTTTCCGATAGGAACATTTGTCTTATGAGGATATGTTGACTAGTTATATGATCCAACTTATGAGTTTAACTAAATCTATAACTTTTGCTCAGTTATGATAAAGTAAGACAAAAGGTTTGTACGAAATGGTAGTCACAATCAGAAAGATTCATTATGACATGATTCACTTCATCTTAATTAGGCTACGATATGGGTTTCAAGATAAACACTACCTATTTTCTTCGAGTTATGCTCATTGCTAATCAAAGATGAACCTAAACTATTACACACATATGATTAGCATGTATTGCAAGTGTTAAATTGATGAGTTGCATGTGAGGCTTGAAAAGACCCGTAGAATAATTTATTTAGTTGCAATTGGATTGGTCTAAATAAAAAGACAAAGTGTTTGTCAATGATTAAATCATTAATTATAAACATAATGAGAATTTAATTTAATTAATGGGATAAATTAAATTAAATTAAATTAATTGTACATAATCATACTTTAATTATTAGTGGGGATTAACAATTAAGGGATATATGGGCTAATTTATTAATGAAATTAATAAATTAAAGAATATGGACTAGTTTTAATTAAAAGGTCAATGTAGAAGGGTCTATATGGCTCAACCCTTATGTCATAACTATTTACAAAGGCGCATGAAGAGTTTAAGACATATTCTAACCCTAGAAAATTTATAAAGCTCTTTCAAGCAAGAGAGAATAGCCCCCCTAGACACTCTCTCCAAGTTCTTTCTTGTCCTAAATTCCTTCTTGCCTAAATAGTTTGAGTTAGAGCTTCTCAAAATGGGTTTTGTTGAATTCTATTGGGCATAGTTCAATCTATAATGAGCTAAATAAATCTACTAATATCCTTATGGGGCTTGCCCTTCTTACTACACAATGTATCTTGAATATACACTCTCTAAGTCCATTCCCTCCATCTCACATGAGATGTGGTATGGTAGGAATCCAGGCCTTAAGCATGAAGTGATTAGGTAACAATGGAAGTGAAAAGATTATGATAGTATAATCAAACTCAATTCTAAATCCCAAAAATGTAAGCCATGCATGAAGATCGCTCAACTTAATGTGATAAAATTGAATTGAACCTAATATAGACAACCACAATTAGCACACTAGTAGCTGACTAATACATCACAAATCATAAAAATTACTCCAGAATAACTCAATTTAGGAAGATAGGAATTCATAAGAAATTGACACATAATTTCGAGTGATCAAATAGAATCCTCAACTAATTGGAAAAACACTCTCCATCTAATAATGAATGCTAATTTAATATTTATAGGTGGCATTGTGGTCCATGAGCCCATCTAGAATTATATCCCCAACAGGCTTGCTTACACATGGCATAATACTAAAATATTCTAGAATAAAATAAATTAATTAATTCTCTTGATTCTCTATTTTCAAGTCATCAGGACAACATAGAACATTCAATTAGCAATCCTCAGGTCATCTAGAACATCACGGTTGGACGTTATGGTCTTAGGTACGCCATGTAAATGAACCACTTCTCTAAAGAATAAGTCAACTATAAGTGAGACATCATTAGTTTTGTGGCATGCAATAAAATGAGCCATTTTAGAAAATTTGTCTACAACAACAAAGGTAGCATCTCTACCATTTCTACACCTAGGTAGACTCAAGACAAAATCCAAAGAAATATCAATCCAAGGAGTACTAGGAACAGGTGAAGGGTGATACATTCTAAGAGGCTGGTTATGGGATTTAGCTTCTCTACACCGTATTCATTTCTCCATAACTCTTTCCACATCTCCTTTCAATCCCAACCAATAGAAGTGCTTCTATAAAATCAATACCATTTTGGTGACACTAAAGTGTCCTATCAAGCTTCCACAATGAACCTCTCTACTGATCAACTCTCGCAAAGAACACTATAGAATGCATAATTTATTAATATAGAACAAATATCCATCATGTATAAAGTATTTGTCATGAGCACACCATTCAGTTAGTGAATAAACTTTTCCAAAATCAGGGTCTCTTCTATAGAGTTCCTTAATATGCTCAAACCTTAATAATCTTGTGCCTAGTGTGCTCAATAAAGTGTGTATATGAGACAAAATGTCAACAACTACATTTTCCATACTTTTCTTGTACTTGACGATAGAAAGCCACTTAGCGTGTCATTTGTTGAGCTTATTCTAATCCTTCAAATGCTTTAAGAATTCATGATTGGAATGAATCACAAACTCTTTTAGCTATAAATAGTGCTACCAAGTTTCTAGGTTTTGCATCAAAGAATACAATTCCTTGTCATATATCGGATAATTTAATGCAGCACCATTGAGCTTTTCACTGAAGTTGGCAATGGGCTTCCTCTCTTTCATCAAGACAGCTCTAATACCTGCACTAGAGGCATTACACCCAATCTCAAATGTCTTATTGAAATCAGGTAAAGAAAGTAAAGGAGTGTGTGTAAGCTTATGCTTCAAGGTATCAAATGCTGGTTGTTGAGCTTCACCCTACTTGAATTTCTCATTTTTCTTAATTATGGCTATAAAGGGTGCAACAATAATACAGAAATCCTACATAAAAGGCCTGTAGAAACTAGTCAGCCCGTAGAAACTCCTTACTTCAGATATTGTTATAGGAACTGGCCACTCCAGTATAGCCTTTACCTTATTTTCATCCACGTGCATCCCCTGTACACTAATAACAAATCCTAAGAAGACATAGTGGTTGGCACAAAAGGTGTAATTTTCATGTTAGCATATAACCTTTTTCTCATAGCTACTTTCAGTTCTATCCATGTATGAATTGACCCCTCTAGCTCTTCTCCTGCTACTGTACAGTTGATCTCACCATATGATGTCATAATCTGTGAACTCCACTATAGCTAACTTAATCTTTTGGTGCTCTGGTGCTCTAAGTAATAGTGGTAATCAAATATCAGTTCTACCCTCCTTTCCCACTTAAGGTAGCGTCAGGGTTAGAACGCCTCTAGAAAAGCGATAATTGCAACTTCACCCAGTTGGTACCTTATTGTCCACATCATCTCTTTTTTACGTCTCCTAAGTGCATTATATAATCATACCAACTATCATCTTCATTCAACCCATACTCCTTTTCATAGCCATGTCAATCTTGTCTCGTAGTCTTGAAAAGGCACCCATGCCTAACCCTGGTTTTGGCTCGCCCTGGCACTAGACTATTTTTGTGCCCAATTAGCTTGGGTATGGAACTATCATTGTCCTATGATACAGCCTGAAAATGCCTCCACTTGGTCCATTCTATCTTGGATGCTCTCTAGACTTCTAGTAAGCTTCTCCAATTCCCTTGTGAAAGACTCAAACATAAATTTAGTTTTGTTAGGGTTAATACCTTGACTCGTATAATGACTAGCCATCTAAATAAATTGGTGCAAAAGAAATAAGAAATATATATATATATATATATATATAAATTAAAATAACCTCACCAACTCATTGTGCCCACACCTCTTAAATATGAGTTCTTGGTCACCCGTTTCTTACCTCTAAATGTGTGTCCCACCACACTCAAAATAAACTCAAATGTCAATTTCTTATGCCCTCCTCGTGTGACTCAAAAGTGGTCTTAGTAATCTCAAGTGATGTACAACCAAGTGTAAGGTATAAATGATGTGAAACTACAAATAGGTATGAATTGAATAAAGAGTCAACAATTAATCCCACGGGCCAACATAAAATTCAAGGCAACTTTCTCTCTTCTTTTGTTTTCCTTTTTTTCCCTTTTTTTAACCCCTTTTTTCCTTCTTTTTTTCTGCCCTTTTTTTCTCTCTTTCTTTTTCAAAACTAACAAGTAAACTGAGCCTTAATATCCAATAGAATTTAAGTACCCAAACAAGGCCTTACCAAGTTTAGTTCGTATTTAGCCCAGTAATATTTCTAGCTTGTAATGGCCTAAAAAGCCCCTTTCCTAATTGAAACTTTGTAATTACAGCCCGATTGGGCCCAATTTCAACTTTTTCTTTTTTTGGAATTCTTCTGGCTCAACCTAATTGACCTAGCATTCTATAGCCTAGTACTCTTGGCCCAAAAATCTCTTTTTTAAAAAAAACCCAATTATGGCTTCGATGATAGGCGGCGATGTTGGTTGGTGGTTTTCGATGAATTGGCCTCGATGAGGCTGGTGGCTGAATGGAAGATGTTGGGCATCCCTTGGGGTGTAGTGGTGGCAATTATTAAGCAATAGATAGAGCGAATGTTGAGACATCTAGCGAGACTTTCGCTATTTTGCTTGCAGTTTTTATCCAACCTCTAGCAATTTCTAGGTGCGGGAGTAAGTGGGTTCAGGTCAGCGACTCAGATGGTGGAAATCTAGCAAGGAAACAATTGAAGCGATAGTGAATTTCGAGGGTTTTAGTGGTGGTGTCAGTCCGATCATAGCTTTTGCTTCTTTTTTTTTTTTCGAAAAAATTTGATTTTTTTGGATTTTGAATTTTTTTTCAACAAGTAAATTCTTAGACCAAGTACTGATTTTGAATTTGATACAACTGACTTCAATACCACCTGGAGTGATCAGGCAACAACAGAAGCGAAAAAATTATGACTGTGTAACCAAGCCTATTTCTAAATCCCAAGGATAAGAACAGTGTGTGCAGATCACCTGACTCAATGTGATAGAATTAAATTAAACCTAATGTAGATAATTACAATCAGCACACTAGGAGCTAATTGATACATCACGAATCACACAAACCACTCCAAAATGACTAGATTTAGGAAGATAGGAATTCACAAAAAATTAACACACAATTTAAAGGGATCAAATGGAATTCTCAACTATTTGGAAAAACATTCTCCATCTAATAATGAAAGCTAATTTAATATTTATAGGTGGCACTGTGGGTCATGATCTCATCTATAATTATATCCTTAATGGGCTTGCTTACACATGACCCAATACTAAAATATTCTAGAATAAAATAAAATAAAATAATTAATTCTATTGATCCTCTATTTCTAGGTTATCAGCCCAGCACAAAACATTTACCTAACACTCCTCTTTGGGCTCTTCAAATTTATTTATGTCCCCACATGACATCCTCTTAAACTTCATAGACAAGCGTGTTAATTGCATCTTTAACCCTCTTTGCATGAGCCTTAGTCATCAATCTAGCTGAAAACTCCAATGGATCCTTCCTTTCATGTAGGACACCTACGTTAAAGCATTTAAGGATTTGGGATGTCCAACTTCTCTTAGGAAGATTAAGACAAATAAGTCAGAAGTGATGGGTGTTATTGGCCACTTGTGGGACATCCTAGAGGCTGTATGGAATATGAGTTCTATATATCTAAGGATAATAGGATTGCTATAGGACACCATGCGTGTTTTCTTAAAGAAGAATTCATTTGAGAAAGTGGTGCAAGTTGAACTATAGTGCTCAAGCAAGTTAAGCCTGAGGAACAAAGTAATCAACCCATAACGTCATTCCTATTCAAAAGTAACCTTCTGAGATGCAATTATTTTGCTGATCAGGTAGAATCTCTTAGGCACTAGAGACATATGATTATGTCATAGAGAACAAAAAAGAGTTGTTCATAATGGGAGATATTGATCATAGAGATGATCCTTTTACCAATGATTAAGCAAGGTTGATAAGAACTCCAGCAACTGGTTGGAGACTATGAAATCTGAGATAGATTTAATGCAGATGAACCAGGTATAGACTCTAGTGGATCAACTTAAGGGAATTGTTCCCATTAGATGCAAGTAAGTTTACAAGAGAAAGATTGGTTTGACTAGAGAAGTTGATGCCTATAAGGCCAGCTTGATAGTCAAGATCCAGTGTCAAAAGGAGGGAGTTAACTACGAGGAAACCTTCTCACCAATGGCCATGCTAAAATCCATTCGGATTCTACTTTCGATAGCTAACTACTTGGATTATGTGATTTGGAAAATGGATGTCAAAACTGCTTTCCTTAGCAAGATGCTTAAGGAAGATATTTATGCAGTGCAACCATGTGGTTTTGAAGTCCAAGAAGAATCTCATAAAGTATGTAAGCTTATGAGATCCATTTATAACCTTAAGTAAGCATCAAGTAGTTGGAATCTTCATTTTAATGGAATAGTCAAATTGTTAAGCTTGATTAAGAACGATGCATCTACAAGAAGGTTAGTAGTAGTGTAATAACATTCCTTTGATTTTTTGTGGATGGCATACCACTGATAGGTAATGATTGTGGGATGTTAACCATGGTTAAGACGTGATTATTCAAAACCTTCTCAATGAAGAACTTGGCTATATCTTAGGCATTCATGTCCAAAGAGATAGAGAAAAAAGATTATTAAGTCTTTTCCAAGCTTTGTACATAGATAAAGTATTGAAGAGGTTTAGTATGGAAGCCTCTAAGAGAAAATTGCTACCATTCACGCATGGAACTAATCTTATGAAATCTATTTGCTCAAAAATAAATGATGAGAGGAGGGGCATGGAACCTATTACATATGCTATGGCTCTAGGAAGCCAGATGTATGCAATGCAATGTACAAGGCTAGATGTTGCTCATATCATAAGTGTTATGAGTTGAATTTTAACAAAGAGCATTGGAATGCTATCAAGTGTATACTTAAGTACTTGATAAGGACTAAGGATATGGTACTTGTGTGTGTTGATGGTGATCTAGGAGACAGATATACCATTTTCGACTTTCAGTGGGATGTGGGTGATAGAAAGTCTAGCTTTAGGTTTATATTTACACTTAATGGAGAAGCAGTTAGTTGGAAGAGTTTTGAGTAGAGTATGACGCTGGACACCATCATCGAGCCTCATTATATAGTTGCATGTGATGTTGCAAAAGAGGTTGTTTGGATAAGGAAGTTTATGATAGAACTTCAAGTGGTTTCAAATGTGGATCAGCCATTACTACTTTACTATAACAAAAATGGCACAATAGCATAGGTAAAGGAACTAATCTCTCATCGAAAATCCGATTCTATGGAGAGGCATTACCATATTTTTTGAGAAATTATTGGAAGAGAAAACATTACCATATAGAAAATAGCTTCAACTGACAATGTCGCTGACCTACTCACCAAGCTGATAACTTAAGTGCAATTAGATTTCCAGATACCATAGTGATTGGCATTAGTAGCAATGACATTAATGTGCAATGGGGAGATTGTTAGGGATATGCTAATGCCAATAGAAAATGAGGGATACTAGAAGATATTTGCTTCCATGTGTACTTTTCACTCAGTTATTAATAAAACATCGATTTAATAACAATTTTTGGCTAGTTTTTCATGCATACAAATCTTGTTTGCCGTAAAGCATTTTATGTGCCCATGTGTTTGACTTAAGAAGCCTTATTCATAAGAAGTTATGAATATGGACATAAGACTATCTTAGTACTTAATCACTAGAACTTATATATGAGTTGGTACAACTTGCACACCTTATATTTATATGATGAGTCACGCTGTTTAGTCTCAGATATTTAGAATACGTGTGTGGATGCATCACAAGGAAATAGGCATTTAGATAATTACTAGCTGAATAAAGTAGACATATGAACACTCTAGACAGTCAATGTCCAACATCGTGATCATGTTAAGTGTGCGTGGACCTTATATATAAGACAACATGGCTATCTTATGCACATGATAATCAGCACGTCATTTAGGCATTAAGGGCCAATATCTATCCTAATATGGAATAGGGTCATGAGCCCAACGTGTCATTGCTCAGATGCTTATAGAGGCATGTGTGCATTTAATAAAGGATTTGTCAAGTTGCAAGTGAGGAAGAATTTTGTCTTATGCAATTTATGTTATATGAGACGAAAGCCTTTGGCCAAGATAGTGTGTGATCAGAAATGAGTGTTTGATAGAAACATTTGCCTCATAAGGAAATGCTGGTTGGTCATATAACTAAGTTGTGAGTTGACTAAATCCATGACACTCACTTAGTTAAGATAAAGTAAGACAAGGTTTGTATAGGATGGTAGCCACAATCAAAAAGGTTCATTGTGATTTGATTCACTTATCTTAATTGGACTACGATATAGGTCATAGGCAAGATGTTATCCATATTTTTTATCTATGCCCATTGCCAATTAAGGATGAACCAAAAAAGTGACACATATAATTTTGGGATGTATTACAACTATTAAATTGTTAGGTTGCGTACGAGGTTTGAGAAGACTTGTTGAATAATTTATTGAATTGCAATTAGATTAGACTAGATAAATAGCCAAGGTGTTTGTTAGTGGTTAAACCATTAATTAGAAGTATAATAGAAATTTAATTTAATTAATTTGATTAATAAAATTATATTAATTAGACACAATTGAGCTTTAATTATTAGCAGAGATCAATAATTAAGGGACATATGGGCTAATTCGTTAATGAGATCAATAAATTAAAGTCCTTAGGCAAGTCTTAATTAAAGATCCATGGAGAAGGGTGAAGCCTATACCTCAAACCCTTATGTCAAACTATTTAAAGAGGTGCTTGAAGAGTTCAAGACACACTCTAATCCTAAAGATTTCGTGTAGCCCTTTTAAGCAAAAGAGAATAGTCCCATTAGCCACCAAGTTATTTCTTGTTCAAAATTCCTTCTTGCCTAAATACTTTGCGTTACAACTTCACAAATGAAGTTTTGTTGTGTAGTCAAATAGAGGTCAGGGTTTATGGGCCACGACTCCAAGGATCACCCACAAACTATAGGAAACATTCCTTTAGCTTCTATTGTGAATGTATAATGTTTTTGTGATTAAAAGTTTCAATTTTTATGGATAAATCCTAACAAAATCTAAAATGCTAAGTTTGAGGCTAGATATTACCTATACCATAAGTGTTATGAGCAAGTTTCAAGCTAGTCATGTTGGAGGGCATTGGAATGCTCTCAATTGTATCCTTAAGTACATGAGAAGCACTAAGGAGGTAGAACTTGTGTATGGCATGGTAATTTATAGGCAAATGGATACACCTATTCCGACTTCCAATCAGATGTAGATGATAAAACTCTATCTCTAGGTTTACAATTACTCTTATTGGAGGACCAATTAATAGAAAGAGTTCCAAATAGAGTATGACTATGTACTCCACCACTTAAGGTTGAGTATATTGCGGCATGTGATGCTACAAATGAGGTTGTTCAGATAAGGAAGTTTATAGAGGAACTTTGGCGCTTCTAGGTGTGGATAAACTATTACCACTATGCTATGACAACCACGGCACAATCGCACAAGTGAAGGAATATAGGACTCATCAAAGATCCAAACACATAGAAGTATTGTAGTATTATTTAAGAAATCATTGAAAAGGGTGGTATAGCCATGCAAAAATGGATTTAGCACATAATGAGGCTAACCAACCTGCTAAGCCAGTGACAAAGGTGTAGCTTGTTCGCCATCTTGACAAGATGGGTGTGAGATACCATAATGATTGGCATTAACACTATTGACCTTAGAGTATGAGTGAAAGATTGTTAGTGATATACCTGCTAACACCAATAGTTAATGAGGGATACTAGGGGCATTATGGTTATACATGTACACTTTCACATTAATTAATAAAATATTAGTTTATTCATAGTAATATTGTGGCAAGTTTTATACATGTAAATCTTGAATGGTATAAAGTGTTGCATGTGCTCATATAATTGAGTTAAGAAGACATATCCATAAGAAATTATAAATAAGGATACAAGGTCGTCTTTGTACTTGACTACTAAAACTCATCTACGAGACTTAGACACTTCAATGGGCATTAGAGAGTTATACAATTTACCCACCTTGTATTTGTATCGTGAATGTAAAACCGTTCAATATGAGATATTAAGAATACTTGTATGTGGATGCATAATTAGAAAATGAGAGACAATGACACGCAAAATGAAGCAAACACATGGAGTTCACTCTTAACTATCAATATCTTACTTTATGATCATGTTAAGTGTCATGTATGCATGACAACCAATGTGTCATTAGCGCATTAAAGGTCAATATCTATCCTAGTATGGGATAAAGCCATGAGCCTAATGTGTCGTTGCCCAGATGCGCATGGTGGCATTTGTGTTTTCAATAAGAGATTTATCTCCTTATAAGTTAGTAAGGCATTTGTCCTATGTTGCTAATCTTCTATAAGATAAAATCCTTGGCTAAGATATTGTGTAATTGAAAAGGAGTTGAGGCAACATTGATTGGTCATGTGATTGAGTTTGCAAGTTTGACTAAATCCATAGCTCTCACTCGTTCAAGACAAAGCAAGACAAAAGATTTATATTGCATCATACTCATGATCAAAAGGGTTTATTGTGCTCCGTTTTACTTCATCTTAATTGGGCTACAATATGGGCCATAGACTAGGTGCTACTTATTTCCTTTGAGATATACTTATTGCCGATTAAAAATGAACCTAAAGAGTTAGACACAGTAGTAAAATGTGTGATGAGTGTTAAATTAGTGGGACATGTATGAGACTTGAGAACCCTCAAGGATATATTTAATAGAAACAAGATTGGACCAAATAAATCACTATGGTGTTTGTTAACAATAAAAATTTTAATTAGAAGTGCAATGGGTAATTAATTTAATTAATGGAGATTAGTTCAATTAAAGGTATAAGACACAACTGAAATTATTTAGGTGCCAATTAAGTTTGTGAATAATGTAATTATTAACTAGAAGCATGATAGCCTTTGATTTGATTAATAAGATTAATTAAGTTAAAGTACATAATTCCATTAAACCTTAATTATAAATAGAGATTAATAATTAAGAGACCACATGGACCTTAATAATTAAAAGGTCCCTGTGGTGGCAATTACTAAAGGCCCATGTAGTGAGCCCATAACTAGTATGCCATAGTGTCTTAAATATAAATATGTGTTTGGAGGAGTTCTAAACGTGCTTCTACACTAAATCTAGTCAACCTCCCATTAAGCAAGATGAAAGAGACTTCGAGCCCCCCATCTTGCTTTCTTCTTGTCACTGAAAGCCTTCTAGCTTAAAGTCGTTTGTATTAGAGCCTTGCAAAAAGGGTTTTGCATGATGTAGAAAGTGCTCATCAACATTGTAGTTGTATAGACAAACTAGAGGTTAGGGTTCAAGGGCCACGACTTAATGATTGAAAGTCCACCCGCCGGAATATGATTCCAAAAGGTACATTCTTTACATATTTCTTCGGCACTTCTTAGTTAATGCATGTTGTATAACAAAAGCAAAACGAGTTTTGTATGGTATTCCGCTATGTTTGTACTACTATTTCATGGTTTTAAAGTTGTAAAATTCAACCTCAAACCTATTGAAACCCAACATGAAGGGTCATGTAATGGGAGATGAGTGATTAAGATTAAAATTTTCCCTCTCATTATAAGAGAGATATCCTTGGGCCCTTCTATCAGTGAGGCTAAAAAAATACTTGACCATGCTTAAATGAATTGATAGAGATTTTAATGTCAATTGTTCATCTATTCGATGATCAAGATGATGTGATTGAACAACATAAGGGTTACATTTTCCATGCCTTATGTTCAAATTTAGATACTATGAGACAAAAGGATTACGATATCTGCTATAGATTAAGTTGTATCAGATTATCGATATTCATTCAACTTGGGTAGTTATAATTCCTTACTAGAGGTCGCTTGTGTCATGTGGGCTAGAAATGAGATTGAGGCCTATGGCTAACATTAAGTGAACCTACAGGGTCGCACACTATCAAGCTAAGGTTGACTTAAGTTTAATTTTTTCTAAATTCAGTGAATTCTGATTTGATGAATTAAAATTAACCTAATTCTTTCTCTAGAATTTTATTTGATTTAACTTTCGAATATCAGACCAAAAAAAAAGAATAAAGGAAATCTAGATTTGTCAGAGATAATTTAGGAATCCTTAATTGTTAAGGATCCTAAGGATTATGGATAGCATCTCTATCCTAATTAAGACTTATAGAAAATTCAAACTAAATCCTTAGTTTTTAAGGAAATTGCATCTATATACAAAAAACAAAAAGATAAGAAGAAAGAGTGTCTTTTTCTAAAAATCTAAAAAATACCACTTGTGGAAACATTTTGGTGAAAACATTCAAGGTACTAATACACCTCAGTTAGCTTAGGCACTTGATCGTCTGGATACGAGAGAGGGCACTTGTTCCTGTAGTAGTGCCTAGAATCTGAGATGATTAGAACTAGATCCTGCAAAAAAATTGAGTTAGTTATTATCGACATTTCTTTGATTTTTGTTGAACCGCAAGATCCATTGAAAGGATACTTGGGAATTTTAATTTCCACTATATTTTGAATATGATTTTCAGTCCTAAAATTCCCAATTACTTATTGTAAAGCTCAACTCATCATAATATTCCTCTACACTTACCATTCTTGAGACAAATTATCAAGCCTTATGTGCAACATACGCTGAAAGGAATATGAAACATACTTATTTCTCATTATCCTCCTCAACTCCTTTCATGTTGTGATTTAACTTCTTTTGTAACTCTATCTACTATGAGCTAAGTCATTTTACTTTAGTGTATTCTATGAAAGTATAAGTGGCTAGTTTCACCATGTGTACCTCTAAGCATTATTTGAAACTAAATATTTCTTTGACCTTCCTTCCCCACTCTAAATACAAATCTGGGTCCGCACATCCTATATATGGTGGAAGGGTGAATTCAATTCCCTCCAATTTCTCACCATCATCCTCATAGTTTTCAATGTATATCTCCTCAGATGGTCACCATTCTCACACTTATCTATAAATTCATCATAGTTGTCATCTACATACCTTACTTTCCTATCTCAACATGTGATAGCATTTGATCTAGGCCTCATCCCCTCTTTACCCCTAACTTTTTGAGATATTGATCCAATCCATATGGTAGTACAAGAGACCTCAAAATCATTCACCTCTTGTTAATGCTTGCTAGTGTCTTCATCCGCTATCATGTGGAATTCATTATCTTCTAACATTTTGAAAATATAATTTGTACAGAGATAAGAAGTGTGTGGTGAGTGCAGGTGTCCTTTCACCTCAAAAGAGGTAAATCACTCGTTTCTTAGCTCTTGCTCCTGTATCACACAATAAAGCACTCAAATAAATGCACTTGCTTGCTTAAATCTTATGTCCTCCTTGTGGAGTTTTAGTAAGTCCTTAAAAATTCAAGTGATGTGTGTAAGCATTTAGAGGACTGAAATTTTAGGGTTTGGGATCAATTTGAACAAAATGGATCAATTTGTGGGGTGAAAATGG
This sequence comes from Avicennia marina, assembly GCA_019155195.1. Classification (NCBI taxonomy): domain Eukaryota; kingdom Viridiplantae; phylum Streptophyta; class Magnoliopsida; order Lamiales; family Acanthaceae; genus Avicennia; species Avicennia marina. The sequence goes on along the minus strand of CM032756.1, from coordinate 11,900,729 downwards.
GGTGGTAAGTCGATTTGGGTGCAAGGATCAATCCAAGGACAAAAAGGATGTAGGCAATTAATTTAGGGCAAGCCACATCGATCCTAAGCTGGGTTGCGGACATGTGATCAAACAAAATCAAATGAAATTGTTTAGAATCAATGTTGCGGGTGTTAGTGATATACCCTCTAATACTATTAGAAAATGAAGGATACTAGAGAGCATTGTGATTATATATGTACTTCTTTATAGTTATTAATAAAATATTGTTTTCTACATCAATGTTATGGCAAGTTTATTCATGCATATAAATCTTGATTAGTTTAAAGCATTGCATTTGTCTATATATTTGAGTTAAGAAGCTTATTTATAAGGGGTTATGAATATGAACATACAGTTGTCTTAGCACTCAATGAATAAAACTAGTCCTTGAATCATGGACATTTTAAAGGGCATTAGAGAGTTGGTACGACTTGCACACATAATGTAAGATATTGATAATGCATATGTGTGGATAAGCCATTGGGGATGGGCATTTGGACAATGATTCATAGAATAAAGTAAACACATGAAGTTCTCCATTCTCTATCAATGTCATACTTTGTGATTGTGTTATGTGTATGTGCATCTTAGACCTAAGATGACATAATTATCTTGTGTGCATGATATTTAATGTGTCATTAAAGCATTAAGGGCCATTATCTATCCTAGTAGAGTCATAAGCCAACATGCTATTGCCTAGATGTGTATGGAGACATGTATTCATTCAATAAAAGTTTTATCTCCATGAAAGTGAGTAATGCATTAATGCTAAGCAGTGGGTGTTCTATGAGATGGAAGCCTTTGGTTAAGGCGGTGCGTGATCAATTGGGAGTTTCCAATAGAAGCATTGGTCTCATGAGGTAATGTCAATCGGTCATGTAACCGAGCTTGTAAGTTTGACTAAATCTATGACGCTTACCTGGTTGGAACAAAGTAATACAAAAGGTCTACACAACATGGTATTCATGATTGAAAAGGTTCATTGTGATTCCATTTACTTCATTATAATCAAGCTATGACATAGGCCATAGGCTAGACGTTGTCCATATCTTTTGATTTATGTTCATTGCCAATAAAGAATGAACTTAAAAAATCACACATAAAAGGTTGGAACGTGTGACGTGTGTTAGAATGGTGGGTTGCAAATGAGGCTTGAGGAGGCTTGTGAAATAATTTATTTTCATGCAATTAGTTTGAACTAAATAAATTGCCGTAATAGAGGGTGGAGACATCAGTGAGCATGCCCTTAAGATGATTTCACTCATCGAGAGGCTTGTGTAGTTGGACTTTACCATGGATGCTAATCCGTAGATGGATTAGTTCCTATAGTTGCTTTGGATTCCTTCTCGTTTATCATAAATTATCATATCAATGATATTAAGTGTACACTAGTTGGGTTCTTGAAAAAAGCTAGTGACTATACATATAGCTATAAAAGGGAAAGGGAAGGACATAGTTCTTGCTATGTCTAACTCCTTTAGTGTGACCAATAAGGGGAAGACAAAGAAGAAGAAACCTATTGTTTCCAAGGCGAATGGGAGTATCAAGAAGGCTAAAGCTCTTATAGAGAAAGAAAAATGTTTCCCCTATGGAAAGAATGGGCACTAGAAGAGGAACTGCGCCGAGTACCTAAGCAGCCTAAAGAAAGCACCAAGAGGTACTAAACTTTATATTTATGAAACATTTTATTCCATTAGTGTATTTTGTACTTCTTAGATTTTAGAGTCTGGTGCATTATCTCACATTTGTACTTTGCATCTGGATCTAGACAGAAGTGAGACACTTGGAAAGCATAAAGTGGTGATTAAGGTGGGAAAGGGAGCCACTACTACTATTGCAACTACCTCAATTAGGATCACTTCGATTAGACTATCTCTATCCATAGTTTTGTTTTGAGAGATTGCTTAGTTTTGCTCAGTGAGCTTAGGAACATTATTTCTATTCCAATATTAACAAATGTGAATTATGAATTTTCTTTTAGAGGCAATGTGTGCAAATTTACTATTATAATAACTTGGTTGGAACGGCATCTCTCATAAATGGCCTATACTACTTGAATATGGATGATAGTAATATGATCAATAAAATTTCAAAAAAAGTCCAAGGGATTGTTAAATTCTTAATCACTTTTGTCACCTTGTATCCTACACAAGATGGCTAGAAGTCCATGTAATGGTTATGTCGAAAGGACTACTGAGGAGTTGGTGTTAGTCCTCACCAATGTTTGTGGGTTATTTAATGAAATTGCAAAAGGAGATTTTCTCTACTTCATAATATTTACTGATGACTACTCGAGGTATGGTTACGTGTGCTTAATGAAGTACTAGTATGAATCCTTTAAAAAGTTTAAGGAATTTAAGGCACAAATTAAAGAAACAAACTGGCGAGCATATGAAAGCACTGCAATCAAATCGTGGTGGCAAGTATATGAGTGCTGAGTTTCTCAAGGAGAATGGCTTTGTATCATAGTTGAAACCACTAGCAACTCCTCAGTTGAATGCTGTAGTTGAGCATAGAAGTTAAACTTTATTCGACAGGTTCGACTAATGATGAGCTTCACTAACTAACTAATATCCCTATGGGGGCATTCTCTTCTTACTATGGCATACATTTTAATTGGATTCCCTCTATGTCCATTTCCTCTAGCCTACATAAGACCAAGCCTTAAAGATTTAAAGATTTGAGAATGTTAGGCTTACCTTAGAAAGACTAAGATAGAAAAGTTAGACAAGACTGCTTTTATGGGCCGCTTTGTAGAATATCCTAGATTGTCCATGCGATACGCAATGATAATGGGATTGTCATCGAATATCTGGCACGTTTTCTCGAAGAAAAATTCATTTGAGATTAGTGATGTTAATAAAACTATAGTGCTCAAGAAAGTTGAGCATGAGGAACAATGCAATGAACTATAAGGTAGATTTCTGTTCAAGAGCAACCTCTTAAGACACAACCATTGCAACGATCAGATAGAATCTCTCAAGTACTAGAGAGATATGATTATATCCTATACAATGGACAAGAGTTGTTTGTAATGGAAGATAATAATCATAGGGATGATCCTTCTACATTTAATCAAGCAATGACCAATAAGGACTTCGTTAAGTGGCTAGATGCGATAAAATCTAAGATGGATTTAATGTATGCATACCAAGTGTGGACTATAGTGGATCCACCTAAGGAAATTTTTCCTATTGAATGCAAGTGGGTCTATGAGAAGAAAATCAATTTGATTGGTGAGGTAAAGACCTACAAGGCCAAATTGGTAGCGAATGGCTATAATAAAAAACAAGGGAATTGACCAAAAAGAAACCTTCTCACCAATACATGTTAAAATCTATTCAGATTTTGCTTGTTGTAGCTAACCATTTAGATAGTGAGATTTAGTAAATGAATGTCAAAACTACTTTCCTCAGTGGGATGTATAAGAAGGACATTTATACAGTATAATTACATGGTTTTAAAGTTTAAGAAGAATCTCATAAAGTAAGCAAGCTTAAGGGGGGTATTTACAACCTTAAGAAAAGATTAAAGAGTTGGAATATTCATTTTATTGGTGCAGTCAAATCACTTAGCATTGTCAACAATGAAGATGAGCCATGCATCTACTAAAAGGTTAATGGGAGCCCAGTCACATTCTTGGTATTGAATGTGTATGACATGCTACTAATCAAGAATGATGTTGGGACACTAAGAACAATCAAGACTTACATGAAAGATTTTGGAGAAGTGACCTACATCTTGAGCATTCATATCTATAAAGATAAACTAAAGAGATTGTTATGTCTCATCATATGCCTAAGGACAGATGATGAGAAGAGGAGAACGAAAGACATTTCGTATGCTTCGGCTATGGGAAATCTGATGTTCACAATTCTATATATGAGGCTAGATATCACCTATGCCATAACTATTATGAGGCAGTTTCGGGCGAATTCTACCAGGGATATTAGAATGTTGTCAAGTATATCCGTAAATACTTGAAAAGGACAAAGGATATGGTACTTGTATATAGAAATAGAGATTTATAAGTAGATGGATACACAAATTTTGACTTCCAATTGGATATGGATCATAGAAAGTTTGTCCTCAATTCACATTTACTTGTAATGGGGAAGTAGTTAGTTAGAAGAGTTCGAAACAAAGTACATGCAGACTCCACCACTGTAGTTGATTACATCGTGACATTTGATGCTACAAAAAGGTTGTTTAGATATGGAAGTTCATGATAGAACTTTAGGTGGTTCCAACTGTGGATCAACCGTTCCCATTATATTGTGACAACAATGGTGTGATCACTCAAGTGAATGAACTAAGTTCTCATAAAAAATCCAAAACACAAAGAAAGGCATTACCACATTACTTGAGAAATTATTGGAGGGGCGATGTAGCCATGCATAAATAACTTCAACAAATAGTGTGGCTAACCCACACACCAAGCCAATGACTCAACTGCAATTGGATTGCTATCTTGAAAAGATGGGTATTAAATTTTATAGCAATTGGCATAAGCACTATTAGCATTACAGTACAAGTGAGAGATTATTAGTGATAAGCCCTAAAATGCTAATAGAGAATGAGGGATACTAGAGGACATTGTGGTTGTATATGTACTTTTTTATAGTTACTAATAAAATATTTATTTCTATATCAATGTAATAGCAAGTTTATTTACGCATGTAAATCTTAATTAGCATAAAGTATTACATGTACCCAGGTATTTGAGTTAAAAAGTCTTATTCATAAGAGTTTGTGAATATAGACATAGAGCTATCTTAGCTCTCAATCGCTAAACCTAGTCTGTGAGTCGCACACGCCTAATAGAACATTAGAGAGTTTGTACAACTTACGCACCATGTATTTGTATGGTTTGTGCCATATCTTTTAGTATGGAATACTAAAAACATATATGTGAGGATATGGCATGGGGAATGGGCATTCAAACAATTATTCACAGTGTGCATTGACTGGATGCTTGTAAAGGCATGTGTGTGTTTAGTGAGGGATTTGCCTCCTTACAAGTGAGCAAGGTGTTTGTCCTATACATTTGGTATTCTATGTGACATATGCCTTCGATCAAGCTAATGTATGATTGGAAAGGAGTTTCCAATAGAAACATTTGTCTCATTAGGTAATGTTGATTGGTTATATGAACAAGTTTGTACGTTTGACTAAATATATGACTGACTTTCACTTGATTGGAATAAAGTAAGATAAAAAAGTTTTTGCATTAGAGTATTCACAATCGAAAATGTGCATTAGGATCCAATTTACTTCATTTTAATTGAGCTATGATATGAGCCATAGGCTACACATTACACATATCCTTTAAGTTATGTTCGTTGTCAATTAAAAATAAATCTAGAGAGACACACAAAAGGTTGCAATGTGTGACAAGCATTAAATTAATGGATTGCGAGGTTTGAGAAGACTCGTGAAATAATTTATGTAATTATAATTATATTTAAAATAAATAAATTATGATGGTGGTTGTTAATAATCAGATCATTAATTTAAGTACAATGAAAATTTAATTTAATTATTGGAGATTAATTAAATTAAATTAATTAGACACAATAGGGTCTTAATTATTAATTGAGATTAATAATTAAGATACATGTGGGACTAAATTATTAATGGCATTATTAAATAAAAGTCTATGGGCAAGGTTTAATTAGCAGGTCAATGTAGAAGGGGCCATACAACCCATGTCTTGATCCCTAGTGTCGCAATCATTTAAAGAAGTGCTTAAAAAGTTCAAGATATACCCTTTGAGAAAGAGATATCCTAGCCACCCTCTCCCACTTCTTTTCATATCAAAAAATTTCTTCTAACTTGAAGAGTTTACATTAGAGCTTTGCAAAAGGACTTTTACAAAAGTGTAGAAGGATCTTGCCATCATTCCTACTATGTGGATGAAATAAAGGTTGAGGTTCGAGGGCCAAAACTCAAGGATCACAAACAAAACTCATTGAAAGTGTTCTATGACGTAAAAATCTAACGTTTACTCGTTATAGTGATAGTTTGCATGTTTTCAGCAAAAACGGATGGGATTTGTTTCATTTACTTCCATTACATGTTTTCGATGTTTTTATGATTCAAACTTTAAATTTTTACAAGCAAATCCCATTGAAATCCAATAGCAAGATCATTCAGGTTGAACAAAACAACATGCGATTGATCACTGGCTTGAAAATTTCCTTGTAGAATTTATTTCACCCATAAATTGCACTCAAAATCCAATCTTTTCGATTTTCTAATGTTCCATATCAATCAAAGGCCTTCCTAGAATAATTTTCTTATTTACTGCTGTAATATATTTTTGTCTCTCCCTTTTTGTTTAGTCTTTTTTTTTTTCTTGACTTTTCTGGCTCTCACAATTCACCAACCAAACAAGAATAATAATTGTTGGAATCACAAAATTTAAAATGAAAATTTTTTTTTTAATATAGGAAGGAGATGGAGAAGTAGTCAGGAGAAGAAACAAAAATATGTGAAAAGATAGGAATTGGTAGTGGATTGGTGACATGGATTGAAATTTGATATAGTCAACTTTGATATCAACTGACATGTGTTAGTTGGTATATCACAAATTAATCTAAAAAACAATTGAAATAAGTCAATTTCGGATTTGGAATCACATGAATTGAGGAACACTTAAATTCTTAGGAAATCCAAAGAAAATAATTCTGATTCATCCAAAATACCAAAAGACTTCTCGGAAAAATAACTAAGGACATCATTTTATACATCTAACTAGGTCAAAACGATGTTCAAGGTTGGCCAAAATGTGTATGGAAAAGACTAGGATAACTATGGAAAAAAAATCCTAAATAAACTAGGAAAATTAGTGCTGAAATCTGGCATCATGATCCATTTGGGTGGCCTTGTGATCAAACTAGCTTCATTCAAATCAATCTTAGTTGATCCAGAAGTCCTCGATCGCAATTCCCGTGGGTTGTTAGGTTGCTAATTTTATAGTCACTTCCATGAGGTTAATCAAAGTGTCGTGCAATTGTAACTCTTGAAGTTAGCCACTTCAATCACTTGATGTTATGGATTAATTTGAGGTTGTTGGGATCAATCTTATCTCCACTATGATTGATCTAAATTGTTGTCTAAGGCTGTTTTCTTTGTTGCTTTGCACCAAGTTGTTTCATGAGCTCCTTATTGACCTTTGAAACCATTCTAAACATTCAAAACTCATTTGAAACTAGTACTCAAGATTCTTTTTTGCTTCTAGGAGCCGATGGGGTTCCATTTGCGGGCATGGCGATGCAAATGGCCCATGTTCCGACCTAGCGCTTGCATCACACTCTTTGAGTATCTTTTTTTTATAAAATAGCTTATAATATTGAAAAATAAGATGTTGAGAACTTATATGATTTAAAAAAAAAAGGTTGTGTCTTCATGACTTATGTTAAACTTGTTATAAGGTACCTTATATAATATATTAAAATTGATATAATATCCTTAAATTATATTTTTTTTCAATGAGATTTAATTTATTTTAATTATTATTACAAAATAAAAATTATAATAAATTACAATTATAGAGTTCAACCAAAAGAAGATCTTATTACTTATATCCCATTACTTTATTAGCTTATTTTTAAAACAAAATCTATAAACTTATAATCTTTTTTTGTAAGATTTTATAAGATATTAAAAGTAAACTTAACAAATCACCCTCTGAAACAATAATGTTACGAAAACAGTTTTCATTAAGAGTAACATTCATCAGACCAATGTTTGTTCGCATGCACCAAATGAATGATGGCAATAGAGTTTCATACGTATCCCACGAAAAATTACATGGAAATACAATAATTTCAGTTTCTGGATCAACCACTCTCTAGAAAGACGGCAAAAACAATACAAAATTATTGATTAGTTTATTTTAACGGCGTGAGAGTGGGAAACCGATTCCATGGCGCCTGCTAGGGAACCAGACAAACAATAGGCTGCAGACCACCCCCACCGCCACAGGCAACACCTTCAGCATTTCCACGGCCTCCTCCGACGGGGATGGATAGAAGCAGTTGATCACGTTCTTATCAAACATCGCCACAGCCGCGAAAACTATAATGGACAAAATGGCATGTAACAAATCCATGAACCTGAGCCGAAATTTCAGGGCCTCCTGCAGTGGAAGGGCACAGGGAGAGCCGTCAATGACCTTAAGGCCCCGGAAAGTGGCCACACCGTACCTAACCTTACCCCTCTCATCTCTGAAGCTGTCCGTGAAACACAAGAGGAAGCATGACAAGGCGCATAAACCAAGGAAGCAGAGCGTTAGGGTTTGGCTGACGACGGTTTGGCATTTGCCTTCGTGGGTGAAAACGGGCGAGAGGACCTGGAAAGCGAGAACAGAGCCTGTCGGGAGGAGATTAGAGAGGTGGGCTGTTCCTTTGAAGGCCTTCCGGACGGCCTTCTGAGCCGGGCTTTTTGGTGATTTCGAAGGCGGTGGTAACTGGTTGTCCAGGAGTGGCAATCGGAGGCTCTCATCTGATGGTTGATTATTTGTTGATCCTTCTCTGTTTTGGTTTTCCATCGTGGGGATTATTGTTTCCAATGTCATATATGTATCCTGATTTTTCAGGATTAAATCCCCAGCATGGAATAATGGGATGTTTCTTCTTGACGTCAGGATGTTTGATTGTATCTCGTTCGGGAGAAAGGTTTTCGAGGGTATATATTTGGTGGTGGGGAGAAGCATGGGCGAAAAAATTTTATTATGAAGAAAGAAAACAGGGGTTCATATGCATGCACAATACACATTGCGTTTGGAGCATCTAGTAATTAATGAATTTTAAAGCAGGTTTAAATTATTAATGGTTCAATACGTTTGAGAATGTCAGTTTAAAGGATCATAAATAAGGGCCTCCAGTTTAATAGGATATTTATGGTTGTTGATGAGAAATCTTGACGTAGATTTGTAAATTGCAGAGTTATTTTATGTCATAATTAATGTTTATATAACTTTTTTGACGTTGAAAATTATCTGCGTATGATTTAATTTCTTTTTATAGAATTTGAATAAATTCTATTGAATAAATTCTATACAAGTTACATTGCCACCATATGCAAGCATTTATATATAGTCTGATCAATTGTGTACTTGCAAGTTTCTTTATTTGGATTAATTAACGTGGGTGGTCTACATTCGTTTTTCATCAATTTTAGTCTGTAGGCATTCACTAGATTAATAACAAGACCTCGCTTACATTATATTTTATTTAAAAATTAGAATAATTCTCTTTTCTAAAATATTACGTTTATAATATGGGTTCGCTTTTCATTCAATGTTATTATTCAAAATGACAACATTTTTCCTCTATACTTATTTTTGTGAACTAAATAGATTTTATTTTTAAGATAAAAATTTTAAAATAAATCCAGATAAATTTTAAAAGATTAAAACACGAAAATTTTAACCCGAAAAAAAAAAATCTTCCGTGCACTAACTAAAAGATTAAAATCATCTTTTACATTTCATGATATTTTAGTAATGTGATTCTTCAAAATTTAATAATATTTATCAATAAACTTTGAATCGAAATAGTCATTTTGTAGCATAATGTTTCCCATATACTCCCGCAACTCATCAACAATCTATTATTGTATTGAATGTGAAAGAACAACATAAAAAAGTCATTTTGTGTTAAATGTGACGGGACTAGATTTTCCTACTTTATTTATACATTTTTGTAACCTTTTTTAAAATTTTTATTTTTCATTTTATCATTCCTAACAAAAATTTGAGTCACTATTTGTATGACAAGAGAATCTAAGTTATCTAGATAAGAGGATAGCCTTGCCAAGTCAGGCGAGGGAAGCTGAGTCTGGATGGAAGGGTAGAAAGGTACCCATATTGGTTGAGAGTGTGCAACCTACAGAAGGTCAATTTGAAATACCCAGGATGAGGTATAAGTTGTGGGAAGGCTTAGTCATATCATCCTAGGACTAGAGGTAGAGGTGATTCAAGTTAGACGATGCTCACCTCACAACAGAGGTAACTATAGAAGGCCACTACAGCTAGTCAACAACAAGCCTAGTCATGCAAAACTATAACCCGAAAGTGTAGGTGTACGGTTTGAAAATAATTTTATAAAAGAATGAACTCTGTTATCAAATGCAATCAAGTGTGAAATAAAATACATACCATCTCTTGCAACTATAGACGTAGGCTATATCAACCGAATCACATAAATTTTGTATTTCACTATTTTCTAGATTTTTATGAATATTCTTGTGTTTGTGTGTGTTCAAAATCCATTGCTCTTTGCATTTCTGATTTTGGGTACACGACATTGGCATCATCTGTGAGAACCCACCGGTAATGTTCATACTAAAGACCATGGGAGGAGCAGAGCCTAGACTAGCATGATTGGCATTTAGTTTAACAAAGAAGTAGTTTCAATCTATTGTGAATGAGGCTATGCAAAATGCCCTAAAAGAACTATTGTTGAAATTACAAGTAAAAAATAGGCCGGACACCATGCTACCCAAAGAACAAAGAAATACGTTAGATGATGCAGACTATTTGGAAGGGTGTTCAAAGGGAAGGGAGTTAGATTAGAAGTACAAGGAGGCCAATATCCCAAAGGGAAAAGGCCCTAGTGGCCGATGGAGAATACCCATTTTCTGAAGAAGTTTTAAAATACCTGTTGCTAGAAAACTTTCGCAATGTATCAATGGCTAATTACAATTGGGTTTCTAACCTATCTGAGCATTTGTCTAGGTTTAAGCACCAAGCTTTGCTTCATAAATATTTTGATGGAGTTAAGTGTTAAGTGTTCCTCACTACCTTGGGGGCAATTACATAGTAGTAGTTCACCCATTGCCTCCCAACGTTATTTGTTGTTTTTAGGATTTCTCTTCCTTATTTTTACATTAGTTTGCCATTAGCAAGTGGTATGAGAAGACACCCTATCTATTTAGTCTAAAGTAAGGCTTTGATGTGCCCTTGAGAGAGTATGTGAGACGGTTCAAATCATAATGCTTTAAACACTTGCAGCGATGCAAGAGGTGTCAGCAAGTGCCTTTGTTCAGAGGTTAAAGGATGGAGAATTTTTTTGTTCACTTGTCGAAAAACCTCCTAGAATTTCAAAAAAACACTAGCTCAAGTAGAGAAATATACTAACATGGAGGAAAAGAAAGGGGAGTAAAGAGTGCAAATGTTGTTAAGAAAGCTTGGCGAAGTTACCCATTCGTGGATGCATAGATCTAAGGCTGAGGATGAAAGCTAGAGCAACAACAACCATTTGAAGAAATGTTGTCAGAGGTTATTCAAGAACATATTCTGAATACTTTGTGGCACACTAATGTTTTCAAATGGCCTAAGTCATTTAAGGAGCCTCCCTAAATCCCATCAGGTGGTGAGTTCTTTGAGTCACAACAAATTTAGTCATACTACTAAAAGCTGTGGTAATTTGAAGAGACGTGTGGAGGTGTTGATTAGGAAATGATAATTGAGAGAACTTTTGTAGGACCGAAATCAGAGCCTTAGTCTGTAGATTGAGAGAGGTGACCAACACCTTCATGTGATTTGCCTCGAAAGGGACACATATTAATATGATACTCAGGGGAGCCATTGGGAAATTATCAAATAGGGTAAGAAAATAGTTCATTCGAAGTGTGGAACATAGAGAGAAAAGGCTCAGAGTAAAGGATGCAACCCCGACAGAGGTGGTGATCACTTTTGGAGAGAAAGATCTAAGGGGGATCTTGAAGCCACGTCATGATGAACTAGTAATCACTTTTACTATAGCTAATTATGGGATTACCAGGTGTCTCATTAATAGAGGGAGTTTTGTTGATATATTGTTCGAAGGGGCATTTCGACAGATGGGGTTAGAGGATAAGGATTTGGAGAGTAATGCACCTACCCTCTATAAGTTCTCAATTAAATCAGTTTTACCTAAGGGAAATATCTCTACCTATGACATAGGGAGAGGAAGAATTTACTCAAACTAGGATGATCCTCTTTTATATTATTAACATACTCAATTCTTACAATGTGATATACAGGAGGCCAGTGCTAGTAGCTTTCCAAGCCGTCACCTTCATGGTGCACATGGCAGTAAAGTTGCCCACACTAAAGGAAATAATTGGGGTGGTCTGCGGTGATCAAGGTGTGTCTCAGTTGTGTGCTACATGAACTTGGTTAAGCACTTTGCCCCTCATGATGTGAGAGGTTTAAGAGAGAAAATGAGAGGAAGTATTGTGCCCTTAGAAGAGCTCCTGAATATTGATTTGAAGCTTGGGGACCCTAGCATCACCTAGGTAGGGTCCTAGTTACCTAGTCTCTTTGAGAAGAATCTCTTTTGTTTCTTAAAAGACCATGCCCATGTCTTCAGTTTCTCAATTGAGGATTTAGCAAAAATTAGCCTAGAAGTTGTCAAACACAGGCTTAGTGTGGATTCAACAAAGAGGCTTATGAAGTAGAGCTTAAGATCTTTTTAGTGCCCAAAAGGTTGAAATTGAAGATGAAAGTCGATAAGTTATTAAAGGCTGGGCAAATGCAAGAAATATAATTCCTAGAGTGGGTGGCTAACATGGTGATATTCTTGAAGGTTGGAGGGAAGTCACGTATGTGCGTAGAGTTCAGAGACTTGAATAAAGCTTACACTAAGGATTGTTATCTATTACCTCACATACACTAATTGCTAAGTGCAATGGCTAAGATGGAGGTGCTGGCCATGATAGATGCCTTCTAAGAATACTACCAGATTCCTTTGGCTATTGAGCACTGGAAGAAGGTATGTTTTATAATCCCATTTAGTACTTTTCTTATTATGTAATGCTATTTAGCCTTGAGAACACAAGAAATACCTACTAAAGAATGATAGACAAAATGTTCAAGTCCTAAATTAGAAGGAACATGGAGGTTTACATTGACGATGTGTTGGTAAAATCGAAAAGGAGTGGAGATCACATTAAAGACTTACATGAGACCTTCAACACCTTGGAGAAATATAATATGAAGTTGAACCTATCAAAGTGCACATTTGTTATAAAAGTAGGAAAGGTTCTAGGTTTCATGTTAACTTAAAGAGGCATAGATACGAATTTAGAGAAAATTAGGGCTACTTTGGAGATGCCTCATCTAGCTAACATGCATCAAATCTAGAAGCTAACAAGTAGAATAGCTATATTGTCTCTTTTTATATCTAGGGTTCTGATAAAAGCATGCCCCTCTTCAGTGTTTTGAAGAAGGTGAAGGAATTTAAGTGGGACGAGAGGTGCCAGTAAGCATTTGAGGAACTAAAGGAATGTTTATTTAACTTTCCCTTGCTAAGCAAGCCGAGTTTGGGAGAGTTGTTGTTCTTATACTTAGCAATGTTAGAGGTAGCCATTAGCACCACCTTTGTTCAACAGTTCGAGAAGCAATAGTTTCTAGTGTATGATACCAACAAAGGGTTGTAGGGACTAGAGGTATGATACTCAGTGATTGAAAAGTTAACACTTTCTTTGGTAGTTCTCCTAGGTGGTTGCGTCCTTACGTCCTAACCCACCCCATTGTTATTTTAACTAACTACCCCATAAAAAGAATCCTAAGTGGTGGTAAGACCTCAAATAGGATTTTAAAGTAGATCATAGAATTAAGGGAGTTTGATATCGACTACTAACCCCAAACCAAATTTTGTGATAGAGATGACTTCGAATGTGGAGCTTGAGCCATGGAATTTATACGTTGATGGATCTTTCGCAAGAGGATCAAGCGAGGGTAGGAATTGTGTTGGTGAGCCTTGAGGGTAACACTCCAAAGTATGGATTTAAGGTTCAAGCGATGTATCCAACAATGTGGCTAAGTATGAGTCACTCCTCTGAGGGTTGTGAATAGATCACCAACTCAACCCCATAGCGGTTTTGGCTCATTCAGATTTGTAGCTCATCTGCCAACAATTCCAAGGACGATACGTGGTAAGGCATAAAGAGAGGAATAGGTATCTAGAAACGATATCGGAAGTGATGACAAAGTTCAAAGGATTTGAGTAGAGGTAGATTAACAAGAATGACAATATGTAGGTAGATGAGTTAGCTAAAATAGCCAAGGCTCTGAGCTTATCAACCACAAACCTTATCACAATGTGAATAGTCCCTAAGTTCACCCCAGAAAAGATCTTGATGGTAGGGGAAAATCATTGGCAAAGTCTGATAGTTGAATCCCTGAAAGGTAAAATATATAGTCAAAGTTATGTATCTAGGCATCTCGATTCATGCTAATTGGAGATGTGTTATACCATTGAAGATTTTCTCAGTCATTGTAGAAGTGCTTAGGACCTACAAAGGCGAGAAGGTGATGATAGAAGTAAATGAAGGGTCGTGCAGAAATCACTTAGGAGGATGGTCTCTTGCCAGGAAGGCCTTGATAGTTGGATACTACTGGCCCACCCTAAGGCAAGAAATGTTGAAATATGATAAGAAATGCAATGCTTGTCATAGACAAGCCAACATATCCCATCTTCCAGCATAGGCTAAGAATTTTATCCCTATCCCTACTTAGCCTTTTACACGAAGGGCAATAGGCGTGGTGGGACCTTTCTCACAAGCCTTGGGATAAAGGATGTTCTTAATAGTGGCTGTAGGTTATTTCAGCAAATGGGCAGAGGCTAAGCAATTAGCAAAAATCACAAAAGCAGTGATGGCAAAGTTTATCCGGCAAAACATAATAGCTCATTTGGATTGCATAGAGAGATAATTTCAGATAACGAAAGGTAGTTTTAGGGAAAGAAGATCGCAAACTGGTGCTAAGGGTGGGGGATAAAGTAGCTATTTACATTAATGGTTCATCCTCAAACTAATGGTCAAGTGGGGGCTACTAATCGGACCATTGTCAGGAGTCTCATAGTGAAGTTAGATAAACAAAAAGGGGCCTAGGTTGCATAGCTTCTAGAAGTGTTGTGCGCCTATTGAACAACCTCCCAATCTACTATGAGAAAGAGATTATTCAATATGGTCTTTGGCGTCAGTGTGGCCCTTCCCCTTCAGGTAGAGGAATGGTTGCCTTGTGTGCACTTTTACTTTAAGTAGTTCAATGAGGAAGGCATTCAAGAACACTTTGGTGAATGAGGAAAGGGAAAAAGCTTGGGTAAGGATGTTGAAGTACCAATAGAGGGTTAGGACTACCTTCAATAGAAAAGTTGCCCCCAAAAGCTTCAAAGTAGCAGATCAAGTGCTTCGGAGAGTAGACTCATCTAGGGGTGTCAAGAAGCTGGATCCCACTTGGGATAGACCATATATTATTGCCGAAGAGCTATCAAGGGAGCCTATCGACTTAAAGACCTTGAGGGACACATGTTCATTGGACCATTTAATGTTTAAGTGTAAAAGAAATTTTATGTGCAACTCTTTGTAATGACTTGTCAATATTATAAATAACTGAGATATTTCATTTCCAGAAAAAAAAGTCATTCATACAGAAGTAGTATTGAAATTAAGAGGTAGGGCAACGTCAAGTAATGGGAGAAATAAGGGAAGGGGTCCTATCAGGGTTTTCCTTTAGGTCAAAGGCTAGTTTTCCTCTACAACTCAGCTCCAACATTCCTTCCAAATCTCTTGTTTCATCCACTGTGAGGGAATGGCCAATAGAGGCAACCTTAGTAGGTGTTCACTTGGGATCCTAGGTTTCTAGTGCCTGAGTCTTATGGGAGGACTTGAATATTTTGTCATACTACAATCATTTTGTCCCCTTATCTAGGTCAATGGAATCAAAGTCAATCTCCACATTCAAAAAGCCTAGCCTCTTTGCCTTGTCTCGATAGTATTCAAATCCTCCCATGATTACAATTGTAGCTTTGTCAGTCAAAAGTGACTAAAACTATGGGGATTGGCAATATTTGTTTAAGTGCGCTACTAAAAGAGTATTCCCTTTGATAGTGAAAGGGAAGTTCTGAAGAGCCCACCATCATGTCTCCTACAGTGTGTGAGGAAGTGATCCCTGAAGATCCCTTTAATTGCCCCTTCACCAAGTCTAGCTCCCGAGTTAAGTCATGGAAGCAACCTGTAATGATCTCATTCTCCTATGTCAATGTGTGAATGCACTCTTTCACTTGTCTTTTACCTTGATGGATAGCCTCTCGTAGACCTACCACTTTCTCTACTCGACGAGTAAATGATTCGGTAGTTAAGTACGTAGGATTCTCATAACATGGTACCTAGTTAGTCAAATGTTCGGGACCACCCTTATAGAAATGCCGAGTTTTAACCATGAGGTGTCTAAATGTTTGAATGTTGAATGACTAGATTGAACCCACGATATAAATGAGGCTTCAATCACCCAGGTGACTAAGTGTTTGGAAATATTACAGGATGAAGTTTAGAGCTATAGGTAAGTAATCGGCAAGGGAAAGTAGGCAACTCTTGAGGAACCAAAAAACCCAGGGCTCACCTAGAAGCTCAAAATATCTTCAAAGATAATACAAGTCACCAGAATTGGTTCTTATCAGATTAGTTAGAACAGGGTGACAGAACTTTATTATTTTTGAGTGTACTTTTTGTTCATTATGTTCGTTTGATGTTTGCTTTGGCATAGTGACTCTATAACCAACGGAAAACAAGAAATCAGGAATCAAGTGAAGGGAAAAGTGTACTTTTCATTCTTTACTTATAAAAAGTGATAAATAGAAAAATAATCCCATAGTTCATAAGCATCATCAACAAAGAGCAAACCAGATATAACAGATTGAGATATTGAGTTTAGAATCCAGGAAACTACCATATCGTTGCATCTCTCCCAGGCTTCCAACAAAATGGAGTTGCTGGTTGCAGGTTTTTTGATCAGTCCATTGACAAACCCAATTTGTTCTTAGCTCTGAGGGCTCTCCTCATGCAACGAGACCACATGACATAGTTCTCAGTGGTTAGTAGGTCTGGAACTAAGGGCACCATTAGATTGTCACCATGATTGATTCTATAAAGGTTGAACGGATCAGCAAAGTTAGGAGGATGATCTGGTTGTAGTGGATTTCCAATTGAACCAGATGATTCATCCATGTTTCAAAGATGACTGAAATCTTCACTACCTTTTCCAACCCAGCTCTGATATCATGTAGAAAAACAATCGGATTAAACAATCAAGAAAGAATGGAAGAAAAATCAGGAAATGAATTTCTGGTTTAGAATTTCTGGAAATCCAGTTTTCTGTATTTCTAGCCGCGTTACTGTTCCATTGCTCTCTTTCCGCTTTATATAGAGTTTTAAAATAAAAAATATATCACAATAATCTACACTCACGCACACATGGTTCTTTACACACTCAAAACTTCTGCCGAATCCACACAAAACAGCCTCCACAAGAGAGGTCATCTGTTGCTGCTGGTGCTGTGAACCATCATTTGCCATGTGGATGGATTTCTTTCGTCATTAACAATAACATTGGATAGAAACAAATTTGAGTGCAGGAAGGATTTTGTGTACTGCTATTAAGTTCACGTTCAATTTTCGTTTAAGATTAGACGATTCTACTTCTATAACTTTAATTTTCGTTCCAACCTAACGGAAAACTGAAAATTTTAACTAGTCTGATACAAAACTGCAATAAAGATGAAATCGGGACATGTACCACCCTCTCAAGTCAAGCAAAGAAAATTGTTTCGAAGTGGTAGAGGACAAGATACAATCACTCTAGATTTCTGCAGGTAAGACTTTTTAGATTTCAAATCCCCAAATATTAGATTCTATTTCATAGTCCCATATGTCCAATTGGGATTCCCCTGGTCCTTCGCAGCTGGAAGTTCCACAAACCAATTTCTTCAGCTTAGTTGATAGTGCCGCATCTCCAAGACCCAATTTAGACTTCGCCACCTATAGAGTACAACAAAGAAAACTCAAAGAAAGATACTCCGCAAATTTAAGGATATACGGTAAATAGAAAAGAACACATCACAACGAATTATGAGAAGATGACCTTATCTTGGAGAACCTGGACAGTTGAGTTCCCATCTTTGGAGAAGCTCGCACCTGCTATTTCTTCTCCATGCTGATTAAGCAACCTTATAATATCATGAAACTTGGAATAATCATTTAGCCCATTTGCTAAAATGACGTCAATATTTGGCCCCATATCATGAACTTCGACAAGAGGGGACCTCTTCTTGGTAATTTCATTTTCAGCGGTAACATGTGAATTATATCTCTCGGTTGGCACTAGGGACTCCTTCCTTAGCCTGATCTTTTCCAGCTTCATCTTCAGACTTTTGATGTAGCCCACAACTTCGCCAATTTGATCAGGTAGCGGCAACCCTTCAAGCTGCGTTCATATGATATTTGCGGAATTTCAGAGCTACTAATATCCATATGGCTTAACCAAGCACTGGTAAACGCATAATTTTATGCAATTTTCTCTTAATACTTCACGGGATGAATTTGCTAGAGGATCAAACTAGATTAATTTTTTACATAAGAAAGAATGATTCAGCCCATACATGTATTGCAGGATTGCATAAATCTAATTGACCAAAAATCATGGTTCTATTCTTTCACTGAGAGATAGGGAATATAGATTTACGACATAATTGGGTCAATCTGAACGTGATTGCAAGTACCTGTTTAACAGAGTTTCCCAACCCCTCCCCCTTTCTTCTCTTCATTTACCAGTAATTTTTTCAATTGTGTTGTAGGTTTGATTTCCCTCTTTAAATTGGCGTTTCCGTAAACATAACTCGTTTATACATAGATGTGAATTTAAGAGGAAGAAAGAGAGTTAGGGCACCTTCGAGTTGTGGTTAGGAATGAGAGAAACGAGGTTGGAGTAGAGATTCTTCATTCGGTTTCTCCTGTTCTTCTCTATGGTTTTTCTTTCAATTCTTGGGGCTGTCCCGGAAATTGAGGGAGCTGAACCGCTGCAACGAAGTTTTCCCATTTTTGCTTCTTTAATTTACCGAGCCAATTTTGAAATTCAGCAGCAATGTGCTACATATAAGATGCAAGAAAGTTATTTTAGTGGAGACGGTATTATTATTATTATCATATAATAAAATGATATGCGTATAAAGCTGGTAAAGTAGAAGACTCTTATCACTTAACGGTTCAAAGTCAAAAAGTAAGGGCGTCACTAATGTAGACGTCATCTCTAGTGATGAGCCGGCGAGTTGGAATATTTGGTCAGTGTATGTGCGCAGAATCGGGCATTTAACTGTGGGAAGTGAGAACAGGGTATTCTTTGACCTGCAAAAGCTGCACGTGGAATTTGATGGAGCAGCCGCGAATCTACGGAGAACCTGGATGGAAGCACCCTCCTACAAATATTAGATTTATTTGTCTGCTTGCGAGATTTAGGTGGAGTCGTTTGCTTTTTTTCGTTGTGATTTTTATTTACTTCTATAATAATAAGTTATAATATTTAATTTTTTTCCAAGAAATGCACAAGAGAAATATGACCATGATTCAATATAATACAATATCGAATCCCATTTAGGTAACGAGGAAATGTTAATTTAAATGTAATAAAAATTTAAAACTTATTTATCAATCATATGTATGTATATATTAGAAAAACCAATTATTTATTAATTTTATATATTATTATTCTATTTAAAAATAATATTTGTATATTTTATGTTAGACAATGTATTGCAAGTAAATATCTAGTTTTCAAAGAACATATGATCATCATATTGAAAAGATGAGTGATTATAGTACAATTTTTGCTCATTTGGGCAGGTACCTGATGCTTTTGAAACAACTCTCTAATCAGTTTAGATATGTATTAATGTTGCAACACAAATACCTCACAATGAATGGTAAGTTAACCAATGATGTTGGAATAATGTTTGAACTCACATACCCAATCACAAAAACATCATTAAAGGGGCCAAACACATAAATATAATAATGTAGTTCAAAGCTATTACTCTTGCGTGTGCAAAGTCTTGCCCAATTAATAGTAATCAATTGTCACAATTCGAGTTTTACAATCAAAACTCTAATAACTTCACTTTGAACAAGATACCACCGCTTGTCTTTGGGCAACTAGTTGAAAGGACAGCAAAAAACTTTCTAATCTACTCCCCCCACCTTCTCTTGCAAAGCCTTAATCTTTTTGTTGTAGTGAATTTTCTCTTTAAAGATAAACATATGCAGGCAACTCCTTCCTAGCTTAAAATGCGAGAACCAAATGGATGACAAAACACACTACAAACTCATGCCTAACCTAAAACAACTCAAAAAATTTATCCAAAGGACTTCATAATACTCCTCAAAGACTCACCCATGGCTCTTGCCACATCTTTGTAAGTTTCTAGGAATTTGAAATGTCTTCTTTGATTATTTTCTAACAATAAAATATCTAGATCTTCCCCTAAACCAGTTAATATGCCAGATTTACAATCTTACCTTATTTAGTTGTATTTGTGTTACAACACCAAAGCAATGTTTCATTTTCCAACTATGATTCTCATACAAATTTAAGTTCCACATCTTTTATCTTCAGCAATACATATCTCTTTAATATGGATGTAGCATATTCAATTTTATTGTCATCCTTTGTTGTGATCTCCATATCTTCCAAATACATTTTAAGATAATCTTCAACATAATAATCAAATTAAGGAAACTTTATCAACAAAGAAATTGGATAATTATAGATTGTTACAAACTAATTTAAATTAACATGATAATGGGCATGGACTCCCACATCCATGCTATACATTGCCAACACATAATGGCAACAATATTTTTTTTCAGCAATATATGGTACAAATTCCTCGAAAAACGATCCATAATTATCATGTACCTAACTGATTCAAAATAACAAAGACACTTCAAAGTGAAACTTGTTGATTTCTATGGATTTGGAGTAGAAATTTAAAAACTCTAAGACAAGAAATATCAAAGAATATATAGTGGAATTTAATACAACAAACCCATCCTGTTTTCATAAAACACACATAAAACAATAAATACAAGAACATGAATAAGTTGTACCTTTGAAATCATATTCAAAGATAAGTGCACTTGTGATCCTCAAGTTGTTGGCATTCAAACCTCAACCTCTAATTTGTCCACATAATTAAAATGTTGACAACTACGCCCTTCACCTTGCAAAATCTTAGCAAGGTTTTTACTCGAAGCCTTTTTAGTCTAGAAGGCTTCAGGACAAGAGAGAGAAGGTAAAGGGCGGCTAGAAACTTTTTCTCTCTCTTGGTTAAAGTGGATGGGCAAAACTTACACTTAATTTTCTTGTTATTGTATGATTTAGAACTCTTTTAAGTCTATTTATTTTTAAGACACATTGTCCTTTACTTGATAAGATTCCTTTTCCATATATAATTCTAAAAGCATACATGGCAAGGGCTCTATAGACATCCTATATGGACCTTTAACTATTCTTATCCCATTGAATGCCTAATTATAAATCTCTATTAATGATTACAGCATATTTAGCTTTAAATTATTAATCTTCTTTAATAATTAAGGCTCATTGTACTAAGAATTAACGAACTAATTATTAATAAGAATGATGGTAATTCTATTTTATCAAATCCAATTGCAATCATATTAATCACAAGATGAGACTTTTCAAGCTCTATTCACATGCCAACCAATTTTCCACTTGTCACACGTTCTAATCATTTGTATGCGACTTTTTAAATTCATCATTAATTGGTAACGAGTATAACTCGAAAGATATGAATCGCACTTAGCGTATAACCCATATCATAACTTAATTAAGACAAAGTGAAATGATCACATGAACTATCTCGATCGTGAATACCGAGTGCCATGGGCATTTCGTCTTGCTTTGTCCTAACTGAACAAGGTTATGAATTTGGTCAAACTCACTAGCTTATTTATATGACCAATCAATGTTGTATCAGGAAATTAATGCTTACATTGTAAACTCCTTTTTGACCCCCACACTACCTTGGCTAAAGATTTTATCTCATGGAATATCAATTGCATAGGAAAAACACCTTACTCATTTGCAATGAAACAAATCTCTTATTAAACACACATATGTCTCCTTACAAACCCAAGCAATGCCTCATTGGGCTTATAACCCTATCTTATACTAAGATGGATATTAGCCATTAATGTTTGAAGGACACATTGACCATCATGCGCTTTAAACAACCATGTCATCTCAAGTTTAAGGCCCGTGCTTATTTAGCATGATTGCGATGCAAGATATATAATGCAAAGAGTAAACTCCATGTGTGTGCTTCATTTTTTGAGATCAACCTTTGAATACTCATTGTCCAATGTCATATCCATATGCATGTACTCTTAGTATTTTAGAGTATATGATACAACACTCACCGTATAAACAAAAGGTATGCAAATCCTACCAACTCTTTAATGTCTTTAGAGAGTCTGTGACTTGCAAATTTGTTTAGTGATTGTGTACTGAAATAGTCTTGTGTCCACATTCATAACTCTTTATGAATAAGCTTTCTTAATAGAATCACATAGGTACATACAACATTTTATACCATTCAAAATTTCTATGCATGAAATCCTATTATATTATTATTATAATTATGTGGGTAGCTGCTACTCCAATTTGTAATGTTGGAATTAAATTTTACCCTTACTTATTCCAAGTTATAATCTTTAACTTGTGACAGGAAGGAATCTTTCCATAAATTTAATCTAGAGCACATAGAGTAGGGCTTTATGAGGATTTTGAGTAGACCTTTAAATTAATTCATGCTCACCATCATAATTTTTTATTCCATTAATAATTAAGGCTCAATCATGTTTCAACCTTGTAATTCAATTAATGTAATTAATTAAATTAAAATTCCACCATGTTTCCAACAAATAATCTCATTATTAACAAACATGATGAAAAATAGATAATTCCTCTTCGCCTCTTTTGATTGCGGCGTCTTTAATTTGACTCTCAGACTTCTAAAGTCTTGATCAAATCGTCTATAACAAATTAACATCTTGCTCTCACCTTATTCTTATATGTGTGACTCTCTAAAGTTATTATTTAATTGTCAACTAATATAACTTAAAGGATATAGGTAACTCTGAGGTTGTGGCATATATTGTATCCTTATTAACATGAGTAATGTGATATGTGAATCATTTTAATCATGAGGACCATGCGATGTAAGGCTTTTATCTCACTTTACCCCAATCAAGCAATGTGTTATGGATATAACCAAACTCACATGAATATATGACTAAATCAATATTTCTTATGAGACTAATGTCTATCAAAAACCCCTTTCTAGTTTTACTTTACCATAGCCAAGAATTTCCATCTCACAGGGTATCAATTATATAGAACAAATGCTTTTTGATCATGCATTAGCTTTGTACACACATGATCAATGGCTCTTTGAGCTCATAGCCTTACCAAGGTAGACATGGATCCTAAAGCTCTAAATACATGTTTATTATGATACACACTAGATATCTACATCATATCAAGTCCAAGAACTACTCACACTTAACATGATTACAAAGCAAGACCTTACTAACAAAGAGTAAACTCCATGTATTTACTTTGTTCTGAAGTCAATGTTGGAATATATCATTTTCCAATGTTGCATCCACAAACTTGTGTTATCAACATTTCAAATGGAATAACATGACACTTACCACATAAACATGAAGTGCGGAAGTTGTATTGATACTCCAATACCCAACTCAAAGAATTAGCAAACCATGAATGGGTTTCAATGATTGTATATTGAGAATTCAAGAGTATATTCAAAACTCTTATAAATAAGACTTTTTAACACGATCATATAGGCACATGCAATATTTTACACCAAAATCAAGATTTGAATGTATGAAATTTGATAAAGTAACACATCAAATTTTAAGAATTAATCATGAATGTTACAACCAATATTCCTTCTTTTACAAAACTATTGGCATTATAGAATATATCCCTGGCACCTCTATAATCGCTACTTTTCCCACAAAACTCACTAGTCAAGACCTTAAAATTCTTTTCACAAGCTTCAAATCATAATACTTTTTCCTAAGCTTGGGATGCTTAGCTAGCAATATGTTGGAGTTTTCCATTGAAAACAACAATAGTCATCTTCTTTCCCATGCTATAGCCCTTGAATTGTGATGCTAAAATTTAGAGTTTAGGAATGCTCACCATGCTCATTCCCTTGAGGACATTCTGTTCAATCTCCCTCACATCTTTAATAGTCTTACAAGTGAATATAGTATTAATTGCCTCATAATTCCATAGTGAAGCTTTCTCCTCCTTAGCCATCCATTTCTTGGTGCCCTTGATGTTAGTGATATACACTTTAGCGCCAAATTATCAATGAGGAATATCGGTTGTAAATGTTACTTTTACTAATTAATTAAATATTAAATTTTATTTTATCAATAATATGGTAGCATTTTCATGCTTGTAAATTTTGAAAAAAATAAAGTGTTGCATGCATGTGCCCTTGCAATTATGTTAAGAAGCCTTGTTCATGAGAAGTTATGAATATGGACATAAGGCTATTTTAGTACACAATCACTAAAACTAGTTTGGGCGTCATAGAAAGTTGGTATGACTTGCACACTTGTGTTTGTATAGTGAGTGTCATGCTATTCGATATAAAATATTGAGAGAACATATATGTGGATGCATCATTAATGAATGAACATTTAAACAATGACTCAAGGAATAAAACAAACACTTAAAGCTCACTCTTTGCTATCAATGTCTTACTTCATGATCATACTAAGTGTATGTGGTTTTACACCTATGATGATATGGTTGTCTTGTGCGCATAATGGTCAGGGTGTCATGAAGGCATTAAAGACCAACATTTATATTGGTATAAGATAGAGTTATGAGCCCAATGTGCCATTGCTTGGGGGTGTTTGGGAGCATATGTGTGATCAAGAAGCATTTGTCTCATTGGAAGTGAACAAGGTGTTTATCCTATGCTATTAGTGTTCTATAAAACAAAAATCCTTAACAAAGCATGATTGGAAAGAAGTTTTTGATAGAAGTATTAGTTTCATGGGATAATATTGATCTAGTTAAATAATTGAGCTAAAAAGTTCAACTAAATCTATGACTTTTGGTCGATTCAGACAAAGTATGATGAAAGTCCTACACCACATGGTACTCATGATTAGGATGGCTCATGTGATTCATTCACTTTACCTTGAAGAGCCATGATAAAGGCCATAAGATGGAGGAGTCTTGCTGATCCTAGTGTGGAAATACAAGAAATGGATTATGGGAATGACTTGATAGCAAAAAAACAATCGAAGAGTGATGCACAACCTCAAGTTGAACATTGAAGGACAAAGAAAAGGCTAGAAAAGGGCTAGAATTATGATTTGGGTCACATCAAATCGATATTAAGGCATCTAGATCAATTTTAGAGGAATCCTTGGGATTTTGTAATTACAATTGGAGTAGGGTCAATTGATCTCAAACCCTCTAGATTGACCTAAGTGCATAACAGCACTCAGTAGAATGACTATCATAGGAAACATGATCGATCTCAAAGACCCACAATCGACATGCCCACATTCTAGGAACACAATCTCATGCATGGTAAATCTAGGCAAATTGATCCAACAAGGTATGATTGATTGGATTTACAGTCAGATCGATCACAATAAGTGGGACAACACATGTTTTGAGCTTAATTTTGAATTTTTGTATGTTAGGGCCCATTTGTAAAGCCTAGTTTGGCCATTTTGAGCTTTAGGACCATTAGAACTTCTTAGTAGCACTTAAAACCCCTTGTGTAATACTTTGAAGATAACCATTATCCATTGTGTATTTTGAATGAAAGTTCTACTTTCTCTTCTTTGATACTTGTGACTTAGTGTGTATTTTTGCTTCAACTCAAAGTATCAAATTAGTTCAATCGGCTAGTTTCCAGTGGTTTATGGCCAACATATCCATAGCGTAAGTGTTTAGTTTCTTTGGTTGTCCATTTTTCAATTTTGTTGCATGGGTTTACCTCACATGAAGTACATTTTTGTTGACTTGAATCTTGTTCAATCTTGCCATTTATCTTTCTTTTTATTTTCCTATCCTTTTTATTTATTTTCCTTTTATCAAGCCGTGTTTTTCATTCCTTTTACTTTTGCCTTTGTTCATATCAATTGGCATCAGAGCTGATTAATCAGGTCTTTTAATCTGGTTGATCGGTCAGGGTATCGTTATTATTTTCCCCATTTCTTCTTCCATTTATTTCCCCACTACCCTCATTCTCTCTATTTATTTTATTTATCCAAAAATTCAAAAAAAAATCTGGACTGTGGACTATTTGACGGCTTTTGGTGTTTTCTAATACAGAATAATTGTAGTGTTTTGGGTTGGAATATAGTTGGAGAATTTGTAATTTGGCCAAACAAAAAAAGGAAAAAAAAAAGAAGAAAAAATCAAATGAAGGAGAGAGGAATATTTTGTAGGTTTTGTACTAGTTTGGAATCAAATTTCGTCCAAACAATATGTCAGATCAATCCCAAAGACCCCTGGATTGGTTGCATCCTTAGTGTGTACAAAAACCTAGTTGTTGAAACTATGTTCACAATCAATCCCACTTTTTTGGCATGATTGAGTGCACAATTGTGCAATCAGCCCTGTGCCACCCCAATGTTAGGATTGATCCTACTATCCATTAGATCGATCAGAATCCACATTTCTTTACACTAGATATATCGTTTGCATTTTGGATTAATTTCAAAACTTATTTTCTTGTTTTCCTACACCTATTTTATGATTTGGTAGTTGTTGAGCCTAGGAATCACACCAAATCTTCCAAGCCAACATTAATTTAGGTTAGTTAGATCAATTGAGTGATTTTTAATTTTCTTTCTTTATTGGTACATATATACACATGCACATTACTTTCATCACTTTGTTTCATCATGTCTGATAGTCAAGCGGGATCGCCCAGAGATTCCTATGACATGAAGATGATGATGGAGGCCGTTAATGGGCATATGCAAAGGCTTGCTAGACAGTGGAAGAAATGTATGACCATTTGTAAAGGTCGAGGCCTCCCAAACCACGAGAACACAGGATAGTCCCATTGCCACACAGTGATTGGGTTAGGGACAGTGAATGTGTACCAAGGGTGGAAAGGAGATCACTAAAAAATTATTCTGATTTTTAGGATGATCCATATGATGAGCCAACAAGGTAATAAAGAATGGAGATTAGTGAATGATGATGACAATGAGTTAAGTGAGATTAAGCTCAAGGTACTGCCATTCCAAGGAAAATCTGACCTGGAGTTATATCTCAAACGGGAAAGATGTGTGGAGATGGTTTTTGATTGCTACCAATGCATGGAGCAATAGAAACTAAAGCTAGCAATTATGGAATTCATCGACTATGCTGTGGTTTGGTAAGATAATTTGTTGATGAAATGACAA
Source organism: Avicennia marina (assembly GCA_019155195.1). Lineage (NCBI taxonomy): Eukaryota > Viridiplantae > Streptophyta > Magnoliopsida > Lamiales > Acanthaceae > Avicennia > Avicennia marina. The sequence continues at coordinate 11,873,378 of CM032756.1, read as the reverse complement.
AGAATCGATGGGATGCCCATGTGGAAGAGATTTATTCCATCACATTGGCACTAGAAATTGTACCAAAGATTAACCCATGGGACCTAAAGTGTGGAACATTATTACAAAGAAATGGGGTTATTACTAATGAGAATTGACGTGGTGAATATTTGAGAGGCTACCATGGCTAGATTGTTGAGTGGGAAGCATCAAGACATTGTTGACATTGTGGAGCTACAACATTATGTAGACTTGGATGAGATGGTACAAAAAGCCATCAAAGTCAAGAGACAACTTAAGAGGAGGGCTCTAAGAGGATCTCATTCTAACACAACGAATATAAAGACCACTCCCCAAGAGGATGACTGAGCTCCTGTGGCTAGTACTTCCAATGTCAAGAAGGCACCTAAGGGATGGCCCACATGCAAATGTAGCACCCTCTACACCTAGTATTTCTTGTACTCGTGATATCATATGTTTTAAATGTTAGGGGCAAAGATATTATTCCACTAGTGTCTAAACAAGATGACAATGATGTTGTTAAGGTGGTCACAAACGAGGAGAAGGAGAGTGGGAATAAATCAATTGTTGGAATTGATGAGGGAGATGTCGAGAAAATGTTTGAGGGGAAGGTATGCTTAATTTTGTAAACATGGAGATGCTTGTTCACAAGATAGAAAAGAAGTGATGAGCAGAAGAGAAACATATTTCATACCTGGTGCCAGGTGTAAGGAAAGACTTGTAGCATGATCATCAATAGTGCGTGTTGCACCAATGTGGCCAGTGCAATTCTAGTGGATAAATTAGGGCTACTTATTACAGCTCACTCTAAACCGTATCAGTGTAGTGGTTAAATCATAGTGATAAGGTGAACATGACTAAGCAAGTATTAGTTGCTTTTACTATTGGAGTGTATGCTGATGAGGTCAAATGTGATGTAGTTTCGATGCAAACATGCCTTGTTTTGTTGGGATCACCAAAGCAATTTAATATGAAGGTGACTTTTGATGGTGTCACTGATAGGTACTCTTTCCTTTTTGGTGGTTGAAAGATTACTTTGGTACCTTTATCATCAAAGCAAGGGAACATCGAACAGCACCAACTTTGGTCTCCTCATGAACATCAACTCTTGATCTTGTCTGTGTAACTTCAACATGTGGCATAACACAGAGAAATAAGTCGTACTCTTTGTAAAATACAAAACTTGGCTATAAGCCATTACAACACATAAAAAAAATTATACATCCATGAAATACACCAATCCAAAATGAAAATCCATTCATCCATAAGTGTCCTATATCTATTATCTATCCATAACATCCATTCATATAATTATACATTTTAAGTATAGTTAAAAAAAACTATTTGATGGCCTTTCCTATCACTTATGCATCTCATGCCTTAGCTCTCACTTTTGGAAAACCATTTTCTATGTTCCTAATTTGAGAAAAAAACATGAAACAACACTTGTTTTAACCTCTGTAGCCACAAGATTAATTTTTGCGGCTGCAAGTTTTTGTCTATCGCCACACTGCCGGCAGTGTTAGAAAACTCACTTTCTATCACGATTGTTATTGCAATTGTGACTTAACTTGATGCAGTTGCAGCTATTGTGGCTAAAGAGTTGGTTCAATAGTTGCAAGCATGCGCCACTTAGCACTCGATTTTTCATGTCTTTTCTTCATTTGAAATACACACAAAATAATTTTGAAAACATAAACAAGTTTGGGATAACTTGTTTAAACAATTTTCAAATGAGAAACTACAATAAACCATAAAAGGATTATTAAATTTTGTACTTATATGAGAAAAACAATGGTTCTGATTTCACCGTTGGGCTTCAATGAGTTTGGGGTGGAATTTTTCAAACTTTAAAAGCATATAATACCAGAATATTTGCAGTGGAAAACATAATCTTAACCTATTCCATTCTTAACATACAATAGACACAAATTGAATTCACTCTAAAGCATATAAATTGTATTCATTTTTTTAGCAAAAATGTAATCTATGAGTTGTGACTCTCAGACTCTAATATTTGATTTATCCATATGATTAAACAAGTAAGCACCTCCTACACCTGTACTAACTTCTTTTCAAGGCTTTAACTTAAAAATCTTTCGGGCAAGGAGGTTTTTTTCCTTGAATTTTTTATATTGTGTGTTATTTGGAACTCATCAAAATTTATTTATTTCCAAGACTCAACCTCCACATGATTGGACTGCTAACAAGCACAGTCTTCACCTTGCAAATCCATTTGTAAAGCTCTGACACAAAACCATTTTGGGCAAGAAGGTGTCAGTACAAGAGAGAGTGGAGAGGGTGGCTAGAATGGGTTCTCTCTTACATGGAGCGGATGCATGAAAATTCTCACAAATTTCATGATTTTCATATGATTTAGAACTCTTTGAAATCTGTTTATTACCCTGATCCAAAGTTCTGCACTTTTTAAGATTCTTATTTCTATGTACAACACCGAGGGCATACATGGCAAGGGCTCTATGGACCTTTAACAATTCTTAGACCATGTACATTTTAATTATTAATTAGTCTCCACTAATTTCATTGTACTTCTAATTAATAACCTCATTATTAACAAACACCACAGTAATCTATTTGTCTAATTCAATTGCAACCAAATTAGTTACTTCATGAATCTTGTCAAAGGGTTGCCCATGAGACTTCTTAAGTGTTTTAGTCATCTCATCCAATTTACTAGTTGTCCTACATTCTAATCTTTTGTGCATGAATTTCTAAGTTTATCCTTAATTGAAAATGAGCATAGTTTGAAGAATATAGGCGACACCATTCTATAGCCCATATCATGGCTCAATTAAGATAAAGTGCAGGATCACATGAACCATTTTGATTGTGAGTACCATGTAATACAGACCTTTTGTTCTATTTTTTCCTAACAGAGCAAGAGCCATGGGTTTAGTAAAACTCACAAACTTGGGCATATAACCAATTGATATTATCTCATGAGACTAATGTATCTATCAGAAACTCTTTTCCAATTACACACTACTTTGCTGAAGGAAATCTGTCACATGTAACACCAATTGCAAATGATAATTGCCTTGCTCATTTGTAAGGAAACAAATCCCACATTCAATTCCATATGCCCCTGGACAATGGTATGTTGGGCTCATGACCCTATTTGATACCAGGAAAGATATTGACCTTTAATGCCAAAAAGACAAGTTGATCATCATGCTCACAAGGCACCCATGTCGTATCAAGTTTAAGGCCTACACATACTTAACACGATCATAAAGTAAGATATTAGTAGCTGAGAGTGAATTCCATATGTCTATTTTATTCTTTCAGTTGTATTTGATTACTCATTCTTCAATTACATATACACACACGTATTCTTAGTACTCATACTAAACGATATTACTCTCATTGTATAAACACTAGGTGTACAAGTTGTATGGACTCTCTAATACCTTTAAGAAAGTTTAAGACTCAGAAACTAATTTTAGTGATTGTGTACTAAGACAATCACATGTCCATCTTCGTAACCTTGTATGAGTGAGGCTTCTTAACATAATCACATGGGCATATGCAATATTTTATACCTTTCATGATTAATATGCATGAAATACAACTACAATATTGATACTGAGGAATCAATATTTTATTAATATATGAAAAAGTATACACATACCACAAATATGCCTCTAGTATCCTTTATTTTTTTATTGGCGTTAAAGGACATATAACTAACAATCTCCCACTTACACTTTAAGACCAATAGTGCTGGTGCTAATTGCAATGGTATCAAATACACATCTTTTCAAGATAGTGATCCAATTATACTTGTGTCATTGGCATGGTAAGTAGGCTAGCCACATTATCTGATAAAGCTATTTTTCACATGACTACATTGCCTCTTCTAATAATTTCTTGAATAAAATAGTAATGCCTCTCTTATGTTTAGATTTTTGATGGGACTTTAGATTCTTTGCTTATGTGATTGCACTATTATTATCACAGCAAAGTGGCATTGGCCAATCCAAATCCAGAACCATCTAAAGCTTTGTTACTAACTTCCTTATCCAAACAACTCCTTTCACAACATCACATGCCACGATATACTCAGCCTTAGTGGTGGAGTCTATAGTGGTATTTGTTAGAAACTCTTTCAACTCACTCCTCCTCCATTAAGAATGAAGATGAACTTAGAGATAGAGTTCCTATCATTAACAGAAAGTTAGAATTGGTATATTTGTCTACTCTTTGATCTCCGTCCTTATGTACAAATACCATATTCTTAGTCCTTTTCAAGTACTTAAAGATACACTTGGATTTATGAGATGGATACCATGCTTGAATGGTAGCTATCCTCTCATAGAGGCTTCTATGTTGAACCTCTTTTATATCTTATCTATACACGAGATCTCTTTTCTCTATCTTAGTACACATGAATGCCCAAGATATAAGTCATGTCCCCCAAGTCTTTTATGGAGAATGTATCAAATAACTATGTAGACTAGGTTTCACTTTGCACTTTTTCCATTTTCATGTATCTGATACTTCCATCACAAATGATATAGAAAAAAAAAAGTGGAGGATTATGGACGTCTAGATCTAACTTGAGCCAAGGTAGGATCATGCACAAATGTGTGAAATCCTACACTATTACAAAAAGATTCCTTGAATGCCTTTGTCTTAGTCTTCATGGCCTCATAGGGTCTACCATCTCTTAGAACCATAAAGGGCACCAACTCTTAGCCTTCACACAAACACTAACTTTTGATGTCTTCTAAATTTATTTACAAATACATGCGGCATACTACAGAGATTCCTATTCTACATAATAAAAAATAAAAACTAAGCTTATGTGCTTACAACCCATGAAAAATAATCATACAACCCATAAAAACTAAAAACAAAAATAAATGCATTCATCCACAAGTGTTCTAAGTTCATAATCCAACTGCAACATCTATCCAAAAAATTGTACATCATATGCATAATTAAATAATTCCATTTAATGACTAATTCCAAGGCCTACGCATCTCATGCATTAGTTTTTGTCCTTTGAAAAACAATTTTTCAAAATTAAAATTGAAAAAGCACAAACTGTGCACTCAGAGCACATGGTTCTAGGAGTGGCTGTGGTTGTAAGCTGCCCATTTGTGACTATGGAGGCTGACTATGATAAGAACCCAACAGTTCTGTTGCAGTGCCTCTCACGGTTGTGAGACAAGTCATCGCGACTATGGGAACAACTCCTGCAATTGCGCATCAAACTGCAGAGTTCATGCAACTCCACAGTAGGCGGTGCACCTACACGAACCAACATCGTGGCAATGGGAACTCTTCCCACAACTGTGACTACTAGTCGCGGTGCATTGTAGAAAATCTACAACTATGGTTTTTTTTATTTAAACTCGATTCTTTTCCAATTTTTTTGATTCCAATCCCCTCCCAAAAACTTTTGAAAGGTTACTTATGCATCGTATACATGTTTAAAGGAAATTTAATCCAAAAACTAATGCATAACATAGTGAAAATCATTAAACTTTACGATTTTGCAAGAGAAACGATGGCTTTGATACCACTGTTGGATTTTGTTGGGTTTGGCCATAAAAATTAAAACTTTGCACATGAAAACATTATAAATATGCAATGGAATATGGAACAAACCCCATCTATTTTTGTTGCAAAACACACAAAGATTTTAATCAAACCAACCTAAGGATAAAAACTGCATCTTCAAAACATTTCCAAGCCTTTCATGTGTGATCCTTTGAGTCATGGCCCTCAAATCTCGACTTCATAGGTAGAAGCATCATCTCCATAAACATTATATCACATTATGAACAATGTTTGTCCATTTCCTAGGACATAACCATATCTTTGAAGTGCTTGAGAAATCCTAGCCGATTGTTGCAACAGTTACATCTTAGAAGGTTCCTCTTGAACAAGAACACATGTTATGGGTTGATTACTTTGTTCCTCATGCTCAACATCCTTGACCGCTATGATTCTACCAACACCACTTTCTCAACTGAACTCTTCTTCGAGAAAGTTGTGTGATACCTAACTATAATTCCTTTATCCTTAGGTATGTTGAACTCATATCCCATAAAATCTCTGGGATATACTACGAAGCAATCGACAACAGCCCTCACCTCTAACTTGTCCATTTTTGTCTTTCTAAGATAAGCTGAAGATCCCTAGATCCTTAAATGCTTAAGGCCTAGCTTCCTTCCATACCTCATCTCATACACGGTGGAGGGAATGAACTTAGAGGGTGTCCTATTCAAAATATATGCTATAGTATGGAAGTAATACCCCCATTTAACTGAGGAATTACTGGTGATGTCAATTGTGATAAAATACTATTCTCCTTGAGGAACTCAGCAACTCAGCACTCATAGACTTCCCTCCAAGATCTAATCATAACGCTTTGATATTTTTGCTAGTTTGCTTCTCTACTTATGCTTTGAATTTTTTGAACCTTTCAATGGATTCATGCTTATACTTCATTGAGTACACATAACTATACCATGAATAATCATTGGTATAGGTTCTAAAGTAGAGAAATTCTTCCCTTGCCAATTTATTACATGGCCTATAAACGTGAGTGTGGATTAGCTCCAACACTTCAACAGCCTTTTTGAACTCATCCATTGAATGAACTTTTAGCCATCTTGCCTACGATGTAAGGTTCATAAGTTGGATAGGATTCCTCTCCCAATGGGCCAATAGCCATCTTGCCTTGGGAATGACAAGCTTCTTTTTATTTGTCTTTCCTTTCTTTATCACACTAAAGGAGCTAGACATACTAAGAACCACCTCTTTCCCTTTCCCCTTCATGGATTGTTGTGCAATCACTAGCTTGTTAAGAAACTCAGCTAATGTGCACTCAATATCATTCATGTGGTAATTAATGATAAACTATGAGAAGGAATCCAAAAGTGATTGAAGGATCAAATCCATCTGCAGATTAGCATCCATGATGACATCCAATATCTCAAGCCTCTTGAGGAGTGAAATTATTTTGAGGGCATGCTCACTCACATCACCATCCTCTGCCATGCGTGTACTAAATAACCACTTGGATATCTCATATCTAGCAATATAACACTTCTGACCATACATCTCTTACAGGTGGTATAAGATCTCTCCCCTACAGTCCCCACACCCTCAGGAGTTCTCTAAAAATCATTGGTCATAGTAGCCAACATATAGCTCTTAATTTGCAGATCATCCTCCACCCATTTCTCATGAGTGGCATTTTCCTCCTCACTAGCCATGTAAGCAAGGGCTCATGGGATATCGACCACCAAAACATAATTGAGCTACTCTAGATTGAGAACAACTTTCAAATTCCTGAGTTAATCAACATAGTTGGGCCTAGTCAGAATATTGTTCTAAAGCAGTTTAGAAAGAAGCGTATACATTATTCAAATAAAATAATACTATAGAAAATAAATAACATTAGTCAGTATAGTTGTTATATGTGTTACCATTATGATTGTGGACTTTAAATCAAAATGGCCTCTCACTAGATTTTTTGAATCCTACGCTCCCTTGGGTGGAAAATAGAAAGCCCATTGGTAAAATTTTTCTTTTTGGGGATTAGAGTCTTCATTTGAATTTAACATGCCTCATGTAATTAAGCCTTGACATGCTAAGTCCAATGAGTGGCAACTCTTACTAATGCATCTCACGTATAGTTCAATCTTTCCTTTGACCCATAGCCCAACAATGCCATGCCTCATGTAATTAGTCTTAGCGTGTTAGGTTCATTTAAACCACACCCACCAATTGACAACTCACTGGATTTGAACGTTGCTTATGGCTAACCACTCTTAAGGCATAGTATCTTTTGAATGTCACATGAAATGCACCTAAAGTCATAAATGCATCGTCGCAATGAGACCCTACTAATGTGATGATATCACACACTAAGGCTACACTTAGGGCTTTTGAGTTTGGTGGAGGGCCATGAAAAATACTTTGCCATTTCAATTTAATATTATCTTGAGGAAGTTTTAAGGCCCATGTAGACTAGATTTCACTTTGCACATTATCTATTTTATTGTATCTCATTCATCCATCATAAAGATATGGAAAAAATAAACGTAGAGGATTTTGGACTTTTAAATCCAACTTAAGCCAAGGTTGGATCATGCACAAGTGTATGAAATCCTACCCTATTACACAAGGATTTCTTGAATGCCTTCATCTTTGTCTTCATGGGGTCCACGACATCTTGGAACCTCAAAAAGCAGCAACTCTTGGCCTCTGTAAGAACATTAACTCTTGATATCTTCCAAATTTATTCACAAATGCATAGGCACATCACTGAGAATCCTATTCTATGTAATATAAAATAAAAACTGGTTTTATACCCTTACAACTCATGAAAAATAACTATATAACCCATAAAATCTGAAAACAAAAATAAAAACATTCATCCACAAGTATCCTAAATTCATAATCCAACTACAACATCCAGCCAAATAATTATACATCACATGTATAACTAAATAATTCCATTTAATGACTAGTTCCATACTCTACATATCTGATGCATTAGTTTTAGTCCCTTGAAGAATAAATTTTCAAAATTAAAATTGAAAAGAACAAACTATGCACTTAGAGCTTGTGGTTGTAGCAGTGGCCACCGTGGTTGCTTGCCACCCATTTTTGACTTGAAGGTTGTGCGCAATAAGAACCCTAAGGTTCTATCACAGTGCCTCTCATAGTTGCGAGATGAGTACTTGCAATCGCGGGAGCAATTCCCACATTTGCCCACTAGATTACTAAGTTCATGCAACTTTATGGTGGGCAGTGCACCTATGCGAACCAGCATCATGGTTGTGGGGACTCTTCTTGTGACTACGACTACCAGTCCCGATGCGTTGTGGAAATTCTACAACTACAATTTTTTGATCCAAACTTTATTCTTTTCCAAATTGTTTCAATTCCAATCACCTCCAAAACACTTTTGAAAGGTTGTTCATACATCATGTACATGTTTAAGGGAATTTAAGCCACAAATTTCCTTTAGACTAAAAACTAATGTAGAACATGGTGAAAATTATTGAACTTTATGATTTCACAAAAAAAATGGTGCTCGAATACCACTATTCAATTTCATTGGGGTTTGGCCATAAAAATTGAAACTTTTACACATGAAAACATTGTACATACACAGTGGAATATAATGGAAGAAACCCAATCTATTTTTGTTGCGAAACCTGTAGGTTATTAATTAAACAATCCTAAGGATAAAACTTCACCTTTAAAATGTTTCCAAGCTTTTCGTGTAAGATCCTTGCAGTTGTGGCTCCCAAACCTCAACTTCTAGATTGTCCACATGATTAGGATGTTTATGAGCTCCTTCTACACTCTACAAAACTCTTTTGTGAAATTCTAACGCAAACACCTTAGGGCTAAGAGGATTTTACAACAAAAGAAAGATGGAAGAGGGTGGCTGGTTGTTGCTCAATCTCTTGCTTAGTGCGGCAAGAATCTTTTTGATTTTCTTATGTGTCATCGACCTTCAAGACTCATATAAATACTATAGACACCAAGACCAGTGCATGGGCTCCATGGGCCTTCCTACATGACTCCTTTCAATTAAATGGCCAATGGGCAATTATTTATTAATCTTATTAATAAATCAACCCATATATCCTTTAATTAGTGATCTCATTAATAATTAAAGCACATTTTTTCCCTAACTAATTTAATTAATCTCGTTTGTGCCTCTAATTAATAATTTCATCATTAACAAGTACCATGGCAATTTATTAGTCTAATCCAATTAAAACTAAATAAATTATGTAACCCACCAATTTAACACTCAAGACATAAGTCAACCAAATGTGTCTTTCTAGGTTCATTCTTAATTAGCAATGAGCATAGCTCAGGAGATACAGGTAACGTCTAGCCTACAGCGCATATTATAGCCTAATTAAGATGAAGTGATTTGGATCACAATAAACCTTTTTGATCATGACTATCATGCTGTTTAAACTTATTACATTACTTTGTCCCAACTAAGCGAGAGTCATTGATTTACTCAAACTTACAACTTGGTTATATGACCAATCAGCATTTCCTCATAGACATGTTCGTATTAGAAACTTCTTTCAAATCACACATTATCTTGGCTAAAGTCTTCTATCTCATAAAACACCAACTCTATAGGATAAATGCTTTACTCACTTACAAGGAGACAAATCCCTTATTAAATGCACACATGCTTCCATACGTATCTAGGCAATGGTACATTGGGCTCATGACCCTATCCCACACTAGGATAGATATTGCCCTTTCATATCCTAATGAAACGTTGACTGTCACACACACAAGACAATCATGTCGTCTCAAGTCTAAGGTCCATAAGCACTTAACATGATCATGAAGCAGTAAGTTGATAATTAAGAGTGAACTTCATATGTCTACTTTATTTTGCAAGTATTTTCTAAATTCCCCATTCCCCAATAGCGCGTCCACAATCATGTTTTTTCAATATTTCATACTGAATAACATGACATTCATCATACAAATACAAGGTGTACAAATCGTATTGACTCTTTAATGTCTTTTAAAATGTCTATGACTCATGAATAGATCTTAGTTATTGAGTACCAAGAAGGCCTTGAGTCATATTTATGAATAAGGCTTCTTAACTCAAACACATAGGCACATGCATTATTTTATGCCAATCAAGATTTACATCATGAAACTTGCCACAATACAGATATGGAAATCAATATTTGATTAATTAGTTTGAAAAATACATATACAACCAAATGCCTTGCTAATGCAACTCATTGTCTATTAGCATCAAAGGACATATCACTAACAGTATGGGTGTCGTATCCATAAGATGGGCTTAAGTGTCTATCAATTTAACTAGAGTTCTATTAGTTAGGCCATAGGATTGTAGTGAAACAAAAATTTAAAAAAGAAAGTGAGAATATAGAAAGCTAGAGTCCAAGAATAAGGTAGTTGAGTACCAAATATTGAAGAACCTAGTCTCTTGCGATGTGTTGACTCTCAATGTGTGCCAATTTATATTGATTATTAATTTAATTGCCATGTTAGGGATTGGTAATCCTACAATCTACAGGATATTTTTTCAAACTCTCGTATAGGTTTAACTTTAGATTTTAGTAGGTATGCCCAAGTCAAATAGAATTAAGTTATTAAGTTCTGTGATTAACAATATATTGCCAGCTATAGTTTCACTCTCATTATTCCCACAGGATTAATGTTTATAATTATGTGTATGACATGTGAATTTCAATTCCATTATTCCTCACATAACCACGAATTAATTATAGAGTTGATCAAGTTCTATAGTCACTAATCAAGTCACCAATTACAAATAAATAAAGCAAAGACAACCAATCATAAAATTCATGCACATATGTCTAGCCAAACATAGTCACAAGAGACTAGAAAAGAACTAGGAATCTATAATATTATCAAAGAAAACCATTGGTATTATGTAAAACATCCAAATAACATGACAATAATAGAAATATAGTATGAAAACTTATTCTGATATCTCTACGTGCACGGATAGTCGAAATGCTTTAACACTTAGCAAGGGTTCCTCCTCCATGCTTTGAATCTTGTTCTATAGGTTTTCTAAGTGTTTGCAATGTGAAAATGAGCCTAAGATGGTCTATTAGATGCGTAGAAGAGAAAAAAATAGGTTTCTGGGGGCTAAGGTTCGTGTATGTGCATGAAAAGACCAGAAGGCCCTTAAAAACTGTCTTCTAGAATTGTGTACTATGACTTGTGATGCTACTATTACTTTCGCAGCCACAATGTCCTTTTCCACACTCGCAAACCTAGGTGTGGGTTTGCATAACCTTCTCATCTCAGAACTTGCTACCGCTCCACTTCACCGTGCGATCACGCTTTGCATCACTGTGGTCGTGAGCTTAACCACCATGCATTTTGCCTTAACTGCAGTGTACTTGACACTCTTGATTCACTGCTGTGCCTGATTCTTTTATGGTTGAACTAAGCACTTTTGCACTCACGACCTTAATTGCAACGTGTTCTACTTCATCTTTGAGTACATTCAACAGCTCGCTTTGCTACTACGACTCTGGCTTTCACTCTTGCAAACTTCTCTATCGTGACCATGAGCAACCTCTGTGTACATTTTTAGAACATGGACAATTGTTCTCCACAGTTGCAAATCTTCCATCCACAACTGTGGCTTCCATCTATATGGAAGCAAACCAGGCATGTAGTTCAAATTTTTGTGTTCAAAAGCAACTAATTTACCTCAAACTACTCCCACACACATCTAAACCATCACAATTGATATAATTTATGCAAAAAAAATGACATTAGCTATTGCGGTTCATAATGCTTGTAAAATTAAGCATGAAGGGGTTTAATTACACTTAAAATTGCATGTTATCAATCATTGTTTGTTCAAAGGTAGAAAGATTATCTCCATAATCATTATCTATCATAACAAACAACTCTTATCCATTCTCTAGGACATAACCATATATCTCAAGTGTGCAAGAAATTCTAAATGATTATCACAATGCTTGTCTCGTAGAAAGTTGGTCTTGAATAGGAATTTGCCATACAAGCTAACTACCTTTTCCATCATACTAACTTCCTTGACCACTATCCTTTTACCTATAGCACTTTCTCAAATAAACTCTTCTTTGAGAAAACGTGCATGATTACCAACAACAATCTTATTGTCCTCAAGCCAGTACAACTCATATCCCACAGAATCATTAGGATATCCAACAAAACGGCACATAATAGTCCTTTCCTCTAACATATTCATCTTATTCTTCTTAAACTAAGTTGGATATCCTCCAATCTTTATATGCTTAAGGCTTGGCTTCCTCCTACTCCACATCTCATGTGGGATGAAAAGAATGAACTTAGAGGAAATCCTATTCAAGATGTGGGTGGTCGTCATGAGGGTGTGTCCCCATAAAAAAATGGTTAAATTGATGAAGTTTATCATAAATCAAACCATGTCCAATAAAGTCTAATTTCTACACTAAGCTCCACCATTCAATTGAGGAGATGTCGGGGCCATCATCAATGACATAATGCCATTTTTCTCAAGGAATTCTATCAACCAAACACTCATGTATTCACCACCATAATTTGATCATAGATATTTGCTAGTTTGCTTATCTACTTGAGCCTTAAAGTTTTTAAACATTTCAAAGGATTAACAACTATACTTCATTAAGTACACATAATAATACCCACAAAAATCATCAGCAAAGGCTATAGAGTAGTGAAATCTTTCTCTTGCTATTTCATTAAACAAGCCACAAAGGTTAGTGTGCACTAACTCCAATGCCAATATGGCTCCCTCAACATGCCTATCAAATGGACTATTGGCTATCTTACCTATGATACATGGTTTGCAAGTCAAATAGGGCTTCTCTCCTAATAGGCGAACAAGCCCATTTTTCTCCAATTTGGTAATCATAGCTTCTTTAGTGTGGACCAGTCTAAGAGATAACAATTGCTTGGGTTTAAGCCATCCCTTGATCATGTTTTTGTCATGGAATTCATCACAGGCTTACCGTCCAAATTCAAGTAGCATAGGCCATTTATTAATGAGGCAATACCATCCAATTTGTTACGATAATAAATTTGGCTCATATTGCCTGTAAAAGAAAATTTATAACCTTCATTTACAAGTAAAGGCATGGAGATAATGTTCTTTAGTCTATTGGGTAACCAAAGACAATATGGCTCAAAGTATAAGCAGATGACAACTTGATCGCAATAGTTTCAATCGTAATGGTTGCAACACTTGCCCTACTATTAACCTTAATCACCATTTTGCGATTCTCAAGTGATTTACACTTGACCAAACCCTAATTCAAAGTGAAAATAGGTGAGAAAACACCCGAATCCAAGATCTAAGATGTTGAGAATACATCAATGGAACAAGAGGTTTCACAAACAATGAGCTCCACACCTCTAGTGCCATCTCTTAGGCCAAAAAGGCATCTGGCGCAATTCTCTTTCCAATACCCCTTCTTGGTATTAGAAACTCTTTCTTTTACTAACGTGAACACTAGTTCTTATGCCCTTTCCACTAGCTTTAAGAACAGTAGATTTCTGTCTCTTGGTCTTGCCTTTCTTTGTCTCACTAACTAAAATGTTGGACTCCTTAAGGACAACTCTTTTTCATGGAATAAACGATAGCTTTCAAGATCCGACCAATTAATTCAAGAATAAGAACTTTTCTCAAACTTTGAAACCACTCAACTACTTTGGTCTCATTTAACAGTAAGGTCACAACTAATATATAGAGGACACACATTGTTCCTTGTAAATAATGAACTGAAAAAAATAAGCTGGACTTTATTAGTTTAGTTGTATTATGTGTTAATGATTAACTATAGATTTTAAATCAAAATAGCCTCCCAATAGACTTTTTGAATCTCATACTACCTCCAGCACAAAATAGAACTTTAATTGGAAAAATTTCCGTAGTAGGGGAGCAAGGTCTTTGTGGATATAATACACCTTACACATACAGTTCTTGGCATGCTGTGTCCAATAAGTGGCAATTTTTGCTAATGCATGCCGTCTATGGTCTAATATTTTCTTTCAACCCATGGCCTAATGAAACCTCACACATAAAGTTCTTAGCAATGCGGGTCCATTTAAAGTGAAGTATCCTTTGAATGTCGTATCTAATGCACTCAAAGTCCAAAAATGCACCATCACAATGTGAACCCACGAATGTGATAATATCATGCACTAAGACTACACTTGGAACTTTGAGCATAGTGGAGGGCCCCGACAAAATAATTTTATTGTCACAACTTAATATTATCTGAGAAAGTTATTAGTTGATGTAGTTTTAAGTTTCACTTTGCACATTATCCGATTCCATGAATTTATCACATATATGCATCTTCAACCAATATGCAAATAAAATAATATTTGAGCTAACAATTGGATCATGCACATGTGGTCAAATCCTACATAGGTAATCATGAATGTCTTCTTTTAGGTTCGTCTTCATGGCTTTTTTCAGCTAAGCACACCATGGAACTTTGAATGGCACCAACTCTTTAGTCTCTGCACAAACATCACCTCTTGACATGTTCTATGTTACAAATACACATGGCATACGATTGAGAAAAAACTCCTAATCTATGTAAAATAGAAAACTTAGGCTTGTGCCTTATAACCTATAAAAAACTAATTATGCATCCATGAAAACTAATCCTAAACAAAAACTTTCATCCATAATCCTTTCATAACATGCATGCACATAATTATACAATACATGCATCCAAACACTCACAAAATGATTTTTGAACCATAAATAGGTATCAAATACTTGTTTAAATAATTTTTACACATCAAGTACATGTTTATATAATTTTTACACGAAAAATAACATAAATCATAGGAAGATCATTAAATTTCATGATTACATGAAGAAAATAGTGGCTTTGATATTATTGTTGGATTGGGTTTGGCATGCAAAAATTTTAACTTTTAAACCATGAAATGTGGAGAACACATGGTAGAAATATACAAACCAAACCTAGTCATTTTTGTCGCATGACAAGCATAATTCATCCAACAAGTAAGCGCATAAATTTAGCTTTGGAATGCTTTTCCAAGACAAGCATAGTTGCAATCCCTACGTCATGTCCCTTGAATCTTAACCTCTAGTTTGTCCACAAGGTTGGAGCATGGAAATGCTTCCTTTCTCATTGCAAACCCTTTTATAAAACTCTCATGCAAAACCTTGTTGTGCAAGAAGGCTTCAAGACAAGAAAAAGAGTGGAGAGAGTGGCTAGAGTAGGTTCTCTCTTTTGCTTGGAGGGGATGCACGAAAATTCTCACAATTTTTTTGATTTTCATATGATTTAGAAATCTTCTAAATCTATTTATTACCAAGACACAAAGTTCTACACTTTTTATGGTTTTTCATCTATAATATGTAGGGCATACATGGTATGGGCTCCATTGGCCTCCAACATAAACCTATACTAATTATTGGCCCATGGATGGTTTAATTATTAATCACTATTAATAATTACAACCCATATATCCTTTATTATTAATAATTAAGACCTACTAGAACCTTGCCCTTCAATTATGATTAATGTTTATTAATTAAATCAAAAACCCATTGTGATTATAATTAATAACCTTATTAATAACAAGTACCATGGTTGATCTATTTGGTCTAATCTAATTACAACCAAATTAACTACTTCACAAGTTTGCTCAAAGGGTTACATGCAATACTTTTAAGCCTTGTTGCCTTCCTAAATAGTCTACCAATTGTCCTCCATTCCAATCTTTTGTAACTTTTAGATTTATCATTAATTAATAATAAGTGTAGCTCATAGAGTATGGGTGATGCCTAGACTATAGCCCATATTGCAATCCAATTAAGATAAATTGATTGGAACACATGAACCCTCTAAATTGTCAGACTTTATCCCTATCGAGTGAGAGCCATAGAGTTACTTAATCTCACACACTTGATCATATGACCCATAGATGTTACCTTATTAAACTAATACTTCTATCAGAAACTTTTTTCTAACCACACACTACCTTACCCAAGGATTTTCATCTCATGCAATGCCAATTGCATAGGACAAATGCCTTGCTTACTTGTAATAGGACAAATCTTTTGTTGATTGCACACGTCTCTATATGCACCTGGAGAATGGCACATTAGCATTTAATGCCCAAATGACACATTGACTATCATGTACCAGACAACTATGTCATCTCGGGTCTAAAGCCTACATATACTGGATATGATCATGAAGTAAGACATTGATAGTTGAGGGTGACTCTGTGTTTCTACTTTGTTCTCGAGTCAATGTTCGAATACTTATTTTCCAATGACATATTTTCACACATATATTCTCAATATCTCACACTAAACGGCATGTGATGTGGACATCTGAGCTAAAAAGCCCCCTTACCTTATTGTCTGTGATCATGGAAACAACTCAACACAAATGATTTGGGTGACATTCATGATCTTAATACAAGAAATGGATGGTGAAAATTGCTTGAGAACATGGGAAGAACCATAGTATGGATTATGGCTTCAATTTTAGACTTGGAAAGGCAAAGAAGGCTTAAGAGATGCTAGAATTGAGATCCAAGCTAAGTTGAATCAGTGTTGAGCTTCCAAATTTTCATTCGAGGAGTTCCAGACATTTTGGAATTATGATTGGACCCAATATCCAATCGATCATAATCCTTAAATCGACTTGGGTGCACAAGGGGAATTTTGCTTTTACAATAATGACTAAATGTAATTGATCCTAATGTTTACCATTGCAAATGTGGTGCAATGACAGGATGATTGCACGTATGGTAGATCAACATAGACCGATACTAGAAAGGTGCAATCAATCTCATTCTTGGCTAGATTGGTTGTAATATGTAGGAAATGCAAATTTTGAGGTGAATTCTGATTTGTTTTTGAATGTTGAGGCCCAATTCAGCCATTTAGAGTTTTTGGCCCATTAGGGTTACTTTGTTAGTAGTTAAATACCTCCTATAAGGTTTTGGAAGACAACGATTGTCCATTGAACATTAAATGAAAGTTTTACTTTCCTTTCTGCCATACTTGTGAGAGTTTATCTGTATTTTACCTTATTAAATCGGGTCATTTGGCTTGATTCTGATGGCTCATGGCTAACTTCTCATCACGTGGTATTTAGTTCCTTGGTTGATCATTGTTTGGTTTGTTGCAAGGATTTACCCTAAGTGATGTACAACTCTTGCTCGATTGAATCTTGTCCAATCTCTCCATTTGTCTTCCTTCCCTCAATCGTATTGGATTCTTTGCTTTTGCAATTCACATTGGATAACACTCATTGTAAAAACACAAGGTGTGCAAGTCATACCAATTCTATATTGCCTTGGGAGAGTTCGTGACTAGCTAACTAATTTTAGTAATTATGTACGAAGACAGCTTTATGCCCACATTCATAACCTTATATTAATAAGGCTCATTAACACAATCACATGGGTATGTGCAATACTTTACACTATTCAAGATTTATATGTATGAAATACTATCTCAATATTGATACAAAGGAATTAATATTTTATTAATATATGAAAAAATCTATATATACAACTAATATGCCTCTTGTATCCCTCTTTATCTATTCACATTAAAGGCCATGTCACTAATAATATCAAGATAGATGTTGATCTTCAATAGCTTAATGACAAGTCAACTATGATGTGCACAAAATAACCATGTGATGTGAACAAGGTGAAAGCAAAGGATCAAAGACATAGTTTGAAGAATGAAAATGAAAGAAAAAATGGATGAACAATGATATTGAATCAAAACAACCAAGTAAGAATGAACCTCATGTGGGCGTTACAACAGATTGGAATGAAACAGCCAAAGAAGCCAAATATTTGTGCCATGGAGATGTTGGCCACAAACTGCAAAAAACAAGTTGAATAACTAGATTTGATACTTGAGTTTGGAGATGATATCACTCAAACACGCAAACACAAAGTATGGAAAAGAGAAGAAATAAATTCTTTATTCAATGTCAAACTCAAAAAATCTTCATGATTCTTCACTTACAATGCAAGTGATGAGTATTTAAAATATTACAAATATCCCTAGGGTTTTTCAAATTTGATAGGTCAACAAAGAGCCTTCAAATGGGCTCCAATGGCCAAAAATTGAAATTCAACCCAAAATCTTTGTTTCTCACTCTATGAGGTCAGTCCGTCAGTAAGTAAGTTTGATCAATCTCGACCTTCTAAGATTGATCCTAATATCGATCTCATCATTTGGACACAATTCTTGCATTATGATTTTATGATCCCATTTCGTGCAATTGATCTCGTTTTTTGTGATCGTACAATTTGGAATCCTATGATTGATGCCCTTCCTATGCGATCATAATTCCAAAACCTCAAAATGCACCTCCAGGTTGATTCAATCCTTTTGGATCTATCCAACATCATCCAAATTGCAATTTCGGCCTCTTTTAAGCCTTCTTTGACTTCTAAGCCCAAATTTGAAACAAAATTTCATCCTTTGACCCCTTAAAAATACCAAGGCATGACTAGTGATAAGGCCTTAGTTCAATGGCACCTCCAATAGGTCTAAACCACATCACCATGTCATATTAGGTTTAAGGCCTATATACTGTTATTTCGATCACGAAGCAAGACCTTGATAGCAGAGAGTGAACTCCCTATGTTTGCTTCGTTATTTGAGTTAGTGTTTGAATACTCATTTTCTATTGACATATCCACACACACATGTTCTCAGTATCTCATTCTGAATAGCATAATACTTACCATACAAACACAATGTGTGCAAGTCATATTGAGTCTTCATTGCCCATTCAGATAGTCTACAACTCACGAACATGTTTAAGTTATTGTATACTAAAACAACCTTATATCCATATTCATAACTTTTTATGGAAAATGTTTCTTAATGTAATCATATGGGTACATACAAAACTAGACGACATATAAGATTTACATGCATGAAAGACTATCATAATGTTGATATAAAAGAAAGCAATAATTTATTAATTAATTAGATATTAACATATACAAGCAAATCCTTCACTATCAATTGGCGTTAGAGGGCATATCATTAACATCATCATTTTCATAATGGTGGTTTTCATCCTTTGTTATGGAAACCCAACCCTTCTCATATAGGGAATTCAAGGAAGGATCAAATTTGAACTTTGCTTTAAAGATAATTCAATCAGGTTAAAGGTGAATGATGTGTAACAGAAGCACTTTCATTAATATTCATTTTCAAACACAACTAAGACCTGGCCTAGTTCAATTATTAAGTTAAAAGCAGTGATGTTGCTCAAATGAACAAGGTACTGATGGTCTTGTAACACCACTCCAATCAGTTTATTTTATATCAATGTTGCAACACAAACACCAAGCAACAAATAGTAAGTTGATCATTGGTTTTAAAATAATGTCAAATCTCACACTTATAATCACAGGAATGATTATCAAGGTGCTGAACACATGATACGACAACATAGTTTGAGGTTACCACCTTTATGTCTATAGAGTCGTACCTAGTCAAAAGTGGATGATGTGCAACAGAAGCACATTCTTCAATATTCATTTTTTGGAACACAACCAAGATCTCGCCTACTTGAATAAGTGAGACAAAAGTTGTGATGTTGTAACACCACTTTAATTAGTTTATGTTGTATTGTTGTTGCAACACCAATACTATAAAGTAAATAGTAAGTTAATCAATGGTCTTGGAATAATATCAAAAGTCATGCACATAATCACAGCAACAATAATAAAGGATCCAAACATATGGTATGGAAACATAGTTTGAAGCCCACACCACTTTGTCTATTGGGTCTCACTTAGTCAAAAGTGATCAATTATCACAACTAGAGTTTCACAACCAAAGCTCTAATGATCTCACTTAAAACAATTCACTACCCAAACAAGCTCATGTGTTTAGTGCCTTGTCCTAACTCCCTATAAGCTTTCACCTTCCTTTGTAGTGAATCTTTTCTTTGAGCACGTGGCCCGTTTCTCCTTTAAACTACAAGATAAATATTCAATGGCTAACAAAACAAGCAAAGCTCACTAAACAATAGAATGACTTCTTAAAGAAGGTTCCACAAGGATCCTCAAACTCTCACATGGAGCTCTTGCCATGAATATAAAGCTTCTAACATTTATAAAAGTAATCTTAAATTATTTCTTTGACAATAGAATGGTGAAATATACTCTAAATGTTAGTGAGGAGCTCTCTAATGCCAATAGCCGATGAGGAATATCAGGATAATTATAGTTGTATATGTACACCTTCACGTTAATTAATAAAATATTGATTTATTCATTTCACTATAATGGCAAATTGTACATCTCAAATGACGAAAAATATTCCATGTGCCTATGTAATTGAGTTAAGAAGCCTTATTTATAAAGAGTTATGAATATAGACACAAGACTATCTTAGTACTCGATTACTAAAATTAGTTTGTAAGTCATAGACACTTTTAAGATCATTAAAGAGTTGGCATAACTTACACACTTTGTACTTGTATAGTGAATGTCATACCATTCTGTATGAGATACAAGAATACATGCATGTGGATACATCATTACAGAATGAGCATTCGAACAATGACTCGTAGAACAAAGCAGATGCACGGATTCACTCTTAGCAATCAACGTCTAACTTTGTGATCGTGTTAACTGTGTGCAGACTTAGACCTAAGATGACATGGTTGTCATGTACGTATGGCAGTTAATGTATTATTAGGGTCTTAAGTGCTATATATATCCTAGTATGAGATAAGGTCATAAGCCCAGCATGCTATTACCTAGGTGCATATGTAGATATGTCTACATTCAATAAGGGATTTATCTCCTTGCTAATCTCATGAGGCAAGACCAATTGGTCGTATGACTAAGTTTGTAAGTTTAATTAAATCCTAAACTCTTTCTTAGTTGGGATGAGGTATGGCAAAAGGTCTATGCCACATGGTACTCACAATCGGGAGAGTTCACTAAGATCCATTTTACCTTATCTTAATTGGGCTACAATATAGGTCGTAGGACAAGTATTACCCATATCTTTCAAGCTATGTTCATTGCCAATTAAGGATGAACCTAAAGAGTAATGCAAAAAATGTTGTTATGTATGATGAGTGTTAAATTGGTGGGTAGCATAATTTATTTTTTCACAATTGGATTAAACTAAACAAATTGTCATGGTGTTTGTTAATGATAAGATTATTAATTAGAAGCACAATGGGAACTTTAATTTAATTATTAAGATTAATTAAATTGAAGAGACAAGACACTATCAAAATTATTTGATGTTAATCAAGTTTGTTAATAATATGATAATTAAATAGAACCATGATAGCCTTTAATTTAATTAACAAGATTCATTAAGTTGAAGGATATAATTTCATTGAACCTTAATTATAAATGGAGAATAATAATTAAGAGTTATCGGCTGCAACTATTAAAGGGTTTAATAATTAAAAGTCCAAGTAGTGAGCCCATAGAGCCCATCCTATTGTGCCCTAGTGTCTTCAATATGAATACATGTTTTAGAAGAGTTCTAAGCACAAGAAAAACTAGAAAAATTTCATGTACCACCCTCAAAGAAGGAAGACAAAAGATTCAAGCCACCCTTGCCTTTTCCTTTTGTCATGAAAAGCCCTCTAGCCTAAAGGAGTTTGTGTTAGAGATGTAGAAGGCATGATGTGGACGTCCAGCATGATAAAGGGGAACACTGGCGATTCCAACTGGACCGATAACTAGGGCACGGGCAAAAAAACTTAAAGAAGCCGTCAACGCCTGGGTGCACGAAATTCAAGAAGATGTCATGCGTGGGTGTAAATTCGAGGAATTTAGGGAGGAGCGTAGGGTAAATATTCTGAGTTGGATAGAAGACCTAGAGGCAAATGAGCAAAGAAGACTACTTTAATTTTATTAGTTATTTCTCCTTAATTTATTTTAATTATGGGCCCAGTCAGAATAAGCATAATAAGGGCACTAAGCCCAAGAAGGCTAGGGTTTGATACCTATAAATTCATTGTTTACCAATAGACAATAAAAACAGAGAGTTCTTGATTAATTCAGATTTCTTTTCAATTCCTTGAAATTGTGCCTTTCAATTTCTTGTGAATTTCTATCCCAAATCGAGTCATTCCAGATTGGTTTGTATAATTCGTAATGTATCAATCGGTATTCAGTGTGCTGATTGTGAATCATTTCCGTCAAGTTCAATCTAATCCTACCACGTTGGGTCAGTGTTCTTCGCTCGGTTCGCATCCCTGGGATTTTCGGATTCAAGTTCGATTACACCGTTGTTTCCGATGCGATCTTTGATCACGTCAGTTTGGTATTAGAGCAAGTTTGTGTGAAAGTTTAATTCGATACACGATCCGGAGTTTCATAAAAAAAAAAAAAAAGAGGCAAAGAAAAAAAGAGGCAAAAAAAAAAGAGAGGCCAAAAAAAAGGGAGAGGCCCAAAAAAAAAAGAGAAAAGGGAGGAGTTTATTTTGTTCATTTAATTTTGATCTTTATAGGGGTTGTATTTGGGGATATTGCAGATTAAGATACTTGCTTATCTCATTTTTTTTTTATTGTAGATCATATCATCATACCGAGTGCTTGTATTTATTACGTTGCTTTAATTTTTGAGACCATTTTGGAATCACACGAGAAGGGCACGAGAAATTGAGATTTGTGAGGATTAAATTGAGTGTGTGTGATATACGAGTGGATGTAAGAAATGAGTGTCGGAGAGCCTTCACCTGAGAGAAGTGAGAGTAGCGAGATTGGTGAGGACTTTTATTACTAACCATTATCTACTATTATTGTTTCCTTGTATCTCAGATATCGTGATGGCCAACCAGTATTCAGGACAGGGCAATAGCCCTGACGAGACTAAGTTCTCATTTGAGTCTCTCAATGGTGAACTGAGAAAACTTGCCAAAAGTATGGAGGGTATGCAGGACAGGATAACAGATATACAAGACCGGTTAGGGTACGTAGAAGCGTCCCAAGCCGCAACCCTAGAAAAAGACGGTTCACTGTCTAGGCCACCTAGATGCAGAGGCAACCCCGTGCCAGGTGAGGTCAGACTAGGGACAGGCGTGGGTATCATGTCAGACCTGTGAGGCACAATTTGCATGATTATGAGGGGGAATATGGGTTGAACGAGAACGAGGATTGGTACGCATATGAAGACGAGCCCAGGAGACATCGACGGAGGGACAGTGTGGAAGACGAGGTACCTAAGGGGCTGAAGCTACAGCTACCATCCTTCCAGGGGCGATTTGATCCCGACTCCTACCTCGAATAGGAAAGAAAGGTAGAATTAATTTTTGACTGTCACCGCTATTCAGAGAGCCAAAAGGTTAAGTTGGCTGTAGTGGAGTTCACAGATTATGCGATTATATGGTGGGATTAGTTGTGTACTAGCAAGAGGAGAATTGGAGAGGGGCCAGTGCGTACTTGGACAGAGTTGAATGTAGTCTTGAGGAAGAGATTTGTGGCGAGTTATTTCCATCGAGACCTGTATCAGCGACTGTAGACATTAACGCAGGGAACTCAGAATGTGGAAGAGTATTATAAGCAGCTCAAAATAGCTATGATCTGAGCAGATGTTGTGGAAGGTAGAGAGGCCATTATGGCACGTTTTCTAATTAGATTACACTGGGACATAGCTGACGTAGTGGAGTTGTAGCATTACGCTGAGTTAGAAGAGATGGTGCAAAAGGTGGTCAAGGTAGAGAGGCAGCTAAAGAGGAGGGGTAGGTTTACATCGCAACCTAATACCGCTAGCAGACTCTCCCCAGAAGAGAGGATAAGGCACTTATGACGAGTGTCACCTAGGCCAAAACTACGCCTAAAGTGGAGGCACCTAAGGTAACAACTCCTGTTCCTTCTGGTTCATCTAGCACACGAAATCGGGATATCTTGTGTTTTAAATGTCAGGGCAGAGGGCTCATTGCTTCGCAGTGTCCCTACAAAAGAACTATGCTGCTGTTAGAGAGTGGAGATATTGTGATTGATGAAGAGCATGATAGCAATGAAGAAATGCCGCCACTGGAGGAAGTGCCATCTGACGAGGAAAGGCTGTACGAAGAAGGGAAAATTAATTTAGTGGTAATGAGGGCATTGAGAACTTAAGTGAAGGAAAAATAGACGAGGCTCAAAGAGAGAATATATTTCATGCTCACTGTCTGATCAATAGAAAGACCTGTAGTTTGATAGTAGGTGGGGGGAGCTGTACGAATGTGGCAAGTATGACGTTAGTTGAAAGGTTGGCCTTGCCAATGAAGGATCATCATACTCCGTACAAGTTACAGTGGCTTAATAATAGTGATGAAGTTAAAGTGGTGAAGCAAGTGATGGTGAGCTTCAAAATAGGGTCATATGAGGATCAGGTGACATGTGACGTAGTACCTATGCAGGCTTGTCATGTCCTGCTTGGCAGACCGTGGTAATTTGATCGACAGGTGATATATAACGGATTGACTAACCGATATTCATTCTTATTCCATGGAAAGAAGGTCATATTAGTCCCCTTTACTCTAAAGCAAGTATACAAGGATCAGTCGTATATGCAGAGGCAGTTTGAGTTAGAGGTAGGGAGGAGGAAGAAAAGAAAGAGGGATTAAGAGAGAGAGAACAAAAGAAAGATGAGAGGGGAAAGGAAAAAAAAGGAGTGTATGATGGCAACTATGAGGCATGTAAGGTTGGCATTGAGTGTTGAAAGGTCCCTTGTAATGTTGATGTATAAGGAATCATGCTATATATCTGATGATATCACATCCTCCCTCCCCTCTGTTATAGTATCTGTTTTGTAGGAATACACTGACGTGTTTCCAGAGGAGGTCCCCAAGGGGTTGCCGTCGATTCGAGGGATAGAACATCAGATAGACTTTGTCCCGGGGGCATCCATACCCAACAAGCCAGCGTACCGAACCAACCCCGAAGAAACTCGAGAGATCTAGAGGCAAGTAAAGGAGTTGATAAGTAAAGATTGGGTTCGAGAAAGTATGAGTCCGTGTGCCGTTCTCGTGCTACTCGTGCCAAAGAAAGACGGACAATGGCGCATGTGCATAGATTGTAGAGTTGTTAATGTTGTCATGGTAAAGTATCGTCACCCCATACCTCGTCTAGATGATTTACTTGACGAATTGCATGGTGCTACTATATTCTCTAAGATAGATCTTAAGAGTGGGTACCATCAAATTAGAATGCGTGAGGGTGATGAATGGAAAACAACCTTTAAAATAAAATTTAGATTATATGAATGGCTTGTAATGCCATTTGGACTCACTAATGCTCCTAGCACATTTATGCGCCTAATGAACCATGTTATGCGTGCATTCATTGGTAAGTTTGTTGTAGTGTATTTTGATGACATATTGGTCTATAGTCGCACAATGTCTGAGCATGTTGAGCACATATGCAATGTGCTTGACATTTTATGACGAGAAAAGCTATATGCTAATATTAAGAAATGTACTTTCTGTACTAACCACTGTGTCTTCCTAGGATTTGTTGTTGGAGTACAGAGAATACAGTTGGACGAAAGCAAAGTGAAGGCCATACAAGAATGACCAATTTCGACATCAGTATCCGAAGTGAGAAGCTTCCATGGGTTAACTGGCTTCTACAGGCGATTTGTGTAAGATTTCAACACCATTGCTGCCCCAATCATTATCATAATTAAGAAGAATGAGAAGTTCAAGTGGGGAGAAGTCCAACAACGAGCGTTTGACACCCTAAAGAATAAACTTACACATGTTCCTGTACTTTCCTTACCAGATTTTAATAAGGCCTTTGAAATTGAGTGTGATGCTTCTGGTGTAGGTATTGGAGCAGTCTTAATGCAAGACAAGAAGCCCATTGCATACTTCAGTGAGAAACTTAATGAAGCTACGCTGAATTATCCTACATATGATAAGGAGTTATACTCCTTAGTGCGGGCCTTGGAAACATGGCAGCATTACTTGAGGCCGAAGGAGTTTGTGATTCACATTGACCACGAATCTTTGAAGCATCTAACAGGCCAAAGTAAGTTCAGCAAACGGCATGCCAAATGGGTGTCGTTCATTGACACCTTCCCTTACGTCATCAAGTACAAAAAGGGTATGGAAAATATAGTTGCAGACGCGTTATCTCGTAGGTATAATTTACTAAACACACTAGGTACAAGATTACTAAGGTTTGAGCACATTAAGGAACTTTACCAAAATGACCCTGACTTCGGTCAAGCTTTTGCGCTCACTGAAAAATGCGCTTATGACAAGTATTTTGGGCATGAGGGCTATCTATTTCATATTAATAGATTGTGTATTCCACAGTGTTCTCTACGAGAACTGCTTATTTGAGAAGCTCACTATGGAGGGCTAATGGGACACTTCGGTGTCACCAAAACTGTGCTAATTTTATAGGAACACTTTTATTGGCTAAGACTAAAAGGGAACGTGGAGCGGATCGTAGAAAGATGCATATGGTGTAAAGAAGCTAAGTCCCACAACCAACTCCGTGGTATGTATCATCCTTTACCTGTCCCAAATACCCTTTGGACTGATATATCTATGGACTTTTTTTTGGGGTTACCTAGGTCTAAAAGTGGTAGAGATGCCGTCTTTGTTGTCGTAGATAGATTTTCTAAGATGGCTCACTTTATTGCATGCCATAAAACTAGTGACGCATCGCATATAGCTTACTTGTTTTTCAAAGAAGTGGTCCGTCTACATGGTGTGCCCAAAACTATAGTGTCCGATCGTGACGTTAAATTTTTGAATTATTTCTAGAAAACACTATGGGCTAAATTGGGAACTAAACTACTATTTTCTACAACCTATCACCCTCAAACCGATGGACAAACTGAAGCTATTAACAGAACACTCACTGCATTATTGCGTGCTGTTATCAAGAAAAATATTAAAAGTTGGGAAGAAAGCTTACCGCATGTCGAATTTGCTTATAATCGAGCTGTTCATTCTGCTACTAACATGTCTCCATTTGAAATTATCTATGGCTTTAATCCACTAACACCTTTGAATTTGTTGCCATTGCCTGGCAATGAGCATTTAAGTTTAGAAGGCAAGAAATGAGCCGAGTATATCAAGCAGATGCATGAGTATGTTAGGCAAAACAATGAGAAAAAAAAAACTAGCAATACGCCCAGTAGGCGAATAGAGGCAGAAAGTGGGTAGTGTTTGAACCCGGGGATTGGGTATGGGTTCATATGCGAGAGGAGAGGTTTCCCAAGCAGTGGAAGCCTAAACTAATGCCGCGAGGGGATGGATCGTTTCAAGTTTTGGAGAGAATCAACGACAACGCCTACAGTCTAGAGTTACCGGGTGAGTTCAGAGTCAATGCAACTTTTAATATTTCTAAACTAAGCTTATTTGATGCATGTGATGACCCGGATTCTGAATTGAGGGCAATTCCTTCTCAAGAGGAGCGGAATGATGTAGACGTCCAGCATGATAAAAGGGAACCGCTGGCAATTCCAGTTGGACCGATAACTAGGGCACAAGCAAAAAAACTTAAAGAAACCATCAAAGCCTTGGTGCACAAAATTCGAGAAGATGTCACGTGTGGGTGTAAATTCAAGGAACCCAGGGAGGAGTGCAGGGTAAATATTCTGAGTTGGGTAGAAGACTTGGTGGCAAAGGAGCAATGAGGACTACTTTAATTTTATTAGTTATTTCTCCTTAATTTATTTTAATTATGGGCCCAGTTAGAATAAGCCCAATAAGGGCTCGAAGTCCAAGAAGGTTAGGGTTTGACACCTATAAATTCATTGTTTACCAACAGACAATAAAAACAAAGAGTTCTTAATTAATTCAGGTTTCTTTTCAATTCCCAGAAATTGTGCCTTTCAATTTATCGTGAATTTCTATCTCAAATCGAGTCATTCCGATTGGTTCCTGTGATTCATAACATATCAATCAGTATCCGGTGTGCTGATTGTGGTCGTTTCCGTCGAGCTCAATCCAATCCTACCACGTTGGGTCGGCGTTCTTCGCTCGGTTCGCGTCCCTGGCATTTTCAAATTTGGGTTCGATTACACCGTTGTTTCTGACTCGATCTTTGATCACATCAAGGCACTTGTCATCACAATAACTATATGGACAAACTAAATGTTGGGATTTGAGAGCCACGACTCAAGGATCTCAAGCACGCCCCTTGGAATGTGATTCCAAGTATACTTTCATTTTAGTTTTCTTTGGTATTTCTCAGTTAATGTGCACAATCCAATTCCTAGCTCAAATTGAATCTATAAGTCTATAATCCACCACATTTACTTAATTTTGAATATTATTCATGATGCGTATGTGAGATTTTGGATAATGTGCAAGGTAAAACATAAATCTACATGAACAAAAAGCTTCCTTAAACAATATAAAGTTGTAACAGCAAATAGTTTATTGTGGCTCTCTATCAAGATCAAAGCCTTAAATGCAGCCTTAGTGTGTGATATCATCATATTAGTGACACTGCAAAGCTGCATTTACAACTTCAAGTGCATTGGATGCAACATTCAAAGGATACTTTGTCTTTCGATAGTTAGTTATGAGTAAAGTTCAAATCTAACAAGTTGCCAATTAGTGGGTGCGATTAAATGGACCCATAGTTCTAAGAATCGAAAAGTGAGGTATCATTAGGCCATGCATCAAAGGAATGATTTGACTATGTATGGGATGCATTTGCAAGAGTTGCCACTCATTGGATCAGTAAGCCCAAAATCAATCACATAGGTATGTTATGTCCAAGGAAAACCCTAATCACCCACTAAGGAAATTTTATTAATAGAATTTCTATTGTCTACTTGAGGGAGTATACGGTTCAAAAAATCTAGTGATAGACCGTTTTGATTTAAAGTCTATAGTCATGATGGTGCTACATATCACAACCAAACTAACAAGTCTTGCCTATTTTCTACTATTTAATTTTGTCTCAAATATTGAACATAATCATATTACTGAATATTGAGTCCTTAATTTTAACTGGAGCCATGAAAGTTTACAGGTTTCAAGATTTGAGAAAAGTTCTCAATCTTGAGAGAGCAAATGACATCTTGAATATTACCATCCCTTTGCAAGGGAAAAGAATTGTCCTTGTGGAGTTTAGTCTCTCAGTTAGTAAGATTAAGGAGAGCTAAACTAAAAGAATAAAACCAACTATTCATAGGGCTAATGGGAGGGGTGTGATGCCCTATGCCTATGTTGGCAAAGAAAAGAGTTTCTAATATAATAAAAAGGGGGGCATTGGATGAGGAATTGCACTAAATGACTCAATCACCAAGGCATTGGCATTGGAGGCGTGGAACTTTATGTTTTTGAAACCTTTGGTTCTATTAGTGTGTTCTCTACATCTTAGATCTTAAATTCGAGTGCATCTTCCCACATTTGTACTTCAAATCATGATTTGGTCAAGAGTAGATCACTGAGAAGCGAGAAGTGGCAATTAAGGTTGGCATTAGGGTAAGTGTTATAGCAACTGCAATTGGTAATACTTTAGTTAGGTTATCATCTTATTACATTTTAGACCCAAAAGATTGTCTCTTGTTGCCAAATGAGCTAAAAATATTATCTTTGCACCTTCATTGGTAAAAGATAGTTGTGAACTTTTTTTTAGAGGCAATAAGTGTCAAGTTCATTATCGTAATAAAGTAATTGGCACCAACTCATTGGTTACTGGCTTGTATTACCTCAATTTGGATGGTAAGCCTATGATGAATAGCAATGGATAACTTAAATCCCAAGTACTTGTAGCATCTCAAACTAGGCCAAGGTGTAGAGGGTATTAGCCAGTTGCCCATTGGTAAGGGAGCCCTATCCGACTTGTTAATCATGTATCATAGGCAAGGTAGCTGAAAGTCCATTTGATGAGCAAGTTTACAAAGCCACATCAGTATTGGAGTTAAGTCTCTACCAATATTTCTAGGTTGTTCAATGAAATGGCAAGGGGAGGTTTTTACAATTTCATAACATTTACCAATGATTATTCTAGGAATAGTTATGTGTACTTGATGAAGTACAAGCACAAGTCTTCTAAAGAGTTTGAGGCATTCAAGGCTAAAGTAGAGAAACAAACTGGCAAACATATAAAGGCACTGTTGATCAAATTGCAATAAAGAGTGCACAAGCACCGATTCACAGAATTCCTCAAAGCAAATGGCATTGTTTCATAACTCATATCACTAATAATTCCTAGACTGGATAGTGTAGCTGTGCATAGGAATCAAACTTTGTTGAACCTAGTTTGATCTATAATGTGCTTCACTAATTTACCTTTTTCTTTATGGGGGCATGCCCTCTTGACAGCCACCCAAGTCTGGAATAGGTTCCTCTAAGTCCATTCATTCAACCCCTGCGAGATGTGAAGTGAGAAGAAGACAAGCCTGAAGCGTATCTAGACTTGGGGATGTTTGACTTGCCTTGAAAAAAACATGACGGATAAGTTAGAGGTAAAGGTCATTATGGGTAGTTTTGTGATATATCCTAAGAATTTCATAGGATATAGTACTACATACTTGAAGACAATAGGAGTGTCTCTGGTTATTGGACACATTTTATTGAAGAAGAGATTATTAAGAAGTGGTAGAATAATGGTGCTCAAGGGGATTAAGCATGAAGAACAAAGAAGTGGGCCCACACAGTAAATTCCTATATATGACACAACTATCGCAAGGATTGGGTAGAATCTCTCATTCATTAGAGAGAGATGGTTATCTCCTAGAGAACAAACAAAAGTTGTTTGTAATGAGAGGTAATAATCATAGAGATAATCCTTTTACCTTTGATCAATCAATGGCAAATAAAGACTTGACCAAATAGCTTGAGGCTATGAAATTAGAGATGGACTCTATGCATGCAAACCAAGTGTGGGCCTTAGTGAATCCACCTAAGTGAATGGTTCCCATTAGATGAAAATGGGTCTATAATAGGAAGATCGGTTCAACTTGTGAGGTAGAGATCAATAAGGCCAAGCTTGTGGTAAAAGGTTATAGCTAAGAGGAGGGATTTGAATATGAGAAAACCTTCTCACCATTAGCTACGCTCAAATCCTTTCAAAATTTTCTTGGGATGGTTGTCCACTTAGATTATGAGATTTTTCATGTGGATGTCTGAATCACCTTCCTCAATGAATTACTTGATGAAGAGACTTATATGGTGTAGTCTAATTATTTAGCTTCATCAAGGATGAAAATGAATCCTGCACTATAAAAAGGTTAATAGGAGCGTGATGATATAGTTCTAATAGGAAATGGTGTTGGGATATTAAGCTCGATCAAAATATGGTTATTTAGTACCCTATCTACGAAAATCTTTGGAGAAGCGACCTACATCTTAAGCATTCTCATGTATGTAGATAGAGCAAAGAAATTGTGAGATTCTCCCAAGCCCTGTACATAGACAAGATACTAAAGGGATTTCATGTGGAAGCCTAATGTGCACAATACTATGTGTAAAGCTATATATCATATATGCTGTAAGTGTTAAAAGTAAGCTTTAGGCGAGTCTTAAAAAGAGCATTGGAATACTCTCAAGTGTATCCTTAAGTACTTTAAAAAGCACTAAGGATATAGTACTTGTTAACGGAGATAGTGATCTACGAGTAGATAGTTGGACTGATGCTGACTTTCGTTCAAATGTAGATGATAGGCTGCTATCTCTAAATTTGTAACTACTCTTAATGGAGGAATAGCCAGTTAGAAGAGTTCCAAATTGAGTGAAACAGATGACTCCACCAATAAAGGTAGAGTACATTATGGCATGAGATGCTGTGAAGGAAGTTGTTTGGATAAGGAAGTTCTTAGTGGAACTTCAAGTCATTCCGCATGTGGATCGGCCATTGCCACTTCCATGTGACAACCATAGTCCAATCACACAAGTGAGGGAATCGAGGTCTCATTAGAAATCCAAACAAATGAAGAGGTGTTGCAATATTATTTGAGGAATCATTAGAAAAGGCAATGTAACCATACAAAAAATAGCTTCAACACATAATGTGGCTGACCCACCTACCAAGTTAGTAACGCAAGTGCAGCTAGATCGCCATCTTGATAAGATGGGTATGAGATACCCTAGCAATCATCATTAGCACTACTCACTTTAGAGTGCAAGTGGGAGATTGTTAGTGATATGCCTTCTAATGCCAGTAGTCAATAAGGGACACTAGGGGGATTATGGTTGTATATGTACATCTTCACATTAGTCAATAAAATATTGATTAATTCATATCAACATTATAGTAAGTTTTCATGCACGTAAATCTTGAATAGTGTAAAGTATTACATATGCCCATGTAATTGAGTTAAGAAGCCTTATTCATGAGAAGTTATGAATATAGATACAAGGCTATCTTAGTATTCGATTACTAAAATCAATCCACGAGTTACTGACATTCTAATGGGCATTAGAAACTAGATATAACTTGTACACCTTGTATTTGTACAGTAAGTGTCATGTCATTTAGTATGAGTTACTAAGAATACATGCGTGTGGATGTGTCATTAGAGATTGAGCATTTGGACAAGAACTCACAAAATGAAGTAGATGCAAGGAGTTCACTCTTAGCTAGCAATATCTTACTTTGTGATCATGTTAAGTGCACATAGACCTTATACCTGAGATGGCACAGTTGTCTTGTGCAGATGGTAGTCAGTGTGTCATTTGGGTATTAAGGCCAATATCTATCCTAGTATAGGATAAAGTCATGAGCCCAATGTTCCATTGTCTAGTTGTGTGTAGAGCATGTGTGTGTTTGATAAGGAATTTGTCTCCTTACAAGTGAAAAAGGTGTTTGTCTTCAACATTTGGTGCTTTACGAGACAGAAATCCTTAGTCTAGAAAATGTGGATCGGAAAGGAGTTTATAATAGAAACATTAGTCTTATAAGGTAATATCAATTAGTCATAAATTGAGTTAATAAATTTAACTAAATTTATGACTCTTGTTCGATTGGGACAAAGTATGACAAAATATCTTTACCATATGTTACTCATGATCAGGAGGGTTCATTATGATCCATTTCAATTTGTCTTAATTAGGATATAATATAGGTCATAGGCTAGATGCTATCTATATCCTTTGAGCTTTATTTGTTGTCCATTAGGGATGAACCTATAAAGTCGCACACAAAAGGTTGTTGTGTATTATGAGTGTTAAATTGTTTGGTAGTATAATTTATTTGATTATAATTAGATTAAACCAAATAAATTGCCATGACATTTGTTAATGATGAAAGGATTAATTAGAAATACAATTGGAACTTAATTAATTAAAAAGATTAATTAAATTAAAGACATATTAATTAAATTAAAGAGACTCGACACGAATGGAATTATTTGATGTCAATCATGTTTGTTAATAATATAATCATTAAATAGAAGCATGATGGCTTTTAATTTAATTGATGAGATTATAGAATAAGCCCGATGTTCAACTTCTTATTACCTAACTATGCTGATGTTGCAAACCCAGAACAACATTTTTTTCTACAAATTTTAATGATACATAATGCACTTCCGTCGTATGAATAGATTTCACACGAGTTTACCATAGTATCCTTGATCATCTTCTCAACCTTTATATGATCTTCGTATCTTTGAAATTTTTTAAAATTATCTTCAAAATAATAATCTAATTAAGAAAACTTTGTCGACAAGAAGTATAAGATAGTTATAGTCTTTCAAACTTATGAAAATTAACGTAGTAGTGACACAAACTCTGCATGTGTGCCATATATTACCAACAATTAATTACATCAATTTTTATCAAATTTTATGGCTAAAAATAAACACAAAAATTCATGATCCAAGAATATTGATAAAGGGAAACAAATGAAACTAAAAGTTAGTTTTAATGACTTTAGGAATAAGAGCAGAACCCTTCTAAAACTAAGCTTGAAGAGCTTGAAATGTGATTTACAATAACTTTGAATCTTTATTTATGTTCACTAGATATGGTGATGATAAGCAAATACATACATACATATATGTGATGATTGCAAATATGAACCAAAAGAAATGGCATTGTGTCACAACTTACACCACTAATAACTCCTCAACTAAATGATCTAGCAGAGCACAGGAGTTGGTCTTTGCTAAACCTAGTTCAATCTATGATGAGCTTCATCAATTTATCCATTTCTTGTTAGGGACACACCCTCTTGATAGCCAGTCACATGAGATGTGGAGTGGGAGGAAGCCAATCCTAAACCATATCAAGACTTTGGAATGTTTGCCTTGCCTTGAGAACAGCAAAACGGATAAGTTAGAAGTGAAGGCTGTTGTGGGTGTCGTACATCCAAAGCATTTTATAGGATATAAGTTCTACCTACCAAAAGACAATGAGATTGACATCATTATTAAGGACATTTTCTCGATAAAGAGTTTACTAGAGAAAGTTGTAGAACCATAGTGCTTAAGGAGGTTAAGCACTAGGAATGAAGTAGTGGGCCCAGATAGTAAATTCCTATTCAAGAACAACCTTGTATGAGCAACCATAGTGACGATTGGGTAGAATCCTTAATTCATCAAAGAGAAAGGGTTATCTCCTAGAGAACAAACCAAAATTGTTCCTAATGGGAGGTAATGATCATAGAGATAATCCTTTTACTTTTGATCAAGCAATGGCAAATAAGGATTTAGCCTAGTGGCTTGAGGTTGTGAAATTAGAGATGGATTCTATGGATGCAAACTAAGTGTGGACCTTGGTGTGTCCATTAGAGGGAATGGTTCCTATCTGATATAAGTAGGTCCGCATAGGAAAATTGGTTCAATTAGCGAGGTAGTGACCTATAAGGCCAAGCTTGTGGTGAAGTGCTATGGATAAAAGGAATAAATTAACTATGAGAAAACTTTTTCATGATTATCCATGCTCAAATCCATTAGGATTTTAGGTACAATAGCCACCCACTTGGATTATGAGATTGAGCATATAGATGTCAGAATCATCTGCCTCAAAAATTTTCTTAAAGATGATTTTATATTATGCAATCAAATTGTTTAGCTTCATTGAGAATGAAGATGAGTCTTGGATATGTAAGAAGGTTAATGGGAGTGTGATCACATTCCTAATGTGGTATGCAAATGACATACCACTATTAAGGACTAGTATTAGGGTGTTAAGCTTAATTAAAACATGGTTGTTTGGTACCTTCTCCATGAAAGGCTTAGGAGAAGTAACTCACACCTTGTGCATTCACGTCTATGGAGATCAAGTCAAGAAATTGTGAGGTCTCTCCTAAACCTTATACATAGACAAAACATTGAAAAGGTTTAGTATGCAAGCCTAATGTGCGCAATGCTATGTACGAGGCTTGATATCACCTATGCTGTGAGTATTATGAGCAAGTTTTAGACTAGTCCTAGCAAAGGGCATTGGAATGCTCCCAATAGTATCCTTAACTGATTGAGAAACACTAAGGATATGGTACTCGTATTTGGAGATGGGGAACTGTGAGCAAATAGTTGGACCAACTTTCAATCAAATATGGATGATAGAAAGTCCATGTCCAAATTTTAGCTACTTTTAATGAAGGAATAGTCAGTTAGAAGAGTTCCAAACATAGAAAGATGAGTCCATTGTGACATGATATGCTAAGAAGTTATTGGGATAAGGAAGTGCATGGCGAAACTTGAAGTGGTTCCACATCAGAATTGGTTGTTGCCACTTCACTATAATAACCATAGTGCGACCGCGTAGGTGAGGAACCTAGGTCTCATAGAAATCCAAACACATGAAGAGGCACTGCAATATTATTTCAAGGACTGATTCGGAAGGGCAATGTAGCCGTGCAGAAAATAATTTCAGCACTAAATGTGGCTAACCCACCTACTAACCCAATGATAATAGTGTAGCAAGATTGCCATCTTGAGAAGATGGTTATGAGATACCATAACAATTGCCATTAACAATATTGGCCTTAGAGTGCAAGTAGGAGACTATTAGTGATATGCCCTCTAATGCTAATAGTCAATGAAATATTCCGGAGGCATAATGGTTGTAAATATATGCTTTCATATTAGTTAATAAAATATTGATTTATTCATATCAATATTATGGCAAATTTTCATGCATGTAAATCTTAAATGACATGTAAAGTATTGTATG
The DNA here is from genome assembly GCA_019155195.1 of Avicennia marina. Lineage (NCBI taxonomy): Eukaryota > Viridiplantae > Streptophyta > Magnoliopsida > Lamiales > Acanthaceae > Avicennia > Avicennia marina. Next base: position 11,836,729 of record CM032756.1, on the reverse strand, counting down.
TGCCTATGTAATTAAGTAAAGAAGCCTTATTTATAACGAGTTATGAATATGGACACTTGTTTGTCTTAGTACTTGATTACTAAAACTAGTGTGTAAGTCATAAATACTATAAAGAGCAATAAAAAGTTAATACGACTCACACATTTTGTATTTTTATGGTGAGTGTCATGCCATTTAGTATAAAATACTAAAAATACATTTGTGTACATACATCATTGAAGCATAAGCATTCAGACAATGACTCACAAAATGAAGCAAACACATGGATTTGTCTATGAGCTGTCGACATCTTGCCTCATGATCATGCTAAGTGTGCATGGACTTCAGACTTGAGATCACATAGTTGTCTTGTGCACGTGACAATCAACGTGTCATTAGGGCATTAAAGGCTAATATCTATTCTAGTATAGGATAAGGTTATAAACCTAACATATCATTACTCGGATGCATATGGAGGCAAACGAGCAAAGTGTTTGTCCTATACAGTTGGTGTTCTATGAGATAGCAATCCTTAGCTAAGGTTTTCCAATAGAAATATTTGCCTCATGAAGTAACACCAATTGGTCATATGATCGAATTTGTGAGTTCTAATATATCCATGACTCTCACAACAAAAATGTCTACACCGCATCATACTCACGATCTCAGGTTCATTGTGTCTACTTTACTTCATCATAATTAGGCTACGATATGGACCACAGGCTAGGCATTACCATATCCTTCAAGTTATACTCATTGTGAATTAAGGATGAACCTAAAGAGTCACACACAAAAGATTATTATGTATGATGAGTGTTATATTGGCGGATAGCATAATTTATTTGATTTCAATTGGATTAAACCAAATACATTCCAATTGTAACTAAATACATTATCATGGTGTTTGTTAATAATAAGATCATTAATTAGAATCACAATGTGAACTTCAATTTAATTAATAGGATTGATTAAACAAAAGAGACAAGACACGAATGGAATTATTTGATGTCAATCATTTTTTAATAATGAGATTATTAATTAAAAACATATAAACCTTTGAATTAATTAATGGGATTACCTAAGTTGAAGGGCATGATTATACTAAGCCTTTATTATTAATAGAGATTAATAATTATATGGCTAGATGGACTTTGATTATTAATGGAGATTAATAATTAAGAGTTATGAACTACAATTATTAAAGAGTTTAATAATTAAGAGGCATATGGACTAATAATTACTAAAGATCCATGTAGTAAGCTCATGGAGCTCATAACTAGTGTGCCCTAGTGTCTTAAATATAAATGCATGTTTTTGAAAAGTTCTAAGCATGAATAAACATGAAAAATTTCATGTGCCACCCTCCAAGTAAGAAGAAAAATTATTCTGGTCACCCTCTCTTTTTCTTCATGTCAATATAAAGCTTTTTAGTCCAAAGGAGTTTACATTAGAGCTTTGCAAAAGAGATTTCGCAAGGTATAGAAGGCGCTAGTCATCACAACAATTGTGTAGTCAAATTAAAGGTCGAGATTCGAGGGTCACAACTTAAGGATCGCAAGCATGTCCATTGGAATGTGATTCCAAAGTACCTTTTTTTCAATTTTCTTTGGTGCTTCTTAGTTAATGCCTATTGTATGGCGATTGCAGAATGGGTTTAATATGTTATTTTGCTATATTTATATTATTGATTTATGGTTTATAAGTTTTAAAATCTAACCCTAAACCCATGGAAACCCAATAGAGAAAATAACAATAAAATGTAGAGAAGCCACACCCTTATTGCAATGAGTAACAATTTTAACACAAAAGAATTTTTAGGATAAATTATTGCTGCATTTCACTGCACACGTGAAGTGAGAACAGAATTTAAAAATGCTAAAACAAACCATAAAATGCAGTGGAACAATTGAAATCTCAATGTGGCATGATTTTTTTTCATATAACACATACAAATTCATATGTACAAGATAGGTAGTGATGTGAACCACAAAAGCAAATAGGATCGAACAAGAGTTGAGAAAGGATAATTGATGAGGTTGAAAAATTTCAACTGAGCAAAAATGTATCTTGCTCGACGTAAACCCTTGCAATGAAACAAAAAAGAATATAACCAAAGAACCAAACACCTATGCCATAATTATGTTAGCCACAAACCACTTGAAGCAAGTCAAATGATCCAATTTGATACTTAAGTTTCAAGTTTTTCACACTCAACAAACAAGCATGAGAAAGAAGAAGAGAAATGTCTTCACTCAAAATGTCAAAGTGCCAAAAGATCCAACATAAGCTAATACAATGAGTATTTATATACCCCCTAACTTAACCCTATTAGTCTTAAACGCTAGCATGGCCCTACAAGGCCTTGAAAGACTAAAAAATGAGTACAAAAATGAATTTAGCTCTAAAATAGCCTTCCCCACATTGTGCAATCAATTTGGGCATAAGTGCAATCGATCGCACCTTGTTTGGATCATTTGACATTGATCCATCTTTGTTGTGATCTTACCAATAGAATGCTACCAAGTTGATTGCGCGTTTTTGTGATTGATTGTGCCCAATGCTATCGTAATTCCGAAATTTCAGCTTGTTGTCGTGTGTTAGTGAGATCAATTCGCCTCCTGCAATCGTGAATCCAAGTAGCCTAGATCTCAATTTGTGCCCAAGACGATTGTGCTATGGTGGGATTGATCCAAGTAGCCTAGATCTCAATTTTAGACCCTCCTTGTCTTTCTTACACCTTTGAAGCCAAAATTTGAAGCCATGCTCTACTCCAATGCTTCCAAGTACTCTTTAAGCCTCCTTCCATGCACCAAACTTGTTAGTGCCCCTTGAACCTTCATTCTTGAGCTCTGGTGACGAGTTCAGGTGGTAATGCCAATGGATCACTACTTGCAATGTTCTTATTATTCCCTTTGTTTTATGAAGTTGATCCATCAACTGTAGATCCTTCTCATCACCTACATCAGAAGTAACCAAGTCAAAAATATTAAAAGTGGCATTAACACCATACTCACCGGGCAACTCAATTTTGTAGTTGTTATCTCCTATCTTCTCTAGCACCTAGAATGGGCCGTCCCCTCTAAGATACAAATTTGTCTTTCTTTGCTATAGGAAATAGTCCTTCTTAAAGTGTACCTAAAACCAATCACCTAGTACCTTTTTACTCCAATTGTGTACTTGCCTTTCATATTGTTGGATCTCTTTTCTAAATTCCAGCACACCTTCTCATTCATCTCCTTCATAAACTTAGCCCTACCTTTATCATCTACATTAACTTGCTCATTACTAGGTAATGGCAACAAGTCCATAGGAGTTAAAGGTTTAAATTCATACACAACTTCAAATGGAGAAAATTGTGTACCAATGTGTGCTCCTAGTTCAAGTGAATTTTACATGTGGCAAGCATTCTTTCCAAGATTTCAAATTCTTCCTAAGAATGGCACATAGTAATGCTTCAATAGTTCTATCAACTACCTCAGTCAACCCATCGATCTGAGGGTGGCAACTAGTAGAAGACAACAATTTAGTTCTAATTTTACACCAAATTGCCTTCCAAAAATAGTGAAGGAATTTAACATCATGATTAGACACGATGGTTCTAGGAACTCCATGCAAACGTACTATCTCCCTAAAGAGCAAATCAGCCACATGACTCACATCATCAGTTTCATGACAAGGAATGAAATGAGCCATTTTTAAAATTGATTCACAGCAAGAAGCCCATGGGTTGTATAATTAATTTTTCCATGGCTTGTAAGGGTATAAGCCCAATTTTATTTTTATATTACGTAGAATACGATTCTCAATGGTATGGGTATTTGTAAAATTTGGAAGACATCAAGAGTTGTTGTTCATGTGGAGGGTAAGAGTTGGTGCAGTTTGAGATTCCAATATATGGTGGATCCCATGAAGCCATGAAGATCAAGACAAAGACAACCTAGAAATCCTTATATAATAATTTAGGATTCCACACATTTGTGTACGATCCTATCTTAGCTCAAGCTAGATGTAGAAGTCTATCATCCTCCACCTTTATTTTTGTATATTATTTGTGATGGATGTATGAGATATATGAAACGAATAATGTGCAAGATAAAACCTAATATACATGGATCCTAAACTTCCTCAAACAAATATTAAGTTGTAATGGCAAAATGTTTGGCATGGCCCTCAATTGAGCTCGAAAGCCCAAAGTGTAACCTTAGTGTGTGATATCAATACATTAGTGAGGTCATGTAGTGGTAGTGCATTTATGACTTTAGGTGTGTTAGATGAGACATTCAAAGGAGACTATACCTTAAGAGTGGTTAGCCATGGGCAAAGTTCAAATCTGACAAGTTATCAATCGGTGGCTGTGACTTAAATAAACCCAACATGCCAAGACTAAATTACGTGAGACATTGTTAGGCCATGAGCTGAGGGAAAGATTGGACCACACATTAGATGTGTTGGAACGAGTTGCTACTCATTGGGCCTAACTTGCCAAGGCTCAATTACATGAGGTGTGTTATATCCAATAAATACCCTAATCCCCACTAAGCAAATTTTACTATGAAATTTTCATTTTCTACCTGAGGGAGCATGAGATTTGAAAAATATAGTGGGAGGCCATTTTGATTTAAAGTCCATTATCATAATGATAACACATATAACAATCGAACTAACAGGTCTTGCCTATTTTCTACAATTTGTTATTATCTTGAACAATGTATGCTTTCTCACTATTAATAACAATTGAGACCTTATTGTTGATTGGGGCCAAGATGGTTAACTAGTTTCAAGATTTGAAAAGAGTTCTCATTCTTGAAAGTGTCAACAATATCTTGGATACTAACACCTAATGTAAGAGAAAGGGGTTGTCCTTAAGGGGTTTGGCTTCTGGGTTAGTGAGACTAATGAGAACAAGACTAATGGAAGGAAACTTGCAAGTCCTAAAGCTAGTGCAAGGGGCATGAAATGTTGGGCCCATGTTAGTAGAGGAAAGAGTTTCTAATGCATCAAGGAAGGGTATTAAACGAGGAATTGCACTGGATGCCTTAATGGCCACGGGAATGTCATTAGAGGCATGGAACTCTTTGTTTGTGAAACATCTTGTTCAATTAATGTGTTCTCTATATCTTAGATCTCAGTCAAGTGCTTCTTCTCACATCTACACTTTGAAATAAGATTTAGACAAGAGCAAATTGCTTGAGAAGTGAGAAGTGCTAAATCAGGTTTGGCAATGGGACAAATGTTGTAGCTAGCGCAGTAGGCACCGCTTTGGTCAAGTCGTCATTTGGTTACATTTTGGGCCTAAGAGGTTGTCTCTTGTTAGCAAATGGGCTTAAGAATATTATCTTTGTATCTTTATAAATGAAAGAGAGTTTTGAATTCTCTTTTAGGAATAATAGTTGTTAAATTTAGTATAATAATAAATTAGTCAGCACTATCTCATTAGTAAATGGAATGTACTACTTGAATTAGGATGGTAGACTAGTGATGAATTCCATTTTAAACAAACATCCAAGGGATGGTTTAAATCTCAAGTACTTCTATCATCTTAAACTTAGTCATGCTAGGGATATAAGGATTAGTAAGTTAGAGAAAGGTGGACTTATTAACTCATTGGAAGAGAAACACTATTCAACTTACGAACCCTTCATTCTAGGCAAGGTGGCTAGAAATTCATTTGATGGACATTACAAAAGGGCTACTGAAGGCTTAGAGCTAGTCCACACTAACATCTGTGGGCCATATAATGAAATGTGAAGGAAAGGATTTCTCAATTTTATAGCCTTCACGAATGATTATTCATAGTATGGGATGATTATTCATGATATGGTTATGTGTACTTGATGAAGTATAAGCATGAATCCTTTGAAATGTTTAAGGAATTCAAGACACAAATAGAGAAGCAAACTAGTAAGTATATCAAGACACTATGATCAAATCGTGGGGATGAATATGAGTACTGAATTTGCTGAGTTCCTCAAAGAGAATGGTGTCGTATCACAACTAACACCACCAGCAACTTCTCAATTGAATGGTATAGCTGAATGTAGGAATAGAACTCTATTAGACATGGTTGATCTATGATGTGCTTTACCGATTTGCCCATATCACTATATAGGCATGCCGTACCACATCATATGTTTTGAATTGAACACCCTCTAATTTCATTTCCTCCACCCTGCATGAGATGTGGTACAAAAGGAAGTCAAGCCTTAAGCATTTAAGGATCTGGGGATGTCTGGCTTATCTCAAGAAGACAAAGATGGACAAGTTAGAGGCAAGAGATCCCAAAGACTTTATGGGATATGAGATTTACATACCTAAAGATAATAAGATTGTTATAGGGTTTCATGCATGTTTTTTTGAAGAAGAATTTATTAAAGAAAGTGGTGTTGGTAGAACTATAGTACTCAAAGAAGTTTAGCATAAGGAATAAAGTAGTCAACCAACAATGCACATTCCTGTTAAAAAGGAACCTTTTGAGACAACCATTTTGATGATGGAGTAGGATCTCACGCACTAGAGAGACATTGTTATGTCCAAAAGAATGGACGAGAGTTTTCCGTAATGAGAGATAGTGATCATGGAGATGATCTTTCCACCTATGATCAAGCAATGACAGATAAGGACTCCCCCAAATGGCACGAGGTTATGAAATCTAAGATTGATTCAACGCATGCAAAGCAAGTATAGAATCTAGTGGATCCACCCAAGAGAATTGTTCCCATCAAATGTAAGTGGGCCTCTAATAGAAAGATTGGTTCAACTAGCGAGATGGAGACTTATAAGGCTAGGTTGGTGGCAAATAGCTATAATCAAAAAGAGAGAATTGACTATGAGAGAACCTTCTCACTAGTAGCCATGTTGAAGTTTATTTGATTTTTACTTGTGATAGCCACCCACTTAGACTATAAGATTTGGCAGATGGATGTCAAAACTACTTTTCTCAAGATATGTTAGAGAAGGACATTTGAATGGTGCACTCACATGGTTTTGAAGTCTTAGACAAATCTTATAGAGTCTGCAAGCTTAAAAGGTACATTTGTGGCCTTAAGCAAGTATCGAGGAGTTGGAATCTTCATTTTAATGGTGCTTTCAAATCGTTTGGCTTCATTAGGAATGAGGGTGAGCCCTAGATCTATAAGAAGGTTAATAGGAGCACTATAACATTCCTTGTATTGTATGTGGATAACATACTACCGATAGGGAATGATGTTGGGAGGTTAAGCGCAGTCAAGTCTTAGTTCTTTAGAACCTACTCCATGAAGGACTTAGGTGAAGGGATCTACATCTTGTGCATTTGCATCTATAGAGATAGAGCGAAGATACATAGAGAAAGTACTAAAGAGGTTCAGTATGGAGGCTTCAAAGAAAGGATTGCTACCATTCAGGCATGGCACCCATCTCTTGAAATCTATGTGCCCAAAGATAGATGACGAGAGGAGAAACATAAAAGTCATTCCATATGCTTCAGCTATGGGGAGCTTAATGTATGTGATGTTATGTACAAGGCCTAATATTACTCATGCAGTAAGTATTACAAGCAGGTTTCAAGAAAATCTTGGAGAGAGCATTGGAATGCCATCAAGTTTATCCATAAGTATTTGAGAAGAACTAAGAATATGATACTTGTATATGGAGATGGTGATCTAAGAGTAGACAAATATACTGACTCGGACTTTCAATCAAATGTGGAAGATCGAAAGTCTATTGTTGGATTCATATTCACTCTTATTGGAGGATCGGTTAGTTGGAAGAGTTCCAAATACAATATGATTGCACACTTGATACGGTCATTGTAACAAACCAAAATTAGATTTTTAATAACTAGTACTAGTTAAACACGAGTGTCATGTCCACAAAGAGGGTATGAATTATTTCTATTTGCTATGACTGAGAACATATCAGTTAAACCGTCTTAAATGAGAGAGAAAATAAGAGTAATGAGAGAAAACTAAGAAAACATAGATGTCCTAAAGCAATCAAGCTAGTTGCAACTAAAGAAGATTCAGTCATTAGAAGGCCTAGGCCCTTGTGCAGGGTGGAAATTCAACAAATAACAGATACGTTTGCAATCAAATTCAATTAGCTTATTATAGTGCGTTAATCTTTTGACCTTCGAGACATTCTCCTGAATTATCCCAAAGCTTCGACCCAACAAGCGTGTGCCCACGTCCCACTTAAGTTGAGAATATGAACATTTACACTTGTCCCACATAAATTTCTTGGTTTCACTTTCATTATTTCCACGAAATTTACATTTGCAATTGATCTCTAACCCGCAAGTTTCACTCCCGTTATTCCCACATGGTCACAATTAAATCAAAAACAGCCAAGCACTTGAAAACATGAACTCAAAATTGCAAATAATAAGAACAATGAAAACTAATCACAAATAAGTATTCATTAAAAATCCTCAACTGAGATAGAGCCCGGCCCTAGAGTAGAAATCTAGCAATCTATAAAAATAAAAGCAAGTATAATACTTAAATTTATAATCTTATTACTCAAAAAAACTAGAAAGATAAGAAAATCTTAGTCCGAAGTCTTGAACAATTGCTCTAGATTATGTTTTCGACACTGCAAGAATTCTTCTCATTGTCTTTAAATGATTTCACTTCTTTGAAGTCCAAGTTTCCAACTTTTTTCCTCAGCCACCATCCCAAATTTTGTCCTAATTTCTTCTTTATATGGGGAAGAACTAGGTCAAGCCAGCAGGTATACGAAAATGGCAAGAAAATCTAATTTTTAGAATTAACATATTTGCTCATGCCATCACCCATGATCGCGGCTGTTCTTCCCGCAATCGTGGTATCCTCAACCACAGTCACGGCTCCAACCACTATAATTCTAGTGCACACCACGATCACCTACCGTGGCTACGGAACTCCTCCTCACAATCATGGCTGCCTCAACCACGGTCATGCCTCCAACCACAGAAAATCCAGCACATGGTGCAATCTTCCATTGCAGCCACAGACATCCCCCTCGCGATTGCTGCCCCGACTGCACCTGTTCAAGGTTTCCAGCTGTTTTGGCAATGTTCATACTTGTACTTGTAACTTCCTCATCCACTATCCAATTGACCCAATTTTTGCTCCATTGGAGAGCCAATTCATTTTGCCTTTATTCATAAAAGTTTTAGGACAATTGAATGTTCCACCTCAATGCAAAATCCTTTCAAATTCATTGTTTAATCCCTGCAACTATGATAACTTTTGCAAGCATCATACTACTTAATGTAATTCATGCTAAGATACTTACATGATAACATTTAACGTAATTCATGCATAATTTAAGCATTTTCTTCCATCATAAGGTTTGTTTGACATGTCCATTTTACACAATTTTAACGTTACCATGCTCAATATATAGCACCAAACTTGTTAAACATACGCCATAATTAACTATGATTTTAGGCAACATCACACCCCCGCAGTTGAGGGTTGCTAGTCCCTAGCAATATTCCCTAACACACATGAATATGGCTCAACTAGTCATGGTGCAGCTACACATAAAAAGCTTGGCGGCCACCCATCTTAATTCCAAAAGAGTTTTAGTTACCTCGAGTTAAGTGATGATTGCACACTCATTCTCAGTCTAACTCTCCTAAATCTTCCAGTTTCCACATGACACCTATTGAATATTTGAGTGTAGCAGTCCCATCATCCAATTTCCATGGTGACTTGATGTTGCTACCACCTGTTAATAGTATGTAATTTGCATGCTGCTCACCTCAAGGAATCCTCTAACCCATCTTCCCATGGGTTTGAACATAAGGAAACATAAGAACTTGTACACCATGCAAGATCAAGAGCAAATTACATTGTTTTTTTTTTTCACTTCACCCTTCAGGCTAGTTTACTTCTTTCCTTTTTTCTAGGTTTTCTCAATTTTTCAAGGAACCTTTTAATGCAAAAATGAACAAGCATCATTTGCACATCCTTGGTTACTCAACTCTTAACAAAATTGAGCTGCTTTGCATACTCATGATTAGGTAACCTTTTTACATGAGAATGGATGTGGGTCTCTCCACAATCCTAGTTACTAAGTCACTTAACCTGTGGAGCAGAAAATTTTATCTTCTTCTTGCCTTCTTTTTTCTTTCACAAACTATTGATCTTTTCCAATTCATCATAGTTTGTTTTTCTCTTCTTCTTCTTCTTCTTCTTCTTCTTTTTTTTTTTTTTCCATTCCCCACAATCCTTAGCTACAGCTCAACAGCCTATAAATTCCTCAAGGTGAGATTCAAGCCCACAAACCCTCACCCTTTCCAAAGGACTAACACCTCTCAAGCTACTCAAAAATCAAGGACGGGGTGGCTTGCAATAAAATTTAGGGCCACATGTACATAAGGAAGTCATCGGAAATGCCAAAACTATGAATGATTAAGCAACCATCATAAACAATACATATTTTTAAACAAATGTCTCTATCATCACAGATTAAGTTCAGTGGCCATAAAACCATACCTTTGCTCTTCTAGTATCATTTTGAGCACCCAGTATAGTTCTAGTTTGAAATATTTCATGCAATCATACACATAGCATAAATAACTAAGCAATTACTATCCGGTGAAAGTGTAGTGAGTTCACTGTTTAAAATTTACAAACCTTAGAAGCGAAAATAAAAATCAGTGAGAATCAAAATCCCACACAAATCCCTCTCCCACACTTGAACAAATCACTGTTCACATTGCTCACGACACTAGGGGCATTGTTGCAATCCCAACCCACCTCTAAATGCCAACATGAAACTCCATTAGACTAGTGCTCTCAGTGGGTTAATCGATGCCACTGAAGCCACATCGAAAAGAAACTCCACCAAGTTTACGCCTTCCTAGCGATAGTGCTCTGTGATGACAACAGGATGGGCCGTGCTAACTTTTTGCCTCTCTGCAATTCTCATGATATTATAATAGATTAACTGACCTAATCCAAAGGTATACCTGTGCAGATAGCATAAGGAATCAGTGACTACTCGATACTGATTATGGTTTGATGCTGATTGGGTCGGATCCATTTGCAGGTGAACACCCACCATGGTCATACCTTCTAAGGTAAGCTGTGGAAATGAAAGTTGTAATGACAGCCATCCTCCCACTAGACACCCTCAGGGTACAACTCCTGGATGAACCCCTCCCATCTGATATTTCCTAGCTTGTGAAACCTTGTCATGTCTAATGGGTTCAGCTCGAACACCCTGTTTATGTGCAATGGCCAAAATGAAACCAACACCTTATGAATGTAGATCATGTCATCCTTGTGGTCTAGCAGATTGGCATAGAATTTGCGCAACAACTCCCGGGAGACCTGCTATGTAGGATGGCAAATGACTGTCTCCCAATTTTTATCGGCGACAAGCTAGGCAAAGTCAGAGTCAGGTTCGGCAATCTCCCTAAACTCGTGCTTAGAGACTAGTGCTCAACTAGAGACATCAGTCCTTTAATGATATTAGGTGTCCTTTGTCATGAACTGAGAAACGTTGTACTAGCGAGGGCCAGCAGGTGGAAGCGGTGGTGTACGTGAGGAGCTTACTCCTCTTAGAGTGCCACTTCTCTTCTGAGCACCTACAACAAAAAATCATCAACAAAGAAGACCAACCAAAATGGACAACATTGCATTAAAGCACCAACAACAAGCAGAGAGACTAGGGAAAGAAGGTATCAAAATAACAGAACATTCGCACGAGCCAGCCATACAAATAATACCTAGCTTACACAGCACTTTCCATGACTCCAAGAAATAACTAGACAAGCTATAGAGAAAAGCATGCCATATAGAGACAATTTACTCGTCGAGTCAGTGTTGGCAAGTGATTAAAAAGAATAGATAAAATAATAGTTGTGTCTCAAAAATTGCAGGAAGCATTTAGTAGCAATTTGAGTGCCAAGCTTTCTTAGAAACATTGAAACAAACACCTTGGATGCAACAGGAAATATGCAAAGAATGGCACACAATTAGGTGGAATCACCCTACAAAATTCTGATTCAACTTTTCTCAAGCAAGCATGTGAAAATCACAACAAATACTAACAAAATTCAAAACAAAATAGGAAGAAAACCACCAAACATCCTTGCCAAAAAAAATACAGGTGAACAGTGGACCACGATGTTTTTGTCGCAAAGAAAGGCTAGTGGCCGTGGTGTTTGTGTCCCAAAGAAGGGCCAGCGGCTGCAGTGTCTGCAACCACGATACGTTCAATGTATGCTAGCAGGCATGTGAGTGCGCAAGCGAGTGCGGGTGTGGGGGTGTGCAATGTGTGCAATGTTCAATGTGCGATGCATGCATTTTAGTCAAAAAGGCCGAACTGCGATCGTTGTGGTAAGTACCTTGGTTGTAGAGAAAAAAGCTGCTATTCTACTACATGCTGCGATTGGGTGCATGATCGTGGCCCTATATTCTACAATCATGGGATTCAATAATGCGAGCATGGTTAAGAGTGCAAGAAAAATAGTAGCACTCGCGCTCTTACTCGCGGCTACATCATAATAATCCGCGATTGTAGTCTAGGACTTCATGATCATGGCCTTTCTAGCACAATTTTCTTTTTTAACAAAACATAATGAATTGGAAAATTATCAAAAAACAAGGTGATGAGGGATTAAAAGGGGCAAAAATACAAAACAAGACTACAATAACAAGGAGGGTGAGAAACTGAAAGAAAGCAAGTAAAGCACAGGTTACCTCCTATGAAGCACTACATTTTATGTCGACAAGCAGACCGCTGCTAGCTCAACATCATAGTTCAGCTAAGGCCCAAACATCTATGGCACAAACTTCCTCATTAAGATAGTGTTTGAGTAGGTGTCCATTTATCTTAAAAGTTTGGTCGCCACTGCGCAGTTCAAATGCACAATTTCAAGCATGAATTGGACAAGAGCACTTTGTTCCTGACTTTGAAATCCTGGGCCGACATGCGGCAATTGTGCCACTTCTTCACGCGCTCTTTGTATAGTTTAGCATTTTCTTGTGCACTATAGCGGAATTCTTCTAATTCAGTTAATTGCAACAGCCAGTTTTCTCCTACTCTTTGTGGATCAAAATTTAAAAATTTTATAGCCCATGCCTTATGCTTTATTTCAACGAAGAGGTGAAAGGCTTTCCCAAAAACTAGACAATACTAGGACATGGCAATTGGGGTTTTAAATGTAGTTATATATGCCTACAGTGCATCATCTACCTTCCTAGCCCAATCCCTCCTATTGTGATTCACTATGGTCTCTAAGATTTGTTTTAACTCTCTATTAGACACTTCTACTTTACTACCCATTTGGGAGTGATATGGGGTTGTAACACGATGAGACACGCCATATTTCTTTAATAGAGACTCTATCCATTGGTTGCAGAAGTGCGAGCTCAATCACTGATGATTGTCCTAGGGACCCCCAAACCTAATAAAAAAGTGTTTTTGTAAGAATTTTAAGACAAGTTTTGAGTCGTTACTAGGAAGTCCAACTGCTTCTACCCATTTTGGCACATAGTCTACTACAACTAGTATATATTTATTACCATGCGAAGGTGGGAAAAGACAAATAAAATCAATACCCCAAATATTAAACAACTCTACCTCCAATATATTTGTTAGTGCCATTTCATTTTTTTTGAGAGTTTTCCTAGCCTTTGGCACCTGTCACACCTTTTCACTTACGCATAGGTGTTCTTGTAAAGCATTAGCTAATAAAAACCAAATTGAAGTATCTTGTATGCAATGTGATTAGCGCCAAAGTGTCCTCCACACTTAAGCTCATGGCAATAACGCAGGATGTCCTTCGTCTCTTCCTCTAGGATGCATCTGTGAATAACTTGATTAGCACATATTTTATATAGGTAAGGTTGTCCCAAAAGTAATGTTTGATATCAAATAAAAATTTTCTTTTTTGTTGGTAAGACATATTAGGTGGGGACATATTAGGTGGGAAAACATCACAGGCTAAATGGTTAACATAATCTATAAATTAAGGGCTAAAGGTAGTAAATAGGGCAAAGATGTATTCATCTGGAAATTCTTCAATGATGCCTTGCCCTTCTGTGTTGCCTTTGTTATCCAATCTAGAGAGGTGATAAGCCACTACATTGTCCAGTCTCTTTGTCTTTGATCTCCATGTCAAATTCCCACAACAATAAAATCCACCAGATTAGCCTGAGTTTTGCATCTTTCTTTTCAAACAAGTATTTCATAGCAACATGATCTATATAAACAATCGATTCGGCTCCAATCAGATATGGTTGAAATTTCTCGAACGCGAACACTAATGAAATTAGACACGTACGTGATAAAGCATTAGCAACAATATTTTCTTTTCCCTTCTTATATTTAATCAAGTAAGAAAATGTATCAATAAATACAACCACTTTGCATGCCTCTTGCTTAAATTACCTTGGCTCTTTAGGGTTTTCAGTGACTTATGATTGGCGTTAATATGAATTTCCTTAATCTTAAATAACACTACCAAGTTTACTTCGCTCATACTAAGGAATATAATCCCCTATCTTAGGTTAGACAATTAAGTGTGGCACCACTCAACTTCTCACTGGAATGTGCTACAGGCCTTCCTTCTTACATCACTATGGCTCTTAACCTAACACCCAAAGCATCACATTTAATTTCAAAAGTTTTAGCAAAGTCAAGTAAGCTAAGTATAAGTGCACAATTATCAAAAGCATTCCATTGTACTTTACCCCATTTAAACTTTTCATTCTTCTTGTTGACAACTGTAAGTGGGGCAACCATCATGCTAAAATCTTTGACAAAACAACGGTGAAAGCTAGCCAAGCCATGCAAGCTTCTAACATCTCCAATGAACTGAAGTGTAGGCCATTCTTAGATAGCCTTTACCTTTTCCTCTCAAACTTGTATGCCTTGTATACTAACAACATAGCCTGAAAATACTCGATGTTAAGCACAAGTAGACACTTTTTAAGATTAGCATACACCCTTTCCTTTCTCAATATAGACAATACATCACGCACATGCTCAACATGTTCATCCAATGCCCTATTATAAATTAAGATGTCATCAAAGTAAATAATAACAAATTTACCAATATAAGCACATAGAACATGATCCTTAATGTACATAAATGTGCTAGGAGCATTTATAAGACCAAAAGCCATCACAATCTATTCATATAATCCAAACTTGGTCTTAAACACTAATTTCCGTTCGTCGCCTTGCTTCCTCCAGCTCTAATAGTACCTATTATTCAAGTTAAATTTAGAAAATATGCTAGCACTAGGCGACCCATCTAACATCTCATCCAAGTAAGGTATAGGTTACTTTACTATGATGGCATTTATGGCCCTACAATCAATACACATGCACCACTCACCATTCTTTTTATAAGCAAGTAGAATGGGTATTGCGCATGAACTCATGCTCTCTCGAACCCAACCCTTATCAAAAGTTCTTCCACCGATCACTAAATCTCATTAGCCTCCTCTAGATTGGTCTTATCTGTAAGGCAATTTGGAATGGATGCTCTGGGAACCAAGTCAATTTAGTGCTCTATCTTTTAGGAAAACATCATTAAATTCTCGCAAAAGTGGAACTATAGACTCAGGAAAGGTGGATGTGACTTCATCAGAAATAACTAAATTTTCTTTGTAGATTAGTTGCACTACAGGACTCTCATCCTCATAAGCTCTCCTTAAATCTCTCCCTCTCACTAACATACACCCCTTTTCTTCTCTGCTTCCACTATCTTCCTTTCTCTCAAAGATATTGTCACTTACTTTTTTATTTACTCTTCCCTCTCTTATTCCTATTTTTCTTTAAATCTAACTTATATTGCTTATGTAAGTAGATTTGATCCTCATGTACTACCTTGGTGATAATGAGGCCATGGTGGTCTTTCAACCACCAAAAAGAAAACTGTACCTTTTGGTGCCCCCATTAAAGGTCAACCACCAGTCAAATTGATATAGTCATCCCAACAAGATATGGGCATTAGGATTACATCACATGTGACTTCATCAACATATTCACCAATGCTAAAGACAACACCTATTTTGTCACCCTAACTTCTCCACTATCATCCAACCACTGTAGGCAACTTGGTCTAGAATGGTCAGTATTACGCAAATTAAATTTCTCCACCAATATAGTACTAACAGTGTTCATATAACTCCCAGCATCCACAATCAAGCTATGTCTTCCATCGCACCTAGCAACATATGAGGAATATATTCTTCCTTAGTTCATCGGCTAGCTCGTCCTTAGCTCGTGTGCTAAGGGCTCTCATAGTCACCACATTTATTCCACATTCTCCTTCATACATTTTCTCCACAACATCGCCATCATTCCCATAAACTCTTTTTTCCACAATCTCCCTCTCCTCATTAGTTACAATTTCACCACCATCATTTAGTATCATCATCTTCTTGTTTGGACATTAGTAGTCAAAACACCCTCATTCCTAGCACTTAAAACTTATAAGATATCAATCAAGAGAGGTATTAGTAGATGTATTAGGATGTGGTAACTATGCTAGTGGGTCTTCCTTAGATGTTTCCTTGGCTTTGGATGAACTAGACAAATAAGGTCAATTATCCCTCCTAGGAAAAGTTCTAAGACCCATTGTACTTAACTGTGCTTCACCGAGACCCCTCCTTGTTAGCTATTTCTCTACTTTGATGGCCTTTTACACCATCCCCTCCAAATCCACATAATCTGTAGCTTGAAAATGTCAGCTATCTTAGTGCATCCTACTTAAAAATCGAGCCACAGTGGCCTCTCAATCCTCTATCACTTCAACCCTCATCATAAACAACTTTAGCTCCTTATAGTAATCTTCTACACTCCATGACCCCTGTAACCTTGGTACAAGTCCTTATGGAAATGTGATAGAATTAATCACCTCTTCATAGCCACCTTCAATTTTGGTCCAAGTCTGAATAGGACTTATGCTGGCTCTCCTTTGGCTCGTCACCACCTGATCCCACCATGCCATTTCATAGTCAGTGAATTTCATAGCTGGTGTTCTCCTATTCCCCTTCATTATTGTCTTCTGACCCATTATCATTTCATGTGGTGGTAAAAGACTTCCCATGACTTTTAATTGTGTTAGGACATTCAAATTGAACATGAATGTAACCTTCATATTCTTTGCATTGTGGTCCTTGTCTCTTCCACTTCAGGTTTTTGGGGTCTATAGAAATTTTGTGTGGTCGATCCTTATTAAATTTGTTGTTCAACATGTTAAGACATTTATTACATTGTTTTAAGATTTTAGCAAATCATTTTGTCAAATACACCATTTTTCATCTAAATCCTCTTCCTCTTCATCATGGTCATTCTTTTTTGCAATTGTTCTTAAATCCATACTCTATTACCTTTTCACTTGCATCAAATTCATCTCATAGGTTTGAGGTGACCATATTGCATTGTCTAGTCTCAATGTTGTAACATCTCTTGCCTTCACCACTGCAACAACCTTGGAGCCAAAAATTTAAGGGATGGATCTTAATGTCTTCATTACAGATTTTTTTTCTAAATGCCTCTGACCTCAATGGTATGCTTGATCTATGATGTCTCCCGAATTGGAGGACATTGCAATGATTTCATCCTTCCTTACTATAACATTTTCAATTTTAGATGCAAGTATTTGCAATTTAGACATCCACACAATGCATGTTCCTGGACATTCTATAAGAACTCCTAAGCCTCCTCTGTTGCTTCACATGTCAAGAAATGTTTCAAATTGTTCATCATCATCAATTATGAAAATGGTATTAATGCTATAAATTTCTAAGTACAACCTTCTATTCATTTGGATGCCATATATTGACATCCTTCGGGATACTTTGTCCTTTAATTATCTATGTTAGTGGTGTCCATCCTTCAACTATTGTATTCCATGCCTTCTTATCCAATAACTGGATGAAAACTTTCATTCTAGCCTTCCAGTAGGTGTAATTTGTTACATCTAATAAGGAAGTCCAAGTCGTGGAAGCTCCTTCATTAGTAGACATCCTTGCAACTATCCAGTTAACATGGATCTCACTTACACAAAAACATGCCTCTAATGGTAACGATACTTTGATTCCACTTCTAGTCTTGGGTGCAAGTGTATGCTGTAATATACGTCATATAATGCAATAAAGCATTCAATAGAAAAATAAATAAGGAGATTAGAATTGTTAATGTAGTTTAGCAATAAACTTCCTACATCTACGAGGCATTACTCTAAAAGTGATCCACTAATATTTCAAGCAATTACAATGCTAGACCCCCTAACTAAAACTTGTACTTGGAAAAATTTCTTTGACATCAACTTGTTCACATGTTTTAAGTTTAACTCTCTTACATAGTAGATTCACTTATCTTGGCTTGAAGTAAAACTCCCCATTGCTTAAGACTCCAAGTGTGGATGCAAGCTGTTCCTCCCAAGGATTAAGAAAAATCAATTCTTTGAATGAGTGTGGATGGAACGTGAACAAGCCGATGATTTTGACTTTATGAAGAAACCAAGTTGTTTTCTTGTCACTCTTGAAAGATGTCTGCATGAATTTCTCCCCAATTTTTTTTGATTGCTCTTAATGTTTTCTTCAACTTCAATTCATGCACACCATCCACATTTAAAGGCCCATTGGAGATGAATGGTACCCATGTAAATTTATCCAAGTGTCTCCAAGAAATCTAGATTTGATACCTTCTTTGTTGTGGAAGATTCCATCATATGCATCCAGATTTTGACTTTCATATCTAAGCTAATATCTAAATCTCCGAGAATTCTCATCCATACGGTAAGTAAAGATTATTCTAATGATTTCCATGACAATCCAAATTTCATAATATTTTCCAAGAAGCTTGATCAAAGTAGTTTCTGAAATTCCACCAAAATATAGAAACAAGAATCCCTACCATCTTAGGCTTTTAAATATGGTATATTTCCTTAAGAAGTTAGCTTATCTGAATTTTAATAAAATTAGCATCCTAGACATCTACGATTTGTTAACTTCTTAACTTGAAAATTTGTGTCTGATCAATTTATGAAAACTTCATGAATAGGATTCATTTGTAGACAGTCACAACATGTCTCATGAATGTAGTTGCCAAATCAATATACTTCATAAAATCCGATTGGGGTTAGGTCAAAATAATGACAATATTAAGTCAGTGACACTAAAAACTTTTTATATATTTGGAACATTATAATATATGAAATATTTTTCAATAAATATTTTGAAAATTTTATATATTTTATAAAGCATATAATATATTAAATATATTATATTATGAGGTGTTATTGTGAAAATTGAAGATTAGGGACTAAAATGAAACCACAATTAGGACTTGACAATTTTACCTTTGTTACATTGAAACATGTAAGTCATGTTACTTCTTTTTGGTAGTTGTCTAGTAGAAATTTGTATGAAGGGATAAAACTAAAACAATCATGAAATTTACCGGACTTAAAGAAAAAAAGATGAACATAAAGGACAAAACTTTTACAATGAGAATGATGAGGGACCATTTGTGATATTAATTGATCACACAAAAATAGAATTTGTGATATGTTGTAATTGCATGATATCAAGTTCCAATACTAGAGTGAGTATGAGTTTCATTCCAAAAAGATTGATAATTAAACTATTGCCCACTATTACTACTAAATCCTATATTCTAGGCAAGCAATAAAGAAAAGCCAATAATAATAATAATAATAATAATAATAAAACTAAGCAAATAAAACTAGCAAACAAGGAATTTCTAGGCAATATGAGATAATAAGGAATAATCGATATGCAAATATCACTTAGAAAATCAATCTCACTCATCACCACCAGATTTAATTATTCAACCAAATTTTAATACTCATCCAATTCAATTATTAATCAAGGGTGTCAATTTTATTTCCATTACCTCTTTCAAGTGTTAAATGTAAATATGTGAAAGTTAACTAAGAATCATCTCTTAGCCTCAATCTATTCTAAATACATGCATTTAACCATACCTTTTATGATTATTAGATTCCACCAGTATCTCGACTGAAAATTTCACCAAATGTGTGTCTGAGTCTAATGCATAAAATTAGTTCTTTTAACTCTACAATCTCTTACATAACAAATAATCCAATAATGTATATGTAACTATAATTCAGCATAGGTAACACAAATAATTGAGAGAACATCTTTCATTAAAACTAAATCAAATAAATCAAATCATAGTTAAGATTTGTTTAAATGATTCCTGAGTACTAGAAACTTAGACATGCATATTCTTTAACTAATCCTTCTGCAAAATTTATTCAGCAATACTATCATAAGGAATAGAAAAGAGAAGGAAAAGAATAACTCAAGGAAAAATAGGCAATTCATTGATCTTTGCGTTTGCCTACAATCTCCACAAATTTCTTCAACAATTTCTTCTATTAGATCTCCAAGTTTCTAGAAATGATTTTCTCTCTCAAAATCATCTCTCCTTTTTTTTTTCTTCTATCCCTTTCTAATGATATTATATACTTTTGGGAAGATAAGAGTTCTTTAGAGCATGAAAATCTAATTGTTTTTTATTTTCAATTTTCCACCATCAAGATCTATCTCACTAAAGCTAGGATTAATCATAGCTCATCCATATTGATCTATGTCGAACCATGGTCATCTAATTGTTATTCCAACTTCTCTTTAGATCATCTTTGCAATTCACCATTGTCAATCTCAGTTGATCCCAATGTGTTGCGATCAACATGGACCATTGCAACTACAGTTGATTGCAATTTCAAAATGTTGATATTTGCAAAGTCAGTCCGACTTTATCCTTGTGTCTTGTGGATTGATCCTAGTTGATCCAACATTACCAGCATCCATCTGTCTAATGTTTTAGATTGATCCAACATCCATTTTCTTCATTTTTTTCTTCTTTTTCTACTTAATTTCACTTTGCATCTACAATTAACCACTTTGAATCAATGTAAGTCGTAATTAATATATATTGAGTATTTAAAGCACAATTATCACATCAAATTCAAACTACATCATGCAAATTATCAATTCTTCTTATTTCTTCTTTTACTTATAAGTGAAGATTCATGCAAATGAATAAAATATAGTATATGCATATACGTAATTAGATGAATGTGCAAAGTGTTGATGCAAGGGATTGTTTCAAAATTTATTAAATAATGGCTAGTGAGTGTTATCGTGAACTTAACATAAATTGACACTAATGGAATATTCAAAATTTTATTTAGAAAAAAAAATTGATTCAAGTGGAATGTCATAAAAAGAATAAAAGGAAATAAAGGGCCCCAAAATCAAGCAACTAACAGAAACAATAATGGGCAATATAACATTGATTTGGTCTAGATGACATTTACATTCTACGTTCCAAATCTATTGTAAGGTTATGCTTCAGAATGTAAGTCAAGCACCAACAAATTCCAATGTTGCCTTCAGAGTGCTAAGATAAATTTGTCTGAATTCTATATTTAACATCCTTTTCTTACCATTGGTATTACATTTAATATGCTTATTCTCACTAGTATAAATAACTTGAAACAAAAAGTATATATGTGGTAAAATAAAACATGTTTGCCCAAGAAGGTCTAGGGAATAAGTCCCTATGGAATAGCTTAGGATTGTAGGGAAAAGTTGGTTTTTCTGTTTCAAAACTTAGTTATAGATATAGAACAAATATTACATAGATCTACTTCTATGAACTCAATGTCTAGTTCCTCCCAAAATTCCCCTAGGAGAGTTATTGATTCTGAAGAAATTATTATAGAAAAATTTGACAAACCAATTGATATTTGAAAAATTCCAGAAATCCAAAAACATGAGATTTACGAAAAATCAAATATTTTTAGTTTCAAAAATAATTTTGTTATCAAAACAAAAGAACTAGATATCCAAATCTCAAAGTCTTTTGAAATTGTTCCTCTTCTTTCCCAAAAAAACTCTTCAAAAATATGATAATGAAGGTTTCAAATTTATTCACACAGGTCTTGTTCAAATTGGGTTCAAACCATTAACTAGAGAGGGCCATAATACATCTATTCTTGCAGAACTTCAAGACACTAGGTTCACAAATTTTGCTGATTCTCTTCTTAGCCCAATTGAATCTAGCCAGTGTACGGGTCCAATCTCATATGATTGTTACCCAAATCTAACAATCTCTTTAAAAGATAAAAATATTCTTAAATCTCTAGTCCTTCAAATCCAAACTCATAATTATGAAATGCTTGAAAGATCTATTCTAATGCCAATTATTTATCGAGGTCATTTAAAAGTCATGTATTCAGCCTTTGTTTTAAAAATTAAATTGGCCTTTTTTGTAAAAGGAGAAACCCTTGTACTGCAAACAGATCTAACTAGATCTAATGCTATTACTACTAAAACAATTCAATAGAAAGACGTAAGTCTTCTAGAAGAATGGGATATCAAGAATGCTATTCCTGCATAGCCTCTTCAACCTACACACCCAAACACAGGTTTAAAATATCCAACAATTCCCGGATGGTTGTGTCAAACTTTCTTTCCATAGAAATTCCTTTTCTATTTCAAAATTTGATCTCTCTTCTACAAAGAGTACTGTCGATTTGGGAAGAGTTTCTCAAATTCCATCAACAATTGAAATAAATCCAAGATTTTCTACTTTAGATCTCCCAAGGGATCTTCCTTCAACATCTACCTTTAGGAATGCTTATTATAGCACACAAATTTCAAGAGAAAACTTTGAGAAAAGAAATTGTTTTTTTTTTTATTTTTCTAAAGTTAGAAAACAAATTCAAGAAGAATATTATGATTTTATTAACCAAAATAAAATTCATATTTTCTTTTTTGGTTGGTTTGAAATTTATTCTACTAATAATGATATTAAATAACACTTTAAAAATTCTCTTAACCCACTAACTGTAAGAAATAAAACTATAGAATGGGAAACTTCTGTAGGAACAAAAATTATTTCAAATCATCCTCCATTACAAAATGTAAAACTCACTATCTCCAATAAAGCTGTCGCAGCAACCCCATTTAAAAATCTAGGGAATGACAACATGAAAAAGATTATTACTCAAAATAATTTCTCCAATATTCATCTAAACACTATTGGAAAACAACTTGACTATATTGAAAGACATAATCCAAAAACAACCAATTGAACTTAGTAAAAGTGATCTAAAAAATCCTATTTTCAAGCCTTACCAAATTTCAAAAGATACTGTTAAAAATATCCAGGATAATAAAAATAAATTATAGTCCTAGCTTTCAAAATCTAAAGTTTCAGTTAGTGACTCTAATATTATTCCTGAAACTCCAACCTCTAGCAAATCCCCAATTATCAATACACTCTCACAAAATTCAGACATTAATGAAGCAATTAATCAAATCCAAAACTCTCAAGTAAATGTCTTGCCAACACAAATTCCAATTGTCCCAGTTCCTGATATTACTCCTGCAATACCAAATAATCAATTTCATTTTAATGCTTCCTATGTTTATAAATGGAACATTGATAATGCTTCTGAATATCAAATCCTTTCTGTCCTCCAGCAGATGACTACAGCTGCAAATACTTATAGAACTCAAAATAACCTTTTTGACAAAGTAATTGCAAAAATCCTAATCGCATGATTTTTTGGATAGCTGAAAGGATGGTAGGATAATTATCTCACTCTTCAGCAACAAAATGAAATTCTTAATTTTTACAAAACAAATGATGAGAGAAATTTCATCCTTGATGATTATGATAATCCTCAACAAGATACCTTCTCCACACTTATTCGCACTATTTCTCTTCATTTTATTGGAGATTCATCTCATATTAAAGATAAAAATGTTGAACTCCTTTCAAATCTCCATTGCAAAAAGCTTAGTCATTTCCAGTCTTATAAGAATATTTTTCTTACTAGAATAATGCTTCGAGAAGACTAGAATCAACCATTCTAAAAAGGGACATGGAGCGGGTCATAGAAAGGTGCATACGGTGTAAAGAAGCCAAGTCCCACAACCAACCACATGGTATGTATCATCCTTTACCCATTCCGAGTACCTATTGGACTGATATATCTATGGATTTTGTTTTAAGGTTAACTAGGTTTAAAAATGGTAGAGATGCCGTCTTTGTTGTCGTAGATAGATTTTCTAAAATGGCTCTCTTTATTACATGCCATAAAACTAATGACGCTTTGCATATAGCCGATTTGTTCTTCAAAGAGGTGGTTCATCTGCATAGCGTGCCCAAAACTTTAGTATTAGATCGTGATGTTAAATTTTTAAGCTATTTCTAGAAAACACTGTGGGCTAAATTGGGAACTAAATTATTTTTTACAATCTGTCACCCTCAGACCGATGGACAAACTGAAGCTGTTAACAGAACACTCACTACATTATTGTGTGTTGTTATTAACAAAAATATTAAAAGTTGGGAAGAAATTTTACCGAATGTAGAATTTACTTATAATCGAGCTGTTCATTCTGCTACCAACATGTCCCTATTTTAAGTTATATATGGTTTTAATCCACTAACACCTTTGGATCTGTTGCCATTACTTGGCAATGAGCATTTGAGTTTAGAAGGTAGGAAGTGAGTTGAGTATGTCAAGCAGATGCATAAGTATGTCAGGCAAAACATCAAGAAAAAGAACCAACAATACGCTCAGCAGGCAAACGGGGGCAAAAAGTAGGTAGTGTTTGAACCTGGAGATTGGGGGTGGGTTCATTTACGGAAGGTGAGGTTTCCCAAGCAGCGAAAGTCTAAACTGATGCCTCGAGGGGATGGACCATTCAGAGTTTTAAAGAGAATTAATGACAACGCTTACAGATTAGAGCTACCAAGTGAGTTCGGAGTTAGTGCAACTTTTAATGTCTCTGACTTAAACTTGTTTGATATAGGGGATGAGCTGATTGCCGAATTGAGGTCAATTCTGTCTCAAGAGGAGGGGAATGACGTGGACATCCAGCATGATAAAGGAGATCCCTTGGCAATTCCCATCGGACCAATAACTAGGATACGAGCAAAAAGACTTAAGGAAGCAATCAATGCTTTGGTGCATGAAATTCGAGATGATGTCACACGTGGACATAAATTCGAGGAACCCAAAGAGGAGCACAGGGTGAACATTCTGAGCTGGGCAGAAGACTCGGAGGCAAAGGAGCAAGAGGATTAGTTCAATTTTTACTATTTATTCTTTTCTGAATTATTGTAATTCTGAGCCCAGTCAGAATAAGTTCAATAGGGGAAGTAAGCCTAACTGTAGGTGGGCTAGGTTTTTTGAAGCACTTATAAATTCGTTTTCACTATCATTTGAGTCAAACAAAGTTTTAATCAGTTCAGAATTCCTTTCAAATTCCCTGAAATTGTTCATGCAATTTCTCGTGAATTTCAACTCCAAATCGAGTCATTCCGGAGAAGTTTGTGTGATTCTTGATGTATCAATCAGTATTCGGTGTGCTTATTGTAGCCATCTACATCGAGTTCAATCCAATCCTACTACATTGGGTTGGCGTTCTTCACTCGATTTGCGTCCCTGGGATTCTCGGATTCAAGTTCGATTACACCGTCGCTATCCTGCTGTTTCAACATGATTCTGATCGCGTCAATTAGTACCTCTAAAAATGCATCAAATTCTAAAACCAAAAACTCCTCGGTTTTAAATGAAAATCAAAAGTCCCTTCAAATAAATGAAATTGCTTCATCTAGCCATCAAAGTTCCTCTCAAAATTCCTCTTCCGATAATAATCAATATTCTATCCATGTGTTAACTTCAGAATAATAAACAATTTTTAGTTTTATTAATCAAGTTGACAGTCCTTAACTCGTAAAGGAACGTCTTGAAAATTTTCTTGAAACTTTTTCAAACCACGGAATAGAACAAAAACAAAAACCCCAACCTGAAATATTAAAAAATATTTATGATCTTAACAATATTCTTAATAAACAAAAAAGAAAATCCAAGGAAATAACAATTCAAGACCTTCAAAAAGAAATTGAAATTGTTAAACAAGAATTAAGAGACTTAAAACAAAAATAGAAACAGGATGAAGAAGCTATTAAACTTATTCTCTCCAAAATCCAGTCTAATGAAGAACCTACATCTGTTGATGAAGAAGAAAATGAAACAATGGGAACAAAAATCCAAACTCTTCAAGAACCACTAAATGATTTCCTTTTATCCTTAAAGAAGTAACAAGAAGGAAATATATGATTAAGGTTACTCTTGAATTTTCTCCTAATTTCTGAATTAACACCATTGCCCTTTTTGACACTAGTGCAGATTTAAACTGCATAAAGTCAAGCATGATTCCAAAAAGATTTTTTTAAAATCTCAAGAAAGGTTCTCGGCAGCCAATGATGCCAAGCTGCATAAAATCAAAAACGTTTGCTAGTATTATTAATAATGATATTTCTCTCAAAACAACCTTTGTTGTTGTGCAAGAAATACACCATTTAGTTATCCTTGAACTCTTTTTATTAATGTTATGACACCATACAAAGTAGAAGCTGATGCTATCTCTTTCAAAGTTAATTATAAAAAGTTTTTTTTCTTTTCTTAAAAAGCCAAACACAAGAAATCTTAATTAGCTAAAGCCTTTTCTATCCACAAAAATACTTTGTATAATCTTATTCAAGCTAAGAATTTCCAACTCCAAGGTCTTCACAAAAATATTTCTGAATACTTCTTTTATTAAAAAAAATTTAAGAAACCTTAAGGCACAATTGAAAAAGAAATTTATGCTGATCTTCCGAATGCCTTCTGGAATCGAAAACAACATATTATTGGTCTCCCATATACTAATTCCTTCAATGAAAAGCAGATTCCTACCAAAGCTCGTCCAATTTAAATGAGCCATGAACTTGAAGAATACTATAAAAAAAGAAATACAAGATCTTCTAAATAAAAAGCTCATATCAAAATCTCGTTCCCCTTGGAGTTGTGCAGCCTTCTATGTTAATAAGGCATTTGAAATTGAAAAAGGAGTCCCTAGACTCATTATTAAGTATAAAACTCTTAATAAGCCCTTAAATAGAATATAGAACTAATTCCCAATAAGAAAGATCTATTCCAAAAACTCTGTGATTCCCTTATTTTTTCAAAATTTGATTTGAAATCTGAATTCTGGCAAATCCAAATTTCTCCCAAAGATTGGTACAAAACTGCCTTTACTGTTCCATTTGAATAGTATAAATAGAATGTCATGCCATTTGGACTCAAGAATGCACCTTCTAAATTCCAAAAATTATTAATGATATTTTTACTTAATATTCAAAATTCTGCATGGTCCATATTGATGATGTATTGATTTTTTCAAAAACCATAGATGAACATTTAAACATTTAAAGACTTTTCTTTACACTACCCAAAAAATGGTCTTGTGGTCTCAAAATCAAGTCTCTCTTTTCCAAACAAAGATAAAATTACTTGGTCACTATATCACACAAGGCACAATTATACCAATTGAAAGAACTTTGCAATTTTTTGGTCCAAAGTTTTCAAATCAAATTTTAGATTAAAAAAAAAACAGCTTCAAAGATTTTTAGGATGCTTACATATGTACAAAACAAAATTTCCTTCAATTACTGGGACTACTAGCAAACTTAGTACAATATCTTTCTTATTTAAAATCCAAACTATTCCCATACCTGGCTCATCTTTTTCAAAGAGCATCTGAGTCCATTGCCTCATTTCCAAATTGATAGAATTCTTGATGGGCTTTTTTTGGGCTAACTGAGGATTTCATCACTAGACCTCTCCATGAAGCCTTTAGCACTGTCAAAGCCCGCTTCAAGCCTTCTACTGATGAAGCAAGATTTTCCCCTATAGCAAATCTTTGCTCAAGAAAGTATCTCCCGTGGATACTTTGCTGGTATTTTGACATCCAAAACAAAACAATATATCTATTTTCAAAAGAAATTTCAAAATTCGAACGTGGAAAAAATTCCAACCTACAAGTCATCTCACTTTGGAAGGAATGAAGACTTTTCTTGGCATCAACCTAAAACAAGATAGAGGACACTCAAAGTTTCTCGCACAAAAATAAAAAATACAGTCCATGATTGCTATGGCAAAGATCCTTGAGGAAGTTGCAAAAATACTTACCCAATTTTCACCACATGAAGAAATTGGGACTCCCGAAGACTCCGAATCATCAACCTTTGGAGATGATAATGAATTACTAGATCCCGATTTTGATGTTTTTGGGAATTCAAGGGTCTAAAAAAAACTCAAAATACAAATACTATTCAAAAAGATGACGAACCCACAAAATAGTCAAAAGACAACTTATGTATCGTTGCAATACTGTTCACTTTTATTGTACAATCACGAGGCAAACATTGTTCACTTTTTCAAAATTCCAAAAGGTCCCTCCTAACATCTACAAAAAGGGACACCCCCCAGCCCCCCTCTTTAAAGGACAGGCTTGGGAAGAAGAAGGAATCATCTCTCTCCCATTGTGAGCATTCTTCAGCGGACTTCTCATTCTCCAAGAATCCTCCAGCCAAACATAGATCCGTTTACTTTGAAATAGAAAGGATAAGTGGGAATCTTATTTTTCATTCCCTATAACTCAAAAACCTAAAAATTCATCCTGCCTTTTAAGGAAGTTAGATATCGCCAAAGATTTCCTTTCTATAAAGGTTGGTATTCGGGCATAGCCTGAAAAAATTTTATCTTTAAACATTTATCTAAGTCTTTTTAAATATTTATTTATCTTTTATCTGTTCAACATATGGTTGGCATAGTTGCTTGATTTTAAATATATCTACATATTTATGCATATGTTTGACTATATATATATATATACTTATTTATACACACATATACGTGCATACATACATACATACAATTCATGTAAAAATTTTATAAAAACAGCCTAATTTTAAAAAATGGAATAATTTTTTAAAAAATGGAATAATTTTTTTTCGAAGTAATTATGGCACATTTAATATGCATAAAATTTTTTGGAAAAATTATAAAATATATTCAATGTAACAATCTTTAATGAAAATTATATAATTTTAAAATATAAAATATATTTAAAAAATGAGTAAAGAACAAGGTCCATATCATATTATTGGATGACAGAATGAGAACCAGCGGAGTTTTGGCTATATCAACGGCAAGACAAGACTCCAGACTCCGGAGGATGGTAACAGAAACACAGGACTTCCCTCAAAAAGCACAACGAAGTCGGGGGTATAAAATAGAAAATTAAAAAATATATATATAACTATATTAAATTATATCAACACAGAATAAGAAAAAATCAACAATTAAAATGAATGCACTATAAAAATTCAATATTGTACAATTAGAAAATGGTAATCTTTAGTTTTATCATACAACAAATCGAATGGTAATCTTCTTTCACAATTTTGTAACGTACAGAATAATGAATCAAAGTTCAATTTGATATTTAACATAACAGTGTTTAAATTTTTAATTTTTAATACTATTTTGATATTTAAATTTAATATATTACATCAAATCGAATGTCAAAATTTATTTTTATTTTTACTGCCTGATAATTTTAAGATGACGTATCAACAAATGACGTCTGCGACTTTTGACATCGAGCCTTCAATAATTTATGTCGGTCTACTTTCCCAACATGATCTTGCTCTTACGCGTACCATCAGTTAAACAAAAACATCTTCTCTTACCTTAATAATCTCTGCTCTGTACTGCTCTCCGCGGAACCGATTTTCGATTTGGGCAACTGAAAATTAAAGAAGCAGAAAGGGGAAAGCCTCGTGGCAGCTCGGCTTCCTCAATTCAGGGGACGGCTCCAAGACTTGAGAAGAAAATTATAGAGAAAAATAGGAGAAGTCGAATGAAGAATCTCTACTCTGTTCTCATTGCCATCCTTCCCAACCACGACTCCAAGGTACCCTCCCTCTCTTTGTGCCTCTTGCACTCATGTCTTTGCATATGCGATTTCAGTTCTTTGGAAAACGAATTTTGGAAGGAGAGCCTGTAGGACAAAATTCTTGAATTACAAGAATATTTGGTATTTGACTGAATAATTCGAATCAACTTGAATTTTGTGGGTTTTACTCTTTAACTTTGATCCTCTAATTCTTCCTTAAAAAATGCTTGACTTAAAATTTGATTAATCTTCAAAGAAAGGGCTTGCGCTTGATCTTCCTTGAAGATTGTTATTTTTCAGCAACGTTGATTTTCGGGCTTAGCACTACAATTTTGGATCAAATACTGAATTTTGGGGACTTTGGTGAAGAATGCCTTGAATTTAGCGAGAACTCTTTGGATTTGATAAATAACACGATGAACTTCTTAGATTTGGCGAAGAATACAACAAGCTTCTTGAATTTGGTGAAGAACACAGCGGACTTCTTAGATTTGGTGAAGAACACGACGAGCTTCTTGAATTTGGAGAAAAACATGGCGAATTTCTTGGATTTGGCGAAGAACACGGCGAGCTTCTTGAATTTGGGGAAGGACTCAGTGAACTTCTGAATTTGGGGCAAAACACAGCGAACTTCTTGATTTGGAGAAGAACTCAGCGATCTTCTGAATTTGGGGAAGAACTCAGCGAACTTCTTAATTTGGGGAAGAACACGTTAAACTTCTTAGATTTGACGAAGAACACGGCAAGCTTCTTGAATTTGGCGAAGAACACGGCGAGCTTCTTGAATTTTGTGAAGAGCACGGCGAACTTCTTTGAATTTGATGAACAACACTTTGAATGTTCTTAGAGATTCCCGAGAGAATTTGGGGAGTTCTTCAGCTGCTTCTTCTTCTTCTTCTTCTTCTTTTCTTCCTCTTGTGGGGTTTGGCCCCTATTTGTAGTTGTAGGTGAGATAGAATGTCTGCTGACGTGGCGCGATTTTATTAGCTGTCAAAGTTTGTATTCTACCCAACAACTTAATAGAGTCTTCATTGCTTGTACTTCTAGCAAGACTCTGCTACTTAGAGTCTTTGCTGCTTAGACTTCTAGTAAGATTTTGCTACTTAGAGTCTTCACCCTTCATACTTCTAGTAGGATTCAATCACTTATCATCATTTGATTGGCCGATAAAAATATTAATTATTCATTTATTTATTTTAGGAATTTTTTTTATTTAAATTCCCAAATAAATAAAAATTACTTTAATTAATATTTTTTAATGCCATATTTTCCACGTGGCATTATTTGATTGAGCATTAAATTTAATGTGTCTACAAATGCTCTCTCGAGACTTGTTCATGAAAATTTTATTTTGAGTGAATAAGTCTCGAATCTTTTTGTTAGCGGTCTTTGTTTTGATGGCCCAACACCTAAAGTTATAATGCTCCAAGCTCCATTCTCTCTTTCATTAATTCTTGAGCACTGTCGGGCGCTCATTTCTTTTATTATGTCTGCTATCCATTCTAAGAGAGGAGCCCAAGGCGTTTTCGTTTTTTGGGCTCAAAGCCTACAATTCTTTGCTAGCTTCGATGGATAACAACAGCTAAACTAAACTCCGGTGGAGTCCCTCAATCCTGATTCTATTAGAACAATCATTAGTCACGGAAGTCTTTCTGAACCAGAATTCTTCAGACTTTCTCAATCCTGATTGTACCATACCAGAACAGTTTAGATGATCATCGATTGCAGAAGCCTTTCCCAACTAGAATTCTTGTTTCAAGCGACTTGACCCTTATAAATTGAAGCTTCCTGATTCATCTCCCACATGCTCGAATATAACCGAAGACCGCCAATACGTTTTACCTCCACCGGTCAACAGCAAGGAAGGTATTATTATTATTAATTTTTTTATATTATTATATTATTGTATGTATGTATGTATTTCGTATGCCGTGTTCGCTGTCTTGCATCCGGTCTCGACTGCCGCCACCACACGGCCAAGTTTTTTTTTTTATGGAGCGGTGGTGCTCGATCGGAGGGGCTTTCGTGGTGTGGTTCGTGCAACTTCCAGCAGTGGCGTTGTGGCGGTGCGGAGCGGTAGGTGGCGGCGTAATGTTGCTGCAAGACGATGATGGGTTTGCTAGGAGCTTAGATGTGGCGTTGCTGACGGGTTTCTTCGGTGGACGACGCTGATGGTGGTGGTGAATCGTGGTTCTAGCAGCGTGGATGATGCAGCAGCGGGTCGGCCATGGTGGAACCGGCGACACGGGGAGTTGCAGCAGTGGCGTCGTCTCTTACGGAAGAGTTGAAGTGGGCAGCGCAGCAGCAATGTCGACCCTGGCAGAAGCATTGCAGTAGCAACGTCAACCATGACATGGGCAGCGCAGCAGCGGTGCTGGCTCTGGTGGAAGCGCCGCTGCGAGCAGTGCAGCGGTGGGGTGCAGCCACGGCGTTGACTTTGGTGGAGGCGCCGAGGCAAGTAGTGCAGTAGTTGCAGCAGCAGATGGCTTCTAGCAGCAGCTGTGTCGGGTCTCGGTGGCGGTTTGCGGCGTGACGACGATGGCGTGGGCGGCAGCGAAGTAGCTTCTACGGGCCGGCGGTAGTGCGACGGTGACACCGAGCGTGAATGAGGCGTTTCCCCGACGGCAATAGCCATTTCTTAACGCGGCGGTGATGGGATGCATAGTGGCATGATGGTTCGGCAATGGTGCCCATAGTGGTTGGCTTTAACAGGGCTTGACGGTGAATGCAGGGGGGGTGGTGTTGCCGGTGACGCTAGTGTAGCGATGGTGCCTCCGCCTTGCTGAGGAAGAAGATGACATGGGATGCTGATGGGTCTCCTTGATGTCAAGCAAAACTGACGAATTTCTTCAGATGGTAGTGGCAGTGGGACGCCTATGAGTTCTGACGGTACATGCGTGGCGGCGGCGATGATGGATGGGTTGCGTGCGGTGGTTGCGGCTGATGATTGCAATGGGTGAGGAAGATGATGATGAAACGGATAACTTAAGGCCGTGTTTGGAACAGATTTTTGTTCTGAGACAGGGCAGTGTTTGGAGTGGATTTTTCGTCCTGAGATGGAGCAGTGTTCGGAGTGGATTTTACAGGACTTTAGGGCCGTGTTTGGCGCAGGAAATCCTGGTTTGGGACAAGTCTGCGTTTGCCATGGATTTTCTGGTTCGAGACAAGACTGTGTTTGGATGCAGATTTTGGGCTGGGAAAAAGGCTGTGTAGGGTGCATAAAATTTCAAAATCTAAGGCTATAGACTTTTTGGAGCCTTTGAGTATCAGATTTAACTTTACTTAGCCCACGTGTACCATTTAAACTTAGATTTTCGAGCTTTTGAGTACTAGTCTTGGCTTAGCTCACGCTTATCATTTAGGCTTGAATTTTTGAGTCTTCGAGTATCAGGCTTGGCTTAGCCCAGTACCATTTAGGCTTGAATTTTTGAGCCTTTGAGTACCAGACTTAGCTTGACTTAGCCCACGCGTACCATTTAGGCTTGAATTTTTGCCTTCGAGTACCATACGAGTACCATTTAGGCTTGAATTTTGAGCCTTCGAGTACCAGGCTTGTCTTAGCCCACGTACCATTTAGGCTTGAATTTTTGAGCCTTCGAGTACCAGACTTGGCTTAGCCCACGAGTACCATTTAGACTTGAATTTTTAAGCATTCGAGTACCATTTAGGCTTGAATTTTTGGGCCTTGGAGTACCAGACTTAGCTTGACTTAGCCCACGCGTACCATTTAGGCTTGAATTTTTGGAGCCTTCGAGTACTAGGTTGGCTTAGCCCACGAGTACCATTTAGGCTTGAGTTTTTGGGCATTTGAGTACCAAGTTTAGCTTGACTTAGCTCACGCGTACCATTTAAGCTTGAATTTTTAGAACCTCCGAGTACTAGGCTTGGCTTAGCCCACGAGTACCATTTAGGCTTGAATTTTTTGAGCCTTTGAGTACCAGGCTTAGCTTGACTTAGCCCACGCATACCATTTAGGATCAAATTTTTGGAGCCTTCGAGTCTGGATCGAGGCCCTCAATTTTAGTTTAGTTGGAATTACTTTGTTGGCGCCCTTTAATTCCCCTTTTGATTTTGTTATTTTACTTGGTTTTTGTTTCTTTTATGCTTTTATAACACTTCTTGCCTTCCTTTCTGCAGTTGTCATCATGGTACATTTTAAAAGCAACACTTCTTCTTCTGGTGTGGAGTATTTGGTTATTCTTGATGAAGAGGGCCACCCTATAGAGAGAGGCACGATCTTGGCCGTTTATGCTTCTTTTAATAATCGTCCTTGGCCTAAGTTGTTAATTTCTCAACGGATGGATAACTGGACCCGAGAGATTCTATTTGGCAAGACTTCAAAGGCCTAGACCTTAGAGTCATCTCACCATCATCATGCCATTAGATCAGTTCTACTATCGACTTTAGGTCGCAGGATTATCGAAGGAAAGGCCAAATGGGGGGATATTCTTCCATCTGCCGGCGAGTTTTACTTCACCAAGGGCTACTGGGAGTGGATCAAAGATGTGCTTGGTCGATGTGGACATGAGCTGAAGGCAGCCCAGATTTTTGACGCAGTTTATGCCTCACTTTTCACCTATGATCATAACTTGAATATCTTGCAGGCGATTTATGAAGCATGGTGTCCTTCTACCAACACGCTTTTTACCTCTTACGGTGAAGTATCAATGTCACTTTATGACTTGCGTAATTTAGCAGGTCTCTTGATTTATGGGAGGCTCTACGATGAGGTCGTTCCGAGTGCAAAGCAACTTATAGGTGCCAATGATCAAGGGAAGAGACATGTTCCTCGGTTTTGCCAGTATCTGTTCCATGCTTATCACTTGCTTGAGGGAGAGCCAAATGAAGCTCATGCTCCTTCGGTTTCTATTGAAGATTGGATTAGTTTTTGGTGTAAGAAGGAGACAAGATACTCGGCACCCCCTGCCCGGAAAGAGAAGAAGATGGTGCATCCTAAATCCATATGCAATCCCTCTGGTGAGATTGGAACTTGTGGGCCTTGGTCATCTACCAATATAGAGAGTTTTTCTCGCCTTAAGGTTGTTGAAAATTTCAGGACGGAGACTTATTTGGCGGCGTTCCATGCCTGCTGGGTTTGTGTTTTTGTTCTTCCCATTGAGGATGCTGGTTTTGTTTGTCCAAGTACTTTCAAGATGGCAAGTATTATGGCGACTCGGAGGGCAGTAAGCCTGGCCATCCCTGTTCTTGCTAGCATTTATCGAGGTCTAGGTAGGATTGTACAGTCCCGGAGACCTCCGCGAGTGTATTCGCTTTTCCCACTTCATTATGTGTACGCGTGGTCCGCTTGTTATTTCAAGACACATTATATAGTTCGCAAAACGGTTGATAATCCAAGGATGATCGCATATTCTAGTGAAGGCGGCGCCAGATATTACGACGCACGCGAGGCTCGTCGAAGGATTCACAGGGGTGAACTTTTTAGTTGGACAGAAGCAATGATTACCAAGCAAAAAGATATCTTCTATGTCGACGACGGTAGTCACAACCAGTTTGAAGATGATTATTTCACTGCCATCCGTTCGGGTTATCTTTCTTTAAGACAGGGTAATCAATTTGTCATTGAACCTTATAGTCCACATCGGTTTAGCCGTCAATTTGGGTTTTATCAAGATGTTCCTAGTATTCTTACCCGTGATGTCTGTGAGATCTCTTTGGAGGAAGGCTTAGATTTTTAGAGGATGTCTACCCTGTCCAACTCACGGGCTAAGGCGTGCTTTCCTCATGCTCCTGTAGTTGTGAGGAAATTTCATTCCAAGGCTTATAAGGAGTGGTGGGCCAAAGTTCATGGGAACTATTTTGAAGAGCATTCCGCGATGCTGTGTATTACTCCATCCCAAGGTGGCATCCCTGGTGTGGGAAGTTCGTCTCCTGATGTTAGAGATCCACCTTGTAAACCTACATTCCCGACTGTTCTTGTAGAGAAGAGGTCGTGTTTCGAGACTTTAGACGACAGTGCTAGTAGTAATGGGGATCGTCACTGGAAGAGGATTAAGAGGCCCCCTTCTCCTTTAAATCCGAAAGAGGACAATCCTTCGAGTTACCCAGAATCAGTTAGAGATCTCGCCCAGGAGGTAGTTTGCTACTTTTCTCTTCACTGCATTTTTGTCTTCTTTTTAATTTACTAATCGTACGTTCCTTTTCTCTTAGATGGAGAGACAGGCTTTTAGGAGCGATGGTGGGGGTTCCAATGGTAGTGATCATCTTATTGCAGAGCCAATTCCATCTGTACTTGTAGTGCCTGAGGAAGTTTGTGTCCCAAAAGGAGACAAGGAAGCACCTTCTCCTGTGGTGGTTTCTGTGTTTAAAGCAGAGAAGTTTCTTTGGAGCCATGAGGAGGAGTTCCTTTGCCGATTGTGGGTGAGTCTCCGTGAGAGGTTAGCCAGCACTTCGCCTAATCTTAGTTCCTCCCTCAAAGATGAAGTCATGCTTGTCCTTGAGTCGATGAAGCGTTTTGAGCATGCGGATGTGTTTCTCATAGAAGAGTTTTTAGAAGCTCTTTTTACTAAGGCCGCAGCATATGATGAAGCGAGATCCACGGCAGCTGACATGCCTACCAAAGAAGTCCTTGCAAAGCAGTTAAAGGATGCAA
This sequence comes from Avicennia marina, assembly GCA_019155195.1. Lineage (NCBI taxonomy): Eukaryota > Viridiplantae > Streptophyta > Magnoliopsida > Lamiales > Acanthaceae > Avicennia > Avicennia marina. The sequence goes on along the minus strand of CM032756.1, from coordinate 11,800,339 downwards.
AGTCTCGTCTTCATAAGGCTTTGGATAAGGGAACTGAAGAAGCTAGACAAGTTAAGGCTTCGAAGGCCAAGTTGAAGAGCATCGAGGAGCAACTCGATCTTTTGACCAGACAAAGGGACGAGTTGTCTACTTCCCTTTCGCGATAGAAAGAATCTCTTAGAGAAGCGGCGGCGGAAGTTGGAGAACCGCATGGGGAAATTGTTGCTATTCAGTCCACTGAGCCTTCAGATGATGTAGCTGTAGAAGCCTTACGTATTGCAGAAGAGGACTTAGTAGCTGCCAAGGATGTGTTGGAGAGCTTGAATCCCTTCTCTTAGTTTTATCAGGATTTAACGCTTAATTTTCATTCGTTATTCTTTCACGAAGTGCTCACTTTCTTTACTAAAATATCTTATTTTTCTATTTCTCTTTTTGTTTTCTTTGTCTGGACGTGCTTCCAACAATAATCAAGAACTAAAACATAACCCACACAAATTTGTGACTGAACTTTAGAAAGTATCCAAGCTGCCTACGTACCCATAAAAATGGGATCAAGTCATAACGTAGTTCAAATATTTTTAATTTGTGAAGGTAGGGCCGTTCACAGTTTATACTCTTGCGGGCCAGAAGTAACATACAGTTTAGGCTCGTGTGTCAAGGAGCATCTTTGGGTATTTGTAGACAGTTTTAACTCGTGTCAAGGAGTCTTCGAACATTTGTAACTCGTGTCAAGGAGTCTTAGAACATTTGTAGATAGTTTCAACTTGTGTCAAGGAGTCTTTGAACATTTGTAACTCGTGTCAAGGAATCTTAGAACATTTGTAGACAGTTTCAACTCATGTCAAGGAGTTTGGATTTGGATTTGGTTTGATAGTTTATGCTCATGTCAAGGAAGGGTAGACTTTCGTCGTTTTTTTTTTTTTTGGGCATCCCTGACCCGATAGGATTTTTGTCTTTATAATATTTCTTCAAAAATCTCCCATTGATTGGGCCAATTCTTACACTGTCTTGATCAACCAGTTTATAGGTGCCGTTCGTGTAAGCTTCTTTGACAACATACGGGCCATCCCATTTGGAGGTGAACTTGCTTCCAGTGCGGTGAGTGATGATGACAGGTCTTTTTACTGCGAGTACCAACTCTTCGACTTGAAAAGATCGGGCACGCACCCGTTTGTTGAATGCCTTGGACAAGCGGGCTTGATAACATTCAATCTTTTGTTGTGCATCGAGCCTCTTTTCATCAAGTATTTCGAGTTCTTCAAGGCGCAGGCGAGCATTGTCTTCCTCAGTCAGCCCTTCTTGTATGGCAATTCGTAATGACGGAATTTGCCGTTCAAGCGGGGTGACGGCCTCGGCACCGTATACCAATGCATAAGGGGTTGCTTGTGTAGGAGTCTTGTGAGTAGTCCGATAAGCCCATAAAGCTTCACCAATCCTTTCATGCCAATCTCTTTTGGATTTTGATACTACTTTCTTCAGCAAGTTGCACAAAATTTTGTTGAAAGCTTCTGCAAGACCGTTTGTTGGGGCATGGTACATTGAGGACTTTCTTTGCTTAAAGCTAAATTTCTGACATAGTTTGTCAATTGTGCTGTTGACAAATGGTTTTCCATTATCGGTGATGATATACCAAGGGACTCCGTATCTATAGATGATGTTGATACGGATGAAGTCAGCAACGTTTTCCTTCTTTACTTCTTTAAGTGGATCTGCCTCTGCCCATTTTGAGAAGTAGTCGGTTGCAGCGAGGATGTAGAGATGACCGGCAGATGACTTTGTTATAGGTCCAACAATATCCAATCCCCAAGCGTCGAAGGGCCATGAGGCAACTGTAGGGTGCAAGGGCTCAGGCGGTTGGTGAATGAAGCTGGCATGGTACTGGCATGGTTGACATTTTTGAGCATATTCCATACAGTCTTTTACCATTGTCGGCTAGTAATACCCCATCCTTTTGATGCGAAAGTGAAGCTTTGGTCTTGATTGGTGGGCACTGCAAATGCCAGAATGTGCTTCTTCCATAACTTGCATGGCTTCATCATTGCCAAGACAGCATAGGAGTATCCCATCAAATGAGCGTCTATACAATGTGCCACTGAAGTAGATGAAATGAGCTGCTCGCCGTCGGATATCTACCTTTTGGCGTGGATCCTCTAGCAATTTGTCATATTTTAGGTAGTCAATGAAGGCTTGGCGCCAATCCTCTTTTTCAACTTTGAAGACCTCTAAAAAATAATTTTCTTCACTACTGTCTTCGTCTTCGAGTATTGGTAGCACTACCTACTTTTGGCATATAGGCACATGGTATTCTGCGTCAGGCAGAGACAAGGAAGAAGCAAGTTTAGCTAATGCATCGGCTTGCTTATTTTCTTTCCTTGGTACGTGTTTTATGGTGACATCTCCAAGCCATCTCATGAGCATATTGGCGTAGTTGTAGTATAGGAATAGTTCAGGCTTCTTGACTTCATATTCCCCCAATAGCTAGTTGACCACCAACCTAGAATCCACATAGACTTCAAGGTGCAGTTGCTTGATCTCTACAGCGATTTTGAGTCCGAGGATTAAGACCTAATATTCAGCTATATTATTAGAGCACTTTTTCATAAGGGTGAACGAGTGGGGTAGGACTTGTCCTTCAAATGTTACAAATACCACTCCAGCACTGGCTCTTTTTTTATGGGAAGCCCCGTCAAAGTACATTTTTCATGGAGGAGTGATTTCGATCATCAAGGCATCCTCATCGAGCAAGTCATCGGGAAGGTCCCACTCAGCTGGAATAGGATGATCTGCTAAGAAGTCAGCTAATGCTTGTCCTTTCACGGCCCTTTAGGGTACATATATGATTTCAAACTGTTGAAATTGAAGGTACCACCTAGCAAGTCTGTCAGAAAGTACGGGCTTTGTCATGATGTACTTCAGTGGGTTCGCCTTGGACACCAAACGGACTGTATGAGCCTGGAAGTAACGTCTCAACTTTTGAATGGCGAAGACAAGTGCCAAGAAAATCTTCTCAATTGGTGAGTATTTCAGCTCATTTGGCGTCATTATCTTGCTCAGGTAGTAGAGAGCATTCTCCTTCTTTTCGTCATTTTGTTGTGCTAGTAGAGCTCCCACCGAGCTTTCTTGTGCCGAAATGTATAGGATCAATGGACAGCCATGTATTGGAGCAACCAATACTGAAGGATTTGTCAAGTAGGACTTGATGCTTTCGAAGGCCTTCTTGCAAGATTCATCCCATTTGAATGGAATACCCTTCTTCATAAGGCGGCTAAACGGCTGACAACATCCTGCTAAATTGGAGATGAATCTTCTAATATACGCCGGTTTTCCTTGTAAACTCTTGAGTTCGTGAATGTTTCGAGGTTCTGGCATTTTTAAGATGGCATCAATCTTTGCTTGTTCGATTTCGATGCCTTGGTAGCGGACAATGAAGCCCAAAAATTTTCCAGAGGTGACTCCAAATGCACATTTTAATGGGTTCATCCTCAGTTGGTACCTCCTCAAGCGCTCGAAGACCTTCTTTAAGTCATGCAAATGATCTTTTCTTTTTCTAGACTTAACCATAAGGTCATCAACATAGCACTCGACGTTTTTGTGGAGCATGTCATCAAAGATCTTCTGCATGGCTCTTTGATATGTGGCTCCAGCATTTTTAAGGCCAAATGGCATTACCTTGTAGCAGTATATGCCTTTAGGTGTGCGGAAGGCCGTTAGTTCCTCATCTTCGGGGGCCATACATATTTGATTATACCCGGATGATCCATCCATGAAGGAAAGTGCTTCATGTCCTGTTGTGGCGTCAATCATGAGTTCTGTGATGGGTAAAGGAAAATCATCTTTAGGACATGCTTCGTTGAGATCCTTGAAGTCAACACAGAATCGAATTTGCCCGTTCTTCTTTCTTACCGGGACAATGCTAGAGATCCATATGGGATACTTAATTTCTCGGATGAATCCAGTTTCGATTAATTTGTTGACTTCTGCTTCAATTTGGGGGAGAAGCTCTGGTCGAAATCAACGTTGTGCTTGTTCAATGGGATGAGCTCCTTTCTTTACCGCTAAGTGGTGTACAGCTACCTTTGGATCTAAGCCAGGCATTTCTTTGTATGACCAGGCGAAGACATCTTTGAACTGCGTCAATAGTTCCATGTATTCATTAGCCTATTCTTTTGTAAGTAAGGTACTGATATAAATGCGACGAGGGTCGTCATCATTCCCTAAATTTATTTCTTTAAGGTCATCCACTGTGGACTTGGAGCCTGCTTCCATTTGAGGTGGTGCCATCTTAGCATCCTCTTCAGTGAGTTCTCCTTCCTCTTGCAAGGTTATGTGGTTGGACGAGCCCATACTTTCTTTATCGTCGTCTTCCTCGACTTGAGGTTTGGTGAAGACGATAGTTTGAAATCTGGCCTTCGGGACTCTGTCACACGACATGATCAAGTTCGCTTGTCGCTTCATACGGGAAGGGACTAGGCTTCGGAGTTTCTGCTCTTATTTTGGTGTTTCAGTGATGCCCCTTTTTGGCTTCCAGCATTTCTGTTTTTCGAGTGGGCCAAGCCTCTTAAAGACTGACACTCGTGCTAGCCTTATCTCAATTGTTGAAAAGCAGTCCTTTTCTGTAATGGTGTTGGTGGAAGCTCTTCTTATAGCAATGCGCAGAGGACCTTTAGACTGCTCGTACCCAATTCCTACTCGTGAGTTTTGATTTGATGATTTCTGCGGAAGTTTTCCCAATGGCGATTGCTCCTGCGGGTTGTATCCAGCCTTAATGAGGAGTTTATATGCCTTGGGGCCGAAGCATTTCGCAACTTTTAGCTCTTGAGTCTCCTGGTGTTCCTTTGCAGCTTCTTTGGGTGGCTGAGTAGGTGCTCTACTATCAACTTGAATTAAAGGTAGTGTCAAACCCTTAAGGGCATCATCGATTACTAGCTCTTTGCCGATGTGTCTTTCGGTGTATGCCATATTAGTTAGGGCATCGTTTCTTGTTAGGTTGTCTTGCTCTTTGTTTTCTTGAGAGTTAGAGGCTTCGTGAGTCCAAACTTTGCTTAGATAGTATTTTGCATCGGCAAAATGGGACTCAGCCTCAGTGAATGGCTTGCAGTCTCCGAGAACTTTCTTTACGACACCATCTTAACAGTATTTGAAACGTTAGTGCCTGGTTGAAGGAACTACTCCATTCTCGTGAAGCCATGGCCGGCTGAGTAGTAGATTGTATGATGTTCTAGCATCGATAACATGGAACAGAGCTATTAATTCCATGTCGTCTATGAGCAGCCTCATTCTTATGGTTCCCAAGGCCCTTTGCCCCCCTTGGTTGAATCCTTGAATCACTAAACGACTGTTTGAAAGCTCATCAGTGAGGATCCCCAACTCTCTAAGAGTTCGAAGGGGTAAAATGTTGATAGCTGAGCCACCATTAACCAGCATTCGATTTATTTTCTGTTCGTAAGCATAGCCGATAACAAATAATGGCCTATTGTGGGGTTGAGAACCCAGCATCAGATCTTCATCCGTGAAGACTATAGTAGCCATGCAGTCTTCTATAGGGATTAGGCTTTTCTTGTGGAAGCAGCTTGCTTCATTTGGAGAGTTGTCCATTTGTTGACTTTCCTCCGTTTGGTTGCTGATGGTGATAGTGTTGGTATTTGCGCTATCATCCTCCAGCGTAATTTTCCCTTGGTGGGCGAGTTCCATGATCTTTTCTTTGAATATGAAGCAATCGTGGATAGGGTGTCTGACCAAGCGGTGATATTTGCAGTATTTAGGATCATCCATTTTCCTGGCTTCCGCAGGCCGCTTCATTTCAGGTAATTCGATGAGGTTGGCCTTTAGCAAGTCATTGAAGATCCCAGATACGTCCGTGTCCAAAAATGGGTATGTTTTGGCTTGTAACTCTTTTAGAGTTGGTTTTCTTGGCTTTTGAGCTATTTCCCTCTTTTCATTCACCTTTTCTTTCCCTTTGGCTGGGACAGGTTTGGCACGTATTATCATGGATTCTTTAGTGACATTTTTTGTGGGAGGCTTGCCCCCTTTCTTTACTTCTTGCTTGTTTTTTGATTTGTAGAACTCAAAAATAGGTGGTCCACCAACACTACTTGCAGCTATGCTCAGCTCCATGTCGTGAGCCCGTGTAGCTAACTCTTTAAAAGTTTTGGGCCGAATTCCTTGAAGGATGGATCGCAGTCCCCAGTGCATCTCTTGTATGCACATCTCGATACCTGAGGCTTCAGAGAGTCTGTCTTTGCAATTCAGACTCAAGTTCCTCCATCTATTGATGTAGTCAATGATTGGCTCATCTTTCCATTGACGGGTATTGTGAGCTCGATCATGCTCACGGTTCGTCTTGTACTATAGAAACGGTTGAGGAATTCATATTCCATTTGTTCCCAACTGTCAATGGTTCCAGGCTCGAGGTCGATGTACTAATCGAATGCATTTCTCTTTAACGAGCGGATGAATTGTTTAACTAGATGGTCCCCATATGTTCCAGCATCATTGCATGTCTCTATAAAGTGAGCCACGTGCTGTTTAGGGTTTCCATTTCCATCAAACTGTTGGAATTTGGGGGGTTGATAGCCCATTGGCATTTTCAGGTTATCAATTCTTGCCAAATAAGGCTTAGTATATGTCAAAGTTGACTTGATGCCCCCATCAAATTTGCTCTTGATGGTGCCCTCAATGAAGTCTTTCAATTGATCAATAGGGATCAGGCCATTAGAGGAGATTTGGAGTTCTTTGACGTGGGCTTCTTTTGGTCATCGGCGGGCTGTCTGGCATATGCTTCAGCTTCATGAGGTACTTCAGGTGCCTTTTCAGCCTCCCTGCTAGTTTCAGCATCGTCAATTTTATTCATTAGCCTAGAGATTCGGGAGTCTTGCTCTTCAACGTGTTTGGCAAGGCCCTCGATGATCTTTGTTAGTGCAGCGATTTGATCTTCTAGGCTTGAAGTGTTAGTCGTCATGACTGGTGCCATGTTGGGGGCGGATGAAGCATTGGAACAAGGGCTTGAAGGTGTAGAGTTGTCCTTGTGACCTCCATTTGCAAAGAGCGGATTATCAACAGCCTCAGGAAAAGGAGTTGGCTTGGAGTATGCAAGTCTTCTTGCCACACTTCTGGTGACAGCACCGGCATTTCTTATGGCAGTCTCAGCAGCAGTTGATGTAACAGCCTTGGTGGACTTTCCTTTGTTGCTGGCCATAGTGACTTGTTTGAAACTTTAAGGGAGCTTGAAATTTGATGTAGGAAGAGATGAGAGGTAGAGAGGTCCCACTGGGCGTGCCAGAAATCTGTAGGACAAAATTTTTGAATTACAAGAATATTTGGTATTTGACAGAATAATTCGAATCAACTTGAATTTTGTGGGTTCTACTCTCTAACTTTGATCCTCTGATTCTTCTTTAAAAAATGCTTGACTTGAAATTTGATTAATCTTCAAAGAAAGGGCTTGCGCTTGATCTTCCTTGAGGATTGTTAGTTTTTTAGTGACGTTGATTTTCGGGCTTAGCACCACGATCTTGGATCAAATACTGAATTTTGGGGACTTTGGTGAAGAATGCCTTGAATTTAGCGACGAACTCTTTGGATTTGATAAATAACACGATGAACTTCTTAGATTTGGCGAAGAATACAACAAGCTTCTTGAATTTGGTGAAGAACACAGCGGACTTCTTAGATTTGGTGAAGAACACGACGAGCTTCTTGAATTTGGAGAAAAACATGGCGAATTTCTTGGATTTGGCGAAGAACACGGCGAGCTTCTTGAATTTGGGGAAGGACTCAGCGAACTTCTGAATTTGGGGCAAAACACAGCGAACTTCTTGATTTGGGGAAGAACTCAGCGATCTTCTGAATTTGGGGAAGAACTCAGCGAACTTCTTGATTTGGGGAAGAACACGTTGAACTTCTTGGATTTGGCGAAGAACACGGCGAGCTTCTTGAATTTGGCGAAGAACACAGCGAGCTTCTTGAATTTTGTGAAGAGCACGGCGAACTTCTTTGAATTTGACGAAGAACACTTTAAATGTTCTTGGGGATTCCAGAGAGAATTTGGGGAGTTCTTCAGCTGCTGCTTCTTCTTCTTCTTCTTTTCTTCCTCTTGTGGGGTTTGGCCCCTATTTATAATTGTAGGAGAGATAGAATGTCTGCTGACGTGGCGCGATTTTATTGGTTGTCAAAGTTTGTATTCTACCCAACAACTTAATAGAGTCTTTATTGCTTGTACTTCTAGCAAGACTCTGCTACTTAGAGTCTTTGCTGCTTACACTTCTAGTAGAACTTTGCTACTTAGAGTCTTTACCCTTCAGACTTCTAGTAGGATTCTGCCACTTGTCATTATTTGATTAGCCGATAAAAATATTAATTATTCATTTATTTATTTTAGGAATTTTATTTATTTAAATTCCTAAATAAATAAAAATTACTTTAATTAATATTTTTTTTAATGCCATATTTTCCACGTAGCATTATTTGATTAGCATTAGATTTAATGTGTCTACAAAACCTACAAAGGCTGCTGAAAATTACGGCTAATCGAGAAAAGGAAAAAAAAAAAAACAAAGAAGAAATTAGCCTGTAACCCACTTCATAGAACAAGGAGATCAATTATTGTCCCATATATGCAAATAGAAAGTAAATTATGTATATCTAATAATATTAGATATTTATTATAAGTATGCCCCAAGCATATATAATTGTAAACTTATTCTAATATTAATATACTAGTAAAATTTATATGTGTTCAAATTTTTTAATAAATTATAAAATTATTTTATTTTTATTAATAAAAATAATATTATTTAAAATTAAAAATATAAAAATATTCAAAATAAAAAATTAAGTAAATATCAAAAAAATTGATAAAAAATAAAAAAATCATTTAATATTAAAAACTATAAAGAATATTAAAAATAACAAATTAAATAAATATCCAAAGAATTGATAAAAAGAGAAAATTTGAGAGAAAATGTAAATAAAAACATTACAATAAAATTTAAAAATTAAAGTAAAAAAATTATATGATTTTATATTATAAAATGAAATTTAAAATAAAAAATAAAGAAATATTAAAAAATTTAAAATTGACAAAATTCGATAGAATATAATAATACAAATTATAAATTTCACAAAAATGACAAAACATAATAAAAAATAAAAAAATTTAATATAAAAATAATTACATTAATTTATTTTATTAAAATAATAATATAATATGAGTGAAAGACTATATAAAAAGATCTAGCATGAATAGATATAACACACGTGCTTATTTGTGTAAAATACGAATAAAAGTGTACTAATACACATATAGTATAAAATATTACTTATTAATACATAATAAATAAAATATAAAATTATAGTTACCAGAAAATGATTTAGTAAAGTACATAGCTCCGATGGAAATCAATAATACCATTTCCAGTTTGATGTATGAAATTAAAATTTAAATAATTATTTTAAAGAATAAGATAATTTGCATCAATTGATCTGTTACTATTTTAGCATTTAAGTATTTTTCATGGTAAGTTTAGTATCTAACTAAATCAACTAACAATAAGGCTAAGAGGGTGTTTTTAAAACTTTATGTATCTCATAATATTATTTCATTATAATTATTTATCTTATAATTTTTTAATTTCAAATTGGGCCTATATGTTATCCCACTTTTAATCAATGAAAGAATATTTAATAAACTTACGTAAAATATTTCATTTTATTACTTAAAAATGAACATTATGTGTATACTATAGAATTCAAAAACTTACCCAGTTGTATTCTTTGTAAGGTACATTGAAATTTTTAAATGTGATGTAAAAATATATCCCTTCATAATGGCCAGAACGAATTTGTGAAGGACCTCGTTAAAGAGGTGCAAAAATATTAAGCAAATCTAATATTATATATATATATATATATATATATATATATATGATAGCTTAAACATTCTGTCTTCTTAGATCAACTAATATTTACAAAATAATATTTTAATTTTGAAATAATTAGTGCACTCTCCCTATTGTTAGGGTAATATACATAAAACACTCTAGTGTATAGAAAATAATAGATTTCTCCTATGTTGAAATGAAATATTACACAGACTTCTCCTCTAGCTGAATTTAATTGGTAATCGAAGATATATTTGAGGATTCTTGTCGGTAATTTTCCAAAAGTGATAATGTTTTGTGTATATAGTCTAACCCAATGGGAGGAGTTTGCAAGAGCCTATGAGATTTCTTCCTTTTTTGGTAGTTGTACTGTTCCTATGGGTGCAATAGTTTTTCATAAATATATGGGTGTTTTTCGTAGTTATACCAAATTTCGTTTGGGTGTGTTTTATTTCATTTTCTAAGATTAATGAAAATTTAGATAAAAGCATGAACAGGCTAATTTGGCGAGACACATGTGTACTGAAATTATTGGGATACATGAACAAGCCACAAGCCAAAAATTTATATTAGAACTGATAATTGACCATAATAATATAGGATGCCGCTTTAAGGTTTGCCACTGCCTTATCAAATAGACGAAAGCGGTGGAGTACATTAGAAGGTTGAAGATGAAGCAGGAAAAGATCAGGCTAAAGCAGTATCTCTTACGAAGAAAGAGATTAGGTTCATGCATTACCAGCGAAAAGCAAATTATCAGTAAGAGGTTACCTCTTGTAGAAGTCCATGACCTGGGACCAAATTTTGATGTCATTTTAGGAAAGGGGCTCCATTACCGTTCCAAGTTTTATGAAATTATTAAAGTGCTTAAGCGGCAAGGAGATGAAATTGCAGGTGCCAGCTTCTCCAGAGATGAGGACTCAACCATCCGTGTTCTTCAGGATAAAGTCATATATTCTTAATTGTAGGAATTGAATTAAATGTTTTCTTAGTTTCTTTCAGCGAACTAGCCTGTGATAACGATGTTTTTACTACCTCGTCTCCTTAATTTTGAGAAATATCTGATTTTGGGTTTTTTCTTCGTACTTTACAGGTTGGCATGTCTAAATTTGGCTTTAGAGGAGTAACTACATCAAGAAATATCAAGAAAGCTCAAGGAAGTAGTGTGGAACCTCCACCAGTGAAGTAGTGGAATCATCCCATTTGGATTCATAGGATTACGAAGTTGAATCTAATATTTGGGGATTGTAGACCCTCAATTGGTAACGAGAGTCAGTGAAGTGTACTAAAACATTGAAAAAATGTCCCGACATATCTTGACTCTGTCTAATGTTTGTATTAGTGAGAAGTATAGCACTAAGATGTTTAATTTAGCCAATAAAGCTATTGCATCAATTTCTGATTAAAATTTTAACTTTCCTTTTTAGAGAATGTTTTGCCCTAAACTATATATCATGGATCATCTCATTCAAGGTTTAGATTAAAGCATTTGTTGAATTTGAGAAGAAATTGACAGCAACAAAGTCCTCAATTTTGAAAATTATACGTAAACCCCCGATCAAATCTTGTTAGTAAAAGAGCAGCAAAATTTTGGTGAAAAAATAATTTTATCCCTCCAAAATTTACAATAAAAAAATCACTCAAAAATATATATCGATAAAAAAAATACTCTCAAAGGGTTTTAATATACTAAAATTAGGGCTATTTTCCTAACTGTGCTATGAAACTAATTTTAAAAATTTCCACCTCTTATCACTGCGCCACTGATTTGTCTCCACTGCCTCCCCAAATCTTGCAATCTAAATCTCCATGGATATAGGCTATTTTTGGAAAAAAATATAATTTTGCTCCATTAACTTTAGGGGTGGCACTTTCAGAACATATATTTGAAGAAATAGAAACTTATACTATAAATATGAAAAAACAAATAGCACATTAAGGGCAAAATTATGTAGATTGTGAGTTTCTGGTGGATTTTCACCGGAAATCCACTAGAAATTCAGTTCATCGCATGTCAATTTTCACTTGGAATTCATAATCCAATGCAATTTTGTCTTTAATGTGTCACCTTTTTTTGTAGTTGTAGCATTGAGTTTCCATTTCTTCAAATAGGTGTTCTTAAAGCGCCACCTCCGCGAAGCCAGTGAACCAAAATTACATATCCCCCTTATACACAATATTATCTTAATATAATAATACCCTGACATTTTACTCCTTTCCTTCGATTTTCGTTTATTTTATTTTTTCCTCATTTTAACTTATTGACTTATTTCAACATCCCCTCTCAATTTAATTTATTCTATTTTAGTTTTTTCTTATTTTATAAATGACATAAAATTTTTATTTGAAAATATTATTAATTTATTTATATAATTATTCGCACAGCTCAAGTGTGCCTCTTATTACTAGTATATATAATGTGTTTTCACAAACATCGACAATCACATATATCTAGAAACACACAGATGTGTGTGTGTGTAGATATATATTCTATTTATGTTCCTTGAGCGACATTCTAATGGCTTAATAGTACCAATATTTCAATCATGACGTATTAGATTCAACTACATTTGAGAGCGTGTCAGTAGATGCAAGTGTGAATATAAGGGAAAATTTATGTATAAATCTATATGCACAAACAAAGCCAAAAATATACACACAGAGACAAATTCATAGGTAGATGTGTATTGACGTTGACACAAGTCAATGCATACTTTGGATTGAAGCAGTGGTCACGGTTGCGGGTTTGGATATATAAGGTTAGGGGTTTGCATTTGATTAAACTGTTTGGACGAAATTTTCATCATGTTGAAATTTTAGAGTACCACATTTGTGCTTCAAATATTGATCTAAAATTTAAATTTGCTTCAAAAATTTACTAATTTTTTTGGCATATTCGATTTGGTGTTTTGGGTAAATCAAATTTTAATTTATAATTATAAAATAAAAATTAATAGATTTATATTAAAAATATATAAATTTTATTTATATAGCTTATAAAAAAATATTGAGTTTTTTCATTTTAATATTTCATTGTCTTTACTTAGATTTCTTAAAGATAAAAAAATGCGTCCTTCATAATAAATTATTTTTCTTTAACAAATATTGGATAAAATATAAAATTTTAAAAATTAAATATTATAATAAAATGGAAATCAGAATGGAGTGAATTCACAAGTTGGCCAACTATGCCGGGTTCTTCAACAAATTATTGGCCTCTATGACATAGATTGACAAAACATCCTACTTCGAAAAATTGAAGATAAACGTCTCATTTTGCAATTTGGATTATTATATGAAACCGCCTTGCTGATCTGAAATCACAAATTGATTTAAATGATTAACGTGATTTGAGATCAGAGTTGGATTATGTGATTGACAATCACAAAATTAATTTAACCATCGGAATTAAATTAAAATTAAAACAAAAACTAACTTTGGAATTCAAAATCGCGGAAACATTTGCATTTTTTTCAGTAGTAGATCAAGAATCCATTTTTACTAGTTTAACAAATAGTAAATGACTTATCCACCTAATTATGTTTTATGTTGAATTATGAGGCTGCACAAGAATCTTGATCAAATACACCAATGGGCATGAATGATTCATCAATCAAAACAAGAAAAACAAATTGAATTGAAGAGAGGAACTGATATGTGCAAAAAAATAAAAATTGTTATTAATAGAAAGTGAATGAAAGTTTCATTTGGTTGACTTACTGTCCATTAATTTATATACTCCACATAAGGATTTAACCGTTACAACTATACACTAAAACACCTAACTCATCACAATTAAAATTAATTAAATAAGTAATACAAAAGGTCACAAGACGATAAATAAAATTTAAGTCTTTCACTACATTTGTGTCTGAACAAGTAAGTAGACTTCTTTTGAGTTATCACCTCTATTCCCCTTGATCTTCCCTTTGGCTAGTTTATTTGTTCCTTTATTTGATGTTTCTTGGTTCATTTCTTGCATATTTTGACACCCCCTTCAAGATGAGTATGCATGTTACCCATACTCATCATGGCAAGTAATTTATTAAAATTAGCCACATTGAGTCCTTTGGGGAGAATGTTTGCAAGTTGCTTAGTTCTCTTGATGTGTCTGATTTCAATCACTCCAAGTTGAACATTTTCTCTAATAAAGTGTGAGTCTACATCAAAATGCTTATTTCTCTCATGATAGGTCAGATTCTTAGATATTTGCATAGCACTCAAGTTATTACAGTAGATCACAATGGGCTTATGACATTCAACATTCAATTCTATCATTATATTTTGTATTCACAATACTTCACAAATATAGGAGGTTAAGGCCTTATGCTCTGCTTCTGTGGAGCTCTTAGCTACTAATTTTGTTTCTTTAATCTTCAACTCACCAAAGATTCATCAAGTGTGACAAAATACTCTATAGCTCACCTTTTAGTGTTGTAGCATCCTCCCCAATCATTGTTTGAGCTTCCAGCTTGACACCCTTTGCTTTCTTCATGAAGATCCCCTTTCCTAGTGTGCATTTAAGGTACCTCAAAACTTTATAGGTTGCCTGAACATGTTTCTTCCTTGGGTTGGTCAAGAACTCAGAAAGAGCTTGCACTGCCTAGGTTATGTCAAGCCTTGTAAGGTTAGATAGATTAGCTTCCCTACACGCCTTTTATAGTAGGTTCCATCCTTCAAAGTATCTTGATCCATCCTCTATCAGCATTTGATTATAGTCCATGGGTGTGCTGGTTAGTCTTGCCCCCATTAGACCATATGTGTTTAGTAAGTCTAAGACGTATTTTCATTAGCACAGATACATTCCCTCTTTGGACCTTGCAATTTCAACATCAATGAAGTACCTTGGCACCCTAAAGATTTCTTAGTTTGAGCTTAGATATTCAACCACACTTCAACTAAACTTTTGCTTCCAATAAGCAAATCATCTATATAGACTAGGAGAGCTACTTTGCTGTCATGTTTTGATCCTTTAACAAATAATGAGTGATCTAAACTTGATTGCACAAAACTATGATGGCATAGTACTTTTGTAAATTTCACTTTCCATTGTCTTGAGACCTACTTGAGAAATGTCAAGATGCTTGGGAATTCTTGCAGTTCTAAGTTATCTCCTAGGCAATATAGGATGGTTTTCATTAAGTGGTTGAGTTCAAAAGGGTTGCTGCTCAGATGCATTAGCATGTGCAGGTTGATGGTAAGGTGCATTAGTGTGTGTGCCTGGAGATGATGTATGATTAGGACTTTCACCAATAGGTTTGTCACATGAACCATGTCTAGAGGACCTCCAGCCATTACACTGGTCTATTAATAGATGTTCTGGAACATTGGGCACGATAAGTTAGGGACATTAAGCAACTCATGGAAATGTTTGCCAAGGGGGAAAACATGTTCATGAAACATAACATCCCTAGAGTAGAATACTTCTTAAGAGTCAAGTTCAAACAATTTGTACGTTTTCATACCAATTGGATACCCCATAAAAATACACCTCTTAGCCCTTGAATCAAATTTGGATCTTTTTTTTTTTTTTAAGGTGGAAGCAAATGCTAAATAGCTAAAGACTCTAAGATCTTGAAAATTTGATGGTTTGTTGAAAAGTATCTCAAAGGGTGACTTATAGCCAAGAATTCTTGTGGGAAGTCTGTTAATAATGTATGTTAGACACAAAATAGCATCACCTTAGAACTTTTTGGGCATAGAGGCTTGAAAGAGAGGCACTAGTAATGGCAATGACATGTTGATGTTTCCTTTCAACCAAAGCATTCTTCTGTGGAGTTTCTACTCAAGAATATTGGTGTTATCAAATGCTCAAAGGAAAAAGGAGGCAAGGTGTAGTTCAGGGGCATTATCAGTTCTTATGGTCAAGATTTTCTTATCAAATTGAGCATGGATCAGATTATAAAAAGAAGGCAGCAAGAAAGCAACTTCACTGTTGTGTCTCATGAGGTATGTCTAAGTGCAATGAGTAAAATCATCTGCAATATTTAAGAAAAAATGGTATCCATTTATTACAGCAACAGAATAAGGTCCCCATACATCTACATGTACAAGTTCAAAAGGTTTAGTAGTGGCTCTATCATGTATGGGAAAAGGAATCTTTTTCTGTTTTGCTTAAGGACAGGTTTGACAGACCTTGTGAGGTTTTACATTAATATGAGGTTGAGTGGAGCAAATCGCCTTAGCTATTTGGTGAGAAAGGTGACCTAATCTAAAGTGCCAGGCATCGAAGTTATCTTGAGGTGATGTATTTTGTGGCCAGATTGCAGCATTGACTTCTGGATTAACATGACTTCCCTTTTATTGGAGAATATAGAGGTTTTAAGATTCTTTAGCAAGTCCAATTCTCACTCGTGGTGAGTAGACCTGAATGTGACATGAATTAGAGTAAAAAACAAGTGAGCAGCAATGAGACTTTGCAAGCTAGTTGATAGAATTCAAATTAAACTTGAAAGATGGTACATAAAGAACATTGTTGATTGCAAGGGCATTTGATATCACTACAGGCTCTAAATTTTTGACAAGAATGTTAGATTTATCTAGGAGGTTGACATACATATCAGACACTAGAAAATAGGACTTGAAAAGGTTAATGGAACAGTATATGTGATCAGAGGCCTCACTATTAATGATCTAGTAAGCTAATCTTGAGGATGATTGTCCATTACATGCAATTTCAATCACAGCACTAAAGGATGATAATGAAACAGAAGGATACTTATCATGAGGCTAAAGCAAAGGTATACCTGCAAAATTGGAGTAAGAAGGATGTGAATCATTAGGTTTTTAGTTCATAGCTAGCTCATGTTGATTCTGAAAACTACATTAGTGGATTCAGCCACATTGTGAGACTCCAATAACCTTAACAATTTCTTGGATTGTCCTTTGCAAACCTTAGATCATCCCCTTTTTTCTGCATGACCTTTTCTCCACTAGGTGCAAAGGTAGAAGCTTGATTAGGCACCAAATGACTGTGAGATCCCTAAACTCCTCTTCATTTATCCTTGGTAAATATGAAATGGTGAGAAGCCAATTAGCCTATGACATCTATCCCTTGAATGACTTTTTTTTTTCCACAATGTGAGTGCACCAAATCCTACTTCTTTCCTTTCTTGTTAGATTGAGACACCTTGGTAGATGCCTCACTTAGTGACCTATCATGGTGTGTAGCGCTTTATGCCTCCTCAACAGCAATGGTATTGTAGGCTACATCAGAAGATGGAAACAGCCTCTACCTTAGCAACTAAGACTTGTTGGTTGAATAGGTATCGTTTAAGTCATTGAACAACTTGTACACTTTATCTCTTTCTTGCACATCAATGAAATCTTAGAAACAACCCTCATTACATCTGTCACACTTGCAATAGGGGGGAAGGGCTTACATTGTCTAAGTTCTTCCTATATGGTCATCAATTTAGTGAAATGAGCATCCGCAGACTTAGTTCCTTGAGTAAAATTGTGCAGCTTACCTTGTAGTCTGCACACATTGTTGTCATCAGATTGTGAAAACCTCTTGTTCAGGGTTTGCCATATTTGGGATGCAAACTTCATGAAAAAAATTGTTGCTCCCAGCGTAGAACTCATGGATTTGAGGAGCCATGCCACAATTAAATCATTGCAGCTCATCCAAGCTTGGTGAAGGGGGTCATCAAGAGACAATTCCCCTATGCTTCCATCAATAAATTTTATTTTATTCCTAATGGATAAGGCAAGAGAAAAAGAATGGCTCTAAGTTGCAAAGTTAAAGATTGTAAGCTCTGGCAAGGCTATGATTATGTTGTAGTTGTCACCAAGATGAATGAAATAAGGGGAATTTGGATCATCAATTGAAGTGTTGGTGTTGTTTTGGTTGACAAAGTTAACAGATCTTGAGGAGGAATCAATGGCAAGAAAGAAAGAAAAAAAAGGCTGATGTAGGGAAAACAAGAAGATTGATTAAGAATGTTTACTGAAGATGCAAATAGATCCCTTTCTATGGCTCTGACACCATGTTGAATTCTAAGGTGACACATGAATCTTGATCAAATACACTAACCAACATGAATGATTCATCAATCAAAACAAGAAAAATAAGTTGAATTGGTCAGAGGAACTGATATGAGCAAAAAAATAGAAACTGCTCTTGACAGAAAGTGAATGCAAGCTTCATTTGGTAGAGTTACTGTTCCATTGGTTTATATACTCCATACAAGGATTTAACCTCTACAGTTATACACTAAAACACCTAACTTGTGTCTAATTAAAATCAACTAAATAACTAATACAAAAGTTCACAAGATGACAAATAAAAATTAAGTCTTTCACTGCATATTTGTCTGGACAGGTAGGCACATTTCTCGTGAGTTGTCACCTCTATTCCTCTTGATCTTCCTTTTGGCTAGCTTCTTTTTCCTTTATCTATATTTCTTGGTTTACTTCTTGCATATTTTGATATTTTAATTATTTTTAATTAGTTTCAATAACTACAATCAATGAAAATTTCATATAACAAGTCAACTATTTTGACATCAATTAAAACAAAAATGGATTTGGTTTTTGTGATCCGAAATGACAAAAACTATAGATCCAATCTTGAAAAATAAAGTGATCTTTAGTTGTTTTACCAACCTTAGGTAAGGCTATGAAAGGTCATAACAACCCTAAATAGGGTTGATGAATGCATTTTGACCTCTTCAACAATGGTTTAGCTATCTATACACCTATTAATAAAAACATGATAGAGAAAGAAAAACAAGTTTGAACTAGTGGTTGTCTAGATTGATGACTACAATTATAGGTCTACAGTGACAAACAGCAATATAGGAGACCATTTACCTATCCAGAAGAAGGGTAGAAGGGTAAGAGTAATGTAAAGATTTTATCTATATATATATATATATATATATGTGTAGATTTGTTCCAAAAATGGGGATAAGTTTTGATACATGAACAAATTAGCGCAATTTGTGGGAATTTGTGAAAAAGGTTGAGGCATTTTCATGGAGAAGGGTGACAGAGGAAGGGCAAATGAGATTTTGCCCCCTCCCATTGACCTTAGGTGGTAAGGACTCTTTGATTCATTGATCCGATGGAGACACGAGCATGGTCCAAGCCTTGATGGACCAATAATTAAATGGTAACTGCAGCTATGGAGACCACATTGCAAAAATGTTTGGATCTCATGCCTAGTAGAAAGGAGTTAAGCAACTAATCTGCCTAGTCAAAGATGGAAGAAACAAGCCAAGAGGCACAAAGAGGAGGAAAGTGCATCTAAGGAGCTTGAAAGGAAAATAGCCAAGCTCAAAAAGCAAATTGAGGAAATGAGAAAGCAAGTCAAAGTAGAAATGCTAAAGAGGGCCTCCCTTTGTGCATGAAATATTAGAGGACCCATTGTTAGACAACTTTAGCAAGATAAACATTGTAGAGTATAATGAGGCTTCCAACCTAGTTGAACATTTCTCTATGTTTAGACACTAAGCTTTGCTGCACCAATATTTCAATGGAGTCAAGTGGATAATTTTCCTTATGACATTAGAGAGATTGGTGCAAAAGTGTTTTAATTATTTGCCACTAAAAGTGATAAGGAGTTGCGATGACTTTGCATCTCATTTCTTTACCAATTCGGAAGTTACAAAAAAAGTGAACAGATATCTATGGCATTGTTCAACATGAGGCAAGGCTCAAAGAAATCTCAAGGGAGTATGTGAAGAGGTTCTCACGCGTCATTTTGGAAACCCCATCTACGACTCAAGAGCTCTTGGCTAGCGCATTTGTGTAGAGACTCAAGGAAGGCAATTTCTTTAGGTCGCTAGCAGAGAAGTCAGCAAAAGATTTCAACAAGTCCTTGGCAAGAGCTAAGAAGTACATAAATGTGAATTAGCATAGCACGAATGAATGAAAGAAAAAGGATAATGCAAGACACGAAAAAGTCCAATAGCCTACCTCGCTTATTGGAGCACTAGTCATTGGGAAAGAGGCTAAGCTAACTAAGTTTATGCCAATACAGGTGAGTAAGGAAAAGATATTAGCCTACTTAGAGAACTTAGATACGTTGAAATGGCCAAAGGGATGTTTCACTCCCTCGAAGAATCCCAGAAACGAGAGGTTATATAGATTTCATAATGGGTATAGCTATAGCATGGAGGCGTGCACCAATTTAAGGGTGCAAATTGAACAATCAAAGGAAAGTCATTTTGGAATGGATTTTTGGGGTCTTGCAATGATTAGATTGTGAATTTTAGAAGCAGGATCAATCGTGCTATTCATTTAGATCAATTGTACATGCCATGCATTTCATTTGAAGTCAATCTCTGTTGTTGCCCTCAATCAAACCTATCTTACGGTCGATCATGCAACAATTTTATGTTTCTGATCGATCCCTCTACTCCAAGATCAATGCAACCCACTTCTTTTAGCCATAATCAATGTAGTTGTAATCAACCCATTATGTCATTTTCTTCTCTTGAATCAACCCTTTTGCTTCATATTGATTTGAACTCCTAGTTTTTGATCATTCACACACTTGCACATGTTTAGGGGGTACGTCACTTAAATTACTATGGACTCTTGGAATCTTACAAGGAGGACACAAGAAATTGAACTAGTGAGTGTATTATTTGAGTAGATTTGTATGATACACAAGTGAGGTAAAAAGAGAGTGCTTACATGTAGTGAGGTGAAAGGACACCTACACACATTTCACACTTCTATTTTCCTTCTATACCATACATGTTTTATAGAATGTCCAAAGAATCAATTGTGGGATACAATACTTTTAATTTGAAGTAGCTTATAGTTATGCTGGCCAACATTAACCAGTATTTGGAGAACTTTGAGGTGTCATAGGCATCTATAGGGGCAGCCCAGCACCTCAAGAGGAGTCGATGCCTAGAAGAGACCAGTTATGAACTAATTGTGTAGAGAGAGGCATGTACGTAATGAGTAGTTTGATTATCCTAATGAATTTAAGAAATTTGGTAGTCCTAAGAGGCCCAATAGGAATAGGTGATGTGAATGATGAGGTGCTGAATGGAGTCAAGTTGATCAACTGGCTGTATACTTAGAATGGGAGCGACAGGTGGAGCTGGTATTTAACTACCACTAATACACTAGGACACAAAAGGTGAAGCTGGTAGTGGTGGAGCTGGTATTTAACTGCTACCAATACACTGAGACATGAAAGGTGAAGCTGGTAGTGGTGGAGCTCACTAACTATACTATTATATGGTGGGACTAAGTATGTACTAGCTACAGGAGAAGTGGAGAATGTCCTATGGATATTTAGCGTGACTTGATGGTGTTGATGAGGAAAGGATTTGTACCTAGCCACTATCACATAGATGCATGTCGTAGGTTGCAAACATTAGTGTAGGGTAGTTGGAGTGTAGAGGACTACTATAAAGAAATAGAAATGCCATTAATGAGAGCTGATGTAATGGAGATGATAGGAATACAACCATGGCTAGAGGTTTGAATAAGGAGATTGCAAAAGTATTGAAGTTGCACGACTATGTGGATTTTGGAGACTTGGTGTAATAGGCCATCAAGGTTGAGAAGCAGCTTAAGAGGGGTGGGCAGCAATAGCCATTACACACAACCCCACGATAGTTTGCTTGATGAGAATAGAAATAACTGACCATGTTAGGTAGAGTTCCTAAGCCAAAGGTTGCACTGTAGGTTGATGCACCTATGGTACAAAATCCAAACCCAATTACTTCTAATAAATGCAATTAGGATGTTTTTAGTACCAAGAGAAAGGACATATTACCACTCAATTCCCAAATAGGTGCACCATGACACTGACTAATAAAGGTAAGATAGTAACAGATGAAGAAGAGAGTAGCAGTAGAGATGAGATGCCACTATTGAAAAAGTTACCATCCAAAGAGGATGAAGGGGTTTACAAAGAAATGGGCAATGTGAGTTTGGTAGTCATGTAAGTGTTGAACGCACAAGTAAAAGAAGAAGGGCTTGAGGAACAACAAGAAAATATTTTTCACGTAAGGTACAGAATAAAGGGTAAGACATGTAGCTTCTCACAGATGGAGCTAGTTGTACGAATGTAACCCGAACAATGTTAGTAGAGGGACTTGCACTTCTACTTCTAGATCATAATCGGCCAAATAAGTTGTTGTGGTTAAACAATAGCAGTGAAGTAAAAGTTATGAAGCAAGTCTTGGTGGAGCTTGAGATTGGTAAGTACAAAGCGTGTTATGTGATATGGTACCTATGTAGGTGAGCCATATCCTATTGGGAAGGCCTTGGTAATTTAACAAGGATGTTGTATTCTAGGGCAGGGCATTATGTATTCTATCATAATGACAGTAAGGTGACACTTATACCACTTACACTAAAAGAGGTGAAACAGGATTAGTACTACTTGTAGCACTAATATGAGTTAGACATGGAGAGGAAAAAGAAGAAAAACGAGAGTGAAAAAGAATTAGAGAATGTACAAGTAGGTAGGAAGAGGGAGAGTAAGAAAGAAAAAGAGAGAAACGAGAAGGGAGCAAAAGAGTGAATGTTAGCACGGATGAGAGAAGTGAGGATACCTATAGGGAGAGAGTAAAGAAACCTACTTGCACGAACCTCGAAAACAACCCAACACAACTATATTCGATGATCTCTAGCAAGAGGATGGCCACAACTAACCTACCTATTTAGTTGATATGTTATAAATTAATCCCAAAAGTGTTTGGAATAACTCGATCTTAAAATTTGGATTCACAAGAATTGAGGTGCACTCAAATCAAAGTAAAGAAAGAATTTTTATTCATCAAAAGAGTCTTAGTGAAAAAATTAACCTAGCCCCTCTATTTATAATCCTAACTAGGCCTACTTATACCTAAAGATCATGTATAAGAGTTTAGAAGCAAATGAAATAACTTTGAAAAAGAATCCTACTCAAATTAGGAAAGTAATATACTAAATATGTCTTTGCACTTGATCTGGGTGTCCAGATTGCAAAAGTAAAACACTCATGACTCCCAAAATTTATGATTACACCGGTTCACTCGATTTCACGGTCTGCAATCATAATTGTAAAATGTCAGTTCTTAACTAATAGATTACTGCTTGGCGCTGGCTCAATTTGGCACTTATGCTTGATTGTGAATGTTGGATCGATCTCAATGTTGATCTTGATGCTGTTTCTTTGCCATTGTGCACGAAATTGATTCATAAGCTTCACTTATACCTCTAAAACCTCTTGAGACCCCCAAAATCCTTTTTGAACTCATGCCCAAGTTTCTTATTGGCTTCTTGGAGCTCATATTCCTCAACTTGCATCCAAAGCTCAACAATCATCCTTTGTTCCAACCTGATGCTTGTGTCATCCTTCTCCTCTTGATGGTGAATTGACCTCAATTCATTAAGATTCGTATTACCTACAAAATGAAATTCCAAATAAGAAATGATATAATATAATACTTATATTATACCTACCTAATGCTCTTGTCTTACAACTCGATTTTGTTGTGAACATGTAGACACATATGGATTACCACAACTTGCAAGCTTAGAAAAAGTTCCTCTAAGTTGTAGCCCATTTCTTGGATCAAACACAATCCATGCAATCCCCTTGGGTTTCTTCTTTTTAGAAGTAATTCTAGCATCCTCAAGGAAATTCTCCTACAAAATTATCCCCATTTTGGCAAGACCCATGTATTCCAACAGATTAGTATAAGTGTATTAAAAAGTGTTTTACCATAATCCAACCTTGCCAACAAAATGGTCACAAAGATGCAATTCATGATAGTGCACATCAAAAAATGGACAAGCAATCAAAACAATGTACACCAATATGCTATCTCCCATTACATACTAATGCAAATCATGACTCTCTAGCATTTCCTATCATGCCATACACATCATAATTCATGCACTTACGCATAATGTACGTAAAGCTTATGCTACTTCGCCTTTGTGTGTTTGCAATGACATAGAAGTAAACACCATGATAAACTTTAAGATAATCTTGAGCCATTGAACACAGGTGCAATAACGTAGAATTTGCCTTTAAACATGACATGCATGAAAAGTTCAACATTTTCATGCCTTAAGCTAAGATTAAACGAAAGAACCGTAAACTCCTTTGGCCAATCTTGCCAAAATTTCAATATATTCATGATATGTAACCAAAAATATAAGTACAAGAAACATCTAACACTATGAACATCTTGGCTCTGCAATGCATCACTAAATGAATGAAGTTCATTATGCCTGAGTTCATCAAGCAGCGCTACTGCAGCACAGTCATAACATGCTCTTTCAAACTTTACTTGTGGAAACTTGGTATATGATCCTAGGTACTTATTGTTTATGTATCATACCCTGCATGTAACTCCAGATATCTCAACACAATCCACCTAATTCCATCATAAGTTAAGGAATTTCGATAGGTCTCCCGTATGATAGGATGCAATTTCCAATGTCAACCAAGTGTCATGCAAACCACCAAAAATTATAAATGAAAGATCCATGACTCCATTTACTCCATTAATTCTTGTAAACTCACCCTAGAATGCTAAACTCACTAAATAAAAATAATTCTTAAGATTAAAATTAGCAAATAATGCAACATTAAGTTCCTCATGTGAATATTAACTCAAAGAACTATTGAAACAAAGGTTGCTGAAATCTTTCCAAGGCCTCAATCAACATGGATTCACCAACTCCTTTGCTTGTGAATCATTATCAACTTCTACTGAGAGCTCCATGGTTAACTCCTCTCCAATACCTTTGGCCTCTTATAAGTGATTGTCAACAAAAGGTCTATGACAATATGAGGGGTTAGTGTGAATAATCCTCTCGTTACAAACCATCAAATCTCTCTTGAACTCCATAGAAATTTCCCCATCTTTTGTTATTGTCATCTTATTCTCTTATCTCTCACACTCTTTTCTTCTCTCTCTCTCTCTCTCTCATTCCCACTCTCTAACTCTAGCTTACATTGATTTTCGTCATACAATGAATTATCAAATACTTGCTCTAGGAAACGTGCAGGAATTTCTTCAATAAGATTACAATCATTCTCTCCTGTGGATGCTATAGATGCATATTTATCAAATGCCTCATCTCTATACTTTATTAATGTGACTTTTCCAACACCCTCACTACAGGCCTCATCTTCTAAATTCAACTTATTCTTAACTTTACAAACTTCTTCCTCAACAACGTCGTCAATAATCCCTTCTTTATTGCCATGGCAGGCCTCCATCATTGACAAATTCAACTTTGGCTCATTCCAGTCATAGGCTGCAATTAGTAGACTGCAAATATGTACAATTTACCTTCATTGGCTTAGATGTAGAGCCATCAATATTCTCATACAATCTCTCAAAATTCCTTTAAGTGTCAAATTGCATAAAGCCCCTAACAACTCCTCTACGAAGGTCATACCAAATAGATCTTATAGCACCTCTAGCTTATGCCCAATTCAGATGGCCCTCTCTGCCATGTCCTTAATAATCTTATAGCTACAATACTCCACAACCTTCATAATGTCATTGTTTGATCCCTTAAGGAATCTATACATTGTCTTCAGAGTACTCTCATCTACATTAGCTCTCCTTGTGGAATAATTTAACTCATCGTAATATTTCTCTACACTCAATCCATTGTAAGTTAAATTATCTAGCCTATCACAAAACTCACACTTCATGGAATATGGAATATATTGATTTGTCATTACCCTCGTTAACTCCTTCATGTGGTGATTCTATTTCCTTTATAACTCTTCTTAATATGCGCCAATTGTTTCCACTAATATTTGCCATATTTAACAAAAGAACAGGTGGCTAAATGCACCTTAAGTGCCTCTAAGCATGGTTGAGAGTCAAATGCCTCTTCTACCTTCCTTTTCCATCCTAAGTATGCATTAGGGTTAGCTTGTCCCACAAATGGAAGAATATTGAATTTGGTCTTCCTTGATACTCACCATCTTGCTCATGATGTTTCCAAGTACTCTTCCTAGGAAAATAATCAACTCATCAACCGCCATCAATCATAACTTACATACCTTTGTTGCCTATCTTGACGTATTGCACCGTCTAATCTAGACCTTATCTTTTCTGAAAAAGGGGTTGGCCTATCGATTCGAATGCAAATGGATCAACCTTGGCTGAAAAGATAGACTTGAGATCGATCTTGGAGCAAAAGGATTGATTAGGAACAGAAAACTGTTGTGTAATCGAGCGCAACACGGTGATCGACCTGGAATGGAATGCAGGACACACGCGATCAATTTAGATGAAGCACACTGATGTTCAGATTAAAATTCAAAACAGCTGGTGGCTCCAATACCAACTCACATGTGTGCTGAAGCATAAAAGATATGAAATTGATAGTGTATGCTAGAAACCAATGAAACGTGCTTGTGCGAACCGCGATGAACAACCTAATGTAACGATCTTTGATAAACTCTGGTGAAAGGATGGCCACAACTAACACACCTAGTTAGTTATTACATTACGAATTAACCTAAGTGCCTGGAATAACCTAATTTTGGAATTTGGATTCACAAGAGTTGAGGTGTACTCAAATCAAAAGAAAACCAAACAAAAAACTTTTATTTATCAAAATTATCAAAAGTCATAATGATAAAAACAACCAAGCTATTTAATTTATAGTCCTAAATAGGGCAACATATGGCTAAAAATCGTGTATAAGTGTTTAGAAGCAAATAAAATAAATTTGGAAAAGGATCCTACTTGAACTAGGAAAGTAATATAGCAAATATGCCTTTGTGCTCCATCTGGATGTCGATCTGGGCATCTAAATCATGGAAACAGAATACTCATGATTCCCAAAATTTACAATTGCACCTGGTGCACTCGACCTTATGGCCTGTGATTGTAATTGTAGAACGATGGTTCCTAACTCATAGACGATCGCTTGGTGCTAGCTCAATCTAGCTCACTTGTACTCGATCGTAAAGAACTGGATCAATCTCAATGTCTATCTTGACGTTGTTTCTTCACCATTTTGCATCAAATTGATTCGTAAGCTTGATTTCGACCACTAAGGCCTCTTAAGACTCCCATGAGCCCTTTAGAAATCATGCTTCATTGCATTATTAACAAACATGATACGAACTAAGTAATTTCACGTGTCTTCTCCTTAATTTAATTAATCCTTATTAATTTAATTAATATTCCATTAAGCTTTTAATAACTAATCTCATTATTAACAAGTACCATGAAAAATCTATTTAGTCCAATCAAATTTCAATTGAAATAATTATTCAACAAGGCTTTCTTAAGCCTCATGCCCAAAACTTCTGAAGTCTCAATCACAGCTAACCAATTTACCTCTTGTCTTTCGTTCCAACCTTTTGTGTGTAACCTCTCTAGGTTCATTCAAAATTCGTATCAAGTATAGCTTAAAGGATATCTGTAGAATCAAACCTACGACCCATATCATAATCCAATTAAGATAAAGTGAATGGGTTACACAAACTCTTTCGATCGTTAATACCATGTAGTATAAGTTTTTTTTATCTTACTTTATCTTGATTAAGTGACAGCTATGTATTTAGTTAACTTGCTAGCTTGGTAATATGACGAAACTAATGTTGTCTCATGAGACTAATGTTATGTTAGAAACTTCTTTCCAATTACATATTACCTTAAACAAAGATTTTTGTCTCATTAAACATCAATCACATAGGATAAATGCCTTGCGCATTGGCAAAGAGAAAATTCCCTTATTGAACACACACACATGCCTCTATATGCACCTAAGGAATGACACAATAGGCTCATGACCCTATCTCATTTCAAGATAATGTTCATCCATAATGCCTTGATGGCATACTGATTGTTATGCGTAATCCATGTCATCTCAAGTCTAAGGCTAACGCCCACTTAACATGATCTCGAAGTAAGATATTGACACTAGAGAGTAAACTCTACATGCTTACTTCAGTCTTTAAGTCAATATTTGTATACTCATTCTCTAATGATGTATCCATAGTCATGTGTTCTCAGTATCTCATTCTGAATAATATGAAATTTACCATACAAAAACAAGATATGGAAGTCCTATAGACCCTTCAATGCCCATCTAGAGAGTCTACTTATGACATGCAAAGAAGTTTTAGGGATTGTGTACTAAGAGGCATTCTGTTTATATTCTTAACTTTTTATGAATTAAGCTTCTTAATGCAATTACGTTGGCACATGTAAAACTTTAAGTCATATAAGATGTGTATGCATGAAAGAATGCAATAATAATAATATACATGGAATTAATATTATATTACTATGTGAAAAATTTACATATACAATCAATATCTCTAACTGTCTATTGGTGTTAAAGTGTGTACCATTAACAAATGCTTCTACATAGAGGGCAACCGTGGATCATGGTTAAACAAAAATTAAAACTTCATTTCCTTTCCATGGTTGAAGCGGAATACATTACAATAGGAGCATGTTGTGCTCCACTATTATGGAAGAAACAAATGCTTTAAAATTATGGGATCCAACAAAGTGCTAGGGTAATAAAATGTGACAATTATAGCACAACAAATATCTTAAAAAATCTATTACAACATTCCTTGACCAAGCACATTAACATAAAGCACCACTTTATTTGTGATCTTGTAAAAGAAAATGTACTCGAGAATATATTGGAACATCAACTCAGTGAGCATTCTGATCAAGCCTCAAGTCACTAGATCTGACATGACGTTTAGGCTTGATTCTTAAATTAGGCTTATGCCTAGTTTAACTATTGGCCCACTATGGGCCTAGTCTAATTGAATGTCAGGTGGGAAAATATTAGTGGGAAGATTTAACATGATCACTACAAAATCTTTACTTCCCTTGTTTGGTGGGACTCTCACCCACCTGCTATCATCCTTCCATCAATCACGAGTCTATATCTTTCGTTACTCTTAATTTTCACTCTCCTATTTATATCTACGCTCTCACCTGATTGCTTGATCATCTTCTTTAGCTTAACTAAGTCTTTTCTGCAACTTAAAAGATGAAATGAAGAGGCAGAAAACTAACAACTAATAATAGGGGAGGAGGTTTTGAAACTTCAACTTCACAATAGAAAATGTTTCAACACCATTAGAACCTTAGAATTTACAACCTAAAGCACCAACAAAACAATACAAAAGTGTTTTGGTCAAAGTCACCATTGAAGCGACCTCCATGACCATGGTATACATAGAATATTACATCCCACCACACTGAAGATCAATGTAGAGAACATGAAAGCATCCCAGTGCAAATCCTCAACCAAAAAGTTAGGTTGTTGATGCTCCATCTGATCCATTGTTTACAAATGTAGCTACTGAAGCACCTTCACTTGAAGTGCAATTAGAGATCAGTACAAGAGAATCACAACCTACTAATCATGTACCCAGAGCAGGTGATGGAGAACTAGTTGCTAAAATCACCAAACAATCTAAACCCCTAAGTAGAAGAAAAATAATACGGAACCTCATCTTCCAAGAGACAAGGTATTGACATGTTTAAAGGTTGTAGCTTTAAATTCTATGCTAAGTAAAATAAGTAACAAAAGGAGTTTGTTTCTACCTTAGGGAAGATTGTTGAACAGTATATTGATCCTAACCACCATGAAAATTTTAGGTTGAATGATGTTTTGAAGGATATAGGACTATGTGATGTTCTAACATCATTTGTTTTTTATTACCATAACTTGGCGACAAATTCTACAACATCACCACAATGTTTAATTCAAGGGATAAGTGCTCCATGTCTCATTCTCCATTTCAAGGATATTGCAACACTAGGGTGATGACTTCACATGCATACACCTTGAAGACTTCATGATTGATTTTGATGAAATCACCTGCATCATTGTTAAGCACAAGCATTGGACATGGCTTTGACCTCAACATTGCAATAATTTGCCATAAGCCCTAAGTTTTCGTTGTTTAACCTTGTAATTCTCATCTTCAAGTTGACTTCAAATTCAACTTAGGTTTCAAAAGATATGGAGATGATGTTGTATTACCTCAAGACAAAGAGAAGGATGAACCTTGGATCTCTAATCATTAAATAACATCATGCAGCATTCCAAATCTTGAAACACAACTATGAAATTTTCACACCCCAGCATGATTTTTGTGGCTCTTGCAAGAAGCTAAGAACTGAGTGGTCTGTATGCAATCAAAAGATTTTTGCAACATAATGTAGTAGCAAGTTCCTTTGACTTGGTAAGGTGAATGATTTAGATGTTGTTATGACACTAGGGGTTGAAGGTACAAGTACTCCTTAATTAAACAAGGAATGCCTTGTAAATATCATTGCCCATTATTTGGCTCTTGGACTTAGTTTTGATGCACAAGGGAGTCAACTGCAGTTGCAATGCTGATACTTAGATCTTCAACCTAGCATTTTAAAATTTGTCTATGTTTCTCTTCCATATGATATGGAGCTTGACACTCCACCATTGACTCATTTGGGGCCAGACCTTCCCACTCATAGGGCTTTGTGCGG
Source organism: Avicennia marina (assembly GCA_019155195.1). NCBI lineage: Eukaryota > Viridiplantae > Streptophyta > Magnoliopsida > Lamiales > Acanthaceae > Avicennia > Avicennia marina. Next base: position 11,770,026 of record CM032756.1, on the reverse strand, counting down.
GCCATATCCTTTGAACTTGCCTTTGCCTTTTTGTGTTCTAAAGTAAAAGTAGATTGATGGAGATTAATTGATCCTTTGGTTAGTATTAGAACATAACTACTTTTGGTTGTTGGATGGTTGATTTCTCTTTCTTGCTTCTGCCAACTATTTATTATTGTTGTTCTGGTGTTCAGAAGTTTCTATTGCTACACTGTGAATGTTGTTCAGTTGTGTTCTTGGATATGATTTCACTACTACCATGATAGCATGAATCTTTGAGTGTTGAGAATAGTTGTTGCAAGTTAGGTTGTTATTCTTTCCTAGAATATTCATAAATTTTGTGACAATATCTGATGCTGTTACAACAACAAGATAAAGGAGGTAACAACTTTTAGAAATTTTTGAGATCACTAGACACAGACGCAAAAAATGGCATGGGAAGAGAAGATTATGCCACACAATGCCAAAGCAAGAACTTGTTGGCATAATGCTGATGTGGCACCTAACTAAGCACTGACATAGCAGCTATTTCAGCAATGATGAGGTGCCAATGTGGCACAAATGTTCACGCATGATGTGACACCAATCACTTTTAGAGGAATATTTTGTATTATCCATGTCACTAATGGAAGGTTACATGGATTCTAATTTTCATATTTAATGGAAAAGCTTTTCTATTTTTTGAGTGTCCTTGGATGAATTGGAAGCATCCCTTTTACCTAGATTATCTGATAAGATTATGAGCTTCCATCCATATATGATTTATAGAACCTAAAATCTAAACATATGGAAAGAATCTAGCTGAGGGGGGAAAGTTTAACTACTATTGGAACACCTAATGTGGAATCAGAGCTGAAAAGACTAGAGTTTGAATTTTGGCGTGAATTTCCTATGATCAAGTCACCAAGACTCAAGGAAATTACTGACCAACGAACTTTATATGTTATACCCCGCATTTTTTGGACAAAAGGAAATAGTGGTAATGATATTATTTTCAATTATGGTGGGAAATTTTAATGTAATTGTCCTCCAATTATTAATAAATTTTCATGGGAAGGACTTAAGGTAATATCAAAATAGATATAGAGGAAAATATACTCATAGTAGTGCAAGTCAAAGGCTATCATACCTTGGTAAGGTATTAGGAGCTCATTACCTAGCATAATCCACAAAATGGATCGGATTGAGCCTAATTTGGGTATGGAGACATTGGGAGAAGTTCTTGCGAGATAGAGGCTGAGGTATTAATGCATGGAAGTCGAGGAATAGACCAAAATTAAGCTAGTTAACTTTATCCAGAATTTTGGGTATTTATTAGTGCAATATTGTGGAAAAAAGCTTTGTGGAATCATAATGGAAATTATTTTCAAGTTACATTTTATTTCAAATGAAAATATTAGGAATTGAATAAGGAGGCATAAGAAGGGATGTTGGCGTTTTTAGGTTGTGTAATTTTGTTGTGTGATTCAATAAACTAAGAGGGATAATTTCCAATTCATGGAACTAAGAAAAATGGGATTAAGGACTTGGAAATTCTGATTGGAAATAGGCCAAAATTAGAAAAATGGGAAATTGATTTTAAAGACCTATACTATTAGGAATTTTAATCCTATGTGCTCAAATTAACCTAGGATATTAATGACACATTGTTTTGAGAAGAAATATGTTTAAATCATGAAAAATTCATTTAATTCTATTTTTATTTACATGCAGAATTATTGTGAATTAAATAGGGAAGCATTGGCATTGGCATATCATCCTGGATGGAAAATTGATCGAATTATTAAGGAATAAATTGGAGGAAAACTTTGTGCCTTGGAATTAGGAAAATAAGGGCTCAATTACTGCAAATTTCAGATAACTAGAAAATTGGGAGATTGAGTATAAGAACTCAAAGATCGTGTAATTAGATACCTCGGCTATTCTCATTAAACTTATGTATAAATAAAAAACTAAAGGGACTAAAAACCCTATTCCCATCTTTGGAGAAGGCTGCCAATGCCCAAAGTGCTTTTGTGGGTTTTTTGGCTCTTCAAAAGTGCAATTTTGAGGTAATTCCTATGCCTAACCATTTGTTATTCATGTACATGTGTATAGAGATTGATTCCATGTAATTAGGCACTTTAAAATGCAACCTTTGGATGAATTAAGTTTGTCAAATCATAGGGAATATAGTGCAGATATGTGGTCATGTGAAAAGAATTATAAGAATCAGATATTAACATGTTACTTATTCAGACCCAAAACATATCTTGAAACATTCAAAAATTGCATAAACTAGTAGGATATGATTTCCATGGATTCTAATTGGTAAAATTATTCCTAGGAACTCTAAAAATAAGTAGAAAATTAAGTTTTGTGGGTTAGAATTCGAATTTTGCAAAAAAGGGTCAAAAACACAGCATAGTCGCGATTCTACGTGACACTGTAGTTATTGGTGTGAGCGTGGGACGAGGGACAATGGTTACAAAGATCGATCATGGGATTTCTAGTGCTTCCCATTGTTGAATGTCGCGATCGTGAGGCTTGGGGGGGATCGCAAAGCCACCTGTTGTGGTCATATGTTGGACTGCAAAATTTCTAGAACATCCCACAGTCAGTAGCCGCACGCATGGATCTAGACTTTGCGATTATGAACCCAAACATCATGGTTGCAAGCCTTGATTGTGAACACTAGATATTTGATATTAATTAAGGAAAATTGATCCGAATTATACAAATATGGAACCCAAATAGACATAAACCTACTGCATAAGGTATAATCAGATGTAAGAAATAATAAAAGGAAGGATTTGAGTATGTCCAAATGTATAGGTCACACCTAATGAGCATTGATAGGCATGAATAAAGTATTAAATAAGGATTTACTTATGTGAATCACCAGGTGATCATAAGTGACTATTTGGCTTTGATATTTACTGAGTTAGTTCACGAGTACTGTCTTGTCCTAATTTTAAGTTTCGAGGCATGACATTATAAAGGTTGGGGACTACAGAATTCGAATTGGACTTCTCAATTAAGTGTTTAATTTTTTCCATTTTGATTTATGTGGGTTTCCATGTAAAATTGAGTGAGAAGAATTAGTGAATACAAGAAGAGTGGAACACTACATTTTTAACCTTTGTTAAGAGTAATGAAATTGGTCAAATATGCACTTAGACATGTGGGGGTGTGCTTGGAGTGGTTGGGAGGTTAAAGTCAATAGAAATTGACTACTTGGAGTGCTTCTCTTTAGCTTGCTATACTCTGAAGTTCTTTTACATAGTAAAACCTTTTTTTTAGGTTGGCGCCCGACAAAGGGAGTAAAAACTCTCTAAACTACAATAACAAATTCTTATGTTCAAGTTGCTTACTTTTTTTCTTTTATACTTGGTGTGGTAATACAACTTTTTTCTGCAACATGCACTGTTGCATCGCTTAATCAAAACAATCAAAAACAAATATAACCATTACTTTTTTTTATTGTCTTCCCATCTTTATGAAATTTTAATTAATTATCCAATAATTCACTAGAACATTGATTAGCATTTAAATTTGATAATACTATTATCAGATAAAATAAATTATATGTTCGAAAAAAAAAGATAAGAAATACAAAAATTATGTTGAACAACCAAGAAAAACAATAGCAAATGTAACCAAAATATCAACAATTCTTAATAAGCGCATGAATATAATTTCGATAATAGAACTCCGAGGTAGGTAGCCTATAATGCCGCCTTGCGTTCTGCATACCGTTTGCTGGCACGCTACAATGTACTAAATTAAAAAAACGTACTATTATGTTAACCCAACTATTAATAACAACATTACACCGTCATACTTAAAAATAAATAAATTTAATGTCATTAGCAGCACATATACACAAAATAAAACTATTTATGCATTTCCTTTTTTTACCTTCCATTTTTCTTTATTTTATTTTATTTTAATAAATATTTATTTCTTTTATCTTTTTTTTTCTTTTGTAGTTCTTCATCTATAGTTTTTAGATAATTGATTCAGAATTGAAGGAATTGTGTTAATAGATTGTCCACTTTATATTTTTATTTCTGTTTAAGCAATCCAAGTTGCAGCTTCTAAAGTCCATTGGTTAAACTTGCATACCATTTATTGTTTTATTTATTATTTTCAATAGATATTTTATCGTTTAATTCAAATTTAATTTATTAATTGTAAAAATAATTCTAAGAAGGCAGCTGTGAACTTTGAGTTGAGTAAAATGAAATGGAAAAAAAAAAAAAAAACAGCACCAACAAACATGTGCACGCACGCACAAGCAAATTTGGGCTGTAATTGGACAGTCATCTATATTGCAGTAAACAGATTCGACTATTCTGCCTTTGATATAGGTCTATTTTGCACCGTTTACAAGAATCTCCCTTAAAATTTTCTTATAGTTATCCTACCGAACCCTATTTGCACTAGTATAATCAATTATGACACTACTAATCATATGTAACGATTGAAATATTTTAAAATTTATTTCACCACTGTATCACATTGTCACTGCAAGCATGCTTAATAATTTATAACATCGAACAACATCCTATTACTGTTATATAGAAATATCAACATTGCATTTTTCTTGCAAAACTAATCTATTTCAATAACTTTTTATTATTTGTCCTCAAATGCAAAAATCGCTCTTAATTTTTCAAAATCAATTTTTAAAAATGAGACTGTCATCCATTCGCGTACTTAAGTTTTGGAAGTTAAGTTTTAATCAACGGGCAGGCTTCTCCCTCATTCAACATTACATTTTTCTTGCAAAACTCATCTAATTCCTTAACTTTTTTACTATTTTTATGAAGTTTTGTGCCTCTTATAAGTGTTAACTAAAGAGCAAAGTAAAAGATAGATGGCCATTTGGAAACTTTGGTCAGCAAAAATGGCAAGGTTACTGTTTCATTGAATTCCCAACTGGCCACTCGGCCTTTAAACGTGCTTCTTCTTTTAGAACAATCTAGATTTAACTCCCTAATTGACTTAAAAACTAACACACAAAGTAAATAATATGTGCACAAAAGAAAAAGCAGCCGGCAAAACATTAAGCAAGAAGCGTGACTACATCACTGCTGGCAGTCATAGTGGCTGAGATGCTGACTTATTCGATTTTGATGAATTGTCAAGTTGAATGGTTTTAGGAGTGATTCAACATCTTAGTCTATCATTTAGCACCGTCTAAAGGATGAAGAACAAGAGCTTCAATCACAATGCACTTCTGTAAGGCCATCTACACAAGCTTTATCCTATAGATAAGGTAGTCCATTTCCAACAGCCCTCCTCAAGATGTGGAGTGGTAATTTACCATTCTCCTCTTGTTAATAAAACTCCTTAATTATTGACCTCCTAGTGTCTTAGTCATTTATGTCGGCAACTTGCCCTCCAATGGGCACATGACATGTCTTAATCATTCTTGCCTGCACTTGATCCCTAACAATATGACAATCTATCTCAATGTACTTACTTCTTCATGGAAGACCAGGTTAGCAGCTCTGTGAAGCGCTGCCTAATTGTCACAATGTGGTAAACAGCTTCAAGATCTTGACACAACCACTTGGTTTTTTGACCTCCATGACACTACGGACCTCCTAATGAGGATACAGTATTTTGTGATGGATCTACAGGTGTCAAGACATGAACCCAATCTGAATCACATAAAGCATTTAGCTTAAGATCATTTTTTGATGCCAAAAACAATCATGTAGCCTTAATATAGTGTAGCGCCTTGTGAGCTGCGTTCAGGTGTATATTAGTAGGTGCTTGTATGTATAAACACAGGGTCTAAACTATATAAGAAATATTAGGCCTAGTAATAGTTAAGTAAAATAGTCTTCCAATGAACCATCTATAGATTAATGGATCTTCCAGCAGGGTTCCCTGATCCTTGCTCAGTTTGGAGTTGTGTTGCATTGGGGGCAATTGCTTGGCTTGCTCCCTAGCACACCACTATTTGAAAGTATGTTTAGGGCATACGCCCTCCGATTGATATAAATTCCACTTGCACCTCTAGCAAACTTAATGCCTAAAAAATACTTCAGACTTCTTAAGTCCTTGATCTTGAACCTTTTATCTAGGAACTTCTTTACATTTGAGGCCATGGCCTCTAAATCATTTCCAATAATTATGTCATCCACATAGACCAATAGAGCCATGAATGAATTTCCTTTTCTCATGATAAAAAGGTTATAATTAGCTTTGCACTACTCAAAACTATATTCTACCAAAGCATTGATCAAAGTAGCATTCCACTGCCTTAAAGCCTGTTTTAGACGATACAGGCTCTTGTTCAATTTGCAAACTTGTTTTGGTTTTCCCTCATGGTATCTTGGAGGCTTTCTCATGTAGATCTCTTCATCTAATCCACTATGCAAGAAGGCATTGTTGACATCAAGTTGGTACAACATCCATCCTTTCACCACAGCTATTGTCAAGAAGCATCTAATGGTGGTCATCTTGGCTAGTGGAGAGAAGGTTCCTTGAAAGTCTATTCATTCCCTTTGCATGAATCCCTTAGCTACTAACTTGGCTTTGTATCTTTCTATACTTTCATTTGATTTGTGTTTAATTATGTACACTAACTTGCAACCTATTGGCTCCTTCCTAGCAGGCAAATCAGTTACTATCCATGTGTTGTTTTATTTTAAGGCTTTTAATTCTATTTTCATAGCTTCCACCCACTTGGGATCTACTGAAGCTTCTTTATAATTCTTTGGTTCATCTTGAGTAGAAATAACTCAAAAACTCTAGTAATCATAGCGGGTAGGGGAGGGTCTGAGTCCTTAAGACATTCTCAAATAGATGTTTAGTAGAAGTTTGGTGACCTTGTCCACTTGGAAGAAGTGAGGGAGAGCTGGCTAATTGACAGCAGTAATCCTGAAGGTACTTGGGCAATTTTCTAACTCTGCTCGTCCTCCTCAAGATAGCTACAAGTTGTTAGTTCAATGCAATAGTGTCTAGCCATCTTGGTTTAACGGCATGACTCGCATTAAGTTCTATGATATGTTAGTCTTAAAGGGGATCTACTAGTTTATGGCTGTTAGTTTTAGGGTGTGAAGGGGTTTGGGACCAAGAATAAGGTTAGTTAGGACTAGAAGAGACAAGGAAAGGATCAGCAATGTCATTGGTAGGCAGTGTGAATGTAGTCAAGTCAGGAACTGCATTGTGGTTGATGATTATCTTCAAAGGGAACACATTTTCATAGAAAATCACAGCTCTTGAAATAAATATTTTCTTTGTCTTGAGTTCAAGTAGCTTATACCTCTTCACTCTATAAGGTTAACCTAAGAACACACACTCTTCTCCCCTTGCATCAAATCTTTTTCTTCCTTGTTTCTGGTTTGAGGCATAAGATAAACACTCTAAAATTCTTAGATGTTGGTAAGATGGCATGACCTTAAATAGCATCTCATAAGGTGCCATGTTGTTTAAGGAGCTACTAGAGGTTCTATTAATCAAATAAGTTGTTAAGATTAATTCATTCCAATACTTTAAAGGCAAAATAGATTCTAACCTTAGTGCTCTAGCTGCATTTAGTAGATATTTGTCTTTTCTCTCTAAGACACCATTTTGTTGAGAGATTTCTACACTACTCTTCTAGTGCACTATATTTTTGTCTTGATAGAAATATTTAAGCCTAAATTTAAAGCCATTATCACTTCTTATCACTTTTATTTTAGCTCCAAATTGGTTTAAGATGAAGTTTGAAAGAACTTTTATGATATTTCCTGTTTTTGATTTATTTTTGAGCAAATAAGTCCAGGTTGTCCTAGTATAGTCATCCACCAATGTTAGGAAGTATTTGCTTCCATCATGTGCTATCTCACTCATTGGCCCCTAAAGATCACAGTGCAATATGTCAAAAAGGGGGTAAAGCTCTAAGATGATTGTGTTCAAAAAATAATCTGTGCATTTTGGCAATAGGACAAATAGGACAAGGTAGTTTATTCAAATTGGAAGTGTTCACATTTATCAAAATTTCTTGCAAGAGTTCTAACACTTTGCTAGATAGATGTCCTAGTCGACAGTGCCATAAGTCTGCAAAACTTATAGAGCATACAGCATGTGGTGTGTCAAAATGAGATTGGATTGCTGTGACTTGCTACGTTTGTAGAGTTAGCTTGATGCCACACTTTTCCTTCTTGAAAATGGTAGTCTATCTCTCACTTAACTCTCCCAATCATGGTCTAGGTAACAAGGTCCTGCACAAGACAATCAGAAGAAAAGAAAACCAGACAGCAGGAAGTAGAGTCAGTCAGCTTCTTAATAGACAGGAGATTCATGGTGAAGGATGGGACACACAGAAAACATCTTGTAAGGTAATAAGCTTAGTCAATTTTAGTACTCCTATGTGAGTATCTATAACATATGAGCTATTAGGCAATTTGATTTGCTTAGAAATCTTTTTAGGCATGGATGTGAAGATGCTTAGATCACAGATCATGTGATCAGTGACTCCAGTATCCATTACCCAAGAACAACCTTTTGGTTTGATTGGTCTAAGGCTTGGGGTCCTTGAACTTATCAAATTGCCATTCATATTCAAGGAATTGGCATTATAGGTAGTGGAGCTGGAACTGGCAGCATTTGTCGTAGTGAGGTTTAGATGTTGTTCTTCTTTGTTAAGTTTGTAGGCTGCTCCTTCCATCATCTACACAAGAGGCATCTCCTCCATCCTACTGCAAACTCTGCACCAAGTTAGGATGGCCTATCATTTTGTTGCCTTTTTGGAAGAACTTGTGGCCTGGTGGAGCATTTTTCAATATAATGCCCCTTCATGTTGCTATGTGTGTAGATTGGAGGTTGTGCATTTCCAACTTTGAAGCAATTCATAAGGCTATGGCCTGAAATTTTACAGTGTGTACAATATAGTTTGTCTCTTCTTCTTGCAGTCTTAAAAACATTGCTGCACCTCTGTGCAACCATGGCCATACCCTTTGATCCATGCTTTGTGCCTAAGATCTAGTGTTGTTGCTTCTCTTGTTGCTAAATCATAGCAAAAACTTTCTTTATAGGAGGTAGTGGATCAAGCAACAAAATCTAATCCCATACATGACTGTAAGTGTCATTCAACCCCATTAGGAACTGTATAACAATATCTCTTTGGTTTCTATCCATCAATGTTTCAGTTGTCCACAGGTGCATTGTGGGATATCATCATATATTGATAACTCATCCCATATAGTCTTAAGTCTTTCATAGTAAGTAACTACTAGATCATCTCACCAAGTTAGTGCACCAAAAGTTTTCTTTAAATTCAAAATCAATTTTTAATAACGAGACCGTCATCCATCTGCCTACTTAAGCTTTGGAAGTCCAGTTTGAGTAAATGGGCAAACTTGTCCCTCATCCCATACACACTATAACAATACCGCTTTTGAGGATGCTTGCGATACAGTTTTAGGCTCTTCAGTAGAAAGAAACAATGTATGTTAGGATCATCTTTCTGAAAGTGTGAACTACAATTTTAATTAAAATCATGCACATTCCACAAGGGCAAAACCACTATACGAATGTCGGCAGTTGGAGACAAAGCCCCCACCCCACGAAACGAAGACTTGAGACTTGAGAGTCAAATTGACTTGATATTCAGCATTACCAACAAATAAACAAAAGTTCGATGGAAGCCACGCACAATTATTGGCCGCAATAGCATTTTCATTGTGTACAATTTTCCAGATTGTTCGTGAGCATTTCATCGAAAGGGAATTGTTCATCTAATGGCCATTTTCATAGAAAGTGATTAAAATAAACAACAAAAAGGATGCACTTTAAGAAAAGCAGTGGCGTTTCGAGTGGACGGTGTGAGCACTTACCCCTTAAAGTCATAATAATATCAATACAATAAATTAGTCGAATAGAAAGACTATCCATTTGGGGCACTCAACAAGGTTAGGCGAGCAACCACTAAAACTTTGTCTAGTTATGTTTGGATTTAAGATAATGTTACATTGGGATTTCACCTTTATTTTATTAAATTATTATTCAACATCTGCAATTTGCACGATTTAAAAATAAATCTTTCCCTTAAATTTTTATGAAAATCAAACTAACACTCTGTTTCCCGCAATTAAAATTGATCAGAACTGTCCATACTTTATTAATGAAAATGCCCACAGGTTATAAACAAGGTTCAAATCGATCAAAAGAGACCTTTCGCAATGCACAAAAGCTTGCATATTACTTGTCGTAATTCAAAAATAATCATTCAATGAAAATTTTAAAATAAATATAGAGACTTTTGATAAATTAATAAATATTAGATACACATGTATATGTATATAGATTATGCGATATAAATTATTTAGGTATTTATCATATGAAATTTAGTATACATAGACATATATAAAAAAAAATGATTATTAAAAAAACTAAAAAAATACAATTTAATAAACATATTAAATGGGTGAATGGAAAAAATTTCACAGAAATAATAATATTTCATAAGAATCTAAATATATATATATTTGTATGGAAACATTTACGTTTGTACATATACGAAATGTAGGATAGGACATCATATATGTGTTTTATGCGCTTAATTTACTATGATTTTTTATGCTAACTTTATATATTTAATATGTAAACTGCCCTTAATTGAGTAAATTATAGTATATATAATTTCTATATTTGTGCCTATTACATTAATAAGAACAAAAAATATTGAAATTGAAAGAAATAAGATAAAATTGAGATGACAATTGTTAAAAACTAATCAAGAAATCATCCATTCTCTAACGAAAATCAACTGATGTAGGGGAAGTACATGAATGAAAAGAAAACAAACATGTTTCCAAGTCAATGCACATGGGTATTTAAAGTGCTACAAGTCAAAATTTGAAACACAAGCCTGAATTGACCAAAATGCCCATAGAAAATAGCTCCAACTACTAAAAATTTGAAAAGCAGTCCAAAAATTAACTTTCTCACTTGTTGAGATTGACCTAGATGTCCATCTGATCAATTGCATCTTGTTGTGGATCAATCTGTTGTGATATGGCCTTTGTGTGATTGTCTTGCCTTTATTCTACCTTAGGGAACACTGGTCCTACAATTGATCAAAGTCATTCATGATTGTAAAAACAAAAACACCCAGAATGTACCCAGGTAGATCGGGTTGGAGGAGATCGATAAAACCTTATTTAAATCATAAATCTAGACAATTTGGATGTCATGTGATCACAATTCCAGCACTTTCCAAGCCTTTCTTGCCTTCCCAAGTCCAAAAACTGAAGCCATAGTCTATTCTTTTGGCTCCTTCTAATCACCAAAGTCTACTTTAATCCATATTTAAGCCCAATTTCAAAGCTAACTTTTATCCTTTAGCCCCTCCAAAAACCTAAGGAGTAACAAGATATCATGCCGCTATTATATGGCACCTCCAGTTGAGCTAAGATTACATCAAACTCCTCCTTTTAAAGGCGAAATGTCCTGAATTCGTAGTTTTGTCCACTAGGGTCAAATATAAACCTATAAAATCCTCGAATTGGGTCACCAACTTGGTTGGACTTCCATTTCACATCAACATAAATTCAATACTGATTTTCCAATAAAGAATGATGTAAAAGTATAGTATGAGTACTGAAGGCCTTAGTTGGATGCGCACTTGCAATCTCGTCAATTTGAAAGAATTTTAGGTCTAATGAAGCACAAATGGACAAAGTAGACACCGAGTTGTTGTAGAAGTCAATATACACATGAATCATTATAAGCTTAGACCCTGATTAAGGATCTCCCTTGTGTCCTCATGCTATTCCTTAGTTCCCACTTCTATTTCTGTTGTTGTCTCTTTCACGACTTCCTCAACTCTTAACCAATTACCTTAGGTTCTTCTTGTTCAGATTTCCCCTCTGCTTGAATGACTCCACTTAATGGTTCCAACTTCATAGATGGAATGGGTTTGATCTCCTCTAATCATCTAAATATAAGGGAAATCTTGAATTCCTCATTTGGACACTTGTTCATGTAGTGTCATCGTCGGAAACAATTTAAGCACAAAGGTATCCACATTAGGCGTGGAATAGGTAGTAGAGATATTGTTTGTTGCTTCAATCTTCTTCAGCCTCCCTTGCATGCATGCTATTTGACTTTTGAGTAAAGCCCATTAATTCTTGGGCAAAAGATTCAATTATGCTCCTCGTAACATGCTCATCATCTCCTAAACCTTTTTGGATTTGTGACATCACAAAGAAATGGTGAAAGCACGATGCGCATGTGTGCATGGGTGTACAATGAACAAGAAAATAAAAATCACTTAATAGATCCAACCAACACAACTAGAGTAGTCTTAAAATATTCAAAATGATTCCGAGGCTCAGTGTCTAACAAAGTCGACAAAAAATGGGGTACAAAATGGAAACGTAGGGATCAAGATTGATCTAGAACAAGAAAGATCTTTGTGGAAGAAACAAGAAATGGGATCAATTTTAGAGATGTGCGATCGATCTAGATGAAGAATCAGGATGGAAGATCGATTTGGTGGAATGTAAGAGTGGTTGATCATGCAACAAGTGTGCACAAATAATCATCCCAGATCCAAGGCACGTGATCGATCAGCTTAGTGGAGGATAGACCGCAATAGCAATTTTCAGTAACTAGGGTTTTTGTTAACCCTTGCAGTGTGATTGATCTAGACTTCTTCTTCTGTATCAATTCAACAATCAATCTTAGGTAGATTTTCAGTTGAAACAATACAAAATCCCATGAATTTTCACTCCCTTTTTTGTACTATTTTATTCTCCTCTCTTTCTTTATCCAAACAATACACAAAATCAAACAACAATATTCCTAACAATAATATCAAATTTTTTGCACCAAATATTCAACAATATTCCTACACACAAATACCTCAATTGTTTTTACTCCCAAAGTCACCAAAATCGTTCAAACAACCATAATATATATATATATATATTGAATTTTTTGGAAATAAAAATAGAAGGCGTAGGGGTGAAGAAAAATGATTTTTTTTCTTTTCATCATTCTCCCCCCCCCCCACTGATTTTCACTATCTTTTTTATGAGCTTTAATCTCTTTCTTAAGTAGTTGGGAGTTATTTTACGTAAAGGTGAACAAAGGTTATCACCTACCCCAGTTACTCAATTCACAACAAACTCTAAAGGTTTTGCATACTCTTATGTGAGAATAAACAGGGGTCTCTATAATCCTAATTACTTAATTACTTTGATCAGTAGAGTATGACTAATTTTCCTCATGCTCGCATATAATTTTCTTTTTCTTAATATTTTTTTCATTAAATATTTTTCAATATCTTCACTCTCCTTTCTCAACCAATTTCTCTCATTTGTTACATAATTTACCAACACCTAAAGTAAGACTTATGTCCCTAATTCAATCATCACATCCTCACCATAGAACTTCTCTAATAGTTTAATAATCAAGAGAAAAGAGTGTGTGCTCAATCAAATAAGAACTATGCCATTGACACTAAGTCTAGCATGCTAATCTTAAGAACAATAATAGGATAAAGCATCATGATTTTTCTTGAAAGAAATTCATCATAAACTAAGTATAATGGCCACAAGTTCAAACCATGTTCATGCTATCAATTTAATCATGTAAACCCCACACTTGCATGTGTAAACATTTGAGCAATTACACCACATGCAATGACACTATTCTTATTCAAAGTTTTCCTTTACTTTGGCCCACTCCCTCACTTATTTTGTTACCACAATCAATCATATTATTGCAAGTAGGGGTGGTGCTTGTACTTCTACTTCGTTCTTGGGCTTCTCCATGCACAATCAATTCTTCCCTTTCTTTTTAAAATCCTACACCATGACAATAACATAAATGATCGCCATGTAACATAAATAAAAAAAATGCAAAAACAAAAAAATAAATAAATAGAAAGCGATAAAAGAATAACTTGGATTCCCTCTCAAGAAGCACTGCATTTATTGTCTACAACCCAATATGATACTCATGGCTTAGGGTTGTTTAATTGAGGCTTTTAGGACCCACAAGCCCCCATGGGTTGCAAGACTCTTGCTTTTTCCACATTCTCTTACTTTTCTTTCTCACTGTCCTTCTAAAATTTGTCACTTCCTCTCACCATAGTGATTCCGTAGACGCTTCCACCGCACTTGGTGTTTGTCCACCTTTTAGCCCCTACACTCCTTCCCTTGTAATTGCTTTCTCACCAGACTTGTTAGTGAAGTTAATAAGTTCAAGCAACATTACCATATCTTTTTTCTTCTTGTGTGTGTAAGTGATTGAGAGTGTGGAATACATAGAAAATGTTACCTTATAGGTCCCCCATATAGTGTCAAACTACCTTGTGTCTATTATCGCCTTTGTGTTGTTGAGGAAAGGGCAGCCAAAGATAATAATTGGCCCCTTTTCACCTTCCATGCCTAACAAAACAAAGTCTATTGGAACAATAAAGCCATTCACATTTACTAAGACATCCTCCACAAGCGTAAGTGGCCTTGTCACTAATTTATTTGCCAACTTTATCTTCATGTGTGTGGGTTTCACAAATTTTATTCCTAATGCTTGAAAAGCAGAAAAGGACACAACGTTTATGCTAGCACTAAAATCACATAATACATTATCAAAAGTGGTGCTTCCTATAGTGCAAAAGAGGGAAAGACTCCCCGGGTCTTTCAGTTTTTGTGATAACACATTTTCCTTACTGGGTTGCTTTCTAAGTCTCCTAATTACTTCTTTGTACTTATCACATCTTTGAGGCACTTCACCACACTTAGGTTATTTTTGTATTCTACAACTAATGAAGAATTTACATCTAATTTTTCAAAATCATTAAGAAATTTACTTACCTACTCCTTTACTCTCACTAGAATGAGCTTTCATAGATGTGGAATTTTCAACTTGTATGGCAGTGGTGTACTTAACTCCATTTCCTTAGCTTCTACCTGGTCTTCCTTTTTATTTTCTTCTTGGGCATTAATAGGTGGATCCTCTTTTCCTTGTTGCTTTTTATTACCTACACACTTTTCACATGCTTAATTAGATTGTTTTCAATGGTGTTAGATAACATATCTACTATCCTATTTGTTATTTCCCTTACCAGTTGGCCAAGTTGCACCTCTAGACTTTTTGATTAATGGCTGTTACTTCTACAACAGAGCCTTAGTTCGATTCATATAATCTTGTTGGGTCATCACAAGGTTACCTATTATTTCATGGGCTGAGATCACAAGATTTTTCACAATTTCCTCTAATGACTGCTTTTTCTCTTACTATGAGTAAGGTACTTGAAAGCCTAGTGAGTTTTGTAAGTGTTCCTAAGAGAAATTAGGATGATTTCTCCAACCTGGATGGTAGATGTTTGCCCATGGGTTGCCCACATAATTCACTTGTTCTTTCTGCCTACCACTCATTCCTTTGTCTCTACACTCATGTGTAGGATGAGGCCTTGTACACATATCACAAATATGACTCATAGAATCTAGAGACTGCTAAAAGTTACTTATCGAGACAGTATCAATCTTTTAGGATAAGAGTTTCACTTTTGCTGCAAGTGCTATCACTGCATCTACTTCATGCATGCCAGCAACTCTACATGTTGCAGATCTCTCAAATGGTCATTGGTAAGAATTGGATGCCATCTCTTTAATCAAATCCCATGCATCTTTAGGTAATTTGTTCATTAAAGCTCCTCCTACAATTGCGTCTAAGATAATACAAAATTGTCTAGATATATCACTTCAAAAAGTTTGTACCTACATCTAGAGCACATATTTGTGCTATGGGCACTTTCTAAGAAGTTCTTTAAATCTTTACCATGCTTCAGGTAATGTCTTAGACTCTAATTGTTTGAATGTTCTAATCTCTAGTCTAAGTTATGCAATTTTTGCTTATGGGAAGTATTTAGCCCAAAATTTATTTACCATACCTTACCAGGTAATGATACTCCCATGTGATAATGACTATAGCCATTCTTAAGCCCCATTCGTAAAAGAAAATAGAAAAATTGTCGATTTAATTGCATCATTAGATAGCCCATGGAATTTAAAAGTATCACATAATTTAAGAAAAGATACGAGATAGGTGTTAGAATCTTCATGTGGGGCTCCATCAAATTGGTTTGATTGCTCCATATTGATTACTGTAGGTTTCAACACAAAATTATTTGTGTTCACCAATGGTCTCACAATTCCTGTCATATTTGGGTTCATCATTTTTTTACATAATCTCTAATAGTTCACTAGTTTGGTGGAGGAAGAAACTCCTGTGGTGGTAGGTTTCTATTATTTCTTGTTCACATTGGAAAGAGCTCCATGCCTATGAAGAGTTCATTCAATTTTCAAATCAAAATAAATGCTCTTGCTCTTATGCATATGACTATTTCCACAAACAAGAAAAAAACCCGCAAAGTAGTAATGTAAGTAGAAAAGCAAGCAAAAAATTAGAAAAAGAAGACATGACGAGAGAAATATAGAAAACATAGAAACAAAAACAACGCTAATTGGCCTAATCTAGCAATCCCTCAAAGCACTTATCACTCTCCCTAGCAAAGATGCCAAAATTTCTTCCCAAGTCTTCACCACAACAAAATTAAATTTATAATTAAACCTAGTATTATGATGAGTACAAGTATCATCTTCCTAAAGAGGGGTTTGTGTCTATTAATTTAACATAGCTCTTATTGGTTAAGCCTCAAAAATAGAGTGAAAGGAGCATAAACACTAACTGATGTAGATATCCAAAGGCAAAACACCCTCATACCCATCATAAGAGCAAGAGCCTGCACATTCAAGAATTCCCTTACCAACTTGTTGCTTAATTAAAGGCTTGGAGATCATTTGGACATGTTGGAATGACCTAAAAAAGAGAATTGGCATCAAATTTTAACTTAGGAAGCCCAAAAAGTAGCAAGTAGCTTTACAAATATGATATAGACCAGCCTCAATTAAGCTAGACTAGCCAAATTGACATTGGAGAGTTTTTGATATTACGATCAAGGGGAGAATGATTGAGTTGAAGGAAATAAAGTGTGTTTGTGCACAAGTGTACATACATACAATGAATAAACAATGAAGATAACTGAAGAAATCTTACCAATCCAAACAAAGTGCCTTAGCTGATTCAGAATGATTCCTAAGCTCAAGAGGCCAACAAATGCATGTAAAATGATGTGAAATGAAGAAAATTAGGCTTTGGGGATCGATCTGAATGCAAAAGGGTCAATCTTGGATGGAAGAAAGGCTAGGTGATCAATAGGAGCAAGATAGGCACGTGATCGCGTGGTCACATGAGCGATCTTGGAAGGTTTTACATTGTGCAATCAAGTGGGTGTATGCATTGACAAAGTTGGGAATTCTTATGTCGTGCTTGATGTGGCCCCTCTCGAGATAAATCCGACTGCATGTCTAGCTAATATTTTTTGTCCTAAACAACTCCCAACAATAGAAACTTCACCAAATTTTTTTCTTTTTTTTTTGGTTTCAACTTATTTTTTTCTTTTTTTGTTTTGGTTTCAACTTCTTTTCCCATTGTTCTCTCTCTCTCTCTCTCACACACACACACAACCACAATCTTCAACTCCACAACAAAGCACCAACAATATTTTTCCAACAAAATACTAAAATTTGCAACACAATTCCACAATATATTCTTTTTTTCACAAATTTTCCAGCAAAAATTCCAACACAATGTAGCCAAATATTCAACACCACCAAAATCAAATGCCTTCCAAACAAGCCCTAATCGCTCTAGATTTATTTTTATTTTTTTGTATTTTTGGATTTTTAAAGAAAATGGATGAGAGATGAAGAAATAAAATTAAAAAAATATGGTGAACATACTACATGGAATCCAACTAACCAATAAACATGGAATCCAACATACTACCTCATGATTGATTGCATCCCCAGGCAATCATAATTACAGAAACCTTATCATTTCCCAGACAATTGCATCCCCTCTAGCTCGAACTCAAACTCTTTAATGTCGATCGAGACAGGTCCAAATCGTGCTTGTAGAGCTCCATGGTACTTCTTGACCTTCCCAAGTTAAAGTTTGATACCACATCCCATCCTTAACCCCTTCAACGGTCATCATACCTCCAATTAAGCATCAAATGGGTAAAGACATTCTTGAACGTGTGAGCTCTTGCTCTTATGATAGGTTCAGATGGCAATTTGAGGGGATTTCATCTTGGGATGTTAACATCATTAGTGGATGCTGATGTTATTTCGTGGGCTGTAGATCTTTCTAGTATTTCTTAGAGAAAAGAGCGGGAGAGGCGTCCACCTGAGGAATGGGCTGTGCCAAATCCAATATGGAAGCTTGAGGATGAGGATGACTAAGTAGGGTCTTTTGAATTTTTTGTTTTCATCTAGTGTTTTTTTGTCTTCCATAGTTTTTGTGCCTTCACGGGCTATAAAAATTTTTGCTCTATAATCTCTCTTAAAAAAAGTGATGGAAGTATCTTTTCCTAAGCAATGCTATTTTGAACTAGATTTTTAAACAAAATTAATTGACTAAACCACTTGTGGTTGCATCAACATAGCCCATAATTCTATGTCTGTCTCGATTAGCCTAGGTTTGTCCCATTGAGGGCCAAATTCTTGAACTTTAGGTATTGAAATTGAATAGATTTAAACATACCTTGATTGTTTCATTGTTTAGCCCTAAGGTTGGTTGAACGTGCTCAGTTTTGCAATATGTGTCATTTGAAGTGGTACCTTAAATAAGCATAGCTTCCAACTTTCTAAATTATCTAAACACTCGTATTCTGGCACTTCCATACTGTAATTTAATTGCTTCTCATGAGAAATCTTGAGTTATTTAGTCATAGAGTTCTTTCTAAGCTTTAACCTAAATGGGCTACAGCTTCCAAGACTTCAAGCTTTTCAGGGACCATATACCCAACATAATTCAATAGGCTAATTTGAGTACTTTACTATCTTTGACTACCTATGTCGTTGAACTACCATAAGCCTAAGTTAGATTAGGCATGTTGAATTAACTTGAATTGTGTGACTAACATGACTATCTTCCTAGTCCATGATTAATTTCAGGCTGTTCAGCTACCATACGCCCAAGATGCTTGTGCACGTGAGACTCTATTTAGGCTTTCAGCTATCACACACACTAGGATATCTGGGTACACTAGATACTGTAGCTTAAGCTCTCCCTAGTCTATTGTTAAGTGGGTTATTTCTCATAATGTAGTCACTATTCAGCCAAGACAACTGGGTCTATTCTATAGCTTAAGCTCCTATCAGTCTATTGTCGACTGGCTATTTCTCACAAAATTTAGGCTATGCTACTACTGTGCACTCAAGATAACTAGGTCTATTTGATTATATAGCTTTTGAGTTCTTTTCAATCTATTGCTAACTAGGTTATTTCTCACAAAGTTAAGCTAGTTTGACCACTATGCACTCAAGATGATTGGGTCTGTTTGATTCTGAAGCTTAAGCTCTTCCTAGTCCATTGCCAATTGGGTTATATCTCACAAAATTTAGGCTATTTAGCCACTATGCACCTTAAACAATTGGGTCTATTTGATTCTGTTGCTTGCTCTTCTTAGTCCATTGCTGACTTGGTAATTTCTCACAAAATTTGGGCTATTCAATCATTACACACCCAAGACAACTGGGTTGGTTTGATTATATAGCTTGAGCTCTTCCCAGTCCATTCTTGACTGGGTTATTTCTCACAAAATTTGGGTTTAGTTAGTCACCTTGTGTCTAGAACGCTTGGGCATGTCTCAAACGACATGCTAAGCATTTAGTCACTTAAGCCCTAAGCATTTGCACTTCTCAAAATGTATGAAATGTTTCATCTTTCAAAAGAAACCTATGGGATCCCAAGGTAAAATCTCACCTTACACATGGTAGTCACTATAGCATATGCTCCCATTATAAGTCCTCAGTGCAAATCAACATTTTTCATTCACCATTATGATCTTCTAATCTACTCTTTTACATTTCTTGGTTTCCAACTTTCTTTATCAAGGTCAATTTTTCCTCTCACTAAAAATTGCAAAGGACTTTTCTAGGTAAATCTTATCCTTATCCTCTATAGAGCCTCTTCCACCATTTTTTTTATTGTAAAGAGCAAATTAAAATCTAGTGTTGAAGAAATTCAAGAGAAATTCCTCATCCACGATGACCATGAAATCATTATTCTTGGTGTTGATGACCTTTTGAATAAACTCCCGATGGGTTCTATAAGAGTTTTCACCAATCAAGTCTAATTAGGATTATCATTTCCCCTTTATTTATTTTTTCATAGAGTCAAACAATTTCATGTAAATATTTCTTAGGTTTCCCATAACTCCTTTAAATTCTTATGCATTTATTTTATCCTCTACACCGAGTTAGGTATTTTACCTTGGACTAACCTGCTTCATCACACCTTTGCTTTACAGTCATTGGACTCGGCCTTATTTTATTTTATCATGAGAAGTGAAATTCACTTCTTCAAATGCTCTTCCTTCCACAAATGAGCATTGGAAGAAAGAGCACTTCTCTTCAGAAAACGTAAATAGATAATATGAATTTACCGTAATCTGGGTGGACAAGCTACCAATGGACTTCAAACCAGTAAAAGAGCTTGTCCCCTCTTCCATCAAAATGAAACCTAACCCTTTTGAATTGTGTTTCTCTCAAACTTACCATTTTGAATAAGAAGGTCATTCGCTTTCACTATGGGTTGTCCCACGAAAGGAAAGAGTTGGCCCAAGACATAGGTATTTTGTTTACAATGTTCCACATTCACCTTTTTTACTTAGACTAGGTGCTACATATTATTCAAATTATGCAAAAAGCATTCTTCTACCACGCTTGGAAGGATTGCAAGTGGAAGCAATTCAGTTAAGTAGGATGAGGAAGGCCACTAACCCTCTTGAGCCATCTCCTTCTGCATTTGTGCCACATACTTCCACAACTGGAAGCCCAACTCTTGCACTTTTTGTACATAGTGTAGATCATCCTTAAGCCCCTGCCTCCACTACTGAGGCTAGCTCTTTTGTCTCATCAGATGCTCTTGAGAGTACCCAACTTAAGTAATTAACACCTTCTTCCATAGCTCAGACCTCCTTTCATGAATTTATCCGAGGGTTTGAGACGCCATCTGGACTGCATATTCCTGTCCACAATTAGTTATTCATGGACATTATGCTAGTTAGGCAAGACTCACATTTAGCACGTTAGTTCTTATGAGGATCAATTACTTTAAGGGATAGGGAGCTAGCCTCAAACTTGAACTCGGATGAGCCTTTCATCAAATTTGTTAGTTCCATGACCATGGTAAGCATTCATTCTAATAAGGCCTTCTTCTCTTCTTCGTTTCTTTCATCCATTCTTGTCTAATCTATTTTCATTAATTCATGACCAAGGATGTGTTATCTTGTGCGGAGGAGTTCAAGTAGAAGAAAAGGGAGATCAAGGCTATAAAAGCTAGTTTGTAGGAAAAGAACAATGCTTTAGTGGGATGTATTCATGAGCTGATGAAAGAGCCAGATTCAGCTAAGGGAAACTTGCATGAACTTCAGGAATCCTTCCCACATGTGTTGGAAGTGATAAGGCCCTGTGTTCTCTATGAGTTCCCTTCCATTACTGAAGGAGCAACCAATCTTAAAGACTAGCTAAAGAAATACAAACAGTCAAAGGATTTTGTAGCCGATCTTACCTAACAAGCAGTAGTGCCCTTTATGGATGGACGTGATTTATTGCAGGATGAAATGGTCAAGAAAGCTTACGTGACAATAGGTTCTGATCTTAATCCTATCAACATTTAAGAAGGGAGTAAAAGGATTTTGATGGGAGCCATATTTAATTTGGCTGCATCCAAGCCCCCATTTAAGGGATCCACTCCTTCTCCAGACTCTACTTCTCCTAAGGGTACTTCCAATAACCAACCAATAGTACTGGGAGAGATGGGCGACTTGGAGGGTATGCTTGCTCAAACTTGTGGTGGACCAACACAAACAACTACCCTTCAAGATGCCTTAAAAGGACCCCTTCTCCCATTTCTCCTATTCGTTGAATGTAATGAAATATCATCTTCCTTCCTTGGTTTTTTGTACCCCTTATCAATTGTACAAGTAATTTTGAGAATGGAATGGAATTTTATTTACAATGATAGAATTTTCAAGTACAATGCTTTAAACGTAAAACTTTTTCAACATATTGATGCTCCATGGCCTATTTAATATCCTCCCATCCATATCCTTGAGCACATATGCTCCCTCTGGTAGCTCCTCAATAATGATTTAAAGGCCCTCCTAAGTAGGATCCAACTTCTCTAGATTTCTTGGTAAGTCTACCTGATGTGAACATAAAAAATCAAGACCCCCTCATGCTGCCAAACAAACTCGTCACATAATCCCAAGCATGCAAGCTTAAAGAAGTCCATCCTTATGAGTTCCATGGTTAATTGAGAAGTCGCAAGACACATGGATATATTAGGAGAACCAAAAAAAGAAACTTGGTGTCAAATTTTAGCTTGGTTGGGCCAAGAAGCACCAAAAGGGTCAGAAATTACAATCAAGACCAACCTGAATCGATCTCAACCAATAGGATTGACAGATGAGCATTCTAAATTTATGATTGGCTAGAGGCATGATCAATCTAAGCAAGTGCGATTAACCTGAGCAATAGACAGTAGGGGTGTTCATTCAATAAAACTGAACCAAACTGAACTGAAAATTCAGTATGCTAAAATTTCTGTACATGAAATTAGCTTAACGAATACTGAACTAAACTTTTTGTTCAGTTCAATTTTGTACCAAAACTATTTTGATCGGTTTGGTTTGGTAATCAAATTACCAAAATTTCACAAAAAACATTAAAAAACAAAGAAAAAAACTCTTTTGCCAGCCAAAATCTGTGGAAGTGAAGAGTGAACAAGGCCATGTTTAGTTTTCATGGAGAGGCTAAAAGCATGTTTTAATTTTGCAAATAGCATGCCGTAGTGCACAAAATATTAATATAAAATGGATAAAAATATATATTAAAAAAATTCAGTATTCGATTTGGTTCAGTATACCGGACTTGTATACTAAAATCGAATTGAATACTGAATTTTTCAAAATCACTATACCAAATTTTTAAGTTCGGTACAGTACAGTTAGTAAAGCAAATTGTGCATACCCTTAGCAAACAAGGAGACTTTAAAGTTACAATTGTGAAGAGACATGATCAATCACGAAGATTTACATTCGACAACTTGTGGATTTGCGATGGCATAGCAGTGAAAATGTAGAGGATCAGTCTAGTGATGGCGTGGTCAATCCAAACATGGTGCGATTGATTTGACTTATAGCCAAATCGATTCCAATTGGTGGGAAAGCTAATTTTAGCTTGTTTTTAAATTTTTGGGCTGATGGGCCACTTTTCGAGGCTATTTTTGACATTTTAGGCTTGTAACCTATGAGAGTAAGGTGCCATAATAAATACATTCATAAGCACACTTTGTAATAACTCTTGGTCCATTGAATGCAAGAATATTCTCCTTCCTTTCCATACTTATTTGTTTGAGTAAGAGTGTATTGCACCAAACTCAAACAAAAATCAAGTTATTTAGATTGTATTCTGATCTTTCATGGCCAACATCTTCCAACGTGGTGTTTGGTTCATTAATTACAAAAGATTAATTTGTTGCAAGGGTTAGTCTAAGTGAGGATAGTTCTTACTCTATTTTATTTTGTGCAATCTTGCTAGTTATAATTTTCCTTTTCCAACTGTATTTTCAATCCTCACTTCCATTGTGTTCACATCAATTGACATTAGAGCTAGTTAATTGGACTTCTTAATCCGATTGATTGGTTGGGTTTCCATTTGATCCATTTTCTCCACCCTTCATTTTTATTTTCCACACTTTCTTATTTTCCCTATTTAAAATTTGAAAAATACAAAAAATTATTTCTTGACTATTAGATAATTTTTTGGATTTTGGTGTTGAAATATTGTGATATTTTGTTGGTTATATCGTTATTAGATTTATTGGTTTGTTTTGGGACCAAAAAAAAGAAGGAAGAAAAGCAGAAAACTCATACAAATAAGATGAGTGAATTTTTTTGGATTTTGGGTTGTTTCAAACAAGTTTTTTGGTCCAAAATTGTCAATTAGATTGATCTTAAGGATATTCGAATCAATCACACTATCAAAGTACACCCAAAACCATAGTTACTAAAAACTATACACACGATCGATCACCTTTAACCCTTGATCAATCACTTTCTAGCTTTGCCAGATCATGCAGTAGATCTTGTGCACAATTGCCAGTCTACTTAACATTTGGATCAATCTTACATCAACCAGATCAATCCTATTTCCTGTTTTCCTTTACTAAGATTGAACTTCATGCTTTTAGATAGATCGAAAGCCTTGTTTTTCCCTTTTTTGCATCATTTTGTGGATTTTGTTGGGTATTGAGCTTAGAAATCATTCTAAATTTTTAAGGTGACATTGATTTAGGTCGGTAAGGCCATTTGAGTGATTTTGAATTATTTGATCATTTGTCTTCACATTTTACTTTCATCATGTCAAATAGCTAAGTAGGTTCGGTTGAAAAATCATATGATATGAAGTTGATGTTTGAGGCCATTAGAGGAGAGATGCAAAGGATATCTTGGATGGTTGAGGGGAAGCATGACTAATTGGAGAGGGTTGAAGCTTCCCAATAGTAAGGACCTGAGATAACTTGTCGCCACATGATGGTCAGGTTAGAGATCATGAGCAAGGCCTAAGAGTAAAGATCAGTAGACAACTACTTCGACTTCTAAGATGATTTATATAATGAGCCACCAAGACAACAAAGAAGAAGGCCGGCAAATGATGTTGAGCTCAAGGGGATCAAACTTAAGGTGCCACCATTTTGAGGAAAGTCAAAACTTAAGTTGTACCTCGAATGGGAACAAGGCATGGAGATGGGTTTTGATTACTACCAATACACAAAGCACCAAAAACTAAAATTAGCGGTTGTGGAATTGACCAACTATGTGGTGAATTGGTGAAAAAAAATAGTAACGAGCCAAAGGAGAGTGGGTGAGAAACCAATATGAATATGGATGGATGATATGGACATTAAAGTTGAGACCCCCAAAAATTACCACCCGAGACCATCAAAAGATCTTGAGCATGCAAATCCAAAGTGATTCTTACAAATTTCATGCTTAATTGGAAGTTTAAAAGACATTTGATATTATTACGAAGCTAAGAGAGTGAACTTAGCATCAAATTCTGGCTTAGGAGACCTAAGAATCACCAAAGGGGTCTAAACTTGTGACCTAAACCAGCAAGGATTGATCCAAACAAGCCAGATTACCAATAAGACATTCTGGAGTTTAGTTGGGTAGGAGCCTAATTGATCCAAGCACGCGTAATCAACCTAGGTAGTAGACGATGAGACTTTGGATTTACTTTCTTGAGTAGGTGTGATTGATAGTGATGGCAGTGATTGCATTGGAAAGATTCTGGAACAGCAATCGCACTAGCACTACATCATTTTGAGATTTAGGCAACAATCGACTTGCAACAATTATAAAAATGTTGCAAAAACAAGAAATTTGCAACGATTATGCAATGGTTTTCACTGTTGCATTGATTACGTAGGATTTAGCAACGTTTTTGTGTAATGGTTACAAAAATGTTACATATACCTGTATTTGCAACATTGATGTAACACTTTTTAAATGTTGCAAATTCTTAGATAAAAATTAAAGAATAGGCAACATTATTTTTGCAATAGTTTTAAAAATGTTACATAATAGAATAACTTAAAAACATTTATGATAATAAAAAATTTATTCTATATAAACTATGTTTATATCAAAATTTTTGGATTTGAATAATTAGTCGATAATTTACCTTTACCTTTAGATCATAGTAACTAATTAGTAAATTTGATATAAAATATGGAATATAAATTCAGAATAAATAATTTTTAAAATAAAAAATTGAATTTTCGTTTATATTTAAACAAAAATTTAGAATTAAATTAATCATTAATTAATTTATTCAAATCAATTTTAGATTTTTAAACAAATTTATAAATAACTTTAATTGAAAATATTCATGTATAATTGAAAAATATTTATGCATCATTTTTTAGTGATGAAATAAATCTAATAAAATTAGTTTCTTATAGTTTATACCAAACATTATTTGCTTTTCTTTGTTTTTTGTTTCTTTTCTTTATTTTTTTCTCCTACTTAATTTTTTTATTTTTACTTTTCTATTGTTTCCCATTTTCTCTGGCGACAAGAATTCATTCGTTTGCATCATTCCTTCACTCGTCTAATTTCACTAGTGGGTTTGCTCTAGAGAGAAAAGGCCAGTGGTCCTAAGTCACTAATTGCGAGATCATGCAGTCTTCAACTAGTTGGAAAGTCATTGATGCCATTGATGGAAGTTCTGGATCCAAAAGTTGGCGAAATCGAAGGGTTGAAGAGCGTAAGGTATAGACTTGGGGAGGGTGGTCGCGGACAACTGAGTTGTATCCCTTTGATGGTGGTTTGTGAGAATGGGTGTGGAAATAAGATGCCTGCCCAAGTGCATGTTGGCACCACCGACCCCCCCCACCCCGCCTCATCTCAGCATTAAGGGCACCCCCATTGTACGTCTTGGTCTCGACCCATATATGTCGAATTATGTCGTAATTATGGTATGTTCTTTTCTTATCCCTTTTTTCTGCTAATTTAGTTTGTTAAAATTGATTTTGTTGGATATGTGGTCATGGATGCCATTTCCTTTTACGTATATGTGAATGCATACTATCAAAAAGGCCATGAATGTAGCCCAAGGAAGTCAGTAGGAAACACTTCTAGTCAACTGCCACCTCAGAAGAATAAAGATGACTGTAAACCTCCTTAATGGTAGTGGCAGTGGCAGTTCTTCCTTTTTTCTTTATTCTATTATACTTTTTGTTTAGAGCAGTTATCTAACTTGGTTTGCTAGCTAATTAACTGTTACTGAGGGGTTCATAACTGTTTTAAAGGTTAAATGATCGTGCAGTTAGTTAATCAATGGAACAGTGTATATATCTGTTGAGCAAAGGCAATCAAAAGTATGTGAAAGATTCTGAAGCCCTTTTTTCTCCACATCTTGTGTTTTGATCTCAACTTTCTTCTCTATTTTCCGAATGGCCTGCATGATTGGTTCATCATAATTCAACATGGTATCAGAGCTCTAAACGGCATCTTACCAAATCTCCCTCCACCTTGTGCAGGATCAATCAGCCTTGTTTACCAACTGAGTTCTTATCTTCTTTTCTGATGGAGTCAACATCAAAATCAATCAATCCCATGAACTGACCATAGTTATTCCGTTTGATGGAAGACCTAAATTCTCTAATTACATTCATCCAACTAACAATCATAACACTTTGATCAATCATCCAAAACTTAATGGAGGAAATTATTCAACCTGGAGTTGATCTTTCAAGCTGGCATTGTCAATAAGAAATAAGTTAGGTTTTATTGATGGAAGCCTTGTGGAGCCTCCGGTTGATGATCCCTTTCACACTGCATGGAGCTATTATAATGATCTAATTATGGCATGGATGCTAAAGTCTATGGTTCCCTCTCTGGCAGCCATTGTGTTTTACATGGGGTAGGTAAGTCAGAGATGTGGGATGTCTTGGAAGGGAGGTTTTCTTTACCTAATGATAATAAGGTGTGTGGATTCTAGAGTGATTTACACAATGTCACTCAAGGGATAAGATCAGTGGATTCCTATTACACTGAGTTGATAAACATTTTGGAGGAACTATGAATCTACAAACCACCCCTTTATTGCAAGTGCAAAAAGTGCAACACTGCTTGTTTCCAGTCCTTTGTGGATGCTCAGGAGAAATACAAAGTGTATAAGTTTCTCAATAAATTGAATGAGACCTACTCAACTAATAGATCCCAACTATTGAGGCAAAAGCCCTTTCCAACTCTTGATGAGGCTTGCAATGCCCTTGTAGTAGAGAAGGCATAAAGAGACATGGGAACAAGGCAGGTGCCAGATGCCTTAGCCTTAGTATCTACATCCTGCAAGAAGGAAAGGAGGTAGGACGTGGTGTGTTTCTAGTATGGAAAGAAAGGTCACACAAAGGATAAGTGTTACAAAATAATTGGCTTTCTATCGAACTTCAAATTCACAAAGGGGAGGAGTAAGATCCAACAGCTTTCAGCCAATCAGGCAGTAACCAACGAGGAAGATTACCATACTGCACACTCTGAGGTGGGTGATCTCAGGCTGACAAAGGATCAACTACAAGGTCTGATGAAGTTGCTGAGCTCACAAAGCATTTTCCAATCTTGTGTGGACACTTCACAAAAATAGCAGGATTTTAGAAACTCATCCCAAGTGGTTGAACAGTTTGGTAGTCAATCAAACTTAGTAGGTACTCAATCCTCCATTAACTTGACTTTTGGCTTGCAACCTTCCCTTACACTATCTTCATTTATTACTAAACCTGATCTTGTAAGGAGATAAAGTGAATTGTTAGACTTTTGTTTATGGATCATAGACTTAAGGGCAACAGACCATATGTGCAACTCTTTGAGCCTATTTCATTCTTATAAACTTGTTAAGAACTTATTTGTAAACCTTCCAAACAAATCACAAATTTATGTCATCAATATAGGGGTTGTCAAGATCTTAGATTCCTTACTCATCAAAGATATGTTGCATGTTCCTTCCTTTAGATTCAATTTGCTATCAGTTAGTAAACTTGTTAGATCACATCAATGTTCGCTCCTTTTTGATTCAACCTCATGCTACATCCAGGGCTCATCATAGTAGTTTAGGATTCGAGTAATTAGGAAGACTCAAGGCTTGTATGAAATACTTCAAAACTTAATCAAGACAGATTCAATAAGCAACAATGCCTACAGCTGCACCAGTAATTAGTCTTCACCCTTGATGGACTTAGAATGTGGCATCTTAGACTAGGACACCCATCACACTCTGTTGTTGAAAGATTGCACTCATCTCTTCCCTTTATCAATGTACCCCATGATAGAATTTGTGAAATTTGTCCCAAAGCCAAATAGAAATGGCTGCCCTTTCTTACACGAGATCAATACCACTAAACCTTTTGAACTAGTCCATGTGGATATATGGGGTCCTTTTTCAAATCCTGCCATTAGTGGATATAGATTCTTTTTGGCAATTGTTGATGACTTCAGCCATTGCACTTGGACTTATCTAATGAAACATAAATTAGAAACAGCCTGTGTATTGCCTAATTTCTATAGAATGGTACAAACACAATTTGATTCCAAGATCAAAACCATTAGGACAGACAATGCATCTGAACTCAAACCCCAGTTCTTTGATGAATCTAGTATCCTCCATCAATATTTGTGTGTAGAAACCCCCTAAGAGACAGAAGTAAACTCGATCCAAGAGCTAAAAAAACCATCTTCATAGGATTCCCCTCCTATATGAAGGCATATAAGCTCTATGACCTTGAGACACGTGAGGTCTTTCTATCTAGCGATGTTACATTCCATGAGAGTATCTTCCCTTTGTTGAGTCTTACCAAGAGCCCAAAAATTTTCAAAACCCTCAATCTAATACTTAAGACATTCCTACAGTCCCTGACTTTACTCCTTTCAGGAAGCATGATGGTACTGAAGCTCCTAATCAAAGAAGCATTGAGTTTGACATTGACTTAACCTTAAACATTGATGAACCATCAACTTTGCGACCAGCTAACCAAACTTTACATCAAGAAAACAATGAAACCTTAGCCACACAACCAGAACCCTAAACACAACCAGAAAACAAAATGACCAACTTAGGAGATCCACCAAACTTAGGAAACTTCCCAAATACTTAGAGGTATATCAACACAAGCTCAGCTCACCAAACCAACTCCTTAATCACCCAAGCACCTGACATTCAATAGCTTCACATCTCAGCACCAACAAATTGTCTCAAGAATACCAATGCTACATGTCAGCCTTAAATCAAAGAGAGGAACCTGAATCTTATTCTGTGGCTATCAAGCACCCACATTGGAGACAAGTTATGTTGGAGGAGTTGAGGGCTCTTAAGGAGAATAAGACATGGAAGCCAATAGCTTTTCCTAAGAGAAAACATGCCATAGGGTGGAAGTGGGTATACAAAACAAAATTGAATTCGGATGGTTCAATTGAAAGATACAAGGCGAGATTAGTGGTGAAGGGTTGTAATCAAGTTGAAAGTTTTGATTATCAAGAAACTTTTAGCCCGATGGTAAAGCATGCTATAGTGAGAAAATTCATGGCTTTGGCTGCAATGCATGATTGGAAGATGAGACAATTGAACATCTATAATGCCTTCCTCAATGGAAAATTGGAGAAAGAAATCTACATGAGACTTTCATAAGGGTAGGAGATGAAGAGGGAGCCACAACTTCTGTAGCAAAATGTGGTCAGCAAATTGAGAAAATCCCTATATGGATTGAAGCAAGCTACTAGACAATGGAATGTGAAGTTCACAGAGACGCTCTACAAGTATGGATTTGAACAATCAAAGGAAGATCATTCCCTTTTCACAAAATAGACAAATGAGGGTGGACTGTTGGTGTTGTTGGTTTATGTTGATGATGTGTTAATATGAGGAAGAAATGAGGATGAGATTCGCAAATTAATGGAACACTTGGATACAATATTCAAAATCAAATACTTTCTTAGACTTGAGATAGCTAGATCAAGTAAGGGGATATCCTTCTGCCAAAGGAGGAAACATACTGTCACAGCTATACGGGAGCATAAAAGACTGAGCAAGGAGGATGAGCAACTACTTAGGGATGCCACCTATTACAGAAGATTGGTAGGAAAGCTAATCTATCTCATGCTTACTAGGCTAGACATTACTTTTGCTATGCAAACTCTTTCTCAGTTCAATGGAAAACAAGGTAGATCACATTTAAATGCTACCTTTAAGGTGCTGAGGTATCTAAAAGGGTCACCAGGAATGGAAATCATAAAGAGAAAGACATGCTCAACTACCTTAGAAGGATGGTCAGGCAGTGACTGCGTTGAATGTGTAGATACTAGAAGATCCATAATTGGTTTTTGCATTTATCTTGGAGGGTCTATTAAACTTTTTGTTTAGAGCAGTTATCTATCTTGGTTTGCTAGCTAATTAACTATTAATGAGGAGTACATAACTATTTTAGAGGTTAACTGATAGTGTGTATAACTGCTGAGCAAAGGCAATCAGGAGTATGTAAAAGATTTTGAAGCCCATTTTTCTCCACCTCTTGTGTTTGATCTCAACTTTCTTCTCTGTTTTCCTTTTCCAAGATTGTATTGAATGGCCTGCATGATTGGTTCATCACAATTCAACACATACAATGGAGAAAGAGTTAATTTTGAGCCTCTTTATGACTCTTGAGATTTGTCTCTGTTTGGTTCTTTTTCCATATGGTGATGAAGAATTGATGCTGATTTGAGATCTTGTTTTCATTTGATCAAATTCTTGTAATCTTTGTCTCTTGATGGAACTGCCATGTTATAACAAATATAAAGGCCCAGATTTGATTCCAAGTCTTATACTTGACATTTTTAAAATGCAATAGAAATCTTTGAGTAAATTTTCACTTTCTTTATATTTTAATCATCATTTTTTATCTTCTATAGTGTCCTGTTTTTTGGGAAGGAATGCTTTGTGTTTTTATTAATTGTTAAATTTTGGTAGGAGACTTCTTTTACACAGGACATAATGTAGTAATGTATAGCTACCTCTATAGGGCTAAAGTTCAGAGCTCCATAAAGAATGCTTATGCAATGGAAGAGTTGAGGTGGTAGCATTGGAGTTTGTAACCACAACAAGGGTTGTGAAGAATAGGCATGCTTATGCAATGGAAGAGAAGAGGATGGTGGCTTTGGATTTTATAACCACAACAAAGGTTGTGAAGAACAGGAATGCTGCTAGATTGGGGAAAGCCAAGTTCATGCGGGTTGCAATGGGAAGCTAGTGTGGTGGCACACACCATGGCTTGGTGCACACATGGCGAAGGCCCCAATTAGGCCTTTGTGACGTGCCCTTTAAGTTAAAATGCATGCAAGTTTTATGCTTAGGCTTTTCACATTGTGGTTTGAGCTGTTGTGGTTTTGTGCTTTTGAGTGCATGATCCAAGAACTACTACAGCTATATTTGCCAAAGCAATTTGGATTGGGGAGAAGAATATCAATGGGGAAGACTACTTCATTCTCAAGCTTGCTGTAGACCACCAGACACAGAAGGCTAGGAGTGGAGGACTGCCATGAAGCTTTGGAGTTTTAAGTTATCATGAAAAGCAAAAGACAAGTCTAATTAAATATTTGATGCTTTTTCTAGAACACAAGAAACTAAATAGATATCAAACTTAATAAGATATTTTTTTCCATTGAAATGCATGCGTGCTTACCACATACTAAGGCAACATATTTTGTTCTTACATGTTTAGAAATAATTAAATTTGAGATATTCCATTGTATTTGAAAGGTTTTGAGGAGAAATTACCATTATTTACTGTTTACATGGTACAATGACAAGCATTTCATTTTATGCTTCTTGGTATAGTAAATCTTTATAAAGTCAATGGCACGATCGATCTAACATACAACCACATCGATTGCAGGTGGGTGGGAAGCTGAGTTTTTTACGTCTTTTAAAAATTTTTGGCCATTAGTGCCACTTTTGTGGGCTATTTTGGTTATTTCTCATGCTTATAAATCTAGGACAATGTATTGTACCTATAAATACATTTGTTAGCCCCTCTTGTAATAACTTTTAGTCAAGGAAATGCAAGAATATTCCCTCTCGCCATTCTTGTTTGTTAAGTGTGAGTGATTGTGCACTAAATCAAGTAAAAATTGTTTCATTCAGGATATATTCCAGTGGTTTGTGGCCAACATCTTCCGACGTGGTGTTTGGTTCATTTGGATGCCAAAAATTAAATTTGTTACAAAGGTTTACCCTAAGCAAGGTTAGTTTTTGTTCAGTCACAATCTCATCGGCTATCTTTCATTTTCCCCAGCTGTTCCTTTTGATTTGTGCTTCTAATGTGCTTTCATCAATTAGAATCAAAGCTAGTTAATCAGGTTTCTTAATCTAGTCTATTAGTTAAGTTCCATTTGAACTATTTTCCTCCTTTTTCCTTCATCTCTTTATAGGATGAAAATCTTGCAATTGAATTTTTATTAATAAGAAATTGTACAAATACAATTATAATTTGAATCAAATGAACTTTGAGGGTACAATCTCTAACTTAATCCTTTAATTCTTCTTCCAATTTGCATGATTTAAAGGATTGAAGAATCTGGCTGAGATTAGGAGAGCTTTTGAGCTTTGATCTTCCTTAATATTGACTAGAGTTTTCAATAACGTTAATCCACTAGTTTAGCACCTTAAATGTGAATCAAACGCTAAGATTTGATAAATTTCTTAAAAAGAACGCCTTGAATTCGATGATGAACTCTTTCAAACTTCTTGAAGCTAGTGAAGAGAATTTGAACCCCTTGAATACTTCTTCACTCAAAGTCCTCTTTTTTATAAAGAATTTTTGTTGCTGTTGCCTTCACTCAAAGTCCTCTTCTTTATAGAGAATTTTTGTTGCTCTTGCCTAGTTGCTTGATGTGCTTCCTTCCTTTTTTTTTTTTTTTTTTTTCTGTTCTTGAGGATTTATAGATGTCACCCCTATTTATAGGGGTGGAGAGGTATCTGTTGCCATAGAGGCTTGATGACGTGGCATCACCTGATTGGTCGAGAATATTTGATTTGGCATTACTTCTTTTAATTGAGTGATTACAAATTAATTATTGAATCAACAATATTCTCCTTCCAAACTTATAGAACTTGACACGAGGCATAATATGATTAGCCTGTCTTAACACTTTTCGCCATTTAAGTGTGCGACGCCATTTGTGATAAAGGTGTTAATTTATTTATTATCTAATCTTAAAAATTATGTTTATTTTAATTCTTAAAATATAAATAATTGAATAAATTAACATTTCATTACAGTAAAATACAACATGACGACATTTGATTGGATAAATATTTTTATTACCTATAAATGCTCCCTCGAGACTTGCTCACGGATAATTTAATTTGATATCTCTAAGTCTCAAAAAGTTTTGTTTTGTTTTGTTTTTTTTTTTTTTTGTTTATTTATTTATTTTTTCTCTTTTTATTTTGTAGGCTTTATCCAATTACGTAGCCCACATCCTGTTTCTCTTTCATATTGGCCCAAAAGAACTATGTGAGCCCACATCACAGCCATCCTCAATTGAGCCCACAGATCATGCCTGATTTCCAAAGTTGTTTCTTCCTTCTGCCAATTGAAGATCCGGCTCCAATCAAGGCGTGGCTTTCTTTTCGGTCAATCTGCAATGTTAAGGAAATATCCGTGCTAGCCGATTTTCTTTCCGTTTATAATCATGCCCAATTTTGATTCTCTTAATTCCAGCAGAAATCTATTTGGACGAGAACCACAGTAAATATTGTCTTTTGATTCGGAGAACTTTCACAGATCAAGAATGTTTTCACAGTTCCTCCTTATAAATAATTTGACGAACCTTTCCAGCCTCAGCGCAGTTCTTTCCTGATTCTTCATTCATCTACACAGTTGTCCCAAAGAGTTCGAACTTTTTGTAAAATTAGCAAGCTTGTTTAGTGAGCACAAAACATTTGTTCTTCTCCTGTTTCTCCCTTTCGTGTTGTTTTTTTTGGCTCTTTTTCTTTTTTTATCTTGTAATAGGTGAAGAGGCAAACCTGAAACTAAGACAACGGTTCGAACGGCTTTGCTCCATTCCTCTTCGACTCCAACCACGTCCGCTAGCAATCACCACCGTCGTCGCGGCGGGCATCGCGTCCGGCAGGCGTTGTGTGTGGCCGGCATCGTCGCTGGAGCTCGAGCGCCTGGAGGTGGACATCGACGGGCTGTGGTTTCGGACGAGAAAGGGGGGGCTGCCTGGAGAAACCGACGAACAAGGGGCTGTGTCTGATCTTGGGGTCTGTTTTGCGTGAAATGGGTTTGCGTTTGTCCCGTGCTACGACGTTTGTGCCCATTTTTTTTTTCAAATATTTGTACGTTCTTTTAAAATTTGGGCCTTTGACATTTTGAAAACTTTGAGTTTAGACTTTTAAACTTTTGGATTTGAATTTGTACTTAAGTTTATACCTATTAGGATTTGAACTCATAGTCGGGTTTGAAGTCGTTTGGCTTTGAACTCATAAATTTGGGTTTGAATTCATTGGACTTTGGACTCATAAACTTAGATTTGAATCCATTGGACTTTAAACTCATAGACTTAGGTTTGGACCTATTGGGATTTGGACTCTTGGAATTGGCTTTGGACGCCTAGGGATTTGGGCATGATCTACGGACTTAGACTGGTCCCTTGGACTTGGGCTTGATTCTTGTACTTAGACTTAATCCATCGACTTGGATTGGTCCCTTAGACTTGGGTTTGATCCATGAACTTGGGTTGGTCCCATGGACTTGAACTTGACCCATAGATTTGGGTTTGATCCATAGACTTGGACTGGACCCATGAATTTAGGCTTGACCTATGGATTTGGGCTTGATCCATTTTTTTTAATCGCTGTGTATGGCTTTAGCCCTGTTTCAACCTAATTGAATCTAACACTTTCTTCTTTTCTATATGGCAGTTCAAATGATGACACATTTCAAGAGTCATGTTGCACAATCTGGTGAAGAGTGTTTGATCGCGCTTGATGATAAGAACTAGTGGATAGAGCAAGACACTTCTTTGGTTGTGTATCTCCCTTGATCGGTCGCTCTGTGATTTCCTAGCCAAGGTTGACTATTTCTAGGCGCATCGATGAATGGTCGCAACCTACTTCTTTGGGACGGTCTAGCAAGGCATGGATCCTACAACTCAGCCACCATCAACCCTCTGACGAGGTTGTCCCTTTGTCCACACTTGGCCGTCATATCATTAATGGGAAGGCTATGTGGGCTAGCCAGCTTGACTTAGCTGGTGAGTTTCGATATATCCGTGGATATTGGAAATGGACTGAGGATGTTCTTAGTAAGTGTAAACTTAAGCTGGATGCCGCCAGAATCTTCGACATGATGTATGCTTCACTGTTCTCATACAATCGAAGCATAGAGTTTATGAAGGCATTTCTTGAGGCCTAGTGCCCTCTCACCAATACCTTGATAACCTCACTTGGGAAAATGCCGATATCTCTTTATGACTTACGTTCGATAGCCGGGCTCCTTATTAGGGGAAAGCTTTATGGCGAGGTCATCCAAAGTGCTAAGGAGCTGGTTGGCGTTGATGGAATAGGTGCGAGGTTTGTTCCCCGCTCATGTAAATATCTATTCTATGCTTTCCATAGACTTTGCAGCAAGGTCTCTGGGGGTCAACCTCGAAAAGTGCCGATTGTCGAGTGGATAAAGTTCTGGTGAAAGAGGGCCACAAAATACTCTATGTCTCTTGCCTGTAAGGAAAAGAGGACCATACCACATACAATCCATCTGGGGATATTGATCCCCATACACTTTGGTCAGCATTAGAAGAGTCCCTGTTCGGGAGCCTTAACATTAATGAGGGAGCTAGGGAGGAGACGTATATGATAGCCTTTTTGTCATGTTGGCTTTGTGCCTTTGTTCTCTCCAATGAGGATGTTGGGTTCATATAGTCAGATATATTTAAAATGGCCGGAATTATGGCTACGGTGTAATATGTGAGCCTTACAGTCCCAATTCTGACATCCATTTACAGTGGTTTGAATAGAATTGCCAACTCTTGCTATCCATCCCGCGAACCTGCAGCATTCTCGGTGCATCATGTTTATGGGCGAATCTGACATTACTTTAGGACCTACTTTTAGGTCTTCAAGGCCATGTCAGACCCTAAGATGGTGGTGTATTTCAGAGAAGAATGCGCCAAGTTTTACAATGAAAATGAGGCTCGAAGGTGAATCTATAAAGGTGAGCAGGCTTGCTAGACTTGCAACATGGTCACCAAAGGCAATAACATCATTTACATAGATAATGATGATGCCGGGGAGCTCAAGCGAGATCATTTTGTGGCCATTCGTTCAAGCTACCTAACCTTGAAGCGAGGTGATCATTTTGATGTCACACCTTATAGTCCTCATTGATTCAATCACTAGTTCGGTTATTTTCAAAAGGTGTCTGGATTGCTTATCCATGATGTGAGGCAATGCTCTTTGAAGGATGGCATTCGCTATTGGTGCGTATACCTTTTGCTTCGATCCATGGCTAAGGCACGTTTTCCTCACAACCCTACTTTTGCGCGGCGATACTTATCAGCCATTTATAAGAAATGGTGGGCCCTTGTCCATGACAATTTCTTGGAGGAACATGCTGCTCACCTAGTCGACCCTTCACAGGTGATGCTTTCCCAAGGGATAGCAGTGCTGGTCCATCTGTTGGCGATGCCCAAGACGCACATCTCACTCCCGCTACCATGGCTGATCTGCCAAGCACATCAAAGAGGAAAAAGGCCATTGAGATCTTGGAGGATAGCGGTAGTAGCACCGTCGACCGTCATTGGAAGAGGACTAAAAGGGATTCAGATTCTTCAGTTCAAAAAGACGGGGGTCCAGATCGCGAGTAGTCCACAGAGGAATATGCTAGAGAGATATTTTTGAGCTCTCATTTTTTTATGCAATAACACTTTTATTAATAATAATAACATAATTGTTATTCATCATTGTTATTTTTAGCTGATGGAGCATGTTTTTGGGAGCGATGCTAGTGAAAGTTCACAGGGGTCAGCTTGCGAATGTGATCTACTTCTAACTCCCATTAGCAACCTGGGTAGCTCAACTTCGAGGGTAGTTGCCAGGGCTACTCCTTCTGTGGGGGTTTCTGTCTTTGAGACTGACAAATTCCTTCATGATTATTAAAAGAAATATTTGGAGAAATTGAGGGCCAGTCTTCGTGAGCGGATAAAGAAGACCTCAACCAAGTCAATCTCCTCCCTTAGTGATAGCGTTTCATTGGTCATTCAGTCTATGAAATACCTAGGCTAATTTGATATTTCTCACTAGGAAGCTTCACTGGGTGTATTGTTTGTTAAGTCTATAGCTTATGACGATGCGAGGTCTCAAGTATCTGAGAGGCCAACAAAGGAGGTCCTTGCCTAACAGCTTAGTGAGGCCCGAGGTTGTTTGCATAAAGCCTAAGCTGATGAGAGTAAAGGGGCCGAGCAAATTGATTGGACAAAGGTAGAGTTGAACGATGTGGAAGTCCAGCTTGCAGCTTTGAAACAGAAGCGGGAAGAGCTTTCCAAGTCTTTAGAATTGCAGCTCGAAGTTCATGAAGGTACTTTGATTGAAGTCAGAGAAATAGAGAAAGAGATCAAGATCATAATCAAGACTTCTCCATTAGATGA
This sequence comes from Avicennia marina, assembly GCA_019155195.1. Taxonomy (NCBI): domain Eukaryota; kingdom Viridiplantae; phylum Streptophyta; class Magnoliopsida; order Lamiales; family Acanthaceae; genus Avicennia; species Avicennia marina. Next base: position 11,731,733 of record CM032756.1, on the reverse strand, counting down.
TGAGATGGCCAAGGCTTTGAAGTCTTTGAGGGCTTTTATTGAAGCTATTAAGAGGGGATTGAATGATTTGAAACCTTTTGATTAGACTTGCTTGCTTGCTTTCACCATCTGTATTCAAAGTGCTGTAATCATTAACCCATGAATAAAATGTTTCTTTTACCCATTGTCAATTGATTCCTTTTTTTTTTTTGAAATGCATCTACCATTTTATGACTGAACTTGAAATTTATCATTTTTCTTTTTTTTCAAGTTGCCTACGTACCCTATAAAAGGATCAAGTCATGACGTAGTTCAACTAACTGAATATGTCAAAAGATTTCACCGTTCACAGTTAATACTCTTGCGAGTCAGGAGCAACTTATAGTTTGGACTCATGTGTTAAGAGGGTTTCATTTAATGATTTTGACAGTTTAAACTCATATTAAGGAGTGTAATGACTTGAAATTTGATCAGACAATTTATACTCATATTAAGGAGATTTTTTTTAAAAGGGTAATATTTTTTTGAAAATTTTCTATTGATTAGACCAACTCTTACACCATCTTGATCAATGAGTCTGTAGGCACTATTTGTATAAACCTCTCGAATGACATATGGTCCATCCCACTTAAAGGTGAACTTATTTCCAGTGTGGTGAGTGATGACGATGGGCCTCCTCACAGCGAGTACTAATTTTCTAACTTGAAAAAACCAGGCACACACCCTTTTGTTGAAAGCTTTGGATAGGCGGGCTTGATAGCATTCTAGCCTTTGTTGTGCATCGAGCCTCTTTTCGTCGAGCACCTCCAAATCTTCAAGACGCAACCAGGCATTGTCCTCCTCGGCCAATCCCTCTTGCATGGCAACCCACAGTGATGGAATTTGATGCTTAAGGGGGACGATAGCTTCAACCCCATACACCAGTGCATAAGGAGTTGCTTGCGTAGGTGTCCTGAAAGTGGTTTGGTAGGCCTACAAAGCTTCTCCAATCCTTTTATGCCAATCCCTTTTTGACTTTGACACTACCTTCTTCAACAGGTTGCACAAAGTCTTATTGAAGGCTTCGGTGAGACCGTTGGCTAGAGCATGGTACATCAAGGATTTCCTTTACTTAAATCCAAACCTTTGACTTAATTTGTCAATGGTGTTGTTGACGAATGGCTTCCCATTGTCGATAATGATATATCGATGGATTCTATATCTATAAATAATGTTGACGTAGATGAAGTCAGCAACAATTTCCTATTTCACTTCCTTCAAAGGGATTGCCTCTGTCAATTTAGAGAAGTAGTCAGTAGCAGCTAGGATGTAAAGGTAACCAATAGACGACGTTGTCATGGGTCCAACAACATCCAATCCCCAAGCATCGAATGGCCATGAAGCTACTGTTAGGTGAAATGGCTCAAGCGGTTGATGGATGAAGTTAGCATGGTGCGGACGTGCTTGGCACCTTTGAGTGAACTCCATACAATCTTTCACCATTGTCGGCCAGTAGTATCCCATTCTTTTAATTTAGAAGTGAAGTTTTGGTCTAGATTGATGGGCACCATAGATCCCAGAGTGTGTTTTCTCCATGGCTTGCATGGTTTCATCATCGTCCAGGTAGCGTAGGAATACTCCATTAAATGAGCGTCTATATAGGATGCCCTTGAAATAGATAAAGCGGGCTGCTTGGCGTCGAATGTCGACCTTTTGATGTGGATCCTCTGGCAATTTCTCGTATTTTAGGTAGTCTACGAATGATTGGTGTCAGTCTTCTTTTCCCACGTCGAGGAGTTCTACGGAATGATTTTCTCCCTCTTCCTCATCTTCAAGTGTTAGTGGTTCTACCCATTTCTTGCATGTAGGAATGTGATATTCAGCATTGGGTAAGGACAAGGCGGAGGCAAGCTTAGCCAATTTTCCTGCTTATTTTCGCTTCTCAACATATGCTAAATTATGACACATCCAAGTCATCGCATAAATGTATTGGCGTAGCTATAGTACGAAAGCAATTCAGGCTTCTTGACTTCGTACTCTCCCTGCAGCTGGTTAATCACCAACTTAGAATCACCATAGACCTCGAGGTGGAGTTGTTTGATGTCCACAGCTATCTCGAGTCCAATGATCAAGGCTTGGTATTCAACTACATTGTTGGAGCAATTTTTTGTAAAGGTGAAGGAGAGAGGCAAAACTTCACCTTCTAATGTCAAAAACAGTACCCCTGCACCGGCTCCGCCCTTATGGGAGACTCTATCAAAGTACATCTTACATGGAGGAGTGAGTTTGATTATCAAAACATCTTTGTCCGACAGGTCGTTAGACAAATCCCATTCGGCTGGAATAAGATGATCTACCAGAAAGTTAGCCAATGCTTGTCCCTTCACTGCCTTTTGTGGCATATACACAATTTTAAATTGTTGGAATTGTAGGTACCATCTTGCGAGCCTGTCAAAGAGAACGGGCTTTGTCGTGACGGACTTTAGTGGGTTAGCCTTAGACACCAAACGAATTGTATGAGCTTGGAACTAATGTTTTAATTTCTGGATGGCGAAGACAAGCACCAAACAGATTTTCTCAATCGGCAAGTACTTGAGCCAATTTGGCGTCATCATCCTACTTAAGTAGTAAAGAGCAGTCCTCCTCCTTTCATCATTTTCTTGGGTCAATAGAGCTCTGACTGAGCATTCTTGTGCAGTGATATACAAGATCAAAGGATGGTCGGGTATTCGGGCTACCAACACTGAGGGTTTTGTCAGGTAGGACTTGATATTTTGGAAGAGCTTCCTGCAGTGTTCATCCCATTTGAATGGAACACCCTTCTTCATAAGTCAGCTAAATGGTTGACAACGACCTGCGAGATTTGAGATGAACCTCCGAATATATGTTAGTTTTCCTTGCAAGCTTTTGAGCTCATGGATATTTCTAGGTTCTGGCATCTTCAAGATGGCATAATTTTTACTTACTCAATCTCGATTCCCCGATGGCAGACGATGAAGCCTAAGAATTTGCCAGAAGCAACTCCGAAGGTGCATTTTAGTAGGTTCATCTTCAGCTGCTACCTTCTAAGGCGTTCGAAAACTTTCCTGAGATCGTCTAGGCGGTTCAACTTCTTCTTTGACTCACAAGATCGTTGATGTAGCATTCGACATTCTTGTGGAGCATATCATTAAAGATCTTCTGCGTGGCCCTCTGGTATGTGGCTCCTACATTTTTGAGGCCAAAAGGCGTCACCTTATAGTAGTATATAGTAGTATATGCCTTTGGGTGTACGAAAGGCCATTAATTCTTCATCCTCCGATGCCATGGGAATTTAGTTGTACTTGGACGATCCATCTAGGAACGAGAGGGCCTCGTGCCCCATAGTAATATCGATCATGAGCTCAGTGATCGGTAGAGGAAAATCATCTTTCGGGCATGTGTTGTTGAGATTTTTGAAGTCGACACACACCCATATTTGTCCATTCTTTTTCCTAACCAAGACAATATTGGAGATCCATGTGGGGTATTTAACTTCTGGATGAATCTAGCCTCTATCAGTTTATTAACCTTTGCCTCGATTTGGGAAAGCAACTCTAGTCGGAACCGGGGTTGTGCTTGTTTAACGGGCTGAATTCCTTTCTTTATGGATAGGTGATGTACGACAACCTTTGGGTCTAAGCCAGGCATTTCCCTGTATGACCAAGCAAACACATCTTTAAACTTTTTGAGAGGTCCCATATACATGTCAGCCTCTTCATTTGTCAACAAAGCACTAAGGTAAATAGGTCGAGGGTTGCTACTATCACCCAAGTCCACTTCTTTTAATTCATCTACTGTGGACTTAGTTCCTACTTTCATTTGGAGTGGCGCAACCTCAACATCTTTTTCGATGACTTGTCCTTCTTTGCATAGTGTAATGTGGTTCAATGAGTCCACACTTTACTTATTGTCATTCTCTACCACTTGAGCTTTAGTGAAGACGACTGTTTGAATTCTGGCTTTAAGGACCCTATCGCAAGATACCGCCAAATCCGTTTGTTGCTACATGTGAGAAGGGATCAAACTTTGAAGCTTTTCATCCTACTTTGGCATCTCTCTGATGCCCCCTTTTGCCTTCTAGCACTTTTATTTTTTAGGTGGACTAAGTCTTTCAAAGACCGACACTCGTACTGGCTTGCCCTCGACTTTTGAAGAGCGGTCGGCCTTAGTGACATTGTTGGTGGTAGCCCTTCTTATGGCAATGCGGACGGGGCCTTTGGGCTATTCACATCCGAGCCCTACTCGCGGAGTTTGACTTGAGGATTTTTGAGAAAGCTTCTTTTAACGGCGATTGCCTACAACTGGGTTGTATCTAGCCTTGATGAAGAGTTTGTATGCCTTGGGACCAAAGCCTTTGCAGTCCTTAGCTCTCGAGCCTCTTGGCAATCCCCTGCAGCTTCTTTGGGTTGTGGAGTAGGTGCTTTGCTGTGAATTTGGGTCAGCAGTAGGGTTAGACCTTTAAGAGCATAGTCAGTCACTAGGCTTTTGCCTTAACAACTTTTGGGATGCACCTTGCTAGCCTCGCCTTTCTTTACCAGACCATCTTCTTATTTTTTCTTGGCTTTAGGAGTTACTAGTTTTAGGAGCTTTGACCTTATTCAATTAATACTGTATGTCGGCGAAGTGGTATTCGGCTTCAGTGAAGGGCTTGCAATCATCCAACACTTTCTTCAAAGCCCTGTTGTGGCAATACTTGAAACATTAATGCCAGGTAGAGAGGACTACCCCATTGCCATGGAGCCATGGCTGTCCGAGAAGTAAGTTGTATTATGTCTTAGCATCAATGACATGGAATAGGACAGTTGACTCCATATCATCTAAGCAGCTCCATCCTCATGGTGCCCGAAGCTCTCTGCCCTTTAGATGAATCCTTGAATCATCAAGCAGCTATTCAAAAGCTCACTGGTTGGGATCCCTAGCTATCTTAATGTCTTTAAGGGCAAAATATTGACTGTAGAGCTGTCGTCAACCCAGATTCTATTGACCCTTTGTTTATGGACATAGCATGTCATAAACGGTGGCCTGTTGTGAGGTTGGGACCCCAGCATCAAATTTTCGTTCGTGAAGACCATTACAGTCGTAAAGTCTTTGACAGGTTCTTGCCTTTTCTTTTGAAAGCAGCCAACTTCAATAGGGAAGTTGCTCGTCTCATCAACTCCATTTGTTTGGTCATCAAGGGTGGTGGTGTTAACATTGGTACTATCATCCTCTAATGTGATTTTTTCTTGACGGGCTAATTCCATGACTTTGTCCTTGAATACAAAACAGTTGTGGATGTGGTGCCCAACCAAGCGGTAGTACTTGCAGTACTTGGGATCGTCAATCTTCCTGGCTTCTGTAGGCCGTTTTATCTCCGATAGGTCGATGAGTTTGACCTTTAGTAAGTCGTCGAAAATCCTAGGGATATCTGTGTCTAGGAAAGGGTACGACTTGGCCTACATCTCCTCTAAGGTTAGCCTCTTTGGTGATGGAACCTCTTTCTTTTCAGCAAGTCTTTCTTTCACTAGCGGTTTAACAGGCTTCGCCTTGACTACCATTGACTCCTTAGTTGGTACCTTAGCGACGGGTTTGCTGGATAAGGGCTTGCCCCTCTTTTGTTTCTCCTTGGACTTCTGGGAGTCTTGTATAAGTGGACCATAGCTCTACTAGCCGCCATGCTCAACTCCATATTGTGAACACAAGTGGCTAACTCTTCGAAAGTTTTTGGTTGGATCCCTTGTAGAATGTATTTCAACCCCAAGTGCATTCCTTGAATGTACATTTTAATGCCTAAATCCTCTAAAAGCCAATCCTTACAATTTGGGCTCTTATTCCTCCAGCAATTGATGTATCCAATGATAGGCTCATCCTTCCACTAGCGAGTATTAGTAAGTTCGATCATACTAACTGTTCACCTGGTGCTGTAAAAGCGGTTGAGAAATTCTTGCTCCAACTGTTCCCAACTATTAGTGGATTTTGGCTCCAAGTCAATGTACTAATCAAAGGCATTTTCTTTTAAAAATCGGACAAATTACTTGACAAAGAGGTCACCGTAGGTTCCAGCGTCATTGTAGGTCTCAATGAAATAGGCTATGTGCTGCTTTGGATTTCCCATTCTATCAAATTGTTAGAACTTGGGGGGTTGATACCTGCTAGCATCTTCAGGCCATCAATCCAAGTTGTGTAGGGCTTTGCGTAAGTCATAGATGATTTAGTAGTCTCTTCAAATTTGCTTTTGATGGCCCCTTCGATGAAATCTTTAGTTGATCGAGGGGGATGGAGCCATCTACAGAGGTTGCAGCTCCTCAACAACAGGCCTTTTTCCTTTGTCTGGCTGCTGCTTGGATGTTTCGGCCTCATTATGAACTTCTTGAGGCTTCTCTTCGATGCGACTAGCCACAGCAGGTTCTGCCTTTTCCATTAACTTAGAAATTTTGGAGTCTTGTTCTTGCACATACTTGGCGAGACCCTTATTAACCTAGTCAATGCAGCGACTTGATCCTCTAGACTTGAGGCACCAGTCATCATTACTGGAGCAGTGTTGCAGCTGGGTGAGGCGATTGGGCTAGGGCTGGAGGGCGATGAACCATTCTTATTGTCCTCGCTCCCTTAGCCTGGGTAGTATGATCCATCAACGGCGTCGGGGATGGCAATTGGCTCGCAGTAAGTTAAATGTATTGCTCGGCCTCTAGTGACAATGCCTTTTTCAGGCCTGAAGCATCTGACGCAATAGCTTTAGATGACTTCGCTTTTTCTTTGGCCATTTGAGATTCTTGAGTTTGCCTTTTGTTGAGCGAAGAGATGAGAGGTAGAGAGGTCCCACTGGGCGTGCTAGAAACTGTAGGACGAAAATCATGCAATTGAATTTTTATTAACAAGAAATTGTACCAATACAATTGTAATTTGAATCAAATGAACTTTTTGGGTATAATCTCTAACTTAATCCTATGATTCTTCTTCCTACTAGTATGAGTTGAACATTGATTGAAGAATTCGGCTAAAACTGGGAGAGGTTTTGAGCTTTGATCCTCCTTAATATTGACCAAAGACTTTAATAATGTTAATACATTGGTTTAGCACCTTGAATGTGAATCAAACGCTAGGATTTGATAAATTTCTTAGGAAGAATGCCTTGAATTCGATAGTGAACTCCTTTGAACTTCTTGAAGTTGGTGAAAAGGATTTGAACCCCTTGAATGCTTCTTCACTTGAAGTCCTCTTGTTTAAAAAGAATTTTTGTTGTTATCGCCTAGTTGCTTGATGTGCTTCCTTCTTTTTTTTTTTTTTTTTGTTCTCTTGGATTTGTAGATGCCAGCCCTATTTATAGGGGTGGAGAGGGCTCTGCTGCCATATAAGCTTGATGATGTGGCATCACTTGATTGGCCGAAAATATTTGATTTGGCATTACTTCCTTTAATTGGATGATTACAAATTAATTGTTGAATCAACAATATTCTCTTTCCAAACTTACAAAACTGGCCTGTCTTGACACTTGTTGCCATTTAAGTGGGCGGCACCATTTTTAATCAAAGTGTTAATTTATTTATTATCTAATCTTAGGAATTATGTTTATTTTAATCCTAAAATATAAACAATTGAATAAATTAACATTTTATTATAGTAAAATACCACATGGCAACATTTGATTGGATAAATATTTTAATTGCCTACAAATGCCCCCTCAAGACTTGTTCACAGAGAATTTAATTTGATGTGTATAAGTCTCGAAAGTTTTTTTTTGGTTTTTTTGTTTATTTATTTATTTTTTCTCTTTTTTATTTTGTAGGCATTATCCAATTACGTAGCCCACATCCTATTTCTCTTTCATATTGGCCCAAAGGAACTATGTGAGCCCACATCAAATTGGGGCACAACCATCCTCAATTGAGCCCACAGATCATGCCTCATTTGATTGGATAAATATTTTAATTGCCTACACTCTTCATCAGTTTTTCTATTTTCCATTATTAATCAAAAAATTCAAAAAAGAAGAAGAAATATATATTTCTAGACTGTTGGGACTGTGGACAAATTTTTGGAGATTTTTAGAATTGAAAATTTGTGATAATTGTTTGTTGGAATGTTGTCATTGAATAATTGGGTGTATTTTTTAGGAAAAAAAAATAAAAAGATGGAAGAAAAGCAAAGAATTCATACCAAAAAAAAAAAGGAGGAAGGAAAAATAGTACAAATTGGGCGGGGGGGGGAGTGGGGGCAGAATTTTGTGGAATTTTTCTTGGTGTTGAGCAAAAAGCTTTTGTCAAAATTGCCCAATGGATCAATCTTAAAGGATTCCAGATTGATCACACCACCAGGGTTACCAAAAACCCTAATAATCAATCACGACCCTAATTCCTAGAGCAATCACATGCCCCTTAATCAACATGATTGCCCACTCATACCATTGCTAAGTTGATACCCTACTACCAGAATCGATTGCCCTTCTAATTTATTCCACCTAGATTGACCTTCCTTACTCTAGATAGAACTAAATTCTAGTTTTCCTGATTCTTACACCATTTTTTGTGAATTTGTTGGTCGTGAGCCTAAGAATCATTTTGAATCTTTCAAGGTGACTTTCGGTTAGGTTAGTAAAACCATTTGAGTGATTATGAATTAATTGTTTACTTGTACATATATACACTTGCACACACATACATTACTCTCACAATTTATGTTTATTATGTTGAATAGCCAAGTTAAGTTGGCTAGAGAATCATATGACTTGAAATCGATGCTTGAGGCTATTAGAGGAGAGATGCAAAGAATATCGCAAATGGTTGAAGGTGCGCATGACTAGTTACAATGGGTTAGAGCCTCCTAAACCACGAGGACAAAGGATGACCTGTTGCCACATGGTAGTCGATTTAGAGAGCAAAAATGTGGTCCAAGGGCGAACAAGAGATTGCCAGATAACTACTCTAACTTTAATGAGGATTTATATGATGAGCCGCCAAGACAATAAGGAAGGAGACTAACCAATGATGATGATATGAGCTTAGAGGAGTTAAGCTCAATGTGCCACACTTCCAAAGAAAGTTAGACCCCAAGTTGTACCTTGAATGGGGCTATTAGATGGAGATGGTCTTTGATTGCTATAAATACATGGAGCAACAAAAACAAAAACTGGCATTATGGAATTCATTGACTATGTGGTGGTTCGGTGGGACCAAATTGTGATCAGCTAAATGAGAGCTAGTGAAAGGCTTGTATGGACTTGGACAAATTGAAGGCAGCCATGAGGAGGAGCTTTATTCCATCACATTATTATCAAGACTTGTACTAAAGATTGAAAATTTTTATTCATGGTTCTAGAGTGTTGAGGATTGCCAAAATGAGATGGAGCTATTGATTATAAGGCCTAATATGGTGGAATATTAAGAAGCCACCATGGCTAGACTTTGGAGTGGGATGCACCATAACATTGTCAACATCGTAGAATTGCAGCATTATGTAGATTTGGATGAGATGGTTCAAAAGGCCATCAAGGTTGACAAACAACTCAAGAGGAGGGGTCAAAATGAAGTACCGTTAAGTACATCAAGTCCTAGGATTTTTCCTAAGAAGGACAATTGGTTGCCTTTTGACTAGTGCACCCAAAGCCACAGAGACACCTAAGGGTGGAACATCAAAGGTTGCTTATGCTAACACTCCATCTAGCACTTCACGTAATAGATATCTTATTTGTTTCAAGTGTGAGGGTCGAGGGCATTTTACCTATCAATGTCTAAACAAGAAGATTATGATCTTGAATAACTTGGCGGAATCATCACCAATGAAAGTGAGGAAGATAACAAAGTTGAAGGGAATGATAGATAGTGGTGTTGATAAGGCCAAGCTAGTAGATGAAAGAGGCATTAATTTGGTGATAATGAGGGCCTTTAGCACCCAATCAAAGAGGATTTGGATGATCAGTAAAGAGAGGACACTTTCCACACCTAGCACCAAATACAATGTAAGACATGTAGCTTGATTCCGGATAGTGGGAATTGCAACAACATTGAGCCCTTCCACCACTGCCTATCCTAAGCCTTACTCCCTTCAATGGTTAAACAATAGTAGTGAGATCAGAGTCACAAAGCAAGTATAGGCGCCTTTTAAGATTGGAGGATACTCGAATGAGGTGTTGTGTGATGTAGCCCTAGTGTAAGCATGCCACATCCTTTCGAGCAACTGTGGCAATTTGATTGACGAGTGTCTCAGGATGGAGTCACTAACCCATACACCTTCTAATTTGGTTGAAGTAAGTTCACTTTAGCACCTTTGTCCCCAAGGAAAGTCCATGAAGAGCAGATGTACATGCAAAAACAATACAATGTAAAGTTAGAGAAAAATATAGGAACGAGAGAAGAGGGGAAAACTAGAGCTAGTGAGAAAAACAAGAGTGTTCATAAGGGATCAAAAGGGTGTATGTAATTATTTTTGATGACGTCACATCCACCCTCCGCGAATCTATTGTTCCACTATTTAGGAATTTGAAAATGTATTTCCTGAGGAGTTGCTGGTAGGTTACCACCCATTTGTGGGATTGAGTACTAAATTAACTTGGTTACCAAAGCTTTCATTTTGAACTGCCTCACATACAAGTTGAACCTAAAAGAGGCCAAAAAGATATAACACCAAGTAGAAGAGTTGTTGCAAGAAAAAGTAGGTTTGAGAAAGCTTGAGTCCATATGTCATACTGATTCTACTTGAGCTAAAGACGAATAGTGAGTGGTGCATGAGTGTTGATTATCTAGCTATAAATGCCATAACAATAAAGTATCGCCATAACGATGCTCATTTAAATGAGTTGTATGGTGCTAGTGTGTTTTCTAAGATTGATTTAAAGAGTGGGTACTGTTAAATTTGGATAAGGGAAGAGGATGAATGGAAAATAGTTTTTAAGACCAAATTTAGATTACATAAGTGGATTGTGATGCTATTTTGGTCTTACAAATGCCCCTAGTATATTCAAGAGATTGATGAACCTTGTCTTACGTAATTGTATTAGAAAATTTTTGATTGTTTATTTTGATGATATTTTAATTTGTAGTAGGACCATGGATGAGCATATTGAGCATGTGCATTATGTGTTCAGTACTTTGAGGCAAAAGAAATCATATGCTAACATCAATAAGTGTGTATTCAGTGTGGACCATTGTGTGTTTTTAGGCTTTGTTGTTAGTTTGCTAGGAATACATGTTGATGAGGAGAACGTAAAACCTATTCAAGAGTGACCAACACCCCAAACCATTGGAGAGATTTTGGAAGATTCCATGATTTAGCTAGTTTTTACTGCTAATTTGTAAAGGATTTTAGTACTATGGTTACCCTATTAATGGTCGTGATCAAGAAAAATGAGAAATACAAACGGGGCAAAGCATAACAAGATGCCTTTAACACTTTCGACAAAAACTCACACATGCATATATTCTTAGTCTACCCTATTTTAACAAAACTTTTAAAATTGATTTTGATGCTCAGGCATCGAGGTAGGAAAACTTGGCAACTCTACCTATGGCTTAAAGAGTTTGTGATTCATACAAACCATAAGTCCTTGAAGCATCTTAAAGACCTAAGGTAATTTGAAAAAAAGGCATGCAAGGTGGGTTGCTTTCATTGATACTTTCCTTTATGTGATTAAATACATGAAAGGAAAGGACAATATTATTGCCAACACTATATTACATAGATACACTTTTATTTTCAATTTGGGCGATAAAATGTTAGGGTTTGAATGTGGAATGTATATGGATGGTGATGATTTTGGTGCAATGTATGCTTTGACATACACTACTCTACACAAAAGATTTTGTAAAGATTTATGTGTGCTAAAATGTTCGTTGCATGATTTGCTGATGAGGAAAGCTCACAAGGGAGAGTTGATTAGTCACTTTGGTGTCACCAAAACTACGAGCATCTTACATGAACATTTTCATTGGCCTCATTTGTGGACGGACAAGGCTCGGATCATTAATCGATGCTTGAAATGTCAATAGGCCAAATCTCACACACATCCGTACAGTTTGTATACTCCTTTGCCCATACATCCAGTCCAAGTCCTTTGGACTGACATTTCTATAAATTTTTTATTAGGTTTGCCTAGGAGTAAAAATGGGCATATGCTACATTTGTTGTTGTTGTTGATAGATTTCAAATTGCCTCATTTCATTTTTTATCACAAAAACTGATGATGCAAGCTATGTAGTTAATTTGTTTTTTAAGGAAATTGAACACTTGTATGGGATCCCTAGGACCATTGCTTTGGATCGTGCTGTTAAAGTTCTTAGTTACTTTTGAAAAACTCTTTGGTGTAAGTAGGGAACAAAATTGCTTTTCTCTACTGCTTGTCATCCCCAAATCGATGGTCAAACTAAGGTGGCCAATTGGACTTTAAGAACATTGTTGCAGACCATTCTTAGAAAGAATTTGAAATCGTGGAAAGAATGCTTGTCACACATACAATTTGCATATAATAGAAGTATACACATTATCACACAACAATTTTCTCCTTTTGAATTTGCATACGGATTTTATGTCTTTAACTCTTATAGATTTGTTGCCATTACCTATTAGTGAACAAATCAATAAAGATGGCAAGAAGATGGCTGAATTTGTGAAGTCCTTATGGGAGAAAATCCACCAAAATTTGGAGAAGAGGACCCAACAATAGGAGCAACAAACTAATAAAGGGCACAAGAAGATCCTATTTGTACTCGATAATTGGGTGTGGGTTTATTTTAGAAAGAAAAGATTTCCCCACAAAGGAAGACCAAGCTACATCCTAGGGAGATGGCCCATTTTTATTGTAAAGAGTTGGAGACAATGTTTACAAAATTGAACTAATCGATGAGTACGTGATGTGAACCGGTGGAAGTAAGGATTGAAATATGGTTGGGAAAATGGGAGAAAATAGAAGGAAGAAAAAACAAGGAAATAAATAAGGAAAAAATTAATGGAAAATAAAGGATAGATGATGAGATTATACAAAAATAAACCAAATAACAACTAACCTCACCTGGGGTTAACTTTTACAAAAAATTTAATTTTTGGGTAATCAAGGAACCAAATGCCATGCCAGTAGGTGTAGGTCACAAACTACTAAAATACACTTGAAAGTCCTAATTTGTAAGAGCTTAGTAGTGTAATCACTCCCACTTACAAACAACAAGCAAGAAAAAAGTAGGAAGAATATTCTCCAAAGTTGCATTCAATGACCAAAAGTTATTGTACAATGCCTAAATAAAAGTATTTATGAGTATAAAACTAGGTTGGGAAGAGTTAGAAACAACCAAAATACCTTCTCAAAATGGGATCCAAATAGTCAAAATTCAAAAAGAAGTCAAAATCTGTCTTCCCAGCTGCATCACATTCAAGCTGGCCCTTCTTTAAATCAAGCATGATGCCTTTAGCTGATTACAATCGATCTTGTCCTTGGCGATTGTAATTCCAGAATGTTTTCCATGTTGATCTCATCTCCTTGGCTCGATAGCACAACGTGTGATTGTAATGTCAAAGGCCCTCCAATGTCGATCAGGCTGGCTTGGTTTAATCAAGGCTAGTCTAGATCTTATTTTCAGAGCCCTTGAATGGTTCTTTAACTTCTGAAGTCAAAATTTGATGCCATGTTCCTTCCTTTGTTCCTTCTAACATGTCAAGTGACCTTCAAGCTTCCAATTGGGCATAAAGTTGGTGAGGGCCTTCTTGAATGTGTGAGATCATCGTCTTGTGATGGGTTAGGGGTTGTAACTTAAGGAAGGCTTAGCCTTGGATGTTCACACCACTTTCCTCCTCTTGAGAAGATTGTTCTATTAACTTTATGCCCTTCTTGTCTGCTGCATCAAAAAAATGAGTCCAAGACATTAAATATAGCACTAATATCATACTCACCAGGTAGTTCAATCTTATAGGCATTGTCTCCAACTTTTTCCAAAATTTTAAATAAACCTTTTCCCTTAGGGTGTAGTTTTGTCCTCCTTTGTTGTGGGAACTTTTCCTTCCTAAAATGAATCCATATCTAATCACCGGGTTCAAATAGGACTTTCTTGAGTCCTTTGTCTGCTTGTTGTTCATCTTGTTGGTCTTCTTTTTCAAATTTTGGCACACTTTCACATGACCCAAGTATTCATTGTATGAACTAAAGGATAGAGTCATTAACAATTGTAGGATATCGGACATTGAGCATACTTGCCTATTACGTTACACGAAAATCTTTTAGGATGTTATGTGCACCTTGATACAAAACCTGAAAATTTTGCTTGGAAGGTGATTATTTGTGTTTTGTTGGTAGAACATTTGCTTGTTAATATTCATGGCATGGATTGATTAATTGGGAATATTTAGGACACTTCGGTGTCACCACGAAAGTTATCTTCTTGTAGGGATTCTAATTTAGTGAACATGAAGCTCAAAAGAAGTTTGAGTTAGACCTAGGGGATTAGGTTTTCCTACATACTGAGAATGAAAAGATTGGGGATTATGCTGGGAAAATAAGGGTTCAAGGTGAGTATGGACTTGTTACCCACCAATATTTATTACAGATGATAAAGATTAAAATCAATTGATGGAAAAACCTTCACAAGAGAAGGGGAATGATGTGGACATTCAGACTAAAGACGCCCCTCACCTTGGCACCTTGGAAAATGATGACCACCCAATTTTGAACAATTGAGGTGGCCTTATTGTTCTTCATGAAGAAAATACGAAAGATAAATGATGAAGATTATTTGATTGCTTAGGAGGAGCTAAAGAATAAAATATGGACTAATTTTAGACTTGAAGTAGCAAGGAAAGCTTTAGAGAGGCTAGAATTATGATTTGGGCCTTCTTGGATTGATCTCATAGCATCCGGATCAACCCAAAAGAATTTTGGACACTCTAGAGTTACGATTAGCTAGGAATCGATCAATGGAGTGAAGTGTGATTGACTTCGGCATAATTTATGACATGCTGTATTTACGATCATATTGTGCACAATCGATCTGAAGCACCTATGATCGTAAAGACAGAACGAAGGTAGGATAATCACACAAAGGCTGGATCACAATAGATCGATCCATAGTACAGTGCGTGGATAAGATGGGTATCCAAATTGATTGTGAGGAACGCAACGACCAATTTTTGACTATTCTCTTTGAATTTTTGGCTATCAGAGCCATGTTCTAATGGTAATTTTGACATTTCAACTTATATTTTAGGGTTTTAACTTAAGCCCCTTTAAATACCATTGTGTAATGACTTGTAAACAGCCATTGTCCATTGAACATTTAAATGAAGACGGTTTCTTCTTGTCTCTCCCATACTTATTGTTCATGAGTGTATTGCACCCAAGCTCAAATATCAAATCAGGTCATTTGGGTATATTCCAGTAGTTTGTGGCCAACATCTCGATGGTGTAGGTGTTCAGTTCTTTGGTTACCAAAGTTGATTTGTTGTAAGGGTTTATCCTATGTGAGGTAATTCTTATTGATTTATCTTTTGTTTATTCTCACTGTCCAGCCTTGTTTATCCTTCATTTTATTTTGCCTTCATTTATCCTATTTTCCCAACCGTGTTTTCGATCCTTTGCTTTCACTAGGTTGACATCATACTTAAGGATGGACATAGAGAATGATACATAGAAGGATGGAACAAGATCAAGTGAGTAAATTAGTTTGGGATTAAATATGACTTGAGAAGTCTCATAGTGAATTTAATTTTTTAGCAATTGGATTTAGCCAGTTGGACCTTATTAGGTTTTTGAACAATGATATCATTAATTAGAAACATAATTAGCATTCAATGTAATCAATAAGATTAATTAAATTAACATATATGACACATATGGCTTTTAATTATTAATGGAATTAATAACTAATGATGAAATGGGTTTGAACTAATCAAACTTATGTGTAAAAGCCCTTAAAGTCCTTTCCTTATGCCCTTGTTGCACATATATGGAATTAAGAATCCTACTTAGTGTAATATTGTTTGTCTTGGAAATAAATACATTTGGATGAATTCCAAATCATATCACATTACATTTTCACCCAATTTTCATGTGTCCCCTTCCAAGAAAAAGAACACCCTTTAGCCCCTTTTGTTTGTTTCTTTATTATCCAAAAGTTCTCTATATACAAAGTATTTGTGTAAAGTCCTGACAAAGGAGTTCTTGGAGGATTTGCAGGCACTTGTTTATATTTTATCTGTGTGGACAAACTACAAATTGTGACTTTTGGATCACTTAAAGCCTCCTTTGGAATTTTGTTCCAAGAGCTAATGTTTTGTATAGATGTCTAAGATTCACATTTACATGTGTTAAATGATGGAAACATATTAGGTTTGGGATTTTATTCAACTGTATATTTTTCATGATTATGTGATGTTTTAAAATTTAAATTCTATATAGCTTAAACTCAATGAAACCCAATGGAATGAGTATTTGAAAACAAACTCATAAAGTGAAATAGGCACATGGAATTTACAATTTGCTATCAATGTCTTGTTTTTGATCATTTTAAGAGAATGTGAACCACAAACTTCAGACACCATGGATACCTTATGCATATCATAGTCAGTGCATCATTATGGTATAAAGAATCAATTCTATCTTGTTATGAGATCGAGTTATGACCTAAATGCACCATCGCTCCTTTGAATATATGTGTAAAATCATTAAGGGATTTGTCACCTTGTAACTATGCTAGGTGTTTATTTTATGGGATTGATATTCTATGCAATGGTAAAATCCTTGGTCAAAGCAATGCTTGATCATAAAGGAATTTCTAATAGACATTAGTCTCATGAAGAAATATTGATTTGATCATAAGATTGAGCTTGTGAGTTTGACTAAATTTATAGCTCTTACATGAACAGTACAAATGAAGACAAAAGTCTTATACTACACGCTACTTACCATTAGAAGGATTCATGTGATTAAATAAGTTCATTGTAGTTGGGTGACAATATGGGCCCCAGGTTAGGTGTTACCTACATTCTTGAACCTATGTCGTTACCAATTAAGGACAAAATTAAATAATCATGCTCATAAAAACGAGGCAAGGGTAAGAAGGTAATTTTGTTGTAGATATTGAAATGGGACTTTAGAGGTCTTGTGGTGAAATTAATTTTGTCACAATGGGATTGGAGCAAATGGAATTATTTATTTTACTTATGTTTATTAATAATGAAAATGTTGACTTGAAACATAATTGGCCTTGATTTAAGTAAAAGGATTAATTAAACTAAGGCACAAGACATTAGTGGGATTTAATTACTAATTGGATTAATAATTTACAATGAAATTAGATTGAATTATTTTAAATGTCCATGTGAATGCCTATAGAGCCTAGTCTGCATGCCCTAATTGGATAAAAATGGAGAGCCGATGTGAACATGTTTATAACACCATGACTTGGATATAAAGAAAGGTGGAAGATTCCCACCCTCACAAACACATTAATGAGCCTGCTCAATGTAGACACAGAGATAGAAGATATCCTACTAGCCTCCTTTCTTAGCAGTTTCTCTTGTCCAAAATTTTACAAACCCAAAGAAGTTTGTGTGGGATTTTCGAAAGAATTTGTGATGTGAATCGAGTGGAAGCAAAGGATCAAAATATGGTCAAGAAAATGAAACGAAAAATAAAAGAAGGAAAATAAAAGGGATAAATGGCAAGATTGAATAAATTTCAACTATGCAAGAATGTATTTCACGTGAGGTAAACCCTTACAACAGATCGAAGAAATATTCAACCAAAGATTCTAAAACCTACGCTGTAGAGATGTTGGCCATGGACCACTGAAATGCACCTAAATAACCCAATTTGATACTTAAGCTGCTGTGTCACTTAAACACACTCAAACATAAAGTATGGGCAGATAAGAAGAAACCTTCTCAATTCATTTACTCAAAGGATAATAAGGTAGTCTTGAAGTCATTACATAAGCATATATAAGGTCTACAAGTCTAAAATGAACAAAATGCCCTTGAAAAATGGCTCCCATAGCCAAAAATTTGAATTTCAACTCAAAAATTGCATTTCCCACTTCATTATGAATGATCTGGCTAGAAATGCAAAAATCACATCTCATTAAGCTCAATCTGGGATGATCCATTGTGCACGGAATCTTCTTGTGTCCATTCTGCATTCTACTCTTACAATCATGTGGATCATAGATGAATTGGGATTTTAAGATTGTATTGGTAGAAGCCTTTCCTAGTTCGCCTAGGTCAATTCGACTGATTGTGATCTATCCAATTCCTAGTTGATTATCACATCAAAAGACCTGGGGGTGGATCTTGCATTCTAGCTTGATTCGACATGGCCTAGATCGCCATTCCAGCTTCCTTAATCCATTTTTGCTCCTTCAAGTCGAATTTTGAAGCCATTGATAACCTAAGTAAAATGGGATTTTATGTGAATAAATTTATGATCAAATTATCAATCAAAATAAAGAAATTTACCTATCTTATGTGTTGTAGTGATTGTATGATAAAAATAAGTGAGAAGGAAGAGATTTAAGCTCATCCAAAAGCACCATACCAACGAAATACAAGTTTAAGGCCTAATATATCACTTAAGTGAGGTTCAGGCACCAACTATGTCACTTAAGTAAGCCACCAACAAGATTAGGTGAAGACCAATCAAAAACCACCACCTGTTGCCTGTGCATCGCTAAGCTGCTATTAAAAATTGAATTGGCGCCTACTTGTCACCTAGGTGACAAGAGAGCGACTTGCGTTGCCTACTCCATCACTCAAGTAATGGAGGAGGCAACAAGCTAATTTTTGGCCAGCTAATCCTCAAACCAATGGGACAAAATAGATGGAAATTGCAACTAATCAAGGCCTTTGGATGGTAGAACTTCAAACTTATAAATAAAAGGTGTTTAAGCCAAAATCATCATCTATAGCTTAGAATTCTTATAGTCATCATAATGTATCTATATAATATTAATTTAGTATAAGTAGAGGGTTTGAGAATGAGTTTGGTACTTTCACAAGATGTAAAATGTGGCTTAGAAGCAAGGAATCGCTATGAGAAAAAGGTCAACAAGCAATATGTATTTTTTCTAATTCCAATGTATGGTATTATTGCACAAAACATGTAAGAATTTTTACATTATCATTTTTAATTAATTGTCTCTTCTTATTTAGTTCCAATCAATTCTCTTATTCTTGTCCTTCTCCTTCTTCTTTTTCTTTTATTTTTATTTTGTTACTTAACTTATGATTATAACGGAAGTGAATTTACAAGTTAGGCAAGTAGTTCATAATTGTGAATACTAGACTTATAACAGAAGTGAAAGTACTATGTTTATAGCAAAAATTGTGATCAACTTATTATTCTTCTTTACCTTTATTTTCTTCCAGGCTAACTTATGGTATTAGTGGGAGTGAATCCATAAGTTAAGACGAAGGATCACAATTGTTAATCATAAACTTATAATAGGAGTGAAGGTCTTATGTATATAAGGATTAATTATTAATCTATTATTTTTATTCTCAATTAAGTTAATTTTATAAATGATTTGGATTAATTCCATTGAAGCCTTAGTATAGCTTCAGAAAGTGTATGAAAAACTAAGGGGATTAATAACCCCAAAATAAGAAATTAAAACTTGATAATTAATTAAATGATAATGAAAGTTCTTACATATTTTTGAATGATAATTACTATTAGCCTTTTCTTGTGATTGCTACCATACTCATCTCACTCCATTTGCTTAGTTACATACTACTTTATTGTTTAATCAATTAATGTTAAACTTCACTTTAGATGAATTTTACTTAATCAAAACATAATATTACCAAAAACAAGACTCCTACTCACTATGGATACAATAAATCTTACTCTCTTATATTACTTGGTGTGACCGTTGTACGCTTGCAATGTTAAATTTCCCTACATCAGCTATGTATCACCCTTTAGCTCTTTACATGCAATCCAATCATCCTCTTCGTCCAAGTTTTGTATTTTCTTCATGAAGAATGCCAAGTTCACCTCAATTGTTCATGCTTAGGTGATCATCATTTTCCAAGGTGCCAAGGGAAGACAGTCTTTGGTTCAGATGTCCATATCATTCCCCTCTTCTAGTGAAGGTTGTTCCATCAACTGTTTTTGCTCTTCGCCTACTAGTAACATTATTGTGCAATTGTAACTCTTAATCTTTTCCTCCTCTAAATGCAAGAAAAGCCAATCTCTTGGATTAAACACAAGCTACTTTGGGGTTTCATGTTCCCTAAGTTTAAACTCTTGGAAGTTTCCCTATAAGGAAATCACTTTTGTCGTGAAACTGAAACATCCTAACCATTCAAGATCACAACCCTTTGAGTTAATTTATTCATGCCAAAAATTTTGACGAGCAAGTGCCCTTCCAACAAAATGCAAACCTGTGCCTTCTAAGCAAAGTTTAGCAAAAGTTATGCTACAATTTAAGGTGCACACATCATCTCAAAATGTTTCCACGTTTTGTAATAGGCATTTAGGCTTAATTTTCATCATCCCACAATTATTGATGACCGTAACCACTAACTAGTACATAAAATGAATGCACAAGGTCAGATAAGCCACTATCAAAGGAAAAAAATTTGTTATAATATAGAAGATGAACCATAGCATAGAAATTATAAAAAACATCTCCATACTCATGTAGATCACATATATCCTCAATGTTCAACAACTTGGAATTCAAGGTGGATGTGAAAGTAAGTCCACCATATAAGCCAACAACTTAATACCATCAAAAACCTTCCAAGAAGCAATAAATGTAAAGATTTTACCATAGACTCCTAGATTCCCTATGTGTTTGGGCTTGATGCGATTCCAACTTTGATTTCCTATGTCATGGAGTAGTGGGGACCCATCTTGCCACTCTACCAAAGGTATGTCTTCAATTTCTTACACAAAAGACAGAGAATATTTAAGGTGGGAAAAAGTAACTCTGTCAAGGGTAATCAATTTCTCCTTACATCTCATGGATCTCATTGTGATCCTACCCCATATATTTCCCTCACGTCTTAGTCCCAAACTTGTAAACACATTAATTTTCAAGTTACATTTACTCCTAACATCTCTTTTACACTCTTCCCTATCTTTTTCCCTTCTCTCCAATTATATCTTTCTTTGCTTTTGAAGGTAGATTTGATCTTCTTGTGCATGCTCCGAGGATAATGACACTAAGGTGATCTTTTGACCACCCAAAAGGAAGGAATACCTATTGGTGAACCCATCATTTGTCAGCTTCTTGTGATATTGCCAAGGTCGTCCCAACAAAATATAGCACAGCTTCATGCAAACTACTTCACAAGTAAATTCATCAGTCTACCGTCCAAAAACTAGATGTTACCATCACTAACTTGGTCACATCCACTTCACCACTATCATTGAATCATTGCAAGCAATACAGGTTAAGGTGAATTGTAGTAGGTAACCTCCATTTATCTACCAAAAGGGTACTAGCCATGTTGGTGCAACTCCTATTATCCATAATCATGCGACAAATTTTCCCTTGCACCTGGCACCGAGTATGAAATAGATTCCTCTTTGCTCATCACTTACTCCTTCACTAGATTGTGCATAAGGTACCACCATGTTCACCACATTAAATAACCTTTCTCCTTTAAAAGTCACCTCAACATTTTTCTCATCAATTCTAACATCTTTTTCTTGTCCACTCTCTTTCTTCTTCTTTGTCACCACTTCACCACCCACCATAATCATTAAAAATCCTAGTTCTCTTGTTTAGACACAAGGTAGAGTAGTGTCCTCGCATTTAACATTTAAAACACATGATATTGCAAGTATGAGGAGTTATAGGTGGTACCTTCCTTAGATGCCTCCCTGGCTTCGGAATTGCTAGCCATAGGAGTTCAGTCTTCCTAGAGCTAGCCCCTCCTTGACCCTTTCTCTTAAGTTGTTTCTCAACTTTGGTGGTTTTTTGTATCATTTCCTCCAAATCAACATAATGTTGCAGCTCCTCAATGTTGGTGATGTCACAGTGAAGTCCACTCAAAATTAGAGCAATGGTGGCCTCTTAGTCTCCTACCATGTCCGCTCATATCATTTGTAACTCCATTTCTTTGTATTAATCCTCAACACTCCAGGAACCTCAAGCTAAATTTTGCAATCTTTGGTATAAATTCCGATAATAATGTGATAGGATAATTCTTCTCCTCATGGCAACTTTTAACTCTATTCATGTTCTAACCAGCCTCTCACCTGCTTTATGTCAGCTTATCACAAGTTGATCCCACCAAATCGACATGTAGACAGTGAACTCCATAACTGCAAACTTTAGTTTTTGTTACTTTGTGTATTAGTAGCAATCAAAAACCATTTCCGCTTTTCGTTCCCATTCAAGGTGTAGTTTCGAGTAGGACTTCCCTTAGAATGGCAGTGCCTTAAGTTTGATCCTACTAAACTCATCATCATCTTCATTAACTGACCTTCTTTTTCACCTTAGAGGACCTCGTATGGATCATCTTGGAAGTTGAAGTAGTCATCTTATGATCTTCTTTCTACCTGTGGTACACACTCACAATCCCTAACCTGACCACCATATGGTGACGGGTCATCTCGTGTCCTTATAGTTTGGGAGGCTTCAACCCATTCCAATCGGTCATCCATCCCTTCAATTGTCTTTGAAATTCTTTGCATTTGTCTTCTTATGGCCTCCATCATAATCCTCGTGTTAGAGGACTCTCCGGCAAAACTTGCTTGGCTATTCGACATAACGAAAGCATATGGTGAAAATAAAGGGCGTGTCTACAAATGTATATATGTACAAATGAACAAGAATTTAAAAATCTTACCAACCTAACTTAAACCTCAGAAAATTTATAATGATTCCTATGCTCAAAGACCAACAAATTTCACAAAAAAATTAGTGTAAAAATGAAGAAAAAAAAGACTTTGAGATTGATCTGCAATGCAAAATCTCAATCTGGTGTGAAGAAAAGAGTAGCGCAATTGATCTAGGTGAAGCTAGCTCAATTGGGATGCGTCCATGGGGGCACGCACGATCAATTTGGAGATATGTGTGATCAAACGTGAGTTAATTTAAACTACAAGGGTTTTTGAACACCTTAGTGGCGAGATCGATCTGAAACACAGTCTGGAGACCCCAAACAACCAAAAAATGCCACCAAAATTCCTTTCTTTTCCCTTTTCTTCCTTTTTTTGTACTATTTTTCTGCTTTCTTTCTTCTTCCTTTTTTTTTATTCTTCACAAATTCCTAATAATATTCACACAATAATACCAAAATTTTAGTAGCATAAAACACCAAAACTCAAAAATCCATCCAAACAAGCCAAATCAATCTAGATTTTTTTGGGGATAAAATGGGGAAAATGTAGTAGAGCAAGAACAAAATTGCACAAAATATGGAGAATACAACAATGGATCCCAACCAATTAATTGAGTTAAGAAACTTGATTAATTAGCTCTAATTCCAATTAATGTGAACTAAATAGAAGCAAAGACAATGGACAAATGAAATAGAAAAATAAAATGGATAAATGGTGAGATTGAATAAATATCAACTGCAAAAGAATGTACCTCACATGGGTAAATCCTTGCAATGAATCAAAGAAATATTCAACCAAAGATCTAAACACTTACGCCATGGAGATGTTGGCCCCGAACTATCAGAATAGACTCGAATGACCCAATTTGATACTTATGGTCAGGTGTTGAATCACTTAAACACATAGTATGGGGAGACAATCTTCTCAATTCATTTACTCGAAGGATACTTGTTGCATTCACTATACAACACGCATCAACTGAGAAGATAACCAAAAATAGCAAACCTTTAGTATCACATTCCAATGGGTGTGCTTGCGATCCTTGAGTTGTGGCCTTCAAACTCAAACTCTAGTTTGTCCACACAATTGTTGTGATGACGAATGCCTACTACTCCTTGCAAAATACCTTTTATGGGGTTCTAAAGCAAACTCTTTCAAGCTAGAAGGTGAAAAGAAAAGATGGGGAGGGTGGCTACAATAACTTCTCTTATTGCTTAAAGGGTGGCACATGAAAATTATCAAATTTTTAATGCTTAGAACTCTTCTATTGTATTAAGACACTAGGGTATACTAGTTGTGGGCTTTATGAGCTCACTACATAGATCTTTAGTAATTATTAGCCTATGCACCTTTCAATTATTAAACTCTTTAAAAATTCCAACCCACAACTCTTAATTATTAGTCTAAATTAATATTTAAGGCCCATCTAGCCTCTCAATTATTAATCATATTAATAATTAAAGCCTAAGGAAATTATAACATTCAACTTAATTAATCTCATTAATTAAATCAAAGGATATCATGCTTATAGTTAATAATCATATTATTAACAAACATAATTGATATCAAATAATTCCATTCGTGTTTTGTCTCTTTACTTTAATTAATATCATTAATTAAATTAAAGTTTCCATTATGTTTCTAATTAATGATCTTATTATCAACAAATACCATTGCAATTTATCAGGTTTAATCTAATTGCCACCAAATAAATTATGCTACCCATCAATTTATCACTCAACATACACAACAATCTTCTATGCAACTCTCTAGGCTCATCCTTAATTGGTAACAAACATAACTTAGAAGATATGGGTAATAGCTAGCTTGCAGCCTGTATTACAACCCAATTAAGATGAAGTGAAATGGATTACAATAAACCCTTTCAATTGTGAATACCATACAGCATATACCTTTTATCTTACTTTGTCCTAATTGAGCGAAGTTATGGATTTAGTTAAACTAATAAACTCGATCATATGACTAATTAATGTTCTGTCATAAGATTAATATTTCTATCAAAAAATCCTTTTTAGTCACACACCACCTTGATTAAGAATTTCTCTTATAGAACACCAATTGAATAGAACAAATGCCTTGCTCACTTGCAAGGAGACAAATCCCGTATTAAATGCATATATGCCTCCATCTACGCTCGGGCAATGGCATTTAGGATCGTGGCCTTATCCCACATTAGGATAGATATTGGCCCTTAATGCCCTAATGACACATTAACCATCATGCATATAAGATAACTATGTTATCTTAAGTTTAAGGTTTATGCGCATTTAGCACAATTGCGAAGCAAGATATTGACAGTAAAGAGTGAATTCCATGCGTCTACTTCATTTTGCTAGTCATTGTCCAAATTCTCATTCTCTAATGACAAATCCACACTTATATTATCTTATATTAAACTACATGACATTGACTGTATAAATACAAGGTATGCAAGTTGTACTAACTCTCTAATGCCCTTTAGAGTGTCTATGACCTATAGCTGATTTCAGTAATCCAATACTAAGATAGTCTTGCATCTATATTCATAACTCTTATGCATAAGACTTTTTAACTTAATTACATTGGCACATATAACACTTTACACCATTTAAGATTTACATACACGAAAAATTTGCCATAATATTATTAATCAATGGGAAGGTAAACATATATGTTCATAATGGCCCCTAGTATTTCTCATTGGATATTGGTGTTCAATGGCATATCACTAACAAAGGGAAAGGGGTCTTTGGTCTAAATGTCCCCATCAGTTTGTGAAAAGTTTTTTGAATAATGTTGTTCACACCGTATTTATGTGGGCAATCTAAAGGATGTGACCCAAGTTTTGTTGCTTGTGGATCATGTACAAAGAGCTACAAGAATTTGATTCCATGCATTAATCTATACAACTTAATGAATCATTCAAGTTATGTGAAGAAAAACGTATTAAGATGGGAATTAATTTTTCAATGCATATTTCTAATGCTGTCATGAATTTTTTAAATTGAATTTTTGCATTGCAGACTTAGTGAAACCCAATCTTAGCATGATTGGAGAGCAAGTCATTAACAAGTAAGGGTGAACTCTATATTCTGCTTCATTCTTCGAGTTATTGTTTGAGAACATTGTTCCCCAATGATAAATCCACACAAGTGTAATGATATGCTCTCTAATGCTATAGTTAATGAGGGGTATTAGAGGACATTGTGGTTGTATATGTACTTTTTTCAGTAATTAATAAAATATTGATTTTCAATATCATTGGTCTAGCAAATTTTTCATGCATATAAATTTTAACTAGCGTAATTTAATATATGTGCCTATGTAATTGAGTTAAATAGCCTTGCTCAAGTGGATATATGAATATGGATAATATATTATCTTAGTACTCAATTAATAAAACCTATTCACAAATCACAGACACTATAAAGGGTACTAGAGAGTCAATATGACTTGCACACCATGTGTTACTATGAGTGTCATGACATTTAGTATTAGATATTGAAAACACGCGTGTGAATAATGCACCACTGGAAAATGGACATTTGAACAACAACTCACAAAATGAAATAGACACACAGAATTCACCTTTGGTTATATATATGTCTTGCTTCATGATAATGTTAAATATGCATGGAGACTCACTTGAGATAACACAGTTGTGTTGTAAGCATGGTGGTCAACATGTCATTAAAGTATTAAAATGCTAATATGTATCCTAAAATGGAATAAAGTTATGAGCCCAACATATTGCTCGGATACATTTGGAGGCTTGTGTACGCTCAATAAGGAATTTGTTTCATTGTAGTTGAGCAAGACATCTGTCTTATACAATTCGTCTTTCATGAGGTGGAAGCCCTTAACCAAGACAGTGTATAATCAAAAAGGAATTTTTGATAGAAGCATTAGTCTCATGTAGCAACATCGACTGGTCATATGATTGATTTTACTAGTTTAACTAAATCCATAACTCTCGCTTGCTTGATACAAAGTAAGACAAAAGGTCTATATAGCATGACACTCAGAGTCAAAAAGGGTTTGTTGTAATTTGTTTTGCTTTACCTTAATTGGGATTTAATATGGACTATAGACCAAATGTTACTTATATCTTTCGAGCTATACCCTTGTCAATTAAGAATGAACGTAGAGTCATACACAAATGATTGGAGCCACATGACAAAAGTTAAATTAGTGGGTTCAAATGAGGTTTGAAAAGACTTGAGAAATAATTTATTTATTGCAATTTGATTGGACTAAATAAATTGTTATTATGTGAGATCATGAATTAGAAGCATAGTGGGGTATTTAATTTAATTAATAGAGATTAATTAAATTAAATAAATTAGAGAAAAATGGGCCTTAACAATTAAGGAGGTGTATCGGTTGTATATTGTTAGTAGGATTAGTAATAAATAGTCCATAGGCTAAAACTTAATGAAGGTTCTTGTAGAAGGGCTCATGGAGCTCATGTCTTGTAACTATAGTGTCTCAAGTATATAAGTGTGATTAGAAGAGTTCTAAACATACTTTAGCACATAATTAACGAACAAACTTTCCTTCACTCTCCAAGAAAAAAAAAGAGAAACACCTAGTTATAAGCTATAAAATTATAGCTTATTTGTACCCCTTGTTGCTTAAATTATGCATGCATGTAAGTTAAAATAGAGAAAATATGTTATCATGCATGAATTATATTAAACATGATGATTTTGATGTAAAAAGTATAGATATGGGGTTAATTACTAATTTTGAAGATGTCTATACTTAAAATACAATTTCATAACTATAGGGCGGTGTCACATGCTACAAGAAAAAAACCTTTTTGGTACACGAAAATATTTTTACCAATTGACCAAAAAAAGTAAAGGGCCTTTAATATGAATTTAGTGTCGTCACAAATATAGCCATGACAAATACTTTACTATAGTATCAATCAGTGGTAAATTCTCCTTTACTAAGGTATATTTAGCATTTATTACGATGTACATTGCTAACAAATACATACTTAATACTACAATTTGTATTCTATTTAGTATGCCTAAAATGTCATAGCGAAAAAGCTGCCAATTCTACATTTGGGGGCATTAGGTGCGACAAAGATTTCATACCAAGAGCCTTTACAATAGTAACCTTTTATATATTTATTTACGACTAGAATTTTATAGTAAATAGAAATAATATTTTTCGATCTTTGGTTTTAAATTTCATGTAGCTTCTTCCTCATACTATTAACCATATAACATTCCTCACTGGTAAAAACCACTTATTACTATAATTCAAACTCCAACAACAAAAAATAATATCAATTATGTTAAACTATAATATTTTAACCAGAACCAAAATGCAACTAGATAACCTTAACATCAGTGTAAGTCTCATTACAAAATTAATCAACCTAACTATGTTGAAGAAAAGCTAAAATTAACATTAGTGATCAAAATAAACATCAACATGCCCACAACCAAATATGACTTAACATCAACAATCAAATATCAAATTTATTAATTCTCTGGATTCATTAGCCAAAATACATCATTACAAAAAACATACTCACAAAAAGTTAACATGCACTAACATCAAATAGTTGTAAATCAATCAACAAGCATCACATTTCTTTTACAATGTAGCAATCTAATCATCTCACAACTTTGTAAAAAGCAAAAGCTTGATAAGAAATTTTGAAATTTGCATAGAGTGCAATATTTTACCATTATCTACATCTTTATACCCTGCAAAACAAAATAACAAAACAAAAGTAGTAAAAAATATATATATAACTTAAAGTTTTTCACTACAATGGGGGTGTAAACTTTGAATGCTTAAAAAATGCCATGTTTCATATTTACATTCCCAAATTCCCAATTAAAACACTTGTTTCACCAAAGTGTCTAGTGTTGCTTTTACAGTGTTTATATTGACCTTTGTTCTCTCTTCAAAGGAAGAGGTTGACTGAATGCAAGAAAGAACAAATTTAAACCCCACCTGTTAAGCTTGCATGCATCCATAAACTACAACAAAAAACCTATACAAGTACCACAAAAGCATAGGTGCATGCTGTGTAATGGATAATTTTTAAGGAAATGTAATTGTAAGTCTGGAACTTGGAAATAAAAAAGCATAGTGGGGTAGAAAAAGCATTGATCTTACTCTTTATTTTTAGATATGCACAATGCTACAAGCAATTCCACATAGAAACTTTCTATGACAAAGAAAACAGAGAGTACTCAAAGTGTAAAAATAGCAAAGCCAAGGGACAAATTTTGTTATAAAAAGCTTTGTTTTGCAAGTAGCTTATTTTCCTTCAATTTGACATCAACTACAAGAAAATCAAATCAGTATGTAACTGAAGTGTTTCGAAGTTCAACTTGATGCCACAATTGATTTGATGCCATCAATGATTTCCACCTTATTGTGCAAAACACTTCGTTCTTTTGTTCCTTACACATGTTATTTTTGCTCACTAACATGTATCATTAGTACTTGTGCAATACAACAAATCTGAGAAAATTTGATTCCCCAACCAACATCACCCTCTACAAATACTATAGCAAGAGTTTTAATTCCTCAAGACTTTTGAGAAGTAGTCAGTTATGATAATATATTGAGGAAAAAGTCACCTATTTGGCAAGAATTTCTTTGTGAGCTTTCTATGAAAGAATTACATTCCATATTAAAGCAATAATGTTTGCTTCAATGACCCATGAAAGAAAGGCAGGAAAGATGTGTGTTAATTTGATAAACAATAAACAAGGAAAAAAGATAAGCTCAAGAGCTCTTGAGATAAGAAGCCTCAGCATTGATCCAGGATATATATATTTGTGCCGAAGTTATTATACTTTTTACTATATGAGGAAATGGAAATATTTCTCCTCTTAAGAATACCATAAAACTACTAATATGAACATAGTAATTGCCTTCAATGATAGAAACAAAAAATTACTGCGGCAAAAAATGGAAATTGAGAAATTAGAAAGGTATCCACAGCTGCAGATTTGCAAGAACCAAGGAGAACCACTCTTGTAAAATAAAGGGTTGAAAGTCACAAATATAGAAAACAATATCCTTTCTTCTAGACATTCTTCCAAAGGCTAACTAGATTCAACAGATGAAATTCAAAAAAAAAAAAAAACATAGTTTAACAATACCTATTATAGCTTTGATGGCTTTCCCTCAAGTGTAACCATTGTAGACAGGACAACTCTAATAAACATGGGAGCAAAAACAAACTACACAGTAGATATAGGATCTTTAGAGTTTATAAATGTTATAATTTCTATAATAAAATCGAGCAGCTGAAAAATACCTGATCAAGTAGCTGCAAAAGCACATCAGAAGCGACAAGGACTCAACGAAAGAGCATTTCCCCATGAAAGTTTCAACGCAAGCCTTGTCCTTGTCAAAGAAGTGATTATTTAAAAGAGAATTGCAGGATAGTCCAAATAGTAAGTAACAAGGATCTGGCTCGAAGTTTTGAACTATTGGAGACCAAATCAGATGAGATAGGAATTGATTTAGCTAAAAAAACAGTATATTCTTGCACTTCATTATCTCTTTATACTTTATTAAATTTCAAAAAAGATCAAGCATCTTCTATATGCTATCCATGAGAGTAACTTGAGTTGCCTTAGATAAGGTTTTAATTGAAATAGGTGCATTATTACCAAGGGCGTA
This sequence comes from Avicennia marina, assembly GCA_019155195.1. NCBI lineage: Eukaryota > Viridiplantae > Streptophyta > Magnoliopsida > Lamiales > Acanthaceae > Avicennia > Avicennia marina. The sequence continues at coordinate 11,701,333 of CM032756.1, read as the reverse complement.
CAATTTTCTACCGTAGGTACGGAGCACATCATGGTTACCTATCTGAGTTTTATATTATAACTTTTAAGAACGAAGCATGAGATTTCATACTTAATCTCTAAAGCTAACCTACTACTCGAGCATCACAAAAATAACATAAAATATGTGTTCTGCACATAAGCAGTAGTCTATATTAAGCATCAATGCAGGAATGAAATGGCTAAAAATTTTCAAGCCATTACCAGAAATGCAATGTTGGGCCAACCAAAACCGACCCTAGTGGGCTAAAAATAAATGCCCTCTTCACGCCTTTTAGTGTAGTATTAACATAAGTTTACCATGTATGCTACACACTAAAATACGTAGTAAATAATTAACTTTTGAAACAAAAAATTCTCCATAGTAAAAAACATGGAAGTAAAAGTATAAACCCATTTTTCGTGTAGTGGTAGCCGTAAAAGGAAGAGTTGCAGCCATGAAAGGTGAAAATGCAACCATGAGAGCCAATTACAAAGCTTTTTGGAAATTTTGCAATAATTGGTCACAGTTGTGAGAAGGAGGCTCATAGCTACGGGACTGCTCGTTGAGGTAGCAAAACGGGAGAGTGACACATATTGGAATTTCTACAAGAAAGTTCACAACTACAAGATGGTTCATCGTGAGTGGGGATTGCAATGATCAAAGTTATGTAATTATCGCACCCAAGTTCACAGATGTGGAAGGATACCATGTGACTATGGAAGAAGACTTCGGAGCCTTGTGAAACTATGTAACGGGAGTTTAAATTACATTTCTACATAGATTTTTAAGGACTTTTCTGTCTTTTTCCACTCATACACAAACCCTAGGCACTACACAAATATGAATACATGTCCTCCACGTCTTGGAGACAATCTTAGGCTTAGGTTTACTCTCCAAATACTTAGAATTGATAAAAGACCAAAATCAAAGGGGTGGGGAAGAAGGAATTCACATCAAAAGTTGAAGAGCATTCGTTTCCCATGCAATGCCAAACATATAAACTAAGTTTTTCTAGACATTTTTATTACTTTCATGATTGTTTGGGTGATTAACAAAGTAGCTTTGAGTTTTTTTGAATTTGTTATGGATTGCTAATTGACTTTCTAGTCGCTTGTATTTGGGATTTGTGAAATAATGTATGCATAAGTTGTGATTGTCTTTATATGATTTATTTGCGATTGTTAAATTGGATAGTAATTAGAAAAATTGGCTAATCTACTAATTAATCTATGGTTGTGTAAGGAATAACAAAAGTAAAACTTGTGCGCTAGACATTTAAATTGTGAACATTAATTATGTAAGAATTACGGGAGTGAATTATAGAATGAGTGCACGTAAACATTGTCAATCATCAAAATTAAGATCTTGACTCGATTTAGCTGAAGAATACCCATGAGAATCTTGAGTCAAAGCTATAGTGATGCAAAACTGTTTGACTATTGATACTTCACCCTTTGGTTTTGCATCACTATTTTTCTTAGTGTTTGTTCTTATTTATTTTTCTACATTTTCCCTACATTTTGGAAACTTAACTAATAGGAACTTAGTTAAATTAATAGACACAAAACTCCTCTCCTTAAGGGATGATACCTATACTTACCACAATCTTGGTCACATTATAAATTTAATTTTGATGTGGTGATGATCCACATCATATTTTGGCACTGTTGCTAACGAGGACAACAAGTGCTATTGAACACTCTGAGGAACTGCCAGATTAGGCCATTTAGCCTTCTTTTTTTTATTTTTTCTTTATTTTTTCTATTTCTTTTTCCTCACCTCTTCTCTTTCGGATTCTCTTTTTGCTTTTCTGGATACTAAATTACCTTATTAATAGGTTGAATTCTTATTGTGGAGACAATTGTATGTATAGGAGTAAAAGCATTGATTTAAATTTTGATTTGGAGATTAAATGCACTCGTCACCAATGTAGGGCTCTCTAGAGGTGCAAACAAGAAGAGATCGTAGAAAACAACCCACCACCACCATAGCCCATAGGAACTTTCTCCTTGATTAAACAAGTGAGCCATTAGAGATTATATGTAGCTAGTGATGAATCCAAACATAACATCGTCAGACCATTGGTCAATGCAAATAACTTCCAATTAAAGCTTGTACTAAGTAACGTGGTGTAGTTGAATCAGTTTGGTGGAGCCCCACACAAGGACACCAACTTAATTATGTGATACAGAAAAGTTGAATGGTGTCTCTAAGGATGCAATTAAATAGAACAAAAGCTCCACTTTTGCTGATCTTTTTAGACAAAATTTTGAAAAAATTTTGAGGCAGGGCCGTATTCTACACACAAGTGTAGATGTTAAGGTCCAAATAGTGGGTAGAAAGAATAATTTAGTTATGTAGGTAATCCTAGAAATCAAGGCAATAACCTATATATAAATACCTACAATCTTGGTTGGCGAAACCACCCTAATTTCTCCTAGATAAACTCTCAACACATGCCAAGCTTCTAGGCAACTTATTAGCAGCCAGAGAAGAAGCAATCACTTGAGGAAGTAGTAAGAAATCATGTGAAGTTAACTAATGAAATAATAGGTAACTTTGCAAGGACTACATAATATTATATGAATAGAACTTATGCTCTCTTACAAAATCAACATCAATTTAAAACCTTGAGGCACTAGTTGGGCAATTGGCAAAGGAGATAACAAATAAGGAGGCCGGTGTATTACCTAGCACTACTAAAAACAACCTAATTGAGTATGTGAAAAGTGTGCAGGCAGTAGAAAGCAAAAAGAAAAGAGGGCTCACCTATTGCTGCCTAAGAAGAAAAGAACACGGAGAAAGATAAAAAGGACTAGCCTGCAATTCAAGAAGAGGGGAAGAAGATAAGGCCACCACCATACAAGTCAAAAATACCCTACCCATGGAGGCTCATTCTAGAAAAAATAGAGTAACTAGATAAATTTCTTCATAATTTTAAAAACCTAGATGTAAATGTTCCTTTAGTTGTAGAAATATAAAGGAACCTAGTATGGTCAAATGTTTGGAAGTTGTAGCAAGTAGGAAGAGGAAAGTAGCCAACATTGATAACACCCCTAGTGATGATGAGAGTATCTTACCACAGAAACAGAAAGACCCAGGGAGCTTTAATATTCCATGCATCGTAGGGAGTACTTTGTTTAATAAAGTTTTGTGTGATTTAGGTTTAAGTGAGAATGTAATGTCCTTTTCCACTTTTTAGGCACTTGAGATACTATTAGTAAAACCCACAAGGATAAGGATCAAACTAGTAGATAGGTTGATGATAGGACCTCTAGGGATCGTATCAGATGTATTGATAAAGGTTAGTGATTTGATTGTATCCATGGACTTTATTGTTTTACATATAGAGGGTGAAAGAGAGCAGTGTGTTATCCTTGGACATCCATTTTAGTGACCACTAAGGCGATCATAGACATGGAGAAGGGAAGCCTCACATTGCACATAGGGTTAAATTAGGTCACATTTTTCATGTATCATGCACCCTTCATAGATAGTGAAAAGAAGGTAAAGAAGGTTGTATCCATGTTAAATTTTTTTTATGAATTTGCCAATAAGAGGCCTAGTTTAAAAGTAGAGCAAGTGTGGGTGCAAGAAAGAAAGCAAGAACTAAGCATGGGGGAGGAGCCTCCATGGTAAGTTAAAGAGTCAAGCTTGGGAAGGAAGACAAAGAAAAGGAAGAAGAGGGGAAGAATAAAGAGGGAAATTCTAGCTCATGGGGGGTTGTGGATCCTCAAAGTCACAATTAATCTGCCCTAGACCATGAGTATCTTGTCAAGCTATAGATAATAAATACTGCGCTTCTTTGAAGGCAACCCTAGCTATTTACATTGCTTTTGGTTTCTTGTTTTGTTTTGTTTCCTGGTTGTGTTGTCTTTTTGTTGTGTGGATTATTTTTATTCTTGTCAACCTTTGGTGTAGGATTTAGGATGAAGAAGATAATAGGAAGCACAACACAAGGCCTTGCAGACAAACAAGAAGTAGAATAAGTACCACACCCCACTGATTATCTCATCCTTAATTTGCCCTATTTTACTTGTGATAGATAATATGATTAATAAAGGCAACACCATGAGTGTGAGGGTGGGCAAAAGTGTAGGAAATTTAGAGTAGAAAAATAGTGTGGTTGCATGTGGTGTAATTGTCGAAATTGGTAAGCATGCAATTGTGTAGATTACATGGTTAAATTGGTAGCATTAGCATCCCATGAACTAAGTGGCCACTGTGCTTAATTCATGATGAATCTCTTGCAAATTTGTTTTGCTTTGTTCTTTAATAGTTCTTCAAATGAGCATGCTAAGCCTAGTGTAGAATAAAAAAATCTAAAAAAAAAAACTATATGTGAGCATAAGAAAATTAGTTTTACTCTACTGATGGAGCGATTGAGTAACTGGGATTGCGTAGAGACCCCTGCTCAATTTCACATAAAAAATTTCTCCAATTACGAGTGCGAAGCATCTTAAGTGAGTTGTAAGTTGAGTAACTAGAGGTGCATGGTGACCTTTGTTCACCTTCGTGTAAAAAAGACTCCCAACTACTTAAGAAAGGATTTAAAGTTCACAAAAGCATGTGAAACATAAGTGTGGGGGAGAAAGTTGAAAAGTAATTAAAATTTTTTAGCCCAAATGAGTCCTTTAGTTAGAATTGATGTTAATTGAACTTGTTCAAAAGAGAGTGACTTAATGCCGAGAGTGAGGGATCCTAGGTTTGATTCTCTTAAAATTGCTATAGAATTATCAAATGGTTGAAGTGGTTGAGAGTTGAAGAGTGCCACACACACAGTGGAACTCTTGTTGTACACATTTAGGTTGAAAGTACTATGATCTTGAATGATGATGGACTAAGTTATCTGTGCATATAATGACTTATGGAATAAAGAAGGGTGACCAAGTTTATGATTTTGTGCATCAATAAATTAACTAGAAGTGAAAGTGTTTGCTTGAGAATAAGATAATGAGGAAGTGTAGAGGTGTGATGATAGAGAAATTATAGCTTATTTACCCCTTATGCACTTAAATTATACATGTATGTGAGTTAAAATAGAGAAAATAATTAATAGAGAAAATAAGTTATCTTGTATGAATTATATTAAATATGATGATTTTGATGTGAAAAACTTGAGATATAAGGTTAGTTATTAATTTTAGAAATTTTCTACACTTAAAATATAATTTCATTACTACAGGCCAGTATCATAGCTGCGAAAGGTGGAAATGCAACTACTAGAGCTAACCCTAGAGCATTTTGGAAATTTGAAATTGATGGTTACTATTGTGAGAAGGAGGCTTGTAGTTGTAGGATATCTTGTCGTGGTAGCAAAAAGGGAGAGCAACACGTTCTGGAATTTCTGCAGGTGAGGGGTGTGACCTCAGCTTGAAGGTTCATGACTATGAGACGGTTCAGTGCAAGTGTACATCACAATAATCTAAGTTATGAAATTAATGTGCTTGGATTCACAGACATAAACTGATATGACATGACCACAGAAGAAGACTTTGCCACAGCAAGAGACTTGCGATAGGAGTTCGAATTACACTTCTACATGGATTTTAACTTGAGACTTTTTCATCTTTTCCCCTCACATAATGATGAACAAAATATCTTTGAGTTTGTTACGTTTATTATGGATTGCTGATTGTTAATCATCAAACTAGAATTCTTAACTAGATTTAGCTTAGGAATGCCCACGAGAATCTTGAGTCAAAGCTATATAGAAGCATTTGGGAGAATATTCTATAGGCTTTAGGATTAAAAATCTATAACCAATACAATTAAATTAATAATTAACATAATTTGATACATAGGAAACCAACATAACACAAGTGGTTAGACTTTATAATTATTGATACTTCACCCTTTAGTTTTGCGTTGCTGTTTTTCTCAGTGTTTGTTCTTATTTATTTTTTTGTACTTTTATTACATTTTGGAGGCCTAACTAATAGGAACTTGTTTAAATCAATAGACACAAAACCCCTCCTCATGGGACAATACTTGTGCTCACCACAATATAGGTCTCATTATAAATTTAATTTTGATGTGGTGATAGCCCATGTCAAGTCACCCTCTTTTCTAAATTTCTTGTCAAGATAAAGTGTTTCCAAAAAGGCATTGCAAAAGAAGTTTTGCAAGGAGTAAAGGTGCTCATTGTGGTTCCAATCATGTGAATAAACTAGAAGCTAAAATTCGATGGCCATGACTTAAGGATCACAAGCAAAACTATCGAAAAGTGATGCAAACATGGTAGAAAGCAAGGACAAAAAATACAGTTAGGAAAATAAAAGGGATAATTGAAGAGATTAGACAAAAATAAATTGAGTGAAAACTAACCTTATTAGGGGCTAAACTTCACAACAAATTGATTTTTGAAAACCACGAAACTAAACACCATATCGAAAGATGTTAACCATAAACCACCGAAATGCAACCTAAATGACCCAATTCATACTTGAGTCTGTGACTTACACTCAACAAAAAAGTATGAACAAAAGGGAATATTCTTCACTTCATTGACCAAAAGTTAATACAATAGGGGTTAATGGATGTATTTATACGTATAATGCATTGTCTTAGGAGTATAAGCTTGGGAAATGACAAAAATTGCCTTTGAAAATGGCTTCAACGGAAAAAAATTCTAGAAGCAATTCAAAAGTTAGTTCCCTGCCCATCGCAATCAATGTAGTGGGAAATTGGATCAATTCTGCTTCCTCTAGATCATTCTATAGCACATGCGATTGTCTAGTCTAGTGAACTAGAATTGGGATCATGTAACATTGCTATTGATCATGTCCCATGTGATTGCAAATCTAGAACTCTGGCATCTTATGCCCAGGTCGATTGCATTCTAAGGGATCAATCAACCTCTATCCAATCATAATTCCAAACTACCCAATTAGCAATCTAGCTTCTTTAGATTGATCCGTGTTGGTCCACATCGCAATTTCAAACCCATTAAGGATTCTTAAACCTCCTAAGATAGAATTTGATGCCAAGTTCCATCCTTTGACCCTTCAATCATGTTTAAATGTTCTTCAAACTCTCCCAATTAAGCATGAAACTTGTAAGAACCTCTTTAAACTTATGCGCTTCTTGTGACAGGTTTAGGTGGCAATCAGAAAGGCTCTTTGGTCTTGATGCCCACATAATTTCCCTCCTCTTGAGAAGGTTGTGCCACTAAGCTTAGATCCTTCTCATCACCTGCATCAAAAGGGAACAAGTTAGAGACATTAAATGTGGCACTAACACTATACTTATCAAGTAGTTTAATTTTGTAAGCACTGTCTCCAACTCTTCCCAATTCTTTAAATGGGCTATATTCCCTAAGATGTAGCTTGGTCTTCCTTTACTAAGAAAATCTTTCTTTCCTAAAATTATGCCCCACCCAACACCAATTCAAATAAGACCTTTTTCTACCCTTTATTGTCTTGTTTCTCATATTATTAGGTTCTTTTCTCCAAATATAGGTGTACTTTGTCATGTAAGGACTTTACAAATTCAACCTTCTTCTTGCCATATGCATTGACTTGCTCAGTACTAGTTAATGGCTACAAATCAATCTATAGGAGTTAAGGGATTAAATCCATGCATGACTTTAAAAGGAGAATATTGTGTGGCGTGTGTTCTCCTTTTACATGTAAATTGTATGTGCGGCAAACATTCTTCTCAACTTTCAAATTCTTTCTAAGAACAGCACTCAACAAGGTTCCCAAAATCCTGCTGACCGCCTCAGTTTGGCAATAGGTTTAGGAATGGCAAGTAGAAGAGAAAAGTAACTTTGTTCCCTACTTATATTAAGGGGTTTTCCAAAAATAACCAAAAAATTTAACATCATGGTCAGAAAGAATGGTCCTATAGATCCCATGCAAGTATACAGTTTTCTTAAAGAACAAATGAGCTATATAACTTGCATTGTGCCAAGACATGAAATGAGTTATTTTCAAAAATCTATCAACAACAAATATAGCATCATATCCACTCCTACTTTTAGGCATGCCTAATACAAAATCCATAGAAATATCATTCCAAGAGTCTTTGGGTATAGGCAGAGGAGTATACAAACCGTAAAGATGTGCGTGGGTCTTAGCCTCTTGACACTTTAAGCATAGGTCAATAAACCTAGCCATGTCCCTCCTCAAATGAGACTAATAGATATGTTCTTGCAATAAGCTCACAATTTTGGTGACACCAAAGTGTCTATCAATTCTCCATTGTGAGCTTCACAAAAGTAAGCAACGGGCCTTCCTTCTCGTATTAATATGGCACCTATCCCGACAACTAAGCCGTCACATCCAATTTCAAAAGTTTTGTTAAAATTGGGTAGACTAAAAACAAGAACATGTTTGAGTTTTTGTTTTAAAGTATCAAAGGCAATCTGTTGTCTTTGCCCATTTAAATTTTCATTCTTGTTGGTCATGAACATCAATGGGGCAGTTATAGTGCTAAAGTTCTTCACAAAGTGGCGGTAGAAGCTAGCCAAGCTATGGAAGCTTCTAATGTCACTAACAGATTGAGGTGTTGGCCATCCTTAAATGGCTTTTTCCTTCTCCTCATCAACATGTATTCCCCACTGGTATGGTATCTGTATGGATAGGGTCACTGTAAACAAGTCGAGTCGGATTAAGAATGGAACAACTAACCTGGGTGTGCCCTCTCCATTGGGAAAACCATCTTGGTCAAGAGAGCAATGATCTCAGCTAAGAGAACAATAACTCAGGTCGATCCTCTAAAAATAAAGGGAATAACCCACAATAGAAATGCAACTGTTAAACTAGTTATGGGCAATAATGTGGTAACATCTTTATGCTATTGGATAACGTTGAATAGTTTGTATGAGTAGCATAAAAAGCACAGCAATTTTGTATTGATAGACATTGACATTCAGCTAATCAACACATCAAATTCTTATCCCATGGACGTACGCTAATTTTAGCTTAACCACGCAGGTTGTCATTGTCTACATTTCACTTCTAGGTGCATATCAAATTTAGGTAGCGGTAAGCTTCTACAATTTGACCATATCACTTTGGTGCCATTTATGGGAAACTATAGTGGATATTAGCAAAAGTCCTAGATATTGGAGAGACTGGGACAGAAGGTGGAGAAACTAGGCAAACTGTCATGGAGGAATAGAACATCGGCCTGCATCCCCACCTTTCAGTCTCACAAGGGAACAGTTTCAATCCATTGTAAACAAAGCCGTGTAAAATGCTTTGAGGGAACATCCTTTGCTAAGGGCCTAGGGAAGGGATGGACCTAACACCACCCTTCTTGAGGAATAAAGACATACTTCTAATGACATAGAATGCATAGAGAGTAGCTTAAAAGAGAAGGATTCGAATTGGAAATGCAAGGAGGTTCGCATCTGAAAGGGAAAGGCAAATCACCCAAGTAAAAACACCCCTTTTGTTGGGGAAGTTTTGAATGACCCACTGCCGAAAAGCTTTTACACCTTGTCGATGCTAGAATATAGCGAGGTTTTTGACATATCTGAACATTTAACTAGATTCAAGCACCAAGCCTTGCTTCATTAGTATTCAAATATGGTGAAATATCAGGTGTTCGTCGCTACTATGGAATGAATTACATAGTGATGGTTTGCACACTTGCCATATAGAGTGATTAGACGTTATGTGGATTTTCATCTTTATTCCTCTATTAGTTTGCTAGTAGCAAAAGGTACAAAAAAAACTCTTCCCTCTCTCTCCCTTTAGTTTAAAGCAAAATTCAAAAGAGTCCTTAAGGGACGGCTGGAATGGAGGCCCTATCCAAGATGGATGCTTCCTAAGGATATTATCAAATCCCTCTTGCCATTGATGATAGGAAGAAGGTATGTTTCATCACACCATTTGGTATTTTCATATCCTTTCAGCCTTAAGAATGTAGGTGCCACCTACCAAAGGATGGTGAATCAAATGTTCAAAGCTTAAATAGGAAGAAACATGGAAGTATATGTTGATGATATGCAAGTGAAGTCACAAAGGATCGAAAGTCATGTAGCAAATCTACACAAGACATTTGAGACCTAGAAAGATAGAATTTGAAATTGAATTTAGCAAAGTGCACTTTCAGTATCAAAAATGGAAAATTCCTATGATACATGCTAAGATAGAAGAGTATCGAAGCTAATCTAGAGAAAATTAAGGCCCTCATGGAAATGCCCCCACCCTCTAGTGCACATTAGGTCCAAAAGTTGATTGGGAGAATTGCGGCTTTGTTTTGGTTCATATCATGAGTCTTGGATAAAAGTTTGCCCGTCTTCAAAGTTTTTAAAAAGGCAAGTCTATTTAGTTAGAATGAAGAATACCAGTAGGCTTTTGAGGAGTTGAAGGAGTATTAGGCCAAGTTGTCTTTGATGAGCAAACCAAGCCTAAGAGAGACTTTATATTTATATCTGGCGGTGTTAGAGGTAATGGTAAGTGCCGCGTAGTTTCCAATGTACTATGTCTACAAAGTATTATAGGGACTAGAAGAGAGAAATTCTAATATGGAAAAGCTGATACTATCTCTAGTCGTAGTAGCTAGAGGACTACACTCTTATTTCTTAGCACATCCTATAGTGCTATTAACCAATTGTCCTATTAAGGGGACATGGAATGGTGGTGGTACCTTAAATACAATCCTTAAGTGGGCCTTGGAATTAGTAGAATTTGATATTGATTACTAGCCATGCATTGCCATTAAAGTGCAACCATTGGCGGGCTTTATAGTAGAAATGACTATGGATACAAAGATGGAACCTTGGATGTTATTTGTGGATAGGTCTGTTACTCAAGGCTCAGGGGGAGCAAGGGTGGTATTAATCAGCCTTGATGGAGATACCTTTGAATGTGGATTTGGATTGACGATAGTGTAACCAATAATGAAGTGAAGTATGAAGCCCTTTTATGGGGATTAAGAGTGGTCCACCAGCTTAACCCCTCAAGGTTATATAGCTCACACGGATTTATAACTCATGTATCAACAATTGTAGAGAGGATATGAAGCAAGAGATGATCATATGAAAAAAATATTCGAAAGTAATATGGAGAGAAGCACCCAAGTTTGGGGAGTTTGAGTTGTGGTAGATAAGCAAGAGTCATAATACTCAGGCAGATGAATAGGCGAAGGCAGTTAGATCATTAACTCTTTCTGTGCCTTCTTCAATTACAATTAGGGTAGTTCTTAAGTTCGCCGTTGAGGACAAGTGCTGACTCTAGAAGAAAATGATTGGAGGCCACCCATAATAGAAGCCTTGAAGGGACATTTTGATAATAGAAAATGACAAATTCAAGCTTCCCATTTTATGTTAATAAGAGATGTCATTTACCATTGAGGATTCTCTTAGCCGATACAGAGATGCCTAGGGCTAAGAGAAATGGAGTAGGTGATATAGAGGTGCACAAGGGAATTGGTGGGAATCGTAGGAGAGGTCGATCATTGGCTAGGAAAATCTTAAGAGTTGGATATTACTAGCCTACCTTAAAGGATAATACAATAAAGTATACTTAAACATGTAAAGTTTTCCAAATACATGCTAACTAGTCTCATTTACCAATAGAAGCCAAGTAGATAATCCCAATCCCAACATGGCCCTTTATCAGATGGGGAATCAGCTTAGTTGGCCCTTTTCCGCCAGCTACAAGGCAGAGAAAATTTTCGATAGTTACCGTAGATTATTTTAGCAAATGCGGAGAAGCCGAGCTATTAGCAAAAATCACTGAGATAGCTATGATCAAATTTATGTGGCAAAACATTGTATGCTGGTTCGGGTTACCTAGGGAGCTAGTCTTGGATAACAAACGGTAGTTTTAAGGAAAGCAAATCATAGGTTGGTGTTAGGAACATGGCATGAGGTAGCTTTTCACATCAATGGTGCACGCCTAGAGTAATGGTCAAGTAAAAGTTACTAATCACACTATCGTCAAGGGACTCAAGGTGAAGCTAGAAACACACAAAGGAAAATGGAAAAAGAAGCTATCAAAAGGGTTGTGGGCTTACAGAATTATCCCACACTCAGCCACAAGAGAGAGTCCCTTCTATTTGGTATATGAGGTTGATGCTGTCCTCCCCCCTGAAGTAAGGAAGAGTCACCATGTGTTCACTTCTATATAGAGAATGACAATGTAAAGAACATGAGGGAGCATCCAGACCTAGTAAAAGAAGAAAGGGAAACAGCTTGCCTAAGGATGTTAAGGTCTTAGTAGAGATCTAGTGTAGCCTTTAATAAAAGAATAATCTCTCGAGGCTTCAAGGTGGAACATTAGGTGTAGAGAAGAATGGATTCTTTTAAAAGCATACAGAATTAAGACTTTGCTTGGGACAGTCCATACGTTGTTGCAGAAAAATTACTTAGGGGAGCTTATCATCTCAAAGATTTAGAGGGGCGTGTATTGCCTAGGCTATTAAATGTCCAATTGTTAAAGAGGTTTTATGTATGGATGTGTACAAAATAGATAAAAGTCCACTTTATTGCTCAATATGTTGGTAGTTAGTATAATAGCCCATAAGAGAGAGAGAGAGAGAGAGAGAGAGAGAGAATAAATGGATGCCTATGGAATGGGAGAAATAGAGGAAATGAGTCCTATTAGGGTGATGTAGGGTCTTGTTGATCTCCACAAGTTTTCTTCAGCATGTACTCCAAATCTCCTGTTTCTTTTGCAACTATTCGATGGCTGGTAAAAGCAGCCTCGAGCACAATTGGCTTAGGATTTTGAGGCTCAAATAGGGGGATAGGGTTAGGGTCGAAAATCTTGTCAGATTGGTGCCTTTTAAAACCTTTGACTAAGTTTATGGAGTTAAAGTCAGCCCCTTCCTTCATGAAGCTTGGCTTTTTAGCCTTATCCTTGTAGTGTTCAAATCCTCCCGTGAAAGCAAGAGCAACCCTGTCAGCCAAAAAAGTCTCAAACTCAAGAGATTGGTGATATTTATGCAACCACTCTTCGACTTTTCTCTCTTAGGAAAGATTCAAACTCTTAGGATTAGCATTACTTGGCAAGTTGTACTTTAACAAAGGCTTTTCCCTAGGTGAATGAAGGGAAGCTGTGGATGGCTTGCTTTCAGGTCTCCTCTCATGTGTTCAAAAGAGAGCTTTAGAAATTCCTTAGTTGACCCTTCACGAATTCTAGCTCTCCCACAAGGGCTTGTAGGCATCCCATGATGATATCATTTTCCTTTGCTAAAGTGTGGACACACTTTTTTGCTTGCCATTTGTCTTGGAGAATTGCTTCTTATAAGCTTTTAGCCATCTCTACCCTTTGCTAAGACATCATTCACCAGAATCATATAATGTAAAGGGAATAATTAGAATAAAGATGCTATGGAGGAAAGGATAAGATGATGAAATAAACTTACATTGATCAGGTGCCCTAAAAGTCTATTACGCACGTCATCTCTAGCCATCTCAAAAGCTACCTCACAGTCTTGAGAGGTAACAAAACTGCAAAAAAACTCATAGGCCAATGTGGAGCTTCGGTTAACTGAGCTCCCCACCATCAGAAACAAGTTAGGGACTTACACATGAGGCATTGAGGGTGCTAAGGAATAGATGTGTATTCAAGAATAGAGGATAGAGGTGCAATAGGGCATTCTGAGGATATGGGCTGAGTGGTTTCAATGGCTTTCGAGGATGAGCATGACCCTACCTAAGTGTTCAAGGTATGTCCTTTCAAGTTAAGTTTGGCTTTGGCCAAAAGGGGCCGAAGTAGGGCTAACAAAGGTTTAAGTGCGGGGAATCTGAGCTATCAAAGCTAACTCAAATGCATCAGGAACCTTTCTCTTCTTTCTAGTCACAAGGGTAGCCAATCGGTCTCTAATGAGATGCAACATTACTAGGTCACTTGTACAAGGACACACAAACATGAGATGCATTGATTATGTGGAAAGCGTGAAAGCAAGGTATAGAAAGAAAAATACCTATATCTTGAGACAATTCTTCCTCTTTAAAAGATAAGCTATAATATTAAAGAGCCCTCTTTTAGAAAGGATAGTGCTTTGGATCTGGACACTATTTAAAGTGGAGAGGACTCATTCAATGTTAGGGGGAACGAGTTCCTTGTAAACCTTTAAGTCAGCTAGTAACTCATCGACCTAGGATATAGGGAAGTTACACTAGCCATTAAGGCATCTAGGAAAAAAGAACTCTTCCTTCCAGCACTTGTTGAATAAAGGAAGAGCTTGAATATAATGGAACCCAGGTTTCAAAATAATAAAAGACAGTCGGGTTGAGACAACAAGTAGAAAATGAATGGAAAGACAAATCAGCTTGAGGCTAAATGCCTAACTTGGTATGTAGAATAAAGAAGCTACAAAAATCTTAAACAAGTTAGGGAAAATTTGAGATAAGTTCATCTTGAAGTAGTTAAAGATGGAGCAAAATGTAAAGGAAAGGACAACCCTAACTATAGCTACTAAGTAAATACGATTATGAAACCGTTAAGAAGGCGATGTGGGAATTGTTCTCACCAGCAATGATTAGATCATAATTTGTAGGATGGCATATTTTTCTTGTATTTCAGGAGGGTTTAGTTTTAATTTATTTTTGGTAGAAAGACAAAAGGAATTCATAATATCTCTACCAGAAGAGGAGAACATTTACTTAGAATGGGATGAAAAGATGAAGATTTCTGGTAAAGAAGGAAAGAAGCCCCTCGTTGGAAGAGTAAAGGTGTAAAGCAAATCAATAGTTGTAGGGCCAAATGGGCCAGAAACTATAGAAGGGGGTTGGATTGGCGTGAAACATGTGGTAACATTTGGAGTGGTCTTGAAATTTAGAAAGCGTGAGGGGGGAGTCAGTAGTGGAAAGGATAGCAACTGTAGAAACTCAACCCATGATTGAACAAGTGCTCAAAATCTTTGCAAAACATTACTTAGTCGACCAAAAAGCTGAGAGAGCACAAGCTTACAACATTCAAGAAACTCGTCCAGTGACAGTCGAGTGCTTAAAATTGTTACAAGATGTTACTTAATCAACCACAAGGTCGAGAGACAACAAGTTTACAACATTTAGGAGACTCAACCTATGATTGGTTCAATGCTCAAAATCGTTGCAAGATATGACACACTCAGCCACAAGACTGAGAGAGCACAAGCTTACCACATTCAAAAGACTCAACCCATGACTAGCTGAGTGTTCAAATTATTGCAAGATATTACTCAGTTGGCCTCAAGGCTAAGAGAGCGCAAGCTTATAACATTCAAGAGACTTGACCTGTGACTAGTCAAGTGCTCAAAATTTTTGTACGATGTCACTCAATTAGCCAGAAGGCACAGAGAGTGCAAGCTATTCAGAGGACTCGACCCATGACTGGCCGAGTACCCAAAATTGTTACAAGACATCATTTAGTAGGCCATAACACCGAGAGGCTTGCAATTAGCCAAAGATCAAAGATTATTATGGGAAACCATTTGGTCAATGTTGGAGCTGGGAAAGGAACTTTATTCGTGACTGACCAAATGCTTGAAACTGCTATTAGACACTACTTAGTTCATCCTATTGTTGAAAGAATATGGTAAGACTAAGAGGACTCAGGTCTTAACTAAGTAATTAAAACTTTGGTTTAGCTTCAAGGATGCAAGCCTATGCAATCTTAGGGGGCTCACCCCAACTGGCCATGTAATTGTTGGGAGAGTCAAGTAAAAGGTAATTAGATAGAGCAAATATGAATTGGTGGAGTCTTAAAGGTTTAACTATTAATCAACCTGATACTTTGGAGACACCTTGAAGTCCAAGATGAAGTGTTTTAAAATGATTATTAGTTCTTTCATAGATTAGTGTTTAGCCCATGTGTTGGTCTAAGGGAAAACCTATCACATGAAACCAAACACCCACATCGTAGAGATGTCGGCCGCACACCACTAGAAACGGGCTGAATAACCCCATTTCATACATGATTTTGGGAGTTAAAATCCCTCATCGAACACAAACACAAACTTCTTCGTTCATGTTCCAATATCAAGATTCATTGTTCAATACAAATGCAAGGGAAGGATCCTATAGAGTTACAAAATTTCCTGGGCATTTCTAGCCTCATTGATGTGAACTAGCAGAAGCAAGAATCCAAAGATAGTTTAGAAATTTAGAGAAACATTATGGAAAAATAAAAATGAAAGGATAATCGGAGAGATTGCACAAAAATAAATTGGGTAATAATTAACCTCACCTAGGGTTCACCTTTACAACAAATCTATTCTCGAGCAACCAAAGAACCAAATACCATATCGGCAAGTGTTGGCCATGAATCACCAGAAGCAAGCCAAATGACCCAATTTCATACTTGAGCTTAGGTGTTGAAATCACTCCAAACACTTAAACACAAAGTATGGTAATTGAAACAAGAAACTTCTTTGATCAAAGAGAAACTTCAAGTTACATGGTTAAAAGCTCATTTCCAAATGCAAGGAAGGAAGCATAAATATAAAAGCTACAATCCAAAAAAGATAAAAATGCAATGGAAATGATGAACATGCCCTCCAAGAGTGGCTTTAGTGGTGGAAAATTTTGAAAGAAGTCAAAAATTGGCCTTCCTGCCTATATAATGTGATTGAGCACAATCGATCCGACCTAACTATGTGATTGATCATGACATGGTTGCTCGATCCAGGCATTGATCTGTGTGTGCGATCATTCGTCCAATTCTACACTATCATCTCAACTATCCACAGTCAATTGCATTGGTTGTTAGATTATAAACGTAGAAAACTCTAAGATTTGCCAAGGTCAATTTTGTGCCGGTTTGCTTGATCTGGTAGGCTGCGATCATAACTCCAGAATGCCCCAAAATGCTCCAGTTCAATCTAATGGCCATGAGCTCATTCTGAAGTGGCCTAGATTGAAAATTCAACACCTTTCATTGTGAATTTGGCCACTGTAAGTCCAAAATTGAAATCAAACTTCATACATCCCCCTTAAAAAATACCAAGGCATAACAAAATATCGTACCCCAATTTTGCAATACCTCCAATAGGTTTGGCATCACATCAAACCCCTTCTCTTAAAAGTAGATTGTCCCCAATTCTCATTCTTGTCCTCTAGGGTCAAAGACAAGCCTGCAAAATTTGATTTCAATCTAATGGGCAAAAGTAAAATTCTCCATCCCAAGAATTCTCAACTTGAGTGCAGCGCTAATGGATGGACATATACGGGGATCAAATGAGTCCTTGTACGTATGGAACCTTAGGAACTTGGCCTCTCACTAAGCAATCTTTCTTGTATTCTTATGCCAATTCTACTCAAATAGAATTTCCTTTCGGATTGTACGTTCCCTAAGTCTAAGCCATTGGAAGTACTTTGCAAGAAAATCATTCTTGTGGTGACACTAAAGTGTCCTAGCCATGCAAACCTTTGAACCTTCTAATTAGTTAAAAAAATGCTATGGATATTGCCCAACAATCATCCTATCAATACAATATAAACATTTGTCTTCCAAACAAAATTGGCCAAAAAGTGTACAATAATCCAAATCACACATGGCATTCAAAACATTAGACAATTATGCTCAAAATTTTGACAATCAAATGTTTTTCCTATAATTTCAACATGACACCCTAAATAGAATTCGGCAAAATTTACTCAAGAAGTCAAGTGCACCTATAATTCCTAAAACTATGAAAAGCACATGCCCTATTAGGGAAATGTAAATATCTGCCCTTCAAGTAAGATTTTGCATGAATTGTACAATAGTTCAAGGTGCTCAAACAATCTGAAAGATTTCCATGTCACGTAATGGACAAGTAATTGCCACTCGGACCCATTGCAAGAGCAAGAGCCCACACATTCAAGAATGCCTTTACCCATTTGATGCTTAATTAGAGGTTTGATGATCATTTGTACATGTTGGAGAGGCCCAAGGATGGGATGTGGCATCAAATTTTGACTTGGGAAGGCCAAGAAGTACTATGGAGCTCTGTTTGTTACTCCTTGTACAAACAACTTGGTTCATTAACACATAAATAATATTCTATCATTTTTCATTGCTTGTTCCTTGAGAGTGTGTGAGTGAATCTACACTTCAAAGCTCAAGTCAAATAGTATCATTCGTGTCTATTCTATTGGTTTGTGACTAACATTTACCAATGTGGTGTTTGGTCTTCCAGTTGTATAATTTTTGATTTGTTGCAAGGGTTTACACCATATGAGGTATGTTCTTACTCGATTGGTTATTGAACACTCTCACTGATTATCCCTTTGTTTTCTTTATTATCTTTCTTGTTTTCAGTTTCTATAAATTTCCCTATATTTTCCCAACCATTTTTTATCCATGCTTCTATTAGTTCACATCAAAGGGGTATTAAAGCTCACTTGATCAGGTTATTAAATTTGATTAGTTGGTTGAATTCCATTTTTGTGGTTTTCCATGTTTTATCCTTTTATTTCTCCATCTTTTCCTTATTTCTTGAAAAATTTTGAAAATTCCAAAAAATATATTTGTTGGGCTGTTTGGAACTTATTTTGTTGGAAATATTTTGCTATAATTATTGGAAGGTATTTTGTTGTTGAAGTAGTGGCATTTTGCTTGGAGTATATATATATTTGTCGGAGTATTGCAGTGTTGTAGATTTGTGGTTGAAAGAAGAAAAGAACCAAAAGAAAAAAGGGAGTTGTTGGGAGTTGTTGGGACAAATGCATTATCAGATCGATATGGAGAGGAGCTAGATCAAGCGTGACCTTAGAATCCCCAACCTTGTTAATGTTTTCACTTTGCAATCAATCACTTGCACACTTGATCAATCGCGTCTGCTAGGATCGCACACGCCATTGCATGATCACATGCATGCCTTGCCTTGATCGATCACCCTACACTCCAGATCAATCATCTAGGCATTCTTTTGTCCAAGATCGATCCTTTTGTATCTGGATCAATCCTAAAACCCTATTTACCTAATTCCACACCATTCTGGATGCATTGGTTGGAATGTTGAACTTAGGAATCATTCTGAATCGTCTGAGGCAACTTTGTTTTGATTGGTAAGATTTCTTGAGTAATTTCCATTCCTTGTACATTGTATATGCTTACACATGCACACACACTTTATTTCACCATTTTCTTTTAATATGTCCAATAGTCAAGTAGGTTAGGTTAGAGAAAATTATGATATGAAGTTGATGCTTGAGGCCATTTAAAGTGAAATGTAATGGATATCCCAGACGATTGAAGGAAAGTATGATCGGTTGGAAAGGGTTGAGACCTCTCAAACCTCACAAACAAGAGATGGCCCATCAACACACGGTGGTCAGGTTAGGAATCAGAAGTGCAATCGAAGTGCAGAAAAAAGACCGCTGAACAACTATTCAAACTACAATGATGATATATTTGACGAGCCAACACAAGCATAAAGAAGGAGACTGGCACATGATGATGAAGACAAGCTTGAGTTAAACTCAAGGTACTACCATTTCAAGGGAAATTTAACCTAGAGCTTTAACTTGGGTGGGAAAGAAGGGAAAAAATGGTGTTCAATAACCACCCGTACACGAAGGAGCAAAAGATGAACTAGCAATCATTGACTTCACCAACCATTTTGTCATTTGGTGTATCAAAGGAGAGCTAATGAAAGACCAATTAAAACTTAGACGGATTTGAAGGTGGCCATGAAGAAGAAGTTTATTCCATCACACTATTGTAGGCACCTCTATCCAAGATTGCAGGGATTGGTTCAAGGATCCTGTAGTGTTAAAGATTACTTCAAAGAGATGGAATTGTTGATGATGAGAATTAACATGGTGGAAGACCAAGAAACCACCATGGCTAGGTTTTTTAGTGGGTTGCAACAAGACATAGCCGACATCGTTGAGTTGCAACATTATGTGGACTTGAATGAAATGGTCTAAAAGGCCATCAAAGTAGAGAAGCAACTCAAGAGGCGGGGTTAGGGAGGAGCATTAACAAGCATGTTAGGTCCCAAGACCTTTCCTAGGAAGAATGACTGGCCATGTGTCACTAGTGCACCTAAAAGAAAGGAGGCACCCCATATGACTTCTTTTGGTTCAAGTTATTAATCCCCCCCTCATGACTTCTGAACAAATTGAAAGGTTATTCTCCAAAATTTTTTGGGGTTCAACAGAGACACAACGTAAACTTCATTAGACTAAATGGCACAATGTCAGTCAACCACGAGAGGAAGGTGGCCTTGGGGTCAGAAAATTGAATGATATTGTGGCAGCCTTTTCTCTCAAACTTTGGTAGCGCTTCAGAAATCAAACTTCTCTTTGGGCAAATTTTATCTTACATAAATATTATGGAGGTTCATTTTCAAGCCCACCTAAAGTTTCGATACATGACTCTTCCACATGGAAAAGGCTTCGCAGGATTCGAACCACAGCTCAAGAACACCTCTTTTTGGTCCTTGGGATCTGGGTCTATCTCATTTTGGCATGATCAATGGCTCCATGAAGGACATTGCAAGAAATTCTACAAAAGAAGGAACCTTCCCCAGAACAAGTCAGATGGTATTGGCAGCAGAATGCGTGGGATCGATCTAAATTATCAGCTGTCTTACCAGCTAACATCTGCCACATCGTTGCTGCCACTCCCATTAACCATGGAGACAAGGACCAGCCCTTATGGAAACCATCAAGTAATGGATCCTTCTTCACCAAATCAGCATGGCATTTAATCCGTGAGAAAGGACAACGTCAAATTCTCTTCAAGAAAATATGGTCTCCAGTAATCCTCCCAACCATATCTATTTTTCTTTGGCGGTTTCTTAAGGATTGGATTCCTACTGATGACAAAATGCAAAGGAAGGGTTTTTCTCTGGCTTCTAAATGCTGGTGCTGTGAGGACTCGGAAACACTCCAGCATCTCTTTTTCTCCAGCTTGACAGCTAATGTAGTGTGGAGTCATTTTGCTTCACTCTTTAACCTCTCTCTCCCCCAAACTTTCAATGTTACTTTCTTCAAGCTTGGGAGATCCATGGTGGCAATTCTTAAGACCATATTAGAAACATTATTACATTCTTAATTTTGTGGTTCATTTGGTGTGCTCGCAACGATGCAAAATACCGGGGAACTCAAATGAGGCCCCAATCCATCATTTGCAAGGTTTATTCTTATCTCTACTACTCTACATTTAGTAAACTTTGGAAAATTTCACATTGGAGAGGAGATCGTTGCATTGCTTCCTTCTTGGGTATCTCCTTACCTAAGCCTTATAAACCCCAACCGAAAGTTGTTTATTTGGTTAAACCGTCTCTCAATGGGTTTAAACTCAATACTGATGGAGCTTCTCGAGGGAACCTTAGCATTGGAGGTGCCGGCGGCATCTTAAGAAACCACAGAGGGCAAGTGATCTTTGCTTTTCACAAATCACTGGGATTCATTTCCAACACTACTGCCGAATTATAGGCTTTGCAAATAGGCTGGAACTTTGCTTGGAGCATGGGATTCACAACCTCTAGATTGAAGTTGATGCTTCAATTATTCTCTCTCTTCTTTCCTCAACCCATTATTGTCATTGGCTCTTTCACCACACCTTACTGAGAATCAAGGCAATGTTGAGTTAAATGGAGACTAAAGTTTCCCACATCTTCAGGGAAGCAAATCAGGCAGCTGATCTTTTGGCCTCACAGGCGATTGACACATAGGGCTTTCACATCATTACTCCACAGCAGATACAAGGTAAACTTCTCAGCATCACCAGACTTGACTCGATGGGATACCCCTACTTTAGATTTCACTAGTTCCCCTTCGTCTTGTTTTGTTTTGCTGTGCTGTAAGGGAGTAGTACTCCTTATTTACTTCTTTAAAGCTTTCTTGTACTTGCCATTTTCTTTATGAAGATGGGCTGAGGACCTCAAAAAGTTCCTCCCACCTTCTGGTGGTTATTCTAAAAAATAAATAAAAATAAAAATGAGAGGCACCCAAGGAGGGAACATCTAAGGTAACTCATCGTAACACTACTACTAATGTTTCACAAAATAGAAACCTTGTATGTTTCAAGTGCCAGGGATGAGGACATTTTTCAAACCAATGCCCAAACAAGAAGACAGTGATCCTCAATGATATGGGAAAGATCATCACTGATGAAAGTGAAGAAGAAGACAATGTTGATGAGCGTGGTGATGATGATGAGGCTGAACAAGTCAATCAAGGAAGCATAAATTTGGTGATCACAAGAGCCCTTAGTGCTCAAGCTAAAGAGGACTTGATTGATGAGCAAAGAGAGAACATTTTGCACACCCAGTGGCAAATCCAAGGTAAAACAAGTAGTATGATTGTTGATGGAAGTAGTTGCATCAATGTTGCTAGCACCACATTAGTTGAATGGTTGAGCTTGCTTATCATTGCCCATCTAAGACCCTACCAGCTCCAATAGTTGAACAATAGTGGT
This sequence comes from Avicennia marina, assembly GCA_019155195.1. Lineage (NCBI taxonomy): Eukaryota > Viridiplantae > Streptophyta > Magnoliopsida > Lamiales > Acanthaceae > Avicennia > Avicennia marina. The sequence continues at coordinate 11,679,032 of CM032756.1, read as the reverse complement.
GAAGTTCGGGTCCTGAAGCAAGTAAGAGTTCTATTCAAGATTAGTGGGTATGAAGATGAAGTCTTATGTAAGCATGCCACATTCTTTTGGGGTGGCCATGGCAATTTGACTAACAAGTATACCATGATGGGGTCACCAACTGGTATACCTTCTATTTTGGTGGTAAGGTCACATTAACACCATTATCTCTCAAGCAAGTCCATGAACACCAAGTGTACATGTAAAAATAATATAAAATAAAGATTGATAAGAGTAGAAAGTTGAGAGCAGAGGATAAGAAAAAGCCAAAGAGGGAGAGAGTGAAATGAGAGTGCAAGAGGGAACAAAAAGGTGTATGATAGCAAGAGCGGAGGATGTAAAGAGAGCTTGTGAAAATGATAGCCCTATGGTATTACTATTGTACAAATAAAGCTTGATGCTCTCTAAGGATGTCATATCCTCCCTCCCTAATTCTATTGTTCCACTTTTGTAGGAGTTTGATGATGTATTTCTAAAGGAGTTGCCTAGCCGTTTGCCACTCGTTTGTGGAATGAGCATCAAATTGATTTGGTGCTCTAAGCTTCAATTCTAAACTAACCTGCTTACGAGGTAAACCTGGACAGGCTAAGCTGACATAATGCCAAGCAGGAGAAATGCTAGAAAAGGGTTGGATTTGAGAAAGTATGAGCCCATGTGTCATACCACTCCTACTTATGCCCAAACAAAATGGTGAGTGGTGAATGCATGTTGATTACTAAGCCATAAACGCCATCACGATAAAGTATTGCTATCCTATTCACTGCTTGGATGATATGTTGGATGAGTTGCATGATGCTAGTATATTCACTTGAATTAATTTAAAAAGTGGGTACTATCAAATTAGAATGAGGGAAGGAAAAGAATGGAAAATGACAGTTAAGACTAAATTTAGGTTATATGAATGGACAATTATGCCTTTAGGTTTTACTAATGTCCCTAGTATATTCATACAGTTGATGAACCATGTGCTACGTGCTTATATTGGTAAAATTGTTGTTGTCTACTTCAATAATAGGTATACTAGGAGCATAGATGAGCATATTGAGCATGTACAACATGTTTTGGTTACATAAAGGCAAGAACAATTATATGCTAACCTTAAAAAGAGTGTATTTTGTGCAGACCATTGTGTATTCTTGGAATTTGGTGTAAGTTCATAGGGAATAAATGTTGATAAACAGAAAATCAAAGTCATTCAAGAATGGCCCACGCCTCAATCCATTGCAAAGGTTAGGACCTTCCATGGGTGCTTCTACCAGTAGATGCGCTCACACATGAATCCATTCTTTACTTGATGTGAATTTAATGCAGATGCAAGTATACAATGGTCGTACACGTAATATAGGAAAGTGGGGCTGTCGTATCCGTAGGGAGTAAGAATATTATTTAATAGTATTGCATTTTAATTAAATGGATAAATAATATATAAAGATAATTAAGGAAGAAATGAAGTAAATTAAATTAAATAGAGTAAAGAGAGGATTATAATGAATATAACAAGATACAAGCAATAACAGGCAAGAACTTCAATTATCAATTTTAATTTCTTATTTTAGGGATATGTAATTCCTTAAGTCCTTAGTATACTTTTCCAAGTTATACCAAGGCTTCAATTGAATTAATTCAATGATCTTAGAATTAATTGAATTGATAATGGAATTTATGAATTAGTTTTCTTATCTCTTGTGAATGTAAAACCTTCACTTCCATTATAAGCCCACAATTTACAATTGTGATCAAATTGCTTAACTTGTGGCTTCACTTCTATTATAACCGCAAATGAAGTCAAATAAAAAGAAGAAAGGGAAGAAGAAGAGAAAGAAATGAAAGATAATAATTGATCACAATAAAATAAGAAAAGACAATGGAAATTAAATTGATAGCAAAAGTCCTCATTTGTTATTCAAGATTTCAAGTACATCAAGCCCTAAGGTAGAAGTAATCACAACCTATCTTATATCCAGAGCTCTATTATTACAGCAATCCTTTGCTTCTTCACCTTGATCTAGCTCGTACAAGACACCAAATTCCACTCCAAATCTCAAATTCGATAACTTAGAAAAGAGGGGTGATACAATACAAAACCTATAGGAATTCTAGTGTTTACGGAATAGCCCCCCATTTATAAGGTAGAAGTCCCACTACCCAAACTCTTTTATTGGTTGATAAATTCCATCAATTCCATCCAATGGTCTAGGGGGTTAGATGTGTAGGATTTTAAACCATCGCCTATTCCATTACCTAAGCCATAGAATAGGCGATAGTCGTCATTCTCTTGTTGCCTAGGCTATAAGCACAATTTATGCCATCGCCTGGACGTCGCCTAAGCAATAGGGTGGCAATACTTAATAGAGTTCTATTGGTTATCACCAACTCTCTAGCTAGCGGTTCACTTAGGCAATGGTTCTTCATTTCAACAATGTCTTGCACTACAATCTTGTATTTCCTTGGTCCAGTGCCTTTGGTTGATTTTTATTCTACTTCCTGTTTACTATTTTCATTCTAAGCATATACGATAGTCAAATCTTTCTTGTTCAAAGAAATTTTAAACAAGATAACAAAAATTGAGCCCCAAATTATTCAAATAAAGTATAGTTTTATTTAGGTTATCAAATACGCCCACACTTTATTTCTTGCTAGTCCTCGAGCAAGACAGAAGAATAAATTCATGTAGAATTGAAACTTTCATATTGCAATTATATCTCAAAATTCTCTCAAATAACAAACTAGCCTTTAAACGTATGAATTTATATTATCACATTACCTTCGTACAAAAATTCTTATGTGTTGTGTGATTTCCAAGGTTAACATAAAGGAGTTTGGAAAAATTCATATTTTTCAATTGTGCCACACTCTTAGATACTTGTTAGTGAGTTGTTAACCCTTTACTTAATTTTCAATATACATAGGGAACCTTTTTATTATTTCTCTCTCTCTCTTTCTTTCTTTTGAAGAGCTATTTTCCTTTTCTATGTTGCCACATACCATTTTATGCGATGATGAACAAGGGTCATTTACGCAACCTCGATTACTTAGACTTAGAATGCTTTACATACTTTTGATTCTTATACCTTTTTATGTAAAAATGAACAAAGGTCACTTGCATACGCCTAGTTACTCAGTATTCACATCAGCAAAGTGAACTTCTCATTTAAAGCCCTCTTGATTTTTTTTTTTTTTTTGAGTTCCCTAAGATTTGTTGTTGCAATTTATTTGAGGTTCAAGAAAAAACACCAATAAGATTTACACCTTGCATGCAACACAACATCTAAATATAAATACTAAACTTGTTTTGATATCAAAGTGCTTGGTATGTGCTCAAAAGAGGACAATTTGTACTCAGCAATGTCATACATAAATCCCCATTCACACTACTAATTCATTACCTTTGAGAATTTATTCATCATTGAATATGATTCTAAATTCCTTTTCCACATTTAATGTATTCTGTCTTGTAAAAAACATTTTAAGAAGCAGTAAAATAAAAATATATGTTGCTTTAATTGCTTATTGATTATTATTATCATTACTTACCTGGCATGAAATATTGATGTTTAAGATTATAAATATTAATATTTTTCTCTTTATTCCCCAAACGATGCTTCAAACAATGCCTCTTGACCTTGAAAGTCTTGTCTCCATTTCATAGCTCAACTGTGCTAAATTCAAAGATGTTAGTAATTTCAAAGGGTCCAGACTATTTGGACCTTAATTTTCCTAGAAACAATCTTAATTTTGAATTAAACAACAGAACCTTCTGACCTATCTAAAAATTTTTATTTTGAATAATTTTATCATGCATGCGTTTCATCTTCTCCTTGTATAATTTAGCATTCTCATATGCATGAAGATGAAATTCTTCAAGTTCATTTGATTGAAGTAATCTTTTAAATCCTGTTGCCTTTAAATCCATGTTTAAAAATTTAACAGCTCAATAAACTTTATGCTCGAGTTCAACAAGTAAATGACATGCTTGATGAAAGATGAGCCGATACGGAGACATGCTAATTGGAGTTTCAAAGGTAGTTCTATAGGCCCATAATGCATCATCCAATTTAGATGCCCAATCTTTGCAACTTTGATTAGCCTGTAAATTTTTTCAATTCTCTATTTGAAATTTCAACTTGATCACTAGTTCGGAGATGATAGGCAGTTGCTATTTTATGAAAACATTATATTTTCTTAGAACAATGTCTAAACATTTATTACAAAAATGGGATCATCACTTATTAATGCATAGGAACGCCAAATCTAGAAAAAATATTTTTCTTAAAACTTTAATAATATGTTTAGTTTCATTTGTAGGTAAAGCAACAGTTTCAACCCATTTTGAAATATAATCAACAGTAACAAGAATATATTTGTTTCCAAGAGGAGGAAAGGGTCCCGTAAAACCCAACCATCAAAAAGTTCAACGTCTAAAATATTTGTCAAATAAATTTCATTTCTTTAGAAATATTACCCATCCTTTTACATTTATCGTAATTTTAAAATATTTACAGGCGTCCTTATATAGTATGGGCTAATAGAAGCTAGATTGTAATATGTTATCTGCAGTTTTGTTACCTCCAAAATGTTCTCAAGATGTTTTTTGTATGGCAAAAATTTAAGATGGATTCCATTTCCTTCTTTGGGATGCACCTACAAATTATCTAGTTAACACATAATCTATAAAGATAAAATTCATCCCCAAAGTAAGCTTTAATATCATGGAAAAACTTTTTTTGTTGTTGATAATTAAACTTAGGAAAAATAATACCACATGCTAAATAGTTTGCAAAATCTACATATTAAACAGCAGTAGAAATTGAGAAAAGAAATTCATCAAGGAAAGTTTCATCAATTTTTTCCTCATCTTTCTTCCTCTCAATTCTTGACAAATAATTAGCAACTACATTTTCTATTCCTTTCCTATTTCTTATTTCAATATCAATTTCTTGTAAAAGTAAAATCATCTTACAAGCCTTGGTTTAGCATCTTTTTTATTCAATAAATATTTTATAGTAGCATGATAGTTTTGCTTCTAATTAAATGTGATAAATTTTTCAAAAGCAAAAATTTTTGCTAGTAATTCCTTCTCAGTTATGGTATAATTTATCTAGGAATCATTCAAAATTTCGCTAGCATAACAAATTACATAGGTTTTATTATTCTTTCTTTATCCTAATACTACACCTATACATTGATCACTAGTATCACAATTAATTCAAATGGATAATCCCAATTAGGTGCTATTACTATTGGTGTAGTGATAAGTTTTTCTTTTAGAGTATTAAAAGACAAAAAGTGCTCATTATTAAAATCAAACAAGTTATCTTTTGAAAGCAAATCAGTTAGAAGTTGAGCAATTTTTGCAAAATCTTTAACAAACCTTCAATAAAATCCAGTATGTCCAAGAAAACTTCTTACCTCCTTCAAATTTTAGGAGGGGTAAATTACTTATTGCCTCTGCTTTTGTTTTGTTCACCTCTATTTCTTTCCTTAAAATTTGTGGCCAAGTACTATTTCTTCATCCACCATAAAGTGGCATTTTCCCCAATGTAGTACTAAATTGGCCTCCTTGCACCTCTATAAACCAAAGATAAATTTTTCAAACAATGCTCAAAAGAATTTCCAAAAACCAAAAAATTATCCATGAATATTTCAATAACCTTCTCAACTAAAATAGAAAAAATTGACATCATACATCTTTAGAAAGTAACAAGGGCATTCCAAAGCCCAAATGACATTTTTCTATAAGTGAAGGTTCCAAAGGGACAAGTAAAGGTAGTTTTTTCTTGATCATCCAAAGCAATTGGTATTTGGTGATATCTAAAATACCTTTCAAGAAAACAATAAGAAGAATGTCCAGCAATTTTTTTCAACATTTGATCAACAAAAGGTAAAGGAATGAGTGCATTATTTAATTTTCTATAATCTATGCACATTTGCAATCTTGTTACTTGATCGGAGGATATCAATTCCCTTTTTTCATTTTTTGACACAGTTATGCCTCCCTTTTTAGGCATCACTTGGACTGTTGACACCTATATACTATCAAAAATAAGATAAATTATTCCAGCATCTAATAATTTCATTATCTCTTTTTTAACCAGTTCTTGCATATGTGGGTCCAATCTTTTTTGGAGTTGTCTAGTAGGTTTAAAGTTGTCCTCCATAAAAATTTTATGCACGCTAATTGAAAGAATTATTCCTTTTAAATCAGCTACAACCGAACGAATTGCCTTAATATGTTTTCTTAAAACTTCTAAAACTTTATCCTCTTGTTCCTTAGTTAATTTAAATGAAATAATTACAAGCAAAGTAGAAGAAGTTCCAATAAATGTGTACCTTAAATGCTTAGGCAATTCATTTAACTCCACATGTGGTGGTTCTTCAAGCAAAGTTTTAAGTAGAGTTTTAGGCTTGAATTCTGAAGGTATCACCGGAGATTCATTATTACCTTTGTCTTCTTGAATGTTTTCTTCAATGGCTCCAATCTCTTCTTCCAACTTCTCATTTTTGTCAGCACCTCCATGCAAAATTAAAGAAGTATCAAATTCTTCCACAAAGAAACAAGTATTATCATCGTTTCTTTTTGTTAAGTAACATATTAAATGCTACTTCATTTCCTATTCTTCATGTTAATTTTTCTTGTTGCGCATCAATTGAAGCTTTTCCTGTTGCCAAAAAATGGTCTTCCAAGGATAAGAGCTACCCCTCTATCTTCTTCCATATCAAGTAGTACAAAATCAACAGGAAAATTTTTTTTATCAAACTTAATCAAAGCATCTTCAATTAAACCCAATGGTATTTTAACAAACCTATTAGCTAATTAGTGTGGCATTCTAGTAAGTCTTACCTCTCCAAGTCCAAGCTTTTTAAATGAAGAGAATGGAATCAAATTAATGCTGACACCAAGATCATGTAAAGTTCTACTGCATTCAATGTCACCAATATGAAAAAGAATTGTAAAGCTTCTAGGATTCTTTAATTTTTTTGGAATTTTATTTTGGATAATAGCACTACATTCCTCAATTAACATTATTATTTCTTGATCCTCCAATTTTCTTTTCTTAGATAAAATTTCTTTAAAAAATTTTGCATAACTTGGCATTTGTGCAGGAGCTTTAGCAAAAGGTATATTGATATGGAGCTTCTTGAATCTTCTAGGAACTTTTAAAAATTCTGCTCATTTTTACTTGTCTTTAACCTTTAAAGATAAGTACCGAGGGTTTGTAGGACTTTAACTCTTATTTATTCTTTTTTCCTTCATCCTTCTCTTCTTCTAATTGTTTCTTAGGCTTATGATTCTCTACCTATTCTCCACTTCTGCCTTAAATTGTTCCTTTGGATTTTGTTCTGTATTACTTGGCAACATACCTTGAGGTCTATTTGTTAAATCCTTAGCCAATTGCCCCAACTATTGTTTTAAATTTCTTAAAGATGCTTGTTAATTTTGAATTTTTTTTTTTGTTCTAGCTATATATTTAGTGTGTGATTTTGTGAATGCAGCAACTAATTCCTCCAATGAAAGCCTCTTTCTTGTGAAGGAGAGGAAATGTTACCTTGGGGGTACGTCATTCTTTGAAATCCTAGTGGCCCTATAGGTGATGCACTTTGATTTCTCTAAAAAAAAATTGGGTGGTTTTTCCATCCATGATTATAAGAGTTAGAGAAAGAATTACTCGGAGCCTGATTTTGATTGTTCACATAATTAACTTCTCTAAATTGGCGTTCTTCAATTTGACCTTCATGTGTGGAATGTGATCCTACACACGTCACATACCTGCGGAATAGTTGAAAAAAAATTAGCTTGCATGTTATCAATTTTCTTTGTTAATAAATCAACTTTTACTGCCAAAAAAGGAAAAGCATATAGTTCATGCACTCCTACTATTTTTCTTGTACTTCCCTGTTTGGATGGACATTGATATGCATTGTTGGACATGTTTTCTAATAAATCCCAAGCCTCATTTATTGATTTGGCCATCATAGATCCACCAGTAGCAGCGTCTAGAATTGTCCTAGTTTGCACATTTATTCCTTTATAAAATAATTGAACTTACAACCAATCAGGATAACCATGTTGTGGGCATTTTCTAAGCAACTCTTTAAATTTTTCCAATGTTTCATCTAAAGGTTCTCCATCAAACTACCTAAATGTGCCTATTTCAATTCTTAGTTGTGTAGTTTTTGATGGTGGAAAAATCATAGCCAAAACTTTATTTGCCATATTCGTTCATGTGGTTATACTATTGGGTGGTCAACTTTGCAACCATGATCTAGCTCTATCTCTCAAAGAAAATGAAAATAATTTTAATTTAATGGCATTATCAAAAACACCATTATTCTTTCCTGTATCACAATTTTCCAAAAAAAAAAAAATAGATGAATGAGTATGTGGGTTTATGTGGTCTCCTACTAAATTATATTAGAGTCGGCTGAAGTTCAAAATTATTAACATTAATAGAAGGTCTTACCACCATAGTCATATGATTATTTATTACTGGTTGAATAAAATCCCTTATGGCTCTATGCTACTATTTCTGTGGAATTTCTTCTTCCATATCCATTTTTGTTCTGTTTAGTGCCCTTAGTTGTTTCAGACTTCTTTCAATTTCAGGATCAAACGGCACTAATTCTTCACTTGTAGATCTGCGCATACAACAAAAGGATTAAACAAGAAAAGAAAAAATGAAATACTTAATTAAAACATAAAAACAACACTTGTTACTCATTGACAACAGTGCCAAAAACTTAATTCGAATTCAATGCACTATGTTGAAAGTATACAATCCTTGTACATGTAATATATGAAAGCGGGTTGTCCAATCCACAGGGGAATATTCTTTAATAGCATTGCTTTTTAATTTAGAGGATAAATAATATGTAACGATAATTAAGAAAGTAATGAAGTAAATTAAATTAAATAGAGTAGAGAGGAGTATAATAAATATAACAAGATACAAGCAATAACACGCAAGAACTTTAATTACCAATTAAATCAATTATCTATTGTAATCTCTTATTTTAGGGATATGTAATTCCTTACGCCCTTAGGATACTTTCCCAGGTTAGACCAGGGCTTCAATTGAATTAATTCAATGATTTTAGAATTAATTCAATTGAGAATGAAATTTATGAATTTCTTTTCTTATCCCCTGTAAATGTGGAACCTTCACTTTCGTTATAAGCCCACAATACATAATTGTGATCAAATTGCTTAACTTGTGACTTCACTCCCATTATAAGTAAAAATTAAATCAAATATAAAGAACAAAGGGAAGAAGAAGAGAAAGAGAAACAAGGATAATAATTGATCACAATAAAATAAGAAAAGACAGTGGAAATTAAATTCAAGGATAATTTATGCCATTACTTGGACGTTGGCTAGGTGACATGGTGGCAATGGTCAGAAAATTTCTATTATTTCCCATCTATCCTCTCATTGGTGGTTCATTTGGGTGCTAGTTCTTTATTCTAACAGTGTCTTGGGCCAAGATCTTATATTTCCTTGGTTGGTGCCTCTAGTTGAGTTTTATTCCACTTCTTGTTTAATTATTTTCATTTTAAGCACATAAAATAGTCAAATCTTTCTTTTTGAAAGAAATTTTAAACTAGATAACATAAATGAAATCCTAAATTATTCAAATAAGTAGGGTTTTATTTAGGTTATAATTACCTACCGGATTTTGGTAAAATAATTGAGATTGAGTATGATGCTTTTGGTGTAGGTATGGATGGCATGTTGGTGCAAGGATGGCCCCATACATACTCTAGCAAGAAGTTGAGTGGAGCTATCCCCAACTATCCTACTTATGACAACGAATTTATTCCTTGGTCTGGCCTTCGCAAACTTAGCAATATACCTAAGGCCCAAGAAGTTCATTATCCACACCGATCATGAGTTGTTGAAGTATATCAAAAGCCAAAGTAATTTGAGCAAATGACATGATAGATGGGTTTCTTTCGTTGATGCTTTTTCCTATGTGATTAAGAAAGGAAAAGAAAATATTATTGGCAATGCTTTATCACATGGGTGCACTTTAATTTCCACCTTAAGCATAAAATTGTTGGGGTTTGAACATATTTGTGAAATATTTGCATATGATGAAGATTTTGGTGATAAATACGCCTTGAATCACACTACTCCACATGAGAAATTTTATTAAGATGATGGGTGCTTATACTATGATTGATATTATGAGTGCCCAATTGTTCCTTGCGTGAGTTGTTGGTAAGGGAAGCTCACATGGAGAATTGATGGGACACTTTAGTGTCCCCAAGACCATGAGCACCTAGCAAGAACACTTTTATTAGCTTTATTTAAGAATGGACGTGTCCAAGATTATTGATCAATGCTTGAAGTGTCAGAAGGCAAAGTCACACACACACCCGTACAATTCATACACTCCTTTACCTATACCCCATGCCCCTTGGATAGATATTTCTATGGATTTTGTGTTGGGGTTGCCTAGGAGTAGGAATGGATATGATTCCATATTTGTTGTTGTTGATAGATTCTCAAAAATGGCACACGTTATTCCTTGTTGCAGAACCGATGATGTAAGCCTTGTAGCCAATATGTTCTTTAGGAAGTTGTATGCAAGCATGGCATCCCTAAGACCATTGTATCTTATTGTAATGCTAAATTCCTTAGTTATTTTTGGAAAACTCTATGGTGTAAATTGGGAATTGAATTGCTTTTCTTTCACACTTGTCATCCCCAGACTAATAGCCAAATCAAAGTGGCCAATCGCACTTGGGGAACTTTGTTCCATGTTAAAAATTTGAAATCTTGGGAAGAATCCTTGCCACATGTAGAGTTGGCAAACAATTAGAGCATACACACAACCACAATTTTCACCATTTGAGATTGTGTATAGGTTTAGTCCTTTAACTCCTATGGAGATGTTGCCATTACCTAGTAATGAGCAAGTTAGTGCATATGGAAAAAAGAGAGTTGAATTTGTAAGATCCTAACATGAAAAGGTGCACCAAAACTTAGAGTGAAAAACATAACAATATGGGCGACAAGCTAATAAGAGGGTACAAGAAGATCTGCTTTGAACCCGGCAATTAGGTATCAGATCATTTTAGAAAGGAAATGTTCCCACAACAAAGGAAGACAAAACAACACCTTAGGAGAGATGGTTCATTTAAAGTTTGAAAAAAGTTGGAGACAATGTCTACAGGATTGAACTACCTGATGAGTATAATGTTATTGCTACATTTAATGTCTCCGACTTGTCTCCTTTTGATCTGGGCGACGAGAAGGACTTAAGGCTGATGGAGAAACCTTCTCAAGAGGAGTAGAATGATGTGGACATCCAAGGTCGAGACCACCTCAAGTTGCCACCCAAACCCATCACAAGAGCAAGAGCCTGCATGTTCAAAAATGCTTTTACCCATTTGATACTTAATTAGAGGTTTAAAACTTCACCAATTTTTTGTCTCTTTGTTTTTAGGTACTGATTTTTTTTCAACTTTTCTTCTTTCCACTTTTTTCCTTTATTCTTTTTCTCTTCTTCAAACATAATCTTCAACACCACAAACTTCAATAACAAAAACAACTAAATATCACAACCTCAACACAAATATCTCCCAAAATTGCAACAACAATATCCAACAAATGTTCCAACATAAATAGCACAAAATACTCTCACTAATAATAAAATCAATAACAATATTCCAACTAATATAACCAAATTTTCACACCACAAAATCACCAAAAATCTTTAGAAATTCATCCCCGACAAGCCACCAAATTTGCTTTTGTAATTTTTAGATTTTTAAGAAAGTGGATAGGAGATGAAGAATAAAATGTAGAAAATATGTAGAACACAATAAATGGAATCGAACCAACCAATTGGATTTAGAAACCGATTAAGTTGGCTTTGATACTATTTTGATGTGAACTAGTGGAAGCATGGATTAGAAGAAGGTTGGGAGATTTGGGGAAAAATTATGAGAAAATAAAAATAAAGGAGAAACAAGAAAATAAAGAGATAATCGGTGAGATTACACAAAAATAAATTGAGTAACAATTAACCTTTCTTGGGGCTTAACCTTTACAACAAATCTATTCTTGAGCAACCAAAGAACCAAATACCATGTCAGAAATTGTTAGTCACGAACTACCAAAAGCAAGTCAAATGATCTGATTTGATATTTGAGCTCAGTTGTTGAAATCACTATAAACATTGAAATACGAAGTATGAAAATTGAAAGAAGAAACCTCTTCATTCAAAGAGAAACTTCACATTACGTGGTTGAAAACTAACTTCCAAATACAAGGAAGACAATGTATATATAGAAGCTTAAACCCAAATTATATTAAAATGCAATGAAAATGATAAAAATGGCATCCAAAATTGGCTCCAATGGTTGAAAACATGAAAGAAGTCAAAATTTGGCCTTCATTGCTTGCAGTAAGATTGATCTAACTTGACTATGCAATAGAGTGAGACATGTTTGCTCAATCCAGGTGGCAATCCATGTGTGTGTGATCGTCCGTCCAATTTTGTACTATCCATCATAGCTGTCCATGCTTAATTGCATGGGTGTGCAATTGTAAATGCAAAAAACTCCTAGATTTGTCTAGATCGATCTTGTGCTAGTTTGCTCGATTAGGTTGCCTGTGATTGTAACTCCAAAATGCCCTAAAATGCTCCTAGTCGATCCAATGGCCATGAGCTCAATCTAAAGTGGCCCAGATCACAAATTCAGCACCTTCCGTCATGAATTTGGCCACTCCAAGTCTGAAATTAAAGCCAAACTTCTTGCATCCCTTTTCAAAAATACTAAGGCATAATAAAAATACTATGCCCAATTTTGCAATACCTTTGATATGTCCAGGATCACATTACTTGTCTGATCAATTTAGCCTGAAAGGTGATCAATCACATCTTCATGGGATCGATCCATGTTGATGTGGTCCTTCTACAATCGTCTTACAATGGTTATGTATTTACAATCCCAAGCTTCACTGTCAATGGTAATCATTTGAGATCATATAAATAACATGACCAAAAATGTGCCCAAGTTGATCAAGTGGGATTGGATCGATCAGACCCTATTCCAATCGCAATTCTAGTGTCCTCAACTTCCTTCCAAGTTGATTTGGGTGTTGTGATATTAATCCAAAGTGGCTCAGATCATAATTCTATTCCTTTCCAAGCATTCGTTTCCCGCTCCAAGTCAAAATTGAAACCATATAGTCCATCCTTTTGGGCTCCTTTAAATCACCAAGTCCACTTTAATTAATGTTTGAGACCAATTTTGAACCTAAAATTTATCTTTTAGCTTTTCTAAAAATCCTAAGGCACAACAAGATATCATTCTCTAGGTACATGGCACCTCCAATCAGTTCGGGATCACATGAAACCTCTCCTCTTGAAGGTGAATTATTCTCTATTCATAGTCTTGTCCTCTCGAATCTAATACAAATCTAGGCAATCCTCTAGTCATATCATCACAATCCTTCACTAATGCTCAGGGATCAAGTGCAAGTATGGCAACTCCCCTTGTCACTACACATGTTCCATAATAATATGTAATTTGGTTAGTGACATAGAATACCAAAAACACATTTTTAGGTCTTGCATGGATGCATACATGGAAGCCCCATCACCGTAAAAAACTCCAAGTGCTACAAATAGCATATAAAAGAAGATGGCAATGAAAAATAAAAGGGATCAACATATATATGATCCTATAGAGGTTCATATTCCCACTCCTTGTTCTTTGTTCATGTGTGATTCTCCAACTTCCACATCGACTTCCACTTCTCCCTCAATTGTCACATTATTTGCCTTGACTTCTCCCTCTTAAAATTCCCCGTCCTCTTGTTTCCCTTCATTTAAGGGCACCAACTCCATAGATGGAATCAGTTCAGCCTCCACAAATCCACTGAACTTAAGGGGTATGTTTACTTTCTCATTTGCACACTAGTTCATGTAAAGCCGGAACTAGCTTGGCATTATGACATCATTAAGTGAAAGGTGAGAGTCGTGTGCATGTGTGTAGGTATGTTGATATATACAAATGATCAATTATTTCAAAAACAACTCAAATATTCTTACCAACCTACTTAATGTCACAATCATGCCAAAATCTATCCATGAGATTGATCAAGCAAGGGGTAGATTGATTGCAATCACAATTTTCAGCAACTAAGGTTTTGTACACCTTGACTAAATGATCAATCTATAATCCTTCAAGGCTGATAAAATCACTGTTTAAATAGTGACAAAACCTATGAAAATTGTCCAAACAATCCCATAATATTTTCCCCATAAAAACCACATAATATGCCCAAACAACCTTATATTTTTAATTATTTTTTTCTTCTTTTTTTTGGTCCAACAATACACAATATATCTAAACAATATTCTCACAAAATACAACCAAGTTTTCAAGAAAACAAAATCATTAAAAATTCACCCATATAGTCTAGAATATATGTTCTCTTCTCTTCTTTTTTGCCAAATCAAACTCCTAACAATAATCCAAACTTTTAGCACCACCAAAATTTAAAAAATCCATCCAAACAAACACTATATAGTCCTATTGTTTAAAATTTTTTTGAAAATAAAAGAATGTGTAGGAGGTGGAGAAATAAAATAGAAAATATGGAGAAGCAACTCCAATGAAACCGAACCAATCAATTGGATTAAGAAACCCAATAAACTGGCTCTAATGCCATTTGATGTGAACACAGTGGAAGCAAGGATCAAAACACGATTTGGAAAATGGGATAAATATAAAAAAAAATAAAACCAAGGAAAAACAAGGATAGATGGCGAGATTGTACCCAAAACCACCAAATAAAAACATACCTCATGTGTGGCAAACCTTTACTACAAGTTGAAAATGAAACAACCAAAGTAACCAAATATCCACATTTTAGAAATGGCAACCAAGAACCACTAGAAAAACGCTAAATGACCCAATTTGATACCAAAATTTGTGAGTTGAAATTCCTCAACGCATATAAAACACATGAGCATGGAAAGTGAAAGAAGAAAACTTCTTCATTCATGTTCATGTGTTATGATTCATGATTCATTATTCATTATACTTTCAAATGCAAGGGAAGGATATTTATAGAGCTACCAAAGTTCCTAAGCTCTACAAGCCCAATGAGCCTAAAAGGTGATCGATTAAGTCTTCATGAGACCATCAGTATCAATTTGGTCCTCCTACAATTATCCTACAATGGTTCTGTATTTGTGCTCCATGATTGATTAGGATCACTTGTGATCGTAAAAATAGCAAGCCCAAATATACGCCTAGGTTGATTAATTGGGATTAGATCAATTAGACCCTATTCTGATCACACTTCTAGTGCTCTCAATCTCTTTCTAAGTTAGCTTGGGTGCTGTGAGATCGAACTGAAGTGGCCTAGATGCTAATATAAGCCCTTTCCAATTATTCCTTTGTCACTCCAAGTCCAAATTGAAACTGTAGTCCCTTCTTTCGGGCTCCTTTGAATCACCATCTCTACTTTAATCAATGTTTGAACCCAATTTTGAATCCAAATTTTTTCTTTTGGCCCCCCCAAAAATCCTAAGGCACAATAAGATATTCTGCTTGGTTATGTGGCACCTCCAATATGTCTAAGATCACATCAAACCCCTACTCTTGAAGGAAAATTGTCTCTAATTCGTAGTCTTGTCCTTGTGAATCAAGTACAAGTCTAGGCAATCCTCTTAATGTATCATCACAATCCTTGACCAATGCTCCCAGATCAAGCACAAGTATGGCAACTCCCTTTGCTTCCACAAATCCCATGATGATAACATGCAATTGGGGTAAGTGACATAAAGTACCAAAAACACCTTTTGAGATCTTGCATGGATGCAAAAATGGAAGCCCCATCGCCATAAAAAACCCCATGCCCTACCAATTGTATATAAACGAAGATGGCAATAAAAAATAAAAGGGATTGACATACACATGACCCTATAGAAGTTCAAATTCTCACCCCTTTTCTTGTTCTTCATTCATGTGTGGGTCTCTACTTCCACAGGTTCTCCCTCTACTATCGCATGATTTTCTTGGACTTCTCCTTCTTTAAATTGCCCCTCCTTTTGGTTTGCCTTCATTTAATGTTACTAACTTCATAGACGGAATTAGTTCGACCTCCAAAAATCCGATGACCTTAAGAGGTACGTTGACTTTTTCATTCGGACACTGGTTCATGTAGTGCCCCCATTGGAAACAATGAAGGCACACAACATTTGTGTCTTGGATTAGATGGTTAGTAGCGGCACTACTAGCCTCCTCTATCCTCCCCGAACTCCTTTACATGCCATCCAATTTTTGATTTAGGTCCTTCAATTCTTAGCTAAAAGACTTGAGTATGGTCCTCATGTCATGCTGATCATTGCCAGAACCAACTTGGCTTTCTGACATTGTGAATTAAAAGGTGAGAGTAACTTGCATGTGTGTGTACATATGTTTGTATATATATGTAAATGATTGATTATTTCAAAAGCCACTGAAATACTCTTACCAACCCACTTAATGCCACCTCAAAAAATTTGGGGTAGTTCCTAAGTTCAATAGCCAACAAAGATCGATTAGAACGATCAAGGTGGAAAATTGTAATTGAGTTCAATCTTGAGGGTATGCAGATTGTTCAGGTCACATGCAAAACTTTGTGATTGTGCTACGATGCAAGTGGACAATTGTGCCAAAATCAGGCAATGCGATTGATTGGACAAAGGCAAATCGATCGATCAATTTTGATTATAGGCTTTAGTAACTAAGGTTTTGTACACCCTAGTGGTGTGATCGATTTGGAATCCTTCGAGATTGATTTGTTGGACAATTTTCACAAAAATCATTGTTCAAACAACAACAAAACCCACAAAATTTATCTTAAAAATCCTATAGTTTTCCCCCCACAAAAATCACAAATATGCCCAAACAACCACTGATTTTGTATGATTTTTTCTTCGTTTTTTTTTTGGCTAATAATACACAATATATCCAAAAATATTCTCCCAAAATACATCCAAGTTTTCAACACCACAAAATCACTAAAAATCCACCCCAAATTGTCTAGAATATATATTCTCCTCTTTTTTTTTTCTTGTCCAAACAAACTCCCAACAATATTCTAACAATATACCAAAATTTCATCACCACCAAAAATCAAAATTCGTCCAAACGAACCCTAAATGGTCTAGATTCTTTTTTTATTTTCCAAAAATAAAGGAATGTGTACAAGGTGGACAAATAAAATAGAAAATATGGGAAAATAAGTCAAATGGAACCCACCCAACAAATCAACTAGATTAAAATACCCAATTAACTGGATTTGATGTCAATTGTTGTGAACACAGTAGCAACAAGGATTGAAACACTATTGGAAAATGGGATAAATAAAAAGGAAACTAAAACAAATGAATAACAAGGAGAGATGGTGAGATTACACACCTAAAACTGTCAAGTAAGAGCATACCTCATGTTAGGCAAACCTTACTACATCTTGGAAATGAAACAACCACATAAATCAAACACCCGTGCCATATAGATATTGGTCTCAAACAATCAAAAACATGTCGAATGATCAAATTTGATACTTGAATTTGGGAGTTGAAATCTTTGAACACACATAAATACACAAGTATGGAAAGTGAAAGAAGAAAACTTCTTCATTCATCTTTAAATGTCAAGATTCATTGTTCAATATGCTTACAAATCCACAAGGATATTTATAGAGTTACAAAAGTTCCTAGGCCCTTCAAATCTAATGACCACAAAGTGGGTTCCAACATCCAAAAATTTGAAATTCACCCTAAAAGTTGTATTTCCCGCCTTGTGCAATCGATTTGGCTAGAAAGGCAATCAATTGCATCTTCATGGGATTGATCCATGTCATTTTGGTCCTCTTGTGATTGTCCTCAATAGTTTTGTATTTGCGGTCACAAGCTCCATGATCGATCATGATCATTCGTGATTGGAAAAGTAGTAAGTTAAAAAATGCACCCAGGTCAATCAAGTGAGTTCGGACTGATTAGACCCAATTTTGATCACAGTTCCAGTGCCCTCGAACTCCTTCCTTATCAATTTAGGTGCTAAGAGATCAATCTAAAGTAGCCCAGATTGTAATTCTAGCCATTTCCAAGTGTTCTATTGCCACTCCAAGCTTATATTGAAACCATAGTCCATCCTTTTGGGCTCCTTCCATTCACTAAGTCCACTTTAATCAATGTTTAAGCTCAATTTCGAAGCTAAATTTTATCTTTTAGCCCCTCCAAAAATCTTAAAGCACAACAAGATATTATGCCCCAATTATGTGTCAGCTCCAATCGATTTGGAATCATATCATCTTGCTCGGCCTCATCAAGGCTGCCATCATGCTCATCAAGTCTATTTTCCTCTTCACTTTTATTGGTGATGATCTCCCCCAAATCATCTAAAATTAGAGTCCTCTTGTTTGGGCATTGATTAGCAAGATGCTGTTGACCCTGGCACTTGAAACAAACAAAATCTTTGTTACGTTTGTTACGTGAAGTACTACTTGAAGTGCTAGGCTAAGGTTCCTTTGGGCGTATCCTTGGCCTTAGGTGCCCACTAGCCAAAGGTGGTCAATCAAACTTCCTAGGACAAGCCTCAAGACCTAATATCCTTGAAGGTGCTCCTCCCCAACCCTTCCTCTTGAGTTACTTCTCAACCTTGATGGCTTTTTGGACCATCTCATTCATATTCACTTGCATAATGTTGCAACTCTATGATGTCAACTATGTCACGATGCATCCCACTTAAAAATCTAGCCATGGTAGCTTTCTAATCCTCTACCACGTTGACCAAAACAACAATAACTTGATCCCTTTGTAGTAATCCTCAACTACCAGGAACCTTGAGTCAAATTTTATGATCTTTTGTGTAAGTCCTTATAATAATATGAAGGGATAAATCTTTTCCTTATGGCCACCTTCAATTCGATCCAACTTAGTATGGGCCTTTCATTGGTCCTCCTTCGGCTCATCACAATTTGGTCTCTCCAAACCACCGCGCAATCATTGAATTCCACAACCACCAATTTTAGTTTTTGTTGTTCCATGTATAGGTAGCAATGAAAAACATCTCTGCTTGACATTCCATTCAAGGTCCAACTTAAGGTTTGACTTTTAATGCGAACTAGTGAAAGCACCAAATTAGTTGGAGAAACATAATGAAAATGGGAACAAAAAACAATAACTACAAAATAAAGGGATAATCAGTGAGATTAAACAATGTTCAACTAAGCAAGAATGAATCTCACATGGATTCAAGCCTTGTAACAAATCAAAAATTGTATAAACGAAAAACTAAACACCATGCCAGCAAATGTTAGCCACGAACCACTAGAATACACCCAAATGACCCGATTTGACTTGAGCTTGGATGTGTTGATTCACTTGCACTCCTAACTACAAGCAAGATAAAGGAAGAGAGAATACTCCTTATTGTATTCAACGAGCCAAAGTTATGGTACAAGAATGAATGTTAGTATTTAAGGGATACAAGCTAAAAACTAGCTAAGGAAGGAGTGAAATGATGGAAATGACCTTGAAAATTGGGCTCCAAATGGTCAAAAATTCAAAAATGGGTCAAAACATGACTTCCCACCTACTGAGCAATTAAGCACCCACCTTATCAGATCGAGCCTTTTGTTGCATTTACCATTTTGATCACGTCACCTTGTAATCGACTATGTCCCTAGGTGATTATAAGGGTGGAGGCTAATGTCGATTGTGCTCTGCCTGATCGTAAATTCAAAACTCTGCAATGTCAATCCAACTAGCCTAGCACGATTAGGATTAGTTTGGATCGTATTTATAGAGCTCTTTGATGCTTCTTAAGCCTCCCAAGTCAAAATTTGATGCCATTTCTCTATTTAAGACCCCTTTAAGATGCCCAAATGATCTCCAAGCCTCCAATTAAGCATCAAGTTGTAAGGACATCTTGAACATGGGGCCCTTACTCTTATGACGAGTCTAGGTGGCAACTCAAAGGGATCTCACCTTTGGATTTCTGCATCATTCCCCTTCACTTGAGAAAGTTGTTCCATCAACCTTAGGTTCTTCTCATCACATGAATCGAAAGGAGACAAATCATAAACATTAAATGCAGCATTAGCATTATACTTACTGAGTAGCTCAATTTTGTATCCATTCTCTCTAACTTTCTCCAAAACCCAAAATGTACCATCTCCCCTAGGGTATAGTTTTGTCTTCCTTTGTTATAGAAACTTCTTCTTCCAAAAATGAACCAACACCCAATCACCAGGTTCAAATAGGACCTTCTTGTGCCCTTTGTTAGCTTGTCGCTCGTATTGTTATGTCTTTTTCTTCAAATTTTGGTACTCCTTCTTGTGTAGGGATCTCAAAATTTTAGCCTTATTCTTGCCATCTAATGTGATTCCAAACCTATTAGAGGTATTAAAAATCAAAGTATGATGTTGAGCTTTAGCTTGGTACTTTTGGAAGGGCTAAAAGTTGATGTTTGGCTTCAAATTTGAGCTCACATCATGGATAAGGTAAAATTATGACTTCAAATTTGGGTTTAGAATGGCTAAGGGGCTTGGAAAAATGCTGGATTAATGATCTGGGCCACCTCAGGTCAAGCTCACGGTAGCCAAATCAACTTGGGTTTGTTTTGAGAGTTTTCTACATTTTACAATTGCATTGGCATGCAATTGAGCGTGACGATTCATGATCATAAATACAAAAGTTGGACAAACGACCACGCGTACTTCAGACCATATCTGGATCAATCCTTGCACTACACGCTCAATTGGAAGGACCTTTGGATCGAGGGTAATGAGTTGGAAGACAAAAATTTAACCTTTCATTTGAAATTCTAGACGTTGGAGCCCATTTTTTAGGGGCATTTTTGTCATTCCTACTTTTATATTTTATATTTGGACATGTAGCACTATATAGAGTTGTATTTGACCTCGGTGTACGTGACCACAAATTAGGGTATATCGGTAAGGCCTTATGTGATGTAGTTCCAATACAAGCATGTGATATTTTGTTCGGACGACTTTGGCGATGGGTTAGTAAAGTGACTTTTGATGGAGTCACCAAAAGGTATTCTTTCTTGGGGGTGATCAAAATATCACCTTGGTACCCTTATTCCCAAATAAAGTATAAAAGGCTCAAGTCTACCTTCAAGGCTAAAGTAAGCTAGAATTGGAAGGAAGAGGGAAGGGTAGAGAAGAGCTTGAGGAAGGAAATCGTAAATTGAAAAATCATGAGTGCTTCCTAGTTAAGGTGCAATATGTGAGGGAAAAATATTAGGAAAAGAGAACAATGGAAATTTTTAGTTGTAAAGAAAATTTGATAATGCAATATAAAGATAGAAGTGCACCATAGCCAATTACTTGGGAAACTTTAGGGTTTGTGGTAGCCTTTCTGCAATTATTGCTCTTTGGAAGGTTTTTGATGATATTAAGATTGATGGTTGATATGGTGGACATGCTTTCACGCCCACTTTGAATCCCAAATTGATGACTTTGAGCATATATGTGATTTGCATAATCTCTATGATGATTCTTGTGATTTGTATGCTATAGTTCATCTTTCATATTATAACAAATCCTTTTCTTTTGATTATAGTTTGTGTGACCTTAGGCATTCATTGTATGTACTAGTAGGTAAGATCAGTACAATTTGTTGAAGTTTGGAATTGAACTTACTTATCTATTACATGATATGGAAAATTTTTAGAATGTCTTGAATGCCTATGACTGTTGCACAATTCATGCAAAATCTTATCTGAAGGGCAAATATTTGCATTTTCTTGATAGGGCACGCGCTTGTCAAAGATTTGGGAATTCCATGTGCACTTTAACTTCTTGCATAAATTTTATCAAATTCTATTTGGAGTGCATGTGGAAATTATTAGAGGAATATCTAATTGTCAAAATTTTGAGCATAATTGTCCAATGCATGACAAGAACATCTCCTTGAATGCCATGTGTGCTTTGGATTGTTGCACACTTCTTAGCCAATTTTATTTGGAAAACAACTATTTTTATTGTATTGATGGCATCATTGTTAGCCAATATCCATGGTATGATCTAACTAATTGGAGGGTTCAAGAGTTTGCATAGCTGGGATACTTTAGTGTCACCACAAGAATGATTTTCTTGTAGGAGTACTTCTAAGGGCTTAGAATTAAGGAATGTATAGTCCAAAAGGAAATTCCATTTGAGGAGGACCGACACAAGAATACAAGAAACACAACTAAGCAAGAGGCCAAGTTCCTAAGGTTCCATGCATATGAGGACTCATTTGTTCCCCTAATATGTCCTTCATCCATTGACGCTGCACTCAAGTTGAGAGTTCCCAAGATAGAGAATTTTACTTGTGCTCATCCAATTGAAATTAGATTTTGTAGGCTTGTATTTGACCTTAGAGGACAAGAACACGAATTGGGGATAATCCACTTTCAAGGGGATGGGTTTAATGTGATTCGGACCTATTTGAGGTATTATAAAACTAGGGTATAATGTTAGGTCATGTGTTGGAACTTTTAGATGTGCCAAAGGTTGAAATTTGGCTTAAAATTCAGGCTCACATCATGAATAAGGTCAATTTATGGCTTCCATTTTGGGTTTGGAATGGCCAAGGAGCTTAGAAGAAGGCTGGATTAGTGATCCAGGCCACCTCAGATTGAGGTCGTGGCAACTGGATAGACCAGGGCATGTTTTGAAAGTTTTCTATATTTATGATCACATAGGCATGAGATCGAGTGCAACGACGTATAATCATAAATACAGAAAGTTAGATAGACAAGTGTGCACTTCGGATCGTAGTTAGATCAATCCTTACACCATGTGCTTGATTGGAAGGACCTCCAGATCGAGCGCAACAAGCGAGAAGACCAAAATTTAATCATCTTTTGAAATTTTAGCTATTGGAGTCCATTTTTTAGAGGCATTTTTGTCATTTCTAACCTGTATTTTTTAGATTTGAGCATGTAACACTATATATACTTCCTCCTTTGCATTTGTCAGATAGTTTTCTAACCATGTAACTTGAAATTTCACTTTGAATCAAGAAGCTCTTCTTTCAATTTCTGTACTTTGTGTTTGAGTGTTTGAAGTGATTTCAACACCCGACCTCAAGTATCAAATTAGGTCGTTTGGCTTGCATTGAGTGGTTTGTGGCCAACATTTGCTGGCATGGTTTTTGGTCTTTTTAGTTATAGAATTCTTGATTTGTTGCAAGGGTTTACCCCCTCAGTTGAATATTGTACAATTTCATTGATTATCCTTTCATTTTTATGGTTATTATCTTGTTTTCCATTTACTCCATAATTTTCCCTAAATTTCCCAACCATTTTTTTATTCTTACTTCCACCAATTCACATCACCATCTACATTAACTTGCTTACTACTAGGTAATGGCAATAAATCCATAAGAGTTAGGGGATTAAACCCGTACACAATTTCAAATGGTGAAAATTATGTGGATTAGTGCATGCTTCTATTGTATTGAAACTCTACCTATGGCAAGCATTCTTTTCAAGATTAAAATTTTTTTTTTAAGAATAGCATGCAACAAAGTTCCTAGAGTTCCATTAACCAATTCAGTTTGAAATTGATTTGGGGATGAAAAGCAGCAGAGAATAGTAATTTTGTGCCGAATTTATACCAAAGGGTTTTCCAAAAATAGCTAAGAAATTTAGCGTCACGATAAGAAACAATGGTCCTAGGGACCCCCATGCAAGTGAACAACTTCCCTACAGAACAAATTAGCTACATGGCTTGCATCATTAGTTTTGTGACATGGAATGAAACGTGCCATTTTTAAAAGCCTATCAACTACAACAAATATGGAATCACATCCATTCCTACTCCTAGGCAATCCCAACATAAAGTCCACAGAAATATCAATCTAATGCGCTATGGATATAGTTAAGGAGGTATGTAAACTGTAGGGGTGTGTGTCTGACTTGGCCCCTTAACACTTCAAGCATCTATCAATGACCTTAGCTACATCTCTCCATAAACAAGGCTAATAAAAGTGTTCTTAAAAAGGTACTCATAGGTTTGGAGACACCAAAGTGTCCTATCACTGCTCCATTGTGAACTTCTCTCACCAACTACTTACACGAAGAATAATTGGACACACATAATTTCCCATCATAATACAAATATCCATTATCTAGATAAAATTTCTTATGTGGGGTAGTGTGAGTCAAACATATTTATCACCAAAATCATCATCATTTTCAAAAATCTTACAAGTGTGCTCAAACTCCAATAATTTTGTTCTTAAGGTGGGAGATCAATGTACATCTACATGACAAGGCATTGACAACAACATTTTCTTTTTCTTTCTTATATTTAATCACATAGGGAAATGTGTTAATGAAAGAAATCTACCTAGCATGTCTTTTGCTTAAATTACCTTAGCTTTTAAGGTACTTCAAGAATTCATGATTGGTGAGGATCATGAACT
This sequence comes from Avicennia marina, assembly GCA_019155195.1. Taxonomy (NCBI): domain Eukaryota; kingdom Viridiplantae; phylum Streptophyta; class Magnoliopsida; order Lamiales; family Acanthaceae; genus Avicennia; species Avicennia marina. The sequence continues at coordinate 11,654,559 of CM032756.1, read as the reverse complement.
CCTTGGGCCTTAGGTAATGTTGCCAAGTTTGTAATGCCCAAGCTATGGAATACAATTCATCATATGTTGAGTAATTGAGGGTGGCTCTACTTAACTCCTTGCTAAAGTATGCAACAGGCCATCCTTCTCACATTAATATGGAGCCACCTATACCAGAAGCATCATACTTAATATCAAATATTTTACTAAAATTGGGTAAGCAGAGAATGGTTTGATCACAACAGTCAATGGGGCTTTAATTGTATGAAAATCCTTTACAAGCCATCGGTAGAAGCAAGCCAACTCGTGGAAGCTCCTAACCTTTCCAATGGATTCAGGTGTGGGCCAATCTTGAATGGCTTTGATTTTTGCCTCATCAACACATATTCTCTTTAAACTAACAACAAATCCCAAGAACAGACAATGATCCGCACAAAATACACTTTTCTTAAGGTTAGCATATAAGTGTTTTGGCCTCAATGTAACCAAAACATGCCATACATGTTCAACATGCTAATCTATGCTCCTACCATATATCAAAATTTCTATCAAATATACAACAATAAATTTACCAATGTAAGCATGTAGGACATGGTTTATCAACCTCGTGAATGTAATAGGACTATTAGTAAGACCAAAAAGCATAACAATCCACTTATACAAACTAAATTTGGTCTTAAATGTTGTTTTCCTTTCATCCCCTTCCCTCATTCTCATTTGATGGTACTCATTTTTTAAATCAATTCTAGAAAATATACTAGTGCTATGCAATTCATCTAACATATCATCTAATCTAGGAATATGGTAGCAATACTTTACTGTGATGGCATTTATGGCTTGACAATCAATACATATTTGCCACTCACTATTTTTCTTTTGCACAAGTAGGACTGGTCGACATAAGGGGCTCATGCTTTCGTGAGCTCACTCCTTTTCTAGAAATTCTCCTACTTGGCATTATATCTCCTTAGCCTTTTCTAGGTTCACCTTGTAAGTAGGTCGGTTTGGAATTGAAGCTCTAGGCACCAAATCAATTTGATGCTTAGTGCTACTAACGGGTAGCAAACCACTAGGCAACTCCTTCGGAAACACATCTCCAAATTTCTACAAAAGTGGAACAATAAACTCAAGGAGGATATGACATCATCGAAAAGCATCAAGCTTTCTTTGTACAATAATTACCACAGGACTCTTATTTTCATAAGCTCTCCTCACACCACTCACTCTTTCTATCACACAACCTTTTGCTCCCTTTTGCACTTTCTCTATTTTCTTGTCACTTTCTACCTTTTTAGCTCTTTTCTTGTCCTCTCCTCTAATCTTCCTATTCTTATCAAGTGCTATCTTGTACTACTTTTGCATATAGACTTGGTCTTCCTAAACTTACTTGAGAGACAATGGTGCCAACTTAACTTTCCTACCACCGAAATGGCAAGTATATCGGTTGGTGACCCCATCATGGCACACCTATTTGTCAATTTGCCATGCGCAACCTAAGAGAATGTGGCATGCTTGCATGGGCACCACATCATATAAGACTTCATCTTCATATCCTTCAATCTTGAATGGAAACCTTACTTGTTTCGTGACTTGAACTTCACCACTATTGTTCAATTGTTGAAGCTAGTAGAGTCTTGGATGGGCAATGGTAGGCAAGCTCATTCACTCTACCAATGTGTTGCTAGCAACATTAATGCAACATCAACAAGCATGCTACTAGTTTTACCTTGAATTTGATACCAAATGTGAAAAATGTTCTCTTTTTACTCATCATTCAATTCCTCAGCTTGGGTACTAAGGACTCTCATGGTCATCAAGTTAATGCTTCCTTGATCCACTTGCTCAACCTTATCATCAACACCATGCTCATCAACTTCATAATCTCCTTCACTTTCATTGGTGGTGATCTCTCTCCCATGTGATTAACAATCATTTGTCTTCTTATTTGGGCATTGGTTAGCAAAATATCCTCATCCTAGCACTGGAAACATACAAGGTATCTATTACATGAAGTACTAGTAGTAGTGTTAGGATGAGTTACAATGGATATTTCCTCCTTAGGTGCCTCCTTTGGTTTGGGTGTATTAGTCATGGGTGGTCAATCATCCTTCCTAGGGAAGGTCCTAACCTAACATGGTTGATGGTGCTCCCCTTTAACCCCTCATCTTAAGTGGATTCTCTATTTTGATGGTCTTTTGAACTATCTCATCCAAATACACATAGTGTTGCAACTCAACGATGCCAACTACATCTTAGTGCAACCTATTAAAATACCTAGCCATGGTAGCTTCCTAGTCTTTCACTATTTTGGCTCTTATCATCAACAATTCCATCTTTTTGAAATAATCTTTAGTATTTCAGGATCCTTAAGTTAATCCTTGCAGTGTTTGATAAAGGCCTTAATAGTTATGTGATGGATTGAACCTCCTTCTCATAGCCACTTTCAAGTCCATCCATGTTCTAATTGGCCTTTCACTGGCTCTACTTTGGCTTGTCACAATTTGATACCACCAAATGATGACATAATTAGTGAGTTCGATGATTGCTAGCTTCATCTTTTGCTCCTTTATGTACCAATAGCTATCGAACACCATTTCTACATTTCTTTCCCATTCAATGTAAAGCTCCAAGTTAGATTTCCCTTGAAACAATTGTACCTTGAGCTTAACTCCCGTAAGCTCATCTTCATCATCATGTGCTAGTCTCTTTTGTTGTTGTAGTAGTAGTTTATCAAATATATCTTCATTAAAGTCCAAATAGTTGTCCAATGACATCCTTTCCACTCTAAGGCCACATCCCTGGTCCTTAACCCAACCACCATGTGGTGATGGGTAATCTCTCATTCTTGTGGTTTGAGAGGCTTTGACCCTCTCCAACTAATCATGCATACCCTCGACCGTTCAGGGTATCCATTGCATTTTACCTCTAATGGCCTCAAGCATCAACTTCATGTCATCTTGACTATTGGACATATTGAAAGAAATGGTGAAATAAAGTGTGTGTGTGTGTGTGTGCGCGTGTGCGTGTGCAAGTGTATATATGTATAATGAACAAAGAATGAAAATCACTCAAGAAATCTTAGCAATCCAAACTAAGTTGCCTCAAATTATTCGAAATTATTTCTAAGCTCAAAAACCCATCAAATGCATGTAGAATGGTGTGGAACTAAGAAAATTAAGCTTCGGGATTGATCCAGATACAGAAGGATTGATCTGGTGTGAAATGAAAGGTTGAGTGATCGATCTAGATAGCTGTAGATGCGTAATCGTGCTGTAGGTGCGCACTCCTGGGAAACTAACATAGTGCAATCAAGTAGCATGAGGTGTGATCAATCGCGATTCTTAAACTAGGATTAGGCTAGGAAAAGTAGTGTCACACTCAATCTAAAACTTCTTCAGGATTGTTTGAACAATAAGGTTGGGCGAAAGTTTGTCCTCAACACTCCCTACAATAGATTTTTTTCAGAATTTTCTTTTTTTTTTCCTATTTTCTTTATACTGATTTTCTACTTCTTTTCTTCTTGTTTCTTCTCTTTTTTTTTTTGGTTCTTTTTCTTGTCTTTCAACCACAAGTCTTAACAACAATACAAACACCACAACTACCAACAAATATTTCAACACAGTACTATAACTTTAGCATAAAATATGTTCCAACAAGATAGCACAACATTTCCAACAAAATAAAGCTCCAAATATCCCAATATATATTTTGTGATTTTTGGATTTTCAAGAAAATAGTGAAAATATGGAGAAATAAAAGGATAAAATATAGAAAATACCAAATATGGAATCCAACAAACTAATCGGATTTAGGAACCATATTGATTGGCTCAGATACCACTTGATGCGAATCATCAGAAGCAAGGATTGAAATGGTTTGAGAAACTCAGAGAAAATTAGGGAAAATGGGAACAAAGACAATAAACATAAAAAATAAAGCGATAATTAGTGAGATTGAACAATGTTTGATCGAGTAACAACATACCTTACATGGGGCAAACCGTTGCAACAAATCAAAAATTGTACAAATGAAAAACTAAACACCATGCTGGAAAATGTTAGATATAAAAAACATTGGAATACACCTAAATAACCTGATTTAACTTGAGCTTAGTAGTATTGATTCACTCACACTCACAACTACAAGTAAGACAATGGAAGAGAGAATATTCTATTGTATTCAACGAGCTAAAGTTATTGTACAAGAGTAAATCCAAGTATTTATGGGATTCAAGCCAAGAACCAGTCAGTAGAGAGACGAAATGACAAAAATGACCTTGAAATTGGCTCCAAATGGACAAAAATTGAAAAATAGGTCAAAATGTGACTTCTTGCCTACTACACAATTGAGCGCCCAACTTGGATCAAGCATTTTGTTGTGTTCTGCTATTATAATTACGTCACCTTTTGTTTGATCACATCCTTGGGTGATCATAGGGGCAAAAAGTGTCAATCATGATCCCCTGGCTCAATCATGTTAGAACTCTCCAATGTTGATCTGACTAGCCTAACTCGATTAAGGTAAGTCCAGATTGTATTTGTAGAGCTTGTTGGTGCTTCTTGGGCCTCCTAAGCCAAAATTTAAATCCACTTCTCTTCTTTAGGCCCCTCGAATATGCCTAAATGTTCTCCAAGCCTCCAATTAAGCATCAAGTTAGTTAGAGCATTTTTAAATGTGTGGGCCCTCACTCTTATGACAGGTTCAAGCAGTAGCTTAAGGGGATCTCACATTTGGATGTCCACATAAACATTCCTTAAAATGCTGGCACCTAAAGCTTAACTCCTTTGAGTTTGTCATCATCTTCGTTGGTTGGTCTACTTCTTTGTTGCTTTGGTGGTTCATCATATAGATCCTCATTAAAGTTGGAGTAATTATCTAACAATCTCCTCTTTGCCCTTGGGCAGCACTCCCAATCCCTAACCCAACCACTGTGTGGGAATGGGTCATCCTTTGTCCTTATGATTTAGGAGGCTTCAACCCTCTCCAACTGGTCATGCATGCTTTCACTTGTCTAGGATATTCTTTGCATCTCTCCTTTAATGGCTCAGGCATCAACTTCACATTATATGACTCTTTGGCTGACCCTACTTGGGCTATTTAACATGATGAAGGTAAATTGTGAGGGTAATGTACACGTGTGCAAGTGTATATATGTACAAACGACCAATAATTAAAAATCACTCAAATAGTCTTTTCAACCAACCTCAAAGTCAACTCAAAAAATTTGGAGTGATTCCTAAGCCCAAAGTTCAACAAAATCCACAAAATTGGAGTAGAAAATGGAAAAAAAATACAGTTTCTAATTGACCTAGAATCACAAAGAGTGATTAGGTGGAAGGAATAGGATAAGCGATCGATCTAGGTGATGTAGGATCAATCTGAACGTTGGGTGGAACTAGCAAACGTGTGCATGTTTTGCAACATGATCGGCTAAATCTAGAAATCAGGGTTAGGGTGATCGATCACAATTACAATTTTTAGCAACAAGGGTTTTTTTTTGTAACTCGATAGCGTGATCAATTTGAGGGGCCTTCTAATCAATCTAACTAATAGTTGGGACGAAAATCTTGTTTCGAATGGACCAGTTTCTTTCCTATCTTTTTTTGGATGATTTTTTTCTACTTCTTCTTTGCCTCTCTTTTTTTTGTTCTTTTCTTCTTCTTTTTGTTTTTTAATCCAAACTAACTCAAACTTCCAATGATATTCCCACAAATTTCAACCAAATTTTCTGCACTACAAAATCACTAAAAATACTCAAAACAGTCCCAATAGTGCAATTTCTTTTTTTGTCCACACAATACATCTAGTATTCAACATTATCCCTAACAATAATTTCAACACCAAAATCCCCTAGAAATTTGTCAAACAGTCCAAATAGTCCAGAAAAATATTTATTTTTTTTTTGTATTTTCCAGATTTTAAATAGGAAAAAATAAGGAAGAGTGGAAAATAAAAATGAAGGGTGGATAAAATGGCACAAATGGAACCCAATCGATCAACTGGATTAAGGAACCTAATTAATCGATGTGAGTACAATAGAAACAAGGATCAAAAATATAGTTGGGAAAATAAAAGGGATAACTGACAAGATTGCACAAAAATAAAGTGAATAAAAACTAACCTCACTTGGGGTTAACCTTTACAACAAATTGATTTTGGCAACTTAGGAACCAAACACCATGCTGGAAGATGTGGCCATAAACCACTAGAATATAACCCAAATGACCCAATTTATATTTGAGTTAGTGCACAATCACAAACACTTAACAAACAAGTGTGGAGCAAAGGGAATATTTTGCACTTCACTAACCAAAAAAGTTTTTACAAGAGGAACTAATGACTATATTTATAGGTACAATGCATTGTCCTAGGGTTATAAGCTTGGGAAATGACAAACGTAGCCCCCAAAAGTGGCTTCAATGGCCAAAAATCCAAAAACAAGTAAAAATTTAGCTTTCTTTCCCATAGAGATCAATCTGGCTAGAAATTAGAGATCGATCATGTTTTCTCCAGATTGTTTAGCTACACATGTGATAGTCTAAGTCTGGTGCACTAGATTTGCGATCACATGATGTCATAAACAATTGCATCCCTAGCAATTGTAAATCTAGAACTTTGCCATCCTACACCTAAGTAGATTGCATTCTATTTGATCGACCGGACCGCTACCTGATTGTAACTCTAGAGTGCCTAGTTGGTGAACTAGCTTGTCCAGATTGATCCGTGCTAGTCCACATTGCAATTTTAGACACCATAGCTGACTTTTGAACCTCCTAAGCCAAAATTTGATGCCAAGTTCCATCATTTGTGATGTGGACATCCAATGTCAAGACCCTCTCAAGTTGCTACCTAGACTTGTCACAAAAGCAAGGGTGGGCATGTTCAAGAAGGTCCTCACCAATTTAATGCTCAATTAGAAGCTTGAAGAACATTTAGGCATGTTGGAGGGACCAAAGGAAGGAGCATAGCGTTAAATTTTGTTTTATGAAGTCCAAAAAGTGCCATGGGACTCAACAATTACAATCTGAAGAAAAGCCACTTGATTGCAATGCAAGCGAAAAGATAGATTTTGACTCCTTTGAATTTTTACCACTTGGAACTCATTTTTGGAGGGTATTTGGTCATTTCCCCCTCCCCAAACCTAGGTTTTAGCTTGTACCCCTTAAATACATTGAACAACCCACTAACAAGCTCAAGTGCAAATTGGCTCGTTTGGGTGTATTCGATGGTTCATGGCTAGTACTTGCCGGTGTGGTGTTTGGTTCTTCAATTTGTTGTAAGAGTTTGCCCTATGTGAGATACATTCTTGCTTGATTGAACTGTGTTCAATCTCATCGATTATCTATTTATTTTCCTTGTTAACTTCTTGTTCTTATTTTTTTCATAATTTTCCAACCATTTTCGATCCTTACTTCAACTTGTTCACATTAATTGGCATTACAGCCAACTTATCGGGTTTTTAAATCTGGTTGTTTGGTTAGATTCCATTTATTTTGTTTCTTATATTTTCCACACCTTATTTCTTCATTTCGTATCCATTTCTTCAAAAATCCAAAAAAAAAATGTTTAGGTACACTTAGGATGAATTTTTGAGAAATTTGGTGTTGAATATTGAGATGTCTTGTTGGTGATGTTCTTGGAATATTTGGTTGTGTTTGTTGGGAAAATTTTTGGAAGCATTCGTTAGGGATTTTGAAAGAAGAAAAGAACTAAATAGAGAGAGAGAGAGAGAGAGAGAGAGAGAGAAGAAAGGAAAGTAGAAAAATCAATCCCAAAAAAGAGGAATTTCATGGGAAAAAAACTTGTGTTGTGGCCTATTTGGAATCATTTTCGTTAGATTTTTGGTGTTGGATTGATCTCAAAAAAAAGCTAGATCAAGCACAACTCTAAATCCTCCAACTCTTATACTATTCAAGTCTCACAATCGATCGCATGCCCACTATTTGATCACATTGCCTAGTTTCGCTAGCATCATAAGTGTGTGCTGCAACATAATCGCACACTCTTGAACATTCCCAAATCAATCACTTGTTCCTTAAATCGATCACTTAGCTAGTTCCATAACATCGGATTTATCTTTTTGCATCTAGATTAATCCCAAGCCTAATTTTCTTGATTTCCACACCATTTTACATGCATTTGTTGGATCTTGAGCCTAAGAATCATTCCAAACTTTTCAAGGTAATTTGGTTTGGATTGGTAAGATTCATTAAGTAATTTTTATTTCTTGTTCATTGTACCTATATACACTTGCATACACACACACACACCTTATTTCCCTTTAATATGTCCAATATTCAAGCAGGTTTGGCTAGAAAAAATTATGACATAAAGTTAAAGGTTGAAGCCATTAGAGGAGAAATGCAACTGATATCCCAGATGGCTGAGGGTACGCATGATAGGTTGGAGGTAATTGAAGCCTCTCAAACTTCAAGGATGAGAGATGACTCATCACAACACGATGGTCAAGTTGGAGACTGCGAACATGGCCCAAGAGCATAAAAGAGGTCGCCAGACAACTATTTGAATTTTAATGAATATATATTTGATAAGTCACTGTGACAACAAAGAAGGAGATCAACAAATGATGACAAAGCTGAACTTAAGAGAGTTAAGCAAAAGGTGCCACTATTCCAATGAAAATCCAACCGAGAGATTTTAACTTGAATGGGAAAGAAGGGCAGAGATGGTGTTTCCTTGGTACCAGTACACAAAGGAGCAAAAGATGAACTTGGCCATTGTGGAGTTCACCAATTATGTAGTGATTTGGTGGGACTAAATAGAGACAAGCCGAAGAAGAGTTAGTGAAAGGTTAATTAGGATGTGAACAGAATTAAAAGTAGCCATGAGAAGGTGGTTCATTCCATCCCATTACTATTAGGATATTTACTAAAGGTTGCAAGGCTTAACACAAGGATCCCAGAGTGTTGATAACTACTATAAGGAGACAGAATTATTAATGATGAAAGCCAATGTGGTGTAAGACTGGGAAGCCACCATGGCTAGGTTCTTGAGTGGATTATACTGTGATATAGTCTATATTGTAGAGTTGCAGCATTAAGTAGACTTCGATGAGATGGTCCATGAGGCCATCAAGGTTGAGAAGCAACTTAAGAGGAGGGGTTGGGGAGGAGCACCACCAAGCATATCAAATCTTAGGACTTTTTCTAGGAGAGAGGACTGACCACTTATGCCTAGTGCAACCAAGCCAAATAAGACACTCGAGGAGGGAACATCCAAAGTACATCACCCTAACACTACCCCTAGTACTTCGCGTAATAAAGATCTTGTGAATTTCAAGTGCCAAGGATGAGAGCACTTTGCAAATCAATTCCCAAACAAGAAGACCATGATCCTCAATGATGAGGGAGAGATCACCACTAATGAAAGTGAAGGAGAAGACAGAGTTGATAGGCATGGAGATGATGGTGAGGTCGAGAAAGTGGATCAGGGGGTCATTAACTTGGTGACCATGAGGGTCCTTAGCACACAAATTAGGTGCCAAATTCAAGGTAAAGAAATGTAGTATGATTGTTGATGGAGGAAGTTGCACCAATGTAGCTAGCAACACATTGGCTAAAAGAATGAGCTTGCCTACCATGGCACACCCAAGACCCTACCGGCTTCAATGGTTAGAAAATGTGGCATTCAGGTCACGAAGCAAGTGAGGGTTCACTTCAACATTAATGGGTACGAAGATAAGGCTTTGTTTGATGAGCTCCTAATATAAGTATGCCGCATTCTTTTAGGTTGACCAAGGGAATTTGACCAATGTGTGTCTCATGATGGGGTCACCAACTAGTATACCTTCCACTTTGAAGGTTGGAAGGCCGCATTAGCACCTTTGTCTCGTAAGCAAGTCCACGAAGACTAAGCATACATGTAAATGGAATACAAAACGGAGCTTGAAAGGAATAGAAAGAACGGAGGAATTGATTAATAAATTGGGCTCTGGTGTTTAGAGGAAGCTAAAAGATGAATTATGGCTCCATTTTTGGGTTGGAATGGTACTTGAAAGGTACTGGAATTGTGATCTAGGCTATCTTGAATCGATCTCATGGCAAATAGATTGACTTGGAAGCATTTTGGGCATTATGGATTTTCGATTGGGTAGCTTCCAATCAAGTGGATGGGTGTGCGATTGACTTGGGCATGTTTTGAGAGTTTTTGGATTTACAATCGCAAGGGCTTTGTGGTCGATCACAACAATATGTGATCATAAAGGCAGAATGGTAGGATGAATGATTACACACATGATAGATCGTAGCCAAATTAATCCTTGCATAACACGATCGATTAAAAGGGCCTCCAAATCAAGTGTGACGGGCAAGAAAGGCTAATTTTGGCTGTTCTTTTTGAATTTTAGCTATTAGAGCCCATTTTTTAAGGGCATTTTTTGTCATTTTTGCTTGTATTCTCAGATTTTGGGTTGTAGTAGTTTAATTAACCATCCATCTTGCATTTGTAAAAGGATGTTGAACCATGTATTGAAATTATTGAAGAACATTTCTTGTTTTCCTTCCATACTTTATGTGTTGTGAGTGTTTAATGATTCGACTACCGAAACTCAAGTATCAAATTGGGTCATTCATGCTAACGCGGTGTTTGTTCCTTTGATTGTACATATTTTTAATTTGTTGCAAAGGTTTGCCCCGTGTGAGGTACATTCTTGCTTGGTTGGATCTTGTTCAATCTCATCGATTATTCATTTATTTTCCTTTACATCTTCCTTATTTTAATTTTCCATAATTTTTCCCTTTTTTCTCAACCATTTTCTGTTCTTTCTTCTGCCGATTCATATCAATTTGGAATCAAAGTTAGTGATTCCCACCAACCATAAGTCCTTGAAGTGCCTCAAAAGCCAAGGTAATTTGAGCAAAAGACAAGCTAGGTGGGTTTCTTTTATTGATACTTCTCCCTATGTGACTAAATATAAGAAGAAAATGTTACTATGGATGCCTTGTCATGTAGGTATACATTGACCTCCACCTTGAGCACAAAATTATTGAAGTTTGAGCACTTTTATGAGATGTATTCAAATCACGATGATTTTGGTGATAAATATACTTTGGCTCACACTTCCCCACATGAGAAATTTTATCAACATGATGGATATTTTATTATGAAGGGAAATTATTTGTGCCTAATTGTTGCTTGTGTGAGTTATTGGTAAGAAAAGTTCACAATGGAGGATTGATGGGATACTTCAGTTTCACCAAAATCATGAGTACCTTGTAAGAGCATGTTTATTGGCCTCATTTGAGGTGGGACATAGCTAAGGTCATTGACAGATGCTTGAGGTGTTGAGAGGCCAAGTCATGCACACTCCCTCACAGTTTGTCCATTCTTTTTCCTATACCTCAAGCCCGTTGGATTGATATTTCTAAGGACTTTGTGTTGGGGTTGCTCAGAAGTTGAAATGGACATGATTTTATATTTGTTTATAGTTGATAGATTTTCAAAAATGGCACACTTCATTCCATGTCAAAAAAACTAATGATGCAATCCATGTAGCTAATTTGATCTTTAGGAAAGTTGTTCGTTTGCACTGGGTCCCTAAGATTATTATTTTTGATCATGATGCTAAATTTATTAGCTATTTTCGGAAAACCCTTTGGTTTAAATAGAACAAAAAATTACTTTTCTTCATTACTTGTAATCCCCAAACCAATGGTCAAATCGAAGTGGTTAATCAAAATTTGGAAACCTTGTTGCATGTTAAAGGAAATTTAAAATCTTTGGAAGAATGCTTGCCACATATAGAAATTGCATACAATAGGAGCATGCACTTAGCCACATAGTTCACAATTTTCACCATTTGAAATTGTGTACGACTTCAATCCCTTAACTTCTATGGATCTGTTGCCATTACCTAGTAGTGAGCAAATTAATGCAATTGGTAAGAAGAAAGCTGAATTTGTGAGATCCCTACATGAGAAACTGTGCCCAAATTTGAAGAAAAAGACACAACAATACAAACAACAAGCTAACAAAGGCTACAAGAAGGTCCTATTTGAACCCAGTGATTGGGTATAGGTTTATTTTAGAATAGAGAGGTTCCCACAACAAAAAAGAAGACAAAGCAACACCCTAGGAGAGATGGTCCATTTAATGTTTCTGATTTGTCTCCTTTTGATTTAGGTGATGAAAAGGATCTAAAGTTGATAGAACAACCTTCTCTAGAGGAAGGGAATAATGGACATCCAAAGGCGAGATCCCCTCGAGTTGTCACCTGGACTTGTCAAAAGTGCACAAGCCCACATGTTTAACAATGCCCTCACTAACTTAATGCTTAATTAGAGGCTTAGAGATCATTTGGACATGTTGGAGGGGTCCAAAGAAGAGAAGTGGCATCAAATTTTGATTTAGGAGGCCTAAAAAGCACCAAGGAGCTTTGAAAATACGATCTAGACCAACCTCAATTGAGCTAGGCCAACTGGATTGACATTGGAGAGTTCTAAATTTTCAATCGAGAGATCGTGATCAACATTGTTCTCTACCCTTACGATTGCCTGAGGACATGATTGATCACAAGGTGACGTGATCGTAGCAGCATAATGCAACGAAAGCAACTTGGTGGATCTGACAAGGCAGGTGTTTAATTGCGCTATAGGTGGGAAGTCACGTTTTAACCCATTTTTGAATTTTTGACTATTTGGAGACCAATTTTAGGGTCCTTTTCATCATCGACTCCTTCCCCAACTGGATTTTTGCTTGTAGCCCTTAAATATTTGTGTTTACTCTTGTATAGTAAATCTTGGCTCATTTAATACAATAAAGAGTACTCTTTCTTCCTTAGTCTTGTGGCTATGAGTGTGAGTGAATGCACTTCCAAACTCAAGTCAAATCGGGTCATTTGAGTGTATTCTGGTGTTTGTGGCCAACATTTGCTAGTGTGGTGTTTGGTTTTCCAATTGTAGAGTTTTCGATTTATTGCAAGGGTTTATCCCATGTGAGGTATGTTCTTGCTCTATTGAACATTGTTTAATCTCATCGATTGTCCCTTTATTTTCTTGGTTATTGTCTTTGTTTTCATTTTCCCCAATTTTCTCTAAATTTCTCCAACCATTTTAGTCCTTGTTTCTGTCAATTCGCATCAGTGTGAGTGCAATCTTGGTGTGAATTAGGTGTGCGATTGATCTTGAAGTATGCACAATCGATTGCCAATTAGTTGAGCTAATTGAGTACTTAAACACTCTGGTGGCACAATCAATTCGAGGGACCTTCGAATTGATTTGAAACACGTGTTGAGGCAAAAAATGAGTCCCCAAACAATAGAAAATACTACAAGTGTCCTTTCTTCTCCTTTATCTTCTTCTTTTTCTTTTTTTGTACTATTTTTCTTCCTCTCTTTTTTTGGTACAATTTTTCTGCTTATTTTTCTTTCCTTTATTTTTTGTCCCAAACAACACCAATATCCAACAACACACAAATTCTCCAACAAATACCTTTAACAAAATATCATAATATTCCAACACCACGAAATACTCCAAAATTCGTCCAAATAATCCAATAGTCTAGAAATCTAATTTTTTTGGAAATTTTGGATTAATAAGGGGAAATAGAAAAATGATGGAGAAATGAAGGAAAGGAAAAAAATGGTTCAAATGAAACCTAACCAACCAACCAAGTTACGAAATCCAATTAAGTTGGCTTTGATGCCAATTGATGTGAATTGAGTGCAAGGATTGAAAATAATTGGGAAAATGGGAAGAAATTAATAAAAAGGATAGCTGATGTGATCGAACAAAAATAAATTGTACGATAACTAAACTTGGGATTAACCATTGAAACAATTTAGATTTTTGGTAACCAATTAACCAAACACCCCGTTGGAAAGTATTGGTCACAACCATCAGAATACACCAAAATAACCTGAGTTGTACTTGAGTTGCTCCAATAAACTCATGCAAACAAGGAAGGAAGGGAAAGAGATATTCTCTTAAAGTTGCATTCAATGTCTAAAAATTCTTGCAAAACATGCAAATGAATGTTCTTATAGTCAAGCCTTGACTAGGGGTCTGGGGGATGGAAAAAGATGAAAATGCCCTCCAACAGTGATTGCAACAGCTAAAATTCAAAAAATAGGTCAAAAATTTAGTCTTTCAATTGTTCGCAATTGACCTTAAACCTTAAGCCAGATCAATTGTGCCTTCACTTGACCAAATCCTATTCAATCAGGCCATTGTGTGATTGGTTTTCTTGAAAACCTACAATTGTGCCCCTTTAAGATTGATCACATTTATTTTTGATCATAATTCTAGTGTGACATGCCCTATTTGCTATCTAGCTTATATCCTCAAAATCCTATAAAGAAGGAGGTCGTGCAATTTAACCTACTATCACTTAAGATGGAGATAATCTACTCGACAACTTCTCCATATTTGTGTCCTCAAAATCTAGTAAAGGAAACATAGAGTACTCAGGGAGGAAAATGTGACTTTGTTATGATTAGCTAAGCTTTCGTTACATGTTAATGTTGTCACTATGCTCTCACCCTCACATATTTCTGTTCAACTATAGACTCTCTCTTTCTCTTATCTCTCTTCTCTCTCTCTCCAACTCTAACTCACACTATTTTTGAAGATATGCTTGGTCCTCTTGTACGTACTTTGAGAATAAGGGTAACAAGGTGATCTTTCAACCACAAAAAAGAAAAGAATACTTATTGGTGACATTATCAAAAGTCACTTTCCTATCATATTGCTAAGGCCATCCCACTAAGATATGGCACGCTTGCATGGGAACTACATGACAAATGGGCTCATCGGTGTACCCTCCAACACTAGAAGCATCTAAAACTTGTTGGGTGATATTCACCTTATCATTAGCATCTAACCATTGTAACTGATTCAGTTTGGGGTGAGTTGTAGTAACTAGCCCTAATTTATCTAGAAGAAACAGTGCTAGCCATATTGGTGCAAATCCCTATATCAAAAATCATACTACAAATCTTCCCTTACACCTTACACCGAGTATGAAATACATTTCTCTTTTGCTCATCAACATTGCTCATCAGCCAGTTCTTTCCTAGATTGAGCACTAAGCACCTCTAGATTTACCAAATTAAGCATTCTTTCCCCTTCAAAGGTTACCTCATCAACTTCTTCACCTTCATGCTCCTTCTTCTCATCTGTCACCACCTCACCAACATCATTCAATATCATAGTTCTTTTGTTTGGATGCTAGGTAGAGTAGTGTACTTGCCCTTAACATTTGAAACACATTATATCACAAGTATGAGAAGTACTAACTGGCAGGGGGTAGTACCTTTACCTATAGGTTATCCTCACATGTCTCCTTAGCCTTGGAATCACTAGCCACAAGAGCTCGATCATCCTTTTAGGGAGTGGTCTTTGCACCCACTGTACTGGAACAACACCTATTTGACCCCTCCTCTTAAGTTGTTTCTCAACTTTGATAGCATTTTTCACCATCTCATCTACATCAACATAGTATTGCAATTCCACAATTTTGGCTATTTCTCAACGCACTCTAGTCAAAAAATCTAGCCATGGTGGCCTCTTGGTCCTCCACCATGTTAATTCTCATCATCAACTTTATTTCTTTGTAATAGTCTTCTAAGCTTTGAGACTCTTGAGTCAAGCCTCGCAACCTTTTGTACAAGTCCCTACAGTGATGTGAGGGAATGAATCTTGTCCTCATGGCAACTTTCAACTCAATCCATATTCTAATAGGCCTCTCTTCATAAGCTCATCACCAATTGATCCCACCAAAGCACTACATACTCGATGAATTCCATGACCTCCAACTTTAGTTTTTGTTACTTCATATACTGATAGCAATCTAATCCAAAACCATATCTGCTCTTCGTTCCCATTCAAGGTATGGTTCTAAGTCGAACTTCCATTGGAATGGTAGTACTTTGAGTTTGATTTCACTAAATTCATCCTCATTATCATTTGCCAATCTCCTTCTTTGCCACCTTGGAGGTTCCTCATATGGATCATCTAGGAAGTCAGAATAGTCATCTAGTGATCTTCTTCCCGCCCCATGGTCCCTGATCTAATCATCGTGTGGTGACAGATCATCCCATGTCCTTGTAGTTTGGTAGGCTTTAATTCTTTCTAGCCAATCATGCATCAGTTCCACAATCTTTGAGATTCTTTGCATTTCTACTCTAATAGGCTCAAGGATTAACTTTGACTCTCTATCTAAACTTGCTTGGCTAGTCAACATGATAGAAGTAAATGGTGAAGACAACATGCGTGTGCGTGTGGGTACATATATGTACAATGAAGAAAGAAATTAAAATTTACTCGATTGATCTTACTAACCTAACTCAACGTCACCTTAGGTAATTTGAAGTGCTTCCTAGGCTCAAATGTTGTATAGAATAGGAAAAAACAGGGTTTGGAATCAACTATATGAAAAAGGATCGATCGATTGTGAAGAAATAGGAATCGGGATCGATTCGGATTAGTGGGATTGATTTAGTGGTATGTAGAAGTGGGGGATTGTGCACCAATGCACGTGCATGATCATGCCAAAACTAGGGAATGTCATTAATTAGGCAAGTGGTACAATCAATCGCGATAAAAATTTTCAGCAACTAGGGTTTTTTGTAACCGAGTGGTGCGATCGATTCGAGGAATTTCAGATCAATTTGACATACAGCCTAGATGAAAAAGATTAACTCCCGAATAATACAAACCCACAATTTTCCTCTTCTTTGTTTTTTTGTACTATTTTGTTTCCCCTCTTTTTTGTACAATTTTTTTCTACGTCTTCTTCCTTTTTCTGTTCTCTCTCTCTCTCTCTCCAAACAATACATAAAATACCAACAATAATACCAAATTACCACAAGGTCAACACCACCAAAAATCACTAAAAGGTTCATCTAAATAGTCCATAGTCTAGATTTTTTTTGAATATTTTGGAAATAAAAACAATAGGTAGGAGGTGGAGAAATAAAATAGAAAATATGGAGAAAACAACTCAAACAGAACCCGAATCCATCAACCAGATTAAGAAACTTGATTGACTGGCTCTAATACGGATTGATGTGAACACAATGGAAGCAAGGATCAAAACATGGTTGGGCAATAGGATCAAAATAAAATAGATAAATGAAAAGATCAATAAATGATGGGACTGCACAAAAATTAACAGAGTAAGAATTTACTTCACACTGGATAAGCCCTTACAATAAATCAAAATTTGACAACCAAAGAGCTAAACACCTACATCTTTGAGATGTTAGCCACAAACCACCGGAATGCACTCGAGTGACTTGATTTGTAATTAAGCTTAGGATCAAAACACTCACAAACCACTAGTATGGGAGAAACAAGAAGAAACCTACTTCATTCAAATTTTTAATGTGCAATAGTTCTTTACAAGTCATTATACAAAGGTATTTAAAGGGATTCAAGTCAAAACCCTAAAATTACAAGATAAAATGTCAAAATTACCTTGGGAAAATGGCTCTAATACAATCAAAAATCAATCTTCCTACTCATCCAATAAATTTGGCTAGAGATCTGATTGATCACGTATTAGTCCAATCATTCTATCATACATGAGATAATCCTGCCTTTATTTCAATTTTTGCAATTGTGGATGCTTTTGGATCGAGCACACAAACACGATTGTAAATAGAATAAGTCCCAAATTGTGCCCAAGTTGATCAGGCCTGCTACGATCGATTGGACCTGTTCCAATCATAAAGTAACTTCAAAGAGTTGATCCTTTGCTCTTAAATCGATTCAAAGTGGCCTAGATCAGAATCTCAAATTCCTTGAACCACTTTTGCTCCTCCAAGTCAAATTTTGAAGCCACACATCACTCGTTTAGGTCCTCAGATGCAATCAAATCATCTTCCTCATTTATTTTTCATATTTTCTTCATGAAGAACAACAAGGCCACATCAATTGTTCATACTTGGTGGTCATCATCATCTAGAGCACAAAGGTAGGGGGTCTTTGGTCCAGTTGTCCCCATCAATATACCACCTGCATGAGTTTTATAGTGAGCAAAGTCATACTACTAGATATGAGATTTAGAAGTAGTTGTTCAAGACGCACATGGTAGAAGGTGGTGACATCAATGAGCGTGTCCTTAAGACAATTTCACTCATTGAGAGACTTGGGTCATTGGACTTCATCAAGGATGCTAATCTATAGAGTAATTTGATCTAATAGTTACTTCTAGACTCCTCTCAGTTCATTATGAATTACCATCTGGATGGCATTTAGTGCACACTAGCTAGACTCCTCAATTAGCTAGCAATTGTACAAATGGGGGAATTTGATATTGACTATTAGTCTCTAACTACTATCAAAGCATATACATCAATGGATTTTGTAGTAGAGATGACTGCAAATAGAGATGTGGAGCTTGAGCTATGCAAGTTATATATGGATGGGTCCTTTGCCTAAGGATCCGGCAAACTAGGGATCATGTTAGTAAGTCCAGAAGGGGGCATTCTAGAGTGCAGATTTAAGGTGGAAGCAAGTAGTGTGTCCAAACTAAAGCTGAATATGAGGCGCTCCTTTAGGGGTTGCGAGTAGCTCACTAACTTCACCCTCTAAAGGTTTCGGTTCATACGAATTCATAGCTTTTATACTAACAGTTCTAAGGCAAGTATGTGGTAAAGGATGACCAAATGAAGAGATACTTCGAGGCAACACGGTGAAAGGTAGCAAAGTTTAGCGGATTTGAATTGAGGAAGATCTGCAAAAATGATAACATGTTGGTACATGAGTTAACTAAAGTGGCCGAGGTTCTAAACTTGTCAAACACCAACTCGATCACAATGCGACTGGTCCCCAAGTTTGCCCTAAATGAATAAGTATTGATGGTAGGGAAAACGTATGGTACAATCCAATAATTGAATATTTAAAGGGCTAAGTGAATGGTCAAAAGCTATGAATTTAAGCTTCCTAGTTCATATTGATTGGAAATATATTGTAACACTTAGGATTTTCCTAACCACTATAAAAATGCTAGAGACCTAGGGACTCAGAGCCAGCACTGAAAGAAGTACGCAAAGGGTCGTATGGAAATCATAATGGAGAATTATCACTTGCTAGAAAGATCTTGAGAGCTAGGTACAATTAGCCCACTTTGAAGGAAGATGCACTAAGGTACATTAGAAAGTGTGAAGTTTGCCAAAAACATGCTAACATTCCCCATCTTTTGGCAGAGGTTAGGAAAACTATTCTTATCCTTACATGGCCCTTTGTGTGATAGGGAATGGGTGTGGTAAAAACCTTTTGGCAAACTTCGAGACAAAGGAAGTTCCTAGTGGTGACCCTAGATTATTTTTGATGAAGGTCGAACCATTAGCAAAAATTACAAAAGTGGCGATGATAAAGCTTATTAGGCAAAACATAGTATGCCGTTTTGGATTGCCTAGAGAGATAATTTTAGATAATGGAAGGCAATTCTTAGGAAGGAAAATCATAGGTTTGTGTTAAAGGTGGGGAATAAAGCAGCTGTCCATGTTAGTAGCCCATCCTCAAACTAATGGTCAGGTAAAAGTCATTAGTTGGACAATTGTTAAGAGCCTCAAGGTGAAGTTGGATAAACATGAGGGGGCTTAGATTGAGAAGCTCCTAGAAGTGTTGTAGGCCTAGAAAACAACCCCACACTTAGCCAAAGGAGGGAGCTTATTCAACATGGTCTACAATATCGACACACTTCTCTCCCTTGAAGTAAGAGGACAGCCGCCCCTTATGCACTTTTATTCTAAGTAGGCAAACAAGAAAGGCATGCTTGAACACTTGGATGTGGTGAAGGAGGATAGGGAAGTGGCTTAACTAAAGATGTTGAAGTATCAACAAAGGATTGGTACTAGCTTTAATAGAAGTGTTGCCCTAAGAAGCTTCAATATTAGGGATTTGGTGCTTAAAAGAATAGATTCGTTGAGAGGCGTGGGAAAGCTAGATCCCACTTGCGATGGACCATACATTATCACTGATAAGCTAGTTGGGGGAGCCTACTGAGTTAAAAATTTGGAGAGGTGCATGCTAGTTGGGTCAGTTAATGTTTAGATGATAAAATGATTTTATTTTTGATCTTTGTAATATGGCTTCCCAATGTTGAAAGTAAATGAAACATTTCATTTCTTAGAACACAATAGTTCATACAAAACTTGAGATGAAATTACAACATAAAGAAGCATTAAGAAATGGGAGAAATGGGGGAAGGGGTCCAGTTTAGATTCTCCTCTAAACTAGAAGGTAGCTAATCTTTGCAGGTCTACTCTAGCATTCCTTCCAAGTTGCCCATCTCTTCCACTATTAGAGGATGACTAATAGAGGCAGCCTCCATTGGTGAGATTTAGGGTCCTGAGTCTCCAATACTGGGGTTTGATGTGAGGACTCAAATATTCTATGAGATTGTAGCTGCTTCATTCCCTAAACCAATTCAATAGAGTCAAACTCAGCCACCTCTTTCAAGAAGCCCAACCTATCCGCCTTGTCTCGACAATATTCGAACCCTCCCATAAAAGTGATGGTAGAGACACATCATCTAAAAGAGACTCAAACTCAGGTGACTGTCATTATTTAGTCAAGTGATCCTCAAGAAAGGTGTTCCATTCAATAATGGAAGGAAAGTTTTGGAGAGTTTGTCATCCTGTCTCATCAAGCATATGGGAAAGTGAACCTTGAAGATCCGTTAATTGTCCCTTCAAGACTCTAGCCCCCAAGTCAAGTCACAAAGGAGACCCATAATGATGTCATTCTTTTTTGCCAAAGCTTGAACACTCTAAAAGAATAGATTCTTGAAGGTCATTTGCATCTTTGCTTGGGCGAGAACATCATTCACCAGGATCAAAGCCTCGTGTAAAATATCAAAGTAAGATTAGTAGGGAGAAGCACTTGAAGGTTTGAGTTTGAATGCACTTTTACCATAAAAGCCTGAAATCCTATTGTGAACGTTGTCCCAAAGTATCTTGGCAGCCAGCTCACGATCATAAAGGGTGCCAGACCCACAAAGGAAGTCGTAAGCTAGAGGGGGATCGTGGCTGATAAAGCTCCTTACCATGAGAAAAGAGTTGGACATGGGAATATGGGGATGGAGGTGCCCTAAACTGCACTGTATACTCTTGGATCAACCTTTAGGGCTCAGAAAAGAGTCTTGCCTATACTTGGTGTGTTACCTCAAGGGTGTTTGAACACAAAAATGATCCATCTCGAGCAAATTAGACCACAACGCTAGAATGAGTGGCACTTGGGCCGGATACAACCAAGGTAGGACTCTCAGTAGCAAAAGATGGGAGAGCTTAGGCGGCGAGGGTGGCTCAGAGGCCTCAAGAGCCTTTCTTTTTTCCCGACAAGGAGAGTAGTGACACAATCCCCAACTAGGTGAGACCTTACCAACTTATCTGCAGAATTTGTATAAACATAAGCTACACAATTAATACTACTCCTCTTCAATCTCCGCCCCCAACCGACGACACTCATCAACCTTCTTGTAGGCCTACTGTAGCTCTTCCACTAGTACCTCTAGATGGTTCTCCAATGCCTTCTTTAGTTTGATGTTTTAGGCTGTGAGCTTGATATTTTTGATCTCTTATTTTTTTTATGAGATCCATGATTTTGTTACTCTCTGTGTTTCTGATTTTGTTCACACCCAACACCTATTCACAATCATAAATCCAAAATCTCTCAGAATGCTACCTAGGTTGATTGCACTTGCTCAGATTGATTGACCCTCTAAGTATTCATAAATCAGAATGCGCATCTATCAATCCTACTGGCCTAGATCAATCCAAGTTGGTCCGGATAGCAAATTCAGCCTCCTTGGGTGCTACTTGGACCTCCCAAGCTAGAATTTGACAACAAGTTCCTTCTTTTGGGTCTCCAAACTCACTCAAGTTTCCTCCAAACTTCCAATTGCACATGACACTCACTAGGGCCTCCTTGAACTTGTGTGCTCAGGATGTTGTGATAGGTTCAGGTACTAACTTGAGGGGATCTCGATTCTTGATGTCAACATCATTCTTCTCTTCTTGAGAAGGTTACTCTAACAACCTTAGGTCATCTTAGACAGCTGCATTATGGGGGGCCAAGTTAAAGATATTAAATGTGGCACTAACACTATACTCAATCGATAGCTTAATTTTGTAAGCATTATCACCAGATTCAAATAAGACTTTCTTGCACCCCTTATTGACTTCTTATTCATATTGTTGGGCCTTTTTCTCCAAATTTGGTGTGCTTTTTCATGTAAGGACTTCACAAATTTAGCTCTTTTCTTGCCATTTGCAATCTGTATTGACTTGTTCATTGCTAGGTAAATGGAAACAAATTCATAGGAGTTAAATGATTAAATTCCTACACAACTTCTAAAGGAGAAAATTCTGTGGTACTATTTGTGGTCCTATTATATATGCAAATTCCATTGTGGCAATTATTCCTCCTAAGATTTCAAATTCTTCTTATGAATTGTGTGCAACAATGTTCCTAAAGTCTCATTGGCCACCTTAGTTTGGAGATGGCAAGCAATTGAGAAAACCAACTTTGTTCACAATTTGCACTAAATATTTTTCAAAAATATCTAAGAAATTTAAGATCACAATCTGAAACAATGGCCCTAGGGACCTCATGCAAGTGTGCAATTTCTTAAAGATTACATGGCTTACATCATCGGTTTTGTAACAAGGAATGAAATGAGCTATCTTGGAAATCTATCAACAATGACAAACATAGCAGCATGTCCATTCCTACTTCTCAGTAAACCCAAAACAAAATTCATAGATACATTGGTCCACGAGGCTTGACGTATAAGTAAAGGAGTACACAAAACGTATGGATATGTAAAGGATTTGGCCTCTCCACACTTTAAGCATCAGTCAGTGATCTAAGCCACATTCCTTCTCAAATGAAGCCAGTGAAAAAGTTCTTACAAAATGCTCACATTCTATGTCTTTTGTGTGGAGATTGAGAACATATCTTTGGGTGAGTGGCAAGATGAGACACCACTACCCTATAGCATAGAGAATTGTGGGTGGAAGCACACTGGATTTAAGTACTTGAGGTATCTAGAAGTCTACACTAACATCTTTATATAGATTACCCCATGGGATATTTTTAATGGTATTCAAGATGATGGCCTATATGGTGGACTTGCTTTCAATCCACCTTGAATTCCAAGTTGATGAACTTTACGTATATACATGATTTGCATCTGCATCATGATGATATTGATATTTTGTATGTTATGACTCATCCTACGTATCCTAACAAGTTCTTTTCTTTTGTTGATATAACCTGTGGCCTTAAGTATTTATAGCATGGATTAGTGGTTAGATTCATTAACAATCATAGGATGTTCGAAATTAAGCATACTTGTCTTTTACATGACGTAGAAATCATTTGGGATGTTACATGCACCTTAATTCATTATACAAATCTTGAAAAATTTTATTTGAAAGGTGAAGTTTAAATTTTGTTGGTAGATGTTTGCGTGTTAATATTCATGGCATGGGTTACTTAGTTGGGACACTTAGGTGCCAAAACTATGGTAAATTTATTGCAGGGGTTGCTTAAGAACTAGAGCCCTGTTTGACTCGGGACATTGGAAATTATTGCCCCTCTAGGTGGAGGAAATTGAAGGTGGCATTCACAAAATAAACTTGCAAATTGAGTATGAGTTTGTAGGTTTAGATACTATTTTAATTGTAGTCCATTTATTGTAGGTCAAAAGAAGCAATTACGGTTGATGGAACAACCTTGACAAAAGGAGGAGAATGATTCAATCGCAACTGGTGGGATCAACTTGCGTGCACATTGGCATTTACCAGATTTAGAATCACAAGGGGTGTGATCGATCACAAATATACGCGAGGTGATCGATCACAAATATACGCGATCGAAAATACAAAGTACTAGCAATATGATTGCATGCACAGTGGATCAAGTCAAATCAATCTTAAATGTAGTTCAATCAATCTAGCTTACACCAGATTAATTGCAATGAATAGCAAAACACGAATTTGAGCTGATTTCAATTTTAAATGCATTTTGACTCATTGTAAGATCTAGTTTGGTCATTTTGAGATGTAAGCCCATTTGGGTTTAGTTAAGCACCTATATCTGTTTTCTCTTTGCATTGTAAGACAAAAATGATGACTTAGACATTTTGACAACTTGAATGAAGAAGTTTTCTTATTTTCCTCAATACTTTGTGTTTGAGTGTGAATAACTCCAAAACTCAAGTTTTAAATCGTATCATTCAGCTTATTTCTTATGGTTCATTGCCAAAATCATAACATGGGTGTTTGGTTCTTGGTTGCTACGTTTTTTATTTGTTGCAATGGTTTTCTCTATATGAAGTACATTCTTGCTCAGTTGTATTAGTAACAATCTTGTAGTTTATCTTCCTTTCCTCAACGATTGTTTTGATCCTATGCTTCTATGGTTCACATCATCTTAAGTCCATAGAAACTTCTTTCCTCAAACACAATTGTGGGGGTTGGTCACCCTTGTATTATCTTCACCTTGTTTAAATCAACTTGTATACCTTGTGCACTTACAACAAAGCCATGAAACACACAATGATCCATACAAAAAAATGCACTTTTTAGCGTTAGCATAAAGTTGTTCTTTCTATAGTGCCTCAAATACATCCCTAAGTAGTTAAGGATGCTTATCAATGGACCTACTATACACAAGATTATTATCAAAATACACTACTAGAAATTTACAAATGAAAGCACATGAAACCTAAATCTGAAGTCCTAGGAATGTATTTAGTGCATTTGTTAATCCAAATAGCATAACTAAACACTCATATTAACCATATTTACTCTTGAAAGCCATTTTCAATTCATCACCTTCTTTCATACGTATTTAATGATAACTACTCTTAAAATTAATTTGTAAGAACATAATAGCACCTTGTGATTCATCTAGCATACAATCTAACCTAGGAATAGGATAGTAATACTTTACCATTATGGCATGTACTACTTAATAATCACACACATCCTTCACAATCCATCTTTCTTAGGTATAAGTAGTACTAGGAATGCACAAGGGCTCGTACTTTCTCGCACCCATTGATTGCTAATAAACTCAATGTAAACGCGATCAATTTCCCTCAGCCAAATCGTTCACATGAGGTGCGAAATGCAAATTTTGTGTTAAATTTCAAATTGTTGAATGTTATAGCCCATTTCAAGGCTCATTTTGTGGCCCATCAGACTTGTAGAGCCCTAGCAACAATTGTACCACTATAAAGATTGTCCATCTTGCATTTTTAGACATTATTAAACAATGAATCTTAACATTTAACAATGAACGAAGAAGTTTTCTTCTTTCTCTTTCGATACTGTGTTGGTGTGTGTTGAGGGATTTCAACTCCTAAGCTTAAGTATTAAATTGAGTCATTTTGTATGTTTTTAGAGGTTTGCGGCCAACATCTACACAATGTAGGTGTTGTCCTATGTGAGGCACATTCTTACTTAGTGGTTTTTGGAAAAATCTCACTGTCTATCCTTATTTTTCCCTTGTATCACTTCCCTTCCATTTCTTCTATTTTCCTAATTGTATTTTTGGTCCTCGCTTCCACCGTGTTCATATCAATTGGCGTTAATGCCAATTAATCAGGTTTTTAAATTCAGTTGATTGATTGGGGTTCCAGATTGTTGTATTCTCCACATTTTCTTTTTTTTATTTCTTCATCTTCTACCCCATTTATTTTATTTTCTAAAAAGACAAAAAAAAATCAGGGGTTGTGATTGTTTGGACAAATTTCTAGTGATTTTGGGAGTATTTGTGGGTGTTCAAAACTTGGTTGTATTCTTTTGGGAATATTTGTTGGAGATTTTGAGTTGTTTGGATTAAAGGAAAACAGAGAAGAAAAGTTTTGGGGTTTCTTTTCTTTGCCTCCAACAGTGTTGTTGAATAATTTTACGATGGATTAGTTGAGCATATGTGTGATTAAATTGTCAAGTGCTCAGAAGTCACTCAAATGAATCTGGTCCATGGTTTAATTTATTCAATTCAATTTTAATATAATATTTTCTCTTCAATTATGTGTGACGCCTTTCTAGTTATGTCTACGTGATTGGATTTTTAGTTATATTTAAGATTGTAAAATTAAAAGAGTCAATTTTATACATTAGAATTGAGGTACATAAGTTAAGACAATTTTTGAATTAAGAGATCGATGAAACCTAATGAATTATAAAAGGTGAGATTAATGCATGTATTTAAAATGGGACTAAGAGGACATTTCTACAATCATATATGTTTCCATTTGACACTTGAGAGTAATAATAGAAATAAAATTGAAAACTTTGATTAATAATTGAATAGAATGAGTACTGAAATCAAATGAATAATTGAACTTGTTGAATAAGAGTGAGATTGATTTCTTTTTTGATTTTTGCCTATTGATCATCTCTTGTGTTGTCTCCCTTTGCTTGGCAATTGCTTGCTTGATAGCTTAATTTACTTAGTTTTGCTTATTATAATTGTTTTTGGCTTTGTTTAGGTTGTTTGATTTGAATTTAGGATTTAATAGCAATAGTTGATAGTAGTTTGACTAACAATCCATATGGGATGGTATTTGTGCTTAACATGATATTGAAATTAACATCATGCACTAAACGTATATTGTGAATTTTACTTTCGCGCGATATTCTTAAAAAAATGGTCAGGAAAATGGTAAAAATATTATAAATTTCTGTTATTTCCTAAAATTTTTATTATTTTTATTTGTCTCATTTATCTTCAAAATTTTATAATTTGATTTTTTTATCTTACTTTTTTGTTTTAATATTTATTTTTTCATGTGAAAATCACTCAACCAAACAACACAAGGAATTTTGAATTTTTTTAATTTTCTTTTTGTCTCTAACATCTTGGATCCTGGCATAATGTGAAGGAAAACTGTTTTTTTCCTCTTTCCAGCCATTTTCCTCCTCTTCCAGCACCAACGGTATGTTTGGTTTGAGGATTTTGTTAAGAAAAAGAAAATGCCAGAAAATAGAAAAGAAAATTAAAAAAAATTTAAAATCTCATATCTTGTTTGATTCAAAGGATTTTAATGAAGAAAGAAAAATATTAAAAAAAGAAATAAAATAAAAATTTTTGAGACTAAATTTTTATTATATAAGTAAAATAAATAATAAACGAATGAAAAATACATAGTTGGTGAAATTTTTTAAGATGAGAAGAGAAATAAAAATAGTTTTCCTCTTATTTTTCCTTACAATTTTATGAAGAAAAAGAGTTTTTGTCTTCACCTTTTCTTTTCCTGTATATTTTTTCTATTAACCAAACACCCAAAAATATTTTTCTTAGTATTTTCTTTTTATTTTCTCTCTAAATGCTAGAAACAAACAAGGTGTAGATAGCATTTCCAATCATATTTTGTAAACAAAAACACAACCAACTAGCAAATGAAAGGAAAATTTTTTGACCCCTTAATATTAAGAAAAAGAAAGAAAAGAAATCCAAAACTCTTAATAGAAATATTTGAGTTTATTAATTTTGTTTTTATTTGTATTTATATTTATATTATCTATTTACATTTATATATTAAGATTAAAGGTTCAATTTTAATTGTGTATTGTTAAATTGGTATAATGCTCTTCTTTTAATATTTTTATTTTCCCTTCCGTTACCTTTATATTTTAATAATTCTATTCTTTTTTCTTTGGTAGTTACTATATTTTCAATTCACTACTCTCTCTCTCTCTCTCTCACACATACACATACATATGTGTGTATATATTACTTTTTAAAAACTTTCACATACTTTTAATTATTAAAGAAATATTCAATATTATTATTTGTAACAATGAATAAAATCTTAAGTTATAAATTTTTTCATACAACATTGAAGGCGCCAGTTTTATTAGTACCTTCTACTTCACACACACACACACACTCTTACATATTGAGGTTAGAGGCTTAATTTCAATTGCATGAAATTAAATTAATATTAATTTTTTTAATATTTTATTTTCCCTTCTTTTTTTATTACACTTTATTAATTCTATGCCTTTTTCTTTCATAATTACTATATTTTCAATTCTCTCTCACTCTCTCTCTATGTATACACACACACACATATATCCATAGATATTATTTTTAAGAAACTCTCTTACACTTTTAATTTTTTAAAAATATTTATCATTGTAATTTGTAAGAAAGAAAAAAAATTAACTTATAAAAATTTTCATGTAGCATTGAATGTGCCATTTTTATTAGTATGATATATTAAGTATATAGGCCATTTTTATTTGTATAATATCAAATTATTATAATATCCTTCCTTGGACATATATATATATTTTCTTTTTACTTTTTTTTCTCAATTTTTATTTATTTAATTTTTCTTTATTCGATATTAATTTATTGTATTTTTAATCATTTCAGTAAAATTTAATTTAATTTATTTATCATATTTCAATCTTTTCTTTTCTACAGATGACACAAATTTTATATATAAAAATGTTATTGATATAATTATTCACAAGCAATACAACTAATCAATGGTACTATGTTTACCAAATTAAGCGCAATGTTTGTTTTGCTTCTCTTTTTTACTTTTACTTTTGTATATTTTAAAAATACAAAAAAAACACACACCTAAAAATTTAAAAAAATTCAACCAATGCTTTCTAGTTCTATAAAGTTAAAAAATTACACAACTATCCTGTTTCAATTTTTTATTTTCTCTATCCTTCTATTTTTATTCTAAATTATTATTTTTACTTATTTTCTCTCAAATTTTATCTATTTTCAAATTATATTAATATTTTTATTTTTATTTTAAATATTTTTATAATCTTAAATTTTTATCTATATTATATATTGAGCAAATAATAAAGTTTAGTTGCCTGATTCATAATTACTTTAATATTTTTTCACAATACTCTCTCAATTTTCATTTATTTCATTCACTTATAGATTTTTATTTATTATTTAGTTCAAACTTTTATCTTTTTATTATATTGGAGTTAAAGCATGATTTTTGTTATGCAATGTTAATATAATATAATTATCTTATTTCAATATACTTAGTTATCTATCTTTCTTCATTCTCTTTTAATTTAATTCTATGTCTTTCATATATTTTAATTCACTCTTTTTGTTAAAATTCACTCTTTTAATTTATATATTTTTAGTTTGCATATGCTTTACTTTGAAATTATTTTTATTTTGATAAATTTAAATTATTTTTTTATTTTTCAAATGTAATAATTTTACAGTTTATAGATAAATTTATAATTTATATATATAAATATATAAAACTTGCAAATTTTAATGAATTTATCTGTAGAGGGAAAAGAGAACCCATTATTTCGTTGTGCATGAGACCACGCTACTTCTGTTCTTAAAAGAATCTAAATTGGCAGCTTCTCTCTCTCTGTCTCTGCACGTATCCTCACGCGTGTATATTAAAATATCAAATTGTACTATTTGTATATATTTATAATTAGGGATTAGAACAGGCGTGTTGAACAGTCAGAAAGAGGACAGGCTATGATTTTTCTCCAAGACCAAGTCTTCGTCTCAGAAGAGAATTTATCAACTAGCAATTTTTCTGTTGTGATTCAACTTTTCTTGCGTGTATTTTGTGCCGAATTTTATTTGATTAGGTGAAAAACTTACCGTTTAGCTCTGGCATCCTGTCTGTGCATGAAGTTTCGAACAAGAATGCTTTGTTTGTTTAATATTTTTGATTGCGGAGAGTATAATTTATGAAGCTTCTGATTGAATGATAGTATTTAATTTTTTGCTGAAATTTCTTTGGGACATACTTATTTGTTTGTTTGGGTTAAGCTTATAATATTTTTATCTTGATGGGCTTATGAAAAGTGAGAGGTCTTGAAATTGCAAAGTACGGGGTTGTTTATTGGCTGCTGGGTTTGGTTGGGGAAGTCATGGGTTGTGTATGTGGGAAACCCTCTTCAATAGTTAAAGATAACGAGGATAGCCCAAAGCAGAAAGAATTGATAAGGAAGACATATGGATTGCATGTGGCTCGAGCGATTTCCTCAAAAAGGGATCAGAGATTTTCGCCGAAGGAGAAGTTGGAGATTGGGGATGGTAAAGTTGGGTTGATTGATAAGAAAGTTAATGGGTCTAGAAGGGTGAGGGACGAGTGTTATGAGAAGATAAGAAAGATTTCTGAAGATATGAGCAATTTCCCGGAAACGGGGTACCTTTCCGGAGCTGTAGAAGTGGAACAGATTGCTGCAGGATGGCCCTCTTGGCTAGTCGCAGTTGCTGGGGAAGCTATCAGAGGATGGATTCCTCGTAAAGCTGATACTTTCGAAAAACTTGATAAGGTAGTGATCGGGTCTAGCTTCTTAATTTTTTTTCCTTTTTTTTTTTTTTTGAATGTCTGGATAATATTTCTAGGTGCTGGTTTTCTACTTCATATACGGCAGTGATGGGGAAGAATTTGTTCAAGTGTGTCCACTGGCCTCAATGATTGAACAGTTAGCCTCTGTTGTGTAGCTGTTAGATTGAAGTGCATAATCGGAGCTTAATATGGTTCAGGAGTTGTAAAGCCATAATATACTAATTTACCTATAGATTAAATGTTAGCTTTCCTCTATTAGCTGAAAATGGTTTTAGTTTTGTTCTGATCTGCTACTGAAATTAAGCCTTAAACATAACTGCAAAATGAAAAATAGAGGATTTTATGAATAATTTTTTTTGTTGCCTCTACATACGCTGCTGGGGATAATAATTCATTTTCAATTAGACAGGACAATATCTGATTGCTGTAAACTAATATTATTGGTTTAGGGGAGTCAATTTACCTAACAAAGATCTATTATAAATTGAATCAATATTTTTAATTTGGCTTTGGTTATTATAAATTGAATCAATATTTGTAATTTGGCTTTGGTTCATAATTTCTTTGCTTGAGAGTTCAGTTTGTCAGGCTTTTCTGGCATGATGTGTAGGTGTTATGTGAAGTGAGGATAGAGTAATATGCCTGAAGGCTTTCATTTAATTTTCACAACACATGCATGCTATACTCACCAAGCTAAGCCACTTTGTTTTCAGTGCTTTATTGGTCCTCGGAAAGCAGTGCACACTTGATATATATGACCAATTCCAGTACCTAAATGTATCTCGCCCTTGTTGTTTTTTAGTTATTCTTTCAAATAATGCTTACAGCTTTAACCTGAGTTTACTCTCTGTTTTGTATTGACAGTACTTCCTTTGATGTTATCAACCTTTACCGATTCTATTTTTTGTTTCCTTCTTTCTGTATCTCTTTCCTTTTCTTTCTTATTTCTTGAAATGGTAAGGATTGGAAAGTGGCAGGATTACAAGATGTGCTCATTAGTTGGGGAGTACTAGGTGGAAAGTCATGCTTGAAACAGTCACATAAATGACACAATTGGGAGTTTCCTTCTTATGTATCTATTGTTATAAAATGAAATTTTGATGCACATTCCTCTAGAGATTTTTTCTTTTATGCTTGTAAACACATTAAAATTTTGTATCTAATCAAATAATGTCACATGAAAAATGTAACATTAAAAAGTCAATTGAATAAATTATATTTATATTTTAGGAATTTAAATGAATATAATTCCTGAAATGAATAAATAAAGAATTGATATTTTAATCAGCCAGACAAATGGTAACAAATAGCGTAATCCTATTAGAGGCAGATAAGACAAGGATTCAGCAAGATCGAGCTTATCGGTTAAGTTTTTGGATAGGCTCCAGGCAGTAATAGCCAATGAAATTATGCTGTGTCAATAGGTTGATGCGGTCACATTATCTCTCCTACAACTATAAATAAAGGTCAAAACCTATGGGAACAGAAGTCAGAGAGTTGAAGTAGTTTAAGATTTAAAGCAATGAAAGCTCTATTTGAATTTTCTTTGGGATTTTCAAGAACATTCAAAGTATTCTTTATCAAATCTAAAGAGTTCATCACCAAGCTCAAGGTGTTTTTATGAAATTTAAGGAGTTCGCTACCAAGTTTAAGGCGTTCTTCATCAAATTCAAGAAATTCGTCACCAAATTCAAGACGCTCTTCATTAAAAGTCTTTAAAGTTAGCATTTGATCTAAAATCATGGTGCTAAATCTAAAGATTAATGTTACTGAAGATCTAACAACCTTCAATGAAGATCAAGAACAAGCCTTTTTTTTTTTAAAATTGTTCTAGCTTTAAGCAAGCGTTTTTGAAGAAAGAATCAGATGATTGAACTTAGAGAATAGAACTCACAAAATTTATTTTGATCCAAATTATTCAATCTTGTACAATTTTTCTTCTTATTCAAGAATTTTGTCCTACAATGCTTCTTTGAAGTTCTGATATTTTATTTATTTTAATTACTATATATTGTTTTAATGGTTTATCCTTATATAATTTGATTTGATTCTTTTGTGATGCTATTTGCTATTGCAGATTGGCCAAGGAACTTACAGCACTGTATATAAGGGTCGTGACCTTCTGCTTAATAAGTTTGTTGCCCTGAAAAAGGTGCGTTTTGATAATATGGATCCTGAAAGTGTCAAATTTATGGCAAGAGAGATTCTCATTTTGCGAGGGCTTGATCACCCAAATATCATAAAGCTGGAAGGCTTGGTGACTTCTAAAACATCTTCCAGTTTATACCTTGTCTTCGAATATATGGAACATGATCTCACTGGACTTGCATCACTTCCTGGCATCAAGTTTACGGAACCACAGGTTGTTTTTGTCTGAGTTCATTATAGTTGTTTCTTGGTTATGCCTGTACATCTTAATGCAACACTGGGAAGCAAAAATATGCTTAAGGCCTTTGTTGTTAGTTACAAGCAATTGGCAGTGTAAAATGAAGTAAATCTCTCAAATAATTGATTAATTCTATCATTTTTGCTAGGTTGATGCATATATCTTTGTTATTATTAATATTGTCATATTATAGGTCAAGTGTTATATGCAACAGCTGCTGAGCGGACTTGATTATTGTCATAGCCATGGAGTACTGCATCGGGATATTAAGGGTTCAAATCTCTTAATTGACAATCATGGTCTCTTGAAGATTGCCGATTTTGGGTTAGCAAGTTACTTTGATAATAACCAGAAAGTTCCATTAACAAGTCGCGTTGTGACCTTGTGGTATCGGCCGCCAGAACTGTTACTTGGTTCAACTCAGTATGGAGTTGCAATTGACTTATGGAGTACTGGTTGCATCCTTGGAGAATTATATGCTGGCAAGCCCATCATGCCTGGCAGAACTGAGGTATTGTTGAAACCCGATTAAACCATGTCAACAATAAATTCAAGCTGTTTCTCTTTCAAATTCTCTTCTGTCTTTATCCTTATAGTATATGCAATATACTTTAAGTGGTTATTTCTACAGTAGTTCGGTAACTATAGACCTGTGGTGAGCATGTGTGTGGGGACAAAAATTCTAGATTTTGTTCGTGATGATAGGTGTCACTAACTACTTGTTTCAAGTAACTAAGTTTATTTGATTCCTGTGTAGATTCTTTGAGAACTGTACTTCCGTAAAGGTTTTGATGTCAGTATTGTTGCGGTGCATACAAAGTCTAATTGGATCTCATTTTCTGTTTTTGACTGGATCTTTCATTTGAGAATTTGTTCTGAACTTCTGCAGAACTAATATGGTTAGGTTTTCTTTAGGGTGTATATTACATATGATAAAGCTGGTTCTACAGACCATGAAGCATTCCTTATGGCCAATAGGCCATTATGTTCTGTAAGATGTAGGACTTCAGAGGCAGAGCTAAGATTAGATGTACGATTGAAGATGCATATGACATGGTGTAGAGTCCAAAATAGAGGTGCCCAGACTTTCATATTTGCACAAAACATTTGAAGTCATGGAAAACTTCTTTTATTGATTCGAAAGGCTTTTCTGGAGTTCTAATCTAGTTCCTGGAAAAATCTTATTCCTAACTATGTTGATTGAGTACAACCTTTCTTCAATTTGTTAAATTATCAAATCAATGCTAAACTCTATTGGATGTGGCTTTGAGGTTTGTTAGAATTAACACGAGATAAAGAATTTCCTTGTACTTCTTGATTTTTTGCTGTGGCGAACTTATAACTAGATTTCACCTAAGCTTGAACTGAAAAGCCTGATGATAGTTCATGAACTTTGTTCTGGCATGCACATGAGTATCTGATTTGCACAGCTTGCATTCCTGCATAGTTGTGCGCACAATTGCAGTGGGGGGTGTCACTTTATGGTAATTGCAATGAATTTTTTCTCTGCTGTCATCGGTGGAACACTAATGTTAAAATCAATAGTTATGTCTCTACTAGCTTTAATGGCATGAACCATGTGTGCTTGTGACATGAGCAGCATTCTTGAATTTTTTCATATAGGTTGAGCAGTTGCATAAAATATTCAAGCTTTGTGGTTCTCCCTCTGAGGATTATTGGAGGAAGTCAAAATTACCCCATTCACCAGTATTTAAGCCTATTCAGCCCTACAGACGGCGAATTTCTGAAGCCTTGAAGCATCTACCTGCTGCTTCTGTAGGGCTCATGGAGACCTTACTCTCTATTGACCCTATGGATCGAGGAACTGCATCTAGTGCCCTCAAAAGTGAGGTGAGCTTTCTCTCTCTCAAAGCCAAATGATGGATGGAAATATCAAAAAGCAATTAAGCTCTAAGGTGGAGATTCTAGGACTGCCAATATTTTTTAAGCCATTCTAGGACTGCCAATATTTTTTAAGCCAAATTCCATTAGCACTTATCATACCCAGGTGAAACTTGAACTGAATTTGGATTTCAATTGTTCCTGTTTCTTTAAAAGCATCATAATCATCATTTAATTTCCTGAATATTTTCAGCAATTACTAATCATTTTAGAGAATTTTGAGGCTACCACAGAATATCCCTAGAATTTCTGTTAGGTAGAAAGGATATCCCTAAAAAGAATTAGTGATGTTTTTTTCTGTGTTGTGATATTTCACACTGTTCTCTAGCATCAAATCTTTGGCAAGAAGTGATAACAATGCCTTTGGAACAAAGGAAGCAGATGAGGACTTCCGCTATTGTTCGTATTACTAAACTTCATGCAATATGCTGAGCTATCTTTATTTGTATTGTTTCTAATCAATAGAAGTACAAGAATGAATTAACAGCATAAAATTTATATTCTTAGCAATTGAAGTTGATAGCAATAATAATTCTTACTAGCAGCTGTGGCTGCTGCTTCCTCAGGAGAAGGATTACAAGGAGGAGAAGAGCAGGAATAGGAGAGGAGGAAACTAATGAGCAAGAGAAGGACCTCTGTGCTCCTGCTCCTCATGTACCTGGCTCCGCCTCCTCTTTGTCATCCTCCTCCTCCTCCTTCTTGCAATATCCTAAGCACAGATTGGGAGAAGATCCCCTGAACATTGTTTCTCTCTCTCTCTCTGTCTCTAAATGAGGCTATATTGTGTCACATAATTCATTAGTGGATCTGTTTATATGCTAGTCTGGAGGCTTGTTTAGATTGTATGCCTTTACTGTCTTCTTTTCCTATTGTTGGCCCCTGTTTATGGATTATCAATGCAGTAGTCTTTGAAAATCCCAACCTATCTTTGATTAACATTATATTTCATTGAGTTTTTCCTAATCTTTTCAGTTGATCAATTACTTAATGTAAATTTATTGATAGAGGTTGTGCTGCTGATACGCTAGTCTTTATTTTTGTTTTTGCTTATTGCTGAATGCTTTGGTGCGTCTTTCTCCTTGTCCTTGAGTACTCTGCTGATTCACATGATTCTGTTTGTCCTACTTTGTGAATTTATCCCATAGAAGATCTTTGTTCATAGATCTCAGTTAAGAGAGCAGTAGTTATTATTTGATTCTATTCTTTATGATAGTTCTTCAAAGCAAAACCACTTGCTTGTGATCCATCAAGTTTGCCAAAATATCCTCCAAGCAAAGAGATAGATGCAAAATTGCGAGAAGAGAAGGGAAGGAGGTGTGTGCCTATAGTTACTTTTCTGTCATTTTGCATAGTTGTAAATTTTTCTGTTTCCTGGATTCTATTTGGTAAAATATGTAGTTTGATACTTTTAAATTATGAAAATAAAAACCTAGTTATTTTTCTTTATTTTTGCTACATAGTTTCCAAAATTCCACCTAGAAAATTGGCTGGGTGCTAGGGCTTTATTAGCTTAGCAGCTGCATTTTGTCTTGTAGTTTTTGAGATAATGTGTAGGGTTTACCCTTAACTTCGCACATGTATAAGTTTTTAAGGTCTTGACAGTACGGCTTGAACCAATTTCCACAGGCAAGAAGCCTTAGGAATTAAGGGACGTAAAGGTGATGATGCCTTGAAGAGATTGGAAGAATTGCGACCTGTTCCAGCCCCTGATGCTAATTCACAATTGACTGGGTCAAAGCAGGTACATTTAAGATTGATTCTATGTTTTTAATTTAACTGTATTCTTCCATCTGGCTTTACATGGCAGAAAAAAGTACACCTTGAGAGGCTAACTGTACTTAACATTTTTTGTAAAGATTTGGATTCACTAACTATGAGAAGTCGAAGCTGAAATTAATCCCTACAGTAGACATAATTGCATCTAATGATCTTCGGTTTATCTGTTAGTAAATGTACATCTGATAATCCTTTGTGCAGAGGTTGAATCTATCTTTCAATAGCATCATCCCAAAAGATTGTATCTTTGTATTCCATGCCACCTATTTTCTGTTTGCTAAGGTGTACTACTGCCAATGAAATATATAGGTTGTTAGATGAATTGCATATCAGTTGATACTTAATCAGCTGAAATATGTGAAATTATGTTTGACTGAGGTCAATTACTTCAATTGACTCCCCAGCCTGGGACTTGATTCGAAAGAGTAAACCTAAGGCACATAATATGCCAGTTGAAATATGTGAAATTTTATTTGGCTGTTTGAGATCAGTTACATTAATTGATTCCCCTACCTATGACTTGTTTTGAATGAACTAAGACATTTAAATTGCCTACACTCATTTTTGCATTTTATTTTAATCACCTTCTATAAATTTGGTTAAGTTTTATGAAAAGCTTCCACTGTCAACTTAATCATTAGTTATAGTCTTAATGTTCTAGTGAACTGCAAATGTCATAAAATTTGAATATGGAATATAAATTTGTTATGTAATGGACAACTATGTAGTCTGGTTGAAATGCATATAGCTAAGAACATTTCTGTAAATTAAATTTTGTTTTGCGTATGATTTTGTGGCCCACAATTGCATATAGCTAAGAACATTTCTGTAAATTAAATTTTGTTTTGCATATGATTTTGTGGCCCACAATTTCTATGACAAGTTCGGTTGATTAGTCAGCTGGGGTTACTGTCTTCTAGTCCTTGTTTAAATATCTCCACTTACGTCTGTCTTGCCTTCCTACTGCTTGCTGTGGAGGGTGGCAATATGCCGTGCTTAATGCACTTTTGTGACTTACTGAAATGGCTAGGCTGTTTGAATAAATATCTATTGTATTTACATTAAATATATATCTGTAGGATGAGTTTTTATCTCACGCTACCCTGTTTTCTCAGTTTGTCATTTAGGTGATGGTGGTGATTACCTGCTTGTTTATGTTTATGCTTTGAAGTTGTTTGAAATAGTTCTATTAAATTTAAAATATTTTTGATATGTCCTAATGCATTGCAGTTATAGGGTTTGTACTGTGTCGCTCCACACTGACAAATTTAACTTCTTAAAGATCAGTGATAAATGACTATAATTAGTGCCACTTGTAGAAATTCTACTATTTCTCTTTATTCCTTTTCTGATGGCATTATTTATCAAGTGTTCATGATATTAAAAATGGGACTTTGACCATCAAAGAATAAAAATATAAATGACTGAACAGTTCATTACACGAAACAGAGTGTTTCTTGTTACCATTTTATTCTCCAATTGAAAACAATGGTGGCGTTTCATTATTATAGAGCCACAGGTCAAAATTGTGTTGTTTACAAGTTTGAATTTGTTTCAGGGGAGGCCTGGCCTTGCGAATTCAATGAGCCGAAGTGGCTTGTTTAAACCTCACAAGGAGGAAGAGACTTTTGGTTTCCCATTTGATCCACCGAGACCGGCACACGGATTGAAAGAAATGGACAATTTTCATTTGCAAAATTCCCTAGATAGAGTTTCCCATTCGGGTCCCCTAGTTTCTGGAGTGGGTTTGGAATTGGCTAGGAGGAAGAATGTTGATACTTACATTGCTTCTGTCAGAAACAATTTATCCTCGCTATCAGGTTTGGAGGCATCTAGGGCTTTATCATCAGCAGGGCCTCGAGACAAGATAATTTCTTCATGCGTGGAAACTACAAATCAAGTAAGTCGGCTTCCAGAGTCTTTTCAGGAGCATGTGGGAATGGAGGATAGAAAACACCATTCACAGATTTTCCCTGGCTCACGACAAGCTGGATCTAGAAGAAACAATATGAAAGAGCCCATTGTGGTAAGTTTCATGAACAATATCGGCTAAAACTACTCATACCTTTGTTGCCTTCTTAACTTTTCCCTTGTGATCTCTTTCCATGCTATTTGGAATTTGTGCGCCTCACACCTCTAGTTTACACTAGATTTCTCTTGTAACCCCTTATTTTTTTGTCCTTGTTTGACCCAACAAGGTGTTAAAGATGGGAAAAGTGGAAATATCATACTTTTTCACCATTATCGATAGAATTATTCAAGAGAATTGATTTTATCGTTTTGAAACTTGGGCTATTCTTTTTTAAGAACATTCATTTTAGCAAATGCAAACTTATCTGTTATTCGTTGAAGTACATGCGATTGGCTAACCCGTGACTTGTAACTTGTCCCTGCCAGGACGGATATACTCATAAAGAGAGAAAAATTCATTTTTCTGGTCCTATACTTGCACCTTCAAACAATATAGAACAGATGCTTAAAGAGCATGATCAACGGATCCGGGAAGTAGCTTGGCGCATAAAGCAAGGGAAAGCTAGAGGTGGTAGAGTTCGGCCGCAAGGAATGCATTCGACATCTAATCAAGTGTATATCTCGAATTAGAACTTAGGGCAATCCGTTTGAATATACAACACACACACACACATATATTGATTGAGACTGTGAGTTCCCCGTATGTAAAGTGTTACCAAGTGTATAGATATTTCTTGTTTAGGATTTTTCTTCAATAATTTAAAATGATGCATCCTTTTCATCCAGGTGAACACTAGAATCGATTGACGCGTCGATGGCATTGTGTAGCAATGAAATGCTGCGTAGAAAATTATAGCCATTGACTTTTTGAAGCGATACTGGGGCATAGCCAAGAAAATGACATCTATAATTCTATCCTTCGTGATGGCATTAAAAGGGTGTTGGGTAACTTTTTTAACAAGTTCTTGTGGTTAATAAACTATTTTTGAAATTTGTAAATTTATAAGCAACATTTCCTGTTATTTTGAATGATAAATCTTATAAAATGTTACATATGAGGACAGAGCACAAAATTTGCCTTCTGCTTAATCATAATTTGAATAATAATTGAATAAAAATTGGAAGTGTGAAGTTATAAAATAGCGGTAATATTAGCATAAGAAAATGTATACAAGTGCTTGGGAAAAAGGTTTCAATAATAATCTTTCATACTAAATAATATTTTTATGTTTTCGTTACGCCTCTCCAGGACAAGCCTTCGTGTCTAAAAGTTCCCTTCGGGAATTGATCAAGCCGCTGGAGCTTGGTATGTTAGAGCCATGAACAACACTTTGGCCATGCGATGCAAAGGTGATTTTAAGTTAGTTGGAGTCAAAGATGCCTTAATTTGGCACTACTTGAAGTCTGACAATTTTTAGGTGAGGCCAGCCTAGCACTTGGCTCGGAACCTCTTTTCCTACAACCCGCCTTCCGTTTGCAACACAGACAAGCAATAATCAAGTTCCTGACATTGTACTTGGTCTGCAACACAGACAAGCATTAATCAAGTTCCTGACATTGTACTTGGAAGCTGAACCTGGCCCATAAAATTCTCCTATTCGTTTGGCGTCGCTTGATGAACATCCTTCCTACCTTTCTCAACTTAAGGATGAGAGGTGATCTTGCCCAAGCTCAATGCCTGCACTCTGAGGAAGAAGGTTACCAACACATCTTCATTACGTACCATTATGCTCGTCCAGTGTGGGCATTGTTGAACATTCTCTGAAGGACTATAGACTTTGACCATCCAGACCTGCGAATCTGGCTGCTTCATGTTGCCGAAGAGCCAGATAGTGAACTTTTTCAGTTGGTTTAAGTCATCCTTCGGACTTTGTGGAATTGTAGAAGAGGTATCAATCAAACTCCTCAAGAGGCTTTGAACTTTGCCATCACATATTTTTTCAATCCTGCAATGAAATTCTGCTACCCCTCTATTAGCCCAAAGAGAGAACCAGCAGAAATCCAATGGAACCCACCTCATGGGAACGAAATCAAAATCAATTTCAATGGTGCTATCTTCAATGAAAGGAACGGAGCAGGTATTAGGGTAGTAGCTTGAAACTCTCAAAGCAAGTGCATGGGTTAGACGTCTAGTTTTACTGCAGCCATCACTAACCCTTTGATTGCCGAAGGCTTAGCTGCACTCCATGCCCTTCTACTGGCCCAGAATACAGAATGGGACAACTTGGTTGTGGAAGGCGATTGCCTTACTTGATATGAAAGCTTCAATTGAAGAGTTTGAACTAGGCCATTGTTGCCCTAGTGTTACAAGACATCCTGCATCTATCATCTACATTCCATTCGGTTAAATTTTCTTTTGTTAGAAGGATGTCCAATGTTTTAGCTCATAAATTACGCAGGTTTGATTACTACTAGCTCAGATGACCTTTCATCGGTTTGAGCCACCTATTGGCTCCTTAATAAAATTCAGTTTCTCACTTTCACAAGAAAAAGAATGTTGTTTGGATTTCTTTGAATTTAAAAGATAAGAAACGAATTATAATATTTTAGAATTAATAAAACAATAGAGTTATCAGAAGCACACAAAAGAAGCATAATTGTATAAAAATTATTTTTGTGGTAGGCCCAATTCAAAAGCAAAGGAAAATTTTGGAAATACTTTAAAATATATTTTTAACAAAGGGCACAAAGAAATTTTTCGTGTATTTTTACACATTCAAATACTTTTTTTCAATGAAGTTTTTACATAGTTTGTTGTTTCTAATCAAATTTTATTTTTTTTATTGTGTGATCTTTGTTATGAAAAATTTTAATCTACTATTTAATAAAATTTAATATGGTTACGTCATAGATAAATATTCAATAAATTCTTTCTAAGAATTTAATATGGTTACATCATAGATAAATATTCTATAAATTCTTTCTAAATTGAAAATTGAGAATTTTGAAATTCTTAAAAACTTCAATGAAGTTTCAATATTTACAACTTGCAAATAATATACACCAAAATCATACTTACGTTACTTTGGGGTAGCTATAGATATTGATAGTTTTCACTTGGTGCTACAGTACCAAGTGTTGCTATTACTCTATTATGTTGAAATACCAACGCACACAATTTCCAATGCCCACAAACAGAATATAAAATGAACGCAACAATTGATGACACAGTTTGGAGTCAACTTTCTACGTCTACAGAGCACTTACCTAGGTGAAGGATCCTACAATGTCAAATTCAATAAGAGTATACCTAAATTTGAAGAAAAACATTCCATACGATCAAACTCCTTTGGCCCCAACCTTTTCACACACTTACAAGCAACCCATTTTGCTTAAATACTCACACAACTAGCTCTACTGGTTCTAACTAGGTTGAATAGGACATGTTTGCACTATTTCCTTACTCTTTTTTTGCTCAGTTTGCCATATACATTAATCCTTAACGTAAAACAGAGAAAGTTCACCTCAATTCACTTAAATCGTGAAGTTCCAAAGGATCAAGTCATCCAATGAAGTCTTTAGATTTATATCCATCAAGGTCAACGACTTCTATCCATTTTGGACATGTAATCTCTAAACATCAACACCAAATCAAAGCTGCACTATTTCCCACCTTGTCTCTGCATCTGGTGTTCCAACATCAGTGTTAACTTTCCCAACTAGCGAGATATTTTGTCCATTTTGAGTGGATTCTGTCAACCATCAACAAGATACACGTAGTTTTGTTTATCTAATTAAATAGGATAAATTAATTCCATGCCACACAT
The DNA here is from genome assembly GCA_019155195.1 of Avicennia marina. Lineage (NCBI taxonomy): Eukaryota > Viridiplantae > Streptophyta > Magnoliopsida > Lamiales > Acanthaceae > Avicennia > Avicennia marina. The sequence continues at coordinate 11,612,478 of CM032756.1, read as the reverse complement.
CAACACTTGACTGATTAAGACAAATCCTTGAGATTTGGAATAAAGATTCCAACAAATCTTTCCAAATAGGCCTGGACAAAGACTTTCCATCTTGAGCAAATTCTCTCAACTATTAAACGTTGATACCCCATCAAATTACCATCCAAACCCATCATGAGATCAAGAGCCCATAAGTTCAAGGAGTCCCTCACGAGTTTTATGTTTAATTGGGAGTTTATAGGATCCATGGACATGATTAGGGAGCTAAAGAATGGAAATTAGCACCAAATTTAGACTTGAGAGGTCTAAAAGTCACGAAGGGAGTCTGGAATTGTGATCCAGACTAACCAGATTGACATTTGGAGCATTTGCCTTTACGAATGTGTGGCAGCCTGATGAACGCAATCGACATGGGTGCAAAAGGAGGTTTTCTAAAATTATGACTGCTAGGATGCGATTTATTGTGATGTCGAGCGATCGCAAATCTAGATTAATAAGCAAGACGTCTAGAGGAGGCACAGTCGATTTACCTTAGGACTAGATCAAACTAGATGTAGGCAGAAAATTTTGGAGGGCCTAGATCGATCTCAATGCAAAGTTTGACTTCTTTTTTGACTTTTAATTGTTGGAGAGACTTTTTGGAGGGCATTTTCATCCTTTAACCTGCTTTAACCCTAGGGCAATGGTTTATATCTATAAGTACATTCATTTGGCTCTTGTACAAGAACTTTTGGTGATGAAATAAAAGCTTGAGAGAATATTCTCTTCCCATTCTTACTTGTTGTTTGAGTGTGAGTTATTACACCAAGTTCAAGTGCTAATCAGGTCAATTAGGTGTATTCCGATGGTTTGTGATCCTTTTTGGCATGGTATTTGGTTCCTTAGTTAGCAAAAATCAATTTGTTGTAAAGGTTAACCCTAAGTGAGGTTAGCTTTATTTGGTTTATTTTTGTGTAATCTCATAATTTATCCATTTTTATTATTTGTTACCATTTTCCTAACCATCTTCGATGCTTGCTTCCGTCAGTTCGAATCAATTGGCATTAGAGCCAACTTAATAGGGTTTCTTAACTTGGTTGGTTGGTTGGGTTTTATTTGTGTGTTCTCCATATTTTCCTACATTTATTTCTCCACCTTTGATCCCATTTTCTTCTTAAAATCTAAAAATACACTCATGTGAGGGATCAAATCTTGATGTTGGATCCTATCCCCCAAGTTAACAAGGTTTTTGCCATGGTACAGCAATAGGAGAAACAACACTAAATCCTTGGAGTGATATAGGGCCCTAAAAACTTTGCATTAGCTGTGTAGAAAGGACTGAATGCATCTAAGGGGACAGGAAAAAAGGAAAGATCTTATTGCTATCACTATGAGATTCCTGCCATAGCTTTGAAAATTGTTTCAATGATGGAAATGTAGATCCTCTTGTGTGTTGACATTGCAACATGAGAGGGCATGTTGCTGAAAAGTGTTACAAATTGAAGGGATATCCCCTTGGACACAAGTTTTATTAAAAATCAAGCAAGAGTGGTGGCATAGCACACTTGACACAGACTGTCACTTAGGAACAGAAGGTATTTGGTTGATGATGGTGATAAAATGACCTTGACCAAGGCACAACACCATGAGTTGATGGCAATTCTTGCAGCAAGAAAGACAATAACCAATGGGACTGGTGAAAGGGATTAAGCCCAATGCTTACCAACTACAAACACAACCACTATCCTTCTTTCCATTCACAATGCTGATTCATTAACCATGTTTGGTAATTCCTTGCATATAGCTACTATCCCTTCACCCTTAACTAAATGAAATCGTAAAAATACTTCAACAACAAACCATGTTTGGATAATAGATATTGGGGTAATAGATCATACGATCTGTGACCCAACACTCTTCACTTCTGTTGCAGTCAGGATCTCCACCCTAATCAAACTTCCAAATGGTTCTAAAGTGCTTGCTACACACATTTCAACAATAAAGCTAACTAGCAAAATTGTTTCGTATGATGTGTTATGTGTTCCTTCTTTTTCAATAAACCTCATTTCAGTTAGGAAACTCACTCAGACCACTCCTTGTTGTCTTGTTTTCTCTTCCTCATTTTATTACATGTAAGACCTTGTTTCCTTGACCACGATTGGGAAGGGTGACATTAAGGATGGCTTGTACAAATTTCTAAGAGACAAGGTGTCTTGTCAAGAACTTGTTGTAGATCCATCCATCACCTTGTAGCCAAACTCCTGTAAAGCTATTTTTGATGTAAGTTAAAGTCCTACCCAGGATTTGTAGCATTATCATCTTGGTCATCCTTCAAACAATGTTATAAACCTGATTCATAGTCCAATTGTAAAGTCAAAATCAACAAAACTCAATAATACTCCTTTTTTAGTTTATCCCTTAGCTAAAATGCACAAAAAGCCTTTTGCTCATAGTGATCATAGGACTGTACATCCTTTTAAAATGTTACATTATGACTTTCAGGGCCCTTTTAGTGTGGTAGCTTATGATGGTAACAAATATTTCTTAACCGTGGTGGATGACTTCACCAGGATAATTTGGATACTCCTGCTCAAAACAAAATCAAAAACCAAAGAGTGCATCCAATCTTTCTACAACCTAGTAAAGAACCAATTTGAGAGTAGAATTAAGGTGATCAAAATTAATAATGGTTGTGACTTTGCTTCTAAACATTTCTACAAAGAAAAGGGCATATTAAACTAAAGAACATGTGTGGAAATCCCTTAATAAAATGGGGTGGTTGAGAGAAAATATCAGCATTTGTTAAATGTAGCAAGGGCCCCCAGATTTCAATATGATCTACCACTGAAATATTAGACTAATTATGTCCTAATAGCCACTTGTGTCATAAACAGAACACCAACCCATGCTGTAAACAATAAAACACCCTATAAACTGCTATTTGGGTTAACCATCTTATCAACTTATGAGTCTTTAGTTGTTTATGCTATGCAACCACTTTGAACCAAGGTAGGAGGAAGTTTGATCCTAACGAAAGAAAGTGTGTGTTTTGGGCTATCCATATGGTATAAGGGTATACATTGCTTGTTCTAGAGAGTAAACGTGTAATTTTCTCAAGGGATGTAATTTTCTTTAAGAACATTTTCCCATTCCAATACAAAGATCACTATCTTGTATTAGAACACTCTACCTATTCTCATTCACTGCCTTTTGCTCTGGACCCTTTCCTCGCTTCAAAGCCTATGCTTGCCTCCTCATGACAACCATAACCTTAACACACCACCCCAAACACTTTTCCAAACCAATTCAAACTAGCCATACTTAGAAGACCAGCATAGGCAGCAACCTACATTAGATCACAAATCAGATCACATTACCTTACTAACTGATCTAACCATTGTTCCATTGAATAACTAGCCACTTTTTGCCTTGAGAAGATCATGCAAGAAAAGGAATGCACCAAAATATCTCTAAGATTACTATTGCCGGCAAGTCTCTTGATCTTGACCCCTTTCAACACAACAATGTAAGCGCAGCACCAAAGACCATATCAAGTATCACCTTGAAAGTGCCTTAACTAATCAAAAGTTTTTCCTCATTACTAAACCTCTTTGGCTACTATTTCATTCAAAAAAAGAACTAAAGAATTATGCAGAAGCCTCAAAGGATCCAAGATGGCAAGAGGCAATGAGGGTAGAGCTAAAGGCATTGGAGGACAATAACACTTAGACTCCCATAGATTTGCCAACTAGTAAAGAGCCTAGAGGATGCAAATTTGTGTATAAAGTCAAGTATAAATCTAATGATAGTGTGGAAAGATATAAGGCTAGGCTAGTGGCTAAGTGATTCACACAAAATGAAGGCAGATTACCATGAAACAGGTCTCAAGGCAATGGTATGCCACTTTATCACATTCATCGATCAGCTTTGGATTTAATCAATGTAAGACTAATTTTAATCTCTTTCTTTTGAAGAAAGATAGGTCATTTATAGCCTTGTTAGTGTACATTGAGGATATAATAGTAGCAAGCAACTTAGAGCATGAAGTGATGCACGTGAAAGAATATCTCAATAGCAGGTTTAAAATCAAAGATCTAGGGGAGTTGAAGTATTTCTTGGGCATAGAAGTTGCTTGAAATTGAAGTGGAATACATCAACCAACAAAAATATACCCTAGACATCTTAGCAGATAGTAGATTACTAGCTAAGAAGCTCTACAGAACTCCTAGGGAACAAAACACTAGATTAAGCAAAGATGAAGGGAAATTATTGGATGATGCTTTTGTTTATCGTAGGCTAATTGAGAGTCAATTATATTTAACCATAACTAGGCTTAATATTTGTTATTGTGTGCAAACTTGAATTAATTCATGCAGGCTCTAGAGATATGTATCTGAGGGCAGTTTATATAATGCTTCACTATATCAAGTCAGCACTAGAACTAGGACTCTTCCTACCCTCAACAATTGATCTCTAGATTAAAGCATATGGTGACTCAGATTGGGACTTTTGTCCTGACTCTAGAAGATCCATTACACGGTTTTGCATCTTTTTTAGAGATTCCTTGGTGATCCAAAAAGTAATCTATCATATCTAGATCTTTAGTAGAGGTGGAGTACTATGTAATGGAATCAACCTGTGTAGCGTTAACTTGGTTTGATACATTTTGGTAGCTTTAGAGGTGGACCATCCTGAACTTACTCTCTTGTACTTGACAACCAAACCACACTTCACATTACAACCAATCCAATCTTCCGTGAGAGGAGCAAACATATTGAGATGGATTGCTACATTGTAAGAGAGAACTTTAGGCACGTATGATCAACATTGGTCATATACTTACTGGAAGGCAAGTTGCTGATGTTATGACCAAAGCATTGGGGATTTTAGTTATTCTGGGAACATGTGAGTAAGATGGGAATGGTCAGCTACCATTCCTCATCTTGAGGGGGGCTATTGAGGGTTATCTCAGTAGCACACATCAAATACTATATCAAAAGGGAGCTAAGATCACCAAGTCTAATATGTAACTTGAAGTTAGCATTGGTTGAATTAATTATCAGTTAGGTTGCTAATTTTTAGTGGTTTTCAGTTGTAGCTTGATGGTTACTTTGTGGTAGTTTGTGGTGGTAAGATAATGATCACATATATAAGTTGTTGGTGCAGTAGAAGTAATGGAACAATTACCAACTTTGCAAAACCATTTAAAGATAACACCATTTTTTTTCTAGATTCTTGTACATTCCTCTTAGAACATCATTTCTTCCTTACTAATGCCATAAATTCAGAACTTAATATATTTGATGAACCACTAAGGCAAACAAGAAGGAGATGGATGATGAAGATAAGCTTAACAGTGTTAAGCTCAAGGTGCCACCATTCCAAGAGAAATCCAACCTGGAGCTATACCTCAAATAGGAAAGAAGGGCGGAGATGGTGTTTGATCGCTACTAGTGAATGGAGGACCAACAGATGGAATTGGCAATAGTAGAGTTCACCGAATATGTAGTGATTTGGTGAGACTAAAAAGTGACAAACCAAAGGAGAGCCGGCGAAAGACCGATATGGCTTTGGTCAAAATTGAAGGTGGCCATGAGAAGGAGGTTCATTCCATCACACTATTATTAGGACATCTATCTGATGTGTGTTTTTGTAACACACCAAAATTAAATTTTTAATAACTAGTACAGGTCAAATACAAGTGTTGTATCCATAGAAAGGGTACGAATTGTGTCTATTGCTATGACAAAGAACATATTAGTTAAACTGTTCTAAGCAAGAGAGAGAATAAGAGCAACAAGAGAAAACTAAGAAAACATAGATTTCTTGTGGCAATTAAAATGGTTGCTAATTAAAGAAGATTCAATGGTGCGAAGGCCTAAGCCCGCAGTGTGAAAATTTAACAAATAATAGATGTGTTTGCAATCAAATTCAATTAGTTTATTATGGTGCCTTAATCTTTTAATCTTTGAGACATTCTCCCAAATCATCCCAAAGCTTCAACCCAACAAGTGTGTTCACATGATAATATTTAATGTAATTCAAGCACGATAATGTATTTTCTTCATTTTTACTCACATGAATGCACAAATTAAGCACAATATAGGTACAAATATGCCTATTATTTCACATATTATCGCACCCTCACACTTACTCATTTGCTTGTTCTCTAGCAAACACTTCTCTTTCAATGGAGTCATTGATGCATAAAATAATGAACTTGGCTACTCTTCTTAATTTCAAAATTTAGATATATAAGCACTTAGGACTTAGTTTACGATCATCCAAGATCATAGCACTATTAACTCAAATGTTTACAGCATGAGTTCCTCTGTGTGTGTGTCACTTTTCAACTGTCAGCCACTTCAACCCCTTGATAATCCTATAGCATGAGTTCCTGTGTGTGTGTCACTTTTCAACTGTCAGCCACTTCAACCCCTTGATAATCCTATAGCATGAGTTCCTGTGTGTGTGTCAATTTTCAACTATCAGCCACTTCAACCCCTTGATAATCCTATAGCAATTCTAAGACAACCAAATCTAGAATTGCTTACTCTAGGTATTAATTCACTTTCTTTTGAACAAGGTCAATCACATTACTTCTCATCGGAGGACTTGTGTGGGTTAGTAATTTCTTCATCATTCTGCACCACATGTATTTTTCATTTTCTTCTGTGACTCTTAACTTCTTTATTATGCAGTTAGGAGCTTTTTTATACGAAAGTGAACAAGGGTCATTGCGCACCTCCAGTTACTCAACCCGCAACTAACTTAAGATGCTTTGTATAGTCATAATTTAGGCAACTTTTTTACGCGAGAATGAATAGGGCTCTCTGCGCAATCCCATGTACTCAACTACTCCAATTAGCGGAGTTTTCCAATTTTCCATGCTCACATATATTTTCTTAAAATTTTCTAAGTCCTCGCTTTCTAATTTTTTTTAGTCAATCTTCCTCATTTCATAAGAGAATTCGCCAACACCTAAAGCAAGCCTTACATCCTTAACTCAATCATCTCATCCTCACCATAGAACTTCTCAAACAATCCAATGATCGAAAGTAAAGAGCATATGTTTAATAAAATCAGAACCATGCATTCAACACCAAGTCTAGCTAATTAATGACAAGAACACTAATAGAACAAAGCAACAGAAATTTCTTGCAAGCATTCATCATAAATTAAGTATAGTGGCCATAATTTCATACGATATTCATGCTATCAATTTAACCATAATACCATATGTTTGCATGCATAAACAAAATCCAGCAATTGTAGGGCATGTAATGGCACCTTTAACGCTCAATTTTTTTTTCATTCCCGCCACCCCACATTTGGCTTGTTACCACAATTAAACACCTTCATTTCACATAAAGTAAGACAACAAGGAATGAGACAACCTAGTGGGGTGGTGTGCATTCATCTTACTTCTTCTTTTGGGCTTCTTCATGCCTTCTCATTCTTTCAATCTTTCATAATCCTATGCCAACTCCAAAGAAGACGTGGTCTCCAAGCAGCACAAACAAAACAAACTAAAAGAACTGAAAGGGAAAACAAAACTTGGGTTGGCTCCCAAGAAGTATTGTATTTAATGTCTGCAATCCGACATGATACTCATGGGTTAAGGTGGTTCAATTGAAGACTTGGGTTTCCACAACCTCCCACGAGCTACAACTCTCTCGTTCCTCTTTTGCATTGTCTTTCCCTACTTCCTTGGCTTTCTTCCATAATTCACTTCCTTCTTTTCGCAAGGCCATTCATTTTCATGCAGTACCTCTTTCGACCCTTTTACTTCTTAATTGTTAGCTACAGTTTTCTTTGCAAACTTATTAGGGGGATTATTACACTTGAGCAATAACACATCCTTCGCAATTTCTGTTCATGGGTGAGTGATCGAGGGTTTGGGTTATACAAAAAATGTTACCTTTTTAGCTCCAACGTGTAAGGTCAAGCTACCTTGCTCCATGTCTGTGATTGCTTTTATGCTAGCTAAGAAAGGGCGGCCAAAGATGATACCTTACCCTTTTTTGCCCTCCATATCTATTATGATGAAGTCTATGGGGATAACAAATCACTCACCTTCACTAAAACATCTTTCACAAGTCTGAATGGGCTTGTCATTGATTGATCTGCTAGTTTGATTTTCATGCATGTGGGTTTTACTGACTCCATATTGAGTGCCTGGAAAGTGGAGAATGACATTACATTAATGCCAGCACCTAAATCAAATAAGATATATCAAAGAGGTGCCTCCTATTGTGTAAGAGATGGAGAAACTCCCTACGTCCATTAACTTTGATGGAAGAATTTTCTCCTCTTTCGAGTTGTCCTCCCATTCTCCTAACTTTCTTTTTCCACTCAACACATCCTTCAAGCACTTTACCACACTTAGGTTCCCTTTTATTTCTGCAACTAATGGAGCATTTACATTTAACTTTTCAAAATTATTTAGAAATTTACTTACTTGCTCCTTTAGCTCAGTGGGGATAAGTCTTGTGGGTATGGAATTCATGGCTTGTTAAGAGGTGGAATACTCACTTCTTTGGGTTCCTTTGTCTATACCTTAACCTCCTTTTTCTCTCTTTTTTTGGCATTAACAGGTTGATCCTATTTGTCCTCTTCACTCTCCGTCACCTGCATACTTTTCACATACTCAATTGGGTTAGTCTCAATAGTGATAGGTAATATATACCTGTTGGCTTGTTTGTCACCTCTTTTCCTAGTTTCCTAAGTTGCACCTCTAAGTTATGCACTGATGCCTATTGATTCTAGAGTACTGAGGTAGTTCTGTTCATATAGTCCCGAGTCATTTGGGCCAAGCTTCCAATGATTTCTTGGGTAGATTTGGCTAGGTTACCCACTGTGTCTTCTAGTGAATGTTTCCTCTCATATGTTTGATATGGAGGATTTGGTGCTGTTGGTTTTTGTAGGCCCGAGGGGTTGGACCTGCCCCCTTGATTTCTCCATGAAAAATTTGGGTGGTTTCTCCACCTTAGATTGTATGTATTGGAGTATGGATTATTCTGTGTCTAGTTCTAGTTGTTCACATAGTTCATCTGTTCCATCTTTAACTGATTTCCTCCAACACTACTTACTTGGCACTCATAAGTCGGGTGTAGATCGAAGCATAGATCACAGACCTGCTGTTTAAGCCATTGATATTCCATGTAAGCAAATCGACTTTAGAAGTTAAAGCAAAAAATGCATCTATATCATGAACTCTTGCCACTGGTCAGGTGGTAGATCCTTCAATGAGGTCCTAAGCTTCTTCTGGCCTTTTATTCATTAGGGTGCCACAAGCTACGGTATCCAACACGGTTTGCAGGTTCCCACTAATACCACTATAAAATGTCTACAGTTGAAGCCAGATTGGCTATCCATGTTGTGGCCACTTCCTCAATAGTTCTTTAAATCTCTCCCAGGTTACGGGGAGTGTTTCAGAGTCCATTTGCTTCAAGGTACCTATTTCAAGACATAATTGTGCAGTCCTAGCAGGTGGAAAAAATTTAGACAAAAATTTGTTATCCACTTCCTACCAAGTCATAATACTCCTTGTGGGTTGGCTTTGGTGCCATTGTCTCACGCAATCTTGTAGAGAGAAAGGGAATAATCAAAGTTTTATTGCGTTTTCAGACACTCGTGAAACTTTACTGTATTGCATAGTTCCAAGAAGCTTGCTAGGTGCATGTTTGCATCCTTATGAGGGCCCTTGAACTGATTTGATTGTACCATATGAATTAATGTAGGTTTTAGTTTGAAAATGTTAGCGTTTACTGGTGGTCTGACTATCCTTGTCATGTTTTGTGTCATCACCAGCTGGACATAATCTCAAAGGGCCCTTTTGATTTGGTGCTGGAAGATTTGGTGGTATGTGCTGATAGTCTCCCATGTCTAATCATTCTTGCAATTTTTTTCCACGGATCTGTTGTGTTGGAGCATTTGTTAGATCTCTAGATCAAAATCCACCAACTTCGCACGTTGACTTCGATGCATGCAACAGCAGTGCCTCTTCCACACCTACAATGTTAAAGACCAATCAATAATAAAAAAAAACTTCTAAAAATAGTACAAAGAAATGGGTGGTCTAATTTGGTACTCCCTCAGAATATGCAATAGCACTAGTTACCCTCCTCGGAAATGTGCCAAAATTTGATGCATGTCATTGTAACACACAAAAATTAAATTTTTAATAACTAGTATTGGTTAAGTACGGTGTCATGTCCACTGAGAGGGTATGAATTGTGTTTGTTGCTATGATGCAAAACATATTAGTTAAACTATCTTAAGTGAGAGAGAGAAGAAGAGCAATGAGAGAAAACTAAGAAAACATAGATTTCCTGAGGTAATCAAGATGGTTGCTAATTAAAGAAGATTCAATGGTGCGAAGGCCTGGGCCTCTGTGCAGTGTGGAAATTCAATAAATAATAGATGTGTTTGCAATAAAATTTAATTGGCATATTATGGTGCTTTAATCTTTTAATCTTTGAGACATTCTCCCAAATCATCCCAAAGCTTCAACCCAACAAGTGTGTTCCCATGTTCCACTTAAGTTGAAAATATGAATATTAACATTCGTCCCACATAAATTCCCTAGTTTCACTTCCGTAATTCCCATGAAATTTACATTCGTAATTGATGTCTAACTCATGGGTTTCACTCCTGTTATTCCCCACGTGGTCACAATTAAATTATAGAGCCGTCAAGCACTTGAAACCATGAAATCACAATTGCAAATGATAAGAATAATGAAAGCAAATCACATATAAGTATTCGTTAAAAATACTCAACATCATAGGGTTCTAGAGGAGAGATCTAGCAATCCATAAAAATAAAAGCAAGTATATCAATCACATTCATAATCCTATCATTTAAGAAAACAAGAAAAAGATAAGAAAATCTTAGTTCGAAGTCTTGAACAATTGCGTGCCGAATTATGCCTTCAACACTGCAAGAATTCTTCCAATTTACTCTTGAATGATGTAGCCTCTTTGAAGTCCAAGTTTCCAACATTTTTCTTAAGAGCTACTCTCTAATTTTCATCCAAAAATCTTCTTTATATAGGGGAGAACTAGGTTAAGTCCGTGGGCACACAAAAAATGGTAAGAAAATCCAATTTCAAGAAATATGTATTTGCTCGCGCCATCTTCTGCGATCGCAACTCTTCTTCTCACAATCACAGCCTCTTCAACTGTGTTCTTGGCTTCAACCATGGTAATTCTAGTGCACGTCGTGGTCTTTGCCTACAGCTGCAGAACTCATTCTCAGGATCACAACTCCCTCAACAATGGTCGCACCTCCAATGGCAGAAATTCCATTGCATGGTGCGATCCTTATGCAGCCGCAGATAAATGCCTTGCGATCACGGCCCTAGCCCTGCTCGGACAAGGTTTCCGGCAGTACTGGCGGTGTTCATACCTTTCCATATAACATCCTCGTCTTATGGTCGATCGACCTTATTTTTATTCTGTTGGAGAGCCAATTCATATTTCCTTTATTTTCAAAGTTTCAGGTCAATTGAATGTTCCACCTTGACTCAGTGTCCTTCCAAAATCGTTTCTTAATCCCTACACCTTTGATAACCTTCACTAGCATCATAATATTCAATGTAATCCACACTAAGATACATGCATGATAATATTTAATGTAATTCATGCATGATAATGTATTTTCTTCATTTTTACTCACATGAGTGCATAAATTAAGCACAATATGGATACAAATATGCCTTTTATTTCACATGTTATCACTACCAAAGGTTACAAGGCTTGACATAAGGATCTTGAAGTGTTGAAGACTACTACAAGAGATGGAATTACTAATGATGAGGGTTGACGTGGTGGCAGATTGGGAAGCTGTCGTGACTAGATTCCTGAGTGGGTAGCACTGAGTTATAGCTGAGATCGTTAAGTTGCAACTATATATGGACTTGGATGAGATGATCCAAAAAGCTATCAAGGTTAAGAAACAACTTAAGAGAAAAGCGTTAGGGAGAAGCACCACCAAGCACATTGGGTCCTAGGATTGTTCCTAGGGAGGAGGATTGACCACCTTTAGCCAATGCAACCAAGTCAAAGGAGACACCCAAATAGGGAATCTCGAAGGTACCTCACCTTAACACTACTACTAGTACTACATGTAATAGAGATTTTGTATGTTTCAAGTGTTAGGGTTGAGGACAATTTGCAAATTAATGTCCAAACAAGAAGACCATAATTCTCAATGATATAGGAGAGATCAACACTAATGAAAGTGAAGAGGATGATGGAGTTGATGAGCATGAGAGTGGTGATGATGAGGTCGAGCTAGTGGACCAAGAAGGCATTAATTTGGTGACCATAAGGGTTCCTTACCAAAGGTAAGAAGGTTTTGAATGATGAATAAATGGAGAACATTTTTCACACTGGGTACTAAATCAAGGGTAAGACATTTAGCATGATAGTTGATGGTAGAAGTTGCACCAATATTGCTTGTAGCACATTCATTGAGAGGTTAAGTTTGCCTAGCATTATCCATCCTAGACTCTACCAGCTTCAATGGTTGAGCAATAGTGGTGAAGTTAGGGTCACGAAGCAAGTGAATGTCCCATTTAAAATTAGTGGGTGTAAAGATAAAGTTTTATGTGATATGGTTCCAATGCAAGCATGCCACACCCTTTTAAGAGGACCATGGCAATTTGACTGATGAGTGTCCTGTGATGGGGTCACCAACTAGTACACCTTTCATTTTGGTGGTAGGAAGGCCACATTGGCACCTCTGTCTCTTAAGCAAGTTTATGAAGACCAAGTATATATGCAAAGGCATTGCAAGTTATAGCTTGAAAAGAATGGGAAGAAGAGAGAAGAGGGGAAGAAGAGAGCTAAAAAGGCAGAAATGAGGATAAAGGAGAGAAAATGCAAGAGGGAGCAAAAAGGTGTATGTTAGACAAAGCGAGGAATGTAAGGAGAGCTTGTGAGGGAGCGAGCCCCATGGTGGTGTTGTTGTACAAAGAAAGCTTAATACTTTCCGATGATGCCATATCATCCCTCCCCAAATCTATTGTTCCACTTTGTAGAAATTTAAGGATGTATTTCTAGGGGAGCTGCTAGTAGGTTGCCACCTGTGCATGGGATTGAGTACCAAATTGACTCGATGCCTAGAGCTCCATTCCAAACTGACAAGTATACAAGGTGAACTTAGAAGAGGCTAAGGAAATTCGATGTCAAGTAAGACAATTGTTGCAAAAAGGGATGGGTTTGAGAAAGCATGAGCCTATGTACCATACCAATCCTACTTGTACCAAAAAAAAAATGGTGAGTGAAGTATGTATGTTGATTACCGAGCCATAAACATCATCAAGGTAAAGTATGGCTACCTTATTTGGATGATATGTTGGATGAGTTGTATGGTTTCAATATATTTTCAAGAATTCATTTAAAAAGTGGATATCATCAAATTCGAACGAGAAAGGGATGAATGGAAAATGATGTTTAAGACTAAATTTGGTTTGTATGAGTGGACCATCATGTGTTTTGGTCTTACTAATGCTTGTACATGCTTTCATTGGAAAAGTTGTTGTATATTTTGATGATATTTTGATCTATAATAGGAACATGGTGAGCATATTAAACATGTGCGCAATGTGTTGCTTACCTTAAGGTAAGAAAAGTTATACGCTAGCCTTGAGATATGTGTATTTTGTGTGGATCATTGTGTGTTCTTGGGAGTTGTTTTAGTTTGCAAGGAATAAATGTTCGTGAGAAGAAGATCAAAGCCATTCAAGAATAGCCCATGCCTCAATCCATTGGAGAACTTAGAAGCATCCATAGTTTGGCTAGCTTCTACCACCAATTTGTGAAGAATTTTAGCACCATTGCAGCCCCATTGACAACCATGATGTATAGTGACTTGGAGAAGTTAGTCAACGCATGCATTCGTGCTTGAGAGGGGCAAACATTTGGGGGATTACTGCACAAGTATGAGAACAGGTGTGGGTTTTGAGTGGGGGAGAATGTGAACTCCTACCAACACCAACCTTGGGGATGGTCCTATATTGACTGTGTACAAGCTAACTACCTTCTTGAGATGTCAGTGTTCCAGAGACAAATTGGACGTCGTGACTTCTTTTTGTCTAAATGGGACAAAGCACAACAAGATGCCTTAGACATTTTGAAATAAAAAGCTCACAAATGCACCCATTCTGAGTTTACCTGATTTTCGTTAGACTTTTGAAATTGAATGTGGTGCTTCAAGTTTTAGGATTAATGTCATGTTGATAAAAGAAGGAAAGTCTGTTGCTTACTTTAGCAAGAAGTTGAGTGGAGCCACCCTCAACTATCCCACATATGACAAGGAGATATATTCATTAGTCCTGGTGCTACAAACTTGGCAACATTACTTAATACTCAAGGAGTTTGTGATTCACACTGACCATGAATCCTCAAAGCATCTCAAAAGTTTACGTAATCTAAGTAAAAGGTATGCTAGGTGGGCTGTGCTCATTGACACTTTCCCTTACATAATTAAGTATGAGAAAGGAAAAGATAATGTTGTTGCCAATGCTTTGTCATGTTGATACACTTTAATTTCCAACTTGAGCACAAAAATGTTAGGGTTTGAGCATATTGAAATGTCTGAAAATGATGATGATTTTAGTACTATATATGCTTTAACATACATTACTCCACATGATCGATTTTTTCAAGATGATGGATATTTATACTTTAATGTAAAATTACATTTACCCAAATGTTCTTTGCGTGAGTTGTTAGTGAGGGAAGGGATACTTTGGTAACTCCAAGACCATGAGCATTTTGTAGGAACATTTACATTAGCCTCACTTGAGGAGAGATGTGGCTAGGATCATTGACCAATGCTAGAAGTGCCAAGAGGCTAAGTCACACAAACGTCCATATGGTTTGTATACTCCTTTACCTATACCCCATGCCCTTTGGATTGATATTTCTATGAATTTTGTATTGGGTTTGCATTGGAATAAGAAAGAATGTGATTTTATATTTGATGTTGATTGATTTTCAAAATGGCACATTTCATTTCTTGTCACAAAACTGATGATGCAAGCCATGTTGGTAATTTGTTCTTTATGGAAGTTGTTCACTTGCATGGGATCCCTAGGACCATTGTCTATGATCGTGATGACAAATTGTTTAGTTATTTTTGGAAAACTCTTTGGTGAAAGTTGGTAATAAAATTACTTTTCTCTACTATTCCTTTCCCTAAACTAATGGCCAAACTAAAGTGGTCAATAGAACTTTGGGAATTTTATTGTGCTATTAACTCCTACAGATTTGTTGCCATAATCTAGTAGTGAGCAAGCTAATGCAGATGCTAAGAAGAAGGTTGAGTTCGTGAAGTCCTTGCATGAGAAAGTGTGCCAAAATTAGGAGAAAAAGACCTAACAATATGAATAACATGCCTACAAGAGGTGTAAGAAAGTCCTATTTGAACCTAGTGATTAGGTGTGGGTTCATTTTAGGAAGGAAAAATTCTCCTAACAGAGAAAAACAAAGCTATATCCTAGAGGAGACGGACGCTTTTGAGTTTTAGGAAAAGTTGGAGAGTTGGAGAAAATGCCTACAAGATTGAGCTACCCCAGTGAGTGTGGTGTTAGTGCTACATTTAATCTCTCCCACCTTGTCCTTTTGATGCAAGTGACGAGGATCTAGGGTTGATGAAACAATCCTCTTTAGGGGGCAATAATGTGGACATTAAAGGTTGACACCCCCTTAAATGGCCTTTTGGATCCATCACGAGATCCAGAGCTTGTAAGTTAAAAGAGTCCCTCACGAGTTTTATATGATTAATTGGAAGTTTGGAGGTCTATGGACATGATTGGGGAGCTAAAGATTGAAATTGGCACTAAATTCTGACTTGGGAAGTCCAAAAGTCACTAAGGGAGTCTAGAATTGCAATCCAAACTAGTCTGGATTGATCTAAAGAAGCCAGATTGACATTTAGAGCATTTAGACTTTATGATCATGTGGGAGCCCAATCGAGTTGAATGAACATGATTGACCTGGGTGCAACATGAGGGTTTCCAAAATTATGATTGCCAGAGACACGATCAATTGTGATGTTGAGCGATCATAAATCTTGAACACTAGGTAAGACATCTGGAGAAGGCATGATCAATCTAGCTAAGGCTTAGATCAATTGCAATGCAAGGAGAAATGCAGATTGTAGACCATTGAAGCCACTTTTTGAGGGCATTTTCATCATTTTTGATGTGGACATCCAAAGGTGATATCCCTTTAAGTTGCCACTTGAACCCTTCACAATAGTGAGGGCTTGCACGTTCAAGAATGCCTTTACCAACTTGATGCTTAATTAGAGGCTTAGCGATCATTTGGGCATGTTAGAGGGGCCCAAAGAAGAAAAGTGGTATCAAATTTTGACTTGAGAGGCCCAAGAAACACTAAAGAGCTCTGCAAATACTATTCAGACTAGCCCCAATCGAGCTAGGCCAACTAGATCAATATTGGAGAATTCTGAATTTTTGATTGTGTAGAGTGTAATCAAGCCTGGGGATCACGATTGACATTGCTCTTTGCCTTTACAATCGCCTAGTGATGTGATCGATTACAAGTTTATGCGATTGTAACGGCAGAATGCAATAAAAGTAGTGTGCTCGATCCAACAAGGTTGGCGCTTGATCATGTAGCAGGTGGGAAGTCACATTTTGACCAATTTTTGAATTTTTGACCAATTGTAGCTCAATTTTTAGGATCACTTCCATCATTTCACCCCTCCATTGGCTAGTTTTTAGCTTGTATCCTTTAAATACTTGTATTTGCTCTTGTACAATAACTTTTGGCTCATTGAATACAATAGAGAATATTTTGTCTTCCTTAGTCTTGCTTGTGGTTATGAGTGTGAGTGAATTGCATCTCCAAGCTCAAGTCAAGTTGGATCATTTGAGTGTATTCTGGTGGTTTGTGGCCAATATTTGCCAGCGTGGTATTTGGTCTACTTGTTGTACAATTTTTAATTTGTTGCAAGGGTTTGCCCCGTGCGAGATATTCTTTCTTAGTTGATTATTGTCCAATCTTGCTGATTATCCTTTTATTTTCTTGGTTTTGTGTCCTTTTTTCCTAAAATTTTCACTAGTTTCTCCAACCATTTTGGTCCTTACTTTCATCAGTTCACACCAAGTAGCAATAGAGCCAAATTAGGTTCCTAAATCTAGTTGGCTGGTTGGTTTCCATTTGTGTTTCTCCATATTTTTTATTCTTTTTCACTACCTCCTACACTATCCTTTATTTGCGAAAATTCAAAAAAATAAAAAATATGGGCTGTTAAGGCTTGTTTGGATAGATTTTGATTTTTTTGGTGCTGTTAGAAATTTTTGATATTTGTGATATAGATTTGAGTATTTTGTGCTGTTGAAGATTGATATTATTGTTGAAAAGTTGTTGGAAAATATTTGTTGGGGATTTGTGTATTGGAATATTTGTTGGGAATTTTGTTGTTGAAGGTTGTTGATGTTTTTGTTGTGGTGTTGAAGATTGTGGTTGAGAAGAGAAAAAGAACCAACAAAAAAAAAGAAATAAGTCAAAGGAGGAGTTGAAAAAATAGTACCAAAAAAAAGAGAAAGAAAATTAGAAAATTGAAGTTTCTATTGTTGGGGGTTGTTTAGGTCAAAATTTTTGTTAGCTTTGTTATTGGATCAATCTTGAGGGAGTCTAGATCAAGCATGACATTTGTATTTCCTAGCCATGTCCCAATTTAAATATCACGATCGATCACGCCTCACGCTTGTTGATTGCAATGCATTGTTTTTTCAAGATCGTGTGTACCTAGCTTGATCGTGTGTGCACCTGCCTTGCTAGATCAATCGCCTAGCCATCATTTCACCCATGATCGATCCTTTTGCATTTGGATTGATCCTAAAGCATAATCTTCTCAATTCCACACCACTTTAGGCACAATTGTTGGGTTTGCAAGCTTAAGAATCATTTTAAATCATCTGAGGGCACTTAGTTTGGATTGGTAAGATTTCTTGAGTGATTTCATTCCTTGTCTATTGTATATATACACACACACTTGCCCACACACACTTTATTTCACCTTTTTTTTTTCAATATGTCTAATAGTCAAGTAGGTTTGCCTAGAACAAATTATGAGATAAAGTTGATGCTTGAAGCCATTGGAGGTGAAATGCAATAGATATCCTTGATGGTTGAGGGTATGCATGATCGGTTGGAGAGGATTGAAGCCTCTTAAACCACAAGGACAAGAGATGATCCATTGCCACATGGTGGTTAGGTTTAAGATTGGAAATGTGGCCCAAGAGTGGAAAGGACGTCGCTAAACAACTATTCAAACTTTAATGAAGACATATTTTTTGAGCCACCATGTCCACGAAGAAGGAGGCTAGCACATGATGATGAAGATGAGCTTAAGGGATTTAAGCTCAAGGTACGGCCATTCCAAGGGAAATATGAACTAAAACTCTACCTTAATGGGAGAGGAGGGTGGAAATGGTGTTTCAATGCTACCTGTACATGGAGGAGCAAAAGATGAAGCTAGCAATCATTGAATTCATTAATTATGCTATCATTTGGTGAGAACAAATTATGACAAGCTGAAGGAGAGCTAGTGCAAGACCAATTAGAATGTGGATAGACTTGAAGGTGGCCATGAGAAGGAGGTCATTCCATCACATTACTATCGGGATCCTTATCAAAGATTACAAGGATTAATTCAAGGACCTTGGATGTTGAAGATTATTTCAAAGTGATTGAACTCTTAATGATGAGAGTTGACGTGGTGGAAGACCAGGAAGCCACCATGGCTAGGTTTTTCAGTGGGTTGCACCAAGATATAGTTGATTTCATTAAGTTGCAACATTATGTGGACTTGGATGAGATAGTCCAAAAGGCCATCAAAGTGGAAAATCCACTTTAGAGGAGGGTCTGGGGAGGAGCAATATTAAGCACGTTAGGTCTTAGGACCTTCCACAGAAAGGATGACTGACCACTCGTAGCTAGTGCAACCTAAACCAAAGGAGGCACCCAAGGAAGAAACATTCAAGATAACTCATTCTAACACCACTACTAATGCTTCACATAATAGACACCTTATATGTTTCAAGTGCCAAGGATAGGGACATTTTGCATACCAATGCCTAAATAAGAAGACGATGATCCTCAATGACACGGGAGAGATCATCAACAATGAAATGAAGGAGAAAACGGGGTTGATAAGCATGGTGATGATGATGAGGTTGAACAAGGGGATCAAGGAGGCATTAACTAGGTGACCATGAGAGACCTTAGTACCTAGGCTAAGAAGAAATTTTATGATAAGCCAAGGGAGAAAATTTTTCACACTCGATGCTAAATTCAAGGTAAACGTTATAGCATGATTGTTCATAGATGTAGTTGCACTAATGTTGCTAGCAACACATTAGTGAATGGTTAACTTTGCCTACCATTGCCCATCCTAGACCCTACTGGCTTCAATGGTTGAACAATAGTGGTGAAGTTTGGGTCACAAAGCAAGTAAGGGTTCCATTTAAGATTGGAGGATTTAAAGATGAAGTCTTGTTTGATGTGTGCCCATCGAAGTGTGCCTCACTCTCTTGGGCTGGCCACAGCCATTTGAACGATGGATGTGGCATGATGGGTCACTAACCAGTATACCTTCCATTTTGGAGGTGCAAAAGTTACATTAGCACTAGTGTCACCTAAGCAAGTTTATGAGGACTAAGTATATATGCAAAAATAATACAAAATGGAGCTTGATAAAAATAGAAAGTTGAGAGGAAAGGGGAAGAAAAGAGCTAAAAAGTGAGAGAGCGAGCAAGACGGAGCAAAAGGGTGTATGATAGCAAGAGTGAGGAATGTAAGGAGAACTTGTGAAAATGGTAGTCCTCTGGTATTATTATTGTACAAAGAAAGATTAATGCTTTCCGATGATGTCACATCCTCCCTCCTCGAGTCTATTGTTCCACTTTTGGAAGAATTTGAAGATGCATTTCTAGAGGAGTTGCCTAGCAATTTGCCACCTGTTCATGGGATTGAGCATCAAATTGATTTGGTGCCCAACGCTTCAATTCCAAATCAATCCACTTACAAGGTAAAACCTAGAAGAGGCTAAAGAGATACAATGCTAAGTAGGAGAATTGCTAGAAAAATGATGGGTTTGAGAAAGCATGAGCCCATGTGCCATATTAGTCCTACTTATGCCCAAGAAAAATGGTGAGTGGTGAATGTGTGTTGATTGTTGAGCTGTGAATGGTATCACGGTAAAGTATCGCTACCCTATTCCTTGATTAAAAGATATGTTGGATGGATTGCATGGTTCTAGTATATTTTTTAGAATTGATTTAAATAGTGGGTACCATCAAGTTATAATGAGGGAAGGGAATAAATAGAAAATGGCATTAAGACCAAGTTTGGTTTGTATGAGTGGACTGTTATGCCTTTTGGTCTTACTAATGCTCTAGTACTTTCATGCGATTGATGAACCATGTCCTACATGCTTACATTGGCAAATTAGTTGTTGTATACTTTGATGATATTTTGATATATAGTTGGAACATGGATGAGCAAGTTAAGCATGTGTGACATGTTTTGGTTACATTGAGGCAAGAACAACTATATGCTAACCTTAAGAAATGTGTATTTTGTGTGGACTATTGTGTGTTCTTCAGATTTGTTGTTGGTTTGCAAGAAATGCATGTTGATGAGGAAAAAAGATCAAATCTATTTAAGAATCAACCGTGCCTTAATCAATTGGAGAGGTTAGGAGCTTCTACGGGTTAGCTAGCTTCTACTGGTGGTTTGTGAAGGATTTTAGCACAATTGCAACCCCATTGACTGCCATAATTAAGAAGAATGAGAAATTTAGATAGGGCAAAGCACAATAGGATGCCTTTGACATTTAAAACGAAAGCTTGCATGTGAACTCATTCTTTGCTTACCCGATTTTGGTAAAATATTTGAGATTGAGTGTGATGCTTCCAGTGTTGTTATTGGTGCTATGTTGATGCAAGAAGGATGGCCTAGTGCATACTTTTGCGAGAAATTGAGTGGAGCCACCCTCAACCATCCACTATATGATAAGGAGTTGTATTCCTTAGTTTGGGCATTGCAAACTTTGCAAACTTGGCAACACTTCCCAAGGCCCACGCAGTTTATGATCCATATCGACCATGAGTCCTTGAAGTACCTCAAAAGTCAAGGTAATTTAAGTGAAAGACATGTTGGGTGGGTTTCTTTCATTGATACTTTTTCCTATGTGATTAATATAAGAAATGAAAAGAAAATGTTCTTGTCAATGCCTTATCACGTAGGTACACTTAATCTCCACCTTGAGCAAAAAATTGTTGGGGTTTGAGCACATTCGGAGATGTATGCAAATGATGATGACTTCGGCGATAAATATGCTTTGACTGGCACTAGCCCACATGAAAAATTTTATCAAAATGATGGATATTTATATTATGATGGGAAATTATGTGTGACTAATTGTTCCTTACATGAGTTGTTGGTGAGAGAAGCTCATAATGAAGGATTGATAGGACCTTTGGGTGTCACCAAGACCGTAAGTACTTTGCAAGAACACTTTTATTGTTCTCATTTTAGAAGGGACGTAGTTAAGGTCATTGACATATACATGAAGTGTCAAGAGGCCAAGTTATGCACACACCCCTATAGTTCGTACACTCCTTTATCTATACCTTAAGCCTTTTGGGCTGATATTTCTATGGATTTTGTGTTGGGGTTGCCTTTGAGTAGGAATCAGCATCATTCCATATTGGTTGTAGTTGATAGATTTTGAAAAATGGCATATTCATTCCAGGTCATAAACCTGATGATACAAGACACGTAGCTAATTTGTTCTTTTGGGAAGTTGTTCACTTCCATGGGGTCTGTAGGATCGTTGTTTCTGATCGTGATGCTAAAATTTTGTCCATTTTTGGAGAACCTTTTGGTGTGAATTGGACAGAATTACTTTTCTCTACTACTTGTCATCCCAAATTGATGGTCAAATCAAAGTGGTTAATTGAATTTCAGGAACCTTGTTGCATGCTATTTTTAAAAGAGATTTAAAATCTTGGGAAGAACGCTTGCCATATATAGAGTTTGCATTCAATAGGAGTATGCATTCAACAATAAAATTTTCTCCATTTGAAATTGTGTACAGGTTTAATCCCTTAACTCCTATAGATTTGTTGCCATTACCTAGTAGTGAGCAAGTTAACATAGATGGCAAGAAGAAAATGGAATTTGTGAGATCCCTACATGAGAAAGTACACTAAAATCTTGAGATAAGGACACGACAATATGAGCGACAAGCCAACAAAGGTTGCAAGAAGGTCCGATTTGAACTTGGTGATTAGTTATGGGTTCATTTTCGAAAGGAGAGGTTTTCACATCAAAGGAAGACAAAGGTACACCCTAGGGAAGATGGTCCATTTAAGGTTTTGGAGAAAGTTGGAGATAATACATAAAAAATTGAGCTACCTGATGAGTATAATCTTAGTGTTACATTTAATGTTTTTGATTTGTTTCCTTTTGAATTAGGTGATGAGAAGGACCTAAGAATTATGAAACAACCTTTTCAAGAGGAGGGGAAAGATGTGGACATCCAAAGGTGAGATCCCTTGAGTTGCCACCTGAACCCATCATAAGAGCGAGGACTTGCATGTTCAAGAATGCCCTTACCAACTTGACATTTAATTGGAGGCTTGGAGATAATTTGGACATGTTGGTGGGGTTTAAAAGAGAAGTGCTGTCAAATTTTGACTTGGGAGGCCTAAGAATCGCCAAGGAACTTTGTGAATGCTAATTGGACTAACCTCGATCAATCCATGCCAACTAGATCGAAATTGGAGAGTTTTGCAATTACGCAATCGAGCTAAGGGATCATGATCGACATTGGTCTTTGCCCTTACAATTGTGAGGTGCTACGATTGTAATGACAAATGACAATGAAAGGAGCTCACTTTATCTAACAAGGTGGGTACTCAATCGTGTAGTAGGCAGGAAACCACATTTTTGACCTATTTTTGAAATTTTAACCATTTGGAGCCCAATTTTAAAGGTTATTTCTATCATTTCACCCCTCCCCAAGCTGGTTTTTTTTGCTTGTATCTGTTAAATACTTGCATTTACTTTTGTAGAATACTTTAGTTCATTGAATATAATAGAGAATATTCTTTCTTGCTTTGTCTTGCTTGTGATTGTGAGTGTGAGTGAATTGTACTTCCAAGCTCAGGTTAAATCGAGTCGTTCATGTGTATTTTGGTGGTTTGTGACCAACATTTGCCTGTGTGGTGTTTGGTCTTCCAATTGTATAATTTTTGATTTATTTCAAGAGTTTATCCCATGTGACGGACGTTCTTACTTGGTTGATTATTGTCCAATCTCACCGATTATCCTTTTATTTTCTTAGTTTTAGTTTTGTTCCCTTTTCCCCTAAATTTTTCCTAGTTTCTCCATCCATTTCGGTCCTTTCTTTTGTTGGTTCACATCAATTTTACTTGCTTTAACACTAGGGTAATGTTTTATATCTATAAATACATTCATTTGGCTTTTGTATGAAGACTTTTGGTCATTAAATGAAAGCTTGAGAGAATAATCTCTTCCTATTCTTGCTTGCTGTTTGAGGGTGATTTAATGCACCAAGCTCAAGTACAAATCGAGTCATTCAATTGTATTTCGGTGGTTTATGGCTAACACTTTCTAGTGTGGTGTTTGGTTCCTTAGTTACTAAAAGTCAATTTGTTGTAAAGGTTAATCCCAAGTGATATTATTTTTTACTCATTTTATTTTTGTTCAATCTCATTGGTTATCCTTTTTATTATTTGTTTCCCTTTCCCAACCATCTTCGACCCTTACTTTTACCATTTCACATCATCCCAAATGTGTTGGTATCATTGCATCACTAGCTGCCACATCATCTGCCATGTTGGTTGCCAAATCATCACCATGTTAGTGTTAAGTCAACTGCCTCACCAACAATCTCTTTCTTTGGTATTATGTGGCACAACATTCTCCAACTTAAATAATCCAAGTTGTTAGCATGCAATTTTGAAAATTTTCTAATTGTCAATGTTTGGTGATTCTATAAGTCCCAAGTGGCAACCTTGTGGTGGTGTTACAACATTATCAACATCTAATAGATTTTTAGCCAATAGCAACATAATTTCAATGCAAACCAACACTCAAGGAGGATATAAATAAACTGCATATAATATCAGCAAGATAATTCAAGAGAAACCAAATACTAATATCATTAAATACAATCACAAAAATAAAAATACTAGCTAATAAAACTGTGTGGTATCCAATCATTAATATCATCAAGAGCACTCATGCTCCAACATCAGTCTTTCATCATCTATCAGTAGTAGAAAAAGGAAAACCATTAGTGGTAGAAAGCTAGCAAGGGCACCCATGCTCCAACATCATCATATAGTCAAGTAGTCCAAGAACCAGCTAAATCCTATCAAATTTAGTCCACTCCCCTTATATTACTCCCATTAACTCCCCCTCAATCTATAATTTACTACAATTTACTTCTTCTTTAGGCCACACAATGACAAAGACAATACACTAAGGAGGAAGGGCTCGAGTGGGCTCCAGGAGCTAGAAGGTCTAGCCCTAATTGCAGTTGATGTTAGAACATTATCTATCTCTTCTTCTGGAAGAGAGGCAAGCACAAACTTTAAAGTAGGCAATTCTAAGTCTAGTTCATGGCATTGTAAGTGTAACTGATTTATTGGACCATCAATCCCACCAATAAGTAACTCTAGTGAGATGGTCCTTCATTAACTAGGGATCCCTGGTTCCCTTTGGTGTGGGAATTGCTGATGCAAGTTGTTGTAACACACCAAAATCAAATTTTTAATAACTAGGATTGGTTAAGTACGAGTGTCATATCCACATAGAGGGTGTGCATTGTGCCTATTGCTATGACTGAAAATGTATAAGTTGAATTGTCTTAAGCAGGATACAGAATAAGAGCAAAGAGAGAAAACCAACAAAACATAGATTTTCTCAAGCAATCAAACAAGTTGCAAATTAAAGAAGATTCAATGATGAGGACTAAGCTACGAGGCAGTGTGGAAATTCAACGAATAATAGATGTGTTTGCAATCAAATTCAATTGGTTCATTATGGCGCGTTATTCTTTTAATCTTTGAGACATTCTCCTAAATTATCCCGAGCTTCAACCTAACAAGTGCGTTCCCATGTCTCACTTAAGTTGAGAATATAAATATTAACACTTGTCCCATGCAAATTCCTCAATTTGACTTCTGTTATTCCTACAAAATTTATGTTTGCAATTGATGTCTAACTTGTGAGTTTCACTCTTGTTATTCTCCACATGGTCATAATTAAATCAAAGAGCCACCAAGCACTTGAAAACATGAACTTACAATTGCAAATAATAAGAACAACGAAAACAAATCACGTATACGCATTCATTAAAAATCCTCAATTGGCATAAGGTCCTAGAGTAGGAATCTAGCAATCCATAAAAATAAAAGAAAGTATAATACTCAATTCATAATTCTATTTTTCAAGAAAATAAGAGAAAGATAAGACAATCTTAGTCCAAAATCTTGAACAATTGTGCTGCATTATGTCTTCAACACTACAAGAATTCTTTTCAATTGTCCTTGAATGATGTAACCTCCTTAAAGTCCAAGTTTTTAGCTTTTTTCCTCAATAGCCACCTCCAATTTTTGTCTAAATTTCTTCTTTATATAGGGGAGAACTAGATCAAGTCGACAGTATGCAAAATGGCAAGAAAATCTAGTTTTTAGAAATAACATATTTGCTTCTACCGTCACCCGCAATCACAGTTTTTCTTTTTGTGATTGCAGCCTCCTCAACTGCAGTTGTGGCTCCAACTATAGTATTCCAATGCACACTACAATCTTCACCCATAAATGCACACATTCTTCTCACAATCGTGGCTCCACTTCCCACGATCGCAGCCCTAACTGCGACCATTTAAGGTTTTTAGCTGTTCTAGTGGTGTTCATACTCTTACGTGTAACTGTATAATCCAATGTTCGATTGACCTAATTTTTGCATTGTTGGAGAGCCAATTCATTTTTCCTTTCTTTTCAAAGTTTCAAGTCAATTGAATGTTCCATCTCAACACAACATTTTTTCGAAGTTGCTGCTTAATTCCTACAACCATGATAACTTTCACAAGCATCATAATATTTAATGTAATTCATGCTAAGATGTATGCATGATAACATTTAATGAATTCATGTGTGAATTTAAGAATTTTCTTCCATCATAAGGTTTGTTCGACACAATGTCCCTTTACACAATTTAACGTTACCATGTGCATATATATCACCAAACTTGTTAAATATAACACCATAATTAACTATAATTTTAGGCAACATCACACCCACACTTGAAGGTTGCTAGTTCCTAGCAACATTTCCTAACAAACATAGATATGGCTGAACTATTCATGGCTTAGATGCACATAGAAAGCTTCGACGGCCATCCATCTTAATTTCAGAGGAGTTTTAGTTACCTCGAGAGTTAAGTGACGGTTGCGCACTCATTCACAGCCTAGCTCTACTTTCACATGACACCTAGTGAACATGTGAGCGTACCACTCCTTTCGTCCAATTTCCCAGGCATCTTAATGTTGCTACCACCCATCAACAGTAAGTAATTTGCATGCTGCTCACCTCAAGGAACCCACCAACCCATCTCCCTATAGGTTTGAACAAAATGGAGCATAAGAACTTGTGCACCATGTGAGATCAAGGGTAAATTGCATCGTTTTTTCCACTTCAGCTTTCAAGCAAGTTTACTTCTTTTCCTTTTTCTTAGTTGTCTTAATTTATTAGGAAACCATTTTATGCAAGAATGAACAAGGGTCACTTGCGCATCCTTGGTTACTAAGCTTTCAACAAAATTGAGCTGCTTTGCATACTCATGATTGGGTAACCTTTTTATACGAGAATGGACGAGGGTCTCTACAGAATCCTGGTTACTCAATCGCTCAACCAGTGGAGTAGAAAATTCTATCTTCTTCTCGCCTTTTTTTTTTCTTTCACAAGCCATTGATCTTTTCCAATTCGTCATAGTTTGTTTTTCCTCTCTCTCTTTTTTTTTCATTTCCGATGTTCCTTACCTATAGTTCAACGACTTATAAATTCCTGAAGGTGAGACTGATGCCCACAATCCCTCACCCTTTCCAAAGAACTAGCACTTCTTAAGCTACCCATAAATTAGGGATAGGATGGCATGCAATAAAATTCAAGGCCACATGTACACAAGGAAATCATTGGAAAGGTTAAAACTATGAATGATTAAGCAACTTTCATATGCAATACAAATTTAAAAAAATAAAAAATGTCTCTATCATCACAAATTAAGTTCAGTGGCCGCAAAACCATACCTTTGCTCTTCTTATAGATCATATAAATAATTATCAAAAGAGTCACCTATAATAGAGAAATTATCCATAAATTTCTTAATTATGTTCTCAATTAAGTTAGAAAAAATTGCCATCATACATCTTTAAAATGTTGCTAGTGCATTGCATAAACTAAATGGCATCTCCTATAGGCAATGTCCTGCAGGGACAAGTGAAGGTGGTTTTCTACTGATCCTCTGGTGCAATTGGGATTTGATTATAGCTAGAGTACCCATCTAAAAAGCAGTAGTGTGGATAGCCCGCTAGCCTTTCTAGCATTTGATCTACAAAAAGGGTATTGGAAAGTGATCCTTATGGGTGCCACTATTAAGTTATCTATAGTCGATACATACGTGCTAACCCATTACAACCCTAGATGGAATTACTTCATTTTAGTTATTTTTGACTATTATCATACCCCCTTTTTTGGGTACCACCTGGGTTGGACTTACCCATTCACTATATGATATTGGGTAAATTATACATGAGTCTCAAAGCTTCATTACCTCTTTCTTAATGACCTTTTGCTTGTGTGGGTTTAGCCAGCATTAAGGTTTCCTTACAAGTTTATAGGTATCATTAAGCAAAATTTTATGCATGCAATAGGAAGGGCTTATACCTTTCAAATCCACTATAGTCCATCCTATAGAACTTATACGATTCTTCAAAACTTGTAGCAATTTTTCTTCCTCTTCCTAATTCAGATGTGCAGAAATTATTACAGGGAATGTAGAGGACTTACAGAGAAAAGCATAACTTAAGTGGGTAGACAATTGTTTTAGCTCGAGAGCTAACAATTCTTCCATTGATGTCTTTGGTGGGTGTAATGATTTTGCTAGGCGGTACCACCTCATTCTCCTTGCCATCATCCTCTATTTCTATCTTAGCTAGTAGCTCTACTAGCTCCAACTCTAGCTCATGCATGTTCTTGAAAATCTCACATGTGCATTCGTCAATGTGCTCTAAATGGAGAGAGGTACCAACATCTATGGGAAATTGTGAGGCATTAAACACATTAAATATGACTTCCTCACTTCCTTCTCTCAACGGTCTTTTACCTTAGTGCACATCAATTAATGCCTTACCTGTTGCAGGGAATGGTCACCCCAATATAAGTGGTACTTCCTTGTCTTCTTCTATATCTAAAACAACAGAATCTATAGGGAATATAAATTTATCACCCTTTATTAACTCGATTAACACCTTCACAGATTTTTCTACTAGCTAAATAGACACATCCTGGTTAGTTTGACTTCTCCTAGACCAAGTTTCTTGAAAATAGTATAAGGTAACAGATTAAT
This sequence comes from Avicennia marina, assembly GCA_019155195.1. NCBI lineage: Eukaryota > Viridiplantae > Streptophyta > Magnoliopsida > Lamiales > Acanthaceae > Avicennia > Avicennia marina. Next base: position 11,583,811 of record CM032756.1, on the reverse strand, counting down.
ACTGACACCCAAGTCACATAAGGCCTTACTAAACTCCAAATTGTTGACGTTGCATGGAATAGTAAAACTGGGTCCTTCAATTTAGGGGCAAGTTTATTTTGAATGACGGCATTACACTCCTTGGTTGGCAACACTATCTCCTAATCTTCTAGCTTTCTCTTTTTGGAGAGGATTTCCTTTGAAACTTCACATAGCTTGGCATCGATGCTAGTGCTTTTGCAAACGAAATATTAATATGGAATTTCTTGAATACATCTAAGAATTTGAGGAAGTTTTTATCATCTTGTGCAGCATTTAATCTCTGAGGGTATGGAAGGGATGGTTTGTAGGGCAAGATAGGTGATTTAGCTTTTTGTTTAACATCCTTTCGCCCTTTGTCAGGTAACTCTTGTAGCTATTTTCCACTCCTCTAGGTGATTGCCTTGCATTGCTCCCTTGGTTTAGCCTCTGTATTGCTGGGCAGTGTTCCTTGAGGTCATGCTGTTATGTCTTTCATTAATTGTCTAATTTGCTACTTCAAGTTACATACTGATGCCTGTGGATTCTGGAGTACTAAGTTAGTTTTGTTCATGTAATCCTTAGTCTTTTGGCCAGGTTTTCAATGATTTCTTGGGTGGATTTAGCTAGATTCTCACTATGTCTTCTAGTGATTGTTTCTTCTCCCATGTTTGATATGGAGGGTTTGGTGCTATTGGTCTTTGTAGGCCTAGGAGGTTGGTCATACCTACTTGGTTTCTCTATGAGAAGTTTAGGTAGATCCTCCACCTCAGATTGTATATATTGAAGTACATATTATTCTATGTCTAATTCTGGCTATTCACACAGTTCATCTGTGCCATCTCTAATTGATTTCCTCCAGTATTGCCCACCTGGCACTTGTGGGTTAGATACAAACTGGAGCACATGTCACAGACTTGCATAGAAGAAACAAACAAATTAGTATTGATGTTTAAGCCATTAATTTTGCATGTAAGCAAATCGACTTTAGCAAGTAAATTAGTAAAAGCACCTATATCATGAACTCCTACCACTCGTCGGGCAGGAAATCTCTTAGAAGACCATTGGTAGGCATTCGATGCCATCTCTTCGATGAGGTCCTAAGCTTCTTCTGACCATTTGTTCATTAGGGTGCCGCCAATTGCTACATCCAGTATAGTTCACAGGTTCCCACTGATGCGACTATAAAACATATGAATTTGGAGCCAGATTAGGTGTCCTTGTTGTGGGCACTTCCTCAGCAATTCTTTAAATCTCTCATAAGCTTTAGGGAGTGTTTTAAAGTTTGTTTGCTTGAAGGTACCTATTTGAAGATGCAATTGTGCAATTCTAGCAAGTGGAAAATCCAGTGCAAGATGCAATCTTCACTTGTGGACGTGGACATTCACCTTGTGATTGCGGCCTTGACTGCGCCCATTCAAGGTTTCTAGTTGTTCTAGTAGTGTTCATACTTTTACGTGTGACTTTCTAATCTAATATCTGATTGACCTGATTTTTGCATTGTAGGAAAGCCTATTCATTTTTCCTTTCTTCTTCAAAGTTCCAAGTTAATTCAATGTTCCACCTCAACACAACATCTTTCCAAAGTTGTTGCGTAATCCCTACAACCATGATAACTTTCAAAAGCATCATAATATTTAATGTAATTCACGCTAAGATACATGCATGATAACATTTAATGTAATTTATGTGTGATTTAAGCATTTTCTTCCATCATAAGGTTTGTTTGACATAATGTCTATTTTACACAATTTTAACATTACCATGTGCAATATATATCACCAAACTTGTTAAATATAACATCATAATTAACTATAATTTTAGGCAACATCAACAACAAGCAAGTTATTTACCTTACAAATCCTTAGCACCTTTCCACTGCACTGCATAGAAAGAATCTTTAAAGTAGGTTTAGAGTGATCTATCTTTAGCTTTTTGTAAGCACCTTCGAGTTCATTCCAAGCACAATAGTGTTGCAGGACTCAGCATGTTGCATTATGTTGTTGAAGATTATAGCACCTAGATTTAGTCTCCAATGAGTCCTAAGGTAGAATAACATGGCATCCATTTCCCATGATACCCAATTTGAGTTGATTGTGTGCATAAAATTGTTCTCAACAATTCTAAAAAGGAGAAAATACATTTCACTTAGAGACAAAGAGTGAATTTAGAAGCCATGTGCTGTGTTTGTACCCTATGATTACCCTAGCAATCTCTTTATAGTTTAGCGTGAAGTTGTTGGGTACACATCACTAAAGTCATTCTCTTGATGTTGTAGTAGTGTCCTAATGATAGATGATTAAAAGTGAACTAATTTGCCTCTCACATAAACCCTATGGTACTATTTTGATTCATTATTCACAGCCTTCTTCTTCAAGTTTGAATAAAATTCCCCCACCAGGCTTAGGTAATAAACATCAAAAGAGATGAAAACATCAAAAAGCCCAATCTCCTTTAGTAGGTCAATAAGTCCCAACTCCTTGTATTTTTAAGGGTTAACAAAGTTTTCAACTACCATTTTCAACACAGATACATAGTTATTTTGCTCCCACACATTATATCATACAATTTAAAGTTATTGGCTTTGGAGGCATCAATACCTTTCTCCTTTGAAGATGATGTTTCCCTTTATTTTTCTTTCCTTTCTTTGGTGGCTTGGAGGGCTCCCCAAAAAATCTTCTCATGGAGCTTTCTTTTCTACTTGTTGTGGCTCAGAATCAAGTTTAGGCTCAACTTGAAGAGGTTCTGTTTTAGCTATAGTTGATGATGCTTCAATATCATCAGCGATAGGTTTTAGATCTGCTGTAGCATCAAGTTCCTAGGGTTATAGTTCTGGCTTATGAATGGTCCCTTTTCTTCCCCTTCTCGTTGTCTTGAGTTCTAGGTGAACATGCCCTTCAAAGTGCATAGTGGTGATTGGTACAACTTCTATCACAACATTCATCTCTACAAGTTCTTGTTTTCCCAATGCTTTAGGCAGCAGAACCTATTCATTCCTAGGTGTTGGAACTTCCTTTGATAATGAAGCTACTAGTGTTGACATTCCAAAGGCATCTCACTTCCTAGTTGCTCCCTTTCTTCCTTACCTTGCATTCTTTCTTATTGCAAAATATAGTATACAAAAAAGTCCCTAATGCTTAAACAAGGTGCAAAGAGATGGATCAGATAAAAATATAAGTAGGAGAGAGAAAGAAGGTAATCAAGATGGAAATGACTCATGATTGATTTGAGAAGAATTTGTGGGCAGTTAAGAGTCTCACTACCAAAGGAAAGTCAATATTCTGTAGGAATTTGATTTGATTTGGTATCTACTTCCCTCTAATTTTCTCTCATTTGCATTCTTCACAGATTGAGCCTAATGTGGGCCTACAATTAGACTAGGCTAAGGCTTAGTCTAAACCTTAACTCAAAAAGCCTTTTAGGGTCTAGTGGCTTTGTAAAGATGTCCACCCACTAGGCTAATGTTGCAATGAAGTGATGTTCAATATGCTTCATTTAAGAATGTTAAACTAGGTTCTTGGAAAAATTTATGGCACTCTGATCATCACACTTAATCATCATAGTGTCTTGTGGAACTCCATAGTCTAGAAGCATTTGTTTTATCCCTAAAACTTGTGCACAATGAGCACCCAATGTTGTGTACTTAGTTTGTGGATAAGAAGATTGAGTCTAGTTTTTTTTGCTAAAGCGTTAAAGTTACCACCTATATATAAATATCCACCTGTGGTGCTCTTTCGGTCATCAACATTACTTGCCCTAGTGGTTTCACTAAACTCAATTAAGTCCAACCTTAATCTTTTTGAATACCAAATACCATGTTCACTCTTGTCATTTATGTATTGAATAATTCTCTTCACAACACTTAAATGGCTCTCCTTAAGATAAGACTAGAACCTTACACATACTCCAACACTATAACATACTAGGATGGCATGCGGACAAGTATAAGAGGCTACCTATCATGTTGTGATTCAAACTTGCATCAACTGGTGCTCTAACAACATCCTTGGTAAGCTTTGTGTTAATCGACAATAGTGTTGCAACATATTGGATGACTTCAAGCTAAAATGCTACACCAAATTCTTGGCATACTTACTTTCTAAGATGCATGTTCTATCATTGGCTTGTTTTACCTATAAGCCCCAAAAATAAGTCAACTCCCTAACCATACTCATTTTAAACTTGTTCTTCATTACTTCCACAAATTTGTCTACAAGCTACTTTAAGTTGGATCAAAAGAAGTTGTCATCAATATAAATCTGTGCAATGATGATGCAGGTGTTGCAAGATTGGATGAACAACGTTCAATCAGCTCCCCTTCTCTTGTATTTTTCTTTTGACAAGTACTTTTCAAGTCTCTCATACCATGCTCTTAATGTATGTTTTAGAGCATAAAGAGCTTTGTTATGTTTTTAAACATGGTTAGGATACATGGGTTCCTCGAACCCTTTTGGTTGCTCTAGATGAATCTCTTGCAACACTTTATTTAAAATGCACTTTTGATGTCCATTTGGTATAGTTCAATGTTGAGTTGGCAAGCTACTAAAATAAGCAATTTGATTACTTTAAGGCATGCCATAGGTGTAAAGGTTTCGTCCAAATCCACTCATTCAGCTTGTGTATGGCCTTGCATGAGTAGCCTTACCTTGTTGCGTGTTGCAGCACCATGCTCACTTGTCTTGTTTTTAAACACCCATTTGGTGCCTATCACTTTCTTCTAAGGTTGTTTCACCAATGACAGATTTCTTAGGGAGATACTTCTTGATCCTTGAGTTAGGTTCCTTTTTAGACTGTGGTAGTGTTGCATCCACACCCGACACCATTAGCGCTATTGGGTGATGGAACATCGGGTATTTGGCTTCCTACTTCTTTAGTAGGCGTAACATTGTCAAAAGTGCATTCCTTTTGTCATCAGCAACATCCATAGGGTCACTTTTTCTACTTCTTCTTCATTCAACAAACATAACTTTAATACATCCCACAATAGTTTTAGTTTGGAGATCATACCTAATAGGCTTTTGTGGTTTTCCATCCAGTGTTTTAGCATCAGGTTAGCAAGACCCTTAATCTGTGATTTTGGCATTGTTTTTAATCCACCAAGACATTATTACTCCACTCTAAAACTTTTCTATGAAATTTCCATTAACTCTCCTTTTCTAAAGCACCATTGTCAAGTTATTCGATCTAGATGCTTATTCCTTCAGAATTTCAGTAAGTGTCTGAGCATCACCAATGATTTGTGGATTTGATGTTGAGGCTTCAACCAATCATTTCAAAAGTAGTGAGGATTTGATTCACAAACATGAAAATATATATAAGAAAGAAATCCCAAATATCTTTTAGAGTCGTTGATGTTAAGAAAAAAGGATATTTTATATAATTAGACTCCAAACAAGAAGGAAAGTGAATAAGTTGAGATTTTAAAAATCTTTCATTCTTAATATTTTTCACCTCTTTCCTTTATTTTTTTAGGTTATGGGCCAAGCGTTAAACTAGGAAAAGGCACAGTTTTTTCTCTAGTCTCTAATTCCTTATATGGTTTTGTAATAATGACTTAAGTTGTGCAAATGTTACAACATGCTGCACTATAGTGACCTGGATCTTCACCAACCCGTAGATCTGATACAATTTTTCAAGAAAGGCTTTCTACTTGTCATCTTAGCTATTTCATCAATTCCATGACCCTTGTGGCTATTTTCAATATCTCCATTGAGACTTGTTAGGTTGGCCTTATCTTCAATCATGTGTCTTGAACCGTTGATGTTAGAGTATATTTTGGAGTTGGAGCACACTTGCTATGAGGTATGGAAAGTGTTGAATCTTAGATTTAATTTCCTCACATACATACTTCTTATAATTTTTCTTCCTTTAAACATGCTTATAGAGTTAGTACAATTCTATCTTCCATTCGGAGGTTTCTAAGGAAAGAAAAATAAGTAGAAATGTGGTATCCTAACCTTAGATAGTACTCATTGGCATTAAATTTCTTAGTAGGCCTCCTCTTCCTCTAATGTTCCAACATTGCCATGGTAGGTAGCGTATTTTGATGCATCCCAATTAAGGTGCTATCATGATCTAGTTTCCTTGGTTCTTTGATTAGGGAAGGAGCTTATTGCATTGGAGCTCAAACATCAGTAGTATCCATCTTTGTAGTTGTATCACCTCCTGCTGAGGTAGATATGTTGGCATAGTCTTTATTTAGCAAAAGTTCTACATAAACTAGTTTTGTAACATCGGGTGATGATTCCTTCACAAATTTAACTTGGTAAATGGTTCCATGCCATTTCTTGGATTGTCAAAAAGGCCATCTCTATGGTAATCTTTTGGCTTTTGCCCCATGTTGAGAATGTCTTCTAACTTGGAATTTGCTAATCTCAGTGTTGTTTCAGCATCTTTTGCTTTTGAAAACGGCCATAGAATGATCTTCTTCAATTTTTTTATGTATGACCTTTAGTTTCTCACAGTTCTTTTTTAGCTCTAAGTCTCCAACTTGAAAAGATCGTGTACGCACCTTCTTGTTGAAGGCTTTGGATAGGCGGACTTGATAGTATTCGAGCCTTTGCTGCGCATCGAGCCTCTTCTCGTCCAGTGCCTTTAATTCTTCAAGGCACAAACGAGTGTTGTCTTCCTCAGTCAATCCCTCATGTATAGTGACTCGCAACGATGGAATTTGCTATTCGAGTGGGATAGCAGCCTCAACTCCATATACTAGCGCATGAGGGGTTGCTTGTATGGGTGTCCTAAAAGTGGTTCGGTAGGCCCACAAAGCCTCGCCAATCCTCTCGTGTCATTCCTATTTTGACTTTGATACCACCTTTTTCAACAGGTTGCACAAGGTCTTATTGAAGGCTTCTACGAGACCGTTAATCGGAGCATGATACATTGAGGATTTCCTTTGCTTGAAGCCAAACCTTTAGCATAATTTGTCAAGGGTGTTGTTGACAAATAGCTTCCCGTTAGCGGTGATGATGTACCAAGGGACCCCATCCTATAGATGATGTTAACACGGATGAAGTCAGCAACATTTTCCTTTTTTTCTTCCTTTAAAGGGATTGCCTCTTCCTATTTAGAGAAGTACTCAGTGGCCACTAAGATGTAGAGGTGGCCAGTGGATGACTTTGTCATGGGTCCGACGACATCCAATCCCTAAGCATTGAATGGCCATGAAGCTACTATTGGGTGTAATAGCTCGGGCGGTTGATGAATGAAGTTAGCATGGCATTGACACACTTGGCACGTTCGAGTAAACTCCATGCAATCTTTTACCATTACTAGCCAGTAGTATCCCATTCTCTTGATCTTGAAATGAAGTTTTGGTCTAGACTGATGAGCATCGCAAATCCCAGAGTGCGCCTCCTTCATGGCTTGAATAGTTTTGTCGTCACCCAAGTAGCGTAAGGATACTCCATCAAATGAGCGTCTATATAAGACACCCTTAAAGTAGATAAAGCGGGCTACTCGGTGTCTAATATCAACCTTTTGATGTGGATTATTTGGTAATTTCTCATATTTTAGATAGTCTATGAATGGCTGATGCCAGTCCTCCTTTTCTATGTCGAAGACTTCTATGGAGTAAGTTTCTTCCTCCTACTTATCCTCAAGTATTGGTGGCGCTATCCATTTTTTACATATAGGCACTTGGTATTTTGCATCGGGTAATGATAAGATGAAGGCAAGCTTAGCTAATGCATCGGCTTATTTGTTTTCATTTCTCGGCACATGTTTGATTGTGACATCCTTGAGCCAACTCATGATCTTGCGGGCATAGTCATGGTATGGAAGCAATTTGGGCTTTTTGACCTCATATTCCCCTAACATCTGGTTAACCACCAGTTGAGAATCCCCGAAGACTTCAAGGTGTAGCTGCTTGATATCTATGGCAATCTCGAGTCCAAGGATTAAGGCTTGATATTCAACCACATTGTTTGAGCATTTTTTCGTAAGGGTAAATGAGTGGGGCAAGATTTCACCTTCGGATGTTATGAATATTACCTCAATGCCGACTCCTTCCTTGTGGGAGGCTTCATCAAAATACGTCTTCTATGGAGGGGTGACTTCAACCAGCGGGGTGTCCTCATTGGGTAGGTCATTAGAGAGATCCCACTTGGCTAGGATAGGGTGGTCTACTAAGAAGTCTGCTAGAACTTGTTCCTTCACTACTTTTTGTGGTACGTATATAATTTCAAACTGTTGGAACTGGAGATACCATCTCGCGAGCCTATCGGAGAGGATGGGCCTTGACATAACGCACTTTAGTAGGTTTGCTTTATACACTAGATGAATTGTGTGAGCTTGGAAGTAGTGTCTTAACTTTTGAATGCCAAAAACGAGTGCCAGACATATCTTTTCTATTAGTGAGTACTTCAGTTCGTTTGGTGTCATCATTTTCTTAAGGTAATACAGGGTGCTCTCTTTCTTTTCATTGTTTTCTTGTGCCAGCAGAGTTCCCACTGAGCATTCCTATGCAGCGATGTACGGGATCAATGGACGGCTGATCACTAGGGTTGCCAACATCGGAGGTTTTGCCAGATAAGATTGGATGCTTTAGAGAGCCTTTCTGCAGGACTCATCCCATTCAAGGGGGACAGCTTTCTTCGTGAGGCAACTAAAGGGTTGGCAATGCCCTCCAGGTTGGAGATGAATCTTTGAATATAAGCCAATCTTCCTTGCAATCTTTTGAGCTAATGGATGTTTCGAAGCTCTAGCATCGTTAGAATGGCATCGATCTTTGCTTGTTCAATCTTGATACCTTGGTGGCGGACAAAAAAGCCCAGAAATTTACCTTAGGCAACCTCAAATATGCATTTCAACAAGTTCATTCTCAATTGGTATCTTCTCAAGCATTCGAAAACCTTTCTCAGATCATGCAAATAGTCTTTTCATTTCTTTGATTTCACCACGAGGTCATCAACGTAGCATTAGACGTTCTTATGTAGCATGTCATTGAAGATTTCCTGCATGGCTCTTTGGTATGTCACCCCAGCATTTTTGAGGCCGAATGACATTACCTTGTAGCAGTATATGCCTTTGGGGGTGTGAAAAGCTATTAGTCCTTCATCTTTAGGTGCCATGCGTATTTGGTTGTACTTGGATGATCCGTCCATGAAAGAAAGTGCTTCATGCCCCGTGGTAGCGTCAATCTTGAGCTCCATGATGGGTAAAGGGAAATCATCTTTGGGACATACTTTGTTGAGATCCCTGAAGTCAACGCAGACTTGGATTTGCCCATTCTTCTTTCTTACCGGGATGATGTTGGAGATCTATGTGGGATACTTAACTTCTTGGATGAATTCGACTTCAATTTGTGGGAGGAGCTCTAGTCGGAATCGACGTTGCGCTTGCTTAACAAGGTGGGCCGCCCTTTCATGGCCAAGCGATGTACTGCCACTTTTGGGTTTAAGCCAGGCATTTCCTTGTATGACCAGGCGAAAACATCCTTGAACTCCTTTAACAACCCCATGTGCGCACTGGCCTATTTGCTTTTTAGTAAGGCATTGATGTAGATGGGGCAACGGTTGTCGTTGTCTTCTAGATTTATTTCTCTTAATTCGTCCATCGTGGATTTGGGACCTGCTTCCATTTGAGGTGGTGTGATCTCAGCATTCTCCTTGATGAGTTCCCCCCCTTCATTCACGGTTAGGTAGTTGGATGAGCCCACACTTTCTCTATCACCGTCTTCCTCATCCTGGGCTTTTGTGGAGATGACAATTTGAGATTGAGCTTTGAGGACTCTGGCACATGATACAACCAAATTCATTTTCCTTTTCATGTGGGAAGGGATTCAACTATGTGGTGTAATTCTATTCTTCGTCCTCCAATATTTCGGTTTCTAGGGCGAGCCAAGTCTTTTGAAAGATGACACTCGTGCTGGCACCTTTTAAACTCCTGAAGAGTAGTCTTTTACTGTAATGTTGTTGGTAGAAGCTCTTCTTCTTATGGCGATATGTACAGGACCCTTTGATTGCTCATATCCGAGTTCTGCTTGCGGGTTTTGATTTGTAGGCTTTTGTAGGAGTTTTCCCAATGGTGACTCCTCTTGCAGATTGTATCCAGCTTTGATGAGGAATTTGTATGCATTGAGACTGAAGCCTTTTGTAGTCATCAGCTCTCGAGTCTCTTGGCGTTCTTTCATGATCTCTCTAGGTGGTCGGGCGGGTGCTCTATTGTCAATTTGAGTCACAATCAATGTCAGGCCTCTTAGAGCGTCATGAATTACTGCTTTCTTACTTTGATGGCTCTTAGGGTGCATTTTGTTGGCTTCGTTTTTCTTTGCCAGAGCACCCTTGTTTTTCCACTCGGCTGGGAGTCGCCAATTTTAGGATCTTGGCTTTATTCAAGTAATATTTGGCATCGGTAAAATGGGACTCAGCTTCAATGAATGGCTTGCAATCACCAAGCACGTTTTTTACGATGCCGTTGTGGCAATATTTGAAGCACTGGTGCCAGGTAGAAGGGACTATCCTGTTTTTGTGGAGCCATGGTCGACCAAGTAGTAGATTGTATGATGTCCTAGCGTTAATGACATGGAACAAGGTGGTTGATTCCATGTCGTCTATGAGCAAATTCAACTTCAAGGTGCCCAAAGCCCTTTGCCCTCCTTGATTGAATCCTTGGATCATCAAGTGGCTATTTGAAAGCTCATCAGTCGAGATTCCTAACCCTCTTAGTGTTTGTAGTGGCAAGATGTTAACCGCCGAGCCACCATCGATTAACATCCTATTAATTCTTTGCTCGTGAATGTAGCCAGTTACGAACAATGTTTGTTATGGGGTTGGGACCCCAACATCAAATCTTTATCCGTGAAAACCACTGTGGTCATGCAATCTTCGGAGGGTTGGCTTTTCTTGTGGAAGTGATCGGCTTCGTTCAGAGAGTGGTCGATTTTATGAACTTCCTTCGTCTGGTCGTTGAAGGTGATAGTGTTAACATTTGCGCTATCGTCTTCTAATGAGATATTTCCTTGGTGGGTGAGCTCCATGATCTTGTATTTGAATATGAAGCAATCATTGATGGGGTGTCCGACCAGACAGTGGTACTTGCAATATTTGGGGTTGTTAGTCTTCCCAGCTTTTGCAAGCCTTTTCATTTTAGGGAGTTCAATAAGGTCAACCTTTAGCAACTCATCGAAGATCCCAGAAACGTCTGAGTCAAGGAAGAGATAGGATTTGATCTGTATTTCTTTTAGCGTTGGCCTTCTTGGCTTTTGTAGGGCTTCTTTCTTTTCATCCGTCTTTTCCTTCCCTTTAGCTGGGACGGGTCTAACGCTTATTGCCATGGACTCTCTTGCTGAAGCTATGGAGGGAGGCTTGCCCCTTTTCTTTATTTCTTATTTGTCTTTTGCTTTACGGGACTTGAAAACAGGTGGCGCACTGATACCACTTGCAGCGATGCTTAGTTCCATATCGTGGGCTTGTGTGGCTAGTTCTTCAAGAGTTTTAGGCGGAATCCCTTGAAGGATGTATCGCAGCCCCTAGTGATACCTTGTATGCACATTTCAATACCTGAAGCCTCGAAAAGTCTGTCTTTGCAGTTTAGACTCAGGTTTCTCCATCGATTGATGTAGTCGATGACTGGCTTATCTTTCCATTGGCGGGCATTGGTGAGCTCAATCTTGCTGACAGTTCGCCTTGTACTAGAGAAGTAGTTGAGGAACTTATACTCCAGTACTTCCCAGCTATCGGTGGCCCTGGGTTTGAGGTTAGCATACTAATCAAACGCATTTCCTTTTAATAGACGAACGAACTGCTTGACCAGAAGGTCCCTATATGTCTCAGCATTGTTGCATGTTTCTATGAAGTATGCCACATGCTGCTTTGGGTTTCCTCTGCTATCGAATTGCTAGAATTTGGGAGGTTGATAGCCTATCGGCATTTTCAGGTCGTCGATCCTTGCCGAGTAAGGCTTGGCGTATGTCAAAGTCAACTTGGTGCCTTCATTAAGTTTGTTATTAATGGTGCCTTCGATGAAGTCTTAAAGTTGATCGACAGGGATCAAGCCATTCAAGGATATCTGAAGTTCTTTAGCTGCAAACTCTCTTTGGTCATCAGTTGGTTGTTTGGTAGATATCTTAGCTCTGCTGGGGACTTTGAGTGCCTTTTCTGCCACTCGACTGGTTTCAGTATTTTCTATCTTGTTCATTACCCTCGAGATTTAAGAATCTTATTCTTGGACATGCTTGGCCAACCCTTCAATGACCTTAGTTAGTGCAGCAATTTGGTCCTCTAGGCTTGAACCGTTAGTCGTCATGACTGAAGTATCATTGGAGGCGAATGAGGCATTGGAGCGAGGGCTTGAAGGTGCTGAGTTGTCCTCATCGTTTTCTTTTGTGGGAGTGGATTGCGGGCATATTCATAGAAGGGGGCTAGCTTAAAACACGCTGCCCTTCTTGCCAAGCTCCTAGTGATGATCCCGACGTTTCTTGTGGTGGTCTCACTAGCGGCCAAGGCAACAACCTTGATAGCTTTTCTCTTGCTGCTGGCCATGATAATTTGCTAAGAATTTGAAGTTCACTTGAAATTCAAGGAAAGAAGAGATGAAGGTAGAGAAGTCCCATTAGGCGTGCCAAAAATCTGTAGGACAAAATCTTGCAATTGGATTTCCATTAACAAGAAATTTGTACAAGTCGACTACAATTTGAATCAAATAAATTTTGTGCGGGCTCTATTCTCTAAGATGGTCCTCTAATTTTTTCTTCAAGGATGTGACTTCATTTTGAATAATGTTCAAGGAAAGGGCTTGAGTTTGATTTTCCTTGAAGCTTGTGGATCTCTTCAATTAATGTTGATCTTCGAGCTTAACGCCTCGATCTTGGATCGAACGTTGAATTTGAAGATCTTTTGACAAAGAACACCTTGAGTTTGGGAATGAATTCTTTGAACTTGACGAAGAACACCTTGAATGTTGTTGGGCATTCTTGAGAGAATTTGTGTCGCCTTCTTTCTCCTCTTTCTCTCTCTTTTTTTCCTTTGTGTGGGGTTTTGTCCTCCATTTATAGTTGTAGGAGAGATAATGTAACCACCCTAGCCTACTGACGTGGCATGATCTTGTTGGCTGTCAAGGTGTTTGTTGGACCGCGCCATTTGTCGCCTTCTGATTGGCTCAGTTAATCATTTGTTATCTTTCCATTGGATTGTGCCATTTGTCATTATCCAATTTTGTTAATTCAAAATCTTAATTGATTAATTGTTTATTATAGAAATTGTATTTGTTTAAAATTTCAAAAATAAAATTATTTAATTAGTATTTCTATTGTAATTTTTTTACGTGGTATTTATTTAATTGGCATTATTTATGTGTCTACATATAGTTCAAAGAATAAGGATAGTTCCTAGCCCATGGCCTATATCAGAGCCTAATTAGGAAAAGTGAGTGGATCACATGAAATGAATACCACGTGGCATAAGCCTTTTATCTTGTTTTATCCTGATTAAGTGAGAGCTATAGATTTAGTCAAAGTATTGGCTCCATCATATGACCAATCAATGTGGTCTCATGAGACTAATTTTTTTTTTATCAAAAATCTCTTTTTTTTTATACACTACATTGGTTAAGGATTTCCATCTCATGAAATATCAATTACATTGAACAACTGCTTCACTCAGTTAAAAAAATCAATATTTTATTAATATGTTAAAGCTTTACATATACAACTTGTATCCCTCACTATCTATTAGTATTAAAGGACATATCTCATCAACAATCTCCCACTTACACTCTAATGCCAATAATCATGTGAGTCACTATGATATCTAATATCCATCTTCTCAAGATGGTACTATAATTGCACTTGTGCCATTGACTTAATAAGTGGATTAACCACATAATCTGCCAAAACTATTTTCTGCATGGCCACATTGCCCTTTCCAATTATTTTTTGAATAATATGATAATGCCTTTTTATGTGTTTGGATTCCTGATGAGACCTTGGTTCTTTCGTTTAGGCAATCATACCATTATTGTCACAGTAAAGTGGAATGGCCAATCTAAGTCTGGGTGCAGCATCACATGCTGCAATGTACTCAGTCTCAATGGTAGAATGTATAGTGGTACTCTATTTGGAACTATTCCAACTAACTGTTCTTCCATTATGGGTAAAAATGTACATATGGATAGGTTTTCTATAATCGATTGGTGACATCGAGTCTTGTATATAGCATTGCCTACATTAGGCTTCCAATAGTTGAAGCATGTGAAATGACTTCCATGCTCCTCCACTCATCGTCCATTTGTGGGCACATAGACTTTAAGAGATTGATGCCATAATGTATTGAATAACAAAGTTTAGACTGAGGGCAACATCCCAACATCATTCCCAATCAAGAGTATGTCATCTACTTATGATACTAGGAATGTGATGGTACTCCTACTAATCTTCTTATAGACGCACAACTCATCTACGTTCTTGATAAAGCCAAATAATTTACTGCACCATCAAAATGAAGATTCCAACTCCTAGATGCTTGCTTAAGTCCAAAAATGGACCTCTTAAACTTACATATTTTATGAGATTCCTCTTGGATTTTAAAACTATGTGGCTACACCATATAAATGCCTTTCTCTAGCAACCAGTTGAAGAAAGAGGTTTTGACATCTATCTGCCAAACTCCTTTACCAAGCTCAAATTCAATACTTTTTTAAGTAAGGAGGCTTTAAGACAAGAGAGAGAAATAAGAAGGAGGTTAGAATAATTTCTCTCTCTTGCTTGGTGGGGTAGACGAATTTTCTATTTTTTTTTCTAGAAAAATTGTGATCTCTTATGACATGGAACTCTTTCAAATCTATTTATTTCCAAGACACAACATTCTATACATTGTAGGACTCTTATTTCCATGAAAAGCACCTAGGGCGTACATGGCATGGGCTCAATGGGCTTCCTACATAGACCTTTAATTATTTTTAGCCCATAGGTTATTTAATTATTAATATCATTAATAATTAAAGCCTATTTAATCTTTAATTATTAATCTTATTAACAATTAAGACACATTGGACTTATATCTTTTAATTTAATTAATCACATTAGTCAAATTAAAGGCCCACCATGTTTCTAGTTAATAATCATATTATTAACAACCATAATTGGTACTAAATAATTCCAATTTTGTCTTGTCCTTTAATTCCACTGTGCTTCAAATTAATAATCTCATTATTAACAAGCACCATGGGAAATTCATTTGGTCTAATTTACTTGCAACCAAATTAAATTTTTCCATAAGACTTCTCAAATCACATCTATAAAGACTTCTCAAGCCTTGCTCACACCCCAACCAATTTACTACTAGTCATAGTCATAGTCAAATTAAAATGAAGTAAGTGGATGGCATAAACCCTCCCAATCATGAGAACCATGTAATATGGACCTTTTGTCTTATGATTAATTAAGGTTGTCTCGTGAAACTATTGCTTCTATCAAAACTCCTTTCAAATCACATACTACCTTGCAAGAATTTCTGTTTCATGAAACATCGATTACATATGACAAGTCTTGCTCACTAGCAAGGAAACAAATCATTTATTGAACGCATGCATACCTCTATACATTCCTAGGTAAAGGCATGTTGGGCTTATAACCCTATCTCATATCAAGATGGATGTTGGTTCTTAATGTCCTAATAATGCGCTGATCGTCACGTATATAGGAAAATGATGTTATCTCAAGTTCAAAGCCCACACGCACTTAACATGATTACAAAGCAAGGGATTGATAATATAGAGCGAACTCCATGTGTCTGCTGCATTTTTTGAGTCAATGCTCAAATACTAATTTTCTAATGACTTATCCACACACGTGTTCTCAGTGTTTCATATCAATGACATGACATTTAGCGTGCAAGCACAATGTGTGTAAGTTATACTAACTCTCTAATACTTTTTAGAAAGCTTGTGACTCATGAACTAGTTTTAGTTATTGTGTACTGAGACAATCTTGTGTCTATATTCATAATCCTTTGTGAATAAGGCATCTTAACACGATCATATAGGCACATGCACACTTTACACCATTCACGATTTACATGCATGAAAGACTGCCTTAATATTGATATAAAAGAAATGAATATTTTATTAATATCTAAAAAGTGAACATGTATAACCAATATGCTTCCATTTTCCCTAATTATTTATAGTCGTTAGAGGCATATCACTAACAAACTTGGAATAATTATCTGTAAAGGGTAAGAAGTAGTAGTATCCTTCCCTAGCCATTTCACTAAATGGCCCACAAACACTGACATGGACTAACTCTAACATCTGTGTGGCCTCTTCAACATACCCTTCAAATGGAGTCTCGGCCATCTTGCCTAGGATGTAAGGTTCATAATTTAGACTGGCTTCCTCTTCCAATGGGCCAATAAACTCACCTTTCTCCAACTTGCTCATCCTTACCTCTTTGGCATGGGTGATGTGAACAAGCAGAAACAAGGATCAAAAGCATAGTTGGTGAAAAGGAAAATAGAATAGATAAATGGTGGGATCAAATTTAACTTCAATTGAACAAAAACCTACCTCACTTGGGGCAAACACTTGAAAGCAAATTGAAAGAAAATTCAACCAAGGAACCAAACACCAAGTCGTGAAATTTTGGTAATGAACCTCTACTGATGATGACATTCAAGAAATTTTCGCCATCATCTCAAAAAGTATCAACTCATGGAGAAACAGACACACCATCAAGCAAGAGAAAACCACAGTTGGATTAGAAACTTACTTCAAAAGTGGTATTCGTGATCCCTTTCAACTATAAAAGCTTCTTTATAAAATAAAGAACGGCATGATACTGATATGACAATTGCATTGTGGTTTTATAATGCATGTATACCATCGAATACTTGCAATCCTCTTTACTTTCAAGTTGCTATGAGTAAAATTGCTTTAATGGATCATGGTTATACTGAACCTAGCTATCATACCTTACGTGTTAATCTTTTAAAAGATGCTAACAAATAGGTTGATTTGATTGTTGATTCCATTAGAAGTAAGTGGATAAAAATAGGTTGTACAATAATGGGTGATGGTTGGAGAGATTCTAGACAAAAACCATTGATTAATTTCTTAGTTTTTTGTGTCTTTGGAATCTCATTTATCAAATTTGTTGATTTATCTGATATTGAGGCAAATGCTCAAAATTTATGCAACTTGTTTGCTGAAATTGTGGAAATGGTTGGCCTAAGCAATGTGGTTCAAGTTGTAATGAATAATGTAGTTGGTCAATTACTTTCAATTACTTTCAGAGAAGTATTGAACCATTTGTTGGTCACCTTGTGCTGCTCATTGTGTTAATTTAATTTTGAAAGATATCAATGAATTGCCTCATGTTAATGACTTAGCTATTCTTGCATCAAGAGTGAGTTATATTACAATAACAAGTGGCCACTTAATTAGTTGAGAAAAAAAGAGGGGTGGATAGAAATTATCAAACTTTGAGATATTAGCTTTGCCACAACTTTTATTAAAGAGGATTTGCAAGCAATGGTGACATCTCTCAAGATTTTAAAAAAAATCTGAAGAATGTTGCAAAAGAAGTGAAACAAATTATTTTGAATGAGAATTTTTGGAATAATTGTATAATTGTTGTGAGGATTGGAGCTCTATTCATACGATTATTAAGGATTTGTGATTATAATGAAAAACATGCTTTGGGCTACATGGTCAAAGGCATGTACAGAGTAAGGATGGGAATCAAAGACTTGTTTAAAACAAACAAAGGTTGTATTAGTAATATATTAATATTATTGATGCTAGATGGGAAAAGATGTTGAGGAAAACTTTGCATGCTGCTGCATATTACTTGATCTTTGCTTTTTTGTATGATAAAGAATCTCTTAGTACAAAACCAGAGGTTTTGAAAGGATTATTAGATTACATCTATGAGTTGTGCCCATTTGATGAACTACTTGGAGCCGCTATCAGAGTTGAGGTGGATATTAATAGGTGGGAGGTGGAGAATAGCCTTAAGCACCCAAGGCTGAACCCCAACTCCAACAACCTTAGGCCTCAAGGATCATCAGCCAATGGGCCCAATAAGAATAAGAGGCCAAAATCAGGCAAGGACCGGTGGGACGATGCCTTCCTTACAAGAATGTAACACCTGTGGACGTTGACATTCAGGTATATGCAAACACATTACTAGCAATTGCTTCATTTGTAGATAACATAGGCATCAAATAGTCAAATGCCCAAATAGAGTAAGAAACACCACCCCAGCTGATGACAATACTAACAATGGGTTAACCAAGACAGTGCCAACCTTAACGGAGGTCCACATAATAGCAATGAGAATGACACTAATGGTGGTAACAACCCTCGACCCAATCAGGCTAATTAGAGACCTAGGGGAAATGCAAGGATATTTGTTATGAATTGGGAAGAGGCAGAAAATGTGGAGGATGTTGTGGCAGGTAACATTATTATTAACCAATTGGATGCATATACTCTATTCGATTATAGTGCATCACACTGCTTTGTGTCCAAGAAATTTGCCAAGTGTTAAACTGTAGGCCTAAACTACTAGGCAACCTTTATAGAGTAGCTACCCTTGGAGGTGAAACCTTAGTAGCTAGTTTGATTTATAAGGACTATAACTTGAATCAAGGTGAGAATTGTGAGTTTAAGCCTGATATTGTTCAGCTTAACATGAAGGATTTTGATGTGATTTTGGGAATGAATTGGCCAGCTAGAAGCTTCATGCATGTGAACTGTAGGAATAAGGTCTTGAATTTTTAGCCTCCAATAGGTGAATGTTTCTTTTTCCATGACAGTGTTTGGGGTAGAACTAGTTGACTTAATTTCTTATATCTACAACCAATGTACAGAAGTCCATTAAGGAATGATGTAGCCTACTTCACATGCATTGTCAATGTTGAAGAGTGAGAAGTAAAGCTCAAGGATATTTTGGTGGTTAGGAAATTCCGTGATGTGTTCTTAGATGACCTACCTAGACCGCCTTTAGGTACGGAAATTAAATTTGAAATAAACTTGATCCTAAGCATGACACCCATTTCAAAGGCCCCATGTAGGATGGCTTTAGCCAAGTTAAGGGAGTTGAAGATATAGCTGTAGGAATTGTTGGATAAAAGCAAATGCAGCCAAGTGCATCACCTTGGAGAGCTCTAGTACATTTTGTTACGAAGAAAGATGGGAGCTTAAGGTTATGCATTAATTATCGTGAGCTCAAAAAGGTGATTGTCAAGAACAAGTGCCGCCTTATCGAGAATTAATGACTTGTTCGACCAATTAAAAGGGTGGTTAAGGTCTTTTTAGAAATAGACTTGAGATCTAAATACCACCAACTAAAAATAAAGATTGAAGATATACCTTATGAGTTCGTAATGCTACCTTTTAGGCTGACCACTGCCTCAGAAGCCTTCATGGATTTAATCAATCAGGTGTGCAAAATGCACCTGAACAATTTTGTGGTAGTGTTTATTGGCAATATCTTGGTGTCCTCGCTAAGTGAAAAGGTGCTTGAGGAGCACTTGAGGATAGTACTGTAGACTCTAAGAGAAGAATAGCTCTACGCTAGATTTAGTAAGTGCAAATTTTGACTTAGAAGTGTGGGGTTTTTGAGACATGTGATTCCAAAGAAAGTGTATTGGTAGACCTCAAGAAGATTGAAGCCATCTTTTAATAGCCTAGACCTTCTAATAGGATAGAAGTGAGAAGTTTTCTAAGACTAGTAGGGTACTATTGGAAGTTTGTAAAAGGGTTTTCCAAGATTGCCACATTGTTGAGTTAGCTGCAACAGAAATGAAGGAAGTTTGAATGGACCCTAAACTGTGAATAGAGTTTCATAGAATTGAAGGAGAAATTGACCTCAACTCTAATCCTTACCCTACCTACTGAAGGCATAGGTTAACTATGTATCGTGATGCCAACAAGAACGAGCTTGGATGTGTCTTGATGCAAAATGACAGGGTTATCACTTACGCGTCAAGACAGTTGACGTCGCATGAGTTGAACTACCCAACTTATGACCTTGAACTAGCAGCGATAGTGTTCACCATTATGATATAGAGATGCTACCTATACGGTAAAAAGTGGAAAATATACACTAACCACAAAAGCCTCAATTATTTCTTCACACAGAAGGAGTTGAATATGAGGTAGAGATGGTGGTTGGAATTGATTAAGGATTATGATCTAGCTATAAACTACCACCCCAAAAAAGCTAATCAAGTGGCTGATGCTTTGGGTAGGAAAAGATCAAATGCCAGGGCAGCTACATTGACCAGACAACTCAATTCAATACATTTGGAGATTGTCGAGTCAATTGATGGGACATTGGGGAATCTCAATGCTGAGCCCTTAATTATCGAGGAGGTTAAGAATTTTCAAGTGACTAACTAGGCTTTCATGGAATCGAAGGACAAAATTGAACAAGGACTAGCAGCAATAGTGTTCACTATTAAGATATAGAGATGCTACCTATATGACAAAAAGTGCAAAATATATACTAACCACAAAAGCCTCAATTACTTCTTTACACAGAAGGAGTTGAATATGAGATAGAGATGGTGGTTGGAACTGATTAATGATTATGATCTAGCTATAAACTACCACCCCAAAAAAGCTAATCAAGTGGCTGATGCTTTAAATAGGAAAAGATCAAATGCTATGGCAGCTATGTTGACCAGACAACTCGATTCACTACATTTGGAGATTGTCGAGTCAATTGATGGGACATTGGGGAATCTCAATGCTAAGCCCTCAATTATTGAGGAGGCTAAGAATTTTCAAGTGACTGAATAGGTTATCATGGAATCAAAGGACAAAATTGAACGAGGGCAACTTTTAGACTTCAAATTATAAGAAGGTGGAATTGTATGCATGAAGGGAAAACTATGTATTCCAGATGTTTGGGAGATATGAGACCAAATCCTATTAAAGGCATATTAGTCAAGATATTTAGTACTCCTGGGAAGTACTAAATGGTATAAGGACCTCAAGAGAAACCTTTGGTGGAGTGAAGAAAGACATCAAAGATAACGTGATGAGATGCATGAGCTGCCAGAAGATTAAAGCAGAGCATCGACGTTTAAAAGGTTACCTTTAACTACTCAGTGTGCCTATGTGGAAATGGGACCATATTATCATGAAATTTGTGGTAGGCTTACTACAGACACTGCAAGGTTATAACCTAACCAATCCACATAGTTCCTTCCCAGGCGGACAACATACACCTTGGATAAGCTATTGAAAGAGTATATAGATAACATAGTGAGCTTATGTGGGGTACCCACGAGTGTAGTATCCAATTGAGACCCACAATTTGTGTCGCACTTCTAGAAGAGCTTCTAGGAAGCAAGGGGGATAATTTTGGACTTAAGCACAACATATCACCTACAAATGGATGGGTGATCTAAACGAACAATTCAGACATTGGAAGATATACTAAGGGTGTGTGTCTTGGATTTTAAAGGAACGTGGAGCGATTGCTTGCCACTAGTAGAATTTTCCTATAATAATAGCTATCACACAAGTATAGAAATGGCTTCGTATGATGCACTCTAAGAAGGAGACGTCGGTTCCTAGTTTGCTAGGATGAAGTTGCCAGTGGACAGTGGACAAGGTGAATGTCATGGGTTCGAAATTGGTACAAGTGATAGTGAACAAGGTGAATGTCATTCGTAGGTGAATGAAGGAGGCCCATGATAGACAGAAAAGTTAGGCTGACCTGAAATGAAGACCATTAGATTCCTAACCTAGCGAACAAGTGTACTTGAGGATTTACTTAACCTGAGGCGTAATGCAATTTAGCAAGTTAGGAAAGTTAAGTTCATGGTTCATTGGACTCTTTGAGGTATTGGAAAGGAGTGGAGAGGTGGTGTACCAATTAGCGCTATCTCCGTAGCTGGCAAGGATACATAATGCGTTCCACATGTCAAAGTTGCAAAAGTATGTGCCTAACCCAAATCACATACTTGAACTAGAATCATTGTTAGTGAATGAAAACCTAACTTATGAGGAACACCCAGTCTGAGTAACAGGTAGAGAAGAGAAGAACCTAAGGAATCAATCAGTACTCCATGTAAAAAAGTACAATGGTCAAACCTGTTTGAGCAGGAGACAAATTAGGAGTTAGAGGAGAACATTAAGAAAAGATATCCCCATTTGTTTACTTAAGATTGTAATTGCAAGTTTTAAGGATAAAATTTATTGTAAAGGGGGAGGATGTGATACTGTGAATTTTTGGAAAATCACTGAACATTATTGTGAGTGAAATGTTTTGGGATTATAGGGGAAATTATTTTTTATTTACAATTTTACATTATTTTCAAGCAAAATTGCCACTACTTGAATTTAATTTCAACAAAACAAAAACCTACCTCACTTAGGTTAGACCTTTGAAGCAAATTGAAAGGAAATTTAACAAAGGAACCAAACACCATGCAGTGAAATGTTGGCCATGAACTACCAAAAGCAAGCCAAATGACCAATTTGTACTTGAGTTTTAGGTGAAAACACTCATAAAACAAATAAGTATGAAAGGAGAAGAAACTTCTTCTATTAGGATGTAAAATAAACCAAAAGTTGTTCAACTTAATGTATTTATAGAGGTTACAAGAAGAATCCTAATTTACAAGTTTGATGGGCTGAACTGAGTTGCCAAATAGGCCTCTAGTGGGTAAAAAATTCAAAAATCAGTCCAAAAATGCATTTCCCATGTGTGACAATCGATTTGGCCTAGAATGAGATCGATCACACCTTCCCAAGATAGACCCTAGTGATCAATCTGCCATGTGCATGATCGTAATGACAACATGTTCCCAAGTCGATCATGGGCCTTCAGATCGATTGCACGCAAACACGATCATAATATCCCGATTTTATGTCCAGTTCAATCGGGTGGGTTTGGATTGATTGACCCCGTTCACCCCTTCATTGTTGATTTGGATGCCTTAAGATCGATCTAAAGTGTCTTGGATAATAATTCTAACCTTCCTAAGCCCCTCTTTGTCCTTCCAAGTTTAACTTGAGGCCATGCATAATTCTTTGACTCTTCCCATGCCATCAAGTCATCACCATCATCCATTTTTTGTCTATTCCGTACAAAGATCTTCAATGCTGACCTACTTATTTGTTCTTGTGGTGTCGCCATCATCTAAGGTGCTAAGCTGAGGTTGAATATGGTTTAGATGTCCACATCAATGGGCTAGTCTAAGATGCCACAATTGCCTGGGATTTATCCCATGCCTAGTGCATTTGTTGGAAGCAAAATTGATCAAAACTTTATATCATCCAAGTTGAGATAATGAAAACCATTTACCAATGATGAAATGCTAACTAATCTATTATTATTACAAATTTGGCACATATTATCTCTAAAAGGAAATTCATAGCCTTCTTTTAACAATAAAGGTGCAAAGACAATATTCTTTAGCCTATTTGACAACAAGAGACAATTTCTTAGGTTTAGTAGGACAACTAAAGTAATGCCTGATGTAGTTACTATAATTTGTCCCACTGTTGACCAAAATCATCACTTCATGCTTCTCGAGCTAACTACTCTTGATCAAATCCTTGACTCAAAGTGCAAATATAAGAATACACACTTGAATCTAAGATCCAAGATGTAGAAAACACACTAATGAATTAGGATGCTTCATAAACATAAAGTTCCCCACCTTTATTACCATTTTTCAAGCCATCAAGGCGTCCACCACAATTCCTCGTCCAATGCCCTTCCTTGTTCATTGAAAACGCTTTTTTGGGCCATATGAGTATTGGATCTCACATCTCTCCCACTAGCCTTTTGAACACTTAATTTCCTTCTCTTGGTCTTGCCCTCCTAAGTCTCACTAACCAAAAGGCTAGACTCCTCAATCCATAGAGTGGGATGATAGTTCCAAGATCCTGCAAATTCTTTCAAGAACAAGAAATCATCTCAAACTTCAAAATCAATTGACTATCTTGGCCCCATTAACATTACAGACTCAATCAATTTAATGAGTGGCATAAATATTACTTGAGATAACATAACTTGTAGAAAATATGTAAGAATTGTTAGCTTGGTCATAAATGTGCTACCTCATGATCATGGACTTTAAATTATGCAGCCTCCCACTAAAATTTTGAATCTTACACTCCCTCACATAGGAAATGAAAATTCTATTGAAAAATTTCTTAGTAGGTGATCAGGGTCTTTATTGGATATATCATATCTCACATATGTAGTTTTTGATATGCCAGGCCTAATGAGGGCAACTCTTGCCAACACACCTCATGTATTGTCTAATGTTTTCCTTTAGCATATAGCCCAATGAAGCCTCACACGTGCAGTTCTTGGCAATGTGGGTCCATTCAAGTGACACCCACCAATTGACAACTTGTTGGACTTATAACCCTACCTGTGACCCTTTTAGTTCTTATGGTGAAGTATTCTTTGAATGCCGCATCTAATGCAATTGAAGCCCTAAATGCACTATTGCAGAATGACCCCCTAATATGATGATATCATACACTAAAATTGTACTTAGAACATCAAGTTTGGTGGAAGGCCACCACAAAAAAAATTTGTTGTTACAACTTAATATTGTTTGAGAAAGTTTTTGGTCTATGTGTTTTATTTCTCACTTGCACATTATCTAATTTTTATGCATATATCTATCTCATACACGCATCACAAATAAAAAAGCAAATGAACAATATGGAGGATTACGGACTTCTAGATCCAATTGGACCCAACAATTAAATCATGTACAAGTGCATGAATTTCTACACTATTACATAGGAAAAACATCTTCTCTTTGTCTTAAGTCTTTAAGGCTCCTTTCATGGGCCCAACACACCACGGAACTTTACACGGCACCAACTCTTGGCAGGAAAAACATCTTCTCTTTGTCTTAAGTCTCCAAGGCTTCTGTCGTAGGCTCACCACACCGCAGAACTTCACAGAACACCAACTTTTGGTCTCCATGCGAACATCAACTATTGATCTCTTCCTTGTTAAATTTACATGAGACATACCATGGAGAACTAACTCCTAATCTATGTAAAATATAATACTAGGGCTTAAGCCCTTTCAACCAATGAAAAATAATTGTACATTCATGAGAAAAATTAATTCAAAAAGAGAATCATTCATCACTAGTGTCCTAACTGCATAATCCATTCATAACATCCTTTCAAACAATTATACATCACATGTATAATTCAATAGATCCATTTAATGACTTTTTCTATGACTTACGCACCCCATGCTTTAGTTCTTGTTTGTAGAAAACACGTTTCCTTTGTTTTATATCGGAGAAAAAAAATAAACAGCCCTTACTGACCTCCTTGTTGTTGCATGGTGGACCACATCAAAGAACACTTCTTTGATGCAGTTGTTACATGATAGTGATGTGATCTTCATGCTATTGTCATGCGATTATCATGTAGTCACCCGAAGTTGTCGTGCAATTTTAATTCAACCACACAAATTACTTGATGTGATCCTAAACCAATTGGAATTACCAATGAACTGAAGTATGATATCTTGTTGTGCCTTGAATTTTTTGGAGGAGCTAAAGAAAGGAATACAGCTTCAAATGTGGGCATGGAAGGTTAAAGAAGGCATAAAAGAGGCTAAACTTGTGATTTAGACAATGTAAGATCCATCTATGAGGACCAAATTGACCTAGAGATGCATTTTTGAGGTTCTAGAATTATGATTGCATAGAATCGTGATCGATTGTAAGTTTTTAGATTATGCTATTGTAAAGAAATGATATCGATTCAAGCAATAGGATCATAAATTTAGAATGCTAGAGTTACGATGTGGGGTGATGAGATCGACATTGCAATCGATCTTAGAAGGCTAAGACCAATCCCACAAGGTCCAAGTCAATTTGAATGAGCGAGATTCTAGATTTTTGAGTTGATTTCAATTTTTGTACTCGTTTTAGGCTACCTCTAAGGAACATCTAACCATGTAGGGTTTGGGCCCATTAAGGTTAGCTTGTGAACCTTTAAATACTTGTGAATTGTTCTTTGTAGAGCAGCCGTGTATCTTTGACATTGAATATTGAATGAAGACTTGATCTTGTTTTCTTACATGTGAGGTTGTGTGTATTATGCCTCAACTCAAAGTATCAAATTAGGTCATTTAGCTTTCCTTTAGTGGTTTGAAGCCAACGTCTCACGACAAGGTGTTTGGTTCTCCGGTTGCTAAGATTTTTGATTTATTGCAAGGGTTTGCCCTAAGTGAGGTATTGTTCTTTTATCCTTTTGCAATTGTGTTTGTCAATCATTGCTTTTGCCTTGTTCACATCAATTGGCATCGGAGCCGTTTAATTGGGCACTTAATTCAGTTAATTGGTTGGGGTTCCATTTAATTAATTTTTCTCCACCATTTCTATTTTCCCTAAATTTAATCCAAAAAAATAAAAAAATAAAAAAAATCTGGTCTGTGGGATCGTTGGACTAATTTTTCTGATTTTTGGTGGTGTGAAAATTGTGGGAATATTGTTAGAAGTTTATCAATTTTTTGGACACAAAAAGAAAAAAGAAGAAACAAGAGAGAGAGAAGAGAAGAAAAGAATACTAGAAAAAAAAAAAAGGCAAGCAGAAAAATTGCATGAAAAAAGAGAAAAAAGAAAAATAGTATAAAAAAGGAGAAGGATAGAAATTTTTGCGGGTTTGGTAGCTGTTTGGACTGAAAATTTCCCCACAATTGCACAACAGATCGATCATGTGAACCTCTAGATCAATGCACCATTAGGGTTACTAAAAACCTTAGTTGCTATTTTTAGGAACGTGATCGATTGCATTTAAGTCAAATTGACCACACTCCCCATTTTCTCCAGATCGTGCATACGATCTACCTATGTGATTGCCCTGATTACACTTGATGTTTGGATCAATCTAACCCTACCTTGATCAATTACCCTTTTAGTTTTTCTTCAACTAGATTGATCTGTTTGCTTCCAGTTTGAGCCGAACTCCATTTTCTTGATTTCTACACCATTCTTTGTGATTTTGTTGGTTGTTAAGCTTCAGAATCACATCAGATCTTGTAAAGTGACCTTAAGTTGGGTGGTAAGATTATTTTGAGTGTTAAGTGTAGTGAGGTATACATTTCACATTTATATCTATATGTACACTTTACTTTCATTGTTTCTTTTATTATGACACATATCTAGATAGGTTACGATGATGACATGAGGACTACACTTGAATATTTTGCCTAAGAATTAAAGGGCATTACTCAAAAGTTAGATGGCATGCAAGGGAGATTGAAGAAGATTCAAGTAGCAAATGGTAATTTTGCTACCTATTCCATGCTAATGAGGATGCCTTGTGCTTAAATTATTTTTGATGAGGACTCTTCATAAACAAGTGTCCAAATAAGGAAGCTAGCATTTCCCTTGAGTTTGGAGGACTTGAGGAGGCTAACCAGATTCCATTTATGGAGTTCACATGATTACATGAAGACAAATAAGATGAGGGGAGAATTGAAGAGGAAAAGGCAAAGAAAGTTGAAGTGGATGTTGAGAAAGGACATGCAAATGAAGAAGTGGACATTTTGAAAAGTTGAGCTCTTGAGGGTTCATTGTATATTGATTACCTTGGGCCTTGTTTATCTATCTATAATTTTCAGGACTTGGAGATTTTACCAACTATAGAATTTCCATGTGTGCAACCATGCAAGTCCATGGGGGATGTTCTTGTAATTCCAGTTTTGTGTTATAGTGAATCTTGGGTCATGGCAAGGAAAGTTGGCATATGTGCGTTCAACCTCAAAGTATTGCTAGAAGATTCCTGTAAGATGAATAGGAGCTTCTATAGGTTCATTTTTGATTGGGAGGACTAGACTTCAAATTGGGAACTATTCATCTTTAGGAGAAGGGGTTTGATGTGATCCTAAACCCATTGGAGGTGCCAAAGAACTAAGGCATGATATCTTGTTGAACCTTGAATTTTTAAGAGGAGCCAAAGAAAGGATTACAACTTTAGATGTGGGCTTAGAAGGTTAAAAAAGGCTTAAAGAAGGCTAAAATTGGGATTCAAACAATGTTGGATCGATCCAGGAGGACTAGAGTAACCTAGAGGTGCATTTTTTAGGTTTTAGAATTACGATCACAGAGGATCGTCATTGATTGTAAGTTTCTAGATCATACGATTGCAAAGGAATGAGATCGATTGCAGGAAATAAGATCATAAATTCAAAATGCCAGACTTATGAACTAGGTTGATGAGATCGACATTGTGATCGATCCTGGAAGTCTAAGATCATTCACATAGAGTCTAAATAGATTTGATCGAGTGAGAATGCAAAGTCTTGAGTTGATTTCAAATTTTATACTCTTTTTGGGCTATCTCCAAGGTCCATCCAACCATGTAGGGTTTGGGCCCATTGGGGTTTGCTTGTTGAACCCTGGAATACTTGTTGATTGTTCTTCGTAGAGTAGCCATATATGTCTTTGACATTGAATATTGAATGAAGACTTGTTCTTTTCTTCCATACTTGTAAGTTTGTGTGTATTGTGCCTCAACTCAAAGTATCAAATTAGTTCATTCGGCTTGCTTTTAGTGTTTTGTGACCAACACCTCACAACGTGGTGTTTAGTTCTTTGGTTGCTAAGATTTTTTATTTGTTGCAAGGGTTTGCCCCAATTGAAGGTCAAATTTTGACTTCTTTTGAAATTTTCAACCTTTGGAGCCACTTTTGGAGGGCATTTTACCTTATTTAGATTATAGCTCTTATATATATACTTCCTTCCTTGCATTTGTAAGATAGTCTTTCAACCACGTAACTTGAAGTTTCTCTTTGAATGAAGAAGTTTTAAAATTCAATTTCCATACTTTGTATTTGAGTGCTTGAAGTGATTTCAACACCTGAGCTTAAGTATCAAATTGAGTCATTCAGCTTGGTTCTAATGGTTCGTGGCCAAAACTTATCGGTGTGGTGTTTGGTTCTTTAGTTACTCAACAATAGATTTGTTGTAAAGGTTAACCCTAAGTGAAGTTAATTGCTACTTGGTTTATTTCTGTGTTATCTCGTCGATTATCCCTTTATTTTCTTAGTTATTATCTTTGTTTCCATTTCCCTAATTTCCCCTAAATTTTCCTACCATTTTCAATCTTTGCTTTTGTTAGTTCATATCAAAGTGGTACCAAAACCAACTTAATCAGGTTTCAAAATCTGGTTGGTTGGTTGGATTCCATTTATTGTGTTCTTCATATTTTGTACATTTTATTTCTTCATATCCCATATATTTTATTAAAAAAAATCTAAAAATAAAAAAAAAATCTGGACTGATTAGGGCTTGTTTGGAGGATTTTTAATTTTTGGTATTGTTGAAAAATTGAACTATTTGTGGGATGGATTTTACTAAATTTATTTGGTGATATTTGTTGGAACATATGTTGTTATTGAAGTTGTGTATTTTGTTGTTGGTGTTGGAGTATTGTGTTGTTGAAAATTGAGGTACAGAAAGAAAAGAAACAATAAAAAAAGAAGTTGAAAAAATCACAAGAAAAAAGAAATAAATTGAGAAATTTTTGTGTTGGGGGGTGGTTTGGAACTAAATTTTCACTATGTTGTGGTGTTGGATTGATCTAGAAGAGACACCAAATCAATCGCGACATTAGGTTTCCCCAACCTTTTGCTGTTCAACCGCGTGATTGATTGCCCTTCATCCTGATCAGTCACACATTGAGTGAGCACCGCGATCAAGCATGCCATTCCCACATGATCGCACTACCAACTTCCTTCACCAAATCAGTCCTGCTTCTTTCAGATTGATCACGCAATCAGTTTCTTCAACCAAATTGATCCTTCTGCATCTGGATTGATCTGGAAGCCTAACTTTCTCAATTCCACACCATTTTATGTGC
This sequence comes from Avicennia marina, assembly GCA_019155195.1. Classification (NCBI taxonomy): domain Eukaryota; kingdom Viridiplantae; phylum Streptophyta; class Magnoliopsida; order Lamiales; family Acanthaceae; genus Avicennia; species Avicennia marina. The sequence goes on along the minus strand of CM032756.1, from coordinate 11,553,997 downwards.
ATTTGTTGGTCATTGAGCTAGAGGAACCACCCTGAACCTTTCGAGACAACTCGGAGTTAGGTTGGTAAGATTAATTAGGTGATTTACTTCTTCTGTTCATTTTATAAATGCACTTACACAAAGGCACTCCACTTTATAATTTTGCTTCATGATATCATATAGCCAAATTATCTTCGTTGATAATGGACATGATGTGAAGGCAACACTTGAACAATTTGCCAAAAAATTGAATGATCTCAATGACAAATTAGATGGCGCACATGAATAAAGGACAAGCCAAGGAGTGGAAACTTGAACTTCTACAAGGTCATGTGTGTGTTGATTCCTTTGATTTTTCATTACTATCTTCATCTACATACAATTCATAGGACTTGAAATTTTTTGGGCCGGAAGAGGATGTTTGACACATAGGATGTATTGTAGATCACAAGCACATTTATTATCCCTTTGATTTTCCTTGTTATCTTCATCCACATACAATTTGCCGAGCTTAGAGTCTCTTTGGCATTGGAGCTTATCTGTACACATCCATGCAAGACATTAAAAGGAGGTTTTAGTATTTCATGTCATTCCTCCACTGCATATTATTATAAAACATTCTTGATTGCAAGGGAGCTGCCATCCTTGCAATTGATCCAAAGACCTTAGTGAACAATTGGGATGATGTGACAAGAAACTTACCTAGACATGCATTTGATCCCAGTCAAAACGTTCTTGATGGCAAGGGGAATTGCAATCCTTGTGTTTGATCCAAAGACATTGGTGAAGAATTGGGATGACGTGACAAGAAACTTACCTAGACATGCATTTGATCCTAGTCAAAACATTCTTGATGGCAAGGGGAATTGCAATCCTTATGTTTGATCCGAAGACATTGGTGAAGAATTGGGATGACGTGACAAGAAGTTTACCTAGAGTTGTATTTGATCCTAGTGTACATGACCGCAAATTGGGGTATGTCAATAAGACTGTATGCGATGTAGTTCCAACCCCATGTGATATTTTTTTAGGACGGCATTGGCAATTGGATGGGAGGGTGCCTTTTGATGGAGTCATAGAAAGAATTTCTTTTCTCTTGGGTGGTCGAGAGTTCACTTTGGTGCCCTTATTTCCGAAGTAAGTACAAGGGGCACAACCTACCTTTAAAGGTAATGTAAACTAGAATTAGAAAGAAAGAAGGATAGAGAAAAGATTGAATGAGAAAATTGTAATTTGAGAAATCATGATTGCTTGCTTAGGGAGGAAGAAGGGAGGGGAAAATGCGAGGAAGAGAGGACAATGAAATTTTTGATTTGTAAAAAAAAATTTGGCTATTCATAAAAGAGGCACTTTTTCCCTCCCCCAGTTTTCTATATTTTTGGTGCTGAAAAGTGGAAACATATCCTTGATCAAGTGGCAAAGTGGGTTCCCATTACTCTATGACATAGGAAATTAAAGGTGGAAGTACACCGAACCCAAATACCCAAGAAACCTAGGAGATTATGGTAACTAGTTTACAAATTACTACTTGGAAGGTTTTTGATGATATTAAGACTGATGGCTTATATGGTGGACTGGCTTTCACACCTACCTTGAATCCCAAATTGATGAACTTTGAGCATATATGTGATTGCATGATCTCAATGATGATTCTTGTGATTTAGATGTTATAGGTCATCCTCCATGTTATGGAATTTTCTTTTCTTATGGTAATCACTTGTGCAACCTTGAACATACATTGTATGTATCAGCAGATAAGGTTATTACAATTTGATGGAACTTTAGAGTTGCACTTACTTGTCCATTACATGACATGGAAATCTTTTAGAATATTTAGAGTGCTTTGAATTGTTGTATAGTTTCTACAAAATCTTGCTTGAACGGCAAACATTTACATTTCCTTGAGAAGCCACCTTGTCAAAGTTTTGGGAATCTTATGTGCACCTTGACTTCTTGCGTAAATTTTGCCAAATTCTATTTGGCGTGTCATGTGGAAATTATTGGAAGAACATTTGTTTGTCAAAATTTTGAGCATAATTGTCTAATATGTGATATGAACATCTTTTTAAATGCCATGTGTGATTTGGATTGTTGTACACTTCTTAGCCAATTTTGTTTGGGAGATTGGATAATGTCCATGGCATGTTTTAACTAATTTGAGGGCTCAACAGTTTGCATGGCTACGACATTTCAATGTCACCACAAGAATGATTTTCTTGCAAGAGTACTTCTCTAAGGGCATAGACTTAGTGAACATACATTCTAAAAGGAAATTCCATTTGAAGAGGATTAGCATAAGAATACAAGAAAGATAGCTAAGGAAGAGGCCGAGTTGCTAAGGTTCCATGCATATGAAGACTCATATGTCCATCCATTTGCATTGCATTTAAGTTGAGAATTTTCGGGATGGAAAATTTCACTTGTGCCCATCTGGTTGAAATCAAATTTTGTAAGCTTGTATTTGACCTCAAAGGACAAGAATGCATATTAGGGGCAATCCACCTCCAAGAGAAGGGGTTTAATATGATCCCAAACCTATTAAAGGTATTGTAAAACTAGGGTACGGTATTTTTATTGTGTTTTAGTATTTTTGAAGGCACATGTATGAAGTTTAGCTTTAATTTTACACTTGCAGTGGCCAAATTCATGATGAAAGGTGCTAAATTTATGAGCTAAACCACTTCAGATTAAGCTCATGGTCATTGGATTGACCTAGAGTATTTTAGGGCATTTTGGAGTTACGATCGCTAGGTACCCAATTAAGCAAACTAGCATAGGATTGACCTTGGCAAATTTTAGAGTTTTCTGCATTTACGATCACACACCCATGCGATCAAGCATGGAGAGCTGCAATCAATAGTGTAGAATTGGACAAACAACCGCACACACATGGATTGCTGCTTGGATTAAGCGGACATGTCACGGTTGATCGTGTAGTTAGGCCAGATCGATCACGCTGCTAGTGAGAAGGCTATATTTTGACTTCTTTTGAAATTTTCAACTTTTGAAGCCACTTTTGAAGGGCATTTTCATAATTTCTATTACATTTTATTTGATTTGAATTATAGCTCTGATATATATATACTTCCTCCCTTGCATTTGTAAGATAGCTTTTCAACCATGGAACTTGAAGTTTCTCTTTGAATGAAGTTTCTTCTTCTAATTTCTATACTTTGTTCTTAAGTGTTTGGAGTGATTTCAACACTCGAGCTCAAGTATCAAATTAGGTTATTTGGCTTGCTTCTAGAGGTTAGTGGCCAACACTTGTAGGTGTGGTGTTTCATTCTTTGATTACTCAACAATAGATTTATTATAAAAGTTAACCCTAAGTGAGGGTAATTGTTACTTAGTTTATTTTTGTGTAATCTCACTGATTATCTCTTTATTTTTTTTGGTTATTGTCTTTGTTTCCATTTCCGCCATTTTCAATCCTTGCTTCCTCCAGTACACATCACGATCGCCCTTGTTCCACCCAATGTCTGGATCAATCCAGCCCTACTCAAATCAATCTTCCTTTGAAATTTTCTTCAACTGGATCGACTTGTTTTGTTTCCAGATCAATCTAAACTCCATTTTCTTGATTTCTTCTCCATTCTTCATGTTTTTTGTTAGTCGTTGAGCTTGAGAATCACACCAAATCTTCTAAAGCAACCTTAAGTTGGGTGGTAAGATAATTTTGTGTGTTAACTTATATACAAGAGTGTAGTGAGATATACATTTCACATTTATATCTATATGTACATTATGCTTTCATTTCTTCTTTCATGGTCATGTATCTAGATAGGTTTTAGTGATGATGAGCATGATATGAGGACCATACCTAAATCTTTCACCCAAGAATTGAAGGGCACTACTCAAAAGTTAAATGGCATGCAAGGGAGATTGAAGTAGAAAATGGTATTTTAGGACTTGGAGATTTTACCAGCTATAGAATTTCCATGTTTGCAATTGTGCAAGTCCTTGGAGGATGCTCTTGGTATTTCAGTTTTATGTTACAGTGAATCTTCAATCTTGGCAAGGAAAGTTTGCATAAGTGTGTTCAACTTGGGAGTACTGGTGGAAAATTGCTGCAAGATGAGTAGGATTTTCTACAGCTTTCTTTTAGATCTGGGAGGACAAGACTTCAAGTTAGGGACAATTCATCTTCAAGAGGAGGTTTGATGTGATCTCTAACCCATTAGAGGTGCCAAAGAACTGAGGCATAATAGCTTGTTGTGCCTTAAATTTTGGGAGCAACCAAAGAAAGGATTATGAATTCAAATGTGGGCTTGGAAGATTACAAGAGGTTTAAAATAGGTTGAAACTATCATTAAGACATTGTTAGACTGATCTGGTTAGAGCAGATTGACCTGGAGGTGCATTTTTGAGGTGATGGAATTACAATCATGCAAGACCATGATAGATCACAAGTTTTTAGATCGTATGATCACACAGGAATGAGATCGATTGCAGGATTTGGGATTGTAATTTTAGAACGCTGGAGTTATGTCTAGGATGATGAGATTGACATTGCGATAGACCTTAGAAAGCCGAGATTGATTGCATAAGGTCCAAATTGATCTAAATGAGTGGGAATGTCGATTTTGAGACGTTCTCAAAGTTGTTATTTTTCTGGCTACCTCCAAGACCCATCCAACTATGTTAGGCCCTCTAGGGTTAGTTTGTTGAACATTTAAATACTTGTTGATGTTCTTTGTAGAGCAGCCATGTATCTTTGACATTAAATATTTAATGAAGACTTGTTCTTCTTTTCTTCTATACTTGTGAGTTTGTGTGCATTGTTCCCTAACTTGAAGTAGCAAATCACATTATTTAGTTTGCTTCTAATGGTTCATGGCTAACAACTTGCGATGAGGTGTTTGGTCCTTTAGTTGCAAAGATTTTTGATTTATCGCAAGGGCTTGGTCTAAGTGAGGTTAGTTCTCGCCCAATCAATATTTTGAGCAATGTTTCCAATTATCTTTCTTACCCAATCATGTTTTGATCCTTGCTTCTACCTTGTTTACAACATTATTGCATCGAAGATCCCATGCTTCATGCAATTGACATATGGCTACACCGCGGTGCTAAAACAAATCTTGACCCTCACGTTGCAAGTTTTCTTCCTTTTTCCTCAATTTAAACACTCACAAAAAAATTTTTCAAATATAAAAAAATGTTTCAAACATGTTTATATTGATTTCAAATGAAAACTAATGAGAATAATAGAAAAATCATTAAACTTTTTCGTTACATGGTGAAAACGTTGGCTGTAATAGCACTATTGGGTTTCAATGGGTGTGGGGTGAAATTCTTTAAACTTTAAAACAAAACCGTCAAAGAAAATGTAGTGGAACATAACAATTCAAACCCATTCCCTTTTCACCACATAACACACTTAAAAAATAAGACAAGAAAGTAGTTAAATTGTACTTTTGGAACCGTGTTCCAACTTGAGTAAACTCATGATCCTTATAGGCATGGCCCTCAAACCCTAACCTATAGTTCACCCACATAGTTAGAACATGTACAAGCACCTCCTAAACCTCTACAAACTCTGTTGTAAGGCCCTAACTCAAAACTCTTTTGGGTAAAGAGGCTTTAAGACGAGACAAAGAAGCAAGAGGGAGGCTAGAAATTTTTCTCTCTCATGCTTGGAAGGGTTGGAAGAATTTTCTAATTTTCTTAGAAGAATTGTATTTTCCCTCCTTTCTTTTTTTATTTGGAACCCTTCAAAATCTACTTATTTCTTAGACACAACTACCTACACTTGCTAGTATTTTTATGTTCATGTATAGCACCCTAAGCCATACAGGGCATGGGCTTTATGGGCTTCCTATATGAAACGTTACTTAAGACAATAGATTATTTAATTATTAATCTCGTTAATAATTAAGGCCCATTAGTGTCTTGTCTTCTAATTCAATTTATCCTGTCCATTAAATTAGAGGCCCATCATGCTTCTAACTAACAATCCCATTATTATCAAGTATAATGGGAAATCAATTTGGTCCATTCCAATTGCAAACAAATTAGTTCCTCCATGAGACTTCTCGAACCTCATTCTCATCCCAACTTATTTACCACTTATCTTATGTTTCAACCTTTTATATATGACTCTTTAGGTTCATCTTTAATTGTTAACAAGTATATCACAAAGGATATGGATATTGCTTAGCCTACGTACTATATCATAGCCCAATTAAGGCTAAGTGAGTGGATCACATGAAACCTCTCGATTGTGAATACCATGCAATATAGGCCTTTTGTCTTTCTTTGTTCCTACTAAATAAGAGCTAAAGATTTAGTCAAATTCACTGAATGGGAAAGAAGGGAGAAGATGGTGTTCAACTACTACTCGACAATTGTGGAGTTATTAATTATGCGGTGATTTAGTGGGACCAAATCGTGAAAAGCCAAAGGAAAGCCGGTGAAAGGCCAATTAAAATGTGTACAAAACTAAAGGTCTCCGTGAGAAGGAAGTTCATTTATCACATTACTATTAGCATATTTACCAAAGGTTACTTGGCCTAACACAAAGATCACTAAGTGTTGAAGACTATACTATAAGGAGATGGAATTGTTGATGATGAGTGCCCATGTGCTGGGAGGCCAGGAAGCTACCATGGCAGGGTTATTGAGTGGCTTGCACTTATACTTGGCCAATGTAGTAGAGTTGTAACACTATGTGCACTTGGATGAGATGGTTTAAAAGGCCATTAATGTTAAGAAGCAACTCGATAAGTGGAGTTAGGGAGGCGCACTGCCAAGTGCATTCCTAGGACTTTTCCTAGGAGAGAGGATGGACCACCTATGGCTAGTGCAACCAAGACCAAGGAGACACCCAAGGACGAAACATCTAAGGTACCTCACCTAAACACTAACCCTAGTACTTCCTGTAATAGAGACCTTACGTGTTTTAAGTGCCGGGGATGAGGGCACCTTGCAAATCAATTCCAAACGAGAAGACCATGATCCCTAATGATGTGGGAGAGATCATTGCTAGTGAAAGTGAAGGAGAAGATGGTATTGATGAGCATGGTGATGATGATGAGGTCAGGTAAGTGGATTAAGAAGGCATTAACTTGGTAACCATGAAGCTCCTTTGGAGGACTTGGATGATGAGCAAAGGGATAACATTTTTCACACATGATGCTAAATTCAAGGCAAAACATGTAGCATGATTGTTGATGAGTAAGTTAGACTAATGTAGCTAGAAACACAATGGTTGAAAGATTAAACTTACCTACCATGCACACCGAAAACCCTATTGACTTCAATGGTAGAACTATAGTGGTGAGGTTCAAGCCACTAAACAAGTGTTTCAAGACTAGTGGGTATGAAGATGAGGTTTTGTGTGATATGGTCCCAATGCAAGGATTCCACATACTCTTAGGTCAGCTATGGCAATTTGGTTGATGCGTGTCCGATGATGGGGTCGCCAACTGGTATAACTTCCACTTTGGAGGTAGGCAGGTTACGTTAGTACCTTTATCTCCTAAGCAAGTCCATGAAGACCAAGTGTGCATGCAAAGTTAAAACAAAATGGAGCTTGAAAGAAATAGGAAGATGAGAGGAGAAGAGAAGAAGAGAGCTAAAGAGGGAGAATGTGAGGAGAAAATAGAAAGTGTGCAAGAGGGAACAAAAGGGTGTATGATAGCAAAAATGAAGGTTTTGAGGAGAGCTTGCAAGGATGAAAGCCCCATGGTGTTTCTATCATACAAAGAAAATTTAATGCTTTCTGATGATGGCACATCCTTTCTTCCTGAATCTATTGTTCCACTTTTGTAAGAATTCGAGGACTTATTTCCAGAGGAATTGCCTAGTGAGTTGCTAATCGTTCGTTAGATAAAGCACCAAATTGACTTGGTGCCTGGATCTTATATTCTAAACCGACCTACCTACAAGGTAAACCTAAAAGATGCTAAGGAGATTCAATGCCAAGTAAAAGAATTATTACAAAAGGATGGATTTGAGAGAGTATGAGCCCATGTGCCATATTGTTCCTACTTGTACTCAAAAAGAATGGTGAGTGGCAAATGTGTGTTGATTTTCGAGCCTTAAACACCATCATTATAAAGTATCGCTACACTATTTCCCAATTAGATGATAAATTGCATGGTGCTAGCATATTTTCTAGAATTGATTTAAAGAGGGGGTACCATCAAATAAGGATGAGGAAAAGGAATAAATGAAAAACAACATTTAAGACTAAATTTGGTTTGGATGAGTGGACAATCATGCTTTTGGTGCTTACTAATGCTCCTAATACATTCAAACGGTTGATAAACCATGTCCTACATGCTTACATTGGCAATTTTTTTGGTGTATACTTTGATGATATTTTAATATACAGTAGGAGCATGGATAACCATGTAGGGCATGTGCCACGTGTTTTGATTGCATTAAGGCAAGAACAATTACACGCTAATCTTAAGAAATGTGTGTTTTGTGTAGACTATTGTGTATTCTTGGGGTTTGCTACTAGTTTACAGGGAATACATGTTGATAAAGAGAAAATCAAACCCATCCAAGAATGGCGCACACCTCAATTCATTAGAGAGGCTAGGAGTTTCCACAGGTTAGCTAACTTCTACTACCTATTTGTAATGGATTTTAGCACAATTGCAACCTTGCTAACTGTTGTGACATAAAAGAATGAGAAGTTTAAATGGGGTAAAACACAACAAGATGCCTTTGACACTTTAAAGCAAAAGCTCACATGTCCACCCATTCTTAGTTTACCTAATTTTGCTAGAACTTTTGGACTAGAATGTGTTGCTTCCGGCGTAGAAATTAGTGCTGTGTTAATGTAAAAAGGAAAGCCTATTGCTTACTTTAGTGAGAAGTTGAGTGGAACCACCCTCAACTACCCTGCAATTGACAAGGAGATGTTTTGCTTAGTTTGGGAATTGCAAACTTAGCAACACTAGCTAAGGCTCGAGGAGTCTATGATTCACACTAACCATGAATCCTTGAAGCATCTTAAAGGACAAGGTAACTTGAGTAAACGGCTTGCTTGGTGGGTTTCATTTATTGATACTTTTTTCTATGTAATTAAGTATAAGAAAGGAAAAGACAATGTTATTTCCAATGCTTTATCACGTAGGTACACCTTAATTTCCACCTTGAGTACAAAAACGTTGGGATTTGAGCATATTCATTCAATGTATGAAAATAATGATGATTTTGGTGCAGTGTATGCCTTGACACATATTACTCCACATAAAATTTTTTTTCGAGATGATAGATACTTCTATTTTTCTAGGAAGTTATGTGTGCCTAATTGTTCTTCGCATGAGTTGTTGGTAAGAGAGGCTCACGAAGGAGGATTGATTAGACACTTTGGTGTCACTAAGATTGTGAGTATCTTCCAGGAACATTTTCACTAGGATCATTGATTGATGCTTAAAGTGTTGAGAGGCCAAGCCCCACACACAACCTTGCCATTTGTAAACTCATTTACCTATACCTTAAGCCCCTTGGACTAACACTTCTATGGATTTTGTGTTGGGGTTGTGATGTGAATCAGCGAAAGCAAGGATTGAAAATGGTTAGTAAATTTGAGGAAAATTATGGAGAAAAAGGAAAACAAGTCAATAACCACGAGAATAAAAGAATAATTGATGAGATTGTACAATAAACAACCAAGCAATAATGTAGCTCACATGGCCCTTGCAATGAATCAAGAATTATAAAACTGGAAGGCAAAACACTACATTGGCAAAAGTTGGCCATGAATCTTCAGAATACACCTGAATAATCCAATTTGACTTGAGATTGGAAGTGTAGATTCACTTACACGCTCTTAAGGAACAAGCAATGAAGAAGAGAGAAAATTCTCTCTATATTAATGAACAAGTTGTTTGTACAAGGAGTAGATGAATGTATTTAAGAGACACAAGCCAAAAAACACTTGAAGATGGGGGAAATGATGAAAAGACCATGAAATTTGGGCTCTAAATAGTCAAAGTTTCAAAATAGGTCAAAATGTGACTTTTCGCTTGTTGCGTGATTGTGCACTCATTGTGTCGAATCGAGTGTGCCACTTGCATTGCATTCAATAGTTACAACTGTGTGACCTTGCAATTGATCACATTCTTGTCTAATCGTAATTACAAGAAGCCTATCATTCCCCAGATGATTGTTTCCCTTCTAACTCAACTGTTAACTCTTTAATATCAGTCTAGGTCGACCTTGCTCAATTGAGTTTGGTCTAGATCATGCTTGCAAAGGTCTATGGTATTTCTTGAGCTTCTCAAGTCAAACTTTAATGTCACATCTAATCTTGAGCCCATCCAACATGTAAAAAATGTTCATCAAGCCTCCAATCAAGCATCAAATGGGTAAGCACATCCTTGAACATGTGGGCTCTTAGTCTTATGATGAGTCCGAGTAGAAACTCATCCTAGGATGCCCACATTAGTTTGCCTAGGAGTAGGAATGGATGTGATTTCATATTTTCTGCTGTTGATAGATTTTCAAAAATGGCACATTTCATTCCTTGTCACAAAATTGATGATGTAAGCCATGCGGCTAATTTTTTTTTTAAGGGAAGTTATTCACTTGCGTCCTTAGGACCATTGTTTCAAATAGTGATGTTTGATTCCCTAGTTATATTGGAAAAACTCTTCAGTATAAGTTGGGAACCAAATTGCTTCTCTACTACTTGCCATCCCCAAACTAATAGTTAAACTGAAGTGGTCAATGAAATTTTAGGAACTTTGTTGCATACTATTCTTAAAAGAAATTTGAAATCTTATGTATAATGCTTACCACATGTTCAATTTGCATCTAATAGGAGAATGCACACAACTACACAATTTTCACCTTTTGAGATTGTGTATAGATTTAATCCTTTAACTCTTAAGGATTTGTTGCCATTACCTATTTGTGAGCAAGTCAATGTAGATGGCAAGAAGAAGGCAGCATTTGTGAGATCCCTACATGAGAAAGTGCACCACATTTAGAGAAGAAAACTCGACAATATGAGCAACAAGCTAACAAAGGGCGCAAGAAGGTCCTATTTGAATTTGATGATTAGATATGGGTTCATTTTAGGAAGGAAAGGTTCCCACAACGAAAGAAGATAAAGCTAACCCTAGGGGAGATGGCCCATTTAAAGTTTTGGTTAAAGTTTGAGACAATGCCTCCAACATTTGAACTATCTTGTGAGTAAAATGTTAGTGCTACATTTAATGTCACTGATTGGTCTCCTTTTGATATAGGTGACGAGAACGATTTAAGGATGATAGAACAACCTTCTCAAAAGGAGGGGAAAGATGTGGACATCCAAGGTCAAAACCCCCTTAAGTTGCCACTCGGACCAATTACAAGAGCAAGGGCGCAAACATTTAAGAAGGCCCTCACCAATTTAATATTGCATTGAAAGCTCGCAGAACATTTAGACATGTTGGAAGAACTGAGGGTAGGAGCATGCCATCAAATTTTGATTTGGGAAGTCCTAAAAGTGCCATAGGACTTAATAATGATGATTCAGACTAGCCTTAATCGAGCCAGGCTAGCCGGATCAACATGGATAACTTCTGAGGGTGCGATTGAGCCAAAGGTGACACAATTGATAGGGAACATGTTTGGCCATCTATAATTATGATTACCGTAGATGTAATCAATTGTAGGCTAAGCAATCATAACTACAGAAAATTGGCTGTAGGCATTAACCTCGATTCAAAAAAGAGCCCCTCAATTGTGATGCAAGCGGGCAGACAGATTTTAGCCCTTTTTAAATTTTGACCATTTGGAGCCCATTTGTGGAGGGGATTTAGTTATTTTCCCTCCCTAGATCTAGTTTTGACTTGTATCCCCTTAAATAAATTGAAGAACCCATTGTACATTAACTTGGTTCATAGAATGCAACATTAAGAATTTTCTCTTGACTTTCTTGCTTATTGTTTGTGATTGTGAGTGATTGCATTACCAAGCTCATGTGCAAATTAGGTCATTCAAGTATATTCTGGTAGTTCATGGCCAACACTTGCTAGCGTGGTGTTTGGTTCTTTGATCATTCATTTTTCAATTTGTTGCAATGGTTTGTCCCGTGTGAGGTGCATTCTTACTTGGTCAAACTATGTTCAATCTCATCGATTATCTATTGATTTTCCTTGCTAAGTTCCCTAATTTTTTATTTTCCATAATTTTTCTCATTGTCCTAACTATTTTCAATCCTTACTTTTACCGGTTCACCTCAATATGGCACACTTATGTCGAGACTACATCACACAAGACTTCATTTGAGTATCCCCCAATCTTGAAAGGTGCCAATACCTACTTCATGATCATAACTCACCACTAATGTTTAACCACTATAGGCAGTAGGGTTAAAGCTGTGCAGTAATAAGCCAATTCAACTTCTCAACTAACGTGTTGCTAACAACATTGCTGAAACTCCCACCATCCAAAATTAGGCTACATATTTTGTCTTCTATTTGGCATTAGGTGTGAAAATGTTTTCCCTTTGCTCATCATCCAAATCCTCCTTAGCGTGCTAAGGGCTTATATAGTCACCCCATTAATCCTTCCATCTACTTGCTCAGCCTCATCAACATTGCTATCAAGCCATTCAACTCTATCATCTTCCTTACTTTCATTGGTGATGATTTTCCCTAAGTCATTCAAAATCATGGACTACTTGTTGGATTTTTTTTGGCAAAATGTTCTTGTCCTTAGCACTTAAAACAAACAAGATCCCTATTAGGAGATGTGCTAATGTCCTAGGACTTGATAGCCTCATAACGCACTGCCTCAACTCCTCTTAAGTTGCTTCTTTACCTTGATGGTCTTTTGTACCATCCTATCCAAGTCTACACAATGTTGCAACTCTATAATATCAACAATGTCTTGATGCATCACATGCAAGAACCTAGCCATGGTAGCTTCTTGGTCCTCCACCACATAAGCTCTCATCACAACAATTCAATCTCTTTGTTGCAGTCCTAAATGCTCTAGGAACCTTGTGCCAAGCCTTGCAACCTTTGGTATAAGTCTCGATGATAGTGTGATAGAATGAATCTCCTCCTCATCGCCACCTTCAGTTTGGTCCAAGTCTGCATAGTCCTCTCATCGGCTTTCCTTTGGCTTATCACAATTTGGCCCCACCAAATTACTACATAGTAGGTGAATTCCTTAACTACCAACTTTACTTTTGTTGCTCCATGTGTCGGTAGTAATCAAATACCATCTCTGCACACCGTTCCCATTTGAGGTATAACTTGAGTTTTGACTTTCCTTGGAAAAGTGGTACCTTTAGCTTGATACGCATAAGCTTATCCTCATCATCATTAATCATATAGATCATCTTGGAAATTGGAATAATTGTCCAGTAATCTCCTTTATGCCCTTGATAATGTTCATGGTCCCTGATCGACCACTCTATGACCATAGGTCATCCTTTGCCCTTGCAGTTTAGGAGGCCCCACCCCTCTCTAAATAGTCATGCATTCCCTCTACCATTTGAGATATCCTTTGCATCTTTCTTCTAATTGCCTCAAGCATCAACTTCATGTCATAAGACTCTAGCCGATCTTGCTGGGCTATTTGACATGATGAAGGTAAAATGTGAGAGTTACATGTGTGTGTGTGTGCAATTATATATACAAGGAATTGTTCAAAAATATTGTAAATTCAAAATCACTCAAATGGTCTTACCAGCCCAAATTAATGTCACCTCAAAAAATTTCAAGGTGGGTCCTAGGCTTAATCTCTAACAAATATTGTAAAAATGGTGTAGAAAATGAGACAAAAAGAATTAGGATTGATCTAGAATCCAGGAGATTGTGCGAGGGAAATAGGAAATGCTATTGATCCTGGTACGTTAGATCAATTGAAATGTTTAGAGGAGCAAGGTAATTATGTGACAGATCATGCGCATGATCTAGAGGAACTAGGAATGCGATTGATCTAAGTCAAGGGTGATCAATCATGTTCCTACAATTAGCAAGTTGGGGTTTTTGTACACCCGTACAACACAATCAATTGAAGGATCTTTGGTTTAGCATACAATTTTAGATGAAAATTGATTCCAAACAACACAAGAACCCACAAAAATTTCTCTCTTTTTGTACTGTTTTCCTTTCTCTCTTTTTTTGTTCTATTTTTTCCCTCTTCTTTTCCTTCTTCTTCTTCTTTTTTTTTTGTCCAGATGATAAAATAATATTCAACAATATTCCAACTAATATCACAAACTTTCAACACCATTGTAAAATTCACTAAAACTTCGTCCAACAGTCACAAATAGTCCAAAATTATTATTTTTTTTTGTATTTTTCATATTTTAAATAGAGAAAATAAAGACAAGTTGGAAAATAAGATGAAGGATGGAGAAAATGGCTCATGTAGAACCTAGCAACAAATCCAATAAATCTAAGTGTAGTGATTGGTGTATTGATCTTTTTTGGAAAGGGAGTGTGTGTGAGTTGTTTATTTCAAGAATAGGCTGGATCCATTCAGCTGTACCCTTTTCCGTTATAACTAGAACTAGGAAAGAGGGGTGCATGATCTCACGAATTACTTCTTAAGAAATTATATGTAAGAACCACAGCATTTCGTGATTAATTGGGAAATCCACTTTGATTCTCTAGCAACCAATAATGTGTGAGCCTGTTAAGATGGTTCCCAATCAATCAACTAGATTATGAAACTCGATTTACCGATTTTGATGTTAATTGATGTGAGCACAACAGAAGCAGAGGATTGGAGGTACAAATCGAAAAGGGGATATAATTAGCAAGATTGCACAAAAGAAAATCAAACAAGAGCTAAACACTATGATAGAAGATGTTGGTTATGAACCACCAAAAATAAGCTAAATGACCTAATTTTTACTTGAGTTGGAGACATTCACCCACAAACAACAAGTACAAAAAATGAAGAGAAATTCTTCTATTGAGATAAGCAATTGTCCTAGAGTTATTACAATATGCCATAAAGAATGTATTTATAGGGAACACACCCAAACGTGAAAAAGGGCTCCAATGGCCACAACAATAGAAAAATAGTTCAAAAATTAGCTTCCTGCCCATCATGATTGATCTAGCTAGAAATCAAGTCGATTGCACTATCACTGGATCAATCCACCATGTATGTGATCGTCTGCCAAGGCATTGTCATTTTGATCGTGGACACCTATGATCATAAATCTAGAACTCCATCTGCTAATGCCTTATTTGATTAGGCTTCTTTGGATCGATCAGACTCCTAGCCGATCATAATTCTAGAGAGCTCAATTGTCGATATAGTTGATTGTGTAGGCAAGCCTGCACGTGCCATCATTCCAACAACTTAATGATGTGAATTGAACAAAAGCAAGGAGTGAATATAGTTGGGAAAATGAGATAAAATAAGAAAATGGATAACTGATGAGATATCACAAAAATAAATCGAGTAAAAACTAATCTCATTTGAGATTAACCCTCACAACAAATTGATTTTTGGTAACTAAGGAACCAAACACTATGCAGGAAAGTGGTAGCTAGGGACCACTGGAATACTCCCAAATTGTCCGATTTGCACTCGAGTTGTCGCAATAAATCCTCTCACACATAAGCAAATAGCAAGCAAGAAGATTCTTGCACTGAATGGGCTAGAAGTTTTTAGGCAAGAACTAAATGAATGTATTTAAAGATGTTAGGTATTGTCTAATGGTTCGGGGGTGGGAAATGATGAAAATGCCCTCCAAAAAGTGGCTCCAATGTTCAAAATTTCGAAGTGAGTCAAATTCCACGGTCTTGCTACCATTAAGATTGATCTAGGCCTGAGCCGAATCTATCATTGTTCCTTTAGACGCCTAATCTTGCATTCTGGATTTGCAATCGCATTACCTCACAATAGAGTGCAACCTGTTGAATCATAAAAACAAGAACTTGTTGCCCTGTGCCCAGGTTGATCGCTCATCCCCTACTCGATCATGCTTCCCGACCATCGTAAAGTCAGATTGCTCTAACGTCCATCTAGCTTCCCATTCAAGCTATATTTCGGCCTCAAACTTCCCTTGGAACGCTAGTCTCACGAGCTCAATCCCATTAAGCTCCGCATCGTCCTCATTCATTGATCTCCTTCTATGTTTCCTGGAAGGCTCATCAAACAGGTTCTCTGGGTAGTAAAGAAAAAATCATCTAGTGATTGCCATCAAGGCCTCTGAACCTCTCACTTTAGGGTAAGTGTTCATATCGAGTCTGTATGATTTAAGAGGTTTCAACCCTTTCTAAATAGTCACGCGTTCCGTTAAACACACTAGAAATTCATTACATCTCCTCCCCCTGATGGACCTAGGCATCATCTTCAGGTTGTAGGTCTCTCCCATAGAATCTACTTAGTTGTTTAACATGATAAAACAAAAATGGTGAAAGTAAAACCTGTGTGAGCGCACGTGAATGTGTACAATGGTTAAGATGGCGTCTTCTCAAGCCAGTCAATCGCTTAAAATAATCTTACGAAAAGCTAACTCAATGTCTCCTCAAAAAAATTGGCGTGATTGCTCGGCTCCAAGCACAGAAAAACCATGAATAAGGTTGTAAGAAGTTAAGAAAATAAGGTTCTGGATTGATCTAGAAGCAACAAGATTAACCTAGTTAGGAAAATAACAGGAAGGGTAATAGATCCAGGGGGTGTTGGATCGGTTTGGGTACGTGTGGGCACAGTCGATTGTGTAGGCAACCCTGCACGCGCCATCGTTCCAACAACTTAATGATGTGAATTGAACAAAAGCAAGGAGTGAAGATAGTTGGGAAAATCAGATAAAATAAGATAATGGATAACTGATGAGAAATCGCAAAAATAAATCGAGTAAAAACTAATCTCATTTGAGATTAACCCTCACAACAAATTGATTTTTGGTAACCAAGGAACCAGACACTATGGAGGAAAGTGGTGGCTAGGGACCACTGGAATACTCCCAAATTGTCCGATTTGTACTCGAGTTGTCGCAATAAATCCTCCACATATAAGCAAATAGCAAGCAGGAAGATTCTTGCACTAAATGGGCTAAAAGTTTTTAGGCAAGAACTAAATGAATGTATTTAAAGATGTTAGGTATTGTCTAATGGTTCGGGGGTGGGAAATGATGAAAATGCCCTCCCAAAAGAGGCTCCAATGGTCAAAATTTCGAAGTGAGTCAAATTCCACGGTCTTGCTACCATTAAGATTGATCTAGGCCCGAGCCAAATCTGTCATTGTTCCTTTAGACGCCTAATCTTGCATTCTGGATTTGTAATCGCATTACCTCACAATAGAGTGCAACCTGTTGAATCATAAAAACAAGAACTGCCTGTACCCAGGTTGATCGCTCATCCCCCACTCGATCACGCTTCCCGACCATCGTAAAGTCAGATTGCTCTAACGTCGATCTAGCTTCCGATTCAAGCTATATTTCGGCCTCAAACTTCCCGTGGAATGCTAGTCTCACGAGCTCAATCCCCTTAAGCTCCGCATCGTCCTCATTCATCGATCTCCTTCTATGTTTCCTGGAAGGCTCATCAAACAGGTTCTCTGGGTAGTAAAGAAAAAATCATCTAGTGATTGCCATCAAGGCCTCTGAACCTCTCACTTTAGGGTAAGTGTTCATATCGAGTCTGTATGATTTAAGAGGTTTCAACCCTTTCTAAATAGTCACGCGTCCCTTTAAACACCCTACATATTCTTTACATCTCCACCCCCCTGATGGACCTAGGCATCATCTTCAGGTTGTAGGTCTCTCCCGTAGAATCTACTTAGTTGTTTAACATGATAAAACAAAAATGGTGAAAGTAAAACCTGTGTGCGCGCACGTGAATGTGTGCAATGGTTAAAATGGCGTCCTCTCAAGCCACTCAATCCCTTAAAATAATCTTACGAAAAGCTAACTCAATGTCTCCTCAAAAAAATTGGCGTGATTTTGCTAGGCTCCAAGCCCAGAAAAACCATGAATAAGGTTGTAAGAAGTTAAGAAAATAAGGTTCTGGATTGATCTAGAAGCAACAAGATTAACCTAGTTAGGAAAATAACAGGAAGGGTAATAGATCCAGGGGGCGTTGGATCGGTTTGGGTACGTGTGGGCACAGTTGATTGTGTAGGCCAGCCTGCACGCGCCATCGTTCCAACAACTTAATGATGTGAATTGAACAAAAGCAAGGAGTGAAGATAGTTGGGAAAATGAGATAAAATAAGATAATGGATAACTGATGAGATATCACAAAAATAAATCGAGTAAAAACTAATATCATTTGAGATTAACCCTCACAACAAATTGATTTTTGGTAACCATGGAACCAAACACTATGCAGGAAAGTGGTGGGTAGGGACCACTGGAATACTCCCAAATTGTCCGATATGTACTCGAGTTATCGCAATAAATCCTTCCACACATAATAAGCAAGTAGCAAGCAGGAAGATTCTTGCACTAAATGGGCTAAAAGTTTTTAGGCAAGAACTAAATGAATGCATTTAAAGATGTTAGGTATTGTCTAATGGTTCGGGGGTGGGAAATGATGAAAATGCCCTCAGAAAACTGCTCAATGGTCAATAATCGAAGTCAGTCAAATCCGCGGTTTGCTAGCATAGCATTGATCTAGGCCTGAGCAGAATCTGTCATTGTTCTTCAGAGCCCTAATCTGCATTCCTGATTTGCAATCGATACCTCAAATAGAGAGGGCAAACCTGTTGAATCACCAACAAAACCAAGAATTGTGCCTGTTACCCAGGTTGATCGCTCATCCCCCACTCGTGATTGCATCCCGACCATCGTAAAAGTCAATTGCTCTTATGTCCGATCTAGCTTCCCATTCAAAAGCTTATATTTCGGCCTCACCAAAAAACTTCCCTTGGAATGCTAGTCTCACGAGCTTAATCCCCTTAAGCTCCGCATCGTCCTCATTCATCGATCTCCTTCTATGTTTCCTTCAAGGCTCATCAAACGGGACATCTAGGGAGTAAAGAAAAAATCATCTAGTGATTGCCATCAAGGCCTCTGAACCTCTCACTTTAGGGTAAGTGTTCATTTCGAGTCTGTATGATTTAAGAGGTTGCAACCTTTTCTAAATAGTCATGCGTCCCTTTAAACACCCAAGAAATTCTTTACATCTGCCCCCCCCTATGATGGACCTAGGCGTCATCTTCAGGTTGTTGGTCTGTCCCATAGAATCTACTTAGTTGTTTAACATGATAAAACAAAAATGGTGAAAGTAAAACCTGTGTGCGCGCACGTGAATGTGTACAATGGTTAAAATGGCATCCTCTCAAGCCACTCAATCACTTAAAATAATCTTACGAAAAGCTAGCTCAATGTCTCCTCAAAAAAATTGGCGTGATTTTGCTGGGCTCCAAGCCCAGAAAAACCATGAATAAGGTTGTAAGAATTAAGAAAATAAGGTTCTGGATTGATCTAGAAGCAACAAGATTAACCTAGTTAGGAAAATAACAGGAAGGGTAAGAGATCCAGGGGGCGTTGGATCGGTTTGGGTACGTGTGGGCACAGTTGATTGTGTAGGCAAGCCTGCACGCAGCATCGTTGCAACAACTTAATGATGTGAATAGAACAAAAGCAAGGAGTGAAGATAGTTGGGAAAATGAGATAAAATAAGACAATGGATAACTGATGAGATATCACAAAAATAAATCGAGTAAAAATTTATCTCATTTGAGATTAACCCTCACAACAAATTGATTTTTGGTAACCAAGGAACGAAACACTATGCAGGAAAGTGGTGGGTAGGGACCACTGGAATACTCCCAAATTGTCCGATTTGTACTCGAGTTGTCGCAATAAATCCTCCCACATATAAGCAAATAGCAAGCAGGAAGATTCTTGCACTAAATGGGCTAAAAGCTTTTAGGCAAGAACTAAATGAATGTATTTAAAGATGTTAGGTATTGTCTAATGGTTCGGGGGTGGGAAATGATGAAAATGCCCTCCAAAAAGGGGCTCCAATGGTCAAAATTTCGAAGTGAGTCAAAATCCACGGTCTTGCTAGCATTAAGATTGATCTAGGCCTGAGCCGAATCTATCATTGTTCCTTTCGACGCCTAATCTTGCATTCTGGATTCGCAATCGCATTACCTCACAATAGAGTGCAACCTGTTGAATCATAAAACCAAGAACTTGTTGCCCTGTACCCAGGTTGATCGCTCATCCCCCACTCGATGATGCATCCCGACAATCGTAAAGTCAGATTGCTCTTATGTCGATCTAGCTTCCCATTCAAGCTATATTTCGGCCTCAAACTTCCCTTGGAATGCTAGTCTCACGTCCTTAATCCCCTTAAGCTCCGCATCGTCCTCATTCAACGATCTCCTTCTATGTTTCCTTCAAGGCTCATAAACCGGTCATCTGGGGAGTAATGAAAAAATCATCTAGTGATTGCCATCAAGGCCTCTGAACCTCTCACTTTAGGGTAAGTGTTCATGTGGAGTCTGTATGATTTAAGAGGTTTCAACCCTTTCTAAATAGTCATGCGTCCCTTCAAACACCCTAGAAATTCTTTTCACCTGCCCCCCCCTCTGATGGACCTAGGCATCATCTTCAGGTTGTTGGTCTCTCCCATCGATTCTACTTAGTTGTTTAACATGATAAAACAAAAATGGTGAAAGTAAAACCTGAGTGCGCGCACGTGAATGTGTACAATGGTTAAAATGGCGTCGTCTCAAGACACTCAATCACTTAAAATAATCTTACGAAAAGCTAACTCAATGTCTCCTCAAAACAATTGGCGTAATTTTGCTGGGCTCCAAGCCCAGAAAAACCATGAATAAGGTTGTAAGAAGTTAAGAAAATAAGGTTCTGGATTGATCTAGAAGCAACAAGATTAACCTAGTTAGGAAAATAACAGGAAGGGTAATAGATCCAGGGGGCGTTGGATCGGTTTGGGTACGTGTGGGCACAGTTGATTATGTAGGCGAGCCTCCACGCGCCATCATTCCAACAACTTAATGATGTGAATTGAACAAAAGCAAGGAGTGAAGATAGTTGGGAAAATGAGATAAAATAAGATAATGGATAACTGATTAGATATCACAAAAATAAATCGAGTAAAAACTAATCTCATTTGAGATTAACCCTCACAACAAATTGATTTTTGGTAACCATGGAGCCAAACACTATGCAGGAAAGTGGTGGGTAGGGACCACTGGAATACTCCCAAATTGTCCGATTTGTATTCGAGTTGTCGCAATAAATCCTCCCACACATAATAAGCAAATAGCAAGCAGGAAGATTCTTGCACTAAATGGGCTAAAAGTTTTTAGGCAAGAACTAAATGAATGTATTTAAAGATGTTAGGTATTGTCTAATGGTTCGGGGGTGGGAAATGATGAAAATGCCCTCCAAAAAGGGGCTCCAATGGTCAAAATTTCGAAGTGAGTCAAAATCCACGGTCTTGCTAGCATTAAGATTGATCTAGGCCTGAGCCGAATCTATCATTGTTCCTTTAGACGCCTAATCTTGCATTCTGGATTCGCAATCGCATTACCTCACAATAGAGTGCCACCTGTTGAATCATAAAACCAAGAACTTGTTGCCCTGTACCCAGGTTGATCGCTCATCCCCCACTCGATGATGCATCCCGACAATCGTAAAGTCAGATTGCTCTTATGTCGATCTAGCTTCCCATTCAAGCTAAATTTCGGCCTCAAACTTCCTTTGGGATGCTAGTCTCAAGAGCTTAATCCCCTTAAGCTCCGCATCGTCCTCATTCATCGATCTCCTTCTATGTTTCCTTCAAGGCTCATCAAACGGGTCATCTGGGGAGTAAAGAAAAAATCATCTAGTGATTGCCATCAAGGCCTCTGAACCTCTCACTTTAGGGTAAGTGTTCATGTCGAGTCTGTATGATTTAAGAGGTTTCAACCCTTTCTAAATAGTCATGCGTCCCTTCAAACACCCTAGAAATTCTTTTCATCTGCCCCCCCCCTCTGATGGACCTAGGCATCATCTTCAGGTTGTTGGTCTCTCCCATCGATTCTACTTAGTTGTTTAACATGATAAAACAAAAATGGTGAAAGTAAAACCTAAGTGCGCGCACGTGAATGTGTACAATGGTTAAAATGGCGTCGTCTCAAGACACTCAATCACTTAAAATAATCTTACGAAAAGCTAACTCAATGTCTCCTCAAAACAATTGGCGTAATTTTGCTGGGCTCCAAGCCCAGAAAAACCATGAATAAGGTTGTAAGAAGTTAAGAAAATAAGGTTCTGGATTGATCTAGAAGCAACAAGATTAACCTAGTTAGGAAAATAACAGGAAGGGTAATAGATCCAGGGGGCGTTGGATCGGTTTGGGTACGTGTGGGCACAGTTGATTATGTAGGCGAGCCTCCACGCGCCATCATTCCAACAACTTAATGATGTGAATTGAACAAAAGCAAGGAGTGAAGATAGTTGGGAAAATGAGATAAAATAAGATAATGGATAACTGATGAGATATCACAAAAATAAATCGAGTAAAAACTAATCTCCTTTGAGATTGACCCTCACAACAAATTGATTTTTGGTAACCAAGGAACCAAACACTATGCAGGAAAATGGTGGGTAGGGACCACTGGAATACTCCCAAATTGTTCGATTTGTACTCGAGTTGTCGGAATAAATCCTCCCACACATAATAAGCAAATAGCAAGCAGGAAGATTGTTGCACTAAATGGTTTAAAAGTTTTTAGGCAAGAACTAAATGAATGTATTTAAAGATGTTAGGTATTGCCTAATGGTTCGGGGGAGGGAAATGATGAAAATGCCCTCCAAAAAGGGGCTCCAATGGTCAAAATTTCGAAGTGAATCAAAATCCACGGTCTTGCTAGCATTAAGATTGATCTAGGCCTGAGCCGAATCTATCATTGTTCCTTTAGACGCCTAATCTTGCATTCTGGATTCGCAATCGCATTACCTCGCAATAGAGTGCAACTTGTTGATCATAAAACCAACGAAATTGTTGCCCTGTCCCAGGTGATCGTCCATCCCCCACTCGATGATAATCCCGACAATCGCTAATTAAGTCAGGATTCGCTCTTCTGTCGATCTAGCTTCCCATTCAAGCTAGATTTCGGCTCAAAACTTCCCTTGGAATGCTAGTTCAGCGGCTTAAAACATGAAGTACGAAGCGTCATTATTCATCGATTCTTCTTCTATGTTTCCTTCAAGGCTCATCAAACGGGTCATCTGGGGCAGTAAAAGAAAAAATTCATTAGTGATTGGCCATCAAGGCCTCTGAACCTCTACTTTAGGGTAAGTGTTCAGTGGAGTCTGTATTGATTTCAGAGCGTTTCAACCCTTTCTAAATAGGTCATGCTTCCCTTTAAACACCCTAGGACTTCTTACATATGCCCCCCCCCCCCTCTGATGGACCCTAGGCATCATCTTCGGTTGTTGGTCTCCTCCCATGAATCACCTAGTTTGTTCCAAATTGATAAAACAAAAAAGGTGCAAGTAAAAAACCCTGTGTGCCGGCACGTTGATGTGTACAATGGTTAAAATGGGTCTATCAAGCACTCAATCACTTAAAATAATCTTACGAAAAGCAAACTCAATTTCTCCTCAAAAAAATTGGCGTGGTTTTGCTGGGCTCCAAGCCCAGAAAAACCATGAATAAGGTTGTAAGAAGTTAAGAAAA
This sequence comes from Avicennia marina, assembly GCA_019155195.1. Taxonomy (NCBI): domain Eukaryota; kingdom Viridiplantae; phylum Streptophyta; class Magnoliopsida; order Lamiales; family Acanthaceae; genus Avicennia; species Avicennia marina. The sequence continues at coordinate 11,530,451 of CM032756.1, read as the reverse complement.
TAAGGTTCTGGAGTGATCTAGAAGCAACAAGTTTAACCTAGTTAGGAAAATAACAGGAAGGGTAATAGATCCAGGGGGCGTTGGATCGGTTTGGGTACGTGTGGGCACAGTTGATTGTGTAGGCGAGCTTGCACGGACCATCGTTCCAACAACTTAATGATGTGAATTGAACAAAAGCAAGGAGTGAAGATAGTTGGGAAAATGAGATAAAATAAGATAATGGATAACTGATGAGATATCAGAAAAATAAATCGAGTAAAAATTAATCTCATTTGAGATTAACCCTCACAACAAATTGATTTTTGGTAACCATGGAACCAAACACTATGCAGGAAAGTGGTGGGCAGGGACCACTGGAATACTCCCAAATTGTCCGATTTGTACTCGAGTTGTCGCAATAAATCCTCCCACACATAATAAGCAAATAGCAAGCAGGAAGATTCTTGCACTAAATGGGCTAAAAGTTTTTAGGCAAGAACTAAATGAATGTATTTAAAGATGTTAGGTATTGTCTAATGGTTCGGGGGTGGGAAATGATGAAAATGCCCTCCAAAAAGGGGCTCCAATGGTCAAAATTTCGAAGTGAATCAAAATCCACGGTCTTGCTAGCATTAAGATTGATCTAGGCCTGAGCCGAATCTATCATTGTTCCTTCAGACGCCTAATCTTGCATTCGGGATTCGCCATCGCATTACCTCACAATAGAGTGCAACCTGTTGAATCATAAAACCAAGAACTCGTTGCCCTGTACCTAGGTTGATCGCTCATCCCCCACTCGATGATGCATCCCGACAATCGTAAAGTCAGATTGCTCTTATGTCGATCTAGCTTCCCATTCAAGCTATATTTCGGCCTCAAACTTCCCTTGGGATGCTAGTCTCAAGAGCTTAATCCCCTTAAGCTCCGCATCGTCCTCATTCATCGATCTCCTTCTATGTTTCCTTCAAGGCTCATCAAACGGGTCATCTGGGGAGTAAAGAAAAAATCATCTAGCGATTGCCATCAAGGCCTCTGAACCGCTCACTTTAGGGTAAGTGTTCATGTGGAGTCTGTATGATTTAACAGGTTTCAACCCTTTCTAAATAGTATCGGTCCCTTGAAACACCCTAGAAATTTTTACCTCTTCCCCCCACCTCTGATTGACCTAGGCATCATCTTCAGGTTGTGGTCTCTCCCATGATCTACTTAGTGGTTAAACATGATAAAACTATACAAATGGTGAACCGTCACACCTGTGTGCGCGCATGTGAATGTGTACAACTGGTTTAAAAATGGCGTTCCTCTCAAGCACTCTCACTTAAAAAAATCTTACGAAAAAAGCTAACTCAATGTCTCCTCAAAAAAATTGGCGTGATTTTGCTGGGCTCCAAGCCCAGAAAAACCATGAATAAGGTTGTAAGAAGTTAAGAAAATAAGGTTCTGGATTGATCTAGAAGCAACAAGATTAACCTAGTTAGGAAAATAACAGGAAGGGTAATAGATCCAGGGGGCGTTGGATCGGTTTGGGTACGTGTGGGCACAGTTGATTGTGTAGGCAAGCCTGCACGCGCCATCGTTCCAACAACTTAATGATGTGAATTGAACAAAAGCAAGGAGTGAAGATAGTTGGGAAAATGAGATAAAATAAGATAATGGATAACTGATGAGATATCACAAAAATAAATCGAGTAAAAACTAATCTCGTTTGAGATTAACCCTCACAACAAATTGATTTTTGGTAACCATGGAACCAAACACTATGCAGGAAAGTGGTGGGTAGGGACCACTGGAATACTCCCAAATTGTCCGATTTGTACTCGAGTTGTCGCAATAAATCCTCCCACACATAATAAGCAAATAGCAAGCAGGAAGATTGTTGCACTAAATGGTTTAAAAGTTTTTAGACAAGAACTAAATGAATGTATTTAAAGGTGTTAGGTATTGCCTAATGGTTCGGGGGAGGGAAATGATGAAAATGCCCTCCAAAAAGGGGCTCCAATGGTCAAAATTTCGAAGTGAGTCAAAATCCACGGTCTTGCTAGCATTAAGATTGATCTAGGCCTGAGCCGAATCTATCATTGTTCCTTTAGACGCCTAATCTTGCATTCTGGATTCGCAATCGCATTACCTCACAGTGGAGTGCAACCTGTTGAATCATAAAACCAAGAACTCGTTGCCCTGTACCCAGGTTGATCGCTCATCCCCCACTCGATGATGAATCCCGACAATCGTAAAGTCAGATTGCTCTTATGTCGATCTAGCTTCCCATTCAAGCTACATTTCGGCCTCAAACTTCCCTTGGAATGCTAGTCTCACGAGCTTAATCCCCTTAAGCTCGGCATCGTCCTCATTCATCGATCTCCTTCTATGTTTCCTTCAAGGCTCATCAAACGGGTCATCTGGGGAGTATAGAAAAAATCATCTAGTGATTGCCATCAAGGCCTCTGAACCTCTCACTTTAGGGTAAGTGTTCATGTCGAGTCTGTATGATTTAAGAGGTTTCAACCCTTTCTAAATAGTCATGCGTCCCTTCAAACACCCTAGAAATTCTTTTCATCTGCCCCCCACCTCTGATGGACCTAGGCATCATCTTCAGGTTGTTGGTCTCTCCCATCGATTCTACTTAGTTTTTTAACATGATAAAACAAAAATGGTGAAAGTAAAACCTGTGTGCGCGCACGTGAATGTGTACAATGGTTAAAATGGCGTCCTCTCATGCCACTCAATCACTTAAAATAATCTTACGAAAAGCAAACTCAATGTCTCCTCAAAAAAATTGGCGTGATTTTGCTGGGCTCCAAGCCCAGAAAAACCATGAATAAGGTTGTAAGAAGTTAAGAAAATAAGGTTCTGGATTGATCTAGAAGCAACAAGATTAACCTAGTTAGGAAAATAACAGGAAGGGTAATAGATCCAGGGGGCGTTGGATCGGTTTGGGTACGTGTGGGCACAGTTGATTGTGTAGGCAAGCCTGCACGCGCCATCGTTCCAACAACTTAATGATGTGAATTGAACAAAAGCAAGGAGTGAAGATAGTTGGGAAAATGAGATAAAATAAGATAATGGATAACTGATGAGATATCACAAAAATAAATCGAGTAAAAACTAATCTAGTTTGAGATTAACCCTCACAACAAATTGATTTTTGGTAACCAAGGAACCAAACACTATGCAGGAAAGTGGTGGGTAGGGACCACTGGAATACTCCCAAATTGTCCGATTTGTACTCGAGTTGTCGCAATAAATCCTCCCACAAATAATAAGCAAATAGCAAGCAGGAAGATTCTTGCACTAAATGGGCTAAAAGTTTTTAGGCAAGAACTAAATGAATGTATTTAAAGATGTTAGGTATTGTCTAATGGTTCGGGGGTGGGAAATGATGAAAATGCCCTCCAAAAAGGGGCTCCAATGGTCAAAATTTCGAAGTGAGTCAAAATCCACGGTCTTGCTAGCATTAAGATTGATCTAGGCCTGAGCCGAATCTATCATTGTTCCTTTAGACGCCTAATCTTGCATTCTGGATTCGCAATCGCATTACCTCACAATAGAGTGCAACCTGTTGAATCATAAAACCAAGAACTCGTTGCCCTGTACCCAGGTTGATCGCTCATCCCCCACTCGATGATGCATCCCGACAATCGTAAAGTCAGATTGCTCTTATGTCGATCTAGCTTCCCATTCAAGCTATATTTCGGCCTCAAACTTCCCTTGGGATGCTAGTCTCAAGAGCTTAATCCCCTTAAGCTCCGCATCGTCCTCATTCATCGATCTCCTTCTATGTTTCCTTCAAGGCTCATCAAACGGGTCATCTGGGGAGTAAAGAAAAAATCATCTAGTGATTGCCATCAAGGCCTCTGAACCTCTCACTTTAGGGTAAGTGTTCATGTCGAGTCTGTATGATTTAAGAGGTTTCAACCCTTTCTAAATAGTCATGCGTCCCTTTAAACACCCTAGAAATTCTTTACATCTGCCCCCCCCCTCTGATGGACCTAGGCATCATCTTCAGGTTGTTGGTCTCTCCCATCGATTCTACTTAGTTGTTTAACATGATAAAACAAAAATGGTGAAAGTAAAACCTGTGTGCGCGCACGTGAATGTGTACAATGGTTAAAATGGCGTCCTCTCAAGCCACTCAATCACTTAAAATAATCTTACGAAAAGCAAACTCAATGTCTCCTCAAAAAAATTGGCGTGATTTTGCTGGGCTCCAAGCCCAGAAAAACCATGAATAAGGTTGTAAGAAGTTAAGAAAATAAGGTTCTGGATTGATCTAGAAGCAACAAGATTAACCTAGTTAGGAAAATAACAGGAAGGGTAATAGATCCAGGGGGCGTTGGATCGGTTTGGGTACGTGTGGGCACAGTTGATTGTGTAGGCAAGCCTGCACGCGCCATCGTTCCAACAACTTAATGATGTGAATTGAACAAAAGCAAGGAGTGAAGATAGTTGGGAAAATGAGATAAAATAAGATAATGGATAACTGATGAGATATCACAAAAATAAATCGAGTAAAAACTAATCTCATTTGAGATTAACCCTCACAACAAATTGATTTTTGGTAACCAAGGAACCAAACACTATGCAGGAAAGTGGTGGGTAGGGACCACTGGAATACTCCCAAATTGTCCGATTTGTACTCGAGTTGTCGCAATAAATCCTCCCACACATAAGCAAATAGCAAGCAGGAAGATTCTTGCACTAAATGGGCTAAAAGCTTTTAGGCAAGAACTAAATGAATGTATTTAAAGATGTTAGGTATTGTCTAATGGTTCGGGGGTGGGAAATGATGAAAATGCCCTCCAGAAAGTGGCTCCAATGGTAAAAATTTCGAAGTGAGTCAAAATCCGCGGTCTTGCTAGCATTAAGATTGATCTAGGCCTGAGCCGAATCTGTCATTGTTCCTTTAGACGCCTAATCTTGCATTCTGGATTTGCAATCGCATTACCTCACAATAGAGTGCAACCTGTTGAATCACAAAACCAAGAACTTGTTGCCCTGTACCCAGGTTGATCGCTCATCCCCCACTCGATGATGCATCCCGACAATCGTAAAGTCAGATTGCTCTTATGTCGATCTAGCTTCCCATTCAAGCTATATTTCGGCCTCAAACTTCCCTTGGGATGCTAGTCTCAAGAGCTTAATCCCCTTAAGCTCCGCATCGTCCTCATTCATCGATCTCCTTCTATGTTTCCTTCAAGGCTCATCAAACGGGTCATCTGGGGAGTAAAGAAAAAATCATCTAGTGATTGCCATCAAGGCCTCTGAACCTCTCACTTTAGGGTAAGTGTTCATGTGGAGTCTGTATGATTTAAGAGGTTTCAACCCTTTCTAAATAGTCATGCGTCCCTTTAAACACCCTAGAAATTCTTTACATCTGCCCCCCCCCTCTGATGGACCTAGGCATCATCTTCAGGTTGTTGGTCTCTCCCATCGATTCTACTTAGTTGTTTAACATGATAAAACAAAAATGGTGAAAGTAAAACCTGTGTGCGCGCACGTGAATGTGTACAATGGTTAAAATGGCGTCCTCTCAAGCCACTCAATCACTTAAAATAATCTTACGAAAAGCAAACTCAATGTCTCCTCAAAAAAATTGGCGTGATTTTGCTGGGCTCCAAGCCCAGAAAAACCATGAATAAGGTTGTAAGAAGTTAAGAAAATAAGGTTCTGGATTGATCTAGAAGCAACAAGATTAACCTAGTTAGGAAAATAACAGGAAGGGTAATAGATCCAGGGGGCGTTGGATCGGTTTGGGTACGTGTGGGCACAGTTGATTGTGTAGGCAAGCCTGCACGCGCCATCGTTCCAACAACTTAATGATGTGAATTGAACAAAAGCAAGGAGTGAAGATAGTTGGGAAAATGAGATAAAATAAGATAATGGATAACTGATGAGATATCACAAAAATAAATCGAGTAAAAACTAATCTCATTTGAGATTAACCCTCACAACAAATTGATTTTTGGTAACCAAGGAACCAAACACTATGCAGGAAAGTGGTGGGTAGGGACCACTGGAATACTCCCAAATTGTCCGATTTGTACTCGAGTTGTCGCAATAAATCCTCCCACACATAATAAGCAAATAGCAAGCAGGAAGATTCTTGCACTAAATGGGCTAAAAGTTTTTAGGCAAGAACTAAATGAATGTATTTAAAGATGTTAGGTATTGTCTAATGGTTCGGGGGTGGGAAATGATGAAAATGCCCTCCAAAAAGGGGCTCCAATGGTCAAAATTTCGAAGTGAGTCAAAATCCACGGTCTTGCTAGCATTAAGATTGATCTAGGCCTGAGCCGAATCTATCATTGTTCCTTTAGACGCCTAATCTTGCATTCTGGATTCGCAATCGCATTACCTCACAATAGAGTGCAACCTGTTGAATCATAAAACCAAGAACTTGTTGCCCTGTACCCAGGTTGATCGCTCATCCCCCACTCGATGATGCATCCCGACAATCGTAAAGTCAGATTGCTCTTATGTCGATCTAGCTTCCCATTCAAGCTATATTTCGGCCTCAAACTTCCCTTGGAATGCTAGTCTCACGAGCTTAATCCCCTTAAGCTCCGCATCGTCCTCATTCATCGATCTCCTTCTATGTTTCCTTCAAGGCTCATCAAACGGGTCATCTGGGGAGTAAAGAAAAAATCATCTAGTGATTGCCATCAAGGCCTCTGAACCTCTCACTTTAGGGTAAGTGTTCATGTGGAGTCTGTATGATTTAAGAGGTTTCAACCCTTTCTAAATAGTCATGCGTCCCTTTAAACACCCTAGAAATTCTTTACATCTGCCCCCCCCTCTGATGGACCTAGGCATCATCTTCAGGTTGTTGGTCTCTCCCATCGAATCTACTAGTTGTTTAACATGATAAAACAAAAATGGTGAAAGTAAAACCTGTGTGCGCGCACGTGAATGTGTACAATGGTTAAAATGGCGTCCTCTCAAGCCACTCAATCACTTAAAATAATCTTACGAAAAGCTAACTCAATGTCTCCTCAAAACAATTGGCGTGATTTTGCTGGGCTCCAAGCCCAGAAAAACCATGAATAAGGTTGTAAGAAGTTAAGAAAATAAGGTTCTGGATTGATCTAGAAGCAACAAGATTAACCTAGTTAGGAAAATAACAGGAAGGGTAATAGATCGGGGGGTCGTTGGATCGGTTTGGGTACGTGTGGGCACAGTTGATTGTGTAGGCAAGCCTGCACGCGCCATCGTTCCAACAACTTAATGATGTGAATTGAACAAAAGCAAGGAGTGAAGATAGTTGGGAAAATGAGATAAAATAAGATAATGGATAACTGATGAGATATCAGAAAAATAAATCGAGTAAAAACTAATCTCATTTGAGATTAACCCTCACAAAAAATTGATTTTTGGTAACCAAGGAACCAAACACCATGCAGGAAAGTGGTGGGTAGGGACCAGGAATACTCCCAAATTGTCGATTTTGTACTCAGTTGTCGCCAATAAATCTCCCTACAAATCATCGGCACATAGCAAGCCAGGATGATTTTGCACTAACGGGCTAAAAGTTTTAGGCAAGAAACTTAAATGAGTATTTAAAATGTTATGGTTATTGTCTAATGGTTTCGGGGGTGGGAACAATATGAAAAATGCCCTCCACAAAAGGGGCCACCAATGGTCAAATTTTCGAAGCTGAGTCAAAAAATCACGGTCTTGCTAGCATTAAGATTGATCTAGGCCTGAGCCGAAATCATCATTGTTCCTTTAGAGCCTAATCTGCATTCTGGATCGCATCGCGTTTACCTCACAGTAGGTGCTAACCTGTTGAAATCATAAAAACCACGAACTCGTTGCCTGTACCCAGGTTGATCGCTTCATCCCCACTCGATGATCCATCCCGACAATCGTTTAAAGTATGATGCTCTTATGTCGATTAGCTTCCCATTCAAGCTACATCTCGGCCTCAAACTGTCCCTTGGAATGCTAGTTCTTCGACGAGCTTAATCCCCTTAGCTCGCATCGTCTCATCATCGATCTCCTTCTAGGTTTCCTTCAAGGCTCATCAAACGAGTCATCTGGGGAGTAAAGAAAAAATCATCTAGCGATTGCCATCAAGGCCTCTGAACCGCTCACTTTAGGGTAAGTGTTCATGTGGAGTCTGTATGATTTAAGAGGTTTCAACCCTTTCTAAATAGTCATGCGTCCCTTTAAACACCCTAGAAATTCTTTACATCTGCCCCCCCCCTCTGACGGACCTAGGCATCAACTTCAGGTTGCTGGTCTCTCCCATAGAATCTACTTAGTTGTTTAACATGATAAAACAAAAATGGTGAAAGTAAAACCTGTGTGCGCGCACGTGAATGTGTACAATGGTTAAAATGGCGTCCTCTCAAGCCACTCAATCACTTAAAATAATCTTACGAAAAGCTAACTCAATGTCTCCTCAAAACAATTGGCGTGATTTTGCTGGGCTCCAAGCCCAGAAAAACCCTGAATAAGGTTGTAAGAAGTTAAGAAAATAAGGTTCTGGATTGATCTAGAATCAACAAGATTAACCTAGTTAGGAAAATAACAGGAAGGGTAATAGATCCGGGGGGCGTTGGATCGGTTTGGGTACGTGTGGGCACAGTTGATGGTGTAGGCAAGCCTGCACGCGCCATCGTTCCAACAACTTAATGATGTGAATTGAACAAAAGCAAGGAGTGAAGATAGTTGGGAAAATGAGATAAAATAAGATAATGGATAACTGATGAGATATCAGAAAAATAAATCGAGTAAAAACTAATCTCATTTGAGATTAACCCTCACAACAAATTGATTTTTGGTAACCATGGAACCAAACACTATGCAGGAAAGTGGTGGGTAGGGACCACTGGAATACTCCCAAATTGTCCGATTTGTACTCGAGTTGTCGCAATAAATCCTCCCACACATAATAAGCAAATAGCAAGCAGGAAGATTCTTGCACTAAATGGGCTAAAAGTTTTTAGGCAAGAACTAAATGAATGTATTTAAAGATGTTAGGTATTGTCTAATGGTTCGGGGGTGGGAAATGATGAAAATGCCCTCCAAAAAGGGGCTCCAATGGTCAAAATTTCGAAGTGAGTCAAAATCCACGGTCTTGCTAGCATTAAGATTGATCTAGGCCTGAGCCGAATCTATCATTGTTCCTTTAGACGCCTAATCTTGCATTCTGGATTCGCAATCGCATTACCTCACAATAGAGTGCAACCTGTTGAATCATAAAACCAAGAACTTGTTGCCCTGTACCCAGGTTGATCGCTCATCCCCCACTCGATGATGCATCCCGACAATCGTAAAGTCAGATTGCTCTTATGTCGATCTGGCTTCCCATTCAAGCTACCTTTCGGCCTCAAACTTCCCTTGGAATGCTAGTCTCACGAGCTTAATCCCCTTAAGCTCCGCATCGTCCTCATTCATCGATCTCCTTCTATGTTTCCTTCAAGGCTCATCAAACAGCTCATCTGGGTAGTAAAGAAAAAATCATCTAGGGATTGCCATCAAGGCCTCTGAACCTCTCACTTTAGGGTAAGTGTTCATGTGGAGTCTGTATGATTTAAGAGGTTTCAACCCTTTCTAAATAGTCATGCGTCCCTTCAAACACCCTAGAAATTCTTTTCATCTGCCCCCCCCTCTGATGGACCTAGGCATCATCTTCGGGTTGTTGGTCTCTCCCATCGATTCTACTTAGTTGTTGAACATGATAAAACAAAAATGGTGAAAGTAAAACCTGTGTGCGCGCACGTGAATGTGTACAATGGTTAAAATGGCGTCCTCTCAAGCCACTCAATCACTTAAAATAATCTTACGAAAAGCTAGCTCAATGTCTCCTCAAAAAAATTGGCGTGATTTTGCTGGGCTCCAAGCCCAGAAAAACCATGAATAAGGTTGTAAGAAGTTAAGAAAATAAGGTTCTGGATTGATCTAGAAGCAACAAGATTAACCTAGTTAGGAAAATAACAGGAAGGGTAATAGATCCAGGGGGCGTTGGATCGGTTTGGGTACGTGTGGGCACAGTTGATTGTGTAGGCAAGCCTGCACGCGCCATCGTTCCAACAACTTAATGATGTGAATTGAACAAAAGCAAGGAGTGAAGATAGTTGGGAAAATGAGATAAAATAAGATAATGGATAACTGATGAGATATCACAAAAATAAATCGAGTAAAAACTAATCTCATTTGAGATTAACCCTCACAACAAATTGATTTTTGGTAACCATGGAACCAAACACTATGCAGGAAAGTGGTGGGTAGGGACCACTGGAATACTCCCAAATTGTCCGATTTGTACTCGAGTTGTCGCAATAAATCCTCCCACACATAATAAGCAAATAGCAAGCAGGAAGATTCTTGCACTAAATGGGCTAAAAGTTTTTAGGCAAGAACTAAATGAATGTATTTAAAGATGTTAGGTATTGTCTAATGGTTCGGGGGTGGGAAATGATGAAAATGCCCTCCAGAAAGTGGCTCCAATGGTAAAAATTTCGAAGTGAGTCAAAATCCGCGGTCCTGCTAGCATTAAGATTGATCTAGGCCTGAGCCGAATCTCTCATTGTTCCTTTAGACGCCTAATCTTGCATTCTGGATTCGCAATCGCATTACCTCACAATAGAGTGCAACCTGTTGAATCATAAAACCAAGAACTCGTTGCCCTGTACCCAGGTTGATCGCTCATCCCCCACTCGATGATGCATCCCGACAATCGTAAAGTCAGATTGCTCTTATGTCGATCTAGCTTCCCATTCAAGCTACATTTCGGCCTCAAACTTCCCTTGGAATGCTAGTCTCACGAGCTTAATCCCCTTAAGCTCCGCATCGTCCTCATTCATCGATCTCCTTCTATGTTTCCTTCAAGGCTCATCAAACAGCTCATCTGGGTAGTAAAGAAAAAATCATCTAGGGATTGCCATCAAGGCCTCTGAACCTCTCACTTTAGGGTAAGTGTTCATGTCGAGTCTGTATGATTTAAGAGGTTTCAACCCTTTCTAAATAGTCATGCGTCCCTTTAAACACCCTAGAAATTCTTTACATCTGCCCCCCCCTCTGATGGACCTAGGCATCATCTTCAGGTTGTTGGTCTCTCCCATCGATTCTACTTAGTTGTTGAACATGATAAAACAAAAATGGTGAAAGTAAAACCTGTGTGCGCGCACGTGAATGTGTACAGTGGTTAAAATGGCGTCCTCTCAAGCCACTCAATCACTTAAAATAATCTTACGAAAAGCAAACTCAATGTCTCCTCAAAACAATTGGCGTGATTTTGCTGGGCTCCAAGCCCAGAAAAACCATGAATAAGGTTGTAAGAAGTTAAGAAAATAAGGTTCTGGATTGATCTAGAAGCAACAAGATTAACCTAGGTAGGAAAATAACAGGAAGGGTAATAGATCCAGGGGGCGTTGGATCGGTTTGGGTACGTGTGGGCACAGTTGATTGTGTAGGCAAGCCTGCACGCACCATCGTTCCAACAACTTAATGATGTGAATTGAACAAAAGCAAGGAGTGAAGATAGTTGGGAAAATGAGATAAAATAAGATAATGGATAACTGATGAGATATCACAAAAATAAATCGAGTAAAAACTAATCTCATTTGAGATTAACCCTCACAACAAATTGATTTTTGGTAACCATGGAACCAAACACTATGCAGGAAAGTGGTGGGTAGGGACCACTGGAATACTCCCAAATTGTCCGATTTGTACTCGAGTTGTCGCAATAAATCCTCCCACACATAAGCAAATAGCAAGCAGGAAGATTCTTGCACTAAATGGGCTAAAAGCTTTTAGGCAAGAACTAAATGAATGTATTTAAAGATGTTAGGTATTGTCTAATGGTTCGGGGGTGGGAAATGATGAAAATGCCCTCCAGAAAGTGGCTCCAATGGTAAAAATTTCGAAGTGAGTCAAAATCCGCGGTCCTGCTAGCATTAAGATTGATCTAGGCCTGAGCCGAATCTCTCATTGTTCCTTTAGACGCCTAATCTTGCATTCTGGATTCGCAATCGCATTACCTCACAATAGAGTGCAACCTGTTGAATCACAAAACCAAGAACTTGTTGCCCTGTACCCAGGTTGATCGCTCATCCCCCACTCGATGATGCATCCCGACAATCGTAAAGTCAGATTGCTCTTATGTCGATCTAGCTTCCCATTCAAGCTATATTTCGGCCTCAAACTTCCCTTGGAACGCTAGTCTCACGAGCTCAATCCCATTAAGCTCCGCATCGTCCTCATTCATTGATCTCCTTCTATGTTTCCTGGAAGGCTCATCAAACAGGTTCTCTGGGTAGTAAAGAAAAAATCATCTAGTGATTGCCATCAAGGCCTCTGAACCTCTCACTTTAGGGTAAGTGTTCATATCGAGTCTGTATGATTTAAGAGGTTTCAACCCTTTCTAAAAAGTCACGCGTTCCTTTAAACACCCTAGAAATTCTTTGCATCCCCCCCCCCGATGGACCTAGGCATCATCTTCAGGTTGTTGGTCTCTCCCATAGAATCTACTTAGTTGTTTAACATGATAAAACAAAAATGGTGAAAGTAAAACCTGTGTGCGCGCACGTGAATGTGTACAATGGTTAAAATGGCGTCCTCTCAAGCCACTCAATCACTTAAAATAATCTTACGAAAAGCTAGCTCAATGTCTCCTCAAAAAAATTGGCGTGATTTTGCTGGGCTCCAAGCCCAGAAAAACCATGAATAAGGTTGTAAGAATTAAGAAAATATGGTTCTGGATTGATCTAGAAGCAACAAGATTAACCTAGTTAGGAAAATAACAGGAAGGGTAATAGATCGGGGGGGCGTTGGATCGGTTTGGGTACGTGTGGGCACAGCTGATTGTGTAGGCAAGCCTGCACGAGCCATCGTTCCAACAACTTAATGATGTGAATTGAACAAAAGCAAGGAGTCAAGATAGGTTGGGAAAATAGATAAAATAATATATGGATAACTGTGAGAATATCCGAAAAATAAATCGAGGAAAAATTAATCCTCATTTGAGATTAACCCTCACAACAAATTGATTTTTGGTAACCAAGGAACCAAACACTATGCAGGAAATGGTGGGTGTAGGGACCACTGGAATACTCCCAAATTGTCCGATTTGTACTCGAGTTGTCGCAATAAATCCTCCACACATAAACGCAAGTAGCAAGCAGGAACGATTCTTGCACTAAATGGGCTAAAAGTTTTTAGGCAAGAACTAAATGAATGTATTTAAGGATGTTAGGTATTGTCTAATGGTTCGGGGGTGGGAAATGATGAAAATGCCCTCCAAAAAGGGGCTCCAATGGTCAAAATTTCGAAGTGAGTCAAAATCCACGGTCTTGCTAGCATTAAGATTGATCTAGGCCTGAGCCGAATCTGTCATTGTTCCTTTAGACGCCTAATCTTGCATTCTGGATTTGCAATCGCATTACCTCACAATAGAGTGCAACCTGTTGAATCACAAAACCAAGAACTTGTTGCCCTGTACCCTGGTTGATCGCTCATCCCCCACTCGATGATGCATCCCGACAATCGTAAAGTCAGATTGCTCTTATGTCGATCTGGCTTCCCATTCAAGCTACATTTCGGCCTCAAACTTCCCTTGGAATGCTAGTCTCACGAGCTTAATCCCCTTAAGCTCCGCATCGTCCTCATTCATCGATCTCCTTCTATGTTTCCTTCAAGGCTCATCAAACGGGTCATCTGGGGAGTATAGAAAAAATCATCTAATGATTGCCATCAAGGCCTCTGAACCTCTCACTTTAGGGTAAGTGTTCATGGCGAGTCTGTATGATTTAAGAGGTTTCAACCCTTTCTAAATAGTCATGCGTCCCTTTAAACACCCTAGAAATTCTTTACATCTGCCCCCCCCCCTCTGATGGACCTAGGCATCATTTTCAGGTTGTTGGTCTCTCCCATAGAATCTACTTAGTTGTTTAACATGATAAAACAAAAATGGTGAAAGTAAAACCTGTGTGCGCGCACGTGAATGTGTACAATGGTTAAAATGGCGTCCTCTCATGCCACTCAATCACTTAAAATAATCTTACGAAAAGCAAACTCAATGTCTCCTCAAAAAAATTGGCGTGATTTTGCTGGGCTCCAAGCCCAGAAAAACCATGAATAAGGTTGTAAGAAGTTAAGAAAATAAGGTTCTGGATTGATCTAGAAGCAACAAGATTAACCTAGTTAGGAAAATAACAGGAAGGGTAATAGATCCAGGGGGCGTTGGATCGGTTTGGGTACGTGTGGGCACAGTTGATTGTGTAGGCAAGCCTGCACGCGCCATCGTTCCAACAACTTAATGATGTGAATTGAACAAAAGCAAGGAGTGAAGATAGTTGGGAAAATGAGATAAAATAAGATAATGGATAACTGATGAGATATCAGAAAAATAAATCGAGTAAAAACTAATCTCATCTGAGATTAACCCTCACAACAAATTGATTTTTGGTAACCATGGAACCAAACACTATGCAGGAAAGTGGTGGGCAGGGACCATTGGAATACTCCCAAATTGTCCGATTTGTACTCGAGTTGTCGCAATAAATCCTCCCACACATAATAAGCAAATAGCAAGCAGGAAGATTCTTGCACTAAATGGGCTAAAAGTTTTTAGGCAAGAACTAAATGAATGTATTTAAAGATGTTAGGTATTGTCTAATGGTTCGGGGGTGGGAAATGATGAAAATGCCCTCCAAAAAGGGGCTCCAATGGTCAAAATTTCGAAGTGAGTCAAAATCCACGGTCTTGCTAGCATTAAGATTGATCTAGGCCTGAGCCGAATCTATCATTGTTCCTTTAGACGCCTAATCTTGCATTCTGGATTCGCAATCGCATTACCTCACAGTGGAGTGCAACCTGTTGAATCATAAAACCAAGAACTCGTTGCCCTGTACCCAGGTTGATCGCTCATCCCCCACTCGATGATGCATCCCGACAATCGTAAAGTCAGATTGCTCTTATGTCGATCTGGCTTCCCATTCAAGCTACCTTTCGGCCTCAAACTTCCCTTGGAATGCTAGTCTCACGAGCTTAATCCCCTTAAGCTCCGCATCGTCCTCATTCATCGATCTCCTTCTATGTTTCCTTCAAGGCTCATCAAACGGGTCATCTAGGGAGTAAAGAAAAAATCATCTAGTGATTGCCATCAAGGCCTCTGAACCTCTCACTTTAGGTTAAGTGTTCATGTGGAGTCTGTATGATTTAAGAGGTTTCAACCCTTTCTAAATAGTCATGCGTCCCTTTAAACACCCTAGAAATTCTTTACATCTGCCCCCCCCCTCTGATGGACCTAGGCATCATCTTCAGGTTGTTGGTCTCTCCCATAGAATCTACCTAGTTGTTCAACATGATAAAACAAAAAAGGTGAAAGTAAAACCTGTGTGCGCGCACGTGAATGTGTACAATGGTTAAAATGGCGTCCTCTCAAGCCACTCAATCACTTAAAATAATCTTACGAAAAGCTAACTCAATGTCTCCTCAAAAAAATTGGCGTGATTTTGGTGGGCTCCAAGCCCAGAAAAACCATGAATAAGGTTGTAAGAAGTTAAGAAAACAAGGTTCTGGATTTATCTAGAAGCAACAAGATTAACCTAGTTAGGAAAATAACAGGAAGGGTAATAGATCCAGGGGGCGTTGGATCGGTTTGGGTACGTGTGGGCACAGTTGATTGTGTAGGCAAGCCTGCACGCGCCATCGTTCCAACAACTTAATGATGTGAATTGAACAAAAGCAAGGAGTGAAGATAGTTGGGAAAATGAGATAAAATAAGATAATGGATAACTGATGAGATATCACAAAAATAAATCGAGTAAAAACTAATCTCGTTTGAGATTAGCCCTCACCACAAATTGATTTTTGGTAACCAAGGAACCAAACACTATGCAGGAAAGTGGTGGGTAGGGACCACTGGAATACTCCCAAATTGTCCGATTTGTACTCGAGTTGTCGCAATAAATCCTCCCACACATAATAAGCAAATAGCAAGCAGGAAGATTCTTGCACCTTAATGGGCTAAAAGTTTTTAGGCAAGAACTAAATGAATGTATTTAAAGATGTTAGGTATTGTCTAATGGTTCGGGGGTGGGGAAATGATGGAAAATGCCCTCAAAAAAGGGGGATCAATGGGGTCAAAATTTCGAAGTGAGTCAAAACCACGGTCTTGCTAGGATTAAGAGTCTAGGCCTGAGACGAATCTATCATTGTCCTTTAGCGCTAATCTTGCATTCGGATTTCGCCTAATCGATACCTCACAGTGGCGAGGTGCAACCTGTTGAATCATTAAAACCAAGAACTTCGTTGCCTGTACCCAGGTTGACGCTCAGCCCCACTCGGATGATGCATCCCGACATCGTAAAGTCGATTGCATTATGTCGATCTGCTTACATTCAAGCTACCTTCGGCCTAAACTCCTTGGAAATGCTAAGTTCTCACGGCTTAAATCCCTTAAGCCTCGCATCGTCCTCATTCATCGATCTCCTTCTATGTTTCCTTCAAGGCTCATCAAACGGGTCATCTGGGGAGTAAAGAAAAAATCATCTAGCGATTGCCATCAAGGCCTCTGAACCGCTCACTTTAGGGTAAGTGTTCATGTGGAGTCTGTATGATTTAAGAGGTTTCAACCCTTTCTAAATAGTCATGCGTCCCTTCAAACACCCTAGAAATTCTTTTCATCTGCCCCGCCCCCCCCCTCTGATGGACCTAGGCATCATCTTCAGGTTGTTGGTCTCCCCCATCGATTCTCCTTAGTTGTTTAACATGATAAAACAAAAATGGTGAAAGTTAAAACCTGTTGCGCGCACGTGAAGTGTACAATGGTTAAAATGGCGTCCTCCAAGCCACTCAATCACTTAAATAATTTACGAAAGAAATCAATGTTTCATCAAACAATTGGCGTGATTTTGCTGGTCTCCAAGCCCGAAAACCAGAATAAGGTGTAAGAAGTTAAGAAAATAAGGTTCTGGAGTGATTAGAAAGCAAACAAGGTTCAACCTAGTTAGGAAAATAACAGGAAGGGGTAATAGATCCAGGGGGGGCGTTGGATCGGTTGTGGGTACGGGGGCCACAGTTGATGGTGTAGGCAAGCATCACGCGCCATCGTTCCAACAACTTCAATGATATGAATTGAACAATAAGCAAGGAGTGAAGATAGTTGGGAAAATCAGATAAAATAAGATAATGGATAACTGATGAGATATCGCAAAAATAAATCGAGTAAAAACTAATCTCATTTGAGATTAACCCTCACAACAAATTGATTTTTGGTAACCAAGGAACCAAACACTATGCAGGAAACTGGTGGCTAGGGACCACTGGAATACTCCCAAATTGTCCGATTTGTACTCGAGTTGTCGCAATAATTCCTCTCACACGTAAGCATATAGCAAGCAAGAAGATTCTTGCACTAAATGGGCTAAAAGTTTTTAGGCAGTAACTAAATGAATGTATATAAAGATGTTAGGTATTGCCTAATGGTTTGGGGGTGGGAAATGATGAAAATGCCGTCCAAAAAGAGGCTCCAATGGTCAAAATTTCGAAGTGAGTCAAATTCCACGGTCTTGCTGCCATTAAGATTGATCTTGGCCCGAGCCGAATCTATCATTGTTCCTTTAGACGCCTAATCTTGCATTCGGGATTCTCAATCGCATTACCTCACAATAGAGTGCAACCTGTTGAATCATAAAACCAAGAACTCGTTGCCCTGTACCCAGGTTGATCGCTCATCCCCCACTCGATGATGCATCCCGACAATCGTAAAGTCAGATTGCTCTTATGTCGATCTAGCTTCCCATTCAAGCTATATTTCGGCCTCAAACTTCCCTTGGAATGCTAGTCTCACGAGCTTAATCCCCTTAAGCTCCGCATCGTCCTCATTCATCTATCTCCTTCTATGTTTCCTTCAAGGCTCATCAAACGGGTTATCTGGGGAGTATAGAAAAAATCATCTAGTGATTGCCATCAAGGCCTCTGAACCTCTCACTTTAGGGTAAGTGTTCATGTCGAGTCTGTATGATTTTAGAGGTTTCAACCCTTTCTAAATAGTCATGCGTCCCTTTAAACACCCTAGAAATTCTTTACATCTGCCCCCCCCCCTCTGATGGACCTAGGCATCATCTTCAGGTTGTTGGTCTCTCCCATCGAATCTACGTAGTTGTTGAACATGATAAAACAAAAATGGTGAAAGTTAAACCTGTGTGCGCGCACGTGAATGTGTACAATGGTTAAAATGGCGTCCTCTCAAGCCACTCAATCACTTAAAATAATCTTACGAAAAGCTAGCTCAATGTCTCCTCAAAAAAATTGGCATGATTTTGCTGGGCTCCAAGCCCAGAAAAACCATGAATAAGGTTGTAAGAATTAAGAAAATAAGGTTCTGGATTGATCTAGAAGCAACAAGATTAACCTAGTTAGGAAAATAACAGGAAGGGTAATAGATCCAGGGGGCGTTGGATCGGTTTGGGTACGTGTGGGCACAGTTGATTGTGTAGGCAAGCCTGCATGCGCCATCGTTCCAACAACTTAATGATGTGAATTGAACAAAAGCAAGGAGTGAAGATAGTTGGGAAAATGAGATAAAATAAGATAATGGATAACTGTGAGATAACACAAAAATAAATCGAGTAAAAACTAATCTCGTTTGAGATTAACCCTCACAACAAATTGATTTTTGGTAACCAAGCAACCAAACACTATGCAGGAAAGTGGTGGGTAGGGACCACTGGAATACTCCCAAATTGTCCGATTTGTACTCGAGTTGTCGCGATAAATCCTCCCACAAATAATAAGCAAATAGCAAGCAGGATGATTCTTGCACTAAATGGGCTAAAAGTTTTTAGGCAAGAACTAAATGAATGTATTTAAAGATGTTAGGTATTGTCTTATGGTTCGGGGGTGGGAAATGATGAAAATGCCCTCCAAAAAGGGGCTCCAATGGTCAAAATTTCGAAGTGAGTCAAAATCCACGGTCTTGCTAGCATTAAGATTGATCTAGGCCTGAGCCGAATCTATCATTGTTCCTTTAGATGCCTAATCTTGCATTCTGGATTCGCAATCGCATTACCTCACAATAGAGTGCAACTTGTTGAATCATAAAACCAAGAACTTGTTGCCCTATACCCAGGTTGATCGCTCATCCCCCACTCGGTGATGCATCCCGACAATCGTAAAGTCAGATTGCTCTTCTGTCGATCTAGCTTCCCATTCAAGCTATATTTCGGCCTCAAACTTCCCTTGGAATGCTAGTCTCACGAGCTTAATCCCCTTAAGCTCCGCATCGTCCTCATTCATCGATCTCCTTCTATGTTTCCTTCAAGGCTCATCAAACGGGTCATCTGGGGAGTAAAGAAAAAATCATCTAGTGATTGCCATCAAGGCCTCCGAACCTCTCACTTTAGGTTAAGTGTTCATGTGGAGTCTGTATGATTTAAGAGGTTTCAACCCTTTCTAAATAGTCATGCGTCCCTTTAAACACCCTAGAAATTCTTTACATCTGCCCCCCCCCCTCTGATGGACCTAGGCATCATCTTCAGGTTGTTGGTCTCTCCCATCGAATCTACTTAGTTGTTTAACATGATAAAACAAAAATGGTGAAAGTAAAACCTGTGTGCGCGCACGTGAATGTGTACAATGGTTAAAATGGCGTCCTCTCAAGCCACTCAATCACTTAAAATAATCTTACGAAAAGCTAACTCAATGTCTCCTCAAAAAAATTGGCGGGATTTTGCTGGGCTCCAAGCCCAGAAAAACCATGAATAAGGTTGTAAGAAGTTAAGAAAATAAGGTTCTGGATTGATCTAGAAGCAACAAGATTAACCTAGTTAGGAAAATACCGAAGGTAAGAGATCCATGGGGGGGGCGTTGGATCGGTTTGGGTACGTGGTGGGCACAGTTGATTGTGTAGGCAAGCCGGCACGCACCATCGTTCCAAACAACTTAATGATTGAATTGAACAAAAGCAGGAGTGAAGATAGTTGGGAACATGAGATAAAATAGATATGGATAACTGATGAAATACTCACAAAATAAATCGAGTAAAAACTAATCTCATTTGAGATTAACCCTCACAACAAATTGATTTTTGGTAACCAAGGAACCAGACACTATGGAGGAAAGTGGTGGCTAGGGACCACTGGAATACTCCCAAATTGTCCGATTTGTACTCGAGTTGTCGCAATAAATCCTCTCACATATGAGCAAATAGCAAGCAAGAAGATTCTTGCACTAAATGGGCTAAAAGTTTTTAGGCAAGAACTAAATGAATGTATTTAAAGATGTTAGGTATTGCCTAATGGTTTGGGAGTGGGAAATGATGAAAATGCCCTCCCAAAAGAGGCTCCAATGGTCAAAATTTCGAAGTGAGTCAAATTCCACGGTCTTGCTACCATTAAGATTGATCTAGGCCCGAGCCAAATCTGTCATTGTTCCTTTAGACGCCTAATCTTGCATTCTGGATTTGTAATCGCATTACCTCACAATAGAGTGCAACCTGTTGAATCATAAAAACAAGAACTGCCTGTACCCAGGTTGATCGCTCATCCCCCACTCGATCACGCTTCCCGACCATCGTAAAGTCAGATTGCTCTAACGTCGATCTAGCTTCCGATTCAAGCTATATTTCAGCCTCAAAACTTCCCTTGGGATGCTAGTCGCACGAGCTTAATCCCTGAAAGCGATCCGCATCGATCCTCAGTCATCGATCTCCTCTATGTGTCCTTCAAGGCTCATCAACGGTCAATTTGGGGAGTAAAAGAAAAATCAGCTAGCGATTGCCTCGGCCTCTGAACCTGCTCACTTCTTAGGGTAAGTGTTCATGTCGAGTCTGTATGATTTAAGAGGTTTCAACCCCTTCTAAATAGTCATGCGTCCCTTTAAACACCCTAGAAATTCTTTACATCTGCCCCCCCCCTGATGGACCTAGGCATCATCTTCAGGTTGTTGGTCTCTCCCATCGATTCTACTCAGTTGTTTAACATGATAAAACAAAAAAGGTGAAAGTAAAACCTGTGTGCGCGCACGTGAATGTGTACAATGGTTAAAATGGCGTCCTCTCAAGCCACTCAATCACTTAAAATAATCTTACGAAAAGCTAACTCAATGTCTCCTCAAAAAAATTGGCGTGATTTTGCTGGGCTCCAAGCCCAGAAAAACCATGAATAAGGTTGTAAGAAGTTAAGAAAATAAGGTTCTGGATTGATCTAGAAGCAACAAGATTAACCTAGTTAGGAAATACAGGAAGGGTAATGAGATCCAGGGGCGTTGGTCGGTTTGGGACGTTGTGGGCACAGTTGATGGTGTAGGCAAGCCTGCATGCGCCATCGTTCCAACAACTTAATGATGTGAATTGAACAAAAGCAAGGAGTGAAGATAGTTGGGAAAATGAGATAAAATAAGATAATGGATAACTGTGAGATATCACAAAAATAAATCGAGTAAAAACTAATCTCGTTTGAGATTAACCCTCACAACAAATTGATTTTTGGTAACCAAGCAACCAAACACTATGCAGGAAATTGGTGGGTAGGGACCACTGGAATACTCCCAAATTGTCCGATTTGTACTCGAGTTGTCGCGATAAATCCTCCCACAAATAATAAGCAAATAGCAAGCAGGATGATTCTTGCACTAAATGGGCTAAAAGTTTTTAGGCAAGAACTAAATGAATGTATTTAAAGATGTAAGGTATTGTCTTATGGTTCGGGGGAGGGAAATGATGAAAATGCCCTCCAAAAAGGGGCTCCAATGGTCAAAATTTCGAAGTGAGTCAAAATCCACGGTCTTGCTAGCATTAAGATTGATCTAGGCCTGAGCCGAATCTATCATTGTTCCTTAGACGCCTAATCTTGCATTCTGGATTCGCAATCGCATTACCTCACAATAGAGTGCAACCTGTTGAATCACAAAACCAAGAACTTGTTGCCCTGTACCCAGGTTGATCGCTCATCCCCCACTCGATGATGCATCCCGACAATCGTAAAGTCAGATTGCTCTTATGTCGATCTAGCTTCCCATTCAAGCTATATTTCGGCCTCAAACTTCCCTTGGAATGCTAGTCTCACGAGCTTAATCCCCTTAAGCTCCGCATCGTCCTCATTCATCGATCTCCTTCTATGTTTCCTTCAAGGCTCATCAAACGGGTCATCTGGGGAGTAAAGAAAAAATCATCTAGTGATTGCCATCAAGGCCTCTGAACCTCTCACTTTAGGGTAAGTGTTCATGTCGAGTCTGTATGATTTAAGAGGTTTCAACCCTTTCTAAATAGTCATGCGTCCCTTTAAACACCCTAGAAATTCTTTACATCTGCCCCCCCTCTGACGGACCTAGGCATCAACTTCAGGTTGCTGGTCTCTCCCATAGAATCTACTTAGTTGTTTAACGTGATAAAACAAAAATGGTGAAAGTAAAACCTGTGTGCGCGCACGTGAATGTGTACAATGGTTAAAATGGCGTCCTCTCAAGCCACTCAATCACTTAAAATAATCTTACGAAAAGCTAACTCAATGTCACCTCAAAAAAATTGGCGTGATTTTGCTGGGCTCCAAGCCCAGAAAAACCATGAATAAGGTTGTAAGAAGTTAAGAAAATAAGGTTCTGGATTGATCTAGAAGCAACAAGATTAACCTAGTTAGGAAAATAACAGGAAGGGTAATAGATCGGGGGGGCGTTGGATCGGTTTGGGTACGTGTGGGCACAGCTGATTGTGTAGGCAAGCCTGCACGCGCCATCGTTCCAACAACTTAATGATGTGAATTGAACAAAAGCAAGGAGTGAAGATAGTTGGGAAAATGAGATAAAATAAGATAATGGATAACTGATGAGATATCACAAAAATAAATCGAGTAAAAACTAATCTCATTTGAGATTAACCCTCACAACAAATTGATTTTTGGTAACCAAGGAACCAAACACTATGCAGGAAAGTGGTGGGTAGGGACCACTGGAATACTCCCAAATTTTCCGATTTGTACTCGAGTTGTCGCAATAAATCCTCCCACACATAAGCAAATAGCAAGCAGGAAGATTTTGGCACTAATGGGCTAAAAGTTTTTAGGCAAGAACTAAATGAATGTATTTAAAGATTCTAGGTACTGTCTAATGGTTCGGGGGTGGGAAATGATGAAAATGCCCTCCAGAAAGTGGCTCCAATGGTCAAAATTTCGAAGTGAGTCAAAATCCGCGGCCTTGCTAGCATTAAGATTGATCTAGGCCTGAGCCGAATCTGTCATTGTTCCTTCAGACGCCTAATCTTGCATTCCGGATTTGCAATCGCATTACCTCACAATAGAGTGCAACCTGTTGAATCACAAAACCAAGAACTTGTTGCCCTGTACCCAGGTTGATCGCTCATCCCCCACTCGATGATGCATCCCGACAATCGTAAAGTCAGATTGCTCTTATGTCGATCTAGCTTCCCATTCAAGCTATATTTCGGCCTCAAACTTCCCTTGGAATGCTAGTCTCACGAGCTTAATCCCCTTAAGCTCCGCATCGTCCTCATTCATCGATCTCCTTCTATGTTTCCTTCAAGGCTCATCAAACGGGTCATCTGGGGAGTAAAGAAAAAATCATCTAGTGATTGCCATCAAGGCCTCTGAACCTCTCACTTTAGGGTAAGTGTTCATGTCGAGTCTGTATGATTTAAGAGGTTTCAACCCTTTCTAAATAGTCATGCGTCCCTTTAAACACCCTAGAAATTCTTTACATCTGCCCCCCCTCTGACGGACCTAGGCATCAACTTCAGGTTGCTGGTCTCTCCCATAGAATCTACTTAGTTGTTTAACATGATAAAACAAAAATGGTGAAAGTAAAACCTGTGTGCGCGCACGTGAATGTGTACAATGGTTAAAATGGCGTCCTCTCAAGCCACTCAATCACTTAAAATAATCTTACGAAAAGCAAACTCAATGTCTCCTCAAAAAAATTGGCGTGATTTTGCTGGGCTCCAAGCCCAGAAAAACCATGAATAAGGTTGTAAGAAGTTAAGAAAATAAGGTTCTGGATTGATCTAGAAGCAACAAGATTAACCTAGTTAGGAAAATAACAGGAAGGGTAATAGATCGGGGGGGCGTTGGATCGGTTTGGGTACGTGTGGGCACAGCTGATTGTGTAGGCAAGCCTGCACGCGCCATCGTTCCAACAACTTAATGATGTGAATTGAACAAAAGCAAGGAGTGAAGATAGTTGGGAAAATGAGATAAAATAAGATAATGGATAACTGATGAGATATCACAAAAATAAATCGAGTAAAAACTAATCTCATTTGAGATTAACCCTCACAACAAATTGATTTTTGGTAACCAAGGAACCAAACACTATGCAGGAAAGTGGTGGGTAGGGACCACTGGAATACTCCCAAATTTTCCGATTTGTACTCGAGTTGTCGCAATAAATCCTCCCACACATAAGCAAATAGCAAGCAGGAAGATTTTGGCACTAATGGGCTAAAAGTTTTTAGGCAAGAACTAAATGAATGTATTTAAAGATGCTAGGTATTGTCTAATGGTTCGGGGGTGGGAAATGATGAAAATGCCCTCCAGAAAGTGGCTCCAATGGTCAAAATTTCGAAGTCAGTCAAAATCCGCGGTCTTGCTAGCATTAAGATTGATCTAGGCCTGAGCCGAATCTGTCATTGTTCCTTCAGACGCCTAATCTTGCATTCCGGATTTGCAATCGCATTACCTCACAATAGAGTGCAACCTGTTGAATCACAAAACCAAGAACTTGTTGCCCTGTACCCAGGTTGATCGCTCATCCCCCACTCGATGATGCATCCCGACAATCGTAAAGTCAGATTGCTCTTATGTCGATCTAGCTTCCCATTCAAGCTATATTTCGGCCTCAAACTTCCCTTGGGATGCTAGTCTCAAGAGCTTAATCCCCTTAAGCTCCGCATCGTCCTCATTCATCGATCTCCTTCTATGTTTCCTTCAAGGCTCATCAAACGGGTCATCTGGGGAGTAAAGAAAAAATCATCTAGTGATTGCCATCAAGGCCTCTGAACCTCTCACTTTAGGGTAAGTGTTCATGTCGAGTCTGTATGATTTAAGAGGTTTCAACCCTTTCTAAATAGTCATGCGTCCCTTTAAACACCCTAGAAATTCTTTACATCTGCCCCCCCCCTCTGACGGACCTAGGCATCAACTTCAGGTTGCTGGTCTCTCCCATAGAATCTACTTTGTTGTTGAACATGATAAAACAAAAATGGTGAAAGTAAAACCTGTGTGCGCGCACGTGAATGTGTACAATGGTTAAAATGGCGTCCTCTCAAGCCACTCAATCACTTAAAATAATCTTACGAAAAGCTAACTCAATGTCTCCTCAATAAAATTGGCGTGATTTTGCTGGGCTCCAAGCCCAGAAAAACCATGAATAAGGTTGTAAGAAGTTAAGAAAATAAGGTTCTGGATTGATCTAGAAGCAACAAGATTAACCTAGTTAGGAAAATAACAGGAAGGGTAATAGATCGGGGGGGCGTTGGATCGGTTTGGGTACGTGTGGGCACAGTTGATTGTGTAGGCAAGCCTGCACGCGCCATCGTTCCAACAACTTAATGATGTGAATTGAACAAAAGCAAGGAGTGAAGATAGTTGGGAAAATGAGATAAAATAAGATAATGGATAACTGATGAGATATCACAAAAATAAATCGAGTAAAAACTAATCTCATTTGAGATTAACCCTCACAACAAATTGATTTTTGGTAACCAAGGAACCAAACACTATGCAGGAAAGTGGTGGGTAGGGACCACTGGAATACTCCCAAATTTTCCGATTTGTACTCGAGTTGTCGCAATAAATCCTCCCACACATAAGCAAATAGCAAGCAGGAAGATTTTGGGACTAATGGGCTAAAAGTTTTTAGGCAAGAACTAAATGAATGTATTTAAAGATGCTAGGTATTGTCTAATGGTTCGGGGGTGGGAAATGATGAAAATGCCCTCCAGAAAGTGGCTCCAATGGTCAAAATTTCGAAGTGAGTCAAAATCCGCGGTCTTGCTAGCATTAAGATTTATCTAGGCCTGAGCCGAATCTGTCATTGTTCCTTCAGACGCCTAATCTTGCATTCCGGATTTGCAATCGCATTACCTCACAATAGAGTGCAACCTGTTGAATCACAAAACCAAGAACTTGTTGCCCTGTACCCAGGTTGATCGCTCATCCCCCACTCGATGATGCATCCCGACAATCGTAAAGTCAGATTGCTCTTATTTCGTTCTAGCTTCCCATTCAAGCTATATTTCGGCCTCAAACTTCCCTTGGAATGCTAGTCTCACGAGCTTAATCCCCTTAAGCTCCGCATCGTCCTCATTCATCGATCTCCTTCTATGTTTCCTTCAAGGCTCATCAAACGGGTCATCTGGGGAGTAAAGAAAAAATCATCTAGTGATTGCCATCAAGGCCTCTGAACCTCTCACTTTAGGGTAAGTGTTCATGTCGAGTCTGTATGATTTTGAGAGGTTGCAACCCTTTCTAAATAGTCACGCGTCCCTTTAAACACACAAGAAATTCTTTACATCTGCCCCCCCCCCTATGATGGACCTAGGCATCATCTTCAGGT